>VHKM01000047.1:6657500-7964166 GCA_007210695.1 Neogobius melanostomus | reverse complement strand
ATTTTATTGCAGTGAATTGGAGCAAAGCATTGTGGTTAATGTCACAGGTTTTCTCACCAAATACCGCCTCATAAAATATTTGACCTTCAAAGTACAACCAGCCCAAGATAAAATCAGGACTCAAAAGGATTCAAATAGACATAAACGGGACTAAATTATGTCTAAACTGGATGTAACCTCGTCTAAACCAGAAAAAAACAAAGCAATGATCATCTTTATCACTGTCTTACACTTTGTTGGTGAGAAAATACAATATTGACCTAAAACAAAATGTCAAGTAGTTTCACTTCCTGTTTTTTTATTGATTCCCCCATAAGCCGCTCCCTCTTCCCCCTACTCTTGCTCTCCTTCACTGTGCTGCTGTTTCAATAAGGACGGAAAAATGGGATTAATCTTAGCAAGAGACTTGGACTTAGGGCAGGGCGATACGGCCTAAAATCTATATCACGATATAAAAAAGAAATATCACAATAACGATATATTTGGCGATATATATCTGACAATGGATAAATTACTTCAAAATCCCAGCCTTCCCTTTTGGGAAGATTAATTCAGTGATATTTTATTCTTTTTTTCTTTTTTTTTTTTAACGGCATACTAATTTCCTCACAAATATGATCTATGATCAAGCAGTTTACATTCTTCATATCATTTTACTTTTTAATCACCTGTCCCCGTGTTCTACAGTCAGTGTTTATGCTGCTCTGATGGAGCTGAGTGTAACATACATGATATCGTGTCTACAACGATATCAAAAAATTATATCGCAATAACGATATACGATATGGCCCACCCCTACGGTAGGACCTCTGGAGAAGCGCTGCCGCTAAAGAATAGCCACCTATGAAGATTCAAAGATTACTCAAAGATACGCTAGTGGCTCAAAACAAAACTCCTGTGATGTTTTTGATGAGAGAAAAACCTTGTAACATGGTAAAAAAACAAAAAAATAAAATAAAAAACGCGGTCATTTTGCATAGTTACCCGCCCTTTAATGAAAACGATTGCTGATGACCCTGAGTACCACCAGTATTATATGTGTACACTGTACCACTGCTCTGTGTAGTTTCCCTGCTTTTCCTCACTGCTGCTGTAACAAACGGTGCATTTAAGGCCCAGGATCTGACAGTTTCAACACTTTGAAAGTTTCTCTTGGCCTGACTGTCCTCTGAGTGTGTGTTTGCCTTGTGCTCGTGCAGTAGATGGGAAGTCCGAGGAAGGGCGCCCCTCTCTATTGGCCAAAATGTTGTCGAGCGGCTCAGTGCCAGAGCTGGGCCACAGCAGCAGCTCCGAGGGGGAGAAGGAGTTCGCCTCTCCGGAGTGGGACATCCCAGAAAACAATATCCGTAAGTTCTCATCTGAAACCACAGTGTTTTTATATGTCTGTGTGAAAATCTGAAATGTCACTAATTCCTTAAATGTGTGTTTCTCCAAAAGCTGGTAGTCTTCAGCAGATCTCTATTCAGACAATCAACGCAGACCCTTTTCTCAAAAGGGCCAACTGCTCCCCTCCCCCCACTTCCCCCAGTCTGCTGCCCCGGGGCACCTACAGCAGCGTCCTAAACAGGTGCGCCCTCTAAACGCATATACAACACAACTATAGCGTTTCAACTCGTTTATTTCACACATCTTTCCACATTTGTGCAAAAAGTTAATTTGACTTTGTGACGTTTTTCAGTGACATGAGCCAAAAGAAGGCTCCGGGCTGTAAACTCCCGGTCGCCCCTCCACTCCCAGGGAAGAACGGAAACCCCACTTTTGCTGCTGTTGCCGCGGGTTACGACAAGAGTCCGGGTAAGTCGATCAGGGCTTCTGCTTTACTTACACGACTGAGGAAATGCAGACTAAAGCGCCAGTGTTTGATTTCTGCCTCGCTGTGTAAACAAATGAGTGTCAGGAGGAAGAATGAGGAAGCTCAACGTGTACTTTGAATTAGGGATGGTCCGATATGAACATTTTCTGCCCATATCCGATATTTGCCTCACAGCCATGGCTGATATCTGATATTTTCCGATATTTTTTTTAACATTAAAAATCAACAATAAATAATCAATAGAAAGGCTCACTCAAATGTTGTAAAGTTTGCAAATTGTCGTTCCATTATTGGAATGTCTTATGCTTATGCCTGGGACTCACTGTCTCACACACTATGATGAAACAACCCTTTTTATTAGAAAAATATTAAAAAGACCAAATGCAGTGTTGGAGTGAAACGTCATTTTGTTTTTGGCTAAATATTTACTCAGACCTACTTATTATTATACTTTCACCCATGTCCTCTATTAATGGGAAACAGTGACACTGGGAATATGCTGTTGTGTGTTTTTTATTTTTATTTAAACATGTAGCCTACCATGTTGTTTAAAGAGTAACTAAACGGGCGTGCCAAAGCCTTTCCCTACCCACAAACAAAAGTCAAAAAGTGCTGTGAAAGAGGCGGTCTCTGAAGTTTGGGGGTGACATGCGGGGGGTGAGTGTGTGGGCCTTTGCATTGGCACAATCACAGCAGACAGATTACGTGGGAGGGACTTTGTTATATACCACAGGTACAGGGGCAGGACAATTGGCAGCACCTGATGACGATGTGTGGAGCTGGTGCGAATTATGACGTTCTGTGGAGGCCGTGAACACGTCTCCAGCCAATCAGGAAATTCTAATTTAGTAGCAGAGTTTACCCTGAAGGGGGCGCAACCCATTCGTTTTCAGGCCAAAGTTAGGATTTTACACATGTTTGCGCTATAATGTCAGAATAATGTCAGGGACCAGTGGACAACACTGAGACACCCATTGAGACAGTTTATCAGTAAAAAAACTTGATTTGGTGTTTAGTTACTCTTTAAGTTACATGTTTTAACTTTAAACAAATCTGATGGACTTCTCTGAGGACAGCGCTGTATGAAGCTTTGGAATTGCAAAAAATAGCATCATGTCACTTTAACAGCACCTTCTACTGAACTTATGAGGCCAGAATGTGAAGATTTAGAGTTGTTTTAGAGCAGGCAAAAGACGGTAGATTTATAAGATTAGTATGAGCTTTGAACTGCATTGTTTTCAATGTAAAATGCGCTAACGATCGCAAATGCCTCTAATTAAATATGCGTGAAAATGTGGACATAATGCCATGTTTTCACGGGTCATTAACATGACAAAAGTGGGCACAGTAAACGTGAACACAGACATTATCATCACTGTAGTAAACCTACATGATGACAGAAAGCCAATGTTTACGTGTTGTAGCCTTTAGCCTGTTAGAAGTTATGCTACGCTAACAAACAAAGCTAACAAACTTTTGCAACACTCACCACTCGGATGTAGCGACAATCCATCAGAAAAAGATTCATGTTAATCCTGAGTCAAAATAATGTCCTTGGAGGCAGTTTTAGTCCGTGTGGCTCTGTATCTCTGTGGTGTCCAAGTGTCTGCTCCACTTTGTTTAAACTGAGTAAAAACATACTTTCTTTTGGAAACGTGTGAATTTATGCTGGAGTTTCTTTATTTTAAGGAGCCACTGTTTAATTTGAATAAACTGTTTCCCCAGTCAGGTCAGTGCAGCCCGTCTACACTGCTGCTGCATTCAAGTGCGCTACATCATGGCACAGTAAATAATTCAAGGGGGGGGGGGAAATCGGCCGATATTTTCCCATATCGGACCGATACCGATAAGTGAAAAAAATGACAAATATCAGCCGATAATATCAGCTGATGTATATATCGGCCATCCCTACTTTGAATTAACCTCTGACACTTGATCACCACATGCAAGTACTGTGACTGAAAAATCAAAGTGAATTGGGAATACTAGTTTAGTTTATTTAACTTTGATTCTTTGTGGAAGTGCGTTATGAAGCTCTTCCACACAACTGCAATTATCCAAGACTAGACGATATTCTGGACTTTTAACTCTGCTCCATGGATGTTCAACCAACACCCGCAGAAGGAACACAGCGCGAGAGAGGTAGAGTCTTGAGACCTGTGTGAGATCAGGATGAAGATGCCACAGATGAACCACTTTTATACGTTGGTTTTCTTTGTTGTTTTAAGTGCCGTCCAAAGATGAACTACTGAAACTAATCTGGTGCTTTTATTGTGTCCCGTCAGGAGGCTCCGGTCCAGGCAAAAGTCTGAACCACATGACGTCCGTGGAGAGTGACAGCTCAGACAGGTAACACCCCTCGCTGTTTTGGTTTTGTCCCAGGACAGTACGGGACAGTTTGTGACGTGTGGGTCCTCTCTGTTCCCCACAGCTCCGGGCTGTGGAGTCCCACAGTGACTGCAGGCATCCACTCCAACTCATTCTCTGCCTTTGGGCCCAACAATAACTTCAACCTGACAGGAGGTAGGTGCACGGGCCTGCGCCAATAAAACAGGAATGTGCAGGGATTCTTCCCCGCACTACTGTCTGCCACTCGTCTGGGTTTCTCATGTTCGTCAAACCTAAATGTATTGCATGTGCTTGGTTGCAGTTTTCAGCGGGATGAACCTCCCAAAGAACTCGGATCCACAGCGGCAGACCTGGCCTGACTTCACCCCGGTGTCCTCCTCCATCTGGGACGTCCCGAGCAGCGACTCCCTGCACTCTTGGCCCAGCAGCTCCGGCTCGCCCACCGCCCCCACTGTAGTAAGAGCACAACACACTTGTATAAGATCATTCGTTGTTTCCGTGCAGGTGAAATATCCACAGCACACTGTAGCTGATGAGGTCATGTTAAATGTCCTACTTCATGTCCTCTCGGCCCCGTCTGAGTTTGTTCTTGCCTGATGAGTTTAACAAGTTCAAAGACGACCTATCGACGGAGACCAAATATGACCCGTTACAACCGTCTGAAACTGCCAGAAACTTGAGCCGTTTGAACTTTGAACACGACCTTTCAAGTGGACTACTTTGTAAACATCATCTTATCGACTGATCTTAAGCTCCTCACTTCTTGTTTTGATTTGTGCCTGTTAGACCTCTGTGACCCTCGGAGTATTTGATGATGTCATGTGTTTTGTATCTTTGCTCAAGCAGTGACTCCTGACCAAAGAATCTCTGTTGTTTTTGACTTGGGGGCTTAGTCTTTCAACTCATTTGTCATTTGCCAGACACTTTGAACTGTGAGCTTTTGAGCAAATGAGATGTGAATTAAAGGTGTATTGGTACTTGAAGTAAAACAGGGCAATAATAATGATAATAGCAGGGCTTCCACGTGTTAAAAGGTGCCAGAATTATAGTCCCAAAATACATTCCAGCGGTAGCCTGGCCTCAGCCATCCATAAACTCCGGTCATTTATCATTTCCTTACATGTTACATCTGGGTCTGATCTCAGTGGCCGCGTTACCTCCGTTGAATTTCATCCTACCATTCGGTGAGCGTGGGAGGTGACGTCAAGCATTTGCGCCGGATTTGCTGGTTGTAGTTTGGCAATGGCGGCGGATACGAAAGTAAAGGAAGCTCTTCAGTCCGTTCTGGCTCGGCTCCCAAATATCCAAGAATGTGCAAGGCTGCCCCCAAGAGTTATGATCACTTGCTTTACTCACTCGGCGCATTAGATACGTCACGACCAAACGCTAGCGAACATCAAATCCACTCCTTTCAAACTTTAAAGGAACAGGCCACCGTTTTTCCATACTGTGATATGTTCTTACATGAGCTTAGACGAGTTGATGCGCACCTGTCTGGTCTTTGTGCCCGTGGAAGTGCATGGTCGCTTCTAATTTCACCTTGTTTGGAGCTATGGGAACACACTGGAAGAGGCCAAATGCTAACAACATCTTTGGTCTTTTTTGCGTGACTGAGCGCACGCCTAAAGACCAGACAGGTATGCGTCAACTCGTCTAAGCTCAGGTAAGAACATATCTCAGTATGGAAAAACAGTGGCCGGTTTCTTTTAAAAGGAGTTCACTCCTCCCACCTGAAAACGGAGCTCAATTGTGAAGCTCCAGACCCTCTGTACGAAATGAGTACGAGCGTTAGTGTAAGACCAGGCTAATTCAACGCCATGATTTGCTGAAATTTTATGTAAACGTCAAACAGCTCAAAAGTTGCCCACTTTGTCAAATTTACGCTGAAATATGAATATCTTGCCACCTAATTCCTCTGGTTAGTAATGTCCAGAAATCTTTAGAAATTATAAATACGTAGAATTGTTGAGTTTGAGTTAAAATAATTTCTTTGAGCATTAAAAAGACAAGAATCCTTAAGTTTGACTTACTGCTACCTGTATAAACTCTGAATAATGTTTCAAAGAGTCTGGAAAAGGACCCCGCCCTAAGATTACATCAGCTGAGAACCGTAGCTTAACCTCTTAACCCCCACCTGAACCATGCTCGTTTTCTCCAGTTTGGCTTTACTCAAATTTAAAAACGGCGGCTGCTGTAAAAATGGGGAGGTGCCTGAAAGAAGCCGTAGGAGCTGCAGGAGCATAACATTGCTCAGCCAATACATTAACACCATTCATGTTCTCACACCTTCCAAGAACTTTAGTCATTTCATCAGTTCGCTCAGAGTGAAGTGTCGCCACACTTTTAACTGTCATCCATCACGTCTCTCACTCTCCCTGCAGCTCCTCGCTTGTTCATATGCGAAATACTGACGCACCACACACTTTTTGACATGTATGTGCAAAACAGAGCAGGAGAACAGCTTCCTCCTTTATAAACCTCTCAACCCGCACCTGAACCGAGAGAATCTTCTACACATGACCCAAATCTAAAAGCAAGAAAGCGGCAAAACAGCGACAAAAACGTGCCGGAAAAGCAACAATAAAACGGCGACAAAAACACACGACTAAAGACTGATGAGGAAGCAACAAAAACGAGATGGAGGAAGTGTAAAATACAACAAAAAAAGCGAGTGATGAAAAGGCAACAAATAATAAAAAAGAGCGACAAAATGCGTTGAAAAAAACTACAAAAACGCTTAAAAAATGCAACAAAATAGCAGCGGCAACGCAAAAACAAAATCATGATCAGTTTTGTAGGCCTTAGCTTTCAAATGAGGCTTTACAGTGGCCTATAGGCTGTAAGCTCCAGTCAAGAAGCTTTTAGATTTGGGTAAAGCTGAACGCGGTTAAGAGGTTAAATGAACAGTACAACAGAAGTAAATGCAGTTGACACTAGAGCGATCTCGGGTCGTCCCACAAAGCAACATGTGAAATAAATAAAATAAAAATACCTGCACACTCCAGAGGGGGGCGCAGGAAGCGGTTTGTTCCTGCCTTCACAAAGTCAAATGTCAAAGAGGAGACACACATGATAAAATCTCTGTCTCTCTCCTCAGTCACTCCTGGGCAGTGGCCGTAACCCCTGGTCCAGCACCACTCCCGTCTTCGGCAGCTCCATCTGGTCGACCGGCGCAGACTCTGCCCTCAACCCGTTCACCGCCGCGACGGCCGGCGGCGGCGGCTCCCCTCTGACCGCCGACCTGGCCCCCGGTCCCGCCCCGTCGAGCCCCGCCTCCCCGAACGAGCTGAGCCGCACCTACAACCCCTGGAACATCTGGAGGCCCATGCTGAGCCGCCGCAGCTCCGAGCCCTGGCCCACCTCCCCATCCAACTCCACGGACGACAACAACTGAAAGACGAGGCGTTTAAATCAGGGCCACACGACATTTAGGCACCTGTGATCCCAAAACCTGAAGAGCAATGTTTACAGCAGCGGATTTAAAGCAAAGATGGCATATTTTTAGACACATATTATATTTGCAGAGTATATTGGCCCTTTGTGCTACATTTCCGGCCTCCACAGTCTGATCAATTGTCTCAGTTTTTATTCATATGGCACTTTTACGCCTCCATTTGGAACTCGAGGCGCTTTGCCCGTATCGGTCTTAATTATTTTATAAAGATAGAACATTTTTAATTGCAAGTATTCGGTTGTGATCTATCCTAGTAAACAATGGCCTATAAAAAATATCATTCATTTCATTTAGCTACATGTAGTAAATGTAACATACAAATCGGATTGAAGGAAAAAGTAGCATTTATTTCTAAACCTATTTAATATTGAAATATATCTTTAACAGTAAAACTGCTGGATTTAGTCAGAAGTTTCGGCTCTTTTTGACTGAAACGAGGCTAAACCAGGACTAAAGACAATCATTTAAAAACTTTATTTATTTGGCCTCTGACAGGGAAAACATTGCATTTCTTGTTGGTGTCACAGTAATGGCGTTGCTACAAAATGGTGCGGCCCTAATTTAAATCTTTCAGAGTCAGATATCCCCGCCCCGCAGCAGCGTTACCTCAAGTGGAACTTATTGGGTCGCCAACCAACCCACCGTTCTTTGGTTTTGTCTAGTTTCCATGGCTTTTTATTTATACGGGCGATTCATGACGGCTTTTATTTCATTTCAATTTGTTTTAACTGTTCGCCCCACGTCGTTACCAACAACATCCGCCAAAACAGATCACGCAAAGGTTTCGTTTCTCTCCATGGCCTCGGTAATGGCCATGTGTCTTGTTTTTCATTGATAAATCTTGGGTTTTTATTGGTTTGTGGTTTCAAAAATGAAGGCCGGAAAAGGATCATTTAAACGTTATTTTAACTCGGGCTGATTGGATGTGGTTTCTAAAGCTAAGGCCCAGAGCATTACACCTATTTAAATGCAGTCGGTTCAGTATTGGCCTCTACAGTCTGGGGTCTGTATGTACGTCGCCTCTATTTGTTGGCAAAGTTTAAATAAAAGATTTCAGCAAGCATTATCTGTTTATTTGTTCTAGCTCATATAGGCTTTAAGTTTGCATAGGGAAATGTATCCTTAATGCCCCGGGACAAACCCTGTACTCAGACTATGTTATCTCTTAGAACATCTTATAAGAGATTTCATTTACTTTAGTAGTAGTTTATTTTTCTTGAACATTTAGATCTTAGGTCACATGATTTTCAAAGATCTTATACATTATACAATAAGAAAAAAAAGTTCACTTTTATTATTAAAGGTGTGATTAGTAAATCCCTTAGGTCTTAAAAACACAAGCAGCCAACTTTGTAGTTCAGAAGTGTCTACAACAAGTGAAGAAGTGAAATGTGTGTTAGTGTTACAAAGGGAACATTTTGCTGTCTTATACAGTGTAGGAAGGGCTTTACTTCAAAGGGGAATATTTATCATTAGCTCATTATGGGCCCAAAAAGGAGTGAATGAAAGATGATGGGAGTATAAGCTGCTGGAGCGCTGTGACCCTGGCACTTGCTCTCGGGTACAAGACAATTGCCTGTTTGTGTTTTCTTGAAGCAGTCTCTGTACTTTACAAAAAAAACAGACACTTAGTTTCTATATATATATATATTAAACTACGTGAAAGTGTCCCTTTAACACTTGTATGTGCACTAACACCTGAAACTAACACAAAAATGACGACTCTGATTGCTGTTGAAATCGACAGAAACAAGATGTCAACAAAAACAAGAAATTAGGTGTTTTATCCACTTGCTTGTTAAGCACTTCCAGCACGCAATACATAACAAAATTCAAGATAAAAGTGTCAGAGAAATGCAGTGTAATATATAAACCTGGAGGCAGTGTCTTGGCTGTAAGATTATCCCACTGTGCACAAGTTAGTTGAATAAGGGATAGGACACCAAGAGGAGTATCTAAATTGTGACTAGTGCAATACATCGGCAGCGTTTCTCTCCCGAATGCAACAACACACTGATGAGACAGTTTGCCTCACGCATTGAAGCACATCTCCTTCATAGACTTGATCAGGTTGTTGATATAAGCAATGAACACTTGCTGAATGACATGTGACCCATTGAGCATGTTTGGGTAAACAACTGTGTTCCAGTTCCTGCCAATATCCAGCACCTTCACACAGGCATTGAAGAGGAGTGGACCAACATTTCCCATCCCACAATCAACAACCTGATCAACTCTATGAAGATGTGCAGCTGTGTGTGAGGCAAATTGTTTTAGCAGAGTGCCCTTTTATTGTAGACAGCCTAACGCACACCTGTGTAATAAACATGCGGTCTAATCAGCATCTTGAGACTAACACTCATTTAGACAGATTTCTGAACAATATTGTGAGAGAAATTGATCTATTGTGTTAATAGAAAAAGTTTTGTCTTTGAGTTCAGCCCGTGAAAAATGAGCAAAAAACAAAAGTGCTGCGTTTAAATTTTAGTTAAGTGTATGTTTGTGAATGAAACAAGCCCCATCACCTTGTGTGAAGCGCTTTGTCTGAATTCTGTCATGTCAAAAGCGCTAGATACTCTGTATTTCCTTCCATTCCCACGAATGTGAAGTGATTCTGCCGGACACTGGCGACATCTAGTGGTGGAGTTTATTATTACAATCCTCTTTATTGTCGCATCAATGGAGCAAATAACTTGATTGTACATACATATATTTTTTCACCCAAACGTTTGGAAAGTAAACTACAAATTAGTGTTCAGATGAGTTAAGGTTTGGAGGCTTATTAATTATCAAAGTTTATTTATTTAGCACTTAATAAAAACAATTTAAAAACAAAATTGTTGCATCTTTGACATAATTCAGTGCGTTCTAAGTAAACTATTTACAATCTACAAAACCGTAACTATAAGCTTTACATTAAGGACATGTTCTTTATATAGGCGTCAAAAGTGCTTGAGAGGCAATTTTCCATCATTCTTTATGTCTTAATCTGATTTTAACTGCAGGTGATAATGAGGATAATACAGGTGGACCCTAAAACAGCTGCTACTTCCCCCTGCAGTCAGCAGAGGGTGTTCAAAACAAACTTTGAAATGCGAACCACCACAGTCCCCGTCCTTTCCAAAAGTCAAAAACGCAGCACAGTTTAAAACAATGAAATTTTAGGATGTGCATAAAAAGTAATGTGTTTCCCTTTTTGATTGCAAGTTCAAACTTCACATTAGTTACTCCATATTCCTGGCACTTTAAACAGTTTACAAACGACTTTATTTCACGGCTGCCTCAGCGACATCATCAGTAACTGTCCAAACTTTTCCACATCACATTGATCAAAAACAAAAACTTTATGCGTCTTTTTGAGTTTGTCTGTTCGATCTAGCGCCATCATCCCTCTCCCGATCGACCCCTGCAGTTCGACGCGGACCGGGCAGTGGATACTCTCCCTGACCACGCTGCTGTCGATAAACGCCGCCATGGCATAAGCATCGTACGACACAAAACCAGGTCCGAAATACACGCCTTGCTTTTTCATCATGGCCTCCCTGGAGTAGGCCCAGCACTGAGAGGTGACGGTCTTCATGAAACGAGCAGCGGGGAAGTCCTGGTTTATCAGCTCTTCAAAAAACTCCTGTAAAAAGGGAAAGAGGGAGGTTTATTTCATTCATACTGGAGTTATTAAAAACAGTGAGAGAATGCACACTGTCATTGTGTCCTTGGGCAAGACATTTTACTTTATCGGTCTCCTGTGCGTACTCTAATGAATGAATTTTGAATAGGTTTCTCGATACAAAGGTTAATGCCTTTTATTTGAACACCTTTAATTGTACTGCTGTCCCAAACCGGCTCCTGCTATTTTTTTATTCTTCCTTTGTTGTACATTTGACTAAATCTCCTTGATAGTTCAACTCTTTAACCTCTTAAAGGGATATTTCAGGATTTTTGACATAGGGCCTCATTTCCTAGTTATCCAGAGCGTTGTTGATGTCTGGAGATATTTTTTTTCTTAAATTCATGCAGTTCTTATATTTGTCTAGTGGCGCTAGGCTAGGGCAAGGCTAACGCATTTCTATGGTATCAGTTAGCCTGCATTAAAAAACAGTCTGGCCCACTCCACAGTGCACCTGAGGCAAATCACTTATAACACCAAACTAACCATATAAATGTCTGTGTTAATAGAATGATTTTTGAAATATAACTGACCTTGTATCACAAGAATTACAGCATTTTGAGGCACTATTTTCTCGCAGATCACTCCGCCGCTGCGTTAGCTTACAGCCACGAAGCTGATGCTGCTCAAATATAAGTTATTTTAAATGCAAAATGGTTAAAATTATTCTATCGACACAGATATTTATATGGTTAGTCTGGCGTTATAAGTGATTTACCTCAGGTGCACTGTGGAGTGCGCCAGACTGTTGTTAATGCAGGCTAACTGATACCATAGAAATGCTTTAGCCTTGCCCTAGCCTAGCGCCACTAGACTCTTCAAATATAAGAACTGCATGAATTTTAGAAAAAAATATCTCCAGACATCAACAACACTCTGGATAACTAGGAAATGAGGCCCTATGTCAAAAATCCTGAAATATCCCTTTAAACTCTTGAACACAATTGTATTATTCAGACTATACTGCACATACTGTATATGTAAATAGCATTCATCTTACCCAGGGGAGTTTGTTTCGGAAGGCGTACTCCCAGGTGGCGATGTACGTGGTGCAGAGAAACTCCTCCAGAACGACATAAGCCGATTCTACGTCCATCAGGAAGTTAAACTCCGCACACAGCGTCACGTTTCCTTTTCCTGGACAGAAAGAAACCAGAAATAGCACAGGATTCCAAAAGCATATAATTGCATTTAAAAAGTGTCCTGTCTATAACTGAAAAAGGAAGATGAAAGATCGCAAATATCAAATCAAGAACGTTGTAGTTTTCTCGAAGATTCTCACCCTCCATGTTGCCTCCCATGATGTACAAATCCTTCAGCTTCTTTGGAAATTCTGGATCCAGTCGAATGGCCATCGCGAGATTAGTGAGCGGACCCAGAGCCACTAATGACACCTGCAGAGTCAGCCAATGTTAAATGTTCTTCCATAATCTTTAGTACCACTTTAACTGAGGTTCATATACCTGGCTTTGGTGTTCAGATACCAGTCTGATCATTGCATTGACTGCGTGTTCCCTCTGTATTTTCTGCTCCCATTGCGGGTCTTTGTCTTTTAACACGTCTCCCAAACCGTCCGTCCCAAAGTGGTCACTGAGGGGTTTATTGGCTCCGACCAAAGGCCCGCCGCAGCCACAAAACACTGGGACCTGTGGAATACAGACCTCTGCTAAGAGCACTAAAGATTTATATCCACATGGGTAACAAGTGGTTTACATCACGATACAATGTTTATCTATTACAGGGATTATAGCACATCTTTCATCCTCCTTTTCATTTGCACATCACATCTCTTCCTGCTGGGGTCCAAGCGCCAAAGTTAATCCATTCCTTGAACCTCACAAATTTGTCCCTCCAGCTTGAAATGCGATGTACAAGAGCAAGAGACGCTGAATGAAGAAGTAAAATTCTCTTACTTCCTCTCGTCCGCAGACAGACAGCACCCGCAGCACATTCTGACACACATTGTTGATGTCTGCGTTCCCAAACACACAGGAGATTCCCAGGACCTGGACGCGAGGAGCCGCCAACGCCATAAAAAGCGCCTGAGCATCATCTATACCGCAGTCTGTGTCGATGATCACCAACTTCTTAGACATGGCTCTGAAACGAGACGAAGGTTTATATGTGTAACACCACATGGATATTATGAGAGAGCGAGCGAGAGAGAGCAGTAGTCAAAGATGTGCTTACTTTTCTTTTACACAGGTGAATTTCCGTGAGCGAGAGAGGTTTAGCAACTTAATATCTGAACATTAGACACTTTAAAGATAGGGTTTACCCATGTCAATCAAGAGGATGAAATCTAGTAGCCTGTATCATTTGACTCTCGGCAATGCAAATCTCAGAAAACTGCTTCAAAAGTATATAGAGCATTTGGCACTGTAAAACTGTCAAGCTGGCCTGACTTACTCCATGTGTGAGAGGCATATATCACATACACGGAGTGAGTCTTGGCTGGTTAATAATTAAAACAATGGGTTAATAATTAAAACACACACTAAAAAGCAGATAACTTTGCGCTTGGGGGAAAAAAGAAAAAAAAAGTTTTTATAATACAGGTAGGTATGCTCACTATATGGCCATTTACATTAAAAAAAAATATATATATATATTATTGGCATGCGTTTGATACTACAGGAAAACCTTTTGCCACTGTGAACGTTACTGTCCCTGTCCTCCAATAGTTAAAAGTTTACTACACTTTGCCCCAAATTGAAGCACAAGTCCAAATAATCCTGATAAAATAGTCAAAGCGACAATACAAAGCGACTGATTTTAAATTGTCCTGTATGTGGAAGTAGTCAGGAAAACGTACACAAACCTTGCACCATGGAAGAACCATTGAAGTAAATGAAGAACATGGGGAGAGCGAGATCCCGCTGTGATTGGTCAGAGTTTATTCAACACTTCCTGGTTTTTACCAACTGAAGACTAAACGGGGTTGTAATGTTTATTTCTGTTTCCCAAGCCTCCGTTTAAACCACAAACGTACATATCTCAAAGCGTATAATACTATATTCGCGAAAATGTTAACTTATGTCTCTTTACTAATGTTTTATCTAATTAAATTGCATTATTATTCGTTGCAACCCCCCGTTGTCACACGTAATGGTTCGCTCCGGTAACCTGCGCTGGATACAGGTCAATGCGATTCGCAGTTATCGCTGTCTATGATAAACATGTTTCAGAGGTTAATAGCTTACTAAGTTTGTTGTTATGTGGTTGGCTTATCCGCCTGTCGTCTGGTCCAAAGAGGCTGCACCAGGTTTGTAAAATAAGGCTATTATTAAAGGCGTTCGTTAATGGCCGTGTTGAGCGAGAGCATCCCTGTTGTATCGCTATGGGCTCAGCTGTCACCGCACACATAGTGCAATGCAGGTGTAATAGGTGATTTATAAAGATTACGCGGCTTGATGGTTAAATTTAGGCTTGGAAAACAATCATTTCTAGTGTATAATCCTGCGAAATATGCACAGGATAAGAGAATAGCGCATCGATGTCACTGTTAACCTGTGCACGTGTCTCACTCGGATTGATTTGCGGCTATCTCTGCATAATTCAAGTGCAATGTTTATTATTTAACCTGGAAAGTCTCATCGTGTTGCCCTAGCCAAAATGGTTAGCCCGTGATACTGAAATAACAAACAATGCCTGCTTTGCTAGTGTTTAATGTAGACATTTTAAGAACAATTCTAAAATGTGTTCACAAACCTAAACAAAATTAAGTTACTATTGCTTAAAAGCACATCCAGGCACTGAAATGATTAAGTCCGAAAGCAAAATAAAAACAAATAGTTGGATTAAAAGTGCATATGACACATTAGACACAATTTAGGATAAAACATAGTTAACACAATTATATTTAAGATTGTACCCAGCTTTCTTTAATTTGGCCATTTTTGTGATGTTCAAGTTTCACTTCCTTATTGGACACCGACAGGAAGTGACATAGATGGAGGCAAACCATTTTAAACTGTTGCCGTGCCAACCATGTTTAGACAATGGGAAATGAGTCAAACTGCTATGAAACTACCTTCTTCTATCTCACTTCCTGTCAGCAGCTTAAAAATAAAATAACTTCTCTGACCAACATTTTTTCATTAAAATTGCTTCACTGAAATAAAAATGATTATATAACATAAAACAGCTGTTATCATGTAAATAAATCATATTTTCAAAAGCATTCAAACCTGTCATATGCACTTTAAGCTGACGTTTCGCCCCAAACAATGCAGCATCTTTTCTATTTTTTATTCTGTGAGCCACACAGAGCCACAGTCATCTTTCCAGCCCTGAAGAGGCTTCATGGTATCATTTCGTTTCATTTCAATGAAATGACATGAAATGTAGTACTTGGTAATTCTGCTCTTAAATGCTTTCTTTATTTTATATTTTCCAGCTCGTCGCCTCCTCCCTGTGTCCTCCTGTTCTGGCCTGTTCACTTCTGCTCTCTGATTTGTGAATATCTCTCCAATGCCGAACACGCCAGAATCTCCATCCCTGTCTGGGCCCTTAGACCAGACCCCCCTCCAGAGGAACCCTCACTTGGGGCAGGACCACGCTCTTCTCAGCACTCTGTCCCGGGACGCCTCCAGAGCCAGAAGAGCCTCCAGCGCAGAGCTCCATCTGCCATGGACCTGCCCCGTCACTCACTCCAGAGAGAAGTTCTACACGGTCTGTTCGGATTACGCCTTTTTAAACCAGGCGGCCTCAGTCTACCCCAATATCAGCAGCAGGACGGGGGCTGCGCTCAAACCGGACACTGAGCCGCCGCTGGTCAAGCCCAAAGCCTCACAGGTGTGTAACAGCTTTGCCGACTGAGATTATTTACTAATTCATCTTTCACAAAAGAACAATTGCACAAATATAAACTTTTGTATCATATGCTGTATCTCCCACTAACATGCAAGATATATCGAATGCTAATGTGTTTGTCTGAAGTTATTTTGTAGAATGATACAAAAGCAAATAGAAAAACTTCTGTCTTTACTTTGCATTTTTTGTCTTAATTGTGAGTGCACAATTAATCGAAACAGAATGAATATAGATGCAAACAACAATATATTGTGTCTGCAATGGGGTCTTGTGTAGAACTGAACAACCCTGTATATATCTCTACTAACATGTTCTGAAATGCTTGTGAGCTTTGTATTACAGTAGAGTTTTCTTCAAATGTGACTCTAAATGTGCACGGTGAACTGAAATGGGATTTTAAAGCAGAAAATGCAAATATAATCATAATCGAAAAACTTGTCAGAGTAATTGCTGTTAGATATTTTTCCAAACTTGTGCTGCCTAATTCTTAATCTCTTAAAATATGATGCTAAAACTAGTCAGGACCTTTTTTTTCCAGAAGTAGCTGGTGTAATCCTGCGTGCCGCCTCACCACATCACAGTAAACAATGCACAATGTTTTCCGCTGTTCCTCACAGGAGTTCAGTCAGAGCCGAGCTGTGGAGTCGGATGAGGAGTGTGACCTGGAGGACGTGTCGGCCAACGCCAAACCCATTCTGGCCTGGGAGATCGACACCGCCGACTTCAGAGCGGTGCCCACCAGGAAACTCAGAACAAGTGAGGAAGTGACGTGTGTAGGCATGGTTTTCACAGCAAGAAGGAGTTTGATTCACAGATCGGTTAGGGGCTTTTTGTGTGGAGTTTACATGGTCTCCTTGTGGGAATCGGGTGCTTTGGTTTCCTTTACCACTAAAAACATGTTTTAAAAAGTGAGTAAGAGATTCTCAAACCCTGTGCGACTATATTGCTTAAAGGGTCAAATTAAAAGAAAAAGTTAAATGAATGTCTACTAGTGCCTATTTGTCTAGGGTGCCCAAAGTGGGGCCCGCTGGAGAAATCTGTCCCCTCTTTTTATTTATTTCATTCATTTAAAAAGCAAATGGAACAACAGCATTTAACCTAATGGAAAAGGAGCAAAAATTACTGTCAATACTTACTACAAACACTAAAACAGTATATACTTCTAAACATCACAAAAGTACGGTAAGGTAAGTGCCTCATTTGTCATTGTACAACCGTAAAACGAGATAGTGTTCAGGTGTTAGTCCTGAGTCGCTCCCACTGAGCCGGGCCTCCACTGTGGGTCAACCTGACCAGCATGTTTTTGGAGGTAGTGGAAACCGTAGCACCCGGAGGAACCTTGGCTGGCTGCCTTCAGTCTCCTCTGATCCTCTGAAACAGTGCAGCGCCTCCTGGGTTTGTCCCTGTTTCAGAGCGTGGTGTCCTACACTGGTCAGCTCCTTCCTCTTCCTCCTGCGCAGCTCCCTCCGCGCCACAACAGTCTTTCACCATCTTCTGGGAAAAGCTTAGCAGTTAATCTGTTTTATTCTCCAGTGAACGTCCATTAGCCGGAACAATCAAAGGCGGTATGGCTTAGCTGACAAACCTCCTCGTTTGTCCCTTTTTTGTTTCCTGTAGCTCCTCTTGTGACGCCTCCGCTGTGCTGCAGGTGTGGGGGCTCTTGGTGCCTCTTCAGTGTCTCAGATGAAGACATTTGTAGGTCTCAAATGGGTTTAGCTCATAAGCTAGCTGTTTCCTTTTAAAGGTAAAGGGTAATTAATCATATAGTACTGTATCTGTGTGCGTTGATCTTTCTACATACAAAACTCCATTGCATTTCGCTTGCTAATGAGTTTCCAGTTTGGCCCTCTAGGGAAATAACCCCAGCTCTGTGCAATAACTACTATGAGCTGACTCTGGCATGTTATATCAGCACTAAAACAAACACACACCCACACTTTATCTGTAGTGCTGCTGATTGACTAATGCTGCGTGTTTCAAACTTTCAGGTAACGTGAAAAAGTCCAGCACAAAGAAGATGAAGTCGTCAGTTCGATCAATCAGAAACCTGCAGGAGATCGCTCCTCACGCCTCACTGGACGATATCAAACAGAGGAAAGTCCTGGACCTCAGGAGATGGTACTGCTTTGTTTGAATCCCCCCTTTTTGAATTTAAACATCAGTGTGAGTACATTTTGTTGTTATATTTCAGGTACTGCATCAGTCGGCCCCAGTACAAAACGTCCTGTGGGATCTCGTCTCTGGTGTCCTGCTGGAACTTCCTGTACAGTACTTTGGGCGCCGGCAGGTCAGCTCAGGCAGAGGAGAAGGAGTGTTTCAACATTAAATCTTTATTCATTACATTCTCTTTAACAGTTTACCACCAATATCACAAGAAGAGGCGCTGCACATTTTGGGATTTCAGCCTCCCTTTGAAGAAATCAAGTTTGGGCCTTTCACTGGGAACGCTACTTTAATGCGGTACAGCGATTTGTGTTTATGTGTTACATGTTATCTGTTCACATTATATCAGGCTTCTTTTGTCCTTTTTCAGCTGGTTCAGACAAATTAATGATAACTTCAGACTCAGGGGGTGCTCCTACATTATGTACAAGCCTCACGGGAAACACAAGACAGCAGGAGAAACTGGTGAGTCTCAGGAACAAGTATGAGCATTTGAGGAGCCATAAGCCTCATAGTATATTCTTTGTGGTGCTCAGACCCTTTTTTATCTCCTTTACAAACTCTGAACTTGATCAAACTACAACTATGTTGAGTGTGAGGATCTTTTGACTGAACAAATGTAAATAGTTGTTGTTGCAGCTCTAAAGTAAAGATGTGCACATGTTTTAGCCGAGGGAGCCCTGATGAAACTGACCCAGGGGCTGAAGGATGAGACCATGGCCTTCATCTATCACTGCCAGAACCACTACTTCTGCCCCGTCGGGTTTGAAGCCACCCCTTTCAAAGCGACCAAGGCCTACAGGTCTGTCCCACCACTCTCTAAATATGACCATGCAATACTTCAGGACTTCAATGTGGTGTTATAAAGAATGTTTTTAAAAAGGGGTCCCTTGCCGACCGCTGAGATGGAACACTGGATTCTGATCGGGGAACCCAGCAGAAAACACCCAGCGATTCACTGTAAACGGTAACGCTCTCTAATGTTCTGGACTTTAAAAATGCTTTTCGTAGTCCCTCTGGGGGTAATACAAGTGTTGATGGGATGATTTGGGGGGTCTTTCATCTCCCTCTGGTGTCTCTGGCCAGAAAACCGCAATTGCAACTTTCTTGCCTCCGGGTCAGCACCACCAATACACACTAATGGAATCGCGAAGAAGAAGCTAACAGGCTAACTCTCACAGACAATTAATGAGTAAAAAAACGCAACATGCTACGACACCTGCAGTGGCGCTTATGGCCCCTAGGGGCATGAGTTACTTAGTTCTGCTTTAAAGGGACAATACGAAGTTTAAAAATGTAAAAAAATTAAGTATTTCCCTCCCCCTACATGTTCCAGCCATGTCCTAATGGGTAGAATGAGCCCAGACTTATTTACCACAACTGCCTCTAAAATCCTGCACTGTCACTCAAAAAGGTATTAGTTCGGTCCGAAGTGCCGTCATGCATGAGCTTAATATAGAGACTGCAGTTACGTGTAAGACCTGAGGTGGCAGTAGTGAGTATAAAAATGACCAACTTGCATCTAGGAACAAAATCCATCAATCAAAGCGCTTCATCAGTAGAAAAAAAGACAAAACAAAATAGTGATCCTGGTTACTTGCCTGGAAAAAACATATCTCACTCTTTAATTATTGAGCAATATTGAACTGTTATGTGTCTTACTCTCTGTAGGTGGTTGGACATTGTCACTGACCTGAACACACAAAATCCAGAGTTCCTGGACATCCGTCACACAGAGAGAGGAATCCAGCGCCGGAAAACTAAAAAGGTTTGTCACATTTGTGCCCTTGACATTGCTAGTTTAAAGGAACAGGCCACTGTTTTTCCATACTGAGATATGTTCTTACCTGAGCTTAGACGAGGTGATGCGCACCTGTCTGGTCTTTACGCATGCGCTCAGTCACGCAAAAAGACCAAAGATGTTGTTAGCATTTAGCCTCTCCTCTATGGGGCCAAATGGGGGTGAAGTTGGAAGCGACCAAGCTCTTCCACGTTTTCCCTATTTTAATACGGTTATGTGAGTAGTTACACGATCCAAGTATAGTTACACAAAATTAAACATGTAGATTTTCTAAGCGGATAAAAAGGGGAACTATATTGTAAGGCGTAATAACACCTTAAGAGCACTTCGACATCCGCGCTGTAATGTCGAATTTAAATACGGAAAACGTGGAAGAGCTTGGTCGCTTCTAACTTCACCCCCGTTTGGCCCCATAGAGGAGAGGCTAAATGCTAACAACATCTTTGGTCTTTTTGCGTGACTGAGCGCACGCGTAAAGACCAGACAGGTACGCATCACCTCGTCTAAGCTCAGGTAAGAACATATCTCAGTATGGAAAAACGGGGGCCTGTTCCTTTTAAGGTAATCAACTGTTCATTGCAAAAATGTCTGACCGCCCCATGTCCGACAGATGGGGGGCAACCTTCACTGCATCATCGCCTTCCAGAAGGTGAACTGGCATAAAATGGGCCCCTGGGCTTTGAACCTGGAGAGCCTGCGGCACGACTTCCACGCACAGACAGCAGAGGGGGTCCCGGGCAGTGGCGAAGACGAGGAGCGGTCCAAAAAGCGCCTGTCTCAACTGGGCCGCTCGCACAGCACCGAGCAGAGCTGGAGACTGTCCCACAATATGGAGTACAGGCCGCACTCCCCCGACCTGGTGGAGGACATGATGACCTGAATAGGCACAAATGCGACACAAAAACACTCTTTCTCTGGTAACAAGCCTTTTTCTATGAGAGTCTGCATAAGCTGCTGCCCACTGCAGGTTTTAGACGTATTTATGGCCCTGTTTCACACAGCGGGAGGTCAGGCCAGTAACGTACAGTTTACTGTGGTAAGTTAATTCCAGAACAAATTGTATTTACACTGCAATTTAAATGATGAGGAGCCTGAGTACCACCTGAAGCAGTCCTCATACCACCGTTTGAGAAACACTGAATTAGACAATGCTCTATTTTCCAAAGATAGCTTTCAATGGCCTATACTATAGATGACTTGCTTCATTAAGGAAAAAAGTGTTTCTGCATCTTACTTATATTACCAGTTGAGACTCAGCCGTTCTGGCCTGATCCGCTTCTGTGAAAATAAGGCGTGTTTCTGTCCAGACAATGTATCTCTGTTCATTTTGCTTTTTGAGTCCACTTTATATACGTTTTTCGCCTTTTGTTATTGTCTGTGATTAATGTGATATGCGTTTGTCTGGCGATCAGCTTTGTTCAGTGCCATCTTAACCAGCCTGTTAGACCCCTTTGAACCTGTAGAGGGAGTCGAGAGCTGAACTGAACTGGAAACATTACAGACGCGTTTATGTTAGTTATGTGATAAAGGGAAAAGTTAGTCACTGGAGAAAAAAAAAAAGAGGCTAGGATAGGATCAGCATGCCAAGTAAAAGTGTGTGTAAAAAAAAGCCAATAGGAGTAGCCATCTTGGTTCTGTTTTCTGAACACTTTGAGAAGTCCTTCAGTTTCTGTTTCAAGACATAATCCTTGCATAAGCGATTAAGCATTTATAAACTATTGTAAATTGTAATATGAGAGCGTATGAAGTAAGTCTAGTTATTTTATCTCCGTTTCATGAAGTAGACCCATCATGAGCTCAGATTTAACTATGTAAATTGCGAGTTAAGTCTCTTATGCTTCACAGCAACAAGATCCTGGGTTTAACTGGCTTTCCCCACCACTAAAAACATGTATAATAGAGTCCACTTTTGGCTCTTTTTTTTCCTTGTGGTGGCAGATGCTGATTATCAACTTACTAGCAGGACTGCTTTATAACTGAAACTAAATTGTGTCGTGCTGTGCTTAAAGAAAACCACAAAACATCAATAGTGGAAGTTGACTCTTAAGTGGTTTCACTTCCTCAATAAAATGACCAAAGGAAACGTTAAAGTCTGATTCAAACAGGCCATAATTTTTCTGTCTTTTTGTGTCTTTTCCGTCATCACAAGATTCCTGACCCAGCATTTCCTTTCATATTGTAAAGTGTCAGTGTCGGCTCTCAGTCGTTCAGACCTGTTTATACTTTCATTTCTGGCATTACTATATGCGTCAAAATAGTATGTTCTCCGAAGTACCAGATATTTGAAAGCTATAACGACATATCATGTTTGCACTGATCTTTCTAGATATAATCATTATTGCATTTGACTCTTATACTTATACATTTACATTTTGTCCCTCCATGAAAACAACTTTGGGCTCCCCTGACCTCGTCCTCGTGACCGTTTCTTCACTATATTGTAACAACATTTTCAGGAAATATTCTCAACGGGCTAAAGATGTATTGTTGTACTATAGTGTGATGCACACCTCGGCCACGATGATACAGTTTTGTGGCTCAGTGGAAACAGCATTTACCCCCTTACTGTGTTGTCCCTGGTTTAAGACCGATCCATTACTGTAGGAATAACGTGGCATTTCCTGCTTTAGTGACATGTGCAGTGGTCTTCTCCCGTCAAGTGCTGCGTTCAAAGTGCTGTGAACGTGTCGTGCAAGGCGTTTTTTACCTTGTGTTTTGTGTCATTTTATTCCCGACAAAAAAAACTGGGAAAATTGTATCAAAACGTCATAAAGGGATCACTTTGAAACTTGAAAATGTGAAGGGCAGGTGAAAACTGCATGTGTTGTTTCTGCTCATGAATCCTTCTTCAGGCCCGCTTTGTTATTATTATTGTTTGTTATTTTTAAATAAATTGAGATTTTCACAAACGGATACAAAGTTTTCTTTCTTTTATTGTGTGGAGCCTTTTAAGACTTGGCGTAACTCTGTGATTTGAGCAGGGCCGATGCGACAGCAACCTCCTGGGAAATAAAATAAAGAAATACATAATTAATATAATTGAGAAACTAAATGGCTGAATAAATTGTCCAAATTGTACCGATAAAGGCTGCCCCCTGTTTCCTCCAGGTCTCACAGTATTGAGCAAGTGATCCAGTCGTTTTCTCTGGAGACAGCCACCTAAAAGACAAATACAGCAGTCACAGTGTTACCTTAAACAAAACAGAAAATTGTGTCTAACATTTTTAAAATACAAATAAATCCAAAGTGTTGCAGTGCATTTGAGGGGTTTCCGAACTTCTCAAGTCACAACACCCAAAATATTGACGCAAACAACTGTCAACTATGCAAAAGGAACAATACTGTTAAATTGTAAAACACAAAAATATCTTGAAATAATCTCTCAATCCTTTTTGTGAACCCTGGATCTATTGCATATACATGTATTGAAGTATGAACCTAGTTAGTTTTTTATTAGATTTTTTGTTTTACCCCTTCTGTGTGTCCCACCCCTCTCCACTGTTGGGATACACCACCCAGCGCAGGTCGGGGTTCAGCAGAAATTTGGCCGAGTCCAGGATTGGCTCCACCAGATCCGGAGAACAACAGTTCAGTCCCACAGCCACGAGCTGAGGCGACTTTAGAGCCACCGGTACCACGTCTGAAAACAGGCTGCCGTCTGAGATGCACCGCTCATCCTGGGAGAGGGACCACACAAAAAAATAATTTAGACACACCATTTGAAAGTAAATTAACTACAATTTTCATTTGAAGATTATGTCGAACCAGAATTATAAAATATTCAGACCAGAGTTAATGGTGTAAGAATGGAAAGAGAAGTAAAGTAGTAAAAGAAAGAAAAGCAGATACAGTGACACGCAACTGTGCAATAGACCATTACCTTACAGGAGAAGGAGAGCCAGGCCTCAGTGTTGGGGAACTCTCTGAGCAGCTGAACCAGAGCCTCTCCCTCTTTGATGCTGGGGATCGTCTCAAACGCAATAACATCTGCTCCTGCTGCCGTTAAACACTCCATCTGAGGGCGGTGCCAGCACTTTAGGTCCTAAAAGAAAGGAACAGTTTAGTTTAGCTTTATTTGTTTATTTGAGCAGTGGGCTGAAGCAAGACACTTATAAACGCTTACCCCCAAAAATCAATATAAGATAACAATACACTGAAGAATGTTTTCACTAAATACTGCACTTGTTCATCTCTAGTCCAGTGTTTCTCAAGCTACAGATACGGGAATCATTTCATTCAGATTTCTTTGTCCTTTGTGTTCACCTTCATTTCAACCAAATTCCTTGTCATGTCATGTTGGAGTAATCTATTTAAAACAAAGTTGTGCGCACTGTGCTTGATGATTGACATAGAAAGAATCTTCCCTGACCTCGACACTCATTTCTTTGGCATAGGTCCCCGTGTACTCGGATCCATCGTGAAGAAATGCTCCGTAAGGCCCAATAGAACCAGCCACTAAAGCCTGCGTTTGACCTACAAAGACAAAATAGACAAAGGATATTTATATACTGTGCTAATTATTAATATAGGGCAGTGAGAGGACACCTGTTTTATTGTCAGTAATGAATTTCTGGACTGTGTCTTTGGCCAGGCAGACACCAGACATCACTAGCTCTCTTGCATGTTCACAAGTCACTCCTAAATGTTGGACGAATCCTTCAACACTGGCCTGGTATGTGGCTGTGGTAACAACATCGCTGCCACTGAGGAGAAATCTGCAAAAAAGTCATATCATGAACTTAGTGAGCGAAAACTGTTTTTACATTGTATTAGTTATGTAACCACTCAACCTGTAATGAGCATCTTTTATGGCTTCAGGATTTGTGTGCAAAAGTCTGGCACTCCACAATGGATCACCCTGAGGAATAAATGTCCATTATCTACACTTAATTGCAATGTTTCTCATGCAAGAAGATTAATCATGCAACAGAGATGCAATTGTAAACAAATATGTTAAAGAACTATAATAAAGTAGTCAGGTTTAATGTATGAATTAAGGGTTTTAAGCATTCGAGTAACTATTAGCTATACTTAACCCCAAGTGCAAAGCCTTGCGCTTCTAGTTGAGTTGCGAGACCACCGTCCAAAATTACTGGTTTATTTTGATTAATAAAATCTCTCAGAATGACAGACGAACTCATTGATAACATACTAATACTTATAATACAAATAACCTACTGTATATTCAAGTAAATGACAGCTCAGAAAAGGCTCAGGCACATGTAATAAGTGGCATTTTTGTATTTCTTCATGTCTATGGTTACGTGAGACAGACTATTGTTATTGTTCCGGGTCATTACATATGGTGCGTTCAATGTGACTCAGACGTTTTACCTTCTTTAGGGTGGGTTACAATGAGTTATCAGTAGATGGCGCAAGACAAACACAATTTGTGCAAGGCATGTGTGCATAAGACTGCTGCCCTGCTCCGGTGTTTCCAGAAAGTGAGGACTATTTCATACTGTGCAAAAGTTATGTTTATTTTCAATGAACGGACATTTATTAGCGCACATATTTAACACCTATGCAAATTTGTATCTTGTCAAAATGTGCATTTGCATTCATTTCATGAAATACAGACGTTTGTATGTTGTATTGTCTCGTGATGCACTTCACCATAAAAGAGAATGTATCAAATGTGAAGTAAATCCACCTGATTGTTGAAAATTGACAGGGTTTTGTAAAAGTTTCTTAAGGATTTTCATATCTGATAAGGTTCCCTGAACGCCCCTCGGCTTGTTCTGCGCCGTTGCCATAGAAATGAAGCGCGGGTGACGATGGGGCGCGGAGTTGATCGGCTAACAGCTAGTTAGTCTAACTATTACAGCAATAAATAGGGTTTATACGCTCTCAGATATGGTGAGTACATCAACAATGATGTCACGTGAATAGTGTCTCTTAAGTCACTTGGGAACGGTGCAACTGAACGAGCATGTGCATTTGTTTGCTAATGTTAGCTTAGCATTGCACTAGAACAGATGCTGGGTTTGTTAGGATAGAAACAAACTGGACTACTTCTTCCCACTAGCACAGCATACACACTATCATTCTTTTCTTGTATCATCTGATATATAGTTTCTGAAGTTCAGATAGAGCTAAACTGCCTTTGTTTACAAACTCCAATTGACGCTTTCTGCTCTAAACATCACAAGTAAATAAGTGACAGAAAGACATCAACTATTGTTACCACACACTTTAAAAATAAAGACAGAATATTAACAGTTTAGACTACTCACAAGATGTATCTAGTTTTCCCTGATTTATTTATTATTTTATTTTATTTATATGATCAATGTACTCTTTATATGGTGATACTATAGGTACACATTTCATAACTGTGACTGTATATCCATATTGTTCATATCCAGCTCTATCCTTGGAATATGGAAGTTGCATATCACTTATTTAATATTTTATTTTTATTCATAAAATTGACACTTACCTGTTGTAAAGCTACTGGCAATGCTCACCACAACTGACATCCCTACCATTTAATAATTGGAATATTGAATTGTCTATGTAATAGTAGTCAAATGTTCTCATAGAGATGTAGTTTTAAGCCCTGTCCATGCCACTGCTATCAGTAAACATTAACGTCACTGAACGTGTGACAGCATTAGCCCATTTAGTGTCACTGAGGCGACAAGGACAATATTGCTCAAGTCAGATTGCTCTTACAGATAAACCAGCTGACGCTAATTTAGGTGGACAATAATAGGCAATGAGCATAAAGTGAGCCAGTAAATGCTGTAAACTGTGACTGTTGCTAACCCTCTTACAATGATTATATCTTCTGTCAAGTCTTTCAATTGACTTTTTAGCTTTTCTAAACTACTAGATAATTGAAAACACTTGTGTCATCATCATTGCAGTGTTGCCAGATAAATACCATTGGCCAGAGTCATCCATCGCCTGGAGTTTAGTAATGACACAGGCATGCATGAAGAGGAAACCCTTCTGCCATTGTTCTCACCAGATTAAACGCTTTTGTGTGCGATGAGCATCTGTCACTCAACCTGGGTCTGCATTACAGACAACAGTAGGGTTTAATTAAATATATTGTTTTTTTCCTTCTTGTTGGCCTAAGTAAATATAACAAGCCTGTGCTGTTTTGAATAATATTATGATATTAATCTGCATTAAAAACATGGATTTATGTTCAGATAAATCCAATTTGTTTAAGTATAATCCAGTATTACACCACTCTTGCTTTCGGCCTTGTTTAAAAGCCCAATTAGGTTTAGATCCTTTTTTTTTTCCAGTCATTGTATTTTGAGAACTATGTATCTTATGTGTAAACTCGGTGGTCACACTAAAAATAACATTTGCAGACATTTGATTTAAGATATGGCTTTTCTTTTCATAATGTCTTCTCATTGTTGTGTGCCTTGTCTTCCAGGAGGAACGGTTTGCATTTTTGGCCGAGTGGTATGACCCCGTGGCTGCTCTCCTGCGGAGGTACCAACTGTTCTTCTACCCCAGAGATGGATCTGTGGAAATGGTGAGCCGCACTTAATTTGCATTTGATTGTTAGTCATTTAACATGAACAAAAATCTGCTGTAAAAAAGCAAAAACAAAAACATTTAAAACGTAACACAAGTTATATTTAGTTTAATAAAGATTATCTAAATTTTCTTTCATATTCTTTCCTTAGCAGCAAACCCTCAGCTGCACATGTGTTCATTTACTCAAAAGCCTATAAACAGAACTGTATTACATTTCAACATTTACATTTTTAGATACGATTAGATTTACACTTAATATAATCCTTGTTTTAGGCACCAGTTCACTTCATGAGTAAAACATACCTGTAATACTAGGGGTATAGTTCATATTTGTATTCATTTATTTCGTATTTTATTAACCCCTTGGTGGGTTTCTTTTTGGTGCACTGACTGCTCTGATCTCTCCCCATAAACCAAAAACATGCACAATAGGTTAAACCTGCCCTTTAGCCTATAGCTCAAGATCTGGAGATGGCTGCCCACTGCTCCTGACAGGTTTCCAAAGCGGCCTGGAAGGCTGGGTCAAATACAGTACAGTGGAATATGTCCCTAAAGAGATACTCACGTATACCTTACCTTACCTTCTCTTTTAATTTTGTGTTTTGTTGACAGTATGATGTGAAGAACCAAAGAGTGTTTTTGAGAAGGACCAAAACTGAGGACGTGCACACAGAGGACCTGTTTGTGGGGAACAAGGTCCACGTCTTTTCACGGCAGCTCAATCTGATCGACTACGGAGACCAGTTCACAGCAAACAAGCTCGGCAGCAAAAAGGAAAGGTGTGCTTAAGTCGTTGTGAATGTGTTATAACTACTTCACCCATTCACAGGAGCTTACCTGTACATTACAGTTGCAACTTAATTTATCAATGTTTGTTTACCATATAGGCCTGTATGGCTTTCCACTTTATTTGTCACATTCTTCCCTCGTCAACAAACAAACCCGGAGATATTGCCTTTGATACTACAAACTGAGAGCTTACACTATCATTGATCTGCATGGCTTAATTTTCGGCAGAATTTGGGTGAAAATGTACGTAAAACCTTGAATTTCAATATTGCAAAGCTGCAACTTGATTTGTATGTGTTTTAGCTGCGGTATATTTAATCATAGAACTAGCTCGACTGGTTCTTTTACAACCTCTTTACCACGCTCTACTCTTTAAATAAATGCATTATTCATTCACTTTTAGTCACTCACACATTCGTAATGACATGTTTCTTGCACAAGGGCACAACGACAACATTACAAACTTGAGGGCAGCAGGTTTTTGACTTCCCACCTTCAGAACCACATCTTTACTTTTGAGTAATCCTGTTTACTTTGGTTGTTTCTTCTTCTACTGAGTTGCTCCGATCTGTATTTCCTGGACTTCATCACCAGACTCGTTTGGCGCTCAGACTGTGTTTATCACAACGCCATCGATTTCGTGTTGGTAAAAGTGAAAGCTTGTGTTTGCCGTTCCATCAGGTGTCACTTTTACTACAGGCTGCAGATGAAGCTCCAGGCCAATTTGAAATCCTGATCTGTCTTTAATTTAAAAACAATTTCATTTTTAGTTAGTCCTTGCTTTAGCGTCAGTCTTGGTATGGGCCTGGTTTAGACCTAGTTTACCAATTCGACTCAGGTTTTGGCCTGGGGTATAGGTTTAGACACTCAGATAGATCATGATGTACACACTTCCAGCCAAGCCTTTAAATAGTCAAGGCAAGGAACCATGGTCACGTCTAAAAGCGGCCTCAGATCAGAGCTATCATAGCGTACCGAGGATGCACTCAGGGCTATATTAGATCAAGTGTACCTGCATTAGAGTGGGCCACATGAGATTCAATCACTTTGACAATATTGAATTGCAAGGTTAGACAAAGCCCTTTGAATATCCAGTTCCATGTATAGACACTTAACATATCTCTGTTCTTTACCTGTGATTTATAGGTGTTATACCAACTACAAATATGTGTATGATATGCTATCTCTCTCCCTCCTCCAGGACACTCGCTTTGATAAAGCCAGACTCTGTGACCAAGATCGGAGATGTCCTTGAAAAGATCTACCGCTCTAATTTGATTGTAACCAAAGGCAAGATGGTGAAGCTGTCAGGGTAAGTTCCTGTACAGAGACGCAATGGGGGGAAAATATAATAATAAGGATAACACTGTGATTTGAAAAGTGTTCACAAAAAAGCAAATTTAAGAAGAATCGAGCAGTACACCGATTCATCATTAGGAGAGTTGCACAATTCTGGTATGTTGAAGCACTTCATTTCAAATGGCATCTAGCATTGGAAGCTCCGATTTAGAACACTCAATAAGGACAATTACTGAAGCATTAGAACTGGACTTTAAACCCGCAATATGAATTACAGAACACTGAGAACGACATCGACCTTGAAAACAGCTTTTTTACTAGAACTGTTAATGATTGTCAGTATTACACAGAGGGTCTCCACAATTGCAAATTCAAAAACATTAACGCATTCTCTATTATCCACTTCAACAGTCGAAGCTTTTATGCAAATGTTGATCACATTAAGAGCTACCTAAAACAATTTTCAAGCTCCAAATCTATTGAGAGGACCCTCCCAACAGGCTCATATACCTTGTTTTTAACGCACTCCACAGCATAGGAACATCATCTACCAAATCAGCTGGGTGGGGGTTTGTTGACGTCCATTAAAGGATCTGTATCATGCTATTTTAGCCATTCCAAAGTAAAGTATAGGCATTTATATGATATATTGTACCTCTATCACTATGGAGTACTCATTTTTGAGAGAAATATAAGTATTTTCTGGGGGTATTTTTCAAACCCGGAAGACAAGATGCTTTGATTTGGCCTCCCCATCGGGTTATGGGATCGCGTTGGTTATAAAAGTTAATCCACTTTGATTCTGGCCAAGGTTCACCAAGCATCCATCAGGTTGGTTGATATAGTAGCTGAATCCTGGAAAGAAATTCCAACTTCTGGCGAGTGCACTCTTCTTTAGGACGGTTGACCAGTCCTCCCGTAGCTAAACCATGGAACTAATATAATATCACCAAACGCGCATTATCGTTGGGTAAGAAAAAAGAACAGGCGGTTTTTCATTATTTTTGTTGTAAGAGAGAAATAAATAAAAAATAAAAAAAGGAACTCTGACGCATCTGTGCTGTCCCGGGAGAGTAAACAAATGCACCCCCGGAGGATCTGAACAGAAGTCTTGTTTGTGAAGACGGAGCTCTTTCTAACCTACTCTGGACCTGCTCTTTATAAATTAAAATCAGGCCATAAGGCATTACATTACAGACGTAGAGCACTTCCGTTCCTTTCTGACGACACAACAGAACAACTCAGTCGTTTAACAGGAGAGGGCGGAGCAGCTGCTCAGAGAATAGGATTCAGGAGGATTACTTAGAACTGCGTGAATGAAGCCAAAAACCGCTCTGGGGGTGTTTTTGATAAGGAAATAGCATAACAACATGGTAAAAACTCTAAAAAGTCGATTTTGCATGATATAACTCCTTTAAAAAAAAAGAAAAAAGGAAGCAACCAAGCAAAATTGTACACTAATCAATACCATATTAAGGATGGAAATGACAACTGGGAAGTAGCAAGATCATGGATAATAGTATTTAATGTTCTTTTAACACCAAACTAGTGACTTTCGGGAATGTTTACTGTGTTTGGCATTGATAACCATCTGTAACTAAGTAATGGCCTTTTGTCACTTGCTTTGTGCCAGGCATCGTGCATGAAATGAGAGCGTTGTTGTAGTTGTGGAATGTACATGGTAGTGTTTACTGAGTGTAATATGTATATTGATGTGTCTTATTATCATAAAACTAGTGGCTTTTTGTAATCCTAACAATATTACACATATTTATATTAATGTGTATCATTTAATGTTTTTATTGCAATGATGTCGGGGGTGGGCGCATATAAGCGTTTGCTTCAGCCCACTCCTTTTGAGCAGAATTTTAACTGCTCAAGTAAACGAATAAACTAAACTAAACTAAGAAAAGAAGGAACAAAATAGAAATAAGACCCAAGCTCCTAGCATGCAATTTAATTATTTTTTTTCCACTGGAAAGAACGAAGCTATACGAATTCAAGGAACAAATCTGCAAATGTATGTATTTGTAAAAGAGTGATGTGGAAAATACTGCGGTATTTGTAACACTCATAAATGATCAAAGTATTATAGATTTAACTGAGAACAACTAAGCTAAATTTTGTCATCGTCAGAGTTGACACTGTTGGTCACAATGTGTTTCTATTCAAGACCGTGACAGAGCAGGTGTCGCCAACCAAATGCCAGTGGGAACAGGAATCCCTTTGGGGCTTCCTCAGTCGCCCCTGAGACTGTTGTTTCTGTTTTTGTGACTCTCTATTTGTTTGAAAATAGGATTTTGTGACATGATATGATTAATACCACCTAATGCTCTGGAAGTAGCCCTCAGCTCTAAAAAGGTTGGTGACCTGGTGACAAAGCACTGATATCTATAACTGTTTGCCCACTCTGCATCTACAGCCCAAAATATAAATTACCCATTCACTCCACTAACAGATGGAGGATTTGCTGCGTCACACGTCCACAAACATATGCTCCAGAGGGCCACATCCCTGGCATTTAATTATCCCGCCGCCTCATCAGGTGCTCAGTCATGGAATAATCGCGTTACCTCTCAGAAACACAGGTGCACCGATACGGGCTAATACGCTTTCGTTTAACAAAGGAAAGTCAAATGTAGCCAAAATAAGCATAAGCTCCAGCAGCCTACTTCCGTTTGATCACATCTACACCTGCTGTAAATGTATAGCGTACTATTAAACAAATCAGTTAACAGTAGTGGTTTAGTGCTCTCGCCTCACAGCAAGAGCGTCCTCTGCCTCCTGTGCTTCATCTCCCTCCTCTCCCTTTACTTCCTCCTCTCCCTTCCCCCTTCTCTCTCTCCCCTCTGACTGCCTAGCGTTCCTTAGGGTGCTCCACTTTCCCCTGCCTGGTCAAGAGAGAGTCTCCTTTTAGGACCAAGACTACCTAGAAATAAAACATCCTGAAAGCAATTGGCAATAAGCTTATCAGCAATCATTTGTTTATCAGCACATAAACAGCCTTAGGAAAAAAAAGTTTAATGAATGTCTTACTCTTCCCCTAACTCTTCAACTGTGCATTAGCAGTACGCGAGGTCATAATAAATTGCGTTGATTGCGTGGCCATTGATTAACCTGTGTTCTTATGACTGTGTGACTTCACAGGAGCCAAGCGGCTGACTTTTATGCAGAACACCAGTCCAAGGCTTTCTTTAAGTGAGTAGCTCTGTCAATGATTCACCATTTCAACTGTTTCAATGCACTTTCAGGAACGACCTGTACTAAATGCCCCATTGATTTATTAACACGGACGACCCTCTACATTTTCTCCAATCTCAAAATAATTAAAACGTGAGGATTATTTCATAAAGGTCACACTCATTTCAATGTGTAGGTGATTGCCAGCGTAACCACAGATTACAGGAGCAGTGACACAGTGTTTGTTTATCCTAATTTTTAGCTTTGTGTAGTTAAGTATAGACCGGCTTCATATACCCACAGACATAAGTACTTGTAGTAGTTATAAGTAATGGCCCTGTGCTGTCCCGTGTTGCAGTAACCTGGTGCAGTCCCTGACCTCCGGTCCCGTAGTGGCTCTGGAGCTGATGGGGGACGAGGCGGTGTCTGTTTGGAGGAGAGTCCTGGGCCCCACAGACGCGGCCCAGGCCCACAAAGAGGCGCCCCAGTGTGTGCGCGCTCAGTACGGGGCGGACGCCATTCACAACGTGGGCCATGGCTCCGACTCCTTCGTAGCAGCAGCAAGGGTAACATCGTAATACGCTATTTTGTTTATGTGGCCTCAGTAGATGCATTTTCTCCTTGCCACTCAAATATCCTCAGAAATATGATGTAAATCTCACAAGGAACAAAGTTTGATTACTGTGAATCCCCTACAATCAGTTAACTTCTTAAACTTAAGGATATTAGTTATTTTAGTTATTTTATAAAATATGAATGCAAAGAGATGTGGATGTAAAAGCCTGAATAAAGCTTAAAGGTTCTGTATCATGCTATTTTAGCCATTCCAAAAGGCATTTATATGATATATTGTACCTCTATCACTATGGAGTACTCATTTTTGAGAGAAATATAAGTATTTTTGGGGGGTATTTTCCCTACCCGGAAGACAAGACGCTTCGATTCAGTTAACTCCGCCCCTCTCTCCGCTCATTCCACATTCACAGTATTATAAATATAAATATCGCTGCAAAAAGTGAAGTTACTTCACATAATGCAGTTATAAGGAGTTGACATGTGCAACACAGTTTCATAAATGGCTAACACACACGCTAACACACACGCTAACACACACGCTAACACACCGCTAACACGCGCTTTGATTGACTCACCGCTCAGCATGGCCTCCCCATCGTCGGGTGTTTACGTTATGGCCCTCGTGTTGGTTATAAAAGTTAATCCACTTTGATTCTGGCCAAGGTTCACCAAGCATCCATCAGGTTGGTTGATATAGTCGCTGAATCCCAGAAAGAAATTCCAACTTCTGGCGAGTGCACTCTTCTTTAGGAAGGCTGACTAGTCCTCTCGTAGCCAAACCATGGATCTAACAGAGCCAAATGCGCATCCGTGACATTATCGTTGGGTAAGCAAAATGAAAAGGCGGTGTCCAGAGTAGGTTAGAAAGAGCTCCGTCGGGACAGCACAGACCGTCGGAGACGGAGAGTTTATTTTTGTTTTATTTTTTTATTTTTATTTTTCTTTATTGCTCTCTTACAACAACAACAACAACAAAAAAAGCTGTTTTATAAATTAAAATCAGGCCGTAAGGCATTACATTACAGACGTAGAGCACTTCCGTTCCCTTGTGACGACACAACTGAACAGCTCAGTCATTTACCAGGAGAGGGCGGAGCAGCTGCTCAGAGAGCAGGATTCAGGAGAATTACTTAGAACTGCGTGAATGAAGCCAAAAACCGCTCTGGGGGTGTTTTTGATAAGGAAATAGCATAACTACATGGTAAAAACTCTAAAAGTCGATTTTGCATGATATAGGACCTTTAATAGCGGACATTAACATTCTTTGATTAGACCTTTTTCCTTTTCACTCCAGCATCACATGACACTGTTCGCTTATCCTATTAAGTCTTGTATAGGGGCAAGAGCAGGTTTTAGTAGCTCATTATGTAAGATAGGGTCCACTCTGCTCAATCACGGGCTAAATATACTGTAGGCCTCTGTATTTGCCACCAATAACACCGTGGACACACATACAAGGCTATGGTTTACTGAATGGATCAAAAAGGCAACCTGAATAATTGACTTTTCAAATTGCTCAATCAGCTCTTAGTCAACAACCCACTCCTAGCACAAATACAACACTCCAAAGTCGGAAATCCAGTGTCCGATCTGAACATTCCTGAGAGCTCTTAAAAGCAGCTTTATTCCAAACACAGTCACTGAAGAGTTTCCTTTCTCTGTTTCTTAGGAACTTGAGTTTTTCTTCCCGTCAACAATCGGCCACGGCCCTCCGAACACGGCCGTCCTCACAGACTGTACCTGCTGCATCATCAAACCCCACGCCATTTCAGAAGGTACAAAAAAGATGCTTTTATTTCTGTTTAAGTGGACATGTCATGCAACATGCATTTGGACAGCTTAGCTTTGATACAAAATACACCAAATGAATATGGACTCTCTCCCCATCTCATTTCATGCTTGGAGCGCCATCCGCTGGCAGCTAGGTAAAATTACCATGCTAAAACAAAACACAAGCCACCATTTTTAGCTCATGTTAACAGATGATGGTGCTGTAATAAAGTTTGAACAGATCCAACGATGCTTCAGTACAGTAGAAGAACAAACTCCCAAAGTAAACAGGATTTCCTCATACCTGTGTGAATCCAATATAAACCAAATACAACAGGTCTGTTTTTGATGAGAGAACAACGTTATAACATGGTTATAAAAGCTAGAAAGTAAATTAAAATGTTGTTGTTGGAAACAAATCTGCTTTGCTTTTTACTTTTTGTTCAATTTAATCTGTATTAATGTGTTTGGTTCTGGCCTGCTTGTCACTGTTTAGTTCAGATGTACCCACTAACATTCCCAGTTATTCCACTCAGTTTTCCCAGAAATAATGCTGTGTATTATTAAAGCTGCCGAACTCAATTTTTCCCTGTTCTCAAACCGTGAAAAAGGATAAACTCATATTTGAATTGTTGGCTGCGCACCCAACTTGTTTCTCACTCTCACAAACCCTTCTTTATATGCACATTTGAGATCGGAGTTTACCATCACTGCAACTACATGCATGTTGGCACATTCTTCCTGGTTCACAGAGAATCCTATCATACATCTTTTTAAATGATAGGATTCTCTGTGAGCCAGGAAGAACTTTACCACATACCCTTACACCACCAGCCATTTTGAAAACTTCTAATAAACTGCATATTCTGGCGCATATTCTCATACTGTTGCTGAGGTATTTGTTTTTCTTGCCCCTTCTGCAGCAGTCAGAGCTTACCCAATTTTGCGTTGGATTTTTCTGCCCTAATCCCGTCTTGATCCCCTCCCCGTTCAGGAGCATGCCTCTAAAGCTGTGACCTGTGAAATCTGAAATTCTCCACTCGGAGCCCAACTCTCTGCTGTACTTTGTTCAACTGCACAGGATTTAGACCCAGCAGAATACCAGAGCGCAGTCAGGTTCTCAAACCTTTCACACTAAGTGCCACCCGCAACAGAATTTAGCTCTCTGTGCACCGCAAAAGGGGTCTAAAACAGGACTATAAGAAGTCAAAACACGCGCCAAACAATACTGTCAACTACAGTATTGGGCTGAACCGAGTCTAACCAAGTCGAGTTGTTCAGAAATCGCCCCGCCCTCTTCAACAGAGACGGTCTCTACCCGAGTGGATTGGGCTGTCACATGCTGTTGAAAACTTTCACCCTGCCCTGTCTACTTCTCCTGGGAGCCACCCTATTCCATTGAGCGCCCCCTGTCTCTCGCGATATGATACACCTATACCAGGGGTCTTCAACCTTTTTTACCCAGTGAGCTACTTTTACACAACAAGAACGTCGGAGAGCTACTTATGCTTCAAAAACACTTGTGTAAAATGCAACTTAGGTGGACTGCACCCAGGATAATTAGATAATTAGACAAGATGGTATTTCAAAGAAAATGACTTGAGTTTAGTCCTTATACTTTACAATATTGACCCAACTGTTTGTGGGTAGATTGTGTTCAGCATATTCAGAACAAACAGAAAATGCATCTAAAATTTGAGTTATCATGCATAGAGATGTAGAAAGTCTTTGGCGAGCTACCTGGAAAGGCCTGGCGAGCTACTGGTTGGAGATCCCTGACCTATACGGACTATTATTCAAAATAGGAAGAGCTCTGTTAGGCGCTCCGCTCAAACAAATCTGGTACACATCCCCTGTCAGAATGTGGCATCAAGCCCGATTACATTTAAACATGCTGCACAACACTGCTGCCAGATCGTTAAATAACAAATCGCTTTTAATTAGTGATCTTATTTCCTTTTATAACCTTGATTTTATGTTTTTAACTGAGACGTGGTTAGATAAAAACACAGAGAATGCTGTCCTGATTGAGTGTACCCCCCCTACTTTTAGCTTTATGTCTGAAATAAGACAAAATCAGAGGGGTGGGGGTTTCTGTTCCCTATTTAAGGACAACCTATCTTGCCACAAACTAACATTTGGGGAGTTTTCATCCTTTGAGTATGTGTCCTTTAAAATGAAGATACAACAATCTGCCATACTCTATATTGTTATTTATAAACCGCCCCAAAATGTTTCTTTTATTGATGATTTTATTGGAATAATTTTAATTGTGGCCATAGAATTTGACTTTTTGATAATTACGGGAGATCTGAATGTGCATGTGTACTGAATGACCGGCACACAAAAGAACTTAATGCTGCCCTTGAAACATTTGGTTTAACTCCGTGTTTCTGAGCCCACCCATAACAGAGGACACACATTGGACATCCTTATTACAAAAGGTGTTACCATTTCTAATGTGAATGTTGTTGATGTTGCATTATCTGATAATGTTTGTGTTTTCTTTGAACTTCCTGTCGTGCCCGAGTCAGCAGTTGGGTCTGCAGTGATTCGGAAAAGACTCATAAATGATAAAATAAGGTCACAGTTTATGGATATGATTACATTTGAAGACTCTCCCTGTTCCGATGTTGATTTTTTGCTGAGCTCTTATACGGCAGGTGTTTTAAATGTCTTGGACACCATAGTCCCTGTTAAGGATAAAATGGTTAAAAATATGCAAAAGGCCCCATGGAGAAATGAAGATTCGGTCAGGGCGCATAAAAGGGAGTGCCGGAGAGCCGAACGAACATGGCGCAAGTCAAAGCTCCAGGTTCATTATGAAATTTACAAAGAAAAGTTACATGTGTTCAACCAGACTTTGCGTAGAGCAAGAGAAAAGTATTTCTCGGAAATAACTGCAAATTGCCACGGTAACTCTCGTGTTCTGTTTGCCACGGTTAGCAGACTCACACATCCTCCCGTTTCACTGCTCCTAGAATTAATTTCTAGGCTTGGACCTTAATTTTTAAGGTCCAAGCCATTAAAAACGCTATTAGCCCTACACTACAAATGGTAACATTTAAACCAGTAGCAGACCTAGAGCTGACATTTTTTACACCGGTCACTAATGACATTGTGGAAGATGTTATCTCTGGTCTGAGCTCAAGTACATACTGCCTGGACGAACTACCAACTAGATTTTTAAAGTCTGGGCTGAGCAGTTTATCACAACAACTCACGCGTTTAGTTAATGAAACGCTTTCATTGGGATGGAGAAGTCAAGTTAGAAATCTCTGAGTAATCATGGACTCAGACCTGAATTTTAACATATCATATTAAGTCCATTACATCAGCGGCCTATTACCATCTAAAAAACATTGCTAAAATAAAAAAACATAGTGTCTAAACAAGACTTGGAGAGATTAATTCATGCATTTGTCTCCAGTCGGTTAGACTATTGTAACGGCCTGTTCACTGGCCTCTCCAAACGAGCTGTTAGAGCTGCAGTACATCCAAAATGCTGCTGCTCGAGTCCTGACCAAAACCAGGAAATACGACCACATTAGTCCAGTGCTCCGGTCTCTCCACTGGCTTCCTGTCGCTCAGAGAATAGACTTTAAAATACCTCTGAAGTCTCTTCATGGTCAGGCACCAAAGTACATCTCGGACATATTACAGCCGTAGGAACCACCTCGGGCCCTGAGATCCTCAGGGAGGGGTCTCCTGGTGGTTCCCAGAGTCACCACCAAACATGGTGAGGCTGCGTTTCAATTCCACGCAGCAAAAGTCTGGAACAGCCTCAGTGAGGACGTGAGACAGGCCTCAACTCTGACAATGTTTAAGTCCAGGCTGAAAGGACACCTTTTTTACTGCTGCCTATGGCAATTCATTGTATTTTAACGAATTTTAATATATAGATATACATATTTTGAATGTACTTTTTTTCAATGTAATTTTATTGTGTTTTTATTGTGTTTGGGTGTCTGGTGTTTCTGTGAGGCACATTGAGTTGTACACGTGAAATGTGCCATACAAATAAACTTGCCTTGCCTAAAATAGGACTAAAACATTATGAATATAGTTTTAAACCAGAACTGAAGAGCACAAATTACAATAAAATAAAATTGTCTTTAAATATACAAAGATTATGGACCACGTGGTCTCATAATCTTTGTGACCATGTCTGTGAAAGGCGCTATATATATATAAACTTCGACATTTATAGAAACTTTAATGACATTTTCTCTAAATAAAGAAGGTTGTTTTCTGTGCCGGTACACCTGGGATAACTTAACACCCAGCACACAATTTTAGATTGATTAGTCCCTTAAAATGGAGGTTTATAGAGATTTGGGAGTGCCTTAGTTTTTCCTTTTCTTTCATAACATTTCGCTCCCTAATCTCCAAACAGCACCTTCACCATAGAACTTGACAAAAAAGGTCCCAAGCACGTCTTGTAGAAAGTTACCTGTACTGGACCATATACTTTGCTGCAATTAAATTGTTTTGCACAAACTGAAAAAACGTTTTACACAACTGTACACATGTGGTTTGTTTTCGCCTTTCCCCTGGGAGCCACACCTATCTGGATCCCTGCCATCGATCACATCTCACCAAAGCTTTCCTGGGGGTGCGCTGTTCGGACAAGTCAAAACGGTGTTGTGAGAGGGTTTTATGAACCAGTAAATAACGGGCCTGTTTTTGTAAGCTTTAAGATTCAGTTGTGCAATAAGCAAATAAAAGAAATAACTGTAGTGAGAAAGACGAGGACACATGCCAGTCACAAGTGAGTTCTTTATTCTTTCTCAGCTACTCTAGAATGGCCAGACAACAGGCCGAACAACAAGAAGGGCAAGGACACGCCCCCAAACCCCGCTGGGAGAGAGACTACCACCCCCCCCCCCCCCTCCCGAACACCCAGGAGGGAAACCGGCACGGAAATCAGTCCCTCAATGGAGGCCTAATCAGCCTGCCAAAACGGCTGCGCCGACCAACAGTAGAAGCAGCAGGCCCCCACAGCGTCCATAACAGGCGGAGAATCACAGTCAGTACGAGGAGGCGGAGCCGGGGGCCTGGAAGGAGGACGGCCACGCCGAGGAACCTGGGCTGGCAACACAGCTTCGTCTGCCAAAACATACGCCGGCTTAAGGCGATCCAGAATCACCAACTCCCTGCGCCCGCCCATGTCCAAAACGAAACCCTTGGCGCCCCGTTTAAGCACAGTCCGTTCCGGACTGTCATATGGAGAATGGAGCGGCGAGCGGTGGGCGTTGCAGCGCACAAAAACAAAACGGTTGTCCCGTGGAAACGTCACACAGGAGGGCCGGGCCCCCTTCCTGCAGCACATGCTCCTCAAGCTTAAGGCCTGTATCGACGGAGCGAAGGGCCAGGATATCCGCGTCGCCAGGCTACTCGGCCGCCATCTCAGAAAAATCCGTCCCTAGAAGCACAGGGCAAATGAGCATGCGGGAGAGACAATCCGTGACCGAGTTGGACTTTCCTGCGACATGACGTATGTCAGTAGTAAACTCAGATATGGCCGCCAAGTGGCGCTGCTGTCGAGCCGACCAGGGTTCAGTTACTTTAGACATGGCAAGCGTCAGCGGTTTATGGTCCACGTAAGCTGTAAACGAACGGCCTTCCAGCAAAAAACGAAAATGCCGAGTAGCCAAAAACAGTGCCAACAACTCCCGGTCAAAAACGCTGTACTTACGCTCGCAGTCCCGCAACTTGCCGCTAAAAAACGCAAGAGGCTGCCACGCGTCTGCCACTCGCTGCTCCACAACAGCCCCAAAAGCTAAGTCGGAAGCGTCGGTTGTCAGGGCGATGGGCGCATCTGGAATCAGGGTGAGCGAGAGAGCTGCACTAGCTAACGCAGACTTAGCTCCATCAAAAGCAGCAATCCGATCCGGAGTCCACACGACGGTGTCAGTGGCCTTCCGTGAACGCAAAGCATCGTAAAGCGGCTGTAGGAGGTGGGCAGCGCGAGGAATGAACCTATTATAAAAATTCACCATGCCCAAAGACTCCTGTAAGGCCTTGACCACAACTGGACGGGGAAAATCTGCCACCGCCTGGACCTTAGCAGGCAAAGGAACTGCGCCACGTGCGGAAATACGATGGCTTAAAAAATCGATCACCGGCAACCCAAACTGACATTTGGCTGGGTTGACAATCAGGCCATGAGAATCTAAACGCCGGAAAACTTCCCTGAGGTGTGTGTGGTGCTCTTCAGTAGACGAGCTGGCCACCAAAATGTCGTCCAGATAGACAAAGACAAAATCAAGACCGCGCAACACTGAGTCCATCAACCTCTGAAAAGTCTGCGCCGCCCCCTTGAGGCCAAATGGCATGCGGAGGAACTCAAAAAGCCCGAACGGAGTGATTACTGCGGTCTTAGGCACATCAGCCGCCTGTACCGGAACCTGATGATACCCGCGCACCAGGTCCACCTTAGAAAAACAGAGGCACCAGATAATCGCGCGGAAAAATCTTGAATGTGTGGAATAGGGTAACGGTCTGGTGTCGTCACGTTGTTTAAACTGCGAAAGTCACCGCACGGACGCCAGGAGCCGTCCGCCTTAGGCACCATGTGGAGGGGCGAAGCCCACAGGCTGTTAGAGCGTCTCACTATCCCCAACCTCTCCATGGTGGCGAACTCCTCCTTAGCGATAGCTAATTTAGTCGTGTCAAAAACTGGTGGGCCACTAGTGGGGATAAAATGTTCCACCCCGTGTTTAGCCACCGCGGCGGAAAAAGCAGGTGTGGCCCGACGCCAAAAAAGTTGCATGCGGTGCCGGCCCAGCTCCCCCAGCCTCACAGGGAAAAGTGGCAAAAGTTACAGCATCGATAAGCCTGCGGTTAGCAACATCAACTAACAAGCCATGAGCACATAAAAAATCAGCACCAATGATTGGAACAGTCACAGAGGCAACTACAAAGTCCCCCTCGTACTCACGCCCGTAGAAACACACAGTCGTCCATTTTGTGCTGAAAGTTCCAATGGGAGAACCATTTGCAGCGCTCAGCAATGGGCCACCGCGGCCCGACACATCTGAACCGGTGGGATGGACCAAACTCTTCTGGGAACCGGAGTCCACCAAAAAACGACATCCTGACAGGGAGTCTTTAATGAAGAGCAGCTCACCTCGTTCACAAGCGCCCACAGCTGCTACTGCGTGTCCCGACATCTCGAACGTGCATGGCGGGACACAGCGCTTCGCTTTGCTGCCAAACCTCCGGTGGTAAAAAAACACAGGGAGCTCCCACGACGACGCGTCCTCACATCGACTGCAGCTACCACTGCTGGATCCTCCGTCGACGTCTGCTGGGGCTCCGCCGTCGTGTTCTGCACTGCAAAACACCTGGTAGCCAGCAGGACCCGGTCCGCTTCCTTCGCAAGGCCCCGGTAATCACCAGCGGCGAGACGAGGAGAGTTAGCCAAAACTGCTCGTACCTGTGGCGGGAGCTGCCGCAGGAAAATGTGCAGGAAAAGGAAACCGCCTTCATCCGAACCAAGGAGCGAAAGCATATTGTCCATTAGGTCCACAGCAGTACTGTCCCCCAAACCGGGCAGGGTGAGGATCTTATCTGCCCTCTCCGCTGAGGACAGACTGAACCTCCGCAGCAGCAGCTGCTTGAGAGCGGAGTATTTCCCACGAGGAGGAGGGCTACGAAGCAACGGCATAGCCCTGCGGGTAGTCTGCTGATCCAGGGCAGAAACCACCAAGTAGTACCTGGAGTCGTCCGCATCCACATCCCGGAGATGGAAAAGTGCCTCGATGTGCTGGAACCATGACGCTGGATCACACTGCCAAGGCGGCGGGAAAAAGAGCCGGCCGTGGGAGCAGGAGAGACGGTGAAGACGAGTCCGCGGTTGAGACCGGGCCCATGGCTGAGGCCAAACCAGCGGCAGTCGGAGAAACACGTCCTTCCACCAGATCCGTCATGCTCACGACTCGGGGTCACCAATGTAGCGAGAAAGACGAGGACACATGCCAGTCACTAGTGAGTTCTTTATTCTTTCTCAGCTACTCTAGAATGGCCGGACAACAGGCCGAACAACAAGAAGGGCAAGGACACGCCCCCAAACCCCGCTGGGTGAGAGACACCCAATGGCCGCTAGCTGCTCTGCTTTATGACCGCAACACTGGAGGCCGCCAATGCTCCGCCATTGCTGTAGTACCTCCATATCATCGCTAGGCCCCCATTGAAAAGCATTGGACTTTAGACACGTTAAAAACAACTTTAATGCCTGGTTTCAATTTTTTAACGCTTTCTATGGCTACATATTCCTCCTGAGATAACGCTGGGTTACTCCCAAAAAAAGAAACCAGGCTGGTTTTCAAAATATTTTTTTTTTAAATCTCCTACTTAACGGAGGTCAGACTGTTGGCATTGGAGCTGCGCGAGCTACACGTCACACAAGGGCCGAGTCTACAGTGAAGATCCCGCCCTTATGCCCTTATTAGGAACATGCTTCGTCAGAGCTGGGGAGGAGGAGTCTGTAAATCCGCCATGATTTCCCCCTCGAACGTGGTCATTGTGGTAAACGGGGAGGAGTGAGGAGGAGCTGTCTATTCTTTTTAACAGTCTATGGAGACACCCCTTAAACATGGACACCACAAAACTTCCTTTGTGGGTGACATGTATGGACAACATCTATCTTCCTTTCTCTCATAACTCTCATATACAGTATATAATGAAACAAATTAAGTGCAGGGGTGAGAGATTAAATCAAAATGCAAGTTATAACAGGATTCAGGAAAGGCATGTTTGGATCTAAACTGCAAACAAAATAATTACAACCAACCAATGGCATTACTTATCATTGTTGTTTTGAATGAGGTATGAAAATGTAAAACTATAAAAGTGAAAAGACAGAGATACTGTAAGTAGTATCCTTGTACAGATAATGTACTGTATACAATCAGCGTGTTTTTCTTGCTGATGTAATGAGTGCAGTAGCTTCAGTATCAGGCTTTTATTGTTGCCATTGGAAACAAATTAATTCTGCAAAATGCACTTTGTCCTGACATACTGTAACATGTCTAATACAGGCAAGGTTATTTCAACTGACAAAGAAATGCTTGAAAACTGTGGCGGCTTTTCTAATACATTATATTCTCAGGCTGGGACAATACACTAAATCAGTCAGACGATTAAAACATTTTGAAAACTGCAAATGGCCGATTCATTTTAAAAGGTTCCTGTGCATAGAATTACATCCTTTGAACAATTTGAATACACAGAAGGGACTGTGAGGGCTAGAAACATGTTTGGGCCAAAACAAAACATGTCACTGTTTGAACAGGTGCCCCAGCTTTAACCTTAATAAATCCTTTTCGTAGTCCCTCTGGGGGTAAAACAAGTGTTAATGGGACGACTGGAGGGTCTTTCATCTCTCCCTGGTGTCTCTGCCAGAAAACCACAATTTCAACTTGCCTGCGGGTCAGAGCCACCAATACACACTACTGGAATCACAAAGAAGACGCTAACAGGCTAACGGGCAAAGCTAACTGCGGGCTAGCGCCACTTAAACAGTATTTATAGCCAAGTGTGTGTGTGAACTTGTCTTTCTGTCAGCGTAGTATTTACTCTCATGGACAATTGACGAGTAAAAAAGCGCAACATGCTACGAAACCTGCAGTGGCGCGCATGGCCTCTAGGGGCAGGAGTTACTTTGACACATAATGTTTAATAGACAACACAACATTTTTTGCAGCAATAGATATGTAATTTACAATAGATTACAATACAGTACACTAATTTAATTAACTAATAAAAGAATAGAAAGCACTGTACCTTATAAACTCCCTCTCTCATTAATAATTAAGTCTCCGTTTGCTCTTGTAGTTTGTCAGGGAGGAGCCATTATGTTTGTGGTGTTTGATGAAGCTTTTGCTCAGAGCACACAAAGCACTTATTGCCAGGCTGATTCGAAAGGTCAAGTTACACCCGCAATTAGTTTAATATGATTTAACTCCATGGTTAAAAGGCTTTTTCGCCCGAGGTCCTGGCTAGCCTTCATCTAGACTGAACAATCTGCCCCACCTACCATTGTGCTCGAGCACCACTGAACTTCAAATGTCCTTCTACTGTAGAGTAGAACGCTAACACCTAAGGGACAAAGATATCACTTTATTTTTGCGATCTTTGTCAAACTACAAAATCGAGGAAACCGTTTGAGAACTTGCGTTGAAACTATTTTCAAACGCATCATTTTCACTTCGTAACAAAATCATCTTTTGTTATGTAAGTTTTACACAAAACACTTGACATTTATGAAACACTTATTTAATCATACACAGTGAACAATGGAGCCCTCACGATCTTTTCCTAAACCAAATTGCCTCTTCACAGGTTGCTTTTTTTTCTTCTCTTTGCAACGAAGGGGAATACACTCGGCCTAAAAATAGCCCACCCTCTCCATCCCACAAAGTGCCCCTGATTGCCTGTTTACCACTCGCACACCTACAGCGCTTCAGAATTGCAACAAAAAGAAAAAGAACACCCCGGGGTCAAAACCGTCCCGAATAGCATCAATAGCTCACTTAGATTTCCCCTTGAGGACCACTTGAGACGTACCCCCCACGTCACGTCTGGGGAGAGGCAGCCTATCGGATGTTGCAGCGATCATGGAGGTGACGCGGTGATGTAACAGCCAGACATGACTGGAATTCAGAGGCCTCGGTTGCCAGGCGCCGATCGCCATGGCAACAACACCAGCTGATTTTGGAAAGAGGACTGCGTGTTGCGATGTTGCCGGCCCCCGTGCGTGCGGAGGGCAAAGGGGACTGCACATGTGCTTATGGGAGCTGATGGGGGCTATTCTTTTTCCGCAATTGTTCTCTCTGAATTATTTAAGATAGTTCAGACAGTAGAGAAAACCCAATTTCTTCCCAAGTGGTATTTTGCGTTGAGCGGCTACATAATATATCACCAAATTGTGGTTATCGCGTTATTAGGTGACGCAAAATCCATAATTAAGTGAAAAAATATATTGCTAAATCACTGATGTCTTTCATCTGACCTTGTTTATTTTTCATCATACACAACCCAAGACAAAAATGGATCTTAAAAATGTGTGAAAGTTAAAGATGCACTATGCAACTTTTTATGTAAAAAAATAAAAGTTTATATTAATACGTATTTGACCTTTCAGTGATCCAGCGGATGCTTTGGTGGTTAGCATAACGCCTTTACTTACCATCCCGTTGGCCTGTAGGACGCTACAGGATCAATTACTTTTTAGGTTTTCACTGCTGATTGAGCCGTATCCATGGTTACATATGCGTTCCTTTCCCAAAACCGACCAGAAATCCTAAAAAACCTGAAACAAAATTGATCCTGAAGCATCATAGGAGCCACCGGGATGCAAAGTAAAGGCGCTAAGCTAACCACCCATACAGCCGCTGGGTCACTGAAAGGTCAAATACGCAACTAATATGAACTTTTTTTATTACATAAAAAGTTGCATAGTGGACCTTTAATTTATAATCATACATTTTCCATTTAACTTCCATTTCAGCCTTGTTTTGGTCCTGAAATTTTGTTTTTGTTTAAGTCTTATTTTGACACAGTTTGATTAAAAAAAAAAAATGTCTTGCTTACGACCATCGAGTATCATCTTAGATCGTCCAGCCATAGTTGTTGCCTTTTTCTCTTTGTAGACGAGCAATGCCGTATGAAATTCTGTTATTTTAGATGTTACAAGACATGACAAATTATAGTGGTGTTCATGTTTGCCTGGATACTTAATTTGAGGCAACTCCTCTTGTGATATTGGGCTATACAAAACCATTGATTGATTGATTGATTGATTGATTGCTCTACCAAAACTGCTATTGACAACATTGGTTTAATTTTTTGACCCAACGGCACTTTCTGGTTTCTTTGTGACCATAGTTTGGGCAATATCATGTATGAAGGTGTTTATAGCACCTATCGCGTGTATGAGGAGGGATCTAGTCATTGTGCAATCATACTGTAGTTTAGTTGTTAGGGTTTACAACTTGTCACATCAAATCAAATCTGAGTGTGCTGTAGTTTGAACATCTCCATGTGTTTGTTTTCCTATCAAAGTGTCAAAATCAGAATTGAAATAGAAGGTTTCACAGAGAAAGCAAAGAAAGGGGTGATTTGAAGATGAACAGGCTGAACGAGAGAAAAGAACAATAACTTCAAAACAACCAAGATCTAATGACGATGTCTGAACTCATTGATCCTGGAAACAGATGGGATGCAGCAGGAGACGACACCACAAGCCTCCATCTATCTGAATGTCACAGCAGTAATCAACAATTTAACCTCAGGAGACCTGCTCTTTGCTGACTAGAAAGTGTCACTACTGTAATCTAATATTGACTTTTTTTTTTATTTGGCATGTACCTATTCCAAAGTCACAGAGTTCAGACCCTCGAGTGCCGATGAATTACAGAGGAATAAGTCTTCCTAGTTGTGTATACAAATTGTATACCAGTATTCTCAATGAGAGGTTGACTTGCTACCTGGAATCCCTTAACCCTTACCCCTAACCCTACATCTTGTGTTCAAGTAAATGACCACTTAACTGACTGGTTCCCAACACCATATGGCGTAAAACAGGGTGATGTTCTGTCTCCCACATTATTTGCCATTTACATTAATGATTTAGTAAATGAAGTAAAAGAGGCAGATGTGGGCATTAATGTTGGAGACTTAAACTTTGTATTCTGTTGTATGCGGATGACATTGTGCTATTAGCTGAAAAGGAATCAGACCTTAAGAAAATGTTGAATATTGTTCACGCTTGGTGCAACAAAATGAGACTGATGATAAATTGTGATAAAACTCAAGTTATACATTTCAGAAGACGTACCCATGCATTATCAGACGTTAAATTCTGTTTTGGCACTATAGTTCTTTCTTTTACTAAAACGTACACATACCTTGGATTTACTGTAGATGAACATCTCACATTTGACAAAGGGAATAAATCACTGTCTGAATACGCAGGTAGAGCTCTCGGCGCCGTTATAAATAGAGTTAAGGCGTGTCGTGATCTAGGTTATAAAACCTACACTGAGCTGTACAGATCTTGTGTTTGTCCTGTGTCGGATTATGGTGCTGGGGTCTGGGGTTATTGTAAACAAACCCACCGTGAAAAAGTTCAATGCAGAGCTCTAAGGTATTTTTTAGGTGTACACAAAAACACCCCTAAGCTTGCTCTGTACGGACACATGGGTTAGGAACCATGCGAAGTGAGGCCTGTTTGTGACATGGTACAGTTATGGAATAGGTTTATCAATATGTCTGACACAAGACTGTCCAAACACATCTTTAAATGGGACCTGTCTAATAAATATGGCTGGAGTGCGCAGATGGAGAACATTTTTGTTGATGCTGATCTCCAGTTTATTTTTAGAAACAAGTTGAGATGTAATGTTGGAGAAATGACAAAAGTCTGAAAAGTATAAACATAAATGGTTAAATGATGTCTTGTGTAAGCCAAAGCTGAGAACTTATGTTTTGATAAAAGATCATTTTGGTCCTGAGCCCTATGTGACCCTGAACCTGCCCAGAGGCTCAGCTGAGGTCTGGGACTCCCTGGCTCTGGAGACGGGTCGATTCCACTCGGTCCCAGAGGAGGAGCGGACATGTTGTTTGTGTCAGTTAGATGATATTGAAAACGAATTGCATTTTGTGTTTTATTGTCCTTTATATCATGATCTGAGAAGGCTATTATTCTGTAAACTGTCTGATGTTGCTGTACATGTGTTTGAACTATCAGATGAGGAAAGGCTTAAATATTTGTTCAAGTATAAGCCATTTTATTTGTCTATGTTTTTGTTAAGCGCTTGGCTTCAACGTAAGAGGACACTCTTTGTTTAATGTTTTTCTGTTGTCTGCATTTTTGTGTCTTATAAGCCCATGCGGGCTGGGCACCATTTAGGTGCAAGACACCAAATAAGAAAGTAAACTAACCTAACTAACATGTTGTACTGTATATTCAGACCTTCAGCAGAATTTGCTGCAAGTCAACACTACAATGGAGGGGGGGGGAGGAGTACCCAGCCCTACTCCTATATTGGTAACAGAAATTTGTGGACATAGTTAATTGTATAAATAAAATCAATAATTCCCACTCAATACCTGTTGGTAACCAGGTTCGTGCTTGCCATGTCATAAAGGCTAATTTGCTGTTCATTTTTAGGCTTTTAGATAAATTAAGAGATTTACGTATGTAATTATCATTGTCTACAATCTAAACTCTTCAAATACAGGCATTTACCACAAAAGCAAAAAGAACGACCTGCAGAGAGGCCGCATTTGTGAGCGTTTCCCCCGGTAGAGTCCAGTCCGGGCTGCGGTTTATCACTTGTGTCAGACTGAGCTTATGAGACTGGCGCCCCCGTTCAATTAGGTTTGTCTGCAGCGCTATGACCTTCACTGTCCACGGACGTTTCTACTGTGCCACTCGACCCCAGTGACGAGAGCTACATTCGTGTGAGCCCTTTGAGTCCTGAAGTAAGGCCCGGCTAAAAATAATAGTGTGTCCTCCCCCTTTAATAGACATGACATGTAAAAGGCAGGACGGAGTGTGCTATTTACTTTAGAATAGAGCCTAAGTGTACACATATTATGGAGAATGGACCGCTGTAAGCAGTTTCTATAGACAATTCAACATTAGCTAATTGTTATGTGAAGTAAGATGTAAGATATCCCGTTGTACAGGAGTTTTCCACCATGATGTCATTAAGTGTTGCCCTCATTCTCTTCCATTCCAGGCGTCCTCTGCAGGCACCAAGGGCAGAGAAATTAGTACTGAGTTACCTTTACCTGTTACATGTTCTACTTATAGCCACTTTGGGGAGCATTCCAGGTTATCCTGCATGTTACTGTGTCTCAAGAGCACCTTGTAGTGACCTTGTAGTGACTCAGTGGCTGTATGAGTGGTTAGCATGGCACCTTTACTTTTGATCACGGTGACATCTACAACGCTCCAGGATCAATTGTTTCGTAGGTATTTTGGTGAGAGGGTCCGTCAGCAGTGAAAACCTTCCAAACAATAGATCCTGGAGCATTACTATACCGATATATTGGTCGGCCGATATATTGGTCGGCCGATATATCGGGCCGATATTTGGGGATTTTACAATATTGGCTATCGGCCGATCTAGCGCCGAAAGAAAAATATTTCCTGGACCGAAAATGATAGAGAGTTCTCGATTGGAAAAAGTCAGGGCTTTAAAACGAGTCCTCCCACAACTTCCTAGGCCTCAGGGGAGGTGATAGCCTGGCCTTAGCCATCCGTAAACTCCGGTCAATTATAATTTCCCTACATGTACGTCTGGGTCTGATCTCAGTGGCTGCGTTTCATTGGTGGAATTTCAACCTACCATTCAGCGAGCGGAGGAGGCGGGTGTTGTAGGTGACGTCAAGCATTTGTGCCACATTTGCTGGTTGTAGTTTGGCAATGGCGGCGGATACGAAAGTAATGGAAGCTCCTCAATCCGTTCTGGCTTGACTCCCAAATATCCAGAAATTAAAATCGAAGCCTTGGAATGTGCATACTCCCAAGAGTTATGATAGCTGCTTCACTCACTCAGGCGCATTACATACGTCACGACCAAACGCTAGCGAAAACCAGATCCAATCGTTTCGAAGGAGTTCACCCCTCCCACCTGATAACGGAGCTCAATTGTGAAGATCCAGACCCTTGTACGAAACTAAATGAGTACGAGGTTATGGTAAAACCAGGCTAGGGAGGTGAGAAACATCGCAATGAAAATTGGTTAGCTTCAAGTTTGCTAAACACAAGTTTCACTAAACCACCGTCAATATGAAGTGCAGAATCTGGAGAATTCAATCGCTGAGTTAGTTTTAACCTCCACTATTGTATCTTTGATCGCTGTGCAAAATGCTGCGGCTAGTAACAATATGCTAATGCTAACGACAACTAATCAAAGCTGGGACAGAAACTATGATTGGATCACCTAAAGTAATAAAATAAAATCGGCCACTGCTGGAGCTGCCAAGTTTTTGTTTTTACAGGATTATAGACCAAACATTTGGAAAAATCGGCCAAAAATATCGGCCGAGCATATCAGCATCGGTCAATTAACATCCCAAAATATCAGCAACGGCCTTAGAAATCCCATATCGGTCGGCCTCTAATTACTAGAGACCACTGTGACGGAAAGTGAAGGTGCCATGCTGACCACTCATACAGCCACTGGGTCAAATATGCACAAATGTCATAATGCACCTTTAACTGTCGGAAAACTGAAAATATAACAATCATATCAGTGATGCCAGATGTGGTCCTAGTCATAGAAATTATAGAAACGCCTTCAGCTATCAGAGCCTGTTCATGCAAATGTTTACTTCTGTTAGCCAACGGATTACTGCACCTGTTTGAATTGAGCGTTTCATCCCAATATATTGTAATAAAATGTAATATGTAAAATATGTAAAATGTAATAAAATGATGCTATGACATGTGCCCCAATGGATGATTAAAAACCATGGAGCCTAATCTACTTCCTTTTTGACTACTTGTCACAAAGCAGAGTACAGCAGTAATGTGGATAAGCTGGCGTTGTTCAGGTCTGAGGAGAGGTGACCCCACTGATTTTTAGTTAGTCCTCGAAACGCTCCGGAAAGAGCACGACACCTGATCAAGCGTTCCGACTGTCAATCTCTATCAGTTAAGGATTTAATTGATGGTTTTATTGCGGCTCTAAACACCTTGCTTAAATACACAACTGAAACCAACAATAAAAACTCTTGATAAGATAAATGACTTCGATGTGTTTACGCAGGACTCGCCGGGAAGATAATCGACTCCATCTCGTCGGCAGGATTCGAAGTCTCCGCTCTTCAAATGGTAAGGTCCGACTGATTTGACTTGCAGAGGTCACCTGGGGATCCCTTTTGCTTATTGACAGATACGTACAGTGGCATTTACATATTGAAGTTACTATTATGCGAGACAATTTAAAGCCACACTGCGGAACATGCCCGGCAGCTATACCAAACATACTCCTAATGCTCGGCTAGACACCGACAATCCTATTTTTGTACTGGGTAATAAGCATTTACCATAAAAAGGACCTAATGTATGAACCTAAAATTTGGCTACAAAATAAATACTAGTAAATGCATTTAAATTTTGACCTTTGATGGTCTACTCCATATGGGTTAATGGGTAGTATATGTCCTGATTGTTCATCAAAAGTACCCCAGAATAATTACTAAACATATAGATATTTTTTATGTATTGCTGGACTTAACCCGTGTTTCCTCGCTCTGCTGTGAGTCAGTGCCTGTCTGTTACGGGTCACTAATATACGCTCTGTATTGATTGGCTGATGCCCACTGACCTCACGACTTCGCCAGCATCATTAGGGCAGACAGTGACCCCTTACACTCCATTTGTTAGGCTGCATTAGCCTCGTTGCATTCAACGGCCACAGGATGAATAAACATCGTAATTACTTCATTGATTACGATGTATGTAAATAGACATCTGCCGTCTATTTATATTGTTTATTTGGACATACACGTCACTTGATACTGGAATTGTGCATTTAGCAAAGTAATTGACAAAACCATGACTGTGTCATATATTGACTGTGATATGGACAGTCTCATCATGCATAACTTTTCATATATTTTCATATATAACAATGGCAGCCTGTATGCAGTTATTAAAATGTGTTTCTATTTATATTCTTGTTCTTCTTTCTGCTCTTGTATTTAATTTCCTGGAGGACAGAGGCCCATTTCCTGTTGAGTGTGGAACTGGTTTGGTTCATTTATATTTTCTGTGTTTGCTTTACAGTTCAATGTGGAGCGGGCAAATGCAGAGGAGTTCTTTGAAGTTTACAAAGGCGTGGTTCCGGAGTATTCAGTAAGTATCTCTGAAGGCGGGAGTAGATTGTGCACTGTACTGACAAGACAATACACAACACAGAGGTCTTAGACAAAACCTTGACTTATCCAGGGTTCCATAGTAATCCTTTTGTGGAAATTCTTTGATCGGGTTTTGGTGTTTGGAATTGCACTGAAAACACTGGATGCTACAGTATTATGTGAAGATTTCCACAGGAAGAAACAAACTCACAAGAAACAGTCAGTGACCCCCTTGCACAGATACTTCAGGGATTATCCAGACAGTGATTTTTTTTTTTGTTGGCCTTTCCGCTAAATGTCACCAACATCTCCTATCACAATATGATCTGCTTAAAGCAGTACTAAGTAACGTGTTTACCTTAATAAATCCTTTTCGTAGTCCCGTTGGGGGTAATACAAGTGTTAATGGGATGATTGGAGGGTCTTTCATCTCCCCCTGGTGTCTCTGGCCAGAAAACCATGCTTGCAACTTGACTGCCACCGGGGCGGAGCAACCAATACACACTAATAGAATCACGAAGAAGAAGCTAACAGGCTAACAGGCAAAGCTTTAATGTGCAAATCTTTAGAAATGTACATAAAAAGAGTTAATTTAAGAAATGTATTTTAATAATATTGCAGGAAGAAACACAAGGTCAGCAGGAGTAAAGATTATTCATTGTTCTCTCTCTTCAGGACATGGTGACAGAGTTGTGTTCTGGCCCCTGTTTGGTTTTGGAGATCCACGGCGCTAACGCTCCTCAGGCTTTCAGGGAGTTCTGTGGACCAGCAGATCCAGTAAGTCATTGACCGGGCAAAAGCCTGATTGATATGGCAATGCAGATAACATTAGCTCAGTAATATCAATGTGGAAAGGCTCCGGTTTAAATGGTTCGGGAAGAAGACAGACTTTTATTAGGATATTTGCTGCTGATTGGAATCAAACACGCCTCGATTTAGCATTTCAAACATTATGAAATACCGTAATATACAGAAGATGTTGTACTCAAGTAGAAATAAAAAGTATATGTGTTCAAACTACTCTTGCACAAAGTTAAGTGTGTAGTTACCTCTGTCTACATGCATGAGAGGACAGAGTGCTGCAGGGCTGTACCAGTGCGTGACATGAATCCAATGAACAGACAGCTCTGATTGGCTTTAAGAGCGAGTTGCTGTTTCCTCGTCTGTCGGGAGGACATGGTGCTGTGACCGCTGCAGCACTGACAGTAATGGTCCACCTTTAAAATGAATGGTTCTTATGGGACACACAGGTCAGTGACAAGTCGGTGACGTTATCACTTGAGATCCATGGATAGACAGCAGCTCCTGGGCCTTTACAGCCCCGTGTTTTCTGCCAAACCAAATTATTCTAAAAAGAAAACGTGTATTTTCTTTTCTTCCTATTCGTTTGAAATGAAACTAAAGGAAAGCGTAGGGATTACCAGAGGAACTTTGGGAAGCGTGGCTTGAAGCTGATTAGTTCAGTTCCCCTAATGGATCAATGAAAGGGAGGGGCCTTGTTCAGTGGGGTCAATATGATACAACACTGTACTGCTGCTGCCAAATTTACACTTATTTTTTTACGGGATACTGTGTAATATTCCCTGCAAACAAGCAACATCTCAATCTGAATATTGATCAATGTCGGTCCAATTGTCTGAAAAATTGCAAGTAGATATCTTATTGACACATTTTTCAACCCATCTGGTTGGGTTTAGTTCAGGCAGTTATTCAAACAGTTACACCGTATCTTTTGACGACATCGGTGATTTCAATCAAGTCTTTCATTAGCTTTATTCTGTCAAAGGTACAAGGTCATATGTAGATTGGGTCAATATTTACAGTAGTGTCACTCGCATCTGATAAAACATTCCTCCCCCTTTCCCTGTGTATCTTTTGCCTCTGATTGCTTGAAACTGGTACTACTGACTAACCCTCGATTGGGAGCGCAACCTCAAATTGACCTTTAGATTATCCGACAGCAGCCGCTCCCTCCAACCACCGCTGCCACAGTCTGCTCACTCAGAAACAGGAGAAATGTGTTTGCAGCCTCTCTTATGTCAGTCTACCCCAGTCAACAAGTGTGGAGTGAAAGTGAATGAATAAATGAATAAGCGAAATATAAGTGTAAGTTGTTAGTAATACCTAAAATGCAGTGTCTATTCAATAATATCTATACACATGCACTCTTTGGCCTCTCTCTCACCTCTTTGAAGGGTTAATGCGAGTAATAATCGTGCCGTTTCCGAAGAGCTCTCGCCTTGTTTCTTTTTTTGGCTCCGTTCTGAAAGTGACATTCCAGTGATGGTTATGGGCTGTCAGACCGAGCAGAGCGTCACTGTAACATCAGGCTGCGCGAGGTTACGCTCTCTATTATTAGACTGTGTGTGGAGAAGGAGCTATTGATTCTTCTCAAAGAACGAACAGAGATCTATAAACAGCATGAGGACTGTTTGGATACGCTCTACAGCGACATGTGGGTTCTTCATCAGCTCAAGTAGGTTTTCGGTGGCAGGTGAATCCTGTGTCGGAACAAGGACAACATGCAAACTCCTCAAAGACAGTTGTGGGAAATGAACGTGGAGCTTTTATGAAGCTGTGAGGTTTTGTTAATACTCCTGACAAGATACTATTGCGATATTTGATCACTATCTTGAATATTGAGATATTTTTATTATACTATTTCAACACAGTTTGCTCCATTAAATACACATTGTAATCAGTGTTTTCTTCATAAAATTGTGTCCAAACCAATGGCCGCTGGTTGCACTGCTTTATGACCGCGACACTAGGTGCCGACATTGCTGCAGTACCTCCATATGTCTGCGGCAGAGCAAGCCAGTTTTCCATTAGTTTGCATTGCACTTTCCACACGTTTTAAAGGTCCTATATCATGCAAAATCGACTTTTTGGAGTTTTTAACCATGTTGTTATGCTATTTCCTTATCAAAAACACCCCCAGAGCGGTTTTTGGCTTCATTCACGCAGTTCTAAGTAATCCTCCTGAATCCTGCTCTCTGAGCAGCTGCTCCGCCCTCTCCTGGTAAACGACTGAGCTGTTCAGTTGTGTCGTCTCAAAGGAACGGAAGTGCTCTACGTCTGTAATGTAATGCCTTACGGCCTGGTTTTAATTTATAAAACAGCTTTTTCATTTTTGTTGTTGTAAGAGAGAAATAAAGAAAAAAAAAAGAAAAAAGAAAAAGAACTCTCCGACGCGTCTGTGCTGTCCCACGAGGCTAAACAAGCGCACCCATGGCCGGAGGATCCATGGATCCGAGCAGAAGTGTTGTTTTGAAGACTGAGCTCTTTCTAACCTACTCTGGACACCGCCTGTTCTTTTTTCTTACCGAACGATAATGCCACGGATGCGCGTTTGGCTACGAGAGGAACAGGACTATTCAACCTTCCTAAAGAAGAGTGCACTCGCCAGAAGTTGGAATTTCTTTCTGGGATTCAGCGACTATATCAACCAACCTGATGGATGCTTGGTGAACCTTGGTCAGAATCAAAGTGGATTAACTTTTATAACCAATGCGATCCCATAACCCGATGGGGAGGCCAGACTGAGCGGTGAGTCAATCAAAACGCGTGTTAGCGTGTGTGTTAGCGTGTGTGTTAGCCATTTATGAAACTGTGTTGCACATGTCAACTCCTTATAACTGCATTATGTGAAGTAACTTCACTTTTTGCAGCGATATTTATATTTATAATACTGTGAATGTGGAATGAGCAGAGAGAGGGGCGGAGTTAACTGAATCGAAGCGTCTTGTCTTCCGGGTAGGGAAAATACCCCCAGAAAATACTTTCTCTCAAAAATGAGTACTCCATAGTGATAGAGGTACAATATATCATATAAATGCCTATACTTTACTTTGGAATGGCTAAAATAGCATGATACAGATCCTTTAAGCAGACCTTAGCCTATCGACACAGAGAATTTATACAGCATGGCGTGGCTGCGTCCTATACATCTCAGTGCGAGTGTCCAGCACAGCGTCTCCAGTCCCCGAACATGACATAAGCGTTCAACGATATATCGTGTGGCTTCTTGCGATAAGGATATTGCGTCACTTAATATTGCGATAACGATAATCTGGTGATATACTGTCAGGGTTTCCGCGGGGCATTAAAAAACATTTTTTTTTTTTTTTTTTTTTTTTTTTTTTTTTTTCTAAGTTTATTTGAATAGGGACAAGTATGTCACATAAGCTCATGTTACATACTACAACATTTTAGCCAAAGCTAATTCTCAATGTCCGTCCCTAGTTGGGCCTTTACATAAAAATTAAACAATACATGGTTAAAACATAATTAAAACACATATCATAATACAGTACAACACAAACACAGCAGAGCAGACGGTCAGTGGTCACATTTCTGACCTCTGATTAAAGAGTCTTTAAGTTCGTGTTTGAAAGGGACCCAGTTTGACTCTCCCTTCAGGTCAGTGGGTAAACAGTTCCAGGCTTTAGTGCCTTGTACGGAAAAAGCTGATTGTCCAAATGAAGTATTTCGTTTCGGGATCTGACAGTTCCCGTTCTGAGCTCCTCTAGTCCTTGAGCCCACAGCCCTGAGAGGAACTATACACTCACTCAAGACCTGTGGGGCTTGCTGGTTCAAACATTTGTGCATCAGCTTCAGCTGGGAAAATTTAATAAAGTTTTCAAAAGATAAAATGTTTAAATTCCTCAGACTGATACAATGATGTGACCTAATGGGCTTCCTATCTAGGATTTTAACCGCTCTGTTATAAATCATTTGTAGTGGCATGACTGTAGTGGCAGTGGCCTGTGACCATGAGCAGATGCAGTAACTTATATGCGAGAAGATCATGGCGTGCATGAAAGTGTGAGCAGCATGAAACGGTAGGTAGTCCCTGATCAGTCTGAATGTGTAAAGATGTAGTAGTCCTTTAATGACTACTACATTGTAGTCATTAAAGGAATTTTGCCAAAATCAAGGCCTTAAATCTCATTAAAAAGCATTGAATTGGATTCAAACTGGTATTAAATCTATTTCTGTTTTTTAATTATGACAAAAATACCAAAATTATGGTCTAAAACATATTAAGTTTGCAGTTTTGGCTGAAATTTACCACATTTTTATGTTCTCTTTCCTCCCACTAAATGTTTTCAAATGTTAGAAAATGAAAAATGCGCTGACTTTTTTTCTGCATTTGTGGCATTAAAATGTAGTACCTGCATTAAAAATGGCAATAAAAAGCACTTAAAAAAAAAAGCATTAAATTTGACTTGTATAAATCCTGCATTTAACCGATATATTGCATGACTTCTATGGACATTGCGTCACCTAATATAAACAAATGAATACTCACCAATAAATGCAAATGCCTCATAAACCTCATGTTTTGAGCATGAGGAAAAAATGTTTAATTGTTAACTTGTTGCTTTGGCTATCAAGCCGTTAAGGGACATCAGTGCTTGCAAACATTTCAGTTTTTTTATTCGCTGGAGCAAGGATCAGTATAAAAAAACTCATTGTTGATTTAAGTAACTACTCTGTTCCTCTTACATGTATTGTTTCACAGTATACCCATTATAGCATGCTGTTTAATCACTTAACTTCCCCAAATCCCCAAAACAGACAGTTGAGGATTGTGTAGCCGTAAGTCTGAAATATTTGGTAACACGTCTGCATTGTGCACGTTTCCCAATAGAGGCCTGTTCCAGTCTTACACCTCTGCTCTCCGCAGTCACGAGATACTGAGGTCTTGTGATGCGCCGCTATCAGACAGACAGATACTGGGCTCTCTGTTGTCCACGCGGTGCTACTCCAGTCCTGCCCTTTACTCTTGGACATTATATCAGCCCATTTAGCTCAGGCCATTAGCAGGAATAATATAGCCACCAGTGTCAGGGTCATACTCGTAAATGAGAGCTGTATCAAAGAGGCAATGACAAAAAGTGATAATATTATGCAGTACATATAGGCACATGCTGTAATCGCTAATGGTGAGAACTGAAGTGCAGCTCTGACGAAGGCCCCAGTGTCGAAAAAACGCATTGTCCATGTTGTAATACACAACTATTTTTTTCACATACATGAGCACTTTGTTTTTTGGCTGCTTTTATGCTTTAGATTTTTTATATGTATATGTATCTGTGGCCAAACATCCCTAGTTTTTAAGAATCTACAGGTTTTCTTCTGACTCCATATTCAAGTTTTTGGCGTCACACAAAGGGCAGGAAATACTATTTATCTAACACTCCCATATGTAGAGTATTGTGACAAAAGTAATAGGTGGCAGAGCGCTGATTAAAATTAGGATTTTTTAACCAGGAAATGTCCCACTGCAGTTCAGAGTCACATATCGCAAGTTTTTTCTCACTACAGGTTTACTCACAATGGAAAGCGGGACCAAATGTTTTACTCACGCGATTACTTAAAGGGGGGGTATTATGTAAAATCGACTTTTTCAAGCTTTATATCATGTTATTATGTCATTCCCTCATTAAACACATGCCTGGAGTGTTGCCTTGGCTCATTCACATATTTTTGAGTAATCAGTAAAAACTTAGACGGCAGCCATTTTAGGTGTAGCTATGCCTCAGTCCTCCTAGGAACGCCCCCACCTCCTGGAGACGCCTCTGGACCTTTTGTCACCAGCCAAGCCACCAACCACTGCTCCTCAGCTCAGCAGAGCCCCCTCCCCACACAGTAGTGTTGTTTAAATGCCACAGCAGTGTGAAGTGTGAAGGGGGCGTGTCGGAAAGCTTCTTAAAGAGACAGAGGCCTATTTCAAGACGTTCAGTACAGCCATTTTGAGAGAGCAATTTTATTCAAGGCAGTTATTTTAATTTCCTGCATATACAGACCAACAGAAGGTTACGTCATCATTGTAGTATGCTATAGACTGGTGCTATGTGATTGAAAAAAGCATAATACCCCCTCTTTAAAAATCAGTCAAGTAGAAGTAAAAATCACAGCATGGTAAAACTACTCCAAGAACAAGTAGTTTCTGACACTGATATGATGCAATTAACAAAACTGAATCTTGATAATAGTGGCATTAGTACATTTAACATTATGACACATGCATTTTACCTAGGCCTGTGACGATAACAAAATCTGAAGTTGGATATATTGAGGCCGAATAATATCGCAATAAACAATATTATTGAAGACCCTTTTTATGCTTCAGAAACTCATCTAAAGCTTCGGGTAAAAAAGTAAGTACTAAATTAGAATAAATGTGCAGACGATAAATATTGAGGCCAAAAATGTATTGTTTATCTGTCATTTATAAATCGATATAGTAATTATCGTGACAGCCCTACATTTACCCCATAGGCTTCTTTCAGCGCCATCGCCAGCTCCATATCCAAAATTGCCTGTACGTATGGGACTTCTAAATGTGCACAAACGCAGCGGGCAGTCCCTCCTGACCTTTTCCACAGCCACAGCAGGACACTATAGAATCAGATTAAAGCAGCAGCCGCGCATCCATCTGTAACTAATGCTATTACTGGAAGCGGCAGTACTATGGAGAAATGTATTTATCAGCGAGCGAACCTGGCCCTGTGTCTTTGCTCACGTCATCGGTCTGTGTACCCGGAAATCAGAAATTAATATCTGTACGACCGAGACTTGTAGCTCACTAGATATGAGAAAGTTACTCCAGTTTATGAAAGAATATCCATAAGTATCCTGTTACTGCTCTGTCCCGTGTCTTGTGTAACAATGGCAGGAGGGGGGTTGTTGTTGTTTTTCCGTGAATGAAAGCGTTTGAGGAGAATGGAGGTGTGATAGATAAACCCTGAGTGAGATCCGGTCCTTTGTTAAAACACGCTCATTAACCACCTGAGGAGAAAGGCCTTGTCATAGCGAACGTTGAACAGACGCTATGACGTCAAACGCTACGGCTTATAACCTCTCATGGTGGACAGTAAAATGGATAAAGGGGTATCTGTTTTATTATTTAAGTCACTTCAAACAGGATTGAACCTGCGCTTTCGTTGTACATTATTGTACAACGAACAGTCTTTCACCATCTTCTGGGAAGAGCTTAGCAGTTCATCTGTTTTATTCTCCAGTGAACGTCCATTAGCCAGAACAATAGAAGGCATGTGTGGCTTAGCCTTGAGTCTTGCCCGGATACCTCCACCTTTGTCCCTTTTTTGTTTCCTGTAGCTCTTCTTGTGACGCCTCCACTATTCTGCAGGTGTGGGGGCTCTTGGTGCCTCTTCAGTGTTTCAGAAGAAAAAAATGTGCAGGTCTCCAATGGGCTTAGCTGATAAGCTAGCTGTTTGTTTACTTTTAAAAAGCTGATTTCTTCAGGACCATTATGGACTCTTTGCTGTAAAAAAAATAATCCACCGAAACCCACAAAAACACGGTAAAGACGTACAAAAGTATCCAATAAAACAATGTGGAACACAGAAACCATACATGCAGTTCGCAGAAAAAGCCAAATAAATGCAGCTGTACCAAGAGACAGGGAGGTTCCAGACCCTCTGTAGGAAATGAGTACGAGGGTATGGTAAAACCAGGCTAGCTAAAAGGTAACATGTACAAGTACATGTACCTAAGTACCTAAATACTACCCTGCAGTTCTCTGAAAGTCATATTGGACTTCTTATGTGAGAACCTTAAAGGTTCTCTATGCAAAAAACCAACAACTTGTTAATACGTATTTGACCTTTCAGTGACCCAGCACTGGGTGATTAAACCATATGGTTACGTACAGTCCAATTTTGAAAACCTACCAGAAATCCTAAAAAACCTGAAATGAAATTGATCCTGAAGCATCATAGGAGCCACTGGGATGGAAAGCGAAGGCACCAAGTAAACTACCCACACAGCCCCTGGGTCAAATATGCACTAATATTAATATATTTTTACCTTGCATAGTGCACCTTTAAGAGGATCGTCATTAGTTCATGTCCTCATTGCCCTCTCTATCGACTGTGTCATTGCACAAGTCCTATACCCCCCATTACATACCCCTCACCTCCCAGTCTCTTCAGAGTTAATAATCGCCTTGGTAAATAATTTATTGTCACATTGTCCCCTATTACTGGACCCCGTGGGAGGGATACGTTTCCTTGAAGCTGTGGAGCCCTTGGTTTGACCCTGCGTCTGCGGCAGAGAGGTCAAAAAACGACAGTTTGAAGAGACAAGTGTAACCAATCAAATGGTATCTGTTTAAGCTCTCAGTCGTACAGGAGTTGTCCATCTTCAATGAAAGTACTTGAGTCATCTTTTGTACTCAGTAGTTGAAGTCTCAAACGTTTCGCCTCTCATCCAAAAGCCTTCGTCAGCGGACTAAAGTCCCGCTCAGCCCGCAGCTTAGATAAAGACCAACCAGCAGGAGTTGGGGTTGGCCCGGCTCCTCCCCTCTAATCACAGCTACTCTCACCTGTGGGTAAACACCTTTGAAGTAAAGCGTCTCTCTAACGACCTGCTCACCCCAGTATCGGTCAGTCCTGTCCTATTCATGGATGATCACTGCTAATTAGCAGTGATCATCCATGACTTTAGCATGAGGAGTTGTCGCCTCATCTCTTTGCATTCCTTTACTTTCTTCCTTTTCGTTGTCGTATTCGTAGATCCATCTCTGTCTCGCCGAAAACGTAAATGCGCAAAATTTAAAGTGCTCTGGAATATGAGGAATGCATGAAATTCTGGGGGTGTGCCCCTAATCGGCACCCAACAAATCAACCCAACTCGGCACATGACTCCTCATTCTCAATAGGACAGATAATGGGCAGTGATCATCTATGAATAGGACAGGACTGACCGATACTGGGGTGAGCAGGTCGTTAGAGACGCTCTACTGCAATGGTGTTTACCCACAGGTGAGAGTAGCTGTGATTAGAGGGGAGAAGCCGGGCCAACCCCAACTCCTCCCCATGGTCTTTATCTAAGCTGAGCGGGACTTTAGTCCGCCGACGAAGCCTTTTGGATGAGAGGCGAAACGTTCGAGACTTCAACCACAGAAGATGACTCAAGTACCTTCATTGAAGATCAATCAAATGGTAGAAAACAATCGTGCCTTTTGGATGGAACTGGAGAAAGTAAGGCAAGGCAACTTTATTTATACCGCCCATTTCATACACAAGGCAACTCTATCTTATTGGGTAAAAGCCTTCATGGGGCCTGCAAACCATTTCATTTTTTGATTTATCCCCCAAACACATGCATTAGATCACAATTGAGAATGACACAGGAATAGGCCACAGCATATTCCAAACCAGTGAGGAAACAAAAAAATGAATGATACACTTGATATACAAACTTGATCACAAACTAGGATTTGTTTCCGGTTCAATATACTATTAAAAATTTTAAAACTATAAGACTGTCGTAAGTGGGGCATCTTCTTATCTCAAGGTCCCCTCATTAAAAAAAAACTTATTTGGAAAATCATGGTCAACCCCGTTCTTATTCAAAGCCGTATTTTCTATGCCATTTCTACCTATATGGTCACACTTTACTTTACAGCTCAGGTAATGGAATGGAAATATGATGGTAACTGGGATAGAGGGGGTTCATGCATTTTGCAGCCGTTTTCATATTAATACAAAAAATATATACTGTTTTACAATGCAATACAGTCTATATATCGGGATAGGGTCATGAATAATGTTATGAAATAAAGGTAGCATTTTCCCTGTTTTTACAAAATTACTATTAATACTTTTATGTATCAAGCTATTTCCATTCTCTTAACCTCACTATTTGTTCTGAATAAATAAATAAAGTTTAACCCCTTTAGTTATAACAGAGACAACGCAGAAAGGAGTGCACTCGATTTGGGGTTGTTTCCATGATGATAGTGTTAAGCTCCGGTCACTTCCTCTTTTGGTCACATGTCCACTGCTGCTGAGTAATCACTAGTGACATGAAACAGGACTCGACCAGGAGGATGTCTCTAAAACCAATGGAAAATCTCACGCTTGAAATGTGATGAGTTCATGGGTTTTATTTCACATTGCACCGTCATTAATGCGAGTACACTTTCAAAGATTGGCCAAATAACTGCAGGCCTCTCTGTATTGATTTTGATAATGGGATGGTCAAAGCAACAGCTGAATGTCTCTTGGTGATACTTTACTGTGCAGCCATCAAAGTGTGTCGGTGAACTCTTTCATTTTGACCAACTTTCCTTCCATTTCTTGCAGGAAATCGCCCGACATCTTCGTCCGTCCACGTTACGGGCTCTTCACGGCAAAGACAAAGTGAAAAATGCGGTGCACTGTACAGACCTGCCTGAAGACGGAGCGCTTGAGGTGGGTAGTTACACACTCCTTGGGCCTAGCTTACTATGTCCCTTGCTGTTTGGGTCAGAACATTGAGAATTTGGATAATAAAGTTTTCTTTTTGATCAGAATTGCACCTTATACTGTCAGAAATGTCACAATCTCTAAAAAGCTGCCATTGCCAATAAAGTGTCCTTTGCGAGATGTACTGCTGGTTCTCATTGGTGCCAATCATCCATCCATCCATCCATCCTGGAAGTACTCTACACCAGTTTTTCCCAGCATGAAATTTGGGAGTATCGTGGCCCCCCCAGTCTGGTTTTTCCAATCCAGTCTAGAATTGAGCTGGAACATAACTCTATCTAATTTGTTTTTTGGTGTCATGCCTGCACAAAAATACTATATTGTGCAAAAAATACTGCTCATAGATTAAAGTGCAAATGACAGATTTTCATGCTATTCTTATTATTACTTATTTTGACGGGATAATACCAGCGGTAAGTGGTAATCATATTTTACACCCGTGAAATTGTATGAAAAAAGACGTGATACAATCAGACTCCCTCATGGTCCATTGGTGTATGTGTTGGAAAGTCTACCTCGTCATTTGTCACTTCCTGTGTCCAAGTATTGATAAGTCTGGAAAAATGTTAAAATAGGTCCATTTGTGTGCAAAATCTTGAATACAGTTCAAGGGCGAAAAATTATCAGGATCTGCCATATGGACTTTAATTGAACTGAAATACCTCGTCTCAAAGTACTGCCTGTCATGATCTGTGGTAAACCCTGTCTGTACCCGACCATTCGTTCATGAGTTTCCTTTGAAGGGCCCAATAACTCCTTCATTGTCTCCGTGTAGCTTTTTAAATGGCACTTTACGTCGGTCCCTCTCCTCCGGCCCTTGCCCTGACGCGGTGCCCGCTGGGTCCCATGACTGCGGCCGTGGGCTCGGCCGCCTCAGATCACACTGGTCCGGGGCAGAGGAAGAGTGGCAGCGCGCTCTCAAACAGACCTATTGTTGCAGCAGGGAGTGGGTAGCGTCATTGTTCAGGGGAGAACTCCTGATCTGCCCCGGGACAAATGCCTCTCTGTTAACCATTAGCCAAGAGCGAGCGGGCGGCCAGTTTCCCAAGACACGGCACAGTCGAGAAAGAGTGCATTATTTCACACTTCTCCATCATGGGCAGGCTGACATCAGTGTTAGTGGTAAAGCTTTCTTTTGTTTTGCAGGTGCAGTATTTCTTCACGATTCTGGATGGGTGAACGGAATAATCTGGACTCTATGTACAAAGACTTTACAGTTGTTGTATTTTTTATTTTATTGTTTCAGCCTTATGCAGATTAAATAAATTGATCTTCAACAATGAATTAAGTATTTCACACCATCTAAACATTTGTACACGGCATACTGCATCACATCTGATATTCTAGACCAGCGCCTTTGGTATTGGATTTCTACATTACACTTTGAAAATTTTTTACAACTGCATAAATATAAAATTCTTCCACCATGAAAATGGCTAAAACATTCAATAGTAAGTTGCATCACATCATGTGATGTCTCCAGCAAAACAGATTTAAAAGCACTGAGTTGCCACTGTTTCCGTGAAGGTGACAGTCTTTAGGCTGGACCCACAAAGCTCTACACTATCAATTAAGAATAAAACGGATGTAATGTTAAAACAGAAATGTCTCTAAACCAAACCTACAGCTAAAAGTGAACAAGAACAAAAACTTACAACTGTGTCCTGCAACTCGGACAAAAACCCAACAACAAACGGTCAAAGAAACACAAAAAAAGAGTCCATGGAGCGCAGTGTTTTCTCGTTCACGGGCCGTGGCTTCAGAGTACCATGCTGTAGTTCAGTTAGCACACACTCACACACGCAGACACAAACCTTGGACCACTGAAGCAGACACACGACAGAGATAGCAGAAGGGGGGGACGAGAGGGCAAGGGCTACGGCACGGACACTCCAAAATATATAAACCACATCAGGTGAGAGTCAGGGGCACACACACGGCTTGCGAGGCGTCAGTAGTGGAATCGCAGTTACAGTAATAGATGAAACACATCCCATGGCTCAAGGAATATTCTCATTTACAGTAGAATGAATATTTGCTATTGCTACTCTGGTATTTTACATTCTAACCTTGGACACACGCACAGAAGAAGCTAGTGTAAAGCACACAACAGATTAAGTGTAGGTCCTGTATATCGTGAATGTTCAAAGACTAGTGGTGTTTCGATAAATCTACGTGTTTTTTTTGTCAAGGCTGAGGTCACGATTTGGAGATGGTGAACTTTACGTCGAAGCGGCCCTGGTAACGGTCCTTTTCGCTGTAGTCGATGTTGTCCCCGAACACTTTGCACTCGATGCGCAGAGCCTCCCCTTGCGTCAAGTTGGTGAAGTGCACGGCCACCAGAGGCTGCAGGTACTGGGGTGCAGGCTCTTGCCGTAATAGGGGTAGTACTGCAGAGGGAAGCCGCCATCGAAACCATAGTATTTAATCTCTCCGATCTTCCCCTCGTCCTCGTCTCTCTGCAGTGACACAATATTAAGAGTAAGCGGTGGATGCGACAATGAATAAAAACTGAAGACACAAACTAAATCTAGATGAATTTACCTTGTGCTTGCAGTAAATGGGGATCAGGTAGGGCTTCACTTTTGACGTTATGGGTTCAGGGATAGTTTCATTGTTAGTGGGTACCTAAAAAACAATTTCACACAGAAATTATTACAAATAATGTATATTTTATCCATCTGTTTGAATAAATAAGTCCAATAAGGGGTCTTGGGAGTTTCATGGATATAAATCACTGCAAAAAACTTAAGTCCTGACTGACACTTGACTTGAACGTGCCTGCCAATTTTTTTACCTTGATTAGTGCAAAGCCCAAACTAAAGTACCTCCAGGCTTGCGTACATCAATGAAGCAAATCTTTGCTTTTGAAAGATACTTAAAGGGACTATTCGGAGTTTAAACATTTTAAAACTAAGTATTTTCCTCCCCTACATGTTCCTGCCATGTCCTAATGTGTAGAATGAGTCCAGACCTGTTCATCACAACTGCCTCTAAAATCCTGCAGTCACTCAAAAAGGTGTTAATTCGGGTCCGAAGTGCAGTCATGCAGGAGTTTAATATAGAGACTGCAGTTACGCATAAGACCTGAGGTGGCAGTAGTGGGCATAAAATTACCAACTTGCATCTAGTCTCTTTAACATTACAACATGATTGAATGCTCAAATACTAAATATGTGGCAGATGGAGAACGAACCCGTGGTCTGAAGTTGATGATCCGGTTGAGTTTGACGATGAGGCAGGGTTTCCCCTTCGCAAAGCCGTAGGTGTTGTCGCCGACTCCAGAGCAGGCGTTGAGCCACTTCCTACTGAAGCGGCAAGCCTTCCTCTTGCCCTGGCCGTTCTCCAGTTCGCCGCGTTCTCTATATTTCTGAGGGTCCGCTGAAAAGCGCACAGCATCCAGACTTGTTAGAGATTTAAATGTGAATAAATGCTGTTTACCTTCTAAAAGCTAAAACATGTTACAGTATGAAGACTTTTCCTACCTCCACAGTCCTCATAGTTCTGCCCATCCGTCTGCAAATCTTCATTATACGGCTCCAGCAGTTCTTCTATACTGCTGATGTAATCTTTGTATGACTTTTCGTCGTTCACATTGAAGGATATTTCTGATTTCAATGACCGCGGTGTGTGTGATAGACCTGCAAACACAACAGTTTGGTCAACGAAAAAAATCCTCATAATGACCAGTCGCCAATTTTATTTATTTTTTTATCTTAATAACAGCTATTGCTTTTTGATAAAGTTAATGAGAGACGTTTCAAAATAAACCTCGACTTTAGATGCATATGACACAAAATTTCTGAACAGAATTATATTTAAAATTGTACCCACCTTTCTTTAGTTTGACCATTTTTGTGATCTTTATATTTTCACTTCCCTATTGGACACCGACAGGAAGTGACAGATGGAGGCAAACTATTGTAAACTGTTGCCGTGCAACCATGTTATATCAATGGGAAATGAGTCAAACTGCTATGGAACTTTACCTCTATCTATGTCACTTCCTGTCATTAATTTAAAAATTAAAATAACTTTTCTGCCCAATATTTCTTCATTAATTTGCTGCTTCACTGAAATAAAATGATAATTATTACTTGCAACAGATGTTATCCGTCAAAATAAGTCATATTTTCAAAAGAAAAACATGTCATATGCACTTTAAACGACAAATGAACGCTTTGCATTGAGGTATAAAGCTTCCATCCTATTTTTAAAAGACTGACAGGAATGGCTGTAGACCTGTCCATAACTGAGACTGACCATAGGATTAATAAGGATTTGATTAATATTCCAGCATATTGTTTATAAAGGAAGAGAGTAGTGTTTATTTGTTTAGTCAGTTTAAGTCAGTATGTTGGCGTAGAGCCAGAGCGGCAGGGCCCATTGTCTCAGGACGGTCGCGGGTCTTGGGGATTTCCTCCGGTCTCTGTCTCTGTCAGAGCTGTAATTTTCCACAGAGCGAGCGCACACGCGGACCGGCGAGGCGTGGCATACGATGGTACAACTCGGGAAACATGACATTTATTAAGCCGTGCCAGCTGTACCGAGATGCATTTAGCTCCACAGCGGTGGTGGATGTGAGGAACACTTGAGCCGTCTGAGCGCTGCAGAAGAGTGTTTTGAATTTCAGAGGAGGCTTGTGTGAAAGTTGCCCGCTCCCTGCCCCCACCCAGCCTCACGTGTGTGCTCTCACAATGGAAACTTTTAGCCCCGGAGTGAGAGGCGGGCTGAGCTTCACTGAAAAAAAAAAAAAAAACTGCTCTGTGCTTCCTTTATCATCATGGCACTACTAGGAACACACTCACTTTAGATCCTCAACACTGACAGCGCTGCACTCACTCGGGTCTGGTCTTTGATTGTTACAGGGTTGACACATGAAGCCACTTATTGACAATGGTGGCTAAAATAAACGCGGGCTGCAGCATGTGTGAGAGAGAGAGAGAGTATGCTGGGACCAAACCACTGACCGGAGCTTCTGTGAAGTTTACAGAACTCTACGTATTAAGCCAGGGCCGCATTTGAAAGCCACTGTGGGATTTTTTTTCTGAGATTACAGATTACTGAGACATTTTTTCCCCCAGGAGTTCAAGCTCAGGGGCCTCTCAGTTATGACAAGGTTCTCCTACAAATGGTGTGTTAGGTACGACATAGAACTTGACAGCAGCGGGGAGGGTGTGAACTGTAAACTACTACTGCTGTTTCCCCTGGGGGGAGTGCCATTGACGGGCGCAGGGCGGTGAAGGACAAAATGGCTGAACCTATCTGAGGTCAGGCAGGCCCCAGATATAGAGGCACACCCCAACAGACACTTAATATCTTCAGCCGACGGAGCAAGAACCAGAAACACCTCCGAGTTACCGAGCAGGGTAACACGGTCCAGCCCTGAGCTCCTCTCTCTCACAGGGGTCTCTTCTCATATAAACAGCTCTGATGGACAAATAGAGCTCAACCTATAATTATGATTTTCAGAATAAATGTTTGTAGTTCTATAACATATTTTGAAAGGTCATAAGTCCTGAAAGGTCTGTCTATAAGAGGGAAAAGTCATGTGATTGAAACTCACCAATAGGTTTATTATAATCCAGTGGTTCCAGTCGTGCACCACTGAAATACTTGATTTAATATACTTGATATTGATATTTAAACATAATGGACACGATAGTTATAGTCATATTATTCCCATATAGTTATTTTAAGTATCTCTTTTTGCACCATTCTGTGTTCTCAGGGAGCACCAGTATCACAGTTTGGAAAGCACTGTAACAAAAGACTCACCGATATAATGCCAATAGTGCTTTGACATCATTTTTCTTACCTGGAGGTGCGACTCTGTCCTGATGGGTGGGCTTGTAGTTGCTTAACGTAAGCAGCATCGCCTGAATGGTCCCGATGAAAATCCCAGCCAAGCACCCGTAGAAGATGATGTAGAACGTGGTGATTTTCACTGTGGGAAGAAAAAACAATCAAGTTAGTATTTATTTTCAGATCTTTTTACTTCACAGCAGAGCAGCCTGAGGATAGCTCAAACCCCATGTCCAAAAACAACACCGTGCCTTTTCTTAAGTTTCAAGAAGAGTCCAAACCAACCGCTCCCTGCTGTGTGATTTCTTCCCTTTATTATCAGAGAAGCCATTGTGGAATAATAGTCAACCGGGGGGCTCTTTTCCATGCCCCTAATTTAAAATTTACACCAATTATGCAACAGCGGGAGGCCACTGTTCCAGTAGGGCAGAGTTGAGTCACCAGTCGTCGATCCGGCGTTGGAGACACTTCTTTTTTTGGACCCTCCCCCATAAGTGCCACACTACTCTCAACAAGTTAAGCACCAAAACCCTGAGAACCGAAAACCTCTTATGTGTTCAATGGAAATGAAAAGTGGGGCTGAATCATTCATTGAAACTGCATCAAAATCAGAATTTGAATGGATGTGAATGTCAAAAAAGCAATCATTTTTCCTGTGCAAAGAACGATTGACTTGATGTGGTCTTTTATGTCTAAATCCTGCTAAGCCTCAAGCGAACTGTAGTGTAACATGTTCTGAAATGCATGTGATTCTTGTATGAGATTGGGGCTAAATATTTCAAATTCTCCCAAAAACGGATGCTCCTGGCTGTGTCCCCGAACTAAATCTTGATACATTGCAAATTCAATCATAATCTTTGTCATAAACATTGCCATTTAAATATTTTTTCCCATAATCCTTCAGCCCTAACCAGGAAGCCTCATAATAGCTAATCACTCTGTTTACACATATCCGCCATAGCTGCAGAGCACACATGTTGCCGTGGTGTCAGGCCACATGGCAGCAGTGGCGCCACCAGGGGTGGCCAGGGGTGGCCGTGGCCACCCCTGGCCGACTCCTGGCCACCCCACTGGCCAGTGTTAATTGTAGTACTGTAGTATCAGTTATGAATATTTTCAGCCCAAATTCACAGCCAGCCAGGCAAGCCGCTCTAGACCTTTGATCGTACGCTGTAGCCAGCTCTCCCCCTCCCCCTCCCTCTCCCTGCGGCTGTTGCATGCTCAGACACCAACAGCTTAGCTGTTTTGGTTTTGGTTTGCCACCCCAAGATTTTAAGTGGCCCCATCTGGCCACCCCTATGAACAATTTCTGGAGGCGCCACTGCATGGCAGCTCAGCAGACTGCCAAAACCAGTTTGTCAAGTTAAATGTTTCAACCGCTGCATGGAGCTCGCGTCAAATTCTGCCTGCTCTCCGAGACATGTGGAAGTTTGATCAGATTAAAGGCTCTGAAAGTGTGCTGAAGAAGTTTTTTTCCTTGTAAAAACTCTAATGAGTTGTTTTATATGGCATGCACGCTTCATTTCCTCATTCCCTTTACTTAATTGGTTAAAACAGCTTCCCTAATGAGTTCATTTCTCCGCTGTGAGAGTAATAAATTTGAATCTTATCTTATCACAAAAGTGGTGCAGAGATAGGCCACTGTTGGAAACTTGCAATGGTGAAATCCCAGAAGGAATCTTTATTTTTGAGCTTTCATTTGTTTCACCGTGGCAGCGTTTCGCCACTTGCAGTAAACACATGCTGAGCTATTTTCTAATGTGCATGTCTGCAGCCATAGTGGGGTTGCTCAGTGATGCACCTGTTGAGACGGATTGCAGTGTCAGGCTGTGAGTGTGAGTCGTGATCGTACTTGTCCTGCAAAAAGTGCGAGTTTCGAGGAGAGAGAGATCATTAACAGATCTACCTAGAGTGAATGGGAGAACAGGAGTGAGGATGTTTAGAGAGGCAGGAGGGGATTTGCAAAACAAATACATGCATGTAAAAGGTGTGGCCTGGCATGTTTAAGCTGAACCAATCACTGAATGAACTGCTTCTATACAATATTGCATTGCTAAATCATAGACTGTTGAGCTGAAGTTATCAACGCTGACATTTACCGCTCTATATGGATGTTTTCTGACTGAAACATTAAGAGAATGCACTTTTCTAAGAGTGCAGGACATTCAGTAGCAAATTAAATGTTAGTTTGCGCAAAACATATGTAACACTACATGTCAAACTTACAGTAAATGTTCTTTCTGACAGACAGCCCAAATATGAGAGATGCTTTTTATTCTCCGCAAAAGCGCGTCATTTATTTCCACCTCATAGAGGCCTTCTCTGCCTCTACTACTGTTAACTCAAATGAACCATTGCGTATGGTGCATAATGATTATCTTATCACAGATGTGCGGGCCTGTGAACAGCGTAATAACGTGCTACTTATAGATCTAATGGATGCTACTACGTCACTCATTACTGAAGAGTTGTGGGAATGGCTAATAGACTGTGTGCAATTCTTCTTCAGTAGAAACTTTTTGTGTAATCTCATTGTTGTACAGGAGTTTTCCCATCATAGACAAAAGTTGTTAAGCTGTCATGTTTTCAGGTTTGCTTCACCTGTTTATGTTCTATGACTAGTTTGTTGTCCTTTGTTGTCCTTTCACTTTCAGAATGCTGACGTTTCTATCCTATCAGCGGGATCCCATGATTAGTTGACCCCAAACAAACCAGATAGCCAATAGGCCTAATGTTGTGTATTGGACCATCTACTCAAAGGGGATCCACGCTTGTTTTTAAACCCATCTATTTGCAGTAACGCCCATAAGCTGCGTAAAAAAACTAGTCAACAGTCTGAAATGTAAATAACCCCCCCAGATGTGTCCCAGTCGGTTTGGAGTTTGAATGGGCCTACCCTCCCCCACATGCACACGCGATACCACATTCACGCCATACTGTAATGTCGTCTGTGCGTGTCTCCTTTTACGACTTCATTTGAGCTTTCCTGCTTTTGTGAGTTGGCACAAATGTTGACACGAAAACAGCGCGAAAAGCCACTCAATTCGTTCACAATCTTTTACTCATTTCCGGCAAAAAAAAAAAAAAAGCACACGGGGACACATGGAAACAAGCATCAAGAAGAGCCACAAACTGCCTTTCTTCATCTCTGTGACGTAGGGGAGGAGCAAACATGGCTACCTGTTGCTTGTAACCACGCAGTCATATAGCGTGCTAACGGGGTTTCGCACCACAGAGCATTTGTATAAGATGTATATTGACAGTAAATACACGGGACGGCCAACATTGACACGCTAATGCTAAGTCCGTGTTTTAGGTACAAACTGGTCATGAATAATGAACTATACTGCAGAGATTTGCACTCCGAAGACACGTTTTGAATGACAAAATCGTGTTTATAAAGTGCAATTGTGAAGAACATTTGCTTTCCGCGTCAAAACATGCCGAGCGATGTCATTTCTTATCTTTCAGGAGGAAAAAGAAGCAGAAAAAATAGGTGGAAATGGCGGCCCCTTTGAGACATGTGAGTCGTGATGTGTTTCTCAGCCTGTGTTACTAAGCAGTTTGTGAAGCAAGCGGGCCATTCACACACGGAAAATAGCCTTTATAACAACTACGCCGGACAGAGCGGATTCAATTAGCAGTGTATATGACACCGGTTGCGCGTTATCCTCATCAAATGCCCACCCATAAGCCGTGCAATGGCCGTCTTAAAGTAACGTAAGAGGGTTAAAACGATTAGACCTGGCCGTATGTACGCACGTTGAGCCTGTAGTAGTGAGATTAGCGGTCGGGTTTATTCAAGCTAGAATAAAATTTCCTCTAGTCTGACTCAGCTCATTGGTAAATGGAAGAGGTGTAACAGCGCCAAACCCAACCCAACTTTCACTGTTCAAACGAACTGAAGAGAGGGGGGAAAAACTCAGCCAACCCACTGTCTGTCCTTCAAGATGACCTCTTCACGGGGACATTTTAAATCAATGCTCCTGTACAGTCTAAACATTGCATAGGAATCATTTTTATTACATTGTATTAAGATCAAAGGCAATACGTAAGTTACTATTCGTCTAAATCTCAAGGGTAAGTGCCAGTAGCACCAAGGTAACGGGGCATATCAGATCTACACTGGTAATTTTATTAATTTGCCTTTGATAATTAGCCTCCGTGCAACCTTTTACCGGGTCAGTGGACTTTTTAAGGCGGCTAGCTACGAATGGGGAGGATTTGTAACATATTCAACTTCTTTCTCATACAACAGCCTCCATTGAAACACAAAGTCACGACGCAGCATGTCTGACGGTGTGCTCTAGCAGGTGCTGTCTCTGTACTCAAGAAATGGCGAAGAAAAAATAAATAAAAAGTCTTCCAGCCATTGAGCGGCGACACACTTCCATATCGTGTCGTCATGGCAGCATTAGAGCAACATGTGATCCCAGTAACTTTGATCAAATCGGAGATATAAAATACGTTTACTCACGCCAACTGCTGCCGGTACGTCCTAAAAACTCCTTCTTCTCTGAATTCCATACAAATTTCTTCCATCCGCCGTCATTTTCTTTAGTTCGCGACATACTCTCAGGTAAATTCCCCCTTTGTGCGTGTGGCGGGCGGTCTTCAAGTCGTGACGGCGGATCGGGTGCTATGCCGTGGTTGCGCGCAGTTGACTGTCCCTTACAGGAAACTAAAAAGGGCAGTCTAGTACCCGACTTGTGCAGTTGCAAAGGTTGCAACACACACACACGCACGCACGCACACACACAATTTAGCGCACAGGGAAACCGACTCCGCCTGCAAACTCGCCTAATAAGCTACCACCCGAAGTGGGGAGGGCTCGACGCAGCAAATCACAACCTACCGTTTCTTTTTGCGTAAGAGACCACGCCGAGGCGAAGGGGGGTCTGTACTACGCAGGCAAGCGCCCAAAGCACGCACACAAGTACATAGGGGGAAAAAAAGAAGTACATAGGGGGAAATACAAGCAAATACACCTACAAAAAATACATCAATGCTAAACAAAAAAAAGGACAAATTGGACGCAACGGGCGAGCAGCGAGAAGGATGAGGTAACGTTAACGCTGCCCAATTTTGCCCATTTTGAATGATGCTGTCTCCATGACAACCAAGATGGCACCTGGAAGAGACGCATGAGGCTGTTTGGAAGAATATTATTTTATTTTTGAAATAGGCCACAAATTTAAACAACTTGCAGTCAATAACTAGGGTTAAAAGTAGTCATTATTACGTTTTTAACTTTAGATTCATTATGTTATACTGTCTTAATTTTATACAGTCTTAATTTTGGCATCTGGACTATAACTGACGTTGAAACATTTTCAAATAATGTATAACTAAGTGGGGTAAGCTGTTCAGAGGTTCCCACAGTGAATAAACAAGTTAAAAAGATAGCCTATTGACCCATTTAACTGTTGTCTATCAGTCAGGTGTGCTAAAATTGCTTTAGCTTCAGCCCAACGCTGTTGTTTGTTTGTACTGTATAGGGTGTTTTCACGGACGTCACAAATCTGGTTCAGATCCGAATGTGCCGCCATGCTGGAGATACAGCTCTTGCCAATTAACGTGACGGATTATTAATTTTGGACAAAAACGCAAGGTTTCGCGATAAACCCTCGAGATCGGACCCCAAAACTTCTCACACAGTTGGCCAGTTGTGCAACGAAAGACTGAATGCAAAACAATAAACGTTTTAGTTACAAACTTAAAGAGCAACTAAACACCAAATCAAGTTTTTTTTACTGATAAACTGTCTCAATAGGTGTCTCATAGTGTTGTCCACTGGTCCCTGACATTATTCTGACATTATAGCGCAAACATGTGTTAAATCCTAACTGTGGCCTGAAAACGAATGGATTGAGCCCCCTTCAAGGTCAAGTCAAGTTATCTTTTTTATTTGAGCATCTGCGTTCCACAAAGTTCTACATATTTACAGTTTGGTACAGTAAACAAAGCCAAAGAGATACAGTCATAGGTGAATAAGTCAATAATTAAACAAATAGCGTGGATATGATGCTCAAAAGGAGTAGGCAGTAGCTTAAGCTTGTTTGCACCTACCCCTTGTGTACTGAAGAATTTGATACATTCATTTACTTAGCATAATCAAGAAAATATGACATATAGTTATTTTGTCCCATTCCAGTGACTATACTATCAGCAAAAATAACATCACAATATTCTATTAATCCCAAGGCAAGGAAAGAAAACTCTAACATTTTCTTCAATAATTACAAATACCCATCACTGCCAAAGCAACTAGTCACCAATGTTTTAAATGTGATCATTTGTCCCTTGTTGTTATGAATTAAATGCTTTTAATGGACACAATATTATGGATTATGTTATTAACGACCATATTATATTCATTATTAATGATGTAAATTTATTTCATATTTTAACTATTGGATTATCATTATTGATTCCTTATTTTGTTATGCCATTATAATACTATTTAATTATTATTATTGTTATTAATTCAAAATCAGTCACTTCGTTCGCTTCGTTGTCACCATCTACAGCAGGTTATATGATAGTGTGAGCCCTATTCTGTGAGGTGCATTAAAAAGCGGAGTGTGGGCCAGCCGGGAGGGGGTGTGGCCCCCAATCAACCGGCCCGACCCCGCTGCCCTGAGTAATTGAGTTTACAAATAATGTTGGTAGTCTGTGCTGTATGATGCGTCACATGACGAGTTTAATGAGCCTACTGGGAGGAGGGGGGGCCCTTCTCTCCAACAGGTCCATGTCTCGCCTGCTTTTATCCTTTGTGTAGTTGAGGAGCAGTGATGACAACGAGCACCCACAATAGTGTTTTGTCTTTGTTGCTCTTAATTTAGTTATAACACATCAGGAAAAGTAATGGTGATAGTAAATGATAGAAGTACAGTGATCTGCATTTGTACTTATAGCAAAATATAGTCATATAGAGCTTTAACTTCAGAATCACATAACTAGTACATATGTGAAGAAAAGAAAACAAACAAAACAAAACAGAAAATAAATAGGGTAATCTACAGGTATATATACACTATATACACATAAGCGGATACAATCAGTTTTCTTTCTTTTTTTCCTTCTGCATGACTATATGAGCACAGTATGGTTAAGTAAAATAAACGGTGATACTCTTTAGTTTGTCAGGTAAACTCTGCTACTAAATTAGAATTTCCTGATTGGCTGGAGACGTGTCCACGGCCTCCACAGAACGTCATAAGCCGCACCAGCTCCACACATCGTCACCAGGTGCTGCCCATTATCCTGCCCCTGTACCTGTGGTTTATAACCAAGTCCCTCCCACGTAATCTGTCTGCTGTGATTGTGCCAATGCAAAGGCCCACACAAGGCCCACACACTCGCATGTCACCCCCAAACGTCAGAGACCGCCTCTTTCACGGCAATTTTTGTCTTTTGTTTGTGGGTGGGGAAAGGCTTTGGCACGCCTGTTTAGCTACTCTGTAAGTTAATTGGATGAAGTTCCATATGAAACGAAAGCGAATGCCAGTTTGTTTAGTGGCGATCTCGCAATCTTGCCTCCCGTAAGTGAATCATTTTTCTCATCAATATTTGATATCATGCTCTTTATACGAAGTTGACATTACACTCATAGAAATGTGTGTAATATTTTGTTTTGGTAGATTTCCCACCTCTAACTAAAGGTCATGTTAAAATTAACCTTGCTAATTGAAAATGTTAAATAAACTTTTTTACACATAGGCACATCGTCTCCTTTATTTAGATAATTGTTCTGTCTGCTCTCTGCACAACTCTGGGTAAACGGTAATACTGCAAAGTAGTTTCACCGTCTGATGTATTGTGACAGCCAAGAACACGACAATAATTAACAATTTTGCTGTTTCAAACTTCGCGGTACTTTTTGTTTTGATAGGCGAGTACATGAGTGAGTATCATCATCATGTCTGACTTCGGAAAAATGACGTCACGGGCAAACACTCTAGTCTATACAACACATGTGCATGTTGTAAAGGTGTGCATAGCTAATCAACTGGATTAAATCTGTAATTATAATAATTGCACAGGTCTAAAGTTTAGGAGGTTAAATGGCTAATCAATGTAGACTAAATGCACATGTCTTACAAGTTTATTTTGAAAAATATCTTCCAATTTCTATAGGCGTTGTTAAAAATAGAAGAAGAGGAGAAAACCCTCAAGCGGGTCCGGGTTTTCCCTTCTTTCCTGAATCACCCATTTGTTCTGTTCTATACTAAAATAGGCTAAAGCTCAGATGGAGTAGGTTATGACATGTCTCTTTGGTTTCTTTTGTGATGAATAAACGCCACAATTGTCCTTGGCTCATTCAATTAGAGATAAACAATGCCACGGCTCCTTTTGTTGGACTATTGGTTGTGCTGTGATAACATAGCAGCCAGGTGTTGACTTAGATCAATACCGGGCTGCCATGTGTTGATCTAACACATGGGTTTGCCAAGATTACCCAGAGGTGCAGTATTCTGAGGAGGCCAGTGGACAGAGTGTGGTATGCAGCGTCTGAGCTGGACTTGAGCTCATCAACAATAGAGTCTACAGTATATGTAGAGGCCTCCGGCACCGGCCATTTGACAGCTCTCAGTGCCACTAAAATTAGGAAAACACCCCACTTCACACCAAGGCTGTTTGGGCAGGCAGCAGCCACTTGTTTATTAAATATATCATTCAGTAAAGATGCTGTTCTGAAAAAGTGCAGAGGGTAAGAATGCTGACCCTTTTCTTATTCTTAAATTTAAAAAAAGTTTATTTTTCATTAGTATTGAATGCAAGTTTTAAGTTTTTGTAGTGTGAAATACTACTGTTATTTTAGTAGTTCATTTTTACTGTATGTTCTTTTTTGTGTTGTTAGGTGTCAATAATAGCTGAGAGGAAGCAACTTGAAAGAAGGATAGAGCTGCGGTTGGAGACAAAACACTGACCCCTATTAATTTACAAGTGTAATGTTCACATAACAAATGCATAATTATCTAAAATGTCTGCTTTGAAGAGACTCTTTTTTGCTGAATGTCTGCAGCAGCTTGAAATGAGTAGTAATGGCGTTGTAACATGTTAAATAAACCGATGTCAAAAGGCTATCTAAATAGACAAACCTCGTGGAGAATTGAATTGGAGACTTGTTTAATGATTCACTCAGGAAGTCATTTATGTCACTTAGGAAATGACTCTGTGACCCTGAGAGGTCAGATTTAGCAGAAGTCAAGCAGGAGGGAGGACACAATGAACAAATTAAGACAACGCCCAAATAATGGCTAAATAGATTGTGTTTTTGTCTTAGCGCAGTGATGACAAAGGCCAGAACTCTTTTAGGTGATGTCTGCATTTAATGATCTGATGACAAGAGACGTAACTACCGCTTGTAACATGTAGCTATCGTGTGTCTCCAGTCTAGGTTTTTTGTAATAAATTTGACGGCAGGAGTGACCGGGATAGGATGATCAACTCTGGCACCACAATGAAGAGGCAAACAAGACACTTTTATATCAAGTAAGAAAAGTCTCAAAAGCAACCAAAGTTTTTTCTCTGTTATGTTTCTTTTTTTTTAGTTACTTTATTGTGCCATAAGTTTCATAATAACATTACACAATTAGCATGTCAGAATTAACACAATATATATATATATGTTTTTTTAACACCCAGTGAAATGAAAAATAAAAAGTAAAAAATAATGGAAAAATATGTATAATAATGAAAAAATTATATAAATATACATACACACACATATATACATACACATGTATACACATATACACATACACACACATATATATATATATATATATACACACAAGAAAAAAATAACTACATATATCAAAAAAATAAAAATACACAGATACCTACATACGTATATAAACCTACATATTTAAGTATAGCTACAATGATGCAGTGGTGACAACTGTGCCAACGGAAACAACGACAAAACCATCAAACTATACCACGCCGACCCACATATACATACAGGCAAGCGTGTACGGGCACACACAGGCACACCCACAGTACACGCACAAAAGGATGAAAAGTATGTATTTATTTATTTGTGATGAGTCCTATGCTTTGTGTTGCATTTAAAAAAAACAAGGTTTGCGTGGGCAGCTGTCAAGAGATGTGTAACCTCTCCCAGCTTCCCGGCACCCGTTTACCCTTCACTAGTGATTGACAATGTTATGCCCTAAAATAGGTGGTGAGTTTAAAAAAGACAGGAGGTAGCGGACGTCCAGAGGTATTACGCCCCTGACATTCACCCATTCCTGCTTACCCTATACTGATGTGTATATGTATTTCGTGATGAGCCCTATGTTGTATGGTGCGTTAAAAAAGTGAGGTTTGTGTGGGCAGCTGTTGAGAGGTACGTGGCCTCTCACAGCTACCCAACGACGCCACTTACCCTGTACTAAGAGTTATTACTTTTTTCCCCCTTTGTACGTACCATAAGCATGTCCGTACACACACACACACACACACACACACACACACACACACACACACACACACACACACCATACACCCACACCCACAATCTCGCCATAGCCCCGTCAGCACCGTCCCACCACTACATCTCCCTCATCTTTTTCTTCTTTTCCTTTTTTCCCCCTTCCCTTCTTCCCTCTCTCCTTCCTTTCTCCCCTTTTTTTCTCTTCTTTCCTTCCCCTCTTTTTCCTCCTCTTCTTTTCCCCCCTTTTCCTTACCTTCTCTTTCCTTTCTTTCCTTATCTCTTCCCTTTCTTTTTGCAGGAATAAAAATAAAAATAAATGAAGATAAATAAAGTTTTTATCTATATGTGCATAATCACACAACAACAAACATGCATACACATATATACATAGAGGTACCCAAAATCCACATATATACAGTACATGTAGACACATACATACATACATACAAAATGTATATACATACCATATAAGCACCTTCACCTGCCATGCATATGGTAAATGGTAAATGGACTCAACTTATATAGCGCTTTTCCACCTACATTAGGCACTCAAAGCGCTTTACAGCAAGGATCCACTCACCCATTCACACTCTCATTCATACACCAGTGTACGCAGACACTGGAGGCAACTAGGGTGAAGTGTCTTTGCCCAAGGACACAACGACAGTGTGCATTTGCGGGAGCTGGGATTCGATCCCATGACCTTCCGATCACGAGACAACCCGCTCTACCGCCTGCGCCACCATCGCCTATGTCCTTTCATGCAACTGCAACAAATATACATGCTATTTATTTTTATTTTATTCATCAATATTATTTCATATGCAGAGAGTATGACTATATAATGTTTTGAAGATTTAAATTTTGTCTTGAATGGTGTACATTGCTTTCTCCATCTCCAATATATTTTTAAGAGCTATTTTCCAGGATTGCAAAGTCGGTGTTACATTTTCTTTCCATATTTTGGTAATTTGTTTAATAGCCGTTATTCTCATGATATTGAACAATGGGATATCTAAACTTCGACTTTTATCCATAATGTCTAGACCCAATAGGTTTTTGATCTCCGAATGTCCTCTTATGCGCAGTAGTGTTTTTATCGCATGTTTTACTTTTTCCCAGAATGGTAAAACAATTGGACAGGTAAGTAACATATGGGTAAGATTTGCCCTTTGTTCCCCACATCTTCTCCAACATTTTGTCTCCCCTGTGGGTAGATATTTTCCACTCTGTACTGGGCTGATAAAAAACCTTACACACACTTTCCAGGCAAATTCTCGCCAATATTTTGAGTGAGTTACTTTAAAGTTTCCTTTTACACATTTATCCCAATCTTCTTGTTCTATTTTAATATTCATTTCTTCCTCCCATTTACACTTAGTCTTAGTCTTTTCTGCTATCATATATTCTTGTAATAATTCATATATTTCACAATTTTTTCCTTTATTTTTATTAACAAGATATTTTGTTAATTTATTCTTGTTGTGTTTCAAATGCTTCATTAAATAGCTTCTTATTTGCAAATATTTAAAGAAATGCTTCTTGTCAATTTTAAATTTAGATGCAATCATTTTAAAGGAGTCTATAGTGTTGTTTGTTACCATCTGAGTGTATCCTCAATGAAGGTACTTGAGTCATCTTCTGTACTTGGTAGTTGAAGTCTCCAAACGTGTCGCCTCTCATCCAAAAGGCTTCGTCAGTGGACGAAATCCCGCTCAGCACGCAGCGTAGATAAAGACCATGGGGAGGAGTTGGTTTGGCCAGGCTCCTCCCCTCTAATCACAGCTACTCTCAACTGTGGGTAAACAACCTTTGAAGTAGAGCGTCTCTAACGACCTGCTCACCCCAGTATCGGTCAGACATGTCCTATTCATAGATGATCACTGCCCATTATCTATCCTATTAATGGCTGATCACTGCTAATTACCTGCCTATAGGTTGCGTTCATGTGACATCACAACATTCTAAAGAGCCCATAGTTTAAAATTGAGGTGGAGGTCAACTGAAAATTCCATTGCGGTAACCATGGTAACGCTCAAAATGCAGATTACTACTCTTATTTAATTGCTAATTTCTCTGTAATTCTTGAGCGAAATCACATGAAAGAAAAACTGTCACAAAGTTCGAAGTCCTCTCTTTCAGCTCATATGAACTATGGTCTAATTATGTCCTCATAAAGGCTTCCAAAAGTGGAGATAATATTCAAAAACATATTTGTGATTTTGGCTGGTAGAAAGGACTTTCAGCCATAAAAAAATATATGGCGCGTTTGTGAATCAAATCACTATTAAGTGATGATCAGGGGAAACATTTGGACATTTTAATTTTGGAAATTTCTTTCAAAAACTGTTTTGCTTCCATAGAATTGTATTGACACCTGCCCTCCAACTGAAATAGAATCCTAAAACGTGAACGCAACCTATTGTTCTTTTGTTGGCTGAGGTACCGTCTCCTTGGACTGGGCGTGCCCTGTCAGTTTTCCCCGAAGGAGATTGGAGTATAGTGACGAGAGATTAAATCTGAGCCCACCATTCCGGTTCATGGAGGGATTTTCTTTCCTGGCAAAAATAGCTTCTTTTACTCCTCTTTCAAACCAACGTTCTTCTTTAGCTAAAATGTTGACCTCCCCGTCCTCAAAGGAGTGGTTGGAGGCTTTGAGGTGGAGGTGCACCGCCGACCGGGGGCCGCTTGTGCTTTCTCTTCGATGTTGATAAAGTCTCTTCTGTAAAACCTGTTTCGTTTCTCCAATATAATGTTCTTTGCATTCTTCTTCTTTGCATCGAATAGAATAAACCACATGGCTTTGTTTGTGGCTCGGAGTTTTGTCTTTGGGATGGACTAATTTTTGTCTCAGTGTGTTCACCGGTTTGTGGTACACTGGAATCCTGTGCTGCCTAAAAAGTCTCTGAAGTTTCTCTGATACCCCGGCTACATACGGCACTGCAACTCCCTTTCTTCTGGGCTCTGTAGCCTCTCTGTCTTGTTCTTTGAGTCTTCCTGCCCTTTGTGCTTTGGTGAAAGACCAGTTAGGATAGCCACAGTCTGAGAGGGCTCTCTGGACATGTTGCTCCTCTTTGGTCTTTCCTTCTGCACTGGTAGGCACCTCTTTAGCTCTATGTCTGAGTGTCCTAATGACCCCTAGTTTGTGCTGGAGTGGATGGTTTGAGTCAAACATCAAATACTGGTCAGTGTGAAATGTCTTCCTGTAAACCTCTGTCTGAAGTACAGACCGAGTACAGAAGATGACTCAAGTACCTTCATTGAAGATAGACAACTCCTGTACGACTGAGAACTTACACAGACATCTGAGTGTATGTTATCAACCCTTTATCTGCCCAAACCTCTAGGATTTTATCCAACTTGTTTGCAATGAGATCTGGATCGTGTCTCATTTCTCTAAGCATAACCAATCCATTATCAATTTGTGTTACTCTACAAATGTTTTTCCAGCTTTTTAATGTGCTTAAAACACAAAAGTTCTGTCCCTGATATTTTTTCCATTGAGATTTTTCCCGTAAGGGAAGGGTATTACTACCAACGCCCTTTCGATATTAATCCACTAACAAAGGTTTCTATGTATTTTGTACGATGTCCTTGAGTGACCAGAAAGGCGCCTCTAAATAAAACGTGCTGTAATCTTAGGGTTTGTTCAAGCTTTTACCTTTTGACACCTTAACGTTGATTTTTTTTTGTAGTGTAACTTAAAAATATTATGTCTAAAAAAAATACCCCTAGGACTTAAGATCAAATGTAGTTATACAAAACCCCTGCAGAGGGCTGTAAAAAGAGGAAGTTCAAAATCTAACTTAAAAGGGCTCTGTGGAGTTTAGCAGTTTTGTGCTCGCAATTGCCCCCTCAGGCCAAACGCGTAACTGCAGCCTCCATGATAAGCTCGTGCATGAGGCGCTCAGGCTTTACGAGCACTAGAAATAACAGTCACGTCCTGGTCAATTTACAGATTTGCAGGCGTGACTTAAACTGAGGTAAACGTTACTGTTTTGTAAGATGTTTAGACCAAATCAATTTGAGTGAATATTTTCCAAGATGCGATACTTGAGCAAATGCAGCAAAGTGAATCGAATGAAGAAGCCAAATAATACAGATAAACGAATGAATCATGTTTGAAGGAGAAAAAAAATACTTGTATACTTTGTATGCATAAACGCAGGCCTAATTGTAATTAAAATTAAAAAATTAAAATATTTCCACTGGTAGAAATGCTACTAGGAAAAGCCAAAATCGTCTTCAATTTCCTGTGCCCAAAGTTGGCGTAGCTAACTCGTAAACTATTGTAAACGGCACATGATCACTTTTTGTAGTCTTTTCACTACTTATGAATCCGTGAGCAGTCATGCTTATTTTGCAGCCAAGAAAAGCTAACATTCAAGTCTGCTACTAATACTACACAACTTCTCTGTAGGTATAAAACTATTAGATCAACTATTTTAGTAACTTCCAAATATGATTATTTTATGGCTTGTTTCAGTGAAGTTTGTACAACATGCACGGACAGTCGGACACCGTTGTTTTGAAGCATCAACAACACTTTTCCCCCACGTATTTAGTAATAATTTCTTACATTTCAGGCAAAAATAAGCTGCGGGTCTTTTGAGAGATTCTCTCAACATTTTCCGATGTTTACTCTGGTTCTTTGCCTACGCCGATCAGACTCGACTTTCGTCTTTTTTGTCACACTAGAATAAACTCTTTGTTTCTTTTCGTTATTTGGGGTCTGGGCTGGAGTTTCGATGGTGCTTGAAGCCGGTCTCCTCTTATTCTCCGCTAAATCCATCCTTCTGAAGTTACCACTCGCTTGGCAGCATCAGTGTAGAGGAGATACAGCTAACGCTACAGCGGAGCGTGAACGCGCATTACGCATTACGCATTACGCTGTTTGCTTGTTCGACCCGAGCATAAACTATTTAAGTGACTTTACAGGCATATAGAGGCAATTGCGGTGAAAAGGCCAGGGCTCATTCTACTCACCAGGGCATTGCTGGAGCATGTATGAGGAAGAAATTTTAAATTTGTATACATTTATTTGTGGTTAAACTTATGTATAGTCCCTTTATTGGGTATTACGCAATATCAACTTTTTAGAGCTTTTTACCATGTTACCATGTTACGGCACGGTAGCGCAGCTTCACAGCTAGAAGGTCCCGGGTTCGATTCCCACCAGGACGGGGCCTTTCTGTGTGGAGTTTGCATGTTCTCCCCGTGTCTGCGTCGGTCTCCTTCGGCTACTCCGGCTTTCCCTACCAGTAAAAACATGTGCAATAGGTGAATCCTCCAGCCAGGTGATTCTGACCCTCAGCCTGGCTCCACATCACGGAGATGGGTCCCTGGGCGCGGCACTGTCATCGACTACTTCTCCTTATGGGTTGCCTCAGTGGCATCGAAGGATGGGTTAAATGCAGAGGACAAATTTCCCTACGGGGGCAATACTGTATACAAACAAACAATGTTTTCTCGTCAAAACAGATGTGGAGTCGTGTTTTGAGCCGCTAACGCATCTTTAAGTAATCTTAGGATCTTTTCCAGTGAATATTCTTTGCATCAGGGCGACAGCTCCCAAAAAGCTCCTGCTGAAGTCCTACATATCCAGGAAGTGTTTTCTGCGCCTGTTGTTCTATTGCTAAGCTCAATCCTCTCATCGCAAAGTAAAACACTCGCCATCGCTTCACTGCAACCACAAGCACCAACCAGTGTATTTTTTTTATTTAGCTGCTCAGTGAAGGGGAGAAAGAGGAGAGGGTGGGTTGGGAGGGGCTTATTGTAACTCGCATGGAGCATCAGGAAGTAAAACTACTGGATATTTTGTTTTAGCTGTTTTAGATCAATATAGTATTTTCTGACCAACAAGGTGCAATGTGTTCGACATTATTATCAAATACCTGCAAAAGGCCTCATACGCTCTCTTTAAAACAACAATAGTCTCTGGTGAAGATGTCTGGACTTGAAAACACAGAGGGACTTCACAAATCACTTGTGTGTGACGTATATCGAAGGCTGGGTCAGTGCTTTGAGCACGCAAGATGGTGACAGACGGGATATGCTGGATTATGGTTGCACCCACAATTTGAAAAGCGGCATGATGATGATGATCTCTTATTAGAGCCCGAGGTTTATTGTGTGACAGTAAAACATTGCATTTGTGGTATTACTTACATGTTGCAGCTAGTAGTATGAATCTTAATGAGCATTTTCATTTAGTATTGCAGAACAAGTTTGATTTATATTGCCTTCTGTTGCAAAGAAGTTATTAACATATCCATTAGACAGTTCACCCAAACCAAGACCAAGTGGGCTCTATAAAACATACAGTCGCATTGCTTGTTGATTTAAATATTAGCAGAAGGTTATCTGGGCCCTGCTCTCTACCCCTATATATGGGGTTGACTGTAAAATAAAACCTCAGCAGACCCATTCTCTGCGCTCACTCAACCCTAAAAGGCACTTCAGAGAAAGAGATATCTCCCTGGTCCAAAGTCCTGTGTGGTACAAAACTAGGGCCGGAAAAGGTTCGGGAACATTGACATCTCGATAAGTAACGGAGAGCGAGCCACACGTCACTCCCTGCTCATTCCTCTGTAGTCCATGCCGTCCTTTCAAATAAAAATACCAGATAATAAAAGCTAATCGGGCAAGTTTCCCGGTTCAAAAATCAAGCCTGTTCGTTTTGTACTTCTAATTCACTAAACACACTGGATACATTGAAAGTATCAAGAGGACACACTGGGTTTTCAAATTGTGGAGCTGTGTTTTGTTCCCAACATGGATAAGGTGGTGCTTTAATATTTTCATTGTCTAAACAGCTGAGCTTCACTTGATTGTGTCAAAAATCAGTCTCTTGATTGTAGCTGGTAGGCAATTGTTTTTATTGCCATCTTCAAACTCACCCTGAGCCAGCAGAGAATGAGTCCAGGTGTTTACTGCATAACATCGCACCCACTAGAATAAAAGTCCAGCCTCAATTTCGTTTCGGGTGTTTTTATGGATAAAAAATGTATTACAAAGACATGCCTCTGTACTTTCAGGTGGCTTGTATTTTTATCTTGTTTTTCAGACCTGACTCGTGGATTTGCTGGGAGTGGAACCTCTCCACATTGTCTTGGTGGAGAAGCTGTAAAGTAAGTAAGTAAGTGCTGTATTTGTCATTGTGCAACTGTACAATGCAATTGTGTTCAGGTGTTCAGCTGACTGACTGTCCTTACTGAGCCGTGTCGCCACTGTGGGCCAACCTGGCTGGCTGTGGTTGGCTGCAATAGTCAAATATTAGGTTTAAATGAGGTCCTCTGATGCTGCAATATTTGATCAATATGAACACACTTGGTATCGCTTGCATGTTTGTTTATTTATCAAAGTTTTATCATTTAGATGCTCTTGGGATTTAGCCACATTTGCACTGAAATGTTACATAATATGGCTTTAATTTCTAAATGTATCCGTTTTCTATGTAATGTTTTAAATTACAAAATGTTAAACACCATGCTAAGGTTGGCTGGAGTGATGCGTAATACAAGTACATGACAAACCTGGATTAAACTAAATCTTGACTGTTTTGTTTAGACTTTGCTCAGATCTAGAGTTGCTTCAGTCAAATAATAGACCTGTCGTAAACTGGGATTAGTTATGTTGTTTCTGTGTTTAGGGCCTGATTTGATCAAAGCCTGATTCAGTTCTGGGTAATCCCTGGTTAGATCACGTTAATTTTGATTTGTTGTTTTGCCCTGCTACACTCCGGGTTAACCTATAGAACAATCCTGGTTTATTTCTCAATGATAGCCACCATTTTGCCCCGATTCAAAACCAATTTTTCATATAGCTTCAGTCGGTTTAGACATGGTATCACTATTTTTATATTAATCAAAGTAATCCAAATCATTATTGGGTCAATACTTTCCATAAAAAAGATATGGACAGTCACTTCCTTTGTAAGATCTCTGACTGTGCACATCTCTGTCTTTTTAGGAGCTTAAACAACATGTGTATGGAGCAGGGATTGGTGACCTCTGGGGGTAAGTTTGAACTTTGCTTGGCCTTTCGCTTTTTTTCTCTCGTGCAGCCTCTTCTCCTAATGTTGTGGCACAGGTGAAAAAGCAAAACTGGCTGAGGGCTCACACTGTGGACAAACTGACCATTCATGTCCTTAAGGCATGCTTCCATAACCAAAGAAATCTGTTACAACTGCTTCACTAGAATCAACATGTAGCGCTTTTAAGGTAAAACAGCTCAAGTAAACACTATGTAACAGTGTCATTTATAACAAAGTACCACTTAATATACAGTATAATAAAACAGTTGGCTTCTTGGCACTAGAAAGAGATCAAACAATAATGAATCTAGATTAAACCAGGATTAAAGGCTCAAATTATGAAAAAAAAAAAAGTTGTCTTTATTGTGACCAATGAAACTTTTTACAACTACGAGTATCACTTTTATTTGAATTTAGTTGTAAAGAGTAACCATTTTTTTATTCTTCTTTCTCGTGGTGTTTATATGTAATTACAAATGATATAGTTTGGACTTGAATTTAGATGTAGCTCTGACCTAAAGGGGAGATATGCACAATAAGCCCAATGCCCATCTCGGCTCGCCCGTTGCATTATGGGTAATGGAATGTCTTTTGGCTACCAAACAATAATGATAGTTAGCGTAAAGCAATGAAGAAAGCTCAGATTTGGATCGTTTTAACCACTGGAAAGTTGATGATTTAAAGCGTTTTTGTCGTGGCCATGGAGCCTGTTACAATATTAGCTTAAAGTCTATTTTTACAACCAGGGCTGCGTACGGAGATAGTCAGAAACGAAACTGCCATTCATACGAAGAGATGCTTCAAAAATGACGACCAGTCCTTGTTCATATAGTTGGAATAACTATGTGAGAAAAACATTTCTGACCCTTGAAGCGACTGTTGGACAAAGTCCAGGGTCTGAAACTGTGGCCTCATGTCGCCGATATTCACAACATTTAAACTGAAATGAGAAATAAAAACATAGAATCCCCTTTTTTTGTCAATAAGGAGGTGGACAGTAGACGAAATCTTTATCTTAATTGTGACCAGAGAGATCCACATACACACACACATAGGCTCTGCCATCTAAATGTACTTTATTTTTTATTTTTTTTACGAGTGATCTGATGGAACAACAGAGCTAATCGGTCACTAATTTGACAGACGGAAATTTACCCACTGTATTTAACATCAACACCGTTTTGGAACTTTTCCCTGTGATTACAAGACGAATTCAAATGATTTAAAAAGTGAGGGTGTCTGTGTCGGGCTGATCCCAGGTCCTGTCGTTCCCCTGTCCGCGATGGTCCGCTCCTGCCTACGGAGACGGAGCCGCCGCCCTGACTTTTCCCTCGCTTTCAAGATATTGACAAGTTAAATATTTGCAAGAAATGTCACTTGAGACTTATAGTCTGTAAACCAATGCCCGTACGCCTTATAGTTCACGGTTATGGCTCAATATACTTCAGTGTTCACGCTCCGCTACCTGAACTCACTCACACATTTCAATGGCGGAGTGGTTTGTTTGGTAGCCGAAATTAGGAGCCTGACTGACTCACGCATGCGCAGTCGAGATGGGCATTGGGCTTATTGACTTATGTCAGCTTTTAACCATAACATTCCCAACCAAAACATACTTGGAATAATACTTAGCTTCATTCTGGCCGGTTTGTGTAATCCTGTAAACTTTGGTCTTTACTTCCTCTACAGAAAGCACTTCGATCTGTATCTCATTGTAGCATTACCATCACAAACGTGCTCTGAGCCGCTCTTTACTCAAACTGAATGTATCTCTGCACCACCAATTTGTTACTGCTGGCTATAAATGTTGGCTTCTATTTCACTTTAAATTCGCTGCCCAAAAGCAGTATTTATGAGCGACAATTATGCATGACTTTGATTCAAGCAATTTGATAAATACAGCGGAATGTTGTTTTGCAAGCTCTCTGACCAAGCTATATAGGGGAAGACGACACAGCAGGGCACAGGAATGGTGAATTAACTCTTAAAAACTGTCACGACAGTCCTTACATTACCATTACCATAGTCAGTTCTTAAATAGCTCAATATAAGAAAAGTTACTCAAAAGGGAACTTGTTGGGCCTGTCTTGTTCTGTCGTTATGCTGGTATAATCCAGAGCTATGGGACAGGAAGTTTGTGGTGAGTGCCTGTGGGGAGGATGGGGGAGTAATAGTTAGAGTCACACAGTAAAATCAATGGGCAGCAGGTCATGTTATTTTCCACACAGGCCTACAGCAGCGTCAACCAGACATCATACAGACTCAGGGATACGCAAAGCCAATCCTTCAATATTTGAGTGTATCGACAAGTCCAAATGTTACGAGATTTACGCCGTTTATGGGCACACGCTGTAATGTGTTTTTTTTGAATGACATTCAGGGGGCATGAACAGGAAGTGTGCAGCCACAGAATGATCACGTGATCTGTACGTACTTGTGAATGTGGGATTACTTCCTGTTATGTCTGAGAAAATGCTCATGCAGTGAATTTCCATGTAGAGTAAAGTCTGATCATGCTCATTGCTGACCCCGTGGGAATGTATCCATAAAACATACCAAAAATACAATTGATACAAAAAACTCCATTCCGCTCGCCCCAAAACTCCCATTCATTTCCCCCCCTTTCAAAACATTCTCCTTTTAAGTGTTAAGGATTGTCGGATGCCAATGTTTGCATATTTGTGTTCATCGAGAGAGATATGTTTAATCAGAGGATGTGTTCAAAGTGGAGATGCAGCGTGACCTCTGTTGCTTTGGCTCTGCTGTGAGATTGTTGTATCTTTGTGGTAAAACATGTTGCTCTACTTTGACCCAGTCTGTGCACATTGCTCTGACCCATTTCCACGGAGCCACCAGAGAGTCCGGAAATCAACCCAAATGTGCCGTAATAGACACACAGCAGGAGGTGGTGACTGTAGTTTAAACGGATGCTAAATATTCTTTACAAACACTTTGCTGTCAATTTTTATAACCGTGATGTATTTGGTCCATCGTTCAACCAGTGCCTCAGGGCAGTTTATCAGCAGCAGTGGGCCGACCGCAGTGCAGCGCCCTGGGACAAGGGTGACCAGATTTTTCACATTAAAAACTGGGACAAAAATAGGAATTTGTGGGTGAAGCCAAATTAGGATGTTTTTTTCGACAATGTTTCCCCTATTTTGAGCCAGAATCTTCGTCAAGATTACACAGCTAATTTATTTGTTTTTTATCTGCTATATGTTTTGAAATCTTGTATTACAGTGGGGGGAAAAGTATTTAGTCAGCCAACAATTGTGCAAGTTCTCCCACTTAAAAAGATGAGAGAGGCCTGTAATTTTCATCACAGGTATACCTCAACTATGAGAGACAAAATGAGAAAAAATAAATCCAGAAAATCACATTGTCTGATTTTTAATGAATTTATTTGCAAATTATGGTAGAAAATAAGTATTTGGTCAATAACAAAAGTTCATCTCAGTACTTTGTTATTTACCCTTTGTTGGCAATGACGGGTCAAACGTTTTCTGTAAGTCTTCACAAGGTTTTCACACACTGTTGCTGGTATTTTGGCCCATTCCTCCATGCAGATCTCCTCTAGAGCAGTGATGTTATGGGGCAGGCGCTGTGCAACACGGACTTTCAACTCCCTCCAAAGATTTTCTATGGGGTTGAGATCTGGAGACTGGCTAGGCCACTCCAGGACCTTGAAATGCTTCTTACGAAGCCACTCCTTCGTGGCCCGGGAGATGTGTTTGGGATCATTGTCATGCTGAAAGACTCAGCCACGTTTCATCTTCAATGCCCTTGCTGATGGAAGGAGGTTTTCACTCAAAATCTCACGATACATGGCCGTCGTCCTGGTCCCTTTGCAGAAAAACAGCCCCAAAGCCTGATGTTCAACTCAGCATTCTTCCTCCTCCAAACACGACGAGTTGAGTTTTTTCCAAAAGTTCCATTTTGGTTTGATCTGATCATATGACATTGTCCCAGTCCTCTTCTGGATCATCCAAATGCTCTCTAGCAAACTTCAGACGGGCCTGGACATGTACTGGCTTAAGCAGGGAGACACGTCTGGCACTGCAGGAACTGCCTTTGTTACTTTGGTCCCAGCTCTCTGCAGGTCATTCACTAGGTCCCCCGTGTGGTTCTGGGATTTTTGCTCACCGTTCTTGTGATCATTTTGACCCCACGGGGTGAGATCTTGCGTGGAGCCCCAGATCGAGGGAGATTATCAGTGGTCTTGTATGTCTTCCATTTTCTAATAATTGCTTCCACAGTTGATTTCGTCACACCAACCTGCTTACCAATTGCAGATTCAGTCCTCCCAGCCTGGTGCAGGTCTACAGTTTTGTTTCTGGTGTCTTTCAACACCTCTTTGGTCTTGACCATAGTGGAGTTTGGAGTGTGACTGTTTGAGGTTGTGGACAGGTGTCTTTTATACTGATAACAAGTTCAAACAGGGGCCATTAATACAGGTAACGAGTGGAGGACAGAGGAGCCTCTTAAAGAAGAAGTTACAGGTCTGTGAGAGCCAGAAATCTTGCTTGTTTGTTATTGACTAAATACTTATTCTCCACCATCATTTGCAAATGAATTCATCAAAAATCAGACAATGTGATTTTCTGGATTTTTTTTCTCATTTTGTCTCTCATAGTTGAGGTTTACCTATGATGAAAATTACAGGCCTCTCTCATCTTTTTAAGTGGAAGAACTTGCACAATTGTTGGCTGACTAAATACTTTTTCCCCCACTGTATATCTTCCAAAAAAAATTATGGAGCCATGCTGCTTTTCCGTTCATACTCTGTTCGTCCAACTGTTTTTTGGTTCATCCTATGTACAACAAGCTGCTATGAAATGCAGCTAAATGCTCTTCTTTGTCAATGCTACTAAGTCTAAGGTTAATTGTACTGTTTGTACAAGCTCAGGAAGGAATGTTTACATCTAAGGTCAGGGTAATGTATACCGTATGATTATGTTATGTGTAAGTATTGAATGGGGCTCCTCTGAAACCGTCCTTTCAGAGCGTGGTGTCCTGCACTGGTCAACTCCTCCTCCTTCCTCCCTGTGCTCCACAACAGTTTTTTACCATCTTCTCCTCGTGTGTCCCTTTTTTGTTTCCTGAAGCGCCTCTACTATGCTGCAGGTGTCAGGGGCTGTTGGTGCCTCTTCAGTGTTTCAGAAGAAGACATTTGTAGGTCTCAAATGTCTTTAGCTCATACGCTAGCTGTTTGTTTATTTAAAAAAAAAAAAAAAATCTGGGTCCTTCAAAGCTAGTATGGACTCTGCAGTAAAAAAATCCACTAAACCGCACAAAACACAGCAAAGATGTACAAAAGCTGTCTTGCTTCAGCCTACTCATTTTGAGCTAAACAAAAAACAAACAAACAGGCAAACTCCAGTCAAAAAAGCCCCACCTGACCCCGGGACTACCTTGCTGTGAGGTGAGAATACTAGCCACTCAGCCACCATGCACATGAGTATTTATATAAGCCAAAATTATATGATATCTCCACTTCAAGTCCTGTCCATTTCCCAAACCCTCACACCCAGACAAGCATTACATTATTTGTCTCTTGCCGTGTCATTACATCTGTGGCGCAATGCTAAAAAAAGAATTGTCCTGAAAACTAACACCCAGCAAACAGATCAATTAAGGAGCTAGCATTAGCAGCATTGATGTCTGCAGATCCAGTTACATACAATCCGCCATCTTTTATGCATTGTTTGATGAATAATACCAGTCAGAGCCACCCCACTTCATTAAGCCCCAGCACCATTAGTTTAAAATGGCTCACTGTGTTTACGACTCTCTGGTCATGAGCTATTTCACAGCTAATTTTGATGATCAATGTTAGCCATGAATAGCTATCATTAAGAAAAGACTCTCAATGATACCTCTTGACCTATTAATCTATGAGCATTTTAGTTTAGATTGATGCGTGCGATTAAATTAATAAAATATTAATCGAAATTAATCACACTTTGCTTTCCACACTTCAGTTTCCTTTTTTCCTGCAGACGCACAATTAATGGTAATATTGCACTGGTCTGTTGGACTTGGTTGAACAAAAATAAACAATATTTTGTTGCTTAAGCTTATGTATTCAGTCATTATTCAATGGTATACTAAAATCCTTATGAAAAAACTTACTTCTCACTGTTCTCAGGTATATTTATATGTGATTAATTTCGATTAATTAATTACAAAGCCTCTAATTAATTAGATTATTTTTTTAATCGAGTCCCGGCCCTAGTAAAAATATTACAAAATTTGAATGTTTAAAAAAAAAAATTATTTACTATGCACTAAATTAATTGGCACATCACACAAAGTAAAAACACCAACACACACAAAACAACTTTTAGCCATATAAATACAAGCCCTACTCCAAGAAATAAACATTATAACAGTATTTTTCAATACAATATAGAACATTAAATAAACATTTTGTTACAATCACATCAGATCAACATCCCATTCACTAATTTTATTTGTCAATGCAAATACTCACTCAGGAATTTGTTAATCTATATCTGATAAAAAGTTATGGTAAGAGGCATTTTTCTCCATTAAAGTGCGTATGACACATTAGACAAAAACATTAACACATACTCAGGATTATACTGAAATCTTAGTTTTGCCTAGTTTGACATTTCTCGTCATGTATTTTATTTCACTTCCTTATTGGACACAAGCAGGAAGTGACATATTATTAACTGTTGCCGTGCCAACCCAATGAGATATGAGTGAGTCAGAATTCTCAAAAAAACAATAACCACTCCACCTACTTTTCTAGAATCGTGATTGATACTCACCACAGATATTATCTATCAAACTAAGTCATAATTACAGTAAGATTTAAACCCTCAAATATGCACTTAAAATCTGATATGACGCTGATAACGAGTAGTAAGATAGGAAACAGGCATACAGGTCAGTAAAAACATTTAAAAGCTGTAATTTCATAAACAAAGGCAACTTTTTGTACCTTTGAGTATAGGCCCATCACTTTGGCTTTGGGAACATTGTTTTTAGGTGTTGAAAAACATGTACCTTGTGACACATATATAGCTTCATCATGCATGGTATTTACTGCTGTAAAAGATTTATTGTACACATTCAGTAGCAATGCCGCTTTGCTCATAAAAATGTAGTCAGTTGAGGCACACCTAGGTAATACTTTTACATTTTGAACCTCTGAAATTTTGGAGAAAGTACCACTGTTCTCCTGGTGGTTCCCAGAGTCAATAATAAACACGGTGAGGCTGCGTTTCAGTTTCATGCAGCTAAAATCTGGAACAGTCTTCATGAGGATGTGAGACAGGCCTCAACTCTGACAATGTTCAAATCCAGGCTGAAAACAGCTCTTTTTACCCGTGCATATGAAAACTGAAAGTATTTTATCTGCACTCTTGCCTTTTACTGTAATTGATTAACTTTATGTTGATGTTTTATTGACTGATTTGATCTGTTTTCTTGTAATTTTATGCAACTGTGAAGCACTTTGAATTGCCTTGTGTATGAATTGTGCTCTACAAATAAACTTGCCTTGCCTTGCCTTCTTCCAAAACTATTGTTTTTAATTCACCAATCTAACATGTTCAATTTTCTCGACTTTCTTATTATTACAAACAACACAAAAGAACAAAATTACAGAGATACAGAACGCTTTTGTTGCGTTTGAGGAGCCGTTATTATTTTGTTGCAAATGTGCGGCGTATTCTTTTCTAAGAGCTCGGAGTAGAGTCGCTGCTCCTTCACGTCGAAAGGAGCTGGGGTGGCTAGGGCATCTGTTTCGGATGCCTCCCGGTCGCCTCCCTCGGGAGGTGTTCCAGGCATGTCCTATTGGGAGGAGGCCTCATGGAAGGCCCAGGACACGCTGGTGGGACTATGTCTCCGAGCTGGCCTGGTGTCGCCTCGGGGTTCCCCCAGAACAGCTGGAGGAGGTTTGCGTGGATCGGGAAGTCTGGGCATCTCTGCTCAGACTGCTGCCTCCGCGACCCGGCCCCGGATAAAGAGGAAGAAAATGGATGTATTCTTTTCTAAACAGTGCCAGTTTACATGTCAACACACAGGTGTGTAAAGATAACATTACTGTGAATGATAACAGACTGCCGTAAACAGAAAAGAGTTCTCACAATACATCATTACTGTCCCTGTGTTTGAGACTGAGGCAGTTTCTTAGATGTAGTGTTGATTTGTAAAGATTTTTAGTTTTTGAGGAATCACTTTGAATTGTTATACTTCTCTGTCCCGGTCAGGCAGCCAGTCTTGACTTTATTATTCCACTGTTGAGTATAGACAGAATACAAACAGGTGCATGATACAAAGACCACAAACCTCAGACATAAGACTCTACAATCAATAATCGTATAAAGCCACAGACTAAATTATTCTTACACAGTGAGAGACCATACACCTGATGTTGTTTGGGAGGATTTGCAACTCTCAAAATAGTGACATGATGGAACGTGAGGACAGATCAAGACACTGAACGGAACAGCATATCAGCGCCACGGGTCTGTCCTTTCATTGGGTGCGCTCGTATATCTGCAGGGACTTTGACGTGCTTAAAACATGTGTGGGTGACATTCTGGTTTCAGATCTGCCAGAGAAGCGGGTCAGATGCTGCAGCGCGAGCCGTGGGCGAGCTGAATGTGAGCGGGAGAAGCGCCTTGGTGGGGAGTTTCCTGATTGACTGGTATAACACTAGTAGAGTTACTCAAATGGCGGAAGAGACAGTCATGAATATTATGGATGTAACGATACGTTTTTTGACCGATACGTATCGATTTGAGTAGGGCTGAAACAACTAATCGATTAATCGACGACTAATCGATTATTGAAATAGTCGACAACTATTTTAGTAATCGATTAATCGTTTTCTGGTTCACACAGACTCAAATAGAGCAAAAATGACATGAAAATGTAGTATTTTTGATGAAAACCTACTTTGTTTTTATAGTTAGGGTCTGTAGTGTTTTGTACATTGTAAATTTCATGAATATCTGTCTGTGTCTCATCCAATCATAAAGAAGAATTAGCGCTAAGAGCCTCCAACAAACATTTACTTTAAGTTTACTCTATCAACATGTCCTCAAGCGGCGCCACTTTTGCTTTATATGATGAAAAAATGTAAAAATAAAATTTTCCTACACAATTCACAGCCAAGTGATTAATCGTAAAAATAATCGTTAGTTGCAGCCCTAGATTTGAGGCCAAACGATTCGATGTAAAACAATATATCTTTTTTTTTTTTTGGACCGATACGATTCAATCGATACAGTGGATTTTCAATACGATATTCGATACTTTTAACATTGGATTTTCAGCAAATTAAGCAATAATTATTACAAGTAACTGAACATAAATACAACAGAAGGCATTTGCACCAGATTTTATTTAAAAATTCACTTCAGATTTGCTGATTGTTGAATCAAACAACAGTGGACAAAATACACTCACAAAAGTGCAATAAACAGCTAAGATAAAGAGCTGCATATATTTTTAGTTACAGCATAATCTTATCTCCAGTTTATTTTCAGTTAGAGCCTGTGCTGGTGGGATACCTTTAACCTTAAGACCTCTCCTCTTTTGGCTTTACATCTTCTTGAGTGAAGCCCACAAATACAGCTTATACAGCTTTTCAGTGAGTGGGACAGGAAAAATAAAGGGCCGCTGTCACATTACAAGTTACCTAACAAAGTTACCTGGGTGTACACTGCACGATTTTGACCGTTAGGTCTCACACACAGACACTGTAGTGTCTATATTTTGGACTCTGAACGCAGAGCGCCTCATCCTCTCACTACAACCTCTGTTAACAGCAATGCCAACAAAATACAACACTAGCAGTGCATTGCCAGAGCCAAAAGCAACAATACCCAGCTAATAACAGACTGAATTTTACTTTCGTCAAGTTTCTCTCATAAACATTAGCGAGTGCCACCAGTTCATCCGTAGCCTTGCAAGTCTTGCAATGTAACATCTAAAAATCGTATAAGACTGCTCTTCTTTCCTTCGATGCTGCCGGTGTGGAGGCTTTTGTAAACGTATGATTGTCAGGCTGCCGTTATATTTCCCTTGGCATTTATACAGTCTACATCCAGCTACCCGTTGTCTGATGATTATCATCTTTCTTGCAAAAATAAACGCGTCTTCGATGAACACGCACACAGCGTGCTTCTGTTATTGTTGCTCCTGACGTAATTCACCTGCGCCCACTGGCCACTGCAGGCGCTCGATGATGACGCAACGTCACCAAAAAACGGGCTAAAAGTTGAATAAAGTAACATTTAGCCCAATATTTTAAGCGAAATGTAATTGTATTTTGATTTAATGTTTTTCTCCAATACATCGATACAAATCGATCATTATTAATTAAAAGCGATGTACATCGATGTGTGGCCAGGATCGATGCAAACTAGCCGAACGCCGATCGATGTAGCGGATCGAAGACATAACATCGATACATCGATTAAATAGATGAATCGTTACACCCCTAATGAATATCTAACATGTTGTGACGATTTGATGTTTTGGAGGCCGACAGACACCACACACGAAGAGAGCCGTGACAAATAAGTGCTTGCCTTCACCGATCTGAACTCGGGGCTCAATGTCGGGCTCAATGTCAGGCTACAACCTGTGTCCCTGGCTCTATAATCCGAGTAGTTGTGACTCTTAAAAGCGTCTGTAACTTTTAGGACCTTTTTACTTTACCATATAGGGCCCGTTTTTAACTAATTATAAATTCTTACCCAGTTAGCACTAAAGTGTTCATAGAAGTCTATTTCTTGAACATGTACTTCTATACTGTTCACCTTTGACCATAACAAAACAAGCGTCATTTGGAAAGGTCAAGTATTTCCCACCCTAGACTGTGTAGGTCATTTACATAATAAAAGCCCCGGGACACCATGAGCCTATAATACTCGGAGCGTGATTGTTCCCCTGTCTCGTCAGAGCTGCCCCTTTATCAGAGCTGTCATTTGAGGCTTATCAGTGTCCTGCCTCCCCATCCCAAACACAGCCTCTGTCCCACCAGCCAAACATGCATTGTCCTAATGAGGTTATGCAGCCCAAAGCACGACACTTGTTTTCCGCTTTTATACTGTAGTGCCATTCTTGATTTGAGGCTAGTAAACTGCAGCAGCCCAGGCAAAAGGCTCCTCTCTCCACTGTACCCGTTATACAACTCGCATACCAGGCATGGCTGAGTTTGCAGAGGCCCAAGGTCATGAAATTCAAGTTGGGTAAAAGTAAGTATTAGCTTTGGTCACAGGGTTCAAGGCAGCTTTTGAAGCAGTATTCAATGTGCAGTCTGTTGATTGTTCTCATCCACTTTTCTCAAGTAAATATGATTTTTTTTCCCCTCCTTTCATCTCCTTCCTTGTTTGTAAGGGGCACAAAATCAGCAAACCACCTTGGTGATTTGGCAGATTTGTGCGCTGAATCTGAATCTGATCTTTTTGCCGCAGCCAGACACATTTAAACAAATAAACTAAGCAATGAGATTTTAAAACAAAGATTGTTGGTATTTATTTAAGTTTGGGTTCAGTCAATTTATATTCAAGAGTAAATGTATTTGGCCAAAAACACTCACTGTTAGTATGTAAATATTGATAATATTAATATTATAGTGATTACTAGTGCTGGGACGATCCACTTTTGTCACGATCCGATGCGTATCACAAGTGATTATGATTACGTAAGTGATTATGATTTACATTTATTGAAGTGATGGAAAAGTGCATTAACACAAAATGTAACAAAGTGCTGTGTAACTGTTACTGGAAACAAAGGATGGCATGATGAAAAAATGCCTCCACAAGTATTGAAAGTATTGCGATACTTGATAAAGTATCGATCGAAGCACACATCTCCAATATTTTGTCCCAGCCCTAGTGATTACTAACTCAGAGTGCATTTTGTCATTCACCTTTATTCACTTTGCCATCTGACAAAGCTGTATAAGCGTCTGAAATGTTAAATCAATTAATTTACGTGAGCAGTAAGGATGTGTACTGTCTGTGAGACACAAACATTTTGAGTAGTGGCAGCAGCTAAGAGTTTATGCCCAACTACAGTATCTCCAGCTTTCATGGCATGAAAATGGGAGGAATATATATATATATATATATATATATATATATATATTAAAAGAACAGGCCACCATTTTTCCATACTGAGATATGTTCTTACCTGAGCTTAGACGAGTTGATCTGTACCTGTCTGATCTTTGTGCATGCGCTCAGTCACGCAGAAAGACCAAAGATGTTGTTAGCATTTAGCCTCTCCCAGCATATTCCTATATGGACCCAAACAGGGGTGAAGTAAGAAGCGACCAGCTCTCCCAGGTTTCCCTCATTTAAATATGGTCACATGAGTAGTTACACGATCCAAGTATAGTTACACAACATTAAACATGTCGATTTTCTAATGGGATAAAAGGGGTACTATATTGTAAGGCGTAATAACAACTTGGGAGCACTTCGACGTTCACGCAGTAATATCTTCACTTTACTGCACAGACGTCGAAGTGCACCTCCTAAGGTGTTATTACGCCTTATGGGGAAAGAAGAAGAGCATGTTTGCTTCTAACTTCACCCTGTTTGGTTCCATAGGAATATGCTGGGAGAGGCAGGGCACACACAAAGGCCAGACAGGTACGCATCAACTCGTGTAAGCTCAGGTTGCTTTGACCTTCTTCAGCCATTGTGTCCCTGGGCAAGAGACTTCACTTGAGTAATACATCCACTGTAAAGCTGCAGCAGCTTCTGTCAAAAAGGGGGCACAAAGAAAAAAGTAAAACAAAAGCTCCCCTTTTCACATCCTGGCAGAGCACTTGACTTGACAAATCAATGTTGACCCATTGAAGCCCTGTCTTCAAATATGACAATATACTGTATATATATATGTATATCATGATAAATAGCATTGTTCTAATTTCAGATTTTTACATTAACTTTTATTAATGAATTCGAATTGTCGAACTGTTCGACATAATGAAAACAACAGTGTGGTGTGAATAAATGCATCAAGTGTTTCGCTCGCCGATGATAACTTCTCTAGAGTCACAAGATGTCAGCTTTGCACAGACGAGATGCAAAAGGACATTTGTCTTTGGGCCGCATCTGGAGACCTATAATTTGCATACAAACTTCATTTTGGTCAGACATAATGAATGAGTCTGAGCCCACACAAACAAACTGCTCTGACTTCAAATGTGCTCCTGCAAGACTAAATATTTTACATCGCATCTTAATAAAGAAGATTAATTTTCTGTCTGTCTGTTTGAAAAACAAACATTGCCTTTCAATCCTGGCAAACAACAACTGAGAGATTCAGTCCGGATCCCCGAGTAATTGTGTTAGTAATTGTGAGTAATTGTGAAACAAGAACACAATTATAGTGGTTGCAATTCACAAATGCTGTAATTATTTAGGCTATGTCCACTGCAAACAGCAAAATATTTTGTTTCCATGATGTCTTATTCTGCATAACATGTTGGCAAGGGAAGTTTATAGAGCACAATTTATACACAATGTACTTCAAAGTGTTTGTGCTTAGATGTCACCATGCATGTTCTGAAAGGCATGTGATTCTTAGTTTAGTATCGTGAATGTTTTCTTCTGTCAAAAGGTAATTGCCCCCCATTGCTTTTATCCTCGTTTTTGTCTGATTATTTGTCGCTATTTGATTATTTGATGCTTTGTGCATGGTTCAGGTGGGGGTTAAGAGGTTAAATCAAACTCAGATAGATAGATAGATAGTAAATTCTGATATGTCACATGATCATTTTCCAAAACAGTCGAGGTTACAAACAGACATGTGAGCATTAGCAACTGCAGCGTCATCAGCAGCACTTCCCGTCGACACTGACCGCTGTGAGTGGGCAGGACCCGTCTGCTAAAAGGTGATGTCACTCTATGAGACGATTCAAGGGCGTATGAATAGGACAGCCAGTGAAGCGCCTCGCTAGGTTTTTCTAGTAGTTTTTCTTTGGCCATTTGTAGCCACCACTGAGTGTGGGGAGTGAATAAATACAGACAACCGTGTGCCGCATTGAGAAGCCTCTCTTTAATATCTATTTGGGGGGGGGGGAGAAATGACCCTTGACGTGAACATTGATTTACATAATCATATTCACCACATCTGAATAAGATTTTTTTTTAATGTAATTAAAATTATCTTGTTTCACAAATTGGTCAGAGCCTAATCTCAATTCCCTCGGGTGAACACATTATAATAGAGGTAATGGATGCTACCGCGTTTCACAGCAGTTCAATGATGACTCAGTGGCCTGATATGTTGTACAGGAACACAATGTACGAAGATAATAGACGTACACAATGTACCGTCAGCCTGACATTCTGACATTGAAAATCTGCTGAAACAGGTCGGTAAATACTTTCAACTTTTAAGTGGACTTTCTCGTTTTGCTTATTCCGAAGGATCACATGGGCGCCGCCATGAATTGTGTCCGCCCTTCACCCCTATTAGTTTACATAGGACTGGAGAAGTCAAGATAAATCATTTACCACACGAATACAAAGCTGTTTTCAGGAAGCGCAGAGAAACGGTGCAGTGTTGAATTGTTGATTTTACACAAAGCAATCTACTAAACATCCGATTTTAGCAGCAAACATTTTCACTCATTGTCCTCTTAAAGGGATATTTCAGGATCCAGAGTGTTGTTGATTTCTGGAGATATTTATTTTAAATTCACGTAGTCCTTATATTTGAAGAGTTACAGTATGTGGCGCTAGGCTAGTGCTAGGCTAGCGCATTTCTACGGTAACAGCTAGCCTGCCTTAAAAACAGTCTGACCCACTCCACAGTGCACCTGAGGCAAATCACTTATAACGCCAATAAATGTCTGTGCCGATAGAATAATTTGAACTATTTTGCATTTAAAATAACTTATATTTGAGCAGCATCAGCTTTGTGGTTGTAAGCTACACAGTGGTGGAGTGATCTGCTAGAAAATAGCCCCTCAAAATGCGATAATTCATGTGATGCAAGGTCAGTTATATTTCTATCGACACACAGACATTTATATCGTTAGTCTGACGTTATAAGTGATTTGCTTCAGGTGCACTGTGGTGTGCGCCAGACTGTTTTTTAATGCAGGCTAGCTGTTACCATAGAAATGCGCTAGCCTTGCACTAGCCTAGCGCCACTAGACTCTTCAAATATAAGAACTGCTCCAGACATCAACAACACTCTGGATAACTAGGAAATGAGGCCCTGTGTCAAAAATCCTGAAATATCCTTTTAATGAATGGACTTCGCGCTCTACCGGAATTGTCAATACAAAGGAAGTGCCGAGACAAAGAAAAAGAGGCAAATGTGGGCGGGGCAGAATAAGGTGAATACATGTACATTGTGGTATATCCAGTTGCTTTACATACAATAAGTGTTGGTAAATTTGCCTGGTAAAATACGTTGACCTTCAATCTTAACTTAACCTAATTTCGTTTGTTTCATTTTACCCTTCTGCAAACAATACAAATGAAAATGAAAAAGTTGAATGGACAGACTCCAACTTTTTTAGCGACGACAGCTGCAAGTGACTGTATATTTGGATTTCTTTTCGTGCGATGGAGCCAGCCCGCACTTCCAAAGAAGCAATAAATCGTGCTTCTTCCTGCAAACGTGTCCAAAATCAGCCAAAATCATGTTAAAAACAGCTGTAAATTTGTGAAAAATTAGAAAAATCTCAACTCATTTTTTAAGATTTCCCATAGGTTAGTGCTCCCACGACACTCTCACGGGGACGGGGAGCAGCTGCGGCGTTTCAACATGGCTGCCAGAGATAGTGAGGGGCCAGGACTGAATGTGCGTCTCTGTCCGGTGCAATGAGAAGCAGATGTGGAGAGAGGCTCCAGATATTTACCTTCAGAGGACAATGGCATGAGCGCACGTGTCGTCTTTGCTCTGAACCATGTGAATCCGCCGCTCGGACTGTCTCTATATCGTTTCACTAAATGAGTTTACGGATTGACTTTAGCTGATATGAAGGTGTCGACTTCGCTGAGATCCTCTTTGATAAAGGGGTGTCTCACTCCGTCATGCTGTGGTGGAAGGGACTTGCAGTAAAGGAAATCATTTTTGAAATACAGTCAGTTTACTTTATTGTCCCCATCTCCAGATCTGGGACTGGTTTGATCAGAAGTGTCCAAACACAGGGAGAGCATGCAGACAGCCCAAGTCTATAGAAAGTTGATTGTAGTTATGGTCTTTAGGACATCACAGTAAACAACCTGCCTCCAATTGTGTGTGGCAGTAGTTCTATCCATCAGGGTGTCCTCGAGGCATTCAAAGTCCTTAAAGATATTGTGCAAAATCGAGCTTTTTACCATGTTGTCAAAAACATACCTGGAGCCGTGTTTCGAGCCACTAGCGCATCTTGGCATCTTTGAATCTTCCCCAATAGCTACAGCTCCCAAAAAGCTCCTCCTGAGGTCCTACGTATCCAGGTAATGCTTTCCTCACCTCTCCTACTCCATATTCAAAGTGATTAACTTTCATGCATTTCAGAATAATGCAAGTGAGGACCAATACAGAATATAACAGGCTCTCCTTTCAATAGAAAGAGTCCTCAAAAGGCTCCACAACACTGAGAATGTAGGTAACTGCGCTGTAATTATGGTATTAATAGCAGTATATTGAGTTCATACAATTTAACATTACATTATCAATTCCTGAGTTATCCAGGTTCAAAACACTGTTCAGTACTCTGTATTGTAAGAAGACTGTCACGCCCGGGTACAAGCACAGCATGTTCCTGTTTAGGTACAGGTAATGAGAGAAAAACAAGTTCATACAGTATGCTCCTTTTTCCATAACCAGGCGCACACACAGCCTTCTAAACTGGCTGTGTGTGTCTAAATTACATCGTGTTGTATTAAAATGAGAAACGCACACACCAGATTGCTGAGACCTCATTGTACATTTATGAAGTTGTGAATATTAACCCAGACTTGTGTGTGTATTTGGAGCATTTGCCACTTCTCTCATGAAGGTGTTCTGAATGACGGCCCTCGACGTCCAGGTGCCAACAGCGGGGCTCCAAATAGCACCTTTATAAATAAACTAACTATTAATACTTTCTGCTCCATTGGACTTTAGTGGGCATCCTCTCGCAGTGACACATATTTCCCAAACACGAGCCAGGGCCTATATTTAGCTGCTCTGAAGATGATCTCTAGTGGGATGAGATTTGTACTGTACACTTGAATGAATTCTATCTGCTCCGGTTGTGGTCGAAGGAAAGCACCACTTAGGCTGAACTGATGGCTCCTTTAGATTAATGCAGGATGTGTGCGCTTTGTGAAATCAGATGATGTGCTTAGTCTCCTGTTTGTTGTTGTGACTTAATGTAAATGTGTCACAACAAGGAAATGTTTGTGGAAGATAATTGAGTAGCTCTAAAAATCAATGTGTGTATTATATCAGCAGTTTGTACGTATTAGGACTGCCGCCAGAGTGAACAAAAGTAGAAGTAGACTACAATGTTCAAACATGGACTAAACCAGGACAAGCTTTGAAGCCGACTCAAATGTAGGTTAAGTTAAAGTTTAATGTTGCACGGGGCAACCCTTCAGGAACAGTGTGAGCACAGTGCAGCACCCAGGATTAGATACAGTGGGAAGAAAGAGTAAGTACATCATGTGAAGTTTCTCACATTTCTGCCTAAATTGGTCACTAAATGTGGCCTGATCTTCATAAACATCATAAGAATGAGTAAACAGTGTCTGCTTAAACTAATACAGACCGCATTTAGTAACAAATTTAGGCAGAAATGTGAGAAATTCCAAACGGTGTACTCACGTTTTCTTCCCGCTGTATTTGCTTGACTCTGTATGTTTACTTTGAGAGTCTAAATGGTCCTGAAGAAAGCAGCTTTTTAAAGGCAAACAAATGCTAGCTTATCAGCTAAACCCATTTAAGACCTACACATTTCTTCTTCTGAGACACTGAAGAGGCACCAAGAGCCCTCACACCTGCAGCACAGTGGAGGCGTCACAAGAGGATCTACAGGAAACAAAAAAGGACAAACGAGAGATGGTGAAAGACTGTTGTGAAGCGGAGGGAGGAAGAGGAAGGGAGAGGTGGAGCTGACCAGTGCAGGACACCACGCTCTGAAACAGGGACAAACCCAGGAGGCGCTGCACCATTTCAGAGGATCAGAGGAGACAGAGGGCAGCCAGCCAGGTTTCTTCCGAGTGCTACAGTTTCCCTGACCTCCAAGGTCATGCGGGTCAGGTTGACACACAGTGGCAGCGCAGCTCAGCCGCAGCAGCTCAGGACTAACACCTGAACACTATTTTGTTGTACAGTCGTACAATGACAATAAAGCACTTACTTACTTACTTACTTATTTATTAAGTTACTACTAATTTGGTCATAAAATGTGCTGTGTGTTCATTTTGGCTACAAAAAAAGCAAACAAATCCCACTTGTGGGACAATAAAGTTTATTTTGACTGATCTTGAGATTTGAACATTTGAGAGAAGAAATTACGGCTTAGTTTGTATCTGAAGCACTTCACTGGTAAAACATTTGCAGCACCCTCCAAAACTGCAAAGCAAAGGCCTATTATTTACACGTCAGTCTTACTTTGTGACAAAAAGAAAATAAGCCTATAGATTGCAGTAGATGCTTAACCTCTTAACCAAGCGCGTTTTCTCTTGTTTGTTGTTTTGAAGCATTTTTGTCGTGTTTTCGTTTCATTTTTGTCTTGTTTTTGTTTTTTGTTTCTTCATCACTTTTTTCCCTTGCTTTCTTTGTTATGTATTTATTGTTATGTTTTTCCAGCACGTTTTGTCGCTCCTTTATGGCGTTTTTAATCATGTTTTTGTTGCTTGTTTATTGTGTTACTTTATTTTCCCTTTTTTTTTGCTGTGTTTTCATCCTCGTTTGTGTTGCTATTTTGACGCTTTGTTCAAGAAGCTGTCAGGTTTGGGTTAAGAGGTTTCCTCAGTTTGGCTTTACCCAAATCTAAAAGCCTCTCTGTCAAAAGATCGACAGAAATGAGCCGAGCACGAGGATGAAAACGCAACAAAAGAATGACAGAAAAGTGATAAGAAAGTGACAAAAATGTGTGACGCAAAAGCCACAAAAACGCCACAGCAGAGCAACAACTGGAGACTGAACTGGAGATAATGTACTTGGTTAAGGCCTGTGACTCACTTGGCTGAGTGTCAAAAACATTGCAAAAATGTATTTCCGCCTATGTGATGAGTGTCTTCTTCTTGCCATTTATAGTTGCACTTTATCTATTTTTCTATTCATCACCATTACTTTAGTCTGATATTTTCCACTCAGCGGACATACATTATTCACCCCGGGTCGTTTTTTATGCTGAAGCTGTCCCACATATTGCATTAGCATCATGACAAAGCACCCACACCTGGGCTCACGGTTGGAAGACGTCAGCGTGTAATAATAAATCCTGTGAGTCTCAGGGTAATCAGCTGTTTCACACCCGAGCGGAGAGGACGGAGGGGGGTCGTGATGTGCTCTGGTGCTACCTATCATTACTGAGGCTCCTGCTAAATATTAATAGCATGTGGGAAATCAGCGGAGACCGATCAGCCAGAAATACTTTGTTCATAACAGCGTTGTGTAACTGATGGCCGTGTGCAGCTGCAAATGTCACTAATTATGATTATTAATTCTGAGGCACGGCTGCGAACACGATCCCTGTCTTTGTTGCTGGGGCAGGGTGTGTTTATGGACACGTGAGAAAAGTCAAACAAATATTTAAAAGAATTCATTCATCATTTTCATCTGAATGTTTTCAGGGTTAAAAGTCATTCAATTAATTGTGCCAAAATTAAGGCCTTAAATGTCATGAAAAAGCATTACATTTGATTCAAACTGGCATTTAATATCAATCTATTGGAAAATGGTGACTTTTTACTGTATAGGTTCATCAAAAATACTAAAATGAGCAGTTTTGGCTGAAATTGACCTTCTCAAATTTTAAGAAATGAAATGTGCATTTTTTTTGCTGCATGTGTAGCATTATAATATAGTATTTGGATGTTAAAAAGCATTAAATTGGACTTTCTCATAAACCCTTCTGTATAAACCCTGTTATACAGAAAAACAGTGCTTAAAGGGATACTTCGGGATTTTTGACATAGGGCCTCATTTCCTAGTTATCCAGAGTGTTGTTGATGTCTGGAGATATTTTTTCTTAAATTCATGCAGTTCTTATATTTGAAGAGTCTAGTGGCGCTAGGCTAGTGCAAGGCTAAAGCATTTCTATGGTATCAGCTAGTCTGCATTAAAAACAGTCTGACTCACTCCACAGTGCACCTGAGACAAATCACTTATAACGCCAGACTAACCATATAAATGTCTGTGTCGATAGAATAATTTTTTTAATATAACTGACCTTGTATCACATGAATTACTGCATTTTGAGGGACTATTTTCTCGCAGATCACTCCGCCGCTGCCTTAGCTTACAGCCACAAAGCTGATGCTGCTCAAATATAAGTTATTTTAAATGCAAAATGGTTAAAATTATTCTATCGACACAGACATTTATATGGTTAGTCTGGCGTTATAAGTGATTTACCTCAGGTGCACTGTGGAGTGGGTCAGACTGTTTTTAATGCAGGCTAACTGTTACCATAGAAATGCTTTAGCCTTGCACTAGCCTAGCGCCACATAACTCTTCAAATATAAGAACTGCATGAATTTAAGAAAAAAATATCTCCAGGCATCAACAACACTCTGGATAACTAGGAAATGAGGCCCTATGTAAAAAATCCCGAAGTATCCCTTTAAACAGTTAACTGCCATCCACCACACAGAACTTGCACAAGGTCTTAGCTTTCAAATAAGGCATTGCACTGGCTGTAAACAAAAACGAGACAAAAACGTGACCAAAAAAAGCTGTGGAAAAGCGACGATAAATGAGGAAAAAACATGAAAACGCAACAAAATAGCGAGGAATAACGAAAAAGCAACAAAAAATGTGGAGAGAAAAAAACGCAACATAGGGAGAATAAAGCAATGAAAACAACAAATATGCAGCAATTACACAAAGAAATCGTGACAGAGACAAAAAGCAATGGAAAAGCGACATAATATGGAGGAAAAAGAATGACAAAAACACGGTGACAACGCGGCAAAAAAGTTGAGATCAGTTGTGTAGGTCTTAGCTCAAATAAGGCGTTACATGGGCTATAAGCTGTAAGCTCCAGTGGAGAAGCTTTTAGATTTGGGTAATGCCGAACTAAAGAAAATTAGCTTCTTAAGGTGGGGTTAAGAGGAGGGCCGGACACATCTTTTCCCTCTGTCTTAATAATAATGCCCAGTATTGCATTAGTGAATAGATAAAACATCAGCTGAGCGAGCACATTTCGCTACAGCTAATTGATTAAACAGTAGACCGTCAACTGGGCGCCAGTCGCATTGTTAATATCTGTCTGCTCCGTCTGAACAGGAAGATGGAAATCAAGTAAAATATGCGCAAATATAGTCTTTGTTCGCATTCACAGGAGCATCTCAGGTTAAAAGTATCGTGTGATGGTGCAGACTGACCTTTTTTGTGTGTTGTCATCATTTCAGCGCTCCAGTTGCCTTCGCTATTTGCAAATCATGTCTTGGTGTTTTGTCTGCTTGGAAAGGTCTGCATCACTTGTTTTCCATACATAGGCTAAACAATATTTTGAGTGAGTAAATGTGAACTACCAAGACTAAGGCGTCCGAAAGTATAAGAGCCAGAAAAAAAGCGTATGGTTTTGGACCTTTAATTGTAAACTATTGCGACTTGCTTTTCAAAACACTGTAACTCATTGGTGTGTTCTACTACACAGAATACTTTTAAAGCCCGTAAAACTGCAGTAGTGTCTGTGAGGGGGCAAAAATCTGGTGAAACTTTAATTCTTATTTGGATAGCTACATTTGGAGCCGAGTGTCAGGGTAACAGATACTGGCTGCATACAGTATGTGTTGGCAAAATGAGATGCACATGGCTACAACTGATGATGTAGCCATGTGTTTTGTTGCTGCATGCCTACAAACTTTGAAAAAAAAGTCCAACGAACCTTAAAGAGTAACTAAACGGGCGTGCCAAAGCCTTTCCCCACCCACAAACAAAAGTCAAAAAGTGCTGTGAAAGAGGCGGTCTCTGAAGTTTGGGGGTGACATGCGGGGGGTGAGTGTGTGGGCCTTTGCATTGGCACAATCACAGCAGACAGATTACGTGGGAGGGACTTGGTTATAAACCACAGGTGCAGGGGCAGGGCAATGGGCAGCACCTGATGACGATGTGTGGAGCTGGTGCGGCTTATGACGTTTTGTGGAGGCCGTGGACACGTCTCCAGCCAATCAGGAAATTCTAATTTAGTAGCAGAGTTTACCCTGAAGGGGGCGCAACACATTTGTTTTCAGGCCAAAGTTAGGATTTTACACATGTTTGCGCTATAATGTCAGAATAATGTCAGGGACCAGTAAACAACACTATGAGACACCCATTGAGACAGTTTATCAGTAAAAAAAAACTTGATTTGGTGTTTAGTTACTCTTTAAGTTTAACATTGTGTGTTTTGGCCATAAACTGTGAAAACATAGACATAGCATCGCTATTAGCCACAGGAAGCTGAATAGGAAGTGAGGTCAGGTTCTGAAAGTTCCTTGCTGTAATGGATTTTTCATTGAAATGTTTGCGCTATATCATCCTATTTGATCTTTTTTTCCTTTTGCAATTTTTTTAAAAATATACATATATGAGCTGGCTCCAAAAACAAATTGCTAGCATGAACGAACTTCCATTAGCCCGCGCTGGTTAGACTTAGTCCATTGTTATTCTACAGCCTATGGTTTTAGGTTAATATCCTGGTAACCACTGCTTAGTCACTGTTCATGAGTTGAGGTGTCATAAGTGGGAGTGTGCCTCGTCCTAATGCAGAAATTGAGTTACAAGGAAATAATTAATGTGGTATTGCTCATTATTTCTACTGTCACTGTGACTAAGGTTTTTTTTTTGTCCATTGGAAATTGCAACAGGATGGAGGAGGCAATATCCTGCAGTCATTTACGCTACGAGATTGTTTGCAATTGGCAATTATGTTCTCTGCAAACAATAGATAATTCTCTCTCGAGTCGAATTATGAACAGTGAACTGAATCTGATTCAAAAGTAAATTGCACATCTAATGACTACAACGCCAGAGCAAAATGCATTTGTTTTCAGTCCTGGTTTTGATAAACTTGCAGGGTTAGCCATAATGAAAGCCAATAAGTAGAATAAAATACTAACAATTATTTCATTACAAGTGGTCTGTTGGTGAAACTGGTGTTTATGTGGATTTTGGCACAGTTTAGTTGTTGTTATGTAGCAAAATAAAAACTGGAATGTTCCGCAGTGTGACTTTGAGTTACAAAAATATGCAAATTGCCCAGTGTAACAACAAGCTCTTTCCACGGACACAATTACACCAGCCTTATGCGATGCAAATTCACCAAACCACCGCACATTTGGTTTTAATTAGCTATATTTACAAGTCCACCACGTGATAAAGGACCACCATAAACACTGGACAACTGTATTATTTCCAAAGCCAAAACAATGTTACATTTTCAGCAGAACAGCGGGGTTAACGCCCTGTCCCAGCCTACCTCCCAAGTCCAATTACACTTTGTGGATGTGTCCCATGGAGCTGCAGCAAATTACAGAGATGGGTGTTGGATATGAAACAGCTGGCCCACAAGAGGCTTATTTAAACTCGAGCAGCTGCATGAGTTCTTGCAGTCCGGCGCATCTCTTCCAACATGTCTATCCCGTTCCTTGTCCTATCCGCGCTTCTAATGGGGTCTGTTTCACCCCAATCCGACCACCACGACATGGGCTGGATCAATGCCTATCGCCAAGGTTTCAACTTCCAGTGCCCCCACGGAGAGGTGCTGGTGGCCATCCGGAGTTATTTTAGCGAACAGGAGGGTTCAGACCGGCTGTGGAGCTTCGAATGCCAGCCCACGCCAGAGGGTCTGGGGACACCCACGGACTGCTGGTGGGACGACATCAGTCGCGCCGGGCTGGAGTGGTGAGTCCTGCATCTTCAGACACATTTTGGACACATGAGACACTGCCCCCCGAAACGTAGGGAACAGCTGAGGGAAGACTGACCGGCATTTGCATCTGGACAAAAGATTTTAGGTGACAACTGTGAGCAAGAAATACAAATACAATAGAAGTTGAGAGCTTTTATTTTGCCTGCATTAATTTTCTACAACTAAGTGAATAGCAAATGTTTCCAATTAGGCTTTTAGATTGATGGAATAAATCTAGTGTTACTCATAGTTTCTCTCCAGTGAAGCAGCACTTATACAAAGAAGAGTTGAAAAAAATAAGTTCTACAACATTAGAGACATAGGAGGAGGGAGGGTTACATTTTCCAAGGATGGAACTGAGACTCATGGCCCATTGGTACAGTATGTAAGTAAGTAAGTGCTTTATTGTCATTGTACAAGCGTACAACGAAATAGTGTTCAGGTGTTAGTCCTGAGCTGCTGCGGCTGAGCCGCGCTGCCACTGTGTGTCAACCTGACCCGAATGACCTTGGAGGTCGGGTGAACTGTAGCACTTGGAAGAAACCTGGCTGGATGCCCTCTGTCTCCTCTGTCTCCTCTGTCTCCTCTGAAACGGTGCAGCGCCTCCTGGGTCTGTCCCTGCTTCAGAGCGCGGTGTCCTGCACTGGCCAGCTCCTCCTCCCTCCTCTTCCTCCTGCAGCCAACAGTCTTTCACCATCTCCTTGTTTGTCCCTTACTTGTTTCCTGTAGATCCTCTTGTGACGCCTTCCTCTGTGCTGCAGCTGTGGGGGCTCTTGGTGCCTCTTCAGTGTCTCAGAAGAAGAAATTTGTAGGTCTCAAATGGGTTTAGCTGAAAAGCTAGCATTTTGTTTACCTTTAAAAAGCTGCTTTCTTCAGGACCATTTTAGACTCTCAAAGTAAACAAATCCACCAAACCTCCACAAAAACTCGGCAAAGATGTACAAAAGTATCCAGAAAATCAATGTGGAACACAGAAACCACAAATGCAGGTCACAGAAAAAGGTGAAAAACTGACTGCAATTATGACAATTCTTCCTTTTCATCTGTCATTCTGTGCCCATTTTCAACAAAAAGTGAAATAAAAAACATGATAAAAAATGCCAAACCATATGAGCATATATATTATATTAGTATATAATTTTGCAGTCCATTAACCTCTTAAAGTGGCAGGTTTTAATGCTTTTGAAAATATGACTTATTTAGAAGGATAACATCAGTTCATCAGTTGCAGAATTATCATTTTATTTCAGTAAAGCAGCAGTTTTTCTTCATTTCTTTAATGAAGAAATGTTGGCATAAAAGTTATTTTTATTTTAAATTTTAAGCCGCTGACAGGAAGTGACATAGAAGAAGGTAACATTCTATAGCAGTTTGACTCATTTCCCATTGACTTAACTTAACTTGGTTGGCACGGCAAACTGATTGTAACTTTTTTGTCACATTTTTGTTGCTTTTTTGTTGTGTTTTTGTCGCTATTTAGTCACTTTTATTGGTCTTTGGTTTTGTTTAATTGTTTTTTGTTGGACTTTTGTTGCTTTTTTTATCACATATTTGCCACATATTTCGTTGCTGTTTTGACGCTTTTTTTGAAAGAAGCTTTTAGATTTGGGTAAAGCCAAACTGTAGAAAATGTGCTCGGTTCCGGTGGGGGTTAAGAGGTTTAATATTGACTATGAAATGATTAAAGACGGTTTGTGAATATAAAAAAAAGCTGCATTTTAGCAAACACTTCAGATTTCTCCACATAGTTGCATAATTAGGCCAGATGCCCATCGTGTTGCAACTTTGCCCGATGTCGTCACTTTGGTTGGCAGCATGGATTAAACGTTCACTAGGTGGGATTAAAACTGGCAAACCTGTGGTTCACTGGCAGCTGCCCACAACAACTGCTGCCCATTATGTTGAATCATCTATAGCCAGAAATTGCCTCCTGAAAGTGTTGACAATTTGTTAGATACATGGCAAACATATACAGACCGAGAGAGCAATCCGCTTATGGATTTTTACAAGAAGCAAAATGAATTATTAATGCCTTCAATCCACTGACGCAACAAACATTATATTTACTTCAGAGCGTCATGGAAAAGTCTGTTCCATGTGATTTCTTGCTTCAGAGACCGATCCATCAATAACGATCTGTCAACAAAGTCCGAGTCCCACTCAAGTCCAGACCTTCCCCGTGGCGTTTCCTGCAAAGATGGCCGCCACATGAAAGGAGCACTGAGATGGTTCCAGTCACTGGCAGGAAGCAATCACAGAGTTTAATTCTGACTTTTATTGTAGTGCCAGTAAACAAACTAGATTGCGCTCCATTGAGTTTGAATGGGCTGTGTTTCCAGTAAACAATGCTTTAACTTTCAAGAGCCCTCACAAGGCTTTGATTATGAACTAGGACAGAACCAACAGTACTATGTGTCCTGAAAAATATAACTATTAAACATAATAGGAGGTATTTTTTGTCAGTTTATAAAACAACCCCAGTATTATATGATGTTTTTCAAAAATGCAATATAGACTGTTAACAGACTAATGGTAAAGGTCAGTGTTTGCAGAAAATATGGGCTCATTGTGGCAAACAGCTGAGAACGTGAGTGTAGTAAAAAGTAGCTTGAGTCACTCAGTTCTGCGCCAAATATGTTGTGTTGACTTACCCTACTTTCTGTAATTAGCACAATTGATCTTCTCTTGATTACTCGCATTAACTTAAACATTATCATCCACATTTTCCATCCGAACTTTAAACAGTTTAGAAACAATGACAACATTCCCAGCTTGATTTTACTCAGGAGAACATATGCTTGCTGTTGCGTCCTCGGTGTTGATTACTGACCGTGCACCAAAGGCCACACTTCATTTTGGTTTGGTTAACTTTTCCCAGATAAATTGTTTTCAGACGTGAGAAGTTTGTCCCTTCCAGAATGTGAAAATCCTTTTGCCATTTGCTCATTCAGAGGCACAAGGCCAGGTCTTTGGTTGTGGGAACCATCACGGTCCTGACTCCTATCCAGAAACAACAACATTCCTGCCACAACCTCACCAGATTATTTTCAGTGCTTTACAAAATGTAACGTCACTAACCAAATGTATTGATTAAAAGATTTCACATTAAATTTCAAACTAAACAGTAAAATAGACAAAGTCGTAATCTTTGTCAGAAACCAATGGTGTTTTATAAAACCTCTTGAGATGTAATTAACACAAAAACAACCCAGGTGACAGATTGAGAACCTTTTTTCAATGTTAAAGCTGCACTACTGAATTTCTCTGGAGGAGTAAAATTCCTTTAGCACTTCCCGATTGTTCACTCGACTTAATTTACCGGAGTTCATAGCTAACACTGTGCTAATTAAAGGGGCTGTTTCACCGGAGGAGAGTTGTGGAAAGTCTCTGCAACTCAGATTGATTGCATGCATACAAAGGGCCTATCTCACCGGCCTGGAGACTAGATGGAGACTCGAGTTGCTGCTGGTCATGGAGACCATAGCTGGTCTCCGATACGTCCTCTGGAGATAAAGCGAGTCTCCAGGAAGTCTCAGTGAAAATGAACAGGTTCGATTTCAGTGGAGTCTCCTCATTATCTCCGAGAGGTCTACACGGTCTCAAGCAGTTGTGGCAATGCTGCAAACACTATTTGTTGTCCTCAACCTGTGAGACGTTTCTGTGACGTCCTTGCATTGCCTCCAAGACCTGTCGGAGACTTGAAAAAGTCTCAGCTGAAATCAAACCTGCTCGATTTCACCAAGACTACCTGGAGACTTGCCTCCTCTCCAGGGTATGCCTTTGAGACCAGCGGCAACTCGAGTCTCCAGGCCGGGGAGTCAGGCCCCTTAGGCTCTGACTTCCTGGTTCGTGCTGGATGAAAATGTGCTATATTCAAACACACACCAGCGCACATGGTCTGTTTTTCAGTCACAAATTCTGTGTTTACAATGTAGATCTATGGTGCCAAAAGACGTTTAATCTACAACAAGAACACAAATTGAATACCACAGCTTTAAGTTATTCTGAAAGTGCTAATGTCATGAAACGTTCACCAGATCTAAACGTGACTAAGGTCATTTTTCTTCCCTGAATACAAGTTCCACACTATATCATTTTTCATGCAGTATGGTGAAAGGTGACAGTTCTTCTATCCCTTTGCAGACTACATTCAAATGCTTCATACAAATTCAAACAATGATACAAAGCAACGCTATTATCACACTTCATTATTCCCCTGAGATATCCAAACATGCCATTCGCTCACAATGGGGACTCAAATGCTACAATAACGTCCAAACCTCCACTCTATGTAATAATTTTATCTAGCTACGCGCCAAATGGTGAGACACATAAACACACTGGGCTAACCGTCACCGTCAGCGCCACAGAAAGGTTGATCTAATTAAAGGGCTGTGTCACCGATAAGAAAAGCTCATTGAAGGAGATTGCAGCCCTCGGCCCCATTGTAAACACCAGCGTCTACCATAAAGGCCACAAATGTAGGAGTCAGACATATTTGATCCACAGTGTTGTATAGAGCAGTTTTATAGGCTATAGCTACAATCATATTGGGCCTATAAGAACTGCTGATTAGTTTGAGTTTAGTCCTAGTTTGTTAAGTCTTGGTTTAGCCTTATACTTCCCAGTGGTCATAGTCCAAGTTCAGCCATGTTAAGTCTTAAGGCCCTTTCACGCCAACAGTCATACGTCGGGATGCGTGTGTGTGTTGTGGACGGCACCGTCGGTCTGTGGAGGTTGGTGAATCTAGTTTCGGCCAATTGCATTTGTCAAATTGCTGTCTCTTGTCGCCACACTTGGAGCGATGTGGTTATCCTAGTGTTACCGGCTGGTCAGCGAATCAGCTGGACATTAGAAGGAGAGCTTCTCTACTGTGTTTTTAGTTATTAAACTCTCAGGCTGTCTTTAGGAGAGAGAACTATGTTTTGGCATTTTTAGATTTGACATTGACATTGGCTTCTGCTGTCGAGGCATTTTCAACTTGTGTTTTAGATCTGTGTTGTGGGGACAGAAACTCGTCTGGGCCATAAACATGTGAACTGTCACCAAAACACTTTCACCGGAAAAATACACTACATCAATCCAATAGTGTGGTCACAGTTAAACATATTAGCATCACAGTCTGCACATTAGGTCCATCTTAGATCTCCAACAGATTTGTTACGATCATGACAGTGCTCAAGTTACTTAATTAACAGACACGCTGTGGTTGTTGATTGACGTGCGTAACACGTTGATAGCTACATTACAGGGACTTTGCACCATTGGGTCCAAAGTATATCCAAGGTTCGGAACGGACCTCTGTCATATTTTCATTTTATGTTACTTTTTTAACCAGGTCAAAAAACGTATTGAGTTTTAAAATATATTTTAAGAGAGTGATTTGGCTAAGAGGCAGCAGCACATAAGGATACATACAGATGTACATTATTCTTATTTTATACTACAAGAAATACCAAGGCTAAGATGCCTAAAACAAACTTAATTTAAATGCCAGTAAAAGGCAACAGCTGAAACATTATGCTTTACTCTGACTGTGATAAGGTTATAATTCTCAAATTGCATTAAGGAGTATAATTTTTCTTTGTCTCATGAAAGAGTAACTCAGTCTCCTCCGGTGTCTCTCTCTGACAGGACGTCCACCTGCTCTCGTAAAGGTCTGGTGGCTGGAGTCCAGAGCAAGTACTTCGAATCAGTCCTGGACCGAGAGTGGCAGTTCTACTGCTGCTACTACGGACGTCGCTGCCCCTACTCCTGCATGTATGTCCATGCACTTACATACTGTAGAGACATATTGTTAAAGGATCTGTATCATGCTATTTTAGCCATTCTCCGCCCCTCTCTCCGCTCAGTCCACATTTGCAGTATTATAAATATAAATATCGCTGCAAAAAGTGAAGTTACTTCACATAATGCAGTTATAAGGAGTTGACATGTGCAACACAGTTTCATAAATGGCTAACACACACGCTAACACACACGCTAACACGGGCTTTGATTGACTCACCGCTCAGCCTGGCCTCCCCATCGGGTTATGGGATTGCGTAGGTTATAAAAGTTAAATCACTTTGATTCTGGCCAAGGTTCACCAAGCATAGCTAGCTGAATCCCGGAAAGAAATTCCAACTTCTGGCAATGCACTCTTCTTTAGGAAGGTTGAATAGTCCTGTTCCTCTCGTAGCCAAACGCGCATCCGTGACATTATCGTTCAGTAAGAAAAAAGAACAGGCGTGTCCAGAGTAGGTTAGAAAGAGCTCAGTCTTCAAAAACAAGACTTCTGCTCGGATCCATGGATCCTCCGGCCGGGGGTGCGTTTGTTTACCCTCCTGGGACAGCACAGACGCATTGGAGAGTTCCTTTTTTTTCTTTTTTTTTTCTTTTTCTCTCTTACAACAAAAATAATGAAAAAGCTGTTTTATAAATAAAAATCAGGCCGTAAGGCATTACATTACAGACGTCGAGCACTTCCGTTCCTTTGTGACAACGCAACTGAACAGCTCAGTCATTTACCAGGAGAGGGCGGAGCAGCTGCTCAGAGAGCAGGATTCAGGAGGATTACTGAGAACTGCGTGAATGACGCCAAAACCGCTCTGGGGGTGTTTTTGATAAGGAAATAGCATAACAACATGGCGAAAAGCTCCAAAAAGTCGATTTTGCATGATATAGCTCCTTTAACATCAATCAGTGCTATACATGTAACTCTTACACTCCTCACAGGAAAACCACAGACGTCCCAGAGTACCCCAGGGAAGAGGCGGAGATGGTGGTGCCTAGTTATGGATACTTCATCAGAGGAGCGCAGACAACCTTCAGTGGAGTGCTCAGGTCTGTGTCTAAGAGGGAGTTTTTAAAATAATATAAATATCAAGCATCGGGTTCAGGACAAATGAATCTGATTGAAACTCTTGTTGTTTTTCAGAGACCGACAGTGGAAATACATCCTCTGCAGAATGACAGACTTTGAGTGTGACTATGAGAATTTATAGAGTTTTTAGCTGCACTTTTTATATGACGCCACAACCAGTGTATTCAAATGTATTCTTTGTATTGTTCGCTTGTCTATATACTCACACATTTTAAACCGTATCATGTTATGTATATTTCCACATTATAAAAGTAAAACGCTCCAGGGCAATTGGCCACACCTCACAAGCTGTGCTATTTTTTCATTTGTTTCACAGTAGAGCTGAAAATCCTCTCAGAGTAGTTTTCCCCAAACCTAATGCAACGTTGTGCTCATGATGTGGGTTTATATTAAAGATCATTTTACAGGCAGCTCGCCGGTTCGATGGTTCCAAGCCGTTTTGGCTTTGTACGCAAGTTATGCATTTCGATATCAACTCTGTCTTTACATTCATCTATTGTAACTATACTTTTTACTGTCACTGTCACCAGCTCGCATTCATGGACTTGCAGCTGTTTTGTTTTGACTAAATAAAGCTTAAATACATTTGGTCCCCTTACAAATGCTTTGTTCTCATTGCAAAAAGAGCTGGGGTTTAGCAGATCATTTCGAGCTTATTTGGGAGCACTGGGCATGTTTGTTACATTTACTATCTTTTACTGAAGAAGAAAAATCCCCCATCCGTGTATTTACTGACTTACATGTGGCATCATTTGTCAAATCTAACTCCTAATTCTTCTTTTCCACTATTTTCTTTATCCACAACTGATGTGATTTAGTCATCCAGCTTGAATGATAGCAAAGGTTTTCAAAAAGCAGCCGTCCTCACTAGGTTTTTATCAGTCTTCTACTAGAAATCTTGACCAGGTGAATGATTTTGAAAACTTAAATGTATGTATGTTTGAGGTTTAGCTCTAGATGAAGCGTAAAAACATTTGACCCTTTGAACTGTCCTTTCAAAGCAGATTGTGCTCCTTGAAAGAGTTAACTCATCCGTGGCCACTTCATATCAGCAGCTTTGGAGCTAAACGCTGTTTTGCCCAAACAGAACCCAGCGTGTGTTTGACATCTGGATCATCTGTTTTGTGTCCACATGAAATCTGTCCAAACAAACTCCAATGTGTTACAGTGGCTCCTCCGCCGCCGCAGAGCCCAGTAATAAAATGTGAGTTAATAGATTTAGATACAGAGTTCACGTGACTGTGTGTGAGTGTTTCTCAACCAAAGGGGACCCATGGGGGTACTTATTTCACACTAAAAAAGGAGAAACTGTACATTGTTTTAAAATAGTTTTCAGATTCAATGACGTATAAGGGGTCAAAAAACATATTTTCAAAAAGTTTTTTCAAAACTGATGGCATGCATATTTTTGAGTCGATAATTTTGTGTTTAAACAAGTTATGTTTGTTAAATAACATTTAAAAGTATTTAAATGTGTTTTTTTAATGTATTTGTAGTTTCTCTGTATAAAAACGTGTCAGCTGGCGCAACCAAGTTTTTTCTAAAATTTAAATAGTTTCCAAAAAATTGTACAAAGTCAAATCTTTGCCAAGTATATCTTAGACAGTCTTTCTCCTCTGAACATTTCATCTGTAATCTGTAACTGACTGATGCTGTAATCAGAAATAAAACAGAAGGACCATGGACGGAGTGCTCGGTGTCGGCCCAAAACAGTTATCGGTTCAGTATCGGATATTTTAAACCAATAACTGATTTTTTTTTCTAGTAATGACTCTGATAACTTATACCAGTATTGGTTATTTTTAGTTTTTAGATGGTAATTTGACATTTTTTGCAGTTGCACCACTTGACTGTCTGGTTGCACCACCTGACATTAGCAACTAATTTCAAATTAAATTGGCTTTTATGTGGACTCTTACATTAGCTTTAGCATTTGTTAGCATGGGTAAACATTTACTTTTAAAACAAATTAAGACTTTTATAATAAATAATATTTTCCAATATTTATTTTTTCCAATATTTCGGTTGTACCATCTGACACCAAAAGTGTGACAGTTTACCTATGAGTCGGAAAAAAGCTATTTTTTCTCAATTCTTGATAGAGATTTTCAAACCTTTTCACTCAGCCATAAAGACGACTTGTTCCTCTGGCTGATGTCATATCCTGTTTGATGATACTATTCTTTATTTCAAAATACCAGCCCTGTTCTTACGGTTGTGCCACCCTGATATTTTAAAATTACAAATTGCCGGACAAAAGTTTTTTAGTGAACTCAAAAGCTTTAAAACTATGAATATTCACAAATGATGGCTTATTTGAAAGATATTTAACATACAATTATGCCATGATGTTTTATTTTTTAATTGTTACCCTGAAAATACAATTTTCAGAAGCTTTATTAGTCTAATCATTTGCTCGGACGGTTGCACCACCTGACATTTTAGGGGTTTGAGGTGTGAAAACATAAAAAAAAGTTTATTATTGAAATGTGATGAAAATAGGTTTTGTAGAATATAGTGATACATGTAATGAAAAGATCAAATTATTTAAAAAAGAAATATAACACTCGGACACAAAAATATGCAAGTCATGTCAATCACCCGTTTATATCTGACCACATGTTAAAGGGACTACAGGTCTTTAACGTGTAACTGCAGTTTCTATATTAAAGGTCCTGTATCATGCAATGTCAACTTTTTGGAGCTTTTAACCATGTTGTAACGCTATTTCCTTATTAAAACCACCCCGCCCTCTCCTGGTAAAGGACTGACTTTGACCATCTAACGTAAGATTGTCAAACCATCCCCAACCAGGAAGTGCCCGATGTCTGTAATGTAATGCAGAATGTGAGCTATGTGAGCAGAATGTGAACGTTTCTTTTGCTATAAAAATGCAAAGATGTGACCATAACATTTTGACTTCCTGACAAACCAACATGCACTTTCTCTCCTCTTAACTCCCAAACATGTAACTTACTCCATCTTCATCAACAGCATCTCCTCTTCTTTTTTGTCCTAATAAACCCACATTCCTTCCTCTGATATCTCGTCCTGAGGTCTTGAAATGAAGTTCAACAACTGAATTAACTTTTCACTGCAGAACCTAATCTCGAGTCTCATTCTGTGTCTCCGCTGGTTGGGTTTACAGCAAAGAAAAGTCTGCCCAAACTCCCAACCCCCACTGAACAAACGGGCATTGAGTGAACTTTCCACTGACTAATTGGCCTTTTCTGTTGCGGATCAAGGTGCATTCACGGCCCGGACATTTGGAAAAACTGAGTGCCGTTTGCCTCATTCGTCTTCTTTTCTCTGGCTGCTCCAGCCTCCAAAGCCCTGTGTAACTCTTCTGGGACCTAATGGAGTGCGGAGGTCATAGGTTTTAGTAGTGAATAGTCCCTGGGGATCGCGCCAGTAGCGCTGTGTAGTATTTGTTTTTGGCGACTGCTGTTTTAGGGAACAGAGCCAAGAACCACAGAGTCACACAGCTGTCCCTCCGTTCCTGCCACGCGACTCTGGTCTCCGTCGCGCACGAGTCAGTCCATAAACAGGCAAAAGGTGGGGAAAGTTGCCAGGACCTGTAGTCAAACAGTTTTCTCTTAAAATTGATAGCACTTTATAGCAGAGTAATGGTGCGATAATAGGATGGAAAAAGCACATTACCTGAACATTTTAATTACGGTAAATACATGGACCCAAGACACTCACCTTCTTTATTTCATGGTAATGTGATCAAACATAACCTTACCTTAGAAGATAAGGAGAAGCTGAGGCACACTGTGAAGACATTATAGACCAGGGGTTCCCAAAGTGGAGGTCAGGACACCGAGGTGGGGCTTACGAGATTTAAATTTAAATTCATGACATTCATTTCGTTGTTTTTTATGACTGAGAACAGTAGCTTATTTGGACATTATGTTTGCCTGGATACTTGATTCACCTGAACTTTACATTGTCTTATTTACTGCTCTGTTTTATTGCCTTAATGTTGCAGTGCAGCCCTATGAGGCAACTCCTGTTGTGATATTGGGCAATACAAAACCATTGATTGATTGAGTATGTTTTAGTGAAATTAGGTCAAATATCAAAATATAGTATCCAAACGTACACTACTGTTCAAAAGTTAAAGAAAAGCACTGCTGTTTTCAATGAGTATAACTACAGTAGGGGTGGGCGATATTGACAAAAATGAATATCTCGATATTTTTTTTCAATATCTCGATATCGATATTCAGACGATATTTTTGCAATCCTTCACAGAAATGTGTGCAAACTGGCAAAGAAGGTTCAGTTGGTCTTTTGACTTGCTGTATCTGACCTATTATTGTATAGAATTACTAGTACATAAAGATATGACACATTATTGATTTAAACATTAGGGCAGGGTGTTATGAACAAAAATGTATATCACGGTATGAAAAAGAAATATCACAATAACGATGTATTTGGCTATATAATTTACACCTGACAAAATACTTCAAAATGAAAGCCTTTAGACAATAGGTCTATTTTATTCTATTTATTCATCTAAAGCTCTACCTTCATCTGGAAGAACCATACTGTCAATGGGAAGAACACGGAAGATAAGATAAAATAATATTGCTACAATATTTGCAACTTCATCTCCATCACAGTGAAATGCTCCTGTAAGTTCACCTGCCTCTGGGCAGTTTACTTGGGAATAGATCTGTGTGTTAATACTCACAGGGGGGGGGGGGGGGGGGGGGGAAAGAGACAGAGAGGGAGACACGTTTGTCCTGGAACTTACGTGATCTGAAGAAAACAGGTGAGGAGGATATTATTAGCCTTTAACCGCGTTTGCATTGTGGTTTTCTTCACCGCGTTGTTAGTTAGCGCGAGGCTAAAAGTTAGGAAAGTTAGCTAGCTAGAAAGGCCGTGCTACAACTTGTCCTGAGCCCTTTCCTCGCAAATATGAGCGACTCAAGTGACAAACTTCATTCATATCATTAGATTCTTCATCTCTGTAATCGCTCCACGCTGCCATGTTGTTGTTTTGAATGTGTTACGCAGCGGAGGGGGCGGCTGGCGCGCTACGGTAACCCACAAGGACAACACGACAAAGTCCGAAAAAAAAAAACATGTTTGGGATTGTACAAATTATGAAATATCTCGATATCCAATTTTGCATATCGTCCAGACAACAATTTCGATATTATCGTCTAAACGATATATCTCCCACCTCTAAGTATAACATTAAATTAATCAGAAATACAGTCTAGACATTGTTAATGTTGTGAATGCCTATTCTAGCAGGAAATGGGTGATTTTTAATGAAACACCTACAGACAGCAGGTGTGCAGAGGTAGCCTGGCCTTAGCCATCCGTAAACTTCGGGCAATTATCATTTCCCTACATGTTACGTCTGGGTCTGATCTCAGTGGCCGCGTTACGTCGGTTGAATTTCAACCTACCATTCAGCGAGTGGGGGAGGCGGGCGTTGTAAGTGACGTTGATAGCTTGCTTCACTCACGCAGTATAAGCAGATTAAGCATTTCACCGAGCGCAAAGCATGCTGGTCCAGGTTAAAGGTCAGGACTACCCAGCTCTATTCCAAACTGTGTACATGACTGAGTGTGACACAGATATTGATTATTTTGAGCGTTGAAAATCGATGTTTTAAAAGAATTTTGAAAGAAACGGGGACACAGTGTTACTGGGGAGAGAAAAAAGAACTCGTGGCCCTTGCTAAACCAATAAATAAATAAAAAGAACAGTTTGTATTCTCGAAGACGGGGTGTACTCAGTCACTGATTACTATGACAGCACCATTTTAGCGTGTTTCCCGTTGCCTGACATCGCAATGGATAAATTAAGAATTACCCTACATGTGGCATGGAAAACAACATGACAAATGGCTGAAATCAGGTATGACATTGTGCAGTCTGACATAGCAACACGTAGCAACCAGTTAAGCGTGGTTTTAGCACAACAAAAAGCAACAGGCCGCAGCAGCGTCACTTGTAACTTCATGTTTTGAGAGGAATTTCCATTTAAGCAGCGATTAAAACGAGAGAAATGACAGTATTACCTCCTGAGCAGCAGGGACAGCTCAGATCCACATCATGACATTTTCTTTCAGCCACAAGCTAAACTTTTCTAAACACACTGCGCTCTGACAAAGCAAAAGCACTTCACATGTCAAAGATCTTTACACAGTACGAGCACTCACTATGTCACTAATAAATTACCCAAACTTTACCAAAAATGTCTAATACAGAGTGAGCACTCACTCTTCCACAAACAAATCTTTGATTTACTCCGGTACAACAGTACGTGAGCTCAGGCTCTGGGTCTGTTGCTAAAGGTAAATAGTCTATATCTTTCTTGTTATCACTGCTGTGTTGTGCTTTTCTCTTGGTCTAAAAGCTCTAGTTTCTTATTCAGCCGTGGCTGTGCCTAAGTTTAGCTAGTTATAGCTTTGCTTCGCTTAGTAGCTAAAATTGGCACTGCTTTCCCTGCCAGATGTAGGTATTTCATGATTGATCCATGGCTATGTCAGGCAACTGGAAACTACGCTAAAATGGCGCTGTCCGTTGTCAGTAATCAGTGACTGTGACGTACACGGCGTCTTCGAGAATTAAGTAAATAGACGTATTGGTTACAAATAGCATTACTAGTTAGCTATATGTCAAACTTACACATTTAATCCATTCGTCACGACGTTCTGGATCTTTTCTTTTAGTAGGAAATGTGATGAGTGCGTATGGCGGCTCGCATAAAACGCTGTGAGGTTCCTTTATTGCCCTTGTGAATATGGCAAAACTCTTCCATACACTGTTTAAGCCCATGAGGACAGTCGCACTGCAATGGAGAATGAATGTGAACCTGGCATATCGCCGTAAAACCACTTTAAGCGCCATAATAGTCACTAAATAGCCGGATGTTCCACTATGCATGCATACTGATAATGCTGATTTGGCTTATTACACAGCCTATGTCACGACCAAACACTAGCAATTGGGTAAAATCAGTTGTGCTGATTAGAGAAGCTGTAGAACTGGCCTGGGTGACTCCAAACTTTGGAACGGTAGTGTATGTTAATAAACCAGATTTTGAATGTTTTGCAATTGAAAGTGATTGAAATCCCAAGTTGTGGGTCTGGTGATTTTGGGGTCACGTTGTGAGACCCCTGGTATAGACTAAGACTGGTGTGTGTTACATTTAAATTGGAGACTACTCATGTGACCGGTAACACATCCAGAGAAACAATATTAAAGGTCCTATATCATGCAAAATTGACTTTTTGGAGCTTTTAGCCATGTTGTTATGCTATTTCCTTATCAAAAACACCCCCAGAGCGGTTTTTGGCTTAATTCACGCAGTTCTAAGTAATCCTCCTGAATCCTGCTCTCTGAGCAGCTGCTCCACCCTCTCCTGGTAAACGACTGAGCTGTTCAGTTGTGTCGTCACAGCGGAACGGAAGTGCTCTACGTCTGTAATGTAATGCCTTACGGCCTGATTTTTATTTATAAAACAGCTTTTTTTTTTTTTTTTTTTTTTTTTTTTTTCAAAAAAACCCAAAAAAACAAAACAGCAACCCTCCGAAGCGTCTGTGCTGTCCCACGACGCTAATCAAGCGCACCCACGGCTGGAGGAGCCATGGATCCGAGCATAAGTGTTGTTTTTGAAGACTGAGCTCTTTCTAACCTACTCTGGACACCGCCTGCTCTTTTTTCTTACCGATAATGCCACGGATGCGCGTTTGGCTACGAGAGGAACAGGTCTATTCAACCTTCCTAAAGAAGAGTGCACTCGCCAGAAGTTGGAATTTCTTTCCGGGATTAAGCTACTATATCAACCAACCTGATGGATGCTTGGTGAACCTTGGCCAGAATCAAAGTGGATTAACTTTTATAACTTTTATAACCAACGCGATCTCATGGGAGTCCAAACTGAGCGGTGAGTCAATCAAAACGCATGTTAGCGTGTGTGTTAGCGTGTGTGTTAGCCATTTATGAAACTGCTTTGCACATGTCAACTCCTTATAACTGCATTATGTGAAGTAACTTCACTTTTTGCAGCGATATTTATATTTATAATACTGCAAATGTGGAATGAGCAGAGAGAGGGGCGGAGTTAACTGAATCGAAGCGTCTTATCTTCCGGGTAGGGAAAATACCCCCCAAAAATACTTATATTTCTCTCAAAAATGAGTACTCCATAGTGATAGAGGTACAATATATCATATATATGCCTATACTTTACTTTGGAATGGCTAAAATAGCATGATACAGATCCTTTAACAAACATAGAGGAGAAGAATTTCGATGACAACGGACATGAAAACTGGCTAAATACACGGTTTCATTATACAATATGGAGCGATACAAAAATTACACATCAGCAGCTGAAAATTGGGCATCATAAAAAAAATGAAGTCAATTGTCAATTACTCACTAGAAAAAAAACACAAGAACGTTAAGAATGGTAGAAGTGAAGACCCAAGTATGCAGTTGAAGTATGCTGCTAACATGATAAAGTCATTGAGTCATCTACAAAATCAGCTGTTGGGGCAGCTGGGTGGGGGTTTGTGGATGGGGAGCTACTGCCCTCTTCAACTGGCCCGCTCTACACCCTGGCTATTTAATGCATTACACTATGTAGGGCTTTCATAATACATTATACATGAAAAAAAAGAGGAAAATTGTACACAAATTATTATACTGAGGATGGTAATGACAACTGGGAAGTAGCAAGATCACGAAGTATAATATGTACTGCATAGTAACGTGCCTTTATAACATAAAAATAGTGACTTTCGGTAATGTTGCCAAAGTTTGCCATTGGTAACATGCTGAAATATATTATATTACTATATTAAGGGTTGCCTTAAAGTGCAATCCCAAATTGTTCAATTGGAAGCAAAAATCAGGTATCTAAAGAAATAGGGCTGAAACAACTAATCGATTAATTGACGACTAATCGATTATTGAAATAGTCGACAAATATTTTAGTAATCGATTAATCGTTTTCTGGTTCACACAGACTCAAATAGAGCAAAAATGTAGTATTTTTGATGAAAACCTACTTTGTTTTTATAGTTAGGTAGTGTAGTGTTTTGTACATTGTAAATTTCATGAATATCCGTCTGTGTCTCATCCAATCAGAAGCAGAAATAGCGCTAAGAGCCTCCAACAAACATTTACTTTAAGTTTACTCCATCAACATGTCCTCAAGCGGTGCCACTTTTGCTTTATATGATGAAAAAAATGTAAAAAATAAAATTTTCCTACACAATTCACAGCCAAGTGATTAATCGATTAATCGTAAAAAATAATTGATAGATTAATCGATTACAAAATAATCGTTAGTTGCAGCCCTAAAAAGAAACACAGAAGTAAAAGTATGGGAAGAAAATAACTGTTGTGATGTTGACAGACCAATATTCTCGCATAAAGCATTTGATCATGAGACCGATGCACAGAGAGTGGGTATAGCGTACAGGAAGTGCAGAATCTCAAATCAACTGAACACAAGGGCCAGAGCAGAACCACAGAGCGTCCTCTCGCTCGGCCACTGTCTCATTATAAACTGACTGCGTTTTTGAGACACAAGATGGATGAAGTTTGGGAAGAAAAGTGACAGAGAAATCGGTTTGGGGGTTTTGACGTCACCGGCCAATTAGTGTTTTCACTTGCCTGACTTTATGTGGTCATCTTTTAGGCCTCTAAAGTAAAGGCACTAAAGTAGGACTGGAGAATTTCGCATTTTGTTTTTTTTATGTTTGTTTGTTTTATATTTAATGTTATTGAACACAAGAGGAGGCACAAACAAGTTAACAATATCACAGCTCTGTTTTTGAGTTCCCCATCTGCATCTACCCAGGGAGAAAATGGCTGTATGGTTTACCGACAGGAAGCTTATTGCTCAGTTCTGGGGAGTTGGCGACAGAAGAAGTGTAAAAAAAAAACTCCTACAAAACCCAAGTGTGACTTTACAAGTGAAATAAACATGTTTACGCTGCAGCTGCAGCCATTACAGCTGCTGAGCCGTTCATTTGCTTTGACCTGATTTCAAAGTGACTGTTGGGTGAAGCTGTTTGTCGATGATAAAATTTGAAAATCACCTCTTTATGAACAATTATGGCAAGAAAAAACAGACTTCTCCACACTAGGCTATAGACCAGTGGTCGGCAACGTCCGGCCCGGGGGACAACTTTGGCCCGTTGCCAATATTTTTTGGCCCGCCAGAGGATATAAAAAAATAAATAAAAAAGCCTAACAGAGACTTAATTGTTCTTTATCTGCAAATGTTTTGCCCCTGATCTTTGCTTGTGTTTGGCACAACACCATTCCACTGTTGCATTTTAACTCTAAGCAGCCTAACTTCTAGGTTAAATTGTGGTTTGTCCCGATCCTCATACTTTACCTCATCCAGGCGCTACAGCGCAGCTCACACAACTGCGGCGTGCCGGTGTTACGCCGAAAACTGCATGGCCCCCTAAAAATGCACCCCCTCTTAAGGGCTGCCAACTCTCACGCTTTCACCGTGAGACACACGCATGTGAGTGCTTTCACACACTCTCACGCCACACTCCTCATATAATTGTTAAGAGACAGTCCTAGAAACCTTCCTGTCGTTGTTTCATCTGTGCGCGGAAAGAGGGGGTGCATTTTTCGGCGCTCATGCAGTTTTCGGCGTAACTGTGATGTCGCCGAATATTGTACTCTTTGCAAACGGAGATTACCTCGTTGCAGATGAGGCACAGAGGTTTGGCATTCACATATCCAGGTAGGATGAAACCATGTTTGTCGCCATTCCTCCCTAAAACACCTGTTTTCACTGTCCACTTTTCTTTTTTGTCCTTTGGAAAGCGACATGTTTGTGATGCTAACTTTATTTTTTGCTAATGCTGTGTAACCTGCGAAAATCTGACAGACTCGGGGATAGTATTGTTTCAAACAATATTTTATTTGTACATAAAAAATATGTATAGTTTGGGGTTATCTAGTATTGAATATCCATGCATGAATAAATCTATTTTTTTTTTATCAATGGACCGGCTGGCCCGTCACATATCGGCATAAAAAAAATATTGGCCCGAAGCCAAGCCAACTTGCCGACTCCTGCTATAGACCTTACAATATTTGGGTTATAATCTCTCATTCATTACATATATATCAAGTCGAGATGATTCTGATTAAATTAGTGGACAATATGTGTTAAGCAAGTCGCACATTACAATTTTTTTCTTTTTTTTTTGACAACCCAGTTAATTTGTTCGTTTGTGTATTTTGGCGTTCCTTTTAGAAGATTATACAGAATAATCTGTGCTTTTCCTTCATCTTGGCTCAGACAGGATTGAAATGCCTGACGAACAGAGACAAGATAACCAGTCTGTTCTGCTCTTATTATGTTGGTTTAAATGCTCAGCTGACCCCGACTGTCCATGTTTAAGGATTTGTCATTGATTTCTGTTACTTTACCTATAGCATCTTACCTCAGCCTGCCATTTAGTGTTTGACTATACCCTCTTTCAATCTGATATGGCATGCCAGAAAGCTTGTGCTCCACTTCTAAATAATAACACCCTTCAACCCAGTACTGTTAGGCCGGAGAAGCCGGACGCGCTGCACAGGAATGCACATCATGGAAGACACAACTGAACCGCGATTAAACTTTTGTGAGTCGTCATGAGAACACTGTGGACAAATACTGCCTTTTGGTGGGGTTTATGGGATTATTCAGAGGTGCCAAGGAAAAAACTAGAGGACATGCAGCTATAAGATGAACTATGAAGGTAAGCTAAGCGCTAATGTCATGCTAACACCATCCTAAGTTGTACTAACAATAGCAGTATGATGCTGTGAAATATCAAACCTCGTATGACCTGCCTGTTTTAGTGAGGACGGTCCTCTCTCCCCCGGTCAATCATAGGCCAGAAGTGTTTTCACGTCATGTCAGTATCAGTGCACGGTTTGGCACTGATACTGATACTGATACACCTGGCAGATGCTGGTCTGACCGGTGGAAACACTTAACTACACGGGTAGACCTGGCACTGAGCTGGGTAGGAAGTGCCAGGAAAAGGGGTATACAGTACAGTGGCGAGAAATAAGTAAGTACACCGTCTGGAATTCCTCACATTTCTGCCTAAATTGGTCACTAAATGTGGTCTGATCTTCATCAAAATCACAGGAATGATTAAACAGTGTCTGCCTGAACTAATGCCACCCAAACAATTACATTTTAACATGTTTTATTGGCAATAACATGTAAACATTCACAAGATGGTGTGGGATAAGTAATTACACCCTTAAATTCAATAGCTGGTTGACCCTTCTTTGGCAGCGATAACTTCAAGCAGAAGTTTCCTGTAGTAGCAGATTAGACGTGCACAACGGTCAGGATGAATCTTGGACCATTCCTCTTTACAAAACTGTTGCAGTTCCGCAGATTCCTCAGATGTCTGGTGTGAATGGCTTTCTTGAGGTCATGTCACTCTCAATCGGGTTTAGGTCAGGACTTTGACTGGGCCATTCCAGAACACATATTTTGTTTTTCTGAAACCTTTCTGAAGTGGATTTACTTTTATGCTTCTGGTCATTCTCTTGTTGTAGCACCCATCCTCTTTAGAGCTTTAACTGTTGGACAGATGGCCTCAAGCTTTTCTGCAAAAATATCTTTATAAACGTGTGAATTAATTTTTCCATTGATGATAGCAGGTTGTCCAGGCCCTGAGGCAACAAAACAGCCCCACACCATGATTCTCCTGCTCCATTCTTCACAGTGAGCAAAGGGTTTAGATGTTGGTGTGCAGTTCCATTTGTCCTCCACGCGTGATGTTGTGTGTTCCTCCCAAACTATTCAACTTTGGGTTCATCAAACCACAGAATATTTTGCCAGTAATGCTGTGGAGCATCCAAGTGCTTTTTCACAAACTCTTTTTTTCACAAAAATGTGCAGAAATGTTTTTCTAGACAGCAGTGGCTTCCTCTGTGGCGTTCTCCCATCAACCCCATTCTTGTTCAATGTTTAACGTATTGTTAACTCAAGACGTTGGCCTGTGCCAGTGATTTCTGTAAGTCTTTAGCTGACACTGTAGGGTTCTTTTTTACCTCATTGAGTATTCTGCGCTGTGCCCTTAGAGTCTTCTTTACAGGATGGCCACTCCTTGGAAGTGAAGCAACAGTGCCAAACTGTCTCCATTTCTGCAAACAATGTCTAACCTTGGATTTTTGAACATCAAGACTTTTAGAGATGGTTTTGTAACCTTTTCCACCTTTTATACAAATCAACAATTCTCGATTGTAGGTCTTCAGAGAGCTCTTTGAAGTGAGTCATGATGCACATCAGACAATGCATCTCAACAAGGGACAATTCTTAACTAGTGTGTTTTTCAGTGCCCAGGGCCGCTTTAAACCACACCTCAGTGATTGGACAGATTGGCTCACACCTACAGTAACTGCATAAATTTGTCTAATTTTCTCTTGGAGGATATTTAGCCAGGCGGTGTACTTACTTATTCCACGCTCTCCTGTGAATGTTTACATGTTATGGCCAATAAGAACATGACATAATGTAAATGTTTGAGTGGTATTAGTTCAAGCAGACACTGTTGAATCATTCCTGCGATTTTGATCACAGGAATGAAAGATCAGACCACATTTAGTGACAAATTTAGGCAGAAATGTGAGAAAACCCAGACGGTGTATTTACTTTTTCTCGCCACTGTAACTTTTTAGTTTAGATCAGACTAACATCTGATCTACACAATTACGTTATACTATTGTATAATGACAAATAAAGCACTTACTTACTTACTTTTACCTGTGACTAATAACAGGAACTCAGATATAATTATTAGGTATAAGTTGCGTTCAGCCATTACGTAATGCACTTGCTGTACTAGTAAGTTTTGAAAAATCATTTAAATAATATTTTTCATTTCATGTTCAATGTGAAAAACAAAGAAAGAAATGCCATACATTTATAGTGAACTGACATTAAACAAATGATTTTCTAAAGGTTGTTTGACGTCTAACATTTCACCAATGCCCTTTAGTTTTGCCCTTCTCGACTGTTTTGACTGAAGGTCCATGTGAGGTTCTTCTCCCCCCTCTTTCTCGCCCGGGGCAACACTCTGGGCCTGTTTATTTTAGGGAGCCTCGAGGACGAAAACAGCTGGCCCCCTACCCTTGATGTCTGACAAAGAGGGGCGCTCTCTCCGCATGGGATGGCCCCAGATGCCACAGGTTATTACCAAACACACAACACAAGGACGCAATATACTCTGGAACTTCCTTGTTTCATGATCTTCCCCAGTGTTTTCATGTTGTGGATGACAGATACAGTCATCGTTTGGGGCTATATGTCTAATAAAATGGTCCAGGTAAGTAAAATGACACAATATATCCACCATAATGGCAGTTTTATGTTCATGTTTTGTGGTAAAGTTTCCTACTGAATGCTTTGTCTCAATCATTACCAAAAATCTGTTTTGTGATTCCACCGACTGCAGGGACATTTCTGTGTAAACAAACATGACTTGATTTACTGAAAACATTACTTTTGTTTCCAGGCAGCAGCGCACAGAGCGGATTCTCCATCTGTTTGTCTGTTTCTATAGAGGCTTTTGGCAAATTAACATTGGAGTCGAGCAAATATCCCACAAGCCCCACAGGAACCAATGTTGAAAGAATCTAACAATGTGTCAGTTTTACCTGCAATTACAGAAACGAAAAGTGTCACATTTTACATAATATGATTAAATAGGTTTTGTTTTTTTATTGGGGATAAAAAAACGCAGCATCTTTACTTTTATGAAAGGGATCGCCTCTCCTCAGACCTGACTCTATACGCTTGTTTATGCTTAGCTTTGACTACAGGTACCAAATATGAGGTTTTCATTCATTAGGTCCTCTTCCTGTATTGCAGTTTTAGGGCCCTACATATGATACCTACTGCAAATTCCCTTTGGCACATACTTGTTTTGCCCACGAGCAGACACTTGTTAAATGAATGTCCCCCTTAATTTTGAACCCGCAGCAAAAATGGCATCGATAAGGTTGGTATAGCTCAGCCTTATGATGTGTGAAAAAGCTTGTAATGCTGGTACATCGGCCGACCGTGTCTCGAAGAGTAGAGCGGGTCATCTTGCAAGACACTTCACCCACCTTGACTACTTATGAAGGGGGTGTGTGAGTGACGGGTTGATGCAGCTTTAGTTACAGTATTTTACCACCAAATGTGGCACGATGTAAAAGTGACGCATTATTTCTTTATTAATCTTGCTTTTTCTATTAGAAATAAATGCCATCTTTCTTGGATGAAAAAAAAAGACTATATGTGCCTGAAATATTAGGATTTGTGCTGATTTTGGGCAGATTTGGACTCTCTTATTGCCAATGGAACGGGCGACAGTGGCACATATGGTAATCGGAAGGGTTAGGGGTTCATCATCTCGTCTAAGCTCAGGTAAGAACATATCTCAGTATGGAAAAACGGTCGCCTGTTCCTTTAAGTTAATTTCTCTAATTTTAAGTGAATTAATGCTTGTTCCATACTCTCTTAATTAAAGCCGGTCCAAATCTTTTTCCCCCCGTGTATTTATCTATATCCTGGAATGTTCTGCAGTGTGGTGTTGACTGGGCTAAAATAACCATGAACTGGTACGACTTTCATACAAAGAACACGTAGATTAACACAAACATAACAAAATAAGCTACTACTATTTAATAAATCCTATTTGCTCCACTGAAGTGCGTTACCGGGACAGGAGACATTTGGGAGACCATGTCCTCATTACTGAATAATCCACACTCTTCTCTGTCAGGAATGTCCATTGGGACCTGTGTGTCTTTTGTGCACAGTAATTCAAGTGAAAAGAACCAAAACGATGTGCCTGAGTGGAGCCCACGTGGCCGGGACAGCAGCACATGTAGCACCGGTGTTAGATTTCGTGTCCGGGATGTTCTATAATGAGTTTAATTGGACAGCGGCACGTGAGGGGCACAGGGCCCAATAGAGCACAGAGACCAGAGGGTAGAAAGGCGGCACTGTGGGACTGAACAACGGACACACTTGTGGAGGAACATTTTAAATTGGCTCATTAACTTCCATTTAAATCCAACACATTGGTCAAATGGACTATTATTGAAATACTAACATAAAATGTACGTTTTGGGGGCAAAGTCTCATGTGGAACTACATTGTTACGCTATGACGCTATTTTTTCAATTTAGAAACAATTTTACGTATGTTTTTGCCATCTTTTACAACTATATAGTCATGTTAGAGCCCTATTTCATAACATTTAGCTCATGTTTAGACCTGGTTCAGTCCCAGTCTGTTGTGCTGACACTCAGAGAGCTCTTTTATTTCCCTTACAGGTGTGTGCCAATGTTCTCACATGATGCATTTTCAATCAGTTGCCAAAGTCATTTTAAGCTGTTTTTGGTTTACAATTCAAATGTTCACTTATTTGAGGCCTGCTAAATTTCTACAGTATCAATGCTGCTACGACTGTGTACTGTAAGTGTTACCCTGTTGCAGCGAGGTACACTGTGGGCACAAAGTAACTTCCTTGGCAGAACAGGTTTGAAAATGCACATTTGTGTCGGCACTATTAATGATCACACTGCACTATCATTCCCTCTTCAAAGGCTGGGACGTATAGGATTCTCTGTAACATTTCATAGACGTAACTTTCCAGAGATTAAGTGAATGCAACTTTATGATATATTGATTTTAGTGGTAATGTTCTTATCTCTATATGAATACATTGGAGGTCAAAGCGCTTAATTTCATAACTTGAGTACAGTACAGATACTACTGGTCAAATATTACTTAATAAAAATACTTTCAAGTAAAAAATGTTGTGAAAGGCTGAAGTATTTGCTGTAGAACGGGGGAAGTTAGCTTTGCGGTGGGACGATTTTCTTCCTTAACCAAAGTTAAAGAATCGTGGCCCAAAGTAAAACCCCAGTGTCTCCAAGTGTTGTTCATGATATCTGACCTACTATGGGGGCATCTTCCAGGAAATTTGAAAGAAATGTACTGTATTTTCAGCATTTTAAAGCACTTTAACATCCCTGATTTGTGCATTAAAAATCTCTCATAATGATCTTGGGGCAATAGTGGCGCAGATAGTAGAGTTGTCTCCTGGGGCAAGACACTTCACCCACTTTTCCTCCAATGTCTGCGCACACTGGTGAATGAATGAATGGTTCCTTGATGTAAACCGCTGAGTGCCTAAAGCAGGTAGAAAGGCGCTATATAAATGTGACCATTGATCTTGGGGGCCAGAGGCTGTAGGGACGGATTTTGTGACGTTGCCTACCCATGTGGTTCCCAAAGTGGGGGTCGGGACCCCTCGGGGGTCGCGAGGCATTGGGTGGGGGTCCCCAGATGATTTCATGATGAAACAAAAAGAAAAATGCTACTTTTCTTAGTACATGTTTTACTGTAAATTCATTCAGTTGATCAAAATAAACTGTTTAGATACATATTAACTTGATTATAAAATGTTTTTCTTTCCTAAATTAGTGTAAGAGGCAATAACTTTATACAATGGGGGTCCCGAGATGTTTATGTGTCAATTTTGGGGTCCCGGCCAAAAAAGTTTGGGAACCCCTGCTTTAGAACATACTTAAGTATACAAAGTAAAAATCTGTTTATGTAAGTGGTATGAAAAATTATTTTCAAAACACAAAAATTGCACCTTAAAGAGACTTTACGGAGTTTTAAAAAAAAGTCTACCCCCTACATGCTCCAGCAATGTCCTAATGTGTAGAATGAGCCCAGACCTATTCACGAGCTTAGTATAGAAACTGCAGTTACGCGTAAGACCTGAGGTGGCAGTAGCGAGTATAAAAAATACAACTTCTATCTAGTCTCTTTAAGTCACTATTCGTACGGCAACACAATGGGGACAAACCTTCTTGCTTGTTGTGAGTTAATAGCATTTATGGTTCACCTGCACAACGCCACCTACTGCTTTGGAGTGTGCATTAAAAATAAACAAAACGCAGCTTTTACTTTCTACTTTTGTAGGAAATGTAGTGGAGTAAAAGTAGTAAGTGCTCAACATAATACTATGAACTAATTATACAAATGTGAATTGCGGGCTGATCTCTTTCTGTTTGCTTGGCCAGACAACCTGCTCTCAGAAATTCCACAAATAAATAACACCTACCACATTCTGATTTTGAGGCTTATGTGATTTGGGACGCAGCAGAGGATTGTGGGGAAATGAGGTGTAAGGTCTCGCCCAGCTCCTTTTGGCGCTCTCACAAAAGCATAGTCTCTCTCTCCGGCTCCTCTCTGGTGAGCGGTCGGTGGAATAAATTAGCCGCTTTATGGGCTGTGGTGGAGGCACTGAATAGAAGTGAAGAGCTGAAGGAGTTTCCAGTCACTCACGACAGGAAATGGGCCTGTGTTTGAACTGGTGGTTTGGTTTAATACGTGGCGAGCATGAGCTAATTTCTCCAGATCAGATAAACAAATGGAAAGTTTCAAGTCTTGTTTGCAATTATTGTGCTTGGCTGATAACAAGCTGTACCTCCATGTTTTTGGGTTTTCAACAGTACTTGTGTTGATGAATGTACCTGCATTCATCAACACAAGTACTGCACCGTTTCAGAGGAGCACCGAAGGGAGGCAGTCAGGTTTCTTCCAGGTGCTGCTACGGTTTCCCCTATTCCTCAAAACATGCTAGTCAGGTTGGCCCACAATGGCAGTGCGCTCAGTCACAGCGGCTCAGGACTAACACCTGAATGCAATTTTGTTTTACATTTGTACAATGACAAACAGGGGCGTGCTGGGACCTAATTTCAACCCGGGAATTTGGAGCAGATCGGTCCAGAATTATAGCTCTGTAATAGTGCGCTGGTCTCAAGTACAAGAGGTCGCTGGATCAAATACCACATTGACAATTTTCTAACAATTTCTCTTTTCACATGGGCCGCTGCACACACAGTCTGAGCCTGATACAAACCCACAATCAGCACAAGTTATGAAGATAAAAACATGTATTTGTCCACTTTTCTACTTTTCACTGCCTTTTTCTCTCTTCACTCGCGCAGACACTTGTCTCCGCTGGATTGGACTGCACCAACTTGAACTAAAGCGGAGGGGTGTTCCACTTAAACACCCTTAAACACCCCTCTGAGTTAGTTCAGTATCAAATGGTATCTCCCTGCCACAAGAATGAAAAGTTGGATGCGGATATTTTTCAGATTTTCATTCATCAGTCGTTATATTGATAGATTTCCATGACAATTACGCTTGTGTTACTTCATTTATATCTGGAACAGCAGCTCATGCTCCTGCTGCAGCCCAGTGAAAGCCTTTAGGCCTGGAATAGCACAACTGTGAGTCTGTGATTATTTCATTATTTTATTCTGATGGCCCGGCCCAGAAGCACCGGAACCGAGCGGCCCACCGGGAAACGTCCCGACTCTCCCTATGGCCAGCACGCCATTGATGACAAATAAAGGACTTACTTTCTTACTAATGGAATATGGTATGATCATCAATCATAAGCCTCATCCAAGGGTTGCCAGGTCTCAAGGGCCAAACCCGCCCAAAAATATCTGAAAAACCGCCCAAAATCTGCGGACGTGCGGCGCAGCTGGAATTTTGACTATTTTTTACTTGTTTACAGAGCCATGTGCTCCTGCGATGATGAGAAACCGCCCCTTTCTCCCTCGCTCTCTAACAGAGCTGCCTTTAGAGCCTTTGGTTTTAGGTTTAGTCATTAGAAATAGTGATTTTTATAAAGAAATAAGCTAAAGACTGTAGCATTGTTCTTGGTAATGATTATGTAGATATTGCGGCAAAGTGCATTTCCCCTCGTTATGTGATTACCCATTAGCTACATGCTATTTCCATCCTTCCACCATGTTGTTACTGTGCTGTAAAGTAAACTTCAGCTTCTACTTGAGCAAGTTTATTTTGAAGTCCTATACCCACTTCTAGCCTCGGTATAAGTATGTGAAAGGTTGTCACGTACATCGGTATATTGTGTATCTTGGTAACTCAAATCCTCTTTCTTGGTTTTGGGACTCAGCTGGACTCGTCAGAATGAGCCGTGGACCTGCCCCGGGGCCTGCAGAGGAGCCGCCACGATTCGAGGAGAGGAGCTTGTTTTGAGAAACTCTGTAGCATCCCGGGCTCGGGTCCAAACATCAATAACAAGCTGCTAGATCTTTAACACCGCAGTCCTGACCTACCCCCGCGGAGAGGCACCCGGAGGCTCACACGCTCACCAGAACGAGAGAGAAGGCAATACAGCATTTGTCTTATGATTTTGATGGTTAAAAAAGCGCTTTGGCCTGTGTTAAACTGTCATTTGCAGATGTTCTGACATGGTTTGCAGTGGCCTATCCACTTTATCCTATTCTGTCAGCACAAATGATCTTTGAGGTGAATTTCTTTATTCCTCATGATGTTGGAAGTGGCACCTCAAAATCGTATTTACACTCTGCCACTGACAAAACAAAACAAAATCGTCACCTATGATTTAACTCAGTGTTATGAGCTGGAGTTGCTGCACTTGGTCAGGTCTTGGTTCAGCAACAATATGTGCCGAAAGAATGAGATCAGCTGAACATCCTGAATGACCAGGTTATTCGATCAATGGATTTCTTCTTCCCTGATGGCACGGGCATATTCCAACATGACAAAGCCAGGATTCATCAGGCTCATGAGACATCATTTTCACACATGGATCCAGATCTTAGCCCATTGAGAGTCTTTGGGATGTGCTGGAGAAGGCAGCACAGTGGTCACACTCTCCCATCATCAAAAAAAGATCTTGCAACACAAAAATCAATGAAACACTGGAGGGTGAATGTAATCCTGTAATCAAATGGTCCAACAAAATATTGGAGTGTGTGACCTTTTTTTGTGGTCACTTTTTTTTTTTTTGGTCAGGTATTTTTGTTATGGCCCAAACTCATTCCAATCTTTCCTAACACATTGCGAACATCCCAATTCTTCAGAAGGAAGAGCATGTTTTACTGCCTTCAGAGAACAAACTGTAACGGTTATGTAAATATCCGACTACTAGAATAAAAACAGTTATATGAAGCCTAGGCCTGGGAGATCAATTTCAGCTCCAGCTAATGCGTCTGCAAGGGCCACACCTCCACCTCAGCCTATCAGCACAGAGCCACAGCAACCAACCATCGTCCTCGGTTCTGCTTTTAAAGAGCCAAATCAAGTTTTTTTTACTGATAAACTGTCTCAATGGGTGTTAAGTGTTGTCTACTGGTCCCTGACATTATTCTGACATTATAGCGCAAACATGTGTTAAATCCTAACTTTGGCCTGAAAACGAATGGGTAAACTCTGCTACTAAATTAGAATTTCCTGATTGGCTGGAGACGTGTCCACAGCCTCCACAGAACGTCATAAGCTGCACCAGCTCCACACATCGTCATCAGGTGCTGCCCATTGTCCTGCCCCTGTACCTGTGGTATATAACCAAGTCCCTCCCACGTAATCTGTCTGCTGTGATTGTGCCAATGCAAAGACCCACACCCCCAAACTTCAGAGACCGCCTCTTTCACGGCAATTTTTACTTTTGTTTGTGGGTGGGGAAAGGCTTTGGCACGCCCGTTTAGGTACTCTTTAAGCCTCCTCGGTCGCTTCCCAGCTGTGCTGCGACCCACCTCTACCCCATCTCCGACCTCTTCCATCTACGGCTCTCCCAGCTGAATCCTTCTGAGACCTCCCATTCCAACCCCAGTGTCCAGGCTCCGGGGGAAGACATCTCCAACTCTAACCTGCCATCCATACTAAATTTAATTCATATACCTGACGTCTACTGCCGGGGTCTGATCGCCAAAAATATACATATGTCCATAAACCTTTCTAATCGTTTTTTTTTGTTTTTTGTCTGTCTATCCAGGTTGAACTGGCCTTTAATATGGAATGTATACTGAATACATTTGTGTATTTTCTGTTTGGAGAATTCTTTCCATACACTCATGAATCTGAAATGATAAATGCCCGCAAACCTTTTAGTAGCCTGTCTGTCTTGTGCACAGAGCTGTTACCAATAAATGGAGCTAAACACCATTACTATGACATAAGACATAAGTTCGTGTTCTTTGTCAGATGAAGAAACAGGCAATGGAGGAGACTTGTACTGAGTTGAACAGCGGTCTAATTGGATCCATTACTGTGTTCCGGAAGACCACATCCCGCCCTGTGGCCTGAAAGCCTCTACTTCTCATGTTCTCTGCTCAGTTTTCCCAGAGTGCATTAGTTTAGACTTTAGAGCTCCATTTGCGCCTGAAATATGGCTTCAAACTTTCCATTTCAGCTATTTTAAGCATGATTAATGCGTAAATCGTGACGGCACCATTAGAGTTGTTGTTGTTGTTTTTATCAGTCTAGAGTCCTTATGGTGTGGTTTGGGAAGGGCTGTCATACGCTGACAGAATATCATTTATGGGACATTTAAAGACAAAAGTAAAGTTACAGTTGTAAAATGTATAAACAATGAATTAATTAGTGCCTCTTCGATGTGGCTGTGTTTTGAAGACGGGGTTAAACTCTCGCAGGCTCGACGACAGCGTCAGGAGAAAAAAGCCGCTCTGTTCAGCTCAGACTCTTTGTTTGACTTATACTCACTTGGTTTACTTAATGATGATGCAACTCTATTCAAGTATAGTAGGCTATTGTTTAGTCAAGTAGGCCTACATTTAATTCCGGGTTTTGCTCTGACTGAGTAATGCGCAGCTTGCCAAGAGTCCTGGGTTTTTGTTCTACTACACTAGAGGAAAAATGACTGTCTTAAATTATGATGACTTGCTTGAATTAAGAGACTTTTACTTGAATTTGACTAGAAAAACAGATAGAAAAACAAGATAGAAAAACAAGATAGTCTTTTTTTTCTAGAAGGTCCCGGGTTTGATTCTCACCTGGACGGGGCCTTTCTGTGTGGAGTTTGCATGTTCTCCCCGTGTCTGTGTAGGTTTCCTCCGGGTACTCCAGTTTCACCTACCACTAAAAACACAAGACCGGGATGAATGAGAGTGTGAGTGTGGGACAACGGATGAAAGTTAGCCCAAGGCGTGTTTACATGCATGAGTCCCATGTATGTCCATTAACATGCACGGTCCCGACCAAATAAACAAATAATGAATGATTTCAAGTGGGTGAACAAAATCACAAGTACAGTAATGCTTTATCACGTCTTAGTTTGTCTAAATCTACTCAAAATCAACAGAAATTCTCATAACTCAAGCAATTTTCAATCAATTTTCTCATTCAAGATGGTCATTTTTTATCGCCATTGAGAGAACAATGTACAATTTCCAAAACCTTTAGAAAGACACAACAGGATAGTATAATATAATACAAGGCTGATTCAGCTTCTGCTTGAGTATAATTCTAAAGAATATTTCAACTTATGACAATTTACTTTAGAAGGACCTCAGCCTTCTCTAAACACTGGACAGTAGACAGTATGTAATGGAAAAGTGAGTTGGACAGAGTATCTCTCTATCTGTCCTTGAACACAGGGATAAGACTCTCTTTCAGCTGGACACTCTTTATCTGGGATCGGCGTCTGCTGCCCAGAGTCTACAGTGCACTACTTCACATTAGAGATATACTGTACATCTACACAATCTGATCAGGGTCAACCCTAAATCTATCAGTTTAATTAGCCCAGAATGTGCACAATAGACTAATCCTCCAGCTATAGGTACTTCTGACCAAGGCTCAGCTCAAACTTTAAAGAGAATCATTGGAGCGTTGCTCACTGTCCCTGACGGGAGAAACCCTTGTGGCAATGAAGGATGGGAGATACATAAAACATGGACTTTTTGACAGCTCTAAACTTGTGTTGTGTTGGTGCTTTACATTAAGTCACTTCATACTTCATACAAAAAACAGCAATTGAGTTTGAAGGAAGTAGTAAGGAAACAACAAATATAATGCATATGTAAGAAATCAAAGATCTCACTTTGGTTTACAGAGAAAAGGGATTTAAAGATTTAAAAATCCAGGTGATACAGATTGCAGTGTTCCAGCCGTAGAGGAAGAAAGGACTAAAGTACACAGGATTATTGAAAACTGTGTAAATAAAGTGAAATACTTGAGGGAACAACATTATGACATGATTAAAAGCATTTCGTCTGCAATATTTTTAGTTCAGGCTACGTATAAGCTCGATACCACATTACTCATATTGAAAGGCTTCTATTATTTATTTATATCACAAGACAAGGACAGAACAAGGACTTTAGATTTATGAATTCAGCTGCTTCAGTAAAATTTAAATATTCTGTCAAAGTAGAGCAGGTACATTCAGATGGGTTTGAACTGATCAATACAAATGAGATTTGAGGAGAAGAAAAAACGTTCTGTTGAGATGAGGAAAAAATGTAAACTGTACATTTGCCCCCCGACTAAATAACAAAGATGAAGCATAAGTTCCATCAAGCCTTGTTTGTTTGTTTGTTTGTTACTTAATTGTCCACGTAGGGAAATATGACATTTTTCAACATGCTCTGTGCCACAACACCTCTATCCTCTGCCACCATCTCCATTGCAGCAGCACACCTTCAGCCTCCTAAGCCTCTCCTCCTCTTCATCACCATCAGTGCTTTAGGCTTTAGAGTGAAATTGTATTTTTCCCTAACAGCTTGTTAACAGTTAATTGGCCATTAAAAGCCTGCGAGTGAGTCGAGAGAGAGATTTTATTACTTGGAAAAATGCAGGTATTTGTGTTTAGTAAATAATGTCCTGCTTTTGAAAACTATTTAAATCTTATGTCCAATGTCAATACTGGTGATGGGGGCAGTAAGATTCCTGTGATCTCTTCAGCATTTCAAGGTGAGATAATAATCTTAACATTTATTAGAAGCGTGCATTCGTGACTTGAGTAATATTATTAGATTTGGGAATTTAAATCCGCAAAATATGCAGTTCTGATGCTTCTAGGAAGATAATCCAGAGAGACGTGGAAAAGAAGGAATGAAAACAGATGCAAAGGTTGTGTAGATTTGTTCAAGGGGAAAGTGTTAGACTAAACACTGAGGACAGAATACAAAACAGTTTGGTGAGAGCGGAGCGTCCTGGACTCCCGGGACTTTAGAGCTTTATAGATTTGGGTCAGGAGAGCACTGAGGGGAGGTCCCTGTTTGAGAGACTGTCAGAAAACTGTACAACATCAGACTGTTTACTTTGTGTTTCTGTGACAACAACATCTGTTTTCATAATGCCCGGCCTACGGACTGTCTTAGGAAAACAAAAGAAAGAAGTAAAACACCATCTTAGTTTAGTTCTTTATAAGCTCTCAATCATCCAGGTGGGCTCATTTGGTTAATCGTCATTATATTAGTTATTTGTTTCACTGTTTTGTGTTTGGTGCAGCCCTGTGAGGCATCTTATTGTTGGGCTATGTACAAAAAAACAACATAATCTGATTTGTTCCATACAGTGATGAGGTTGTCATCTGTGTCTCAATCATTTAGAAACATGTGACACTATTTAGTTTATACTTTCACCGAACATGTTTTTCTCTTTTTCCTAAATCAAAGGTAGCCTCCATTAAATTATTTTTACCCACTTCGAGTTTAAATGCTCATTGTATTCAAAACACAAATGTCCTTGTTTACACAATCCTATGATGAGACAATGCTACTTATTATCCCTGGTGTGTGCATGTTTGAATTCACACTTCCTGTTGAGAGTCTAGTGAGTCATGGGCCTTAAGGTCCGTAAACTGCTCATTGCCACATTCAAATTCTTTAGAAAACAATAGGCCACACGTGTGCCATAAGGAAGTCTCTATGAGCAACTGACGAGAAACTAAACAAACGTTTCTCTTTGAATGTCATTAGCAGTGTTTAAGGAAACCTGCAAAATACTGCAATTCCTTGGGGTTTGCAAATACGTTTCTAGACACTTTTTATATAGGGCTAGATCTTTTAAAATCTGCCTTTATGGAAAGATATAAAACAAAATTCATGCATTGTCTGCTTATCTACGAATCATTTTCTACAGTGCAACTCTCTACTCAAAATCCTGTACGTTTCAACATAATCGTTAAAGGAACCAGAGAAAATGCCAAACTACACTTCAGTGCAATTTTTGTGCTATAAAATCTAAATGAATGAGCATGTGGTGAAGAGCAATCTCCTCTGACGCAGGAGCCAGTGACACAGTGCAAATAAACCCCGTTCATATAAACAGCAGCACTGACACGTGTGGAGTCTCTTCCTGCAACAACTGAGGAGAAACACACATCTCCGGATCTCAGAACACAGTGCAAACAGTCAGCTATGTGTGTGAAGATGCATGGAGTATATTGAACTTTATTGTAGCTTTACTTTTGGACACCTTTGCAACTAAACATAATGCACATGCATAAAAAATATGTTCTCTGCAAAAATTTCACTTTCCAATTGAACATTTGCATAGGCTGTATTCACACGGCAGTATAGAAATCGGTGTCATACTTTTAAATGGAGGACAGCATAAAATGGTATGTAAGAAATACACACAGTAGACAGAGCCTATGTGACTCCGGTATGCGACACATGAATGAGCAGCATATTAGAGCCGCCTGTGTCTTCTGGGTCACTGAGGTTCAGAGCAAGAGGTGTCGGAGCAGGGAGGTGCTGAAATGAATGATTCCCTCAAATTCAAATTATACCCAGGAGTGGTGACCCGCATAATGTGGCAGCTCAAGGAGTATCACTGCCAAGTTAAAGCACAAGCATGTATGACACTATTTTTAAAGATTCAAGGATTGTAGGTTTTTCTCTGGCTTATTTTGTTCATATATAAAAATGTGTTTACAATTGGCTAAGACCTAGGCCTAGAGCAGTGTTTCTCAACTTGTGGGTCACGTAACCATTTTCACTGGGTCACTAGTCTATTCCAGGGCACTTTTTTCAATATTTTACATCTGAGACGGCATGGAAAGTTGGAAACACTACAGGACTGATAAAATGAATGATATTGGGTTGTTGTGATAATAATTTCAGTCTTACAGGCATATAGCCTACTGCTTGTTCAATAAAACGTATGTGGATATACAATATTTTTATATGATATATTTAGTTTTTTTTTATTAGTTTATTTGAGCAGTTAAAATTCTGCTCAAAAGGAGTGGGCTGAAGCAAAAGCTTATAAGCGCCCACCCCGACATCATTGCAATAAAAACATTAAATCATACACATTAATATACATATGCCTAACATTGTTAGGATTACCAAAAGTCACTAGTTTTATGATAATAAGACACATCAATATACATATTACACTCAGTAAACACTACCATGTACATTCCACAACTACAACAACGCTCCTACTTCATGCATGATGCCTGGCACAAAGCAAGTGACAAAAGGCCATTACTTAGTTACAGATGGTTATCAATGCCAAACACAGTCAACATTTCTGAAAGTCACTAGTTTTGTGTTAAAAGAACATTAAATACATATTATCTGTGATCTTTTTGTTAATGTACAATGAAATTATGTAGTATGTAAGCCCTGCATAGTGTAGTGCGTTAAAAAGCCAGGGTGTAGAGCGGGTCCATTGAAGAGGGCAGTAGCTCCCCATCATCAAACCCCCACCCAGCTGCCCCAACTAGCTGATTTGGTAGATGATGTTCCTATGCTGTGTAGTGCATTAAAAACAATGTATACAAGCCCATTGGGAGGGTCCTCTTAATAGATTTGGAGCTCGCCAACTCTAATTCTCTATTTGCGATTTTGAGCAATAGAATGACAACTGTTCAGAGCAACAACACTCTTCCTTAATTAATTGAATGCAAATTAATCCTACTGCTCCCCCTAGAGACAATGCGTTTCTTCTTTTACTTTTCAAAAGTCTTTTGTTTGTATTTATATTTGAACAGGTTGATGTTTGGACATTGTTTCATCTCCATCTCCAAATTATTCCACAATTGGACCCCATTAACTGTCGGGCTAAGTTGAGCTATGTTTCTGAATCCTGAAGTTCAATTCAACACGTAATTCATAACGACCAGTACGTTCTTGGAACCTTCTTTGTATTTGGCCTGATAACAGTTCGTACCTTGCTTTGTATAACATCTGTACAGTTTGGAACTCAACAATGATTTTGGATTTAAAAAATAATGAGTTTGTGTGGTCCAAAAACAACTTTTTGAATTAATCAAACATATATGACTACATATATAATTACATTTTTATTTGGGTCTCGGCTTGTCATCCTAGGCTAATGGTGGGTCCTAAAGCCATACCACTTGAGAACCACTGTCCTAGATCATGTCTAGTCTTTACGATTTACTTTTGTTTGTTCCTTTGGCCTCTCCTTGTACAGACCATAGAGCTATAGTAGGCTACTAAATTCATTTAATGGATGGATTTTTGGGAGTCCGGATGGATTTAAAGCCAGAAAAAGCAAGTCCAAATTAAGTTGTTTTATGTCCTACCAGGATGCTTAATGGGCTTGCTTTATGACATCTTTGCTAATGGCAGTAGATGCAATGAAGGTCGATGTCATTAAGTAATAACATTGATCCATGTGCAATTTTTTGTTGTATGAACCTACAGTAACTTGTCTATGGGGTTTTATTTAGGCAATATTCTAAATAACTAGGTGAATAGCTTATTGCATATTTATGGTCATAGATTCAACAACTTCAATTGTAGTTTGCCAATAATATGCCTTTGTTTACTGCGCCATCTTGTGCTACGTATAATACCCTGCACTTCCGTCTTCATCGATGCAACGTCCGGTTGTGCAGCAGCCATTTTGTCTGTTCTGGCAAGTCTGCCCTGACGATAACGAACTCCAGTTCCACCCTGGAAAAAAAATAATTTAAAATGTCGTTATCAAATTCATGTTTTATGTTAAATTGCATTTGACGGCCATCTAAAATTTATTGCGCTTTATAGCAAACCTGAGGAGGTCTTCCTCTCCCCGAAAAGGCTAAAGCAGTCTTAAAACGCGGATAGCTGAGACATGTCGTGCGAGGAGAGCTACTTAGCTATCATACGCTATCTGACCGATGAGAGAGAGCCCTATGCGCCCGGGACGCCCGGGAACACCAAGAGAAAAATACGCAAAGCCGCAATCTGCTACGTGGTGAGAAACGGAACTCTGTTTTATCAGCGTCGGCTCAAAGGCCAGGATGAATTTAACGAGCTGGAAGTGGTGCTGCAGGACGAGCGGAGGAAGGAACTTATCACCCAGGCGCACATCGCCGACACCGGGGACCATCTGAACCAGCAAGCCACATGGGAGGCGATCTCCCAGAAGTACTGGTGGAGAGGTACCAATTCTTTCACGTTATTCTAGATTGTTATTACATTTGTTCTATGATTATAAAATAATGTAATAATGTGTCCTATCATATGCGTCACCGAGCCACAGATCCATGTGTCTCCATCTAGTGGCTTAGCCGCTACTTAGTTTTTTAGAATCATAGTCGATATATTGAAATAAAAATCCTAAATCCCAAAATGTGCAACGCTTGAGAAATAAGTGTATAGTAATTAATTCTAATATCATGGTTTTGTTTTCATTGTCTAAAATAGGTTGTATTGTAAAAGTTTAAAATAACCCTCTTGATGATTGCTTAGGTATCCTGAAGACTGTGAAAGACATGCTCAGAGAGTGTCCGGTGTGTCAGAGCAGACGCAGTGAGGATGGTGCAGGGCGACTATTGGGACGCCCCAGACGCACAATCAAACATGAGGAGGATGAGGATGAGGAAGATGACGGCTCCCTCTTCTCTGAAGGGCCATGGTCCAAAGTCTCCTCTAGACATGAGCTGGTATTTGTAAGTAACACAGAAAAACTTGTCATGGTTAAATGTTTCTGGGACTGGAGTGGCTGCTGGACGCTCGCAATGGGATGTGTGGGACTCAGAGGACACAACCACGCCGCACAGTATTTATCGTGTGTGTCGATAGGATAAGAGACATGACTTTGTATCGCAATGTTATCCTTCAGTAATTACATGTTTCCATTTGGAGAAAATAGTTTTTCTTTTTGAACAGCTGACATTATGCTCTCCTGTTTGTGCAGGTGGACAGTAAAGGGGAGGTGAATCAGTTCCTGCCCAGACACAGTGGGACCATGTTGGAGAAATTGAACCAACAGCGCCTCAATAATCAGTTCTGTGACATCACGCTACTGATTGAGGGGGAGGAGTTTCGCGCTCACAAAGCCATCCTTGCTGCATGCAGCGAATACTTTCACCAACTGTTTTTGAGAAGGGAGCAGCCTCCACCCATGAGGCCGTGGTTGATCTCTCAGGTGAGATTACTTTGCTTTGAAACTCGTCTAAGCGTTTTATTTACCGCATAGTTAAAGCCTGCATTTCTTGCCCCTGTGTTGCTGTCTCTGTGGATCCTTCAGTAATATTGATCCCTGTTCTCAGGTTTCACAAAGGCCAGTTTCCTGCCGCTGTTGGACTTTGCTTACACGTCATCTCTCATCTTTAACTTCTGTATCATGGCGGACATTGCAAACTTGGCTCGGCACCTGCAGATGACAGAGGTGCTGCAGATTTGTGAGTCTGTGCACAAAAAGGTCAGTCGTAAGTGTTCGTGTTTCAATCACTCTCTTGTACATATTATTTAATTATCGTTATTAACATAAGTATATTTGTTAAAACACAGGTGGAGGAGCAGAAGCTGACTGTGTACCAGAGAGGAGATGTGCACACAGTGGTGTCTCAGACCATTCAGGAAGTGGACTCTGGAGAGGGACAGGAGGGTCACGAGGTGCACGAAGGCTTGGAAAACGAAGGCGTCCCGGCAGAGACTACAGACACTACGTATGTGGTAGCCATAGGCAGCGATGGCAGCGCTGTGGCCGTGACCCAGGAGCAGCTTGCCTTTGTGGCCCATAAAGACTTCATTCAGCAGCCGGTGGCAGTGGTCGCCCCAGCAGACGGGGAGGAGGCGGGGCAGGAGACGGTGACTCTGATCGCCCACAGTCAGGCGCAGTCTGGAGAGACGGTCACTCTGATCTCTGGGGCAGAGGCGCTCGAGGGTGAGGCTATGACGGTTGTGACCCACAGCGGGCAGGCAGGCGCCAGCGACTCCCTGGCCGTGGTCTCGGCCTGTTTGGCTCTGGAGCAGCAGCCGGACCCAGAGACCGCGGGACACGCTTTTGTCATGTGTGTTGACTCAGAGGGAGGGACAGTGCAGACCCCATCAGAGAATGTCTCATCTCTGGACTGTCCCGACAACAACGCACAGCAATCGGAACCCACGCCTCAGATTGACACGCCGGTACCACAGAAACGCAGAAGGGGACGTCCTGCCAAAGTGAAGAAGGATGTGGTGGAGGTGCCCATCCCGGTGGAGCAGGAGGAGGCCCCAGAGGAGAGCCCTGAGCCCCAGGAGCTGAGTGAAGACTCGGGCCGTAGGAGACTGAGGCACCGCTCCATCGCTGAAGGGGGCTACGCTCGCCTGCACATGGGGCAAGAGGAGGAGGAGGAGGAAGGAGAAGAGGGGAGAGAGGAGGAGAGTCCTTCACCGCCCCGGGTCACTGCCCCAAAGGTACACGCTGCACTGAGCGCTTCAGGGTTAATGTAGAAGATACAGTTTGTTTAACGCGTGTATTGTCTCTAGGCTGTGGTGCGTACGGGGAAGCGAGGCCGCCCACCCAAACGTCCTGTGGAGGCTGTAGAGGGGGAGTCTGCCACTGTCTCGGGGCAGGACGACTCAGCAGAGGGAGGGGCGGTGGAGGCCTCGGACAGCGGTGTGGACGGAGAACACACCTGCTCTGAGTGCGGCATGTCGTTCCAGAGGAGATACTCGCTCATCATGCACACACTCAAACACGAGAAGTCTCGCAGCTACAAGTGCAGCGTGAGTGCAGCTTCCTTACTCTCCATTGTTATTATATGTGTGGACACGGGTAACGTTACTGTCATGCCTATGTGTGATACAGCTGTGCAGTAAGGAGTTCCAGTATGCTGCATCTTTACGGGCTCATTTGGCCCGACACAAGCAGCAGAGCAGCCAGCGCGCTCCTCGCGCCCAGTTTGAGCTCAGCTCTGAGCCCCAGGCTGAGAACAGTGAGGACAAGGGGCCGGCGACCCACACCAAGAGGGAGTTTGTGTGTGATATTTGTGGTAAAACTCTGCCGAAGCTTTACTCGCTGCGGCTGCACATGCTGAGCCACACTGGCGTCCGGCCACACTCCTGTAAAGTGTGTGGCAAAACCTTCTCTCACAAACACAGCCTAAAGATGCACCGATCGCTGCACGACGTCTCCAAACAGTTTGAGTGCGAGTTCTGCCACAAAACCTTTGTGAGCAAGAGGAGCATGGAGGACCACACCAGCCTGCACACCGGTGCGTACAGTGTCAATCTAACACATATCATTTACTCAGTGTAGTCTTTAACGCCGTCCTCTCTGTGCAGGGCAGTCCAAATACCTGTGCAACACGTGTGGAGCCACTTTCCACCGTGCCTCGGCTCTGAGCAAACACCTGAAGAAGCATCTGCCTCGGCCTGATGTCCGTCCCTACGGCTGCACACAGTGAGTCCTGCTTCGAGTTACAGGTCCCTGATTTTAAAATATTAAAGTATTAAAATAATGTCTGTCATTCATGCAGCTGTGACAAGCGTTTTTTTGAAGCCAAGGACCTACAGCAGCACATGAACAAACACATGGGATTGAAGCCGTTCCAGTGTCAGGTCTGTGGGAAGTGCTACAGCTGGAAGAAGGATTGGTACTCGCACGTCAAGTCTCACAGCGTCGCCGAGCCGTACAAGTCAGTACCAACTCCTAGAGATAATCTTAATTCAACCTGGAGCAAACTTTAACTTAATCCAATACGCTAAAATATACTTTGATTTAACTTTCTTTAATAATTTTTTTTTTCTAGATGTAATGTGTGTGGGAAGGAGTTTTTTGAGAAGGCTTTGTTTCGGCGTCATGTGAAAAAGGCGACTCACGGGAAGAAGGGGCGAGTGAAGCAAAACCTGGAGAGAGAGTGCGGGCAGTGCGGCCGGAAGTTCACACAGCTCCGCGAGTACAGACGCCACGTCAACAACCACCAAGGTCAGTCACACTGTCGTTCAATTTTTGTTTGTTTGTATACTTTATTGTCTCCGGGGACCCATCTCCATGATGTGGAGCCAGACTGATCAGAATCACCCGGCTGGAGGAATTTCAGATTCTGTAAAAAGATGAGTAGTAGTAATTATAAATCCTTAACAATACCCATCTAGGGCTGGGCGATTTTGCCTGAAAAGAAAATCTCAGATTTTTTAAAGAAAAATTCGAGTTTCGATTCGATTTTCGATTTTTTTCTTCCAATGCACTTAAGAATGACTACAGATCAGATTCAGATATATTGTCAAAAGTGCCACTTTATTGCAGTGATGGTCCTCAAAACTTAAAATGTGTAAAACAATCCCAAAATAAAAGTAAATGAGCCTCTGGCATTAGGGCAGGGTGATATGATATACATCTGACAAAATACTTCAAAAACAAAGCCTTTAGACAATGGGGAAAATTCATACAGCTATTTTCTTCTCTTTATTCATCTAAATTCACTTAAATCTCTACCTTTATCTGAAAGAACATAGAAGATAAGATGAAGGTGCAGATAATTGTAGCAATATTATTTCATCTCCATCACAGTGAAATGCTCCTGTAAGTTCACCGGCCTCTGTGCAGTTTACTTGTTTTATTGTCAGGAGCCTGGGGATAGACCTGTGAGTATTAACGCGTTTAGGACATGTGCCTCTGCAACATGAGTCACATTTATTGTAGTTTTCATAGTTTTCAAAGGATCCACTATTTCCCTGTTTCTCACGTCTCTCTCCCGATCGGGGCAGGCGCACAGATACACACACACACACGCACAGATACACACACCACCACAGATACACACACACACACACACAGATACACACACACACACACACACAGATACACACACACAGATACACACACACACGCACAGATACACACATGCAGGACGGACAGAGAGAGGGGGAGAGAAGTGCGTATATGAGTTTGTCCTGAGACTTCACGTGAGCGCTCCAGATGAGAAGGATATTATTATTATTAGCCTTAAACCGCGTTTGCATTGTGGTTTTCTTCACCGTGTTGTTAGCGTCAGGCTAAAAGTTAGGAAAGTTAGCTAGCAAGGCAGTGGTGCAACTTGTCAGAGTTCATCCAAGATGCAAATCCTGAGCCTTTTCCTCGCAAATATGAGCAGCCTCTCGGGGAGGAGGCTGTCTCACACCGCGCTACGGTAACCCACAAGGACGAAATGCGAAAAAGTCCGAAAAAACTGTGGTGGAAAAAAAACTAGAGTTTGCAAAATAAAAATCGTTTTAAGCTACAAAATCGATAAATCGATGAAATCGATTTTTTGCTCAGCCCTATACCCATCCCTACAAATGACACTGTTTTTTCATCTCACAATTTCATGGGAAATATTTAAACAGAATGTTAATTTCTCTGGAATCATTTTCTTGCAAAACACAACCCTCATTCATTATTAACACAACGAGCCAGTGTTGTTGTTGTATTCATAGTTTTTAATGGACATCACGCCTATACACATACTGGAATGGATGCAAAGATGGCACTGAAAATAAGTGCCATCTTTGCACTTACTATTACATTTCATACTGTAATACAGAGGTCACTAAATGGCGGACCTCGGTCCGGATCCGGACCCATGCGCCAGCCCATCCGGACCCCGAACTTTGGACCCGACCCTGAATCCCCTCAGACATTGTGGCTGTGTGTGCTCTCTCTCTCCCCCTTGCCCTCTCTCCGACTGCACCAGTGCCGTAAACTACAGCCCAGATGAACAGGAAGATGATACTTTTTACATTTTTAGAAACAGTTACGGAATGACTGAAATATGGCTCGCTAAAGAAAAAAGCGGAGGACGCCCTAATTAAATATGCACGCGCGATCGTAATGCGCAAATAGCGCTGTTTCCATATCGGCAGCGAGCAGGTCAGAACCAGGACTAAACCAGGACTAAACCAGGACTAAACCAGGACTAAACCAGGACTAAACCAGGACTAAACCAGGACTAAACCAGGACTGAGCCATGACTAAACCAGGGCTCAGTGTGTTGAACTGTCATTATGTGCACATTGTGTATAACTGAGGCTACAGTAGCCTATGCATTCTGCTATTTAGGAACCATGGAACTTATTTTTAGAGCAAAAAAACAATAACAGGATTCAATTGATTACATTATTTTCAAATCACAAAAATAGATTAAAAATCCTGATATAACCGTGAATTAACCCCGTATGTTCCGGACCTTGACCATTTTTTTTCATTTCGGACCTTGGTGAAATTTAATTTGTGACCCCTGCTGTAACAGTATGAAAATGTTATAACAGACGTCCAATAGTAAAATGCTTTATACAAGTTTCCAGGTACATTCAATTACAAACCAAAACCGTCACTTAAATGATCTTCTTCATTAAAGGCTGATGGAATGTGGTGCCTCTGAAGCCCCTCAGTAAATCGGCTCATTGGTTAACATTAGTGTCTGTCCTGCAGGAGTGAAGCCATTCGAGTGCCTGACCTGTGGCGTGGCCTGGGCCGATGCCCGCTCCCTGAAGCGTCACGTGCGTACTCACACAGGGGAGCGCCCGTACGTCTGCCCCATCTGCAACGAGGCGCACATCGACGCGCGCACCCTCCGCAAACACATGGCCAAACTCCACACCGACAACCTGCCCTGCAAGATCATGCTGGAAAAGGACACGCTGCAGTTTCATAACCAGGGCACTCAGGTGGAGCACGCCGTGAGCATCCTGGCCTCGGAGCTGCCCCCGGAGCTGAGGCCGGCGGAGCAACAGGCGGCCGCAGAGGAGATCGAGACTGTGCTGATCACAGAGGAGACGGTGGAGGCCATGGAGGCTGTGCAGGCCGTTCAAGCCGTAACTGACGCCTCTGTGTCCACTCTGTCGGACCAGGGCATCATGCAGGTGGTCAACTACGTCCTGGCCCAGCAGGCTCTGGGCGGAGCCAAGGAGGACGGTCCTGAGATCATCCAGACCATGGAGGTGGAGGTGGCCCATGTGGCTGAGGTCGAGTGACTCCAATGTAAAGACTGTAAATGTACATTGGTTTTGTAAACTAAGCACATTTTTATGTGTAAATAACAGGATGTACAGAATTAAACATATTAATTGGAACAAATGTGTTTATGTTAAACACAAGGCCTTTCTTTTCTTCAGTTTCTCTGCAGATTTCCCTCCTGTTAATGGATATGATCCTCTGTGTCAACACTGTGTTTCCAAAGGATTTCATCACATTGTCTCATAGTTCGGCTCTAATTAAGTTACATGTTACTAAGCACTAAATAAATTATGTTCATGCTCTTTCATTCTGTTCTTTGTTCCTCTGTGTACTTTTTCCATTTGACCTAAAAGCACGATGTATTTTTCATTCTGGTGGACACAAAAACTGGACACAATGGCGTGTTACAGCAGTATGGATATTTATTATTTGGTTTATATCAAAATACCCTTGATGTATTTACAAAACTTTGTACAAAAATAAGAAAACCAGGTTATTTTCCTGCCTCTGAAAACGATGAGTTGAACGTTTGGCTCTTAGGCTCGGTCAGAACATGCATAGTTTTTTTTTGTTCAATTACAAACAATTCTTCTCGATCCTCCTGGTGAGAATAAACCAGGTTAATATTCACATAAAGCTCAGTACTGTCTATACAAACTTATATACACAAACGTATGAAATGATGTGCACCTCTACCATGAAAATAAACAATACTTTGTGCTAGGCATCCACTGCATGTAAAGCCTTGAAAGCATCAGTCATCAAAATGTACAGAAAAACACTGAAGAGCATTAGGCCTGTGATATATGCGGCTACATTAAAATCAATGACCAGACATACTTCAAATAAACACACACACACGGGACATTGGTCTTAAAACAAAATCATAAAAAATAAGTAGGAAATCTTGCGGTCAAATAATACTTCTGACAGTAAACAAATGAAATGTATACAATCAATGGTGACTCCTGCCTCCAGACCAACACCAGTGTACGTGACTAGGAGAGGGCTGCACAATGTAACGCCAAATTATGTTATTAAAATATATCCAAATCGTTGAAGACTTTTTTAAGAGTTACACAGCCTAAAAAAAAAGACATTGCAACTTAATAATGTGCAAAATGTTCCGTTTTTAATCATGACTTGTCTGAATTTGATCCATGTTTTGGTTCGTTTTGAAACAATTTGACCTAAATACTGTGTGGAAGTGGTTAAGAAAAGTATTGCAATATCAAAATATCGCAATATTCAAGTCAGTTTCTTTCTTATACTGTGCAGCCCTAAACAGTGTTTTTACAAAATAAAATACATAGAGATTTGCTACAACCCTTTGCAAAAATATCAGCCCTAGAAGTATAAAAAAAACAAAAAAATCCCTCTTTGATGAGTTTGGTTTCCAGTCATGCTTTAAATGGAATGAACAGCAGTCTAGATAGAAGTCCTAAGCGTTTCTTAAGTGCTCTCAACAAATCGAAACAAATGCACCTCTGCTCAGCACCATTATTGAACCCTTAACAAAAAGTAAGTGCATCGTGGCTTGTTTTTTCAGAAGTTTCCGCACTTGAAACCAAAAAAAGAAGGAAAAATGTTGCGTTTAATCAGATTGATATCGTATGGACAGCAGGGGGCGCTCTCTCACTCTCCCTCCTCCTTGATGCGCTGCTGCTTGTTGCGGCGGGAATCCAGGTCGAAGGAAAAGTCGGACCACTCGTCCCGGGGCGGGAAGGAGATGGTTTGGCGCAGGGTGAAGCGCACGGCGTCGATGACCCGCTCCCCGCGCGCCTCCGCGGACCCCACGCTCATGGTGGACGCCCCGCTAGTGGTGCGCACTATGTGGGGCGGGGGCGAGAAGTCCATGGCCTGCCTGTGCTCCAGGATGCCCTTCCAGATGAGGTGCTGGAACTCAGCGGGGATCTTCAGCCGGGACAGGTCCTACCACAGCATTTGACACAGTTAGTATGTGGAGGAAGGCGAGTGCAGGGGGGGGAGGGGAGTGTGCGAGGGGTCTTCTGTCTCTACCCCAGCGAATGACTGGAGTGGGATAGGCAAGGGCTCACCTCCATGTTATAGTTCTCGATCTGGTAGATGTTGTTTAGGCCCTGTGCGGTGAAGTAGTCCAAGCAGCCTGAGCAGCCCAGCCGAATGAGGAAACTGGGGCGGAAAGAGAGAGGTGCTTAGACAAACAAAAAACAAGATGACACGCATCTTTCCAAAGCTATAGCGCCATGTTTGTTAGCATTACAACCAGGACTCCACATTAACACTAGCCCACAAGCCAAACGACGGGAGACTCCTATTTCGTGAGCCCTTTAATTGTTTGTAAACATTCCGCGTTTAGCTGGAGGCAGGAAGCTCGATTCCTATCTATTTCCATTGTAGCTGTTGTCATAGTAACGATAAACAAATGTCTAACTGTTTTTGGAAATATCAGATAAATCTTATTTTATCGTCTCAAATGTCATTCCTCTTGTTCTGGCACCTTAAGCCACAACGGGACCACATTTTTCATTTGTAGTTTTACACTTAAAATCGCTAGTTTTAGTTTAATCTTATTTCTCTTCATCACTTCCTGCCTCCAGATGATGTCACTGATGATGTCAGCAGTTAAAGGGTCTATTCTTTTCGCGCATTAGCCACTTGTCGGGTTAATAAAACTCACTGATTTCACATGCAATAAGAAAGCTTAACTTGTACACTCATTCAAGACCTCATTATATCAGACAAATCTACATATACATATTCAGCACTGGCTTAAAAATGACCAAAAAGATGACAACAATTAAAAAAGACAGTAAGAGTTTAACACGTTTATGGCATGTGCACTGTAAGGCTAAAGTGTGTAAATCAATCTAAATTACTCAAGAATCAGTCAGCTCAATTTGTGAATGTGTTGAAAGTAAGGCTGGGGGGGGGGGGGGAATCACAAAAGAGCAGAGGGAAAAATTAAGTGTTCGTAAATTGTAAGTGCCCCAAGTCTCCCCCTGCAGTGCTTAGTTTGGCTGAGGTTTTCACTTTCGCTCGACTATGAGGGGATTTGAATTAGCATATGTAGAGGCAATTAACACTCTGTTGAGGTACACATTCGGAGTACTTCATTTCCTGTAACACTATCCTCTTGGTTCCCCCAGTGTTTGAGCCTGTCCTTCGCTGTGCTGCCTGCGCTCCCTGTCTGTAGTAGCTGTATATATATATATATGGTGTGATTTGTCTGTCTGTCTGTGCTGGGGGAAGTACCTGGAGATGCTGCTGTCCATGGGGTAAGGAGGAGGGGGGGTGCAGTGCTGCGAGGAGGGCACCAGGGGGAGCTGTGGCTGCAGTGCGTGTGTGGGGCTCAGTGAGCTCATGTCGCTCATGGGGATGTGAGTGCCCATCATGGGAGACACTGAGGAGAAAGAGGAGCCTGCTGTCAGCTACTGCCCTCACTTTGGGTTTGTTTTGGATAAAGGTTTGAACTATTAGCTCGTTTGTGTCGCTTCTCACGTGACATTTGAGACGTTCAGAGGCAAAGAGAGATCCAAAACACTAAAGTGACATTCACGCGAGCTACGAGCGTGGCATATCTGGATTAACCTCTTAACCCCCGCCTTAACCCAGTGCATTTTCTCCAGCTCCAGCCCCAAATCTAAAGGTTTACAGCCTATATGCCAATGTAATGCTCTTTTGTGGCTTTTTTGTCACTTTCTTGTCACGTTTTTTTTACCATTCTTTTGTTGCGTTTTCATCCAGTTTCTCAGCTAATTTTTGTTGCTATCTTGACACTTTTTTAGATTTGGGTAAAGCCAAACTGGACAAAAGGTGCTCGGTTCAGGTGGGCGTTTAAGAGGTTAACGGATGTAATGAAATGACAAACTGGCCCCAGGTAAATGTTATTTCTGCTCATTTAAGTGTAGGAAGAAGCTGGAAAACTTCACAAGTTCAGCACATTGATATTTGTCAACATCAGGGGTGTCCAAACCTTATCCATCAAGGGCCACCTATTATAAGGAAAGCTAATTTGTCAGCTCCCTTCGTTTCAAAATTCAAGGTGCATCTAAACGAAGCTTCACAAACCCCTCCCCTTCTTCCAACACTTTATACTCAATAAAACGTACAATTGAAAGTAACAACACATCTACTATCTACTACTGCTACAGGACAAAGTGTCGAGGCAAAGGAGGCCCCGAGCTCAATTGGGGGTAACACTTACTGTCGGTGAGGCCGCCTGACATGCTGGAGGGCGTCAGGCTGTTCCTCTGCTGGGGGTTGATGAGCTGGGACACGGAGGGGAGTTTATTCATTTTGCCGTGAGTCGGGGAACTGGAGCCGTACGAGGGCTGAGGGGGCATCTGAGTCCTGGGGGAGAGGCAGAGGAACACGGTTAACAATGCGAGGCGCGAGTATTTAAACAGTGACATACATTTGTTATTTATCTGTTGACAATGATGACAATTTTAGAGTAACATCATGTATCGGAAGTGCATTCATTTCTGTAATTCAACTTAAACTGTGAAACTAATATATGATACAGACTCATTGCATGCAAAGTGAGATATGTATAGCCTTTATTTGTTATAATTTTGATTATTATGGCTCAGCTTGTAAAAACCCCAAATTAAAAATTAAATGTATTAGGGTGACCAGATGTCCCAGTTTACCCGGGACAGTCCCAGTTTTGAGCCCTCTGTCCCATGTCCCAGTGGATTTCTCCAAAACCATTGATTTGTCCCAGTTTTTCGCAAGCGCTGTCCCAGATGTCCTGGTTTTTCACCAGTACCATGCCTAAAGCTATTTTACTTGAAATGTAATGACTTCAGGCCACGTGTGCGTCAAATACAAAGTTCGCATATTGACTGAACCAATTAAACAACAAAAGGTCTATCATCTCAATGCTGATTGGTCCATTTAATTGAGATTAGACTTTTATAAACAAGAAGTTTGACCATTCAATATGGGTGAAAAAAAGTCACAATTTGGCTAGACCCCCAAAACCCCCATTGTGTCCCGGTTTTTAATGTTGGAAAATCTGGTCACCCTAGTCTGTATCATATATTAGTTTCACATTTTAAGTTGAAATACAGAAATAAATTAACTTTTAAACGATATTCTAATTTAAATCAAGTGGTTAGACAATAATCCTCAAGAAACACTCCACTAAATACTGAATAATCTGTTATGTTTGTTCAAGTGAAGGGGTACTTGGAGTATAAATAACTGCCTCAACAGGTACGTGAGACAAAAAAGGTTGGAAACCACTGCCATACCTCAGATATGGCGTTGCCCAATATAACCAGGACGTAACTGTAGTCGGAGTTAACCGGTTACATATACATTTTTTATACTATGTTGTAAACTATGGTGAAAATACTGTGTTTTGTGGGCAATGACTGCACGGACATTAACAATAAACAACTTTTGATGAAAAGACTTGCTGTCCAAAGATCTATGAACCGAAGTGTATATGGACAATGTTTAAATCTGGAATTGAATTAAAAGAAATAACACTTAATAATGATGAGTTATGAATGAGGGTTCAAGCAAAAGGCATTTATTGCGATCTGACAAAAGTGCAGCAGCCACAAAATTACAAGTCTGTCTCAAACAGAACTAAACACGGTTGCAACATGATAAAGTCAGTCATCTTAAAGCTTAAAGCCACACAAACTGTCCCGCAGTAACATTAGAAATCATGTCCAGCATCAGTAATCCATCAACAAAAGCACAAGTAACATAAGCTACATTCACGAGTCCGGCTCACGTTTAGTAACGGGACCAGAGCGTCCTGGGACTGGCCTCAAATACTATGACACTGTCTCTCTCTCCCCCCCCTCAAAAAAGGGACGGGACGCTGTTCAGAGGTGCACATTTGTTGCGCTCATTTCAAAAGTTCATGTGCTCCTCCCGAGTCTCCCTGAGCGCAGCCCGGAGCGGCGCGAGGGCGAACGGGTCGTCACAGGTGAAAGGTGGAAGAAAAGTCAAAGAGAGGAATCTCAGGAGGAATGTGCTCAGCGCCGCCTGTGATCCGCCTCCGACAGCCGGGCCGAACCGGACCTGAGCAGGCTGCGGGACGAGGAGGACCGGAGAGGACAGAGAGAAGAAGAAATAGAAACTCAGTCAGCCAGCAGGGGGCAGTGTAACCTCACAGATTGCACTGATGGGTTTACATGCAGGTGACAAAAGATGACATGCAAATTAATCCTACAGATCCCATAGAAAAACACTTCCCTAAAGAGTGAGCAGGAACCAGAGAGGAGAAGAAGAAGTAAGCAGCGGTGTGCGTCAGCGTGTTCATGTTAAAACTCCAACATAATCAGTCATTATCACCGGCACTCTCTCTCCTTCAGCAGCTCCGATAGAGAGGGGGGCGGGCCGGAGCGCTTATCCTGCCAGTGCGCGAGAGGCCGAGGCACGGATTTTTTGAAAAGAGTTGTTGTGCAAACGTTGGCAGAGCACCCAAAGGCGTTACCGCCAAGCTTTGGGAGAATCTCCCGAACAAAAAAAAATAACGCAGCCAGGTTCATTTGTCACGACTCAAGACGCTGGCCCCAGTCCCATGGGAGGAGAGACACGCCCTCGACATGCAGGCACTTCTGAGAGCAATTTGTCCGGTTAAAAAAGCGACGGGATTTAACTACATCAGTGCAGGGAGATTTCTATCAGAAGTAAAGAAAAGTTCTCTTGGCATTTGTGATTAAAGTTTAGTTTGGTCTTGCGTAAAACTACTGACTTCAAAATGCTCTTTACTTGATTTATTGCAACTACTGCATCACAAAACGTCCTGAAGTACTGAGTGCAAACTGGAACTGAACAATAAACTTGAAGTCAATGACAGATAATACTTGGATGCAAATAACAGAAAAGATGTGCTGTTCTTTTTATGGTCACAGAAGGAAATAGGGTCGTAAAATTGTCATAAAAGTTGCAAAAGCTTAATGAAAAACGACTTCTTTGACAGTCCCAAGATAAACTTCAGCTCGTCTCTAAATGTCTATGTTTAGTCGTTTCCTTCTTCAATAGATAAGTACGTAATGATCATTTAAAGTGCATATGACACTTTGGACACAATTTTTGATAAAACACAGTTAACACGATTATATACAAGATTTTGCTAATGATTGTACCCAGCTTTCTTTAGTTTGGCCATTTTTGTGATGTTTATAGTTTCACTTCCTTATTGGACACTGACAGGAAGTGACATAGATGAAGGCAAACAATTTTAAACTGTAGCCGTGCCACCATGTTAAGTCAATGGGACATAAATGAGTCAAACTGCTATTGAATATTACCTTCTTCTGTGTCACTTCCTGTCAGCAGCTTAAAATTCAAATAAAAATAACTTTTCTGCCCAACATTTCTTCATTAAAATTGCTGCTTCACTGAAATAAAATGATAATTATGCCACTGATGTTATCCTTCTAAATAAGTCACATTTTCAAAAGTATTAAACCTGTCATATGCACTTTAACAAACAAAACCTTATTCCACACTAAATTCATGGCACACAAAGACAACAATGACCGACTTAAATCAAGGGGAACAAAACAAGTCTAGTCTTAAATCACTGATAAAACTTAAAATCAAACCTGGACCTCAACATGTTAGAAAATGTAGAACTTTTGGACTAAAAATATGATTTCGATTTACGAGTTGGTTGTCCTTCGACTAAACGGGAGCAGCTCCGACTTAGCCCTGAACAGTGAATGTTTTGTTTTTCCGTTGCAATAAAGAGAAATGGATACTCACTGTTTCTGGATGAGGCTCTGCTGCTGCTGCCTGTACGACTCGATGGTGTGTTGAGGCAAAAACTGCATCAGCTCCAAAGACTCTTTGATTTTCACCAAAATCTCATAAATCTCCCGCCCTTTGATCTGAAACAAAGACACAACACAATTTAGTCGGTGGGACACTCGCTCCGTGGCTGTGACAAATGAGGCGAAGAAGCAGATTTACAGTAAATATGAACTGCATTTCAGAACATGTTTGTAGAGGGAGCGATGCTTTCCTTAAGAACATTTTTTCAATATTTTATCAACATGAAAACACAACCTGAGTCTGTATTTAATGTGTTTTGACCGTGATTCCAGCTTTTCAGGTTTGTTCAATGCTTAAATCAATAACAAACTGTGTCGAAAATACAGATCGTTTCCTTGAGCCACAATGAAAACTAAACGAAGCCTTCGATTGGATTCAAGCTGGCATTGAAACTTAATTCACTTGGGAAATAATAACATTGCTTGACTATTTTTTCTGCACGAAATGTTTGGTCTAAAACACAATCAGCTGCAGTTTTGGCTGAAACCGTTCGCCATCTTTCGCTCAAAGTTTCCTGTTTAATCCGGTTTGCTTTTGAATATTTATTTACTCTCATTCCTCTGTGTAATGGATTTCTCCCAAATCTTTAAAAAATGAAATAAGCAGAGTTGTATTTATTAATTCTACACTTGTGCTATTGAAAGTGTAGTATTTAAGCTTTAGAATGGCTATAAAGAAAAGTCACAAACCATTGGTGTAAACTACAAGGACAGTCTTAAAGAGGTGGTATTATGCTTTTTTCAATCACATAGCACCAGTCTATAGCATACTACAATGATGACGTAACCTTCTGTTGGTCTGTATATGCAGTAAATTAAATAACTGCCTTGAATAAAATTGCTCTCTCAAAATGGCTGTACTGAACGTCTTGAAATAGGCCTCTGTCTCTTTAAGAAGCTTTCCGACACGCCCCCTTCAGCACACTGCTGTGGCATCTAAACAACACTACTGTGCGGGGAGGGGGCTCTGCTGAGCTGAGGAGCAGTGGTTGGTGGCTTGGCTGGTGACAAAAGGTCCAGAGGCGTCTCCAGGAGGTGGGGGCGTTCCTAGGAGGACTGAGGCATAGCTACACCTAAAATGGCCGTCTAAGTTTTTACTGATTACTCAAAAATATGTGAATGAGCCAAGGCAACACTCCAGGCATGTGTTTAATGAGGGAATGACATAATAACATGATATAAAGCTTGAAAAAGTCGATTTTACATAATACCCCCCTTTAACACATGATAAATCCTATTGGGACTGGCTTTTTGTGAACACATAAGTGCAGTCTTTGGGATTAGATAATTGCAACCGTTAAAAAGACACTTTCGATTGTGCCGTCATTGTTGTATAGAGTAAATTGCACAAGAGCAGTGCGGCTTACAGGCAAACAGAAAACCTCCTCGTCTGTGGATCTCCTCTTCTTGGCGGAGATGCTGGACATCTGGATGCCGTGAGATACTTGACGGAAAGCTATAACGTAACAAAAGGTGGTCACGTTTTGACATGTCTTTAAATGGTGAAATATTAAGCCTATGAGCCGAAGCAAAAGGAGAGAGAGAGAGAGTCTGTTTTGGGAGGATGCTTTTAGAGAGATGTTTTGGTCAGCCCGCCACCAGCCCGGCACTACTTACGGCGCTTCGTACCATCACTGCTCTTTGACCCGTCCGTTACGTTCTGTTTGCGGATGCTGTCCTCGTCCGCTTTACGGTCTCGGCCGGGGCAGGCGCAGATCCTCGCCTCGAAGCAGCGGCGGCCCAGAACCTGTCCGCTGAAGAGGAGGAAAATAAAGAGTGAAAGATTGCTCGCGGGGGCGATGTAAAAGTTACAGGAGAGTGTCTTACTCTCTTGTCTCCAGCGTGACGATGATGAGGATGGGCCGTCTGTTCATCCCTCCCACACAGCTCGAGTTGCACATGAAGTTGTACAATATGGTGGTGAATTCAGTTCCCACCTGAAACAAGACAATGCAATAGCTGTGAGTTTGTTGTTCTTTTGACACCCAGAGGAAACAGAAGACACAGGGAGAGCCTTCAAACTCCATGTAGAAATACTTCAACCTGTTCAGAAATCAAACTCTGGTCGCTAGTGGACTTATTTTGAACATGTAAAATAACACACACAACTAAGGCCGGGTACCGTTAAATGATACCAGTCTTAGTACCAGTTTAGGTACCACTGAAATTTTCGAAAAAATATACAATCTTTATATTCAAGTTTTGATCCTGTTGGTCGTCATAATTTAAAAGGAAAAAAAAGTGAAACACAAATTGAAAGAAAAAAATAAAAAGGGGGAAAAATTGGGAAAAAAGTGGAAAATAAATTGTGAAAAACAAGTGGCAAAATTGGGGGAAATTTTGGACAAATTTGGGGGGGAAATTGAAAGATTTGGGGGAAAATGTGGGGGGAAAAACATGGAAAATTTGGGGCAAAACTGGGATTTAAAATAATAATAATAATAAAAAGAATATTGGGGGAAAATTGGGGAAAATGTTATGGGAAAAAATGAAAAAATAAACTGGAATAAATGTGTTAAAAATGGGGGGAAAATAAGAAAAACTTGTAAAGTGTTTTTATCTATCTAGAAGCTTCTGGGTTGTTTCACCTCAAACAAATAATTCTGTTTTATGGTTCTATATGACAAATATTTTGTATAGGTATTGAAAAAGTATCGTTAAAGTACCGGAATCTGTACCCAGCATTACGCATGACTATCTACAAATCTAGCCGAAAATGTTAAAATATTGTCAATTCACTACACAATCTTCTGACAAAGCAGTACATGGCAATACTTGAGTTTGGCCCACTGTGCTGAGGCCTGGCCCCCCATCTTTCATTAGGATAAAATCAACCATCCAAGGCTGAAGGGATTTTTTTAAAGCTCATTGTTATAAGGAGTTGAAAGAGATTCTACACAGCGCACAAATAGAACTGACTTTTTTGATACTAGTCAAAGCTCTGTCCGGAGTCTGACCTGAGGGGGCTCGTAGGGCACCAGGACGCTCTGTCGTCCCGTGATGGTGTCCTCCACGTACTGGGCGTGGCTGTTCCCCTCCACACGGATCAGGTGACTGGGAGGAGCGATCTGACCTGCGACACATCATGCAGAAACACATCATTAATATACTTTTGTAGGAATTCGATTTGAGTTTTTATTTTGCAGAAATCGTGCAGAATATGCTGATTAGAGCTTGTTTCATTTACTACGCCCAATTTGCCTCCTGTGCACTTAAGACTTAAGACTTGAGGCCCGTTAAGGTTGAAAAAGTTACTGACCATCGTTGAATTCGCGGCTGAGTTCGTGGTTGGGGCAGCGTTTCACCACCTCGGTGACGTGCTCGGCTTTTTTATAAACTGGCATGGCTCTGATGACTGCGCCTTGAGGTGGATTCGTCAGCACTTTGATCTGGATGGGGCACGTTTTGGCTATTTGGCAATACAACTTCTTCAAATCGGTCGAATACTGAAAGAAAAGAGAGAAGACGAGACAAGACTTTAAAACAGGGACGTCACCATAAAATAGATTGGCAGATTGTTCAGTTTGACATTTCTAGAGATAAAGCAGTATTTGCATATTTTCCAAAAGGTCGGGGGATAACAGATGTTGCGTAGACGCCGGGGCACTTCTGTTTTCGCCCCGCGGCCACGAAGAGTAAAGACAAGACTATGATTATGACCTACTTAAAAAACACACACAGGCACTCAAAGCTCCCGGACTGAGGATGGGGAGACCTCAAAGATGTCTCTCTGTGTCTCTCTCTTCTGGAGCCTGTGGGACTTCCGAGGACCGCTGTAAAATGGACCCCTCCAGCTGCAATTTGAACTGGGCCTGGCTTTCATCTGCGCCACTCATCACAGGGAGCAGGGCTTTTGAAGAAGTGACTGTGGAGAGCGACCCGAGTACAGATGCGCCCGCCTCATAGAGATCTGCAGCTACGGGTGGATCAAAACGAGTTGTTTATGCAGCAAGTTTTGGGATACTTGCTCTCACTTTTAAAGGCTGTTTACGTGTATTTAAAATGCTTTCCACATGTCCGAACCGTCTCAATGATCGTCTCGGACAAAATGTCAAGTTAGATTTACAGATGTATCCACCAAATGATTTGACTTATGGACATGTTAAACACACAAACATGGAAACTAACTTCAGTTTGATTCTTTGACCAACTCAAAAGGCAATAGTTGATTCAAAAAAGGCACAGCATTTGTTTTCATAGATTAAAACATTGAATTAAAAATATTCTGTTATGACTTATAGACAAAATGAAAAAAAAAAATCAGTATCAGGTTCTTCATAAGGGGTTAATATTTGTATATTAGTAGCACTACTTTTTCTTGTTTCTTTTCGTCGTCTAAGGCTTTATTGCTTACATACATCATGCACAGGAGGCTTAAAAACATTATTTTGGATGCCCCAGAATTGATATTTTACATTTCATAATCTGAAATGATAAATAACTATAATAATTAAATTGTACCAATGAAACACTAGAGCAGACTTTGATTGGGGCTCCTCCTGCTGGCAGCTGTAGGAATAGCTTATTGAAAGACAAACTTTCTATTTCTATTCACATGGCGTGATTTACAGCTTCAGCGCACAGTGAAGAAAACACTTATAGCGCAGAACGACTCAGAGCCGATATAATGTTGGATTATGGGCTTTAATAATGCGGAGGACAGTTTGGGGTTTTCACAGTGACGCAATTGTAACCAGGAAGTACAGAACGAAGTGCTGACGCCGTAGAAGAAACTGCTCAATTTAACAGCTTTGCCTGAGGATTACTCAAAACTGTGAAATACTACTCCATGCATGTCTTTGGCCAGGGAACGTTATAACATGGTTTAAAGGGACTTGATGGAAGTTTTCATTTTTATACTCACTACTGCCACCTCAGGTCTTACGCATAACTGCAGTTTCTATATTAAAGGGACTGTACAGAGTTTAAACTAAGTATTTTCATCCCCCTACACGTTCCAGCCATGTCCTAATGTGTAGAATGAGTCCAGACCTGTTCACCACAACTGCCTCTAAAATCAACTCAGAAAGTTGTTACTTCGGGTCTGAAGTGCCGTCATGCACGAGCTTAATATAGAGACTGCAGTTATGCATAAGACCTGAGATGGCAGTAGTGAGGCATAAAATGACCAACTTGCATCTAGTCTCTTTAAGCTTGTGCATGATGGCGCTTCAGACCAGAATTAACATCTTTTCGAGGCAGTTGTGGTGAACAGGTCTGGGATCATTCTACACCTTAGGACAATGTTGGGGGAGGAAAATACAAAATTTGAAAATTTTTAAACTCTGTCAAGTCCCTTTAAAGTAGAGCTGGGCAAAAATCCAAAAAAATAAACTAAAAAAATAAATAAAACAGATTTTCTTAAACAACTTGATTACAATTCGATGTCCCCCTCCATTTAGGACAAAATAACTGCTGACTGTAAATAGTAGTAGGTTTTTAGTAAACCTTGGAAAATAGCAAAGGCAATCACTGTAAAAAAATGAAAAGTCACTGTACCGTTTATAACTAAGATTTTTAAACATCCAAATTATTAATACTAAAGAAAAAAAAAATCGATTTGAAACTTGATTTTTGCCCAGCCCTAGTTTAAAGCTTAAAAAGGTTAATGATATGTCCACTTTACGCTTCACCTCCAACTTTGAATTACAAACTGACCTTAGATTTATTGAACTTTTTAATTCAGAAACAACAAAATGTTGTCTTGGTAATCCAGGAGTCATAAATAATACATGCTTTCCCCCTGAAACCCCGCGCAATGAGCTACACTCTGAGTTGTTGCTAATGGCCATAACCCAACTGTGTAAACAAACCATTGAAATCAGCGCAGAGCAAACGCAGCTTTAAGCCCTCTATGTGCACAAGTCGCTGGGTGTGGGGCAGCGGGGAAATTTCTCCTGTCAGCTTTAACTTCTCAGTGTGATGTGAAGAAGAAGGGGGAAAAAAACACGCTCGGAGCTGTATTTGAGAACAATACAACACAAAATTTCATCTTTATTAAAAAAAGAGGCTCATCTCTGCTTTGACGTTGGGTATTGCACAAGCTTGGCACGGCTATCTGCGTCTCATCTCCCCAGGCTCTACCTCTCCTTTCATCCAGACAAACCCAAAAAAACAGAACATCATGTCTTTATGTGCTGCTCTTTAGTTTAAATAACAGTCGTGGATTTCAGTGAGACCCAAATTCACAGTGTTGCTCTTTTTCCTCATGCGACCTCATTAGAAACTCTGTGAGCACAGGAGGAACTGACAAAACACGCAACAAGAAATCTAGGATACTACTAAGAGTTGGGACAAATGGGCTTTAAAATATGAATCAGAGAAATGAGGCTGGGTTACGGAGGGTGAATGTTGTGAAAGATGTGCGTCGCCGACACAAGTGCCTCCAATCAAAGCAGCAAAGAAAACAGATGAAGACGAATGGTTGCACTTTCATTGTGCCTCGCACCAAACCTGATCCACGCTGTACGCTTCTGTCACTCAGCTAAATGAGCTGGAAAAGCAGAGAAGAGGAGCAGGGAAAAAGCAGGGGAGAGAAAAGAAAGACGATTATGACCCAAAAAGAACGCTGTTAAAATAACAGCTGCAGTGTGGAGCTGTGAAGATGCTCTCAGTTCAGTAAGTTTGTTTTGTTCATATCCAGAGTGAATGTGCACACAAACAAACAGATGCCACGGGACGTCCCAGCCCTGCAGCTACAAACTTTAGCACACAGGAATGGGCTGTTTGCTCAGAGAGAAAAGAGCGCTAAAGCTAACAGCGTTAGCGCAGGGCGGGGGACAGTTGACTGATGGATTCAGTGGCTCACTGGGCGCGGCTCAGGTGTTAACATGTAATTATGAGCCTTTCATTGGTCACAATGTGAATTATACAGCCACACGGCACTCAGCACACAATACAGAGGCGCTTAATCACAATCCACTGAACATAACTGTAAAATGGGCTGGATCCGCACGTGACTGTAACGGCAGCAGAACCGTCTGTTTCTGTTTGGACGTAGGACTGTATTATTATGTGATAGTGACAGTGCACATATAAATCCCATGTACAGTAGTGAATCTAAGCTCCAAGCCTCTATATCATAGACACTTCCCGTGCACAGGTCGGGACAGGCCCACAGCTGGAGTGCTCTCTCTCTCTCTGACAGGCGCTGCGGGCGCATGCAGCGCTCAAGTCCTGACAAACATCAGGCCTTAAACAAGCACTGTTTGGCGCCTCTGGTCTTGTCTACTTCATACCTGACATGTCATGTCATGCCTAGAGCTTCTCCCAAACCTGTTTAATTCAACACACAGGAGTTTTCTCCCTGTTTCCCAGTAACAGATATAAAACACCTACACAAGGGAAATGTGGAGATTAAATGTTTCCTCTTTCACCTCCAAAGAATTCCCAGGATTGTGTTGTGTTCACAACATTTAGGTCCTCAGTGTCACCTGTCCCAGGACAACCCTGGGCCTGACTCTGCACATGAGTTTGAGGAACAAGATTAATCTCAATCTGGGCTTTTTTTGTTTGTGCCTCAGCTTTGTGTTTAGACAAGAATGAGTTCATTGTTGCTGAAATACGTTTAAAGTAAAAAATTAAATGAACTTTTCTGCAACTATGAGGAAATGAAATCCCATGTAATAAAAATCTTCCTGCTCTTCCTTAAAAATTCCCCTGCATCTTTCCCATCTGAGCTCAGGACGTGTCTGCGGTGGTGACGGGCGAGCCATGACAGGCTTTTTGACACAAACAAGTCTGAGCCCCATCTCCGAGGCGTGGGACGGGCCCGCAGATGTTCCAGGGACAAGCTGCGTCTTGCTGCCTTTCGCTGGAACACTCTTCTCTTTGAGCTGGCTCTCCTCCTCCTCCGGCACAATGTGAGAGCAGAATCAGGCTTAACTTTGTAAAAGACAGAGCCCAGTGAGGAGCGCAGGGTTCAGGAAAGAGGCAGCGCGTATTTACACAGGCATTATCTACAGGCGCTCCATCCATTACAGTAATCCCTCGGCTCTGCAGCGCCCAGTGATAGCCTCGACCAGCGCATTCCTCTTCTTTCACTACTATACCCACTGGCAGCTAACACACAGGGCAAACACTACCAATCCTTACACGCACAATAGTTGCACCAACGGGCAACAAAAGCCGCCTGATTCGCGACACTCCATTAATTTCGTGAAAGAGTCAATAAGGCATCTGTAAGCTGCGCTATTGGTTTGACCTGACCCGCGCTGAGTGACAGGGGGCGAGAGGTGTGCCCATGAGGCAAGTGTGTGGGAACGCTGCTGGGAAGTCTTGACGCGATTCGCCTCCAGTGTGTCACAGGACGTCCCAGACAGGAAGAGGTGAGCTGTGGCTTTGGGATTAGGTGTGTCTCCGAAGGAACAATCATCAAAAAGACACTACACAGGCCACTAAGTCTGGACGATCCTGCGGTCTTCAAACGCACCACGATCGGCTGTGACATCTTCAGTGACTGTGTCCAGCACATGAGCCACTCTTCATGAGAGAGAGGGTGGACTTTTGTACATCATCGAAATGAGTGACTGTGAGGTAGTGTGACAGAATGAGGAGAGGCACAGACTAAAACTACTGAGAGGGCTTAGATGAATGACTGAAAGTGAATACTTATAGATGAATGATGTGTTGCTTAAACTGGACACTACATCATATTAGTCAGAAAGGTAGATTGTAGATTTGTTATAATTATAGATTTGTGCCTCTAGAAGTAATTGTATCCTTAATATTTTATAGTGTTGCAAGTTTTTTATAGTTAGGGTGTGAAATCTGCACAGTGTTTCAGGTACATGCTGTTTAAAATAGTTCAGGTTTGCATTGCCCAGCCCCGTTTTAGCCAAAACAAAAATTGCTGACAGAGGCCGATCCCAACGCTGCTGCTCTCACTTCTGGGACACGGCGTAATAGCTCCTCAAAAACCGATCGGGCCAGTCTTGAGTCATGTGTTTTGACGGCACAGCTCTGGTGCAGTCATGGCGGGACGGGGAGCTCGGTCGGACGGGGCGTGTCCTGCTACAAGGCGCACTCCGTATGAGAGACTTTTGTTTTTCGCGGCTGTGCAATCGGGGCGGTGTGGGAATAGGTGAAATGTCACGGTCCCACAGTCGCTGCCGTCGTCCAGCAGTTGGGGCCAAGGAGGGCGGGACGTCACTGGTTTGGTGAGGCTGTTAATCCTTCGACTGGATGTACGACTAAATTGTTTATACTAAATCAATGCGTTGCCTAACCTCCTGTAAATCCAGTTAAAATGAATTGTGCAATCTTAAAAAGAAGTCTTTGAACTGCGCACTATTCATCCGGCTTTTGTCAATTGGATTTGCTGGATTCAGACTCAAAATAGATATTATGGAGAATAAAATATAGTCTAAAACAGTGATCCATGTGGAGGTACTTAGGCTTCTTCTCACTTTTTTTTTGCTTTAGTTTAGTTTAGGCCTAGTTTAAACTTGTCTTGTATTTTAGCCCATTTTTAGACCTGGGTTAGTCTGGATTTGGCCCTGGTCTATTCCTTGTGGCACTTAGAAAGTCAAATATTTGTTGAGGTGGCACTTGGTGTGAAAAGTTTGGGAACCACTGGTCTAAACTGTTAGTAAAGTAAAATGGCTATTGTTAATCTGCGGACTGCTGTGTGGTTGATATTGAAAACCATTGACGAAATACAATTCCACCATTGACATAAAAGCTAGCTTCTACCTCCCGTTTGATATAGTGTACCATCATCCTAACATCTGAAACCCTTAGAAAACCGCTGTCCTCGAATTCGCCGCCGCTTGTGTCCGCCAGGGTGCGACGCTGAGTCTGTTGATCATCGGTTTGTGACGTTTTGGTCCAGATCGGAGACACAAACAGTGAACAGGTGGAGCCGTGATGCAACAGCTGTCCCCGCGCCGCGCTGTGGTAATGACAGAGCAGGCGGAGCTGGTTCTGTGGCTTTTCAGACGCAGTGACAGTGTGACAGTAGCTACACCTGGACCAGCCGCCGTTCACCTCTGTCATCAACAACGAGGCGTCCCGGGACACGGCACAATAAACTACAGGGCGACCAGGAGTGGCCTGTGACTTGTTTTGCCGGGACAGTAATCAAATTTGACTATTATGTAGGCGGCCATTCGGGGCCTAATAGGAAAGGGCTGGCGACCCCTGTCATAAAGTAAAGTAAGTTCATAGAGAGGTGATGAGGTGAGAAATAATTTGCCAGTTTAAAACCATTTAGTTTTTTCAGCTTTTCTGCATTGTCAGTGAGTTAATTGGAAAGGTCTCACTTGTTTACTTTGCATATTGCAGCTTGACTGTAGTGGAGCCAGCTCACTGTAAAGTCAGGCTTAAAGAAAAAACTGCCTGGAGGGTTAGTCCTGACTCAGATAATAATCTTTTACAGCCAGATGCAGTTAAGCAATGCAGGACTTACAAAAAAAACCAGAAAGAGCACCTGAGTTTGCCATCAGCGCATTTACTCAGAAGTAAGTCATGATTCAAGCATCCTCTGGGATGACACGTTACCAGTTTGACCTTTCACAAATAATTGACTTTTGACAAGGGAAGAGACATTTTTCATTCCATTTGGCCAAAAGAGGTCACAGCTAGACTGAACGTGATACGATTTGTGTGATTCAAGTTTGATTAAATGAAAGATGGTCAGGAGCGGCATCTGATGTAAAACTTGGATCAATGCTATATCAATTAATCGTTAGGGGGAGATTATGCATTGACATACACCAACATTTTTAGGGCATGCACTGTTTTATGGGCAGGTAAATACTTTTTTGGTGTGACTTGATAAATAGTTTAACAGACCTAGTCTCTATAACCAGTCTTTTGGATAATCTATTTACAGTATAAGGAGAATCATAGATTTGATAAAGGAATAATCTCTCCTGGTTTAATTTAAGAGTGTGACGACCATCATGTTCTAATAACCAAGATAGAGTCGCTTTAGAAAGTATAAATACTTATTTATATAATTTTTTTAAATAAACACAGTGTACCTTTCTGAATTACAGCTGATGAATTGATCACTGATGGATTCACTATGAGTGAGTGAGATAAAATGAATATTAACAAAAACATATAATGCAAATTCAACGATTTAAATGTTGGACTGCTACTGTTTTTGTGTGTGTTTTGCTTTTTACTGTCATTGATTAACTTTATGTTGATGTTTTATTGATTGATTTTATCTGTTTTCTTGTAATTTTTTCTGCAACGGTGAAGCACTTTGAATTGCCTTGTGTATGAATTGTGCTCTACAAATAAACTTGCCTTGCCTTTACAAACAATGAATGAGGGAGTTAAGACATTTTAATTATAGTAGTTCAAGTGTCAAAACTCTTTCCGAACACATTTCTTACATCCCAGTTCCTCACAGGGATGAGTTTATAACTTTCAGGGAGCAATACTATCAAAGTAATGTAAACAACAGCAGCCTGCGAGTTCATGATTGATAACAAAGGTTTCATAATTAGATGCATAAATGTCTTTTCACAACATGCTGAAGGAGAAAACGAATTATACTACAGTAAAACTAAAATAGGGTTTAGAGCCTTTAACAAAATCAGATAGTAATAATAAAGTGATTTAAAAAAACGTTCCACACACCGTCCACGTTGCAGACTTGGCCGTGCTGGACTGCTGGAAGGACACGTCGAAAGTGTGCGGCCCGGCGTAGTCCGTGTTGGAGGGGATGGCGGGAGAGGGCGAGAGGGCGTCGAAGGTGGAGCTGGGCTGGGCGTAGGGCGAGGGCGCGGTCACGTTGGTCTGAGCGTGGTCGTTGTTGTACGGGCTGGTGTTCGTCGAGCCGCCATTTTGGATGCTCTGGTCCATGCTGTTGAGCAGCCCCAGGTTCGTGTACTGCGACTGCAACAAAGCACAATGGAGTTCGGTCACCGCTGAGGAATCTGAGCCGCACTTTAGCCTGACAGACGGCAAACACTGTGGAAAGAACAAGGTGTCAGTGCAGCGACAGAAAAACTATGGCCCATATGGCTTTACTTACAACTGAAGTAGGATAAATACAAACCATGACAAACAAAGTTGACTTGGTAAGAAGGTGAGGTAAGGAGACTTGATCAACAAAAACATCTTATTGTATGTTGACATTGACATTGAATGTTTTTAATGTTCATTGCAAAGATTGGGATATACTTCCTTCCACATACTATTTCAGTAATATGTTTTTTTTACATCACAAAACACACTGAAAAGCATCATCTTCAGTCTCAACTAGGGCTGGGTACCTTTAAACTGTACCTAAATGATATCGGAACAAAAGTTACAGCACTATTAGTATTAAAAATATATGGTATCGAAATCAAAGATGTCTGGTGGATCTGGACACAGCACTTAAGGAAATTACCTTGTTCTTGCAGCTCAATTAAATGTAAATAAATTAACATTATGTTTCTGTTTTATGGTTCTAGATAATTAATAGAATAGTAAAGGTGCCAGGGTCATAAAGCAAGTATAAAATTAAAGATACCCAGCCCTATTTTCAACGTCTTTACAGTGTCTTTAAAGTGACGCATCAGACACTAGCAGTTAACACAATTATATTTAAGGTTTTGCTTTCATTTACTACTATTGTTGTGTTTATTGTTTCACTTCCTTATTGTACACTGACAGGAAGTGACATAGATAGAGGCAAACAATTTTAAACTGTTGCCGTGCCGATCATGTTATGTAAATGGTAGATGAGTCAAACTGCTCTGGAACTTTACCTCTATCTACTGTATGTCACTTCCTGTCAGCAGCTTAAACAATCTTATAAAACTAAAATAAAACTATAATTATTATTTACAACGGATGTTTTCCATCTAAATAAGTCATATGCACTTTTCAATAGCTTTCCACTGAGCCCGGTTCTCATCTGCCATATCATGCTGCCTAGTGATGTGGCTGAAACACAATCAGGAACAGTAGATGTGGATTAATGAGGAAGCAGGTAGCAGGAGGAAACCAAAATTGCTTTTATTTGTCTATAGCTCGGCCCTGACTTGTACTGCGAAACATGTCACAACCCCCAGAGTGCTGTTTAGTCTGGGGCTGCAGTCAACACAGGATGGACTCGCACTTGGGGTCACAGCCAGTCCCTTCCGCCTCGGTCCGCTCTGCCATTCACCCCATTCCGTTCCATTTATACCCGGCACATTCCTGAACGCGGTGCCACGACCCTCAATCTTTAGACAGTCATTAATCTCCTCAGGGCCCCTTCTCTGTTTATCCCTGGCATGTCCCGCAGCAGCTGTCCGCCTCACACCCACTCGCCCCTGGCCAGGTGTTGGGATGACCAGTAAAGAGGAAGGGAAAAAAAGCGAGCTCGGTCTTTCAGCGCTAATAACCAACGCAGCTTTGACATATCCAAACACGGGTTGTTGTTGTTGTTTTTTTTGCCAAGGCAGGGGTCGCGAGGGTCAACTCCTGCCTACTTGTGCTCGCAGTGCCACGGGCTGAAGCGAGCCGTTAAGAGGGAGGGTCAAAGTGTTCGAGGCATAGGGCTGCTTAACCTCCTGTAACAATGACACCGCGGCTTAAAAGGACAATTATGTCGGGGCAGTGTTTTTGTGAATGGGACATGCACGAGAAAAAAAAAGAAAAAAAAAAGAGGCCATTCTGGTGGAAAGCCTCGAGCGCTCGGGCAAAGAAAAGCAACACAGCGACATGACAATGAGCTAATAACACGGATATTGTGGAGGTTACAGCTCGGCGGGGAAGAGGAGTGGCGCTTTCGCATCCGCTCCACAACGACAAAGACATGTTTATAAGAATTAAAACAGCCAATTTCAGAGATACAGCTTTGTTCCATTTGTACATCATTACAACTACTAATGAGTTATGGTCATTTCTGAAATAAAATGAGTGTGTGAAGCCAAAAAGTCGGGATTTTTGTATTTATTTATTGAGGATTCTTTCTTAGGGCAGCACGATTTATCATCAAATTATAGCAAAATGTGGCGGACTATCCTTGTTACAGGAAGCCACAATACAATGCATCGCTAACACAGTCTAAAACAAAGCGTATGGAAACCTTACTGCCTTATTCTGGTCCTGATTTAGTATTTTTTAAGCCTTGTCTTGACACAATTTGCATACATTACATTTGCAAGAATAATATCCCTCTGTATTAAGCCCTACTTTTGAATAAAAACAAACCAGTCTCCATTGATGCGAGCCCGTCTTCTGATTGGTTCAATGGCTTTCAGTAGTAGCCATAAAGCATTAGGTTCGGCTAAGCCTTCTATTGTACCAAAAATAACTACAATAAACATGAGTTACTTGAACTCCTGCAGAAAAACACTCGCCTGGTGCAGGAGCGTAATCGCAGTCATACTAATATGTCCTGTAGTCAAATAGCAAACTATAAATGCAATGTGCCTGATAATGCTTTTGCCGATATAAAACTGCACACTTATCTCGGGGCATCAGTAAGTCAATGTTTTAAGTATCACGGCCACACGATGTGAGAAAGAATCGTGATATTCGATCACTGTCTTGAATATCGCGATAACGATATTGCAATATTTGACTAAACCATTGTAGCACAGTATGTTTAACCTCTTAACCCCCGCCTTAACCGAGCATTTTCTCCAGTTCAGCTTCACCCAAACCTAAAAGCTTCTCGAGTGGAGTTCACGGCCTATATGCCAGTGTAACGCCTCATTTGAAAGCTAAGGCCTACAGAACTCATCCAAGATTTTAGCTCACGTTGCGTCACTTTATCGTCCTATTTTGTGCTTTTTTCGTCGCCTGTTTTGTTGTTTTTTCCTCACTTTTATTTCGCCTGTTTTGCTGTGTTTTTGTAGCTTTTTTTATCATCTTTTTGGCGCCTATTTGTTGCGTTTTCAGCCTCATCTACGTCTCATTTTGTCACTATTTGACGCTTTTAGAAGTGGGTAAAGTCGAACTGGAGAAAATGTGCTCAGTTAAGGCGGGGCTTAAGAGGCTCAATAAAATGAAACAAAAGAAGTCCATCAAATTGTGCCAGAGGGTCAAAATGCATCTAAAATCATGACTAAAACTTAACTTTTGCACCGTTCTGAAGTTACCATGCACTTTCTTTGAGTCAATCTCTGTCAGATATAGTGCAATCCTAATAACAACGATTTGACGATATTACATGCCAACGTAAGACAATCTGTACTGTCGTGTCAAGTCCATGGAACAAGGAAAACTTAAAAAAAAAAAACCTAGTCGTCCTGGGAACTGCCAGACTGAACCAATCGCAGTTTTCCACCGTTATAATGAAACTGCAGTGATTCAGAGTTGACACAGGCGATGATGCTGGCAGCTGCAAAGAGCAGGAGGAGGGGAGGGGGGGTCATGACAGGCGATAATGATCAACTATAATTCTCAGGAAAGCCCAAACGCAGACAAAGGCGGGGTATAAATAAAGAATAGGGCGCTTGATATTGAATACTCGAGCGCATTCCGAGATCCACCGAGAAAACGCACGATGTTTTAGTGTTTAATTGAGCGGAAGTGGGATGTCAGCGTTAAGAAAGCGCGGTGATGGGGGTTCGAGCCACTTTGATGAGATCTTATTCCACTATAATACAGCCGGCGTTTAATAACCAGTTCAGAGGCTCTTAAAAATTCCTCCTGTTTATGGCCGATGCGGACCCCTTCGGGACGAGCGGTAAATCAGGCGCTCTGACACTCACAAATGGCCTTTAATATAGTTTCCAAAAGGGGTTGGCCGGTGGAATTCGGGCCTCGCAGCCAAATTCGCTGCATTCAGGGGAGAAGAGACTGCCCGGGTAAGCGTTTTGAAACAGCAACAAAATGGAGGAGTTTTTATGTCACAAGGCGGGGGATAATGAGGTATTTGCCAACATTGTGCAAACTGATATTTAAGTTGTTGCACACAACCATTACCATCACTGTCCTGAGCCCCGGCATTTGCAGCTTTCTACCGCGCACTGTGAATAAAAACACAGCTCATTGGGTATCTGGGCTGCACAATGTATCGCCAAATTATCTTCGTCGCAGTTAGGTAACGCAATATCGCACAAAGCTGAATACGCCGGTGAGGTTTTCCACCTGACTAAGATTAAAACCCTTTTTTCACTCATTGACTTGTGTGCAAAAGTGCCTGTGTGCAAAAGTTCAGTTTTAGTCAAGCTTTTTTCTAATTTAACTCCACTTTAGTTTTGTTTCGGGTCTACTTTAGTATTTTTAAGCCTCGTTTTGACACAAACTCAAGACAGTTATGGAATACTGCGCTGCCCTATCCGGTATGTTTAGTTAAAATGACCTAACCAAGCTGATATTGTTTACCTTAATATCAATAACGGACTTAACAGCCAAGCAGGATGAACAGGTTAGTATAGTAATCATGAACCATTATTAGAAATACCGGTTAGTAGCTACAGTTTGCGCGGCAAATGCCTTTAAGGTTCTTATGACATTTGTTTTTCATTTAGAGTGATCACATGTCCCACCTTTGGTTTGTACGGCTGAGATATGTCTTTGTCAATCTGTTCCATCTACTCTATCTAGATAATGCCCCACTTTCTACAGGTTGCAAGGGGAATTGTAAAAAAGTCAATATTCAGTGACAATTGCCGTGTTTTGGGTAGGCGGCCTTAATCTCAAAGAAGATTTAATCTCTCAAGTCTGTCCCTCTCAAGTCTGTACTTTTTGTTCATTCTAATGCCAATAGAACAAACAGTTGCAGTGACAAGCCAAATTGGTTATCTAATTCTTGTCTCTCATCCAAGAAGCTTTCCAATTCTTAGTTCAGGTGATCCAGATTGAAAACTTTTGGAAAACTCTGGTACAACTGAGGGCTTTCACAAACAGTGACAAGCCAAACATTTTTCTGAAATAATTCTGTCTTCTGTAAATCTGAATGTAAATACCTCAGGGATGCAAATACCAACCACTCACAATGACCACCTCAGAAGATAGTAAAAGTGGGACGAGTTGTGTGATGTGGTTAAGAACTTAAAGTTAACAGAGGCCACCCTAGGACCAATTCATTTGCTGTTTTAGCCCCAAAACACACACAGAGAGAGAGATAGCAGTGCGTCACAAAATATTCCAAACCAGAAAGTTAGGACACAAATTTGGCCAAGATTTAAAAAGTGTGACATTATCTAAAAAGACGGGATGAGGGGTGGGGTCAAAGAGCTTAACGTCTGTGCAATAAAACCAGAAGTGTCATTTCAATTAAACTATGCAACAAATCTGAGTCACCAAAGACATGATTGAAAACACATAAATTCACTCGAGTAGTAAAAGTGCTACCAGTAATTGCCTTCCATTGGCCACAAACTTTAGATAAGCCTGGGGCTCCTAAGGGCCACTGGAAGGCAGGAACCCGCCCAGACCTATAGCCCCAGGGGTGGAATATCTCCAGTTCTCCGGTGGCCTGGCTGCTACTATGTCTTTTTAGGTCCAGCATCTTGTAAACACATTCGGGGTCCGTGCTGAGTGACCACAGGGTAGAGTGGAGTCAAGGGAGAGGGGGGGGGGGGGGGGGGGGTAGGTATAGGCATTAAGGGATCAAGAGTGTGGGGGCGGGGGGAGCTATCTCCACCTCATACCTGCTGGGGTGGGCAGAGTGTGTGATTGTATCTACGTCAACACACCATTAAAAGCAATCACGGACCAAAACGGCAAACGCCTTGGTCAGTCGGCGGCTCCCAGGAGACGACTGTGGGGTTTAGGGAGGGGGCAACTTGATACTTAGAGGGGGGAGTTGATAGAGATGGACGGACGCTTCCAAAAAGACTCTGGACAAGTTAAAAGACAGGGACACGGCACACCTGCTATCTGCAACCTGCAATCTGAGAATCAGTCAGCGCTCGCTCGGCTGGCAAAGGGCGAGGGCCCAGGGTCTGGGGGCTCCGAATGTAAACAAAATGAGGACTAAAAGGTGCATGCTGGTGGTTTGGAGGGATGGGGGGGGGGAACCAAAAAACTAAGGCATTGTTGAAAAGAAAATGGTTGCTTCTTCTTCACTTAAGATGTGTGCATTACCATAACACACAACATAATATTGCAGACCAGATTTGTTCATTGATTATATTTAGGACTTTAGGGGAAGGGAAGCAATGTTTTTTTTTTACATTTAAATTTGATATTTAAAAGAATGAATGAAAAAGTGCAAAGCAAAGCTGACATATCTAAATAAAAGCTCAATCATACTTGTTTTTAGAGCTTCAATAATGTTTCTTTGCCATCGATACAGAGATGCACCATTTCAAACAAGTGCAGAAAAATAATGCATATTCTTTTCAAATCGGGCTTGAAAATAGTCAAAGCAGCAAAAAAATGATATTTCCTGACGCTGAGTAGCGGCCATTTTAGACCCAAAAAATTTACCTCCAGATGTTTGCATTCCCCTGCTTTCACAACAGGAAACCATGCAATCACAGACAGACACATCGCCAACAACAAGACGCCAACGGAGCGAAACAAAATGCACAGCAAACCCGAGTATTCCCAGTAGATACAAAGTCATGTAGTAAATTCATAGCAGCAATAGAAGCAGCAGTAATTATTTTATTTGAATGTAGATTGTTTTTTGTTGTTGTTTTTATTACAAACTGCCTACGGCAAATCGCAAGCTTGACGTGATTTAAAATAAGATCAGCAGGTTTTGATATTGAAAGGTATTTCTGACTTACTTTGTCGCCACTGTTGATACGGTATTCGATTAATAACTTGACTGTAAATGATTTCGTTTTCCTTCGCGCGGGGGGCCTTACCTCATTGAAGCTCGTGGTGCTGCCTGTCTCCAGATACAACATGTTGGCGCTGAGGTTGAGCAGAGCAGCTGCTGTTTGCTCCACTGGCTCCAGGATTCACCAAATCTGTTTTTCCCACTCAAACAGGAGTGATGCAGGGCTGTGGATGCAAGAGTGGCCTAGCAGAAGCTTCTATAGGAGTCTATGGCGGGGCCTATATACCGTGGAGGAGAGGGGAGGGCTCTCGCGGTACCTGTCCAATACCTGAATCCACACCCAGCACCTCACTCCTCCTTTGAAGATCCTCGGGGAAGAAGTCAGGCGGCTAATTACTGTTTTACTCTGACGCGCTTATTCAAACTCTACTATTTTTACTTGTTTGGGGTCAATCACATAAAGCAAATGTTACCTGAAATACCTGAGGGCACCAGTTGATCGACTGAAATTAAATTCAATGTTTACCATAAGTTTACCAACAGTTTTGTGAGTGTTTTTTCACATTTGATGTTCCACGTAGTTAAGTATTATTTTAGCGTTTTGCAATGTTTCTGTAGCCTTTAGATCATGCAAATAAAAGCATGTGAATGAATTATTTCTCTGTCATTATTTTGTGCTTTTAAACATGTTTTCTTCCATGTATCCATTATTAGGGCCTAATTTAGAGCAGATTAACGCCTTAACCAAGTGCTTTTTCTCCAGTTTGGCACTACCCAAATCTAAAAGCAAAAAAAAGTGGCAAAAGTGCGACAAAAACATGCCAGAAAAGCAACAATAACACAATAAAAAAAAAAGCGACAAAAACACGGCTAAAGAATAATGAAGAAGCAACAAAAACCGTGATGAAAACGTGTCAAAAAAAGCACCAAAAAAACGACAGCAACAACGTGACAAAAAAGTTACAATCAGTTTTGTAGGTCTTAGCTTTCAAATGAGGCATTACACTGGCCTATAGGTTGTAAGCTCTAAAGGCAGGAAGCTTTAAGATTTGGGTAAAGCCTAACTGGAGGAAAAAGTTCTCGGGTTAAAAGTTTAAGGCCGGACAACGTCTTGTGGCTGTTGGTTCAAAAAAACGTTTAATAGTTTCATGAAATATTAAGTGAATGTGCTGCTGTTGAGTAAAGGTTATGCTGTTGATGTCACGTCACGCTCGGAGAACCTCTGAGTGTGACGTCTGGGTCTGAGAGCGAATCGGACGCTGGATGTTTGAGGTTGTTTTGCATATGAATGATGGTCCCCTCAGTCTTCCCAAGGGCAGAGGGCCCAGAAATCACAATGTGGCTCCTGTCGGCTGCTTGTATCTATTAGAGACGGCTGATGGGGATCTGTTTTGGAAACACGATTCTGTCTGAGATCCCGATCCCACTAAAAACTAATCACCTGACTCTGACCTCGGTCGACGCGGAGCAGCCACTGGTCTCGCTCCTCTCTACATGTTTCATATACTGCCTGCATTTACATTGAAATCATTTGGAGCAAAAGAATAAATAGGTTTGTGTGGCATTTTAAAGTAAGCTTTAATGTCTGAATACACAAGGGAAATGGACAATTATCGTTGTTCTGCGTGTTCGTGGACTTAGAGAACGTTGTTAGTTAGGCGTTTTATTATCATTGTGATGTCATTTACATTTTGCGCGAGTGAATCATCTGCAGGAGAAGTGAGCAAGCGTATTATTCCATTTAGAAGTCATTTAGTGCAGTGTTTCCCAGTCAAGGGTACGGGGGATACGCGAACACTTATGAGGGGATACATGAAAATATTTCAGATCTGAAAAAAAAAAACAGCAAAACTGAACAGTATTTCAATATTATTATAAAAGAAAACTTTTTAACAGCATAACCCACGCCTTAACCGAGGCGTGGCATTTTCTCTAGTTGGACCTCTTCCCTTGCGTTCTTGCCGTGTGGCCGAAGCTTTATTGTCAATTATTCATCACATTTTTTTCACTCTTTTGTCGCTTTTTGTCCCTTTATTGTTGCTTTTTGTCATTTTTTTGTTGCAATTTTGTTGCTTTTTTTTTTTACTCCTATTGGTGTTCTTTTGTAGCTTTTAGGTTATCTTTTCATTGGTCTATTGTGGCTTTTTTTGTCACTTTTTTGTCGCTCTTTTGTTGCTATTTTGTCACTTTTGTATCACATTTTTGTCGATGTTTAGATGCTTTTTTCAAGAAGCTTTTAGATTTGGGTAAAACCAAAGTGGAGCAAATGTAAAAGGTTTGAATTTCATAGTATTTTTGCTTTATTTTTTCACACATTACTCAACTAAAAACAAATAAATCTGAATTTCGTGGATCATTTTTATTGAGTAGAAATGAAAGACTCAAGGGGTACGCGAGACAAAAAAGGTTGGGAACCACTGACTTAGGGGATAGGACCAACGACGTACAGTAGCCAGTAACAAGAAACCTAATTTTCTAAACTCAAAATAATCTCTGTGCTCTTCTATGTGCACAGGAAGAAACACAGAAGAGCGTAGCAATAAAGGAGCACGTTTATAACCACACAGCCCTGAAGGAGATCAAACTGTGCATCTATCTTCCGCGGGGCAATAGCGCATGAGTGACCTGGGCGGACAGAGCTGGCAGATGACGAGGGAGGGTCCAGGGGGGGCGACTGTGCTCTGCCCCGTGGCCACAACAGTTTAAAGCTGTCTGCAGAGTTAAGTGTCCACGCCCCGCTCGGGCCTGGGGGGCAGCGGGCCACAGGTCAGGGCCCACAACAAAAGGCAAATCAACACTTTAAAGACGCCGATTTAATGGGCTCCTAATGTCCCCAGCCCCAGCGCACACCGAGGCCCCGCCTTTTTAGGTGATAATTGGCACGGCTGAACAAACTTCTCGTTATGTTAAAACAACCCTGGCGTCTGAAAGGAACTTAGAGCACCTCGCGTTAGGGGGAGACAAAGGAAGGCAAAAATAAAATACAAACATCTAGTTCATATCTAGTTAAATAAAGGGCAAATGAAGACAGTAATAGGCTACTCTGGGAATTTATTTTACAGAAAGCTTTGATGGACCAAACACCCTTAGCCTCCCAGTGGGTCCACAAAGAAAACACAGGTCAATTGTCCGAGGCTTATCACTGTTCTGCTCCGTGGATTAACTTCCTAAACCACCAGACTGTGGCCTTAAGTACCGAGTGTGTGGCCGAATCGCTTTAACTGTTAAATTGAGCTGAGAAAACGGAGCGGCGATGACTAAAGGTCCACAAATCAGGAGGCTCAGACAAAAGAGGGTTTCCTGAGGTTCTCTCCTTTTAAGAGGCTGCTCCCTAAGTCCCATAGATTAGTCCGGTATCGCGTGTCGAGTGGCAGCGCTGCACAGGCACCTGTCCTCACACTATCTAAGCACCAGGCACCTCCACAGAGCAGCACCTGGGTGGCAAACGCAGAGCCCGAACATGAAGGCAAAGCAAATCCCATAAAGCCATTTGTTACATTATATAGTAATCTAATAATAAAATGTCCCAGAATAGTAATAACAATCTTTTCTATCACTTACACAGGGAGCAAAATTGGATTCAAAGCACTTTATATGACGCACAATGGCATTAGCAACCCCTATGATTAATGCTTATTATGACAGATTAGACACATTTTCAAGATTGTGAGAAAGATTTACTCATTTTGTGATGTTTATTTTTTCACTTCCCTATTGGACATCGGAACATGATGTTGCATAAAAGATAAGATAAGAAGATGAAAGATTATTTTTCCTTTTATCACTTAACCCTACAGTACATAAGGGCCATGAGTGCCTCAAAGTTATACTCTTGTAATATAGAGCTCTCCCTCTTCCAACATCACTTATGTTTTAAAAGAACAGGCCACCGTTTTTACACACTGAGATATGTTCTTACCTGAGTTTAAACGAGTTGATACGTACCTGTCTGGTCTTTGTGCGTGCCCTCAGTCAGGCAAAATGACCAAAGATGTTGTTAGCATTTGGCCTCTCCCAGCATATTCCAATAGCTCCAAACGGGGGTGAAGTTGGAAGCGAACAAGCTCTTCCACACGCACAAAGACCAGACAGGTACGTATCAACTCGTCTACACTCAGGTAAGAACATATCTCAGTGTGGAAAAACGGTGGCCTGTTCCTTTAAGCTACAAAAACGTCAAGCCTTTTCAACCTTATTTCAAAGCATGTTAAACCAAACTAAGAAACAAAAAAATATGCACAGATAATTACTGATATTTGTTCCATAAAAGTGTATAGAATGCACGTCTTAGCACCAAATATTACGCCTCATTTGAAAGCTAAGACCTACAAAACTGATTTTAGATTTTTCCTCTCATTGTTGCTGTTTTGATGGAGTTTTTTTTTAACGCTTTTTTATCATGCTTTTGTTGTGTTTTGTCGCTTGTCATGTTTTTGACTTTTTCTTGCTTTTTCATGCATTTGTTGTTTCTTTTTTTGTAGCACTTGTAGTTTTCATTGCTGTTTTGTGATTTTTTGTGTGTGTTTCTGTCACTTTTCTGTCGCTCTGATGATAATTTTTTGTTCCAGCCGAACTGGAGAAAATGTGCTCGGATCAGGTGGGGTCAAGTTATATTTTGCAAACGGTTAAAGTTCTGCACATACAGTATTAGCGATACATTGACGACCAGAGAGGCTTAGGTCTGTATAGGAAGACTTGTTTGTAGTGTGTTACTGTGTGCAGCACAGATTCATTCTAGGAAGCTGTTGGGATTACATTTATTAAAGCAGTACTAAGTAACTTGTTTACCTTAATAAATCCTTTCCATAGTCCCTCTGGGGGTAATACAAGTGTTAATGGGATGATTGGGGGTCTTTCGTCTCCCCCTGGTGTCTCTGGCCAGAAAACCACCCTTGCAACTTTGCCTGCACCGGGTCGGAGCAGCAATACACACTAATGCAATCATGAAGAAGAAGCTAACAGGCGAACGGGCGCTAACCCACAGTTAGCGCCACTTAAAGGGGGGGTATTATGTAAAATCGACTTTTTCAAGCTTTATATCATGTTGTTATGTCATTCCCTCATTAAACACATGCCTGGAGTGTTGCCTTGGCTCATTCACATATTTTTGAGTAATCAGTAAAAACTTAGACGGCAGCCATTTTAGGTGTAGCTATGCCTCAGTCCTCCTAGGAACGCCCCCACCTCCTGGAGACGCCTCTGGACCTTTTGTCACCAGCCAAGCCACCAACCACTGCTCCTCAGCTCAGCAGAGCCTCCTCCCCGCACAGTAGTGTTGTTTAGATGCCACAGCAGTGTGCTGAAGGGGGCGTGTCGGAAAGCTTCTTAAAGAGACAGAGGCCTATTTCAAGACGTTCAGTACAGCCATTTTGAGAGAGCAATTTTATTCAAGGCAGTTATTTTAATTTACTGCATATACAGACCAACAGAAGGTTACGTCATCATTGTAGTATGCTATAGACTGGTGCTATGTGAATGAAAAAAGCATAATACCCCCTCTTTAAACAGTATTTACAGCCAAGTTTGAGTGAAAAAAAAATCCATTGTGTAATATCCCTCTCTCCCTTTGTCTTTTCTGTCAGTATAGTATTTACTCTCACGGACAATTAATGAGTAAAAAACGCAACATGCTACGACACATGCAGTGGCGCTTATTGCCTCTAGGGGCATGAGTTACTTAGTTCTGCTTTAATGAGGCTACTAAATCATAGAATTAAAACATAGACTACTGTGTTTTCCCTTGATGTAGTACACTGACCTCCATTTTTAAATTAGTTCTCTTTTAAATTAGTTGTAGTGTGTCAGGTGTACTGTGGCGACCAGTATCTTTCTGATGAAGATACTCAGAAATATTCATAATGATTAGTATTTGTCCTGATTTTACTTCTAGTACTGATGTGAATTAGGACCAGCAGACAAAGGCGCTGCTCCGAGGGAAAAGTGAGAATCCCAACGCAAACATATAATTATATGTCTTCAAACGCAGCCTCACCTGAACTGTGACTCTTCTGCAGTTCATTTAGAGCTTGAAGCCCTTAACATTCCCCCACATAACCACGGTGAGCTGGCCTCTCCGCGTCCAGCTGATCGGCGCGTTATCGGGCCGCGCATCAGCTGTTTGTGGTAGGATATAGCGTTTCTCCTGCCACTGTTTCTGCCACATTCCTGCATGTTATTCTAGCTCCTCTTCGCTGTCGCCACCCCCACCTCTGCACACACAGACGCTCACTGATAGATGGGAGCGGGGACCTCTGCTCTACAGGCAGGTGCTGCTCTAAATTGTTGCCCTGGAGCTACGAGAAAAAAAAGGTCCTAACAGAAAAAAACAAAAAAAAAGGAATTTCAGATTAAACGCAAAAGCTAACACAGCAAATAAGTGTCCCGAGGCGGTGAAGAGGAGGGAGCGGTTTTAATGAGTCATGGCGGCCCACACCCCCTACTGGCCCTCTCGGGGTTAGAACATCCAGGGTAGGGCGATTGGCGCGGGTCCACAGCACAAAGCCTTATTTTGGATGTTGCCCCAGCGGTTGACGTGCCAATCTCTTCACCACCACGCCCCTCTCTGATTCGGCGGGAGGTGTGAGGCGGGGGGTGGGGCCGTTAATCACCAGTTCAAGAGAGCGTATACCCCCGGGGGAAGAGCGGGGTAGCGTTACTCAGCTCCTCAATCATAACTTTTATTTGCTTTTTTTTTTTTTTTTCCACTCTGGCTGGACAACGGCATTCCTGCAGAGGGATGGGGCTGCGCTGCATCGGCTTTCACGAGCAGAAGTGACAAGGCCGCGGTCCTCTCTGTAACGACCAACGTAAACAACAACACTGGCAAATCCGTAAACAAGCTAATATTGGTATATCTGCGTAGTTATACACCAGGACCTCTTCTGTACTTACTTTGGGTTTGCTCACATGTTACACTATACTCCAGGGGTAGGCAAGTTTTCTTGGTGGAGGGCCAATTTTCTTCATTGTAAAAAGACCAAGGGCCGAACCTGACAATTTGAGCCAAAAGTAAAGCACCATTTTCTCCAAATGCCAGTGCTGTGCATAATATATGACCTAATTTGGTGTTCTGTTCGGAAATGTTTAAAGAGGGGGTATTATGCTTTTTTCAATCACATAGCAGCAGTCTATAGCATACTACAATGATGACGTAACCTTCTGTTGGTCATGCAGTAAATTAAAATAACTGCCTTAAATAAAATTGCTCTCTCAAAATGGCTGTACTGAACGTCTTGAAATAGGCCTCTGTCTCTTTAAGAAGCTTTCCGACACGCCCCCTTCAGCACAGTGCTGTGGCATCTAAACAACACTACTGTGCGGGGAGGGGGCTCTGCTGAGCTGAGGAGCAGTGGTTGGTGGCTTGGCTGGTGACAAAAGGTCCAGAGGCGTCTCCAGGAGGTGGGGGCGTTCCTAGGAGGACTGAGGCATAGCTACACCTAAAATGGCTGCCGTCTAAGTTTTTACTGATTACTCAAAAATATGTGAATGAGCCAAGGCAACACTCCAGGCATGTGTTTAATGAGGGAATGACATAATAACATGATATAAAGCTTGAAAAAGTCGATTTTACATAATACCCCCCCTTTAAGTACAGTGTTGACAGTATATCTCACATTTTGACAGCACTTAACCCCCGCCTTATCCGAACACATTTTCTCCAGTTCGACCTTACCCGAATCTAAAAAAGCTTCTTGACAAAAAGCATAAAAAAAGCGACAAAAACACAACCAGAAAAGCAACAAACACGCAGCAAAAAAAAAGATGAAAAAGTGACAAAAACTAATCAAAACAGTTCTGGCGGTCTGGGCTTTCAAATGGGGTGTTACTCCTGTAGGCTGTAAGCTCCAGTCTAGAAGCTTTTAGACTTGGGTAAAGCCGAATTGGAGAAAATGTGCTCGGTTAAGGCAGGGGTTAAGAGATTAAACTCTTAAACGGTTGAGGGACCTCTGATTTGTATAATAATATTTCTCAAAATCATCTTGAGGGCCAAAGGTTCTATGCTGGAGGGCCGGATTTAGCCCGCGGGCCTGACGTTACCTACCCCTGCTCTAGTAGTCACAAAAAACGAGACGAAAACGAGGATGAAAATGCAACACAAAGAGATAAAAACGTGATTAATAAAAAATCTATGAAAAAGTGGCAAAAATGTGACAAAAAAAAGAGATGAAAAAATGACAAAAATGTGACAAAAAGGCATAGAAAATGCAACAAAAAAAGCCACAACAAGTAACAGAAGAGTGTCAAAAACGCAAAAAAAAAAAGATAAACATGCAACAAAAGTGGTGAAAAAGTGACCCAAAAAAAAGTGACAAAAAAGCGAGAAAAGAGTAACAGAAAAGTGAAAAAAATATATGAACAAAACGCAACAAAAAAGCGATAAAATAAAATGTGATGACAACGAGGCAACAACGTGAGGAATAGATCAGTTGGGATGAGTTTTGTAGGTCTTTCAAATGAGGCGTAACACTGGCCTATAGGCTGTGACCTTTTAGATTTGGGTAAAGCCGAACCTGGAGAAAATGCACTCGGTTAAAGGCGGGGGGGTTAAGAGGTTAAAGCTGATCATGCTGGACATAAATGTGTCAGATAAAGGAATGCGACTCAGTGCTATCTGCAGACTGTGAGCGCTGACTGTCTGCAAAGGCCGGCCAGGTCAAACGCTGCTCTGATCGTATCAACCGCTGCAACCGCCACAGACAACATCTCCACACAAACTGATGAATTGAAAACGAAAACTGACTTTCACAAGTGTCCGGGGGAAAGTACCATTGTTTACCCACACACACACACAAACATAACAATTGTCTTTGCATTTTGTTTTCTTGTAGTCGGCTTGAGGAATGAAGGGGAGTCCCAACGATTGACGATAGAAGAAAAACAATCTCAGTGGGTGTAAGAACTGCAATTAACTAGAGGAGCTTAGAATAGTGACGGCAATAATGTTAATAGTTTATGATCCGCTCAATATATGGGAAAATGTTATTAACTAAATATGATGAATACAGAACATTTTCAGGACATTTTTAGTCCTTGGTTTCATCCCACATTTAGTCATCCCGTCATTTAGTCTAAGCTAAATGACGTTAACCTCTGAAGACCCACCTTAACCCAGTGCATTTTGTCCAGTTGAGCATTACAGTGTAACGGCTCATTTGAAATGATCGTCACGGTTTCGTCCTTTTTGTGTTTTGGTCACATTTTTATGGCTTGATCACAGTTACATTACACGATCAAAAAAAAAAATGTGACCAGAATGCAACAAAAAAGCAAAGAAAATGTGATAAAAAATGACAAAAATGTGACAAAAACGTGATAAAAATTTAATAAAAATTGCAACAAAAATGTGATAATTTTTTTTTTATGTGACAAAAATGTAACAAAAACGAGATAAAAATGTAACAAAAATGTGATAAAAATGTGATTAAAAAATGACAAAAATGTGACAAAAATTTAACAAAAATGTGATAAAAAATGTGACAAAAACGTGATAAAAATTGCAACAAAAATGTGATAATTTTTTTGAAATGTGACAAAAATGTGATAAAAATGTAATTAAAATGTAGCAAAAAGAAAGTGATAGAAATGTGGCTAAAATGTGACAAAATGTGATAACACAAATAAGGAAGAAGCTTAGGTGAGTTTTGAAGGTCTTAGCTTTCAAATGAGATGTAAACTCTCAGCCGGACCGGAGAAAATGCGCTTGGTTAAGGCGGGGGTTAAGAGGTTAAGTTCCGCTTATCTTAGCTCTACATTTCAGGACAGTGTGGGTTGTAACCGTTTTATTGCCTTTTGCGTGGAAGTGATTTAAATATCGGGGGTAGTGCAGACCCACATACTCACAGAAAGGGCCTCATTTTGCTCGTGCATCGTGATACAGTCCATGCTGATCTGAATGGTGTTTCCCGCTGACTTCTCTGTCGGATTCTCACTGAAGTTCAACTCGATGGGCTGGATCGAGTGAACGGCTGATCTGGAAAGACAAAAGATAACACGCACGATACATTACTGAGACGAATCCCTTTTCTTTGCCTTTACGTCTATTTTGTGGCGTTTACTGACTGGTCCAGCATCTCGAGCAGCTGGTTGAACAGATCCTGGCTGCTGTGCTCAGAAGACTGTGAAGACTGGCTCTGCGACATGGTGCTGAAGATGCTCTCTCTCCAAGGGTCCCTGAGTCTGTGCACAATCAATAACAGCGCGTTTTATTTCATCAGTGTGGACATCGGGATTGACGCTAAACGCAAGACAGTAGTGAGAAACAAGAATCCAGAATGACATCAGCATTATGGGCATTGGACATTTTTTTCCGCACCTGCTTTCGATACTTATATTTTTTCTATACCAGTAGTACCTAAACCTTTTTTTTTTAAAATAAAATACTGGTATTGACTATAAGCTTTATATTCAAACATGTGCGTGATGTTTATTTGATTCTTTGTTTTAAATGTTTGACTAGTTTTTCCTCAGAATTGCAAGACAAATGTATCTATGGGTAAAAATAAAGCAACCTAACCTAACCTGGAATCGTTTATCCAGCCCTGTTCATAATGATGACTGTTTATAACGGTTTATAACTATATCTAAAAAATTTAAATAGACATCATTAAAATCTGCATCTTATATCACACTATTTTGATCAATTGCCTCAATATGTTGGTAGAAGAACAAATAAACCAGGTTATTTTTCAGAGCCTCTTAAAGGGATACTTCGGGATTTTTGACATAGGGCCTCATTTCCTAGTTATCCAGAGTGTTGTTGATGTCTGGAGATATTTTTTTCTTAAATTCATGCAGTTCTTATATTTGAAGAGTCTAGTTGCGCTAGCCTAGAGCAAGGCTAAAGCAGTTCTATGGTAAACGCTAGCCTGCATTAAAAAACAGTCTGACCCACTCCACAGTGCACCTGAGGTAAATCACATATAACACCAGATAGGCCTGCCGCGATAATTACTATATCGACTTATCGCTCGATAAGTAAAATGAAGCACGATAACATTTTTAGTCTCGATAAATGCGCGTGCTGCGTGTGCTTAAAATAAATACAGAAGAATGAACGCTATCACAGCGCTGACTGAGCGGAGCGTCCATCCAACCCGTCTCCAAGTGCATAAAGACAGCACTGAAGAACATCAGCCGTATCCCCGCATGTATCCAGATCATTTATAGATCAGCGCTGCTTTTGGAGAGAGGCGGGCTGTAAACAAAGTGCCGTGCTTACTACGGAGAAGCTGATTCCGACACTTTCTGTGAACTTTATCGCGGAGCAAGAGGGGCTCGTGTGAAACACTTTGAGTTCCAGCCAAAAGAACGCATCACGGAGAGAATAACAACATTAATGCGACTGCAGGTATGTCTAACATGAGAACGAAACGAAACCACCGCCCAGTCAGTGTATCAAAGCTAATCAGCGCTACTGTTAGCGAGAGGAACCAGAGCGCTTTTGCCACTATCCAAATACAAGCGAGATAGTCCTGAGAACATATTACTGGTCCACACTTTTCAAAAGCCAGAGAAACGCTGCAGCAGTTTGACAAACAGTCACTAAGTTCCCCCACCCCCAAAAAGCTGCTTTACTCCGACAGCCATGTGTACAGGAGGTGAGATTTGAAAAGAAAAGGAAAAAACAAAACATATAGCTACTCTATTTTTGCAGTAATACAGTATTATCTGAATCCATACATTTAATATACATGTTATTCTAACCAGGTTTAATTCAACATAGAAGTGAGTTTTTGTCGGGGAATATTTAACCAGACTAATGTAGATGAAATATCAATATTGTTATTGGGATATTTTTAAAGAGGACACTGTATATTGGCTATTTAAAAAAAATGTCATGACAGACCTAGTTCAAACACAGAACCTGGTGAGAGAGTAAGTTATGTTAAAGGTTGAGAAGCACAGATGGATACAGTGTCCTAGAATATATCGACCCTAGTTGGCACTTTGTTTGGTATAAGGTGTTAATATTGAATGTTAAAAGTTCAGTACATTTCAATTAAAATAGTTGCTTACAGTTTTCTTTTTATTGCCTACAGTATTTGAATTATACTCAATATTATCGTTTATCGCGATATTTTCTGAGACGATATATCGTCCTCAAAAAAATTTTATCGTGGCAGGCCTAACACCAGACTAACCATATAAATGTCTGTGTTAATAGAATAATTTTTAAAATAAAACTGACCTTGTATCACATGAATTACCGCATTTTGAAGGACTATTTTCTCGCAGATCACTCCGCCGCTGCCTTAGCTTACAGCCACGAAGCTGATGCCGCTCAAATATAAGTTATTTTAAATGCAAAATGGTTTAAATTAACCTATCGACACAGACATTTATATGGTTAGTCTGCCGTTATATGTGATTTACCTCAGGTGCACTGTGGAGTGAGTCAGACTGTTTTTTAATGCGGGCTAGCGTTTACCATAGAAATGCTTTAGCCTTGCTCTAGGCTAGCGCAACTAGACTCTTCAAATATAAGAACTGCATGAATTTAAGAAAAAAATATCTCTAGACATCAACAACACTCTGGATAACTAGGAAATGAGGCCCTACAGTATGTCAAAAATCCCGAAGTATCCCTTTAACCCCCGCCTTAACCGAGCGCATTTTCTCCAGTTCAGCTTTACCCAATCTGGAAGCTTCTCGACTGGAGCTTCTAGGCCGCCTCATTTGAAAGCCTTTTTGTCACTTTTTCATCACATTTTGGTCACTCTTTTGTTGCTTTTTAATCACTTTTTTGTTGCTCTTTTGTTGCTTGCTTGTGGCTCTTCTTGTCACTGTTTTTGATGCTTTTTTTTCCAAGAACCTTTTAGATTTTGGTACTGTATTGCCAAATTGGAGAAAATGTCGGTTCCGGTGGGGTGATGGGGGGTAACAGGTTAATTGCATTTTTTGTTTTCTTTGATCACATCATCCAAGTATTAAAGTTGCAATGTCATCAAACACCTAAAATTCTTGTGGATGTGGGTCTGAAATGTGGCCACCCAGACAGTGGATGAAAGCAGCAGCAGCAAGAGCAGGAGGAGGAGGGGGTACAGCGATGGCAGTCAGTCATGACGAGCGCTTCTATTGTGTAGAAGTCAGCCTGCATAATACTGAATATTTGTCCTACACAGAGCAGCGATTATGCACCTTTCACGCGCACACACACACACACACACAGTAGACACTTCGGCCCGGCTCCTCTGAAACATTACACCTGCCATTGTCCCGCTGAAGTGTGGCGCACGCTGCTGCACACTGTGGCCTCGCGGAATTCCCCCCAGAGTCAGCAGCACACGATCTGCAGCGCCCTCCTGGTATGTGGTGCGCGGCCGGACCTGGCTCAGGGGTTTGGAGAGGGAGGGCCATGATCTGAAGCTGGCACTATTTAAGGGTTTGGAATTCCCCAACACCCCGCGATGAATGATATTAATACCTGCCTCGCAAACACGGGCATATCTAATGAGACGAGCCATCTAACCTATGCACAAGTCACACACACAGGACAGACTGCGGGTCACTGTCAATCACACATTTACGCAGCAACAGGACACTGCTCGACTTTACTGGACATAATGCTGACTCAATGTGGAAAAAGTGTGAATAACTAAACAAAAAAACACGATGCATGAATCAAACATCAGTGAATAAACTATAATTGATCATTAAAGGAACAGGCCACCGTTTTTACATAGAGATATGTTCTTACCTTAGCTTAGACGAGTTCATTTGTACCTGTCTTGTCTTCACGTATGCCTTCCGTAACATAAACACAGCACAGACGGCGTTAGCATTTAGCCTCTCTCTTCTCCTCTATAGCTCCAAACGAGGTGAAGATAGAAGCTACCAAACTCTTCCACGTTTTCCCTATTTAAATATGGTTACGTGAAGTGTAGTGTACAAAGTAAATTAAACAATGTGGATTTTCTAAGCGGATAAAAAGGGGAACTATATTGTAAGGCGTAATAATACCAGGAGTAATTCGGCATCCGCGCAGTGATATCTTCACTTTACTGTGCGGATGCCGAATTACTCCTGGTATTATTACGCCTTACAATATAGTTCCCCTTTTTATCCGCTTAGAAAATCCACATTGTTTAATTTTGTGTAATTATACTTTATAGTGTAACACTTCACGTAACAATATTTAAATAGGGAAAACGTGGAAGAGTTTGGTAGCTTCTATCTTCACCTCGTTTGCAGCTATAGAGGAGAAGAGAGGCTAAATGCTAACGCGTCTGTGCTGTGTTTACGTTACGGAAGGCACACGTGGAGACCAGACAGGTACAAATGAACTCGTCAAAGCTAAGGTAAGAACATATCTCAGTATGTAAAAACAGTGGCCTATTCCTTTAACCTCTTACAACCAAGTTCGGCTTTACCCAAATCTAAAAGCTTCTGGACTGCAGCTTACAGGCCCGTGTAACGCCTCTTTTGAAAGCTAAGACTCATAAAACTGATCTTAAGGGATCTTTCTCCTTGTGTTGTTGTCATCACTTTTCTGACATTCTTTTTCATATTTTTTGTTGAATTTTTGTCACTTATATGTTGCTCTTTTGGGGCTTTATTATTGTATTTTTGTCACATTTTTGCTGCACTTTCATTGTTTTTGTTTACTTTCTTGTTGCTCTTTTGTCACATTTTTGCTGCTTTTTTGTTGCTCTTTTGTGGCTTTTTTGTGACGTTTTCACCATTGTTTTCTTCTTGTTTTTTTGTCTCATTGATGCTTCTTATCAAGAGGCTTTTAGATTTGGGAAATGCCAAACTGGAGGTATAATGTGCGCGGTTCAGGCGGGGGTAAGAGGTTAAAAAATGGCTCAGCAAATGAAGCCACGCTGCGCTCGAAGTGCAATTAGTTTGCCACAATATGCTTTGTAGCTTTGTGTTTGCGCAGGTTTTCCCCACGCTTTGAGATTTCTCCTGAAAAGGTAACTACGAACTGTTTTACTAATCAAACTTCACTGTGTATCGAAAAGGATAACGTAATTATGATACTCGGTTGATTACAAATAAGCGATCGTCACGTTGACGTTAGTTAGCGCCACATGGCAACTTTTCCCCTTAACGTTTTTCACGCAAAGTTGTGGCCTAAACTAATCTTGCTAATTTAGCATGCCATCCGTTGTAATCTACACGTTTTAAAATAGTACTAAGTAGTAAAGTTATTTGGAAGAGTAGATTTCACACAATAGTAAAGTAAAGTTACCTTTGCACCTGCAGACGTGCACTATAGACTTGTTGCGTCATGCCGCCCGATTAAACAATTGACTCTTTAGACTCGCGAGAAAATTGGAACACACGTGATGTGTAAATGCTTTAGGCTCTTTTATTTCATATATTAAATTATTTGTAGTCATTACAACATGCACTTTGTTATACAACATTTGTAATAACATAGTACTAAATTTGCAATGAGCGATAAACTCAAAATGTCTTACGTGTTTATCTTGTCTAACCTCTTAACCCCCGCCTTAACCGAGTGCATTTTCCTCCATTGCGGCTTTACCTAACAGTGTATATAGCGCCATTTGAAAGCTAAGGCCTACAAACTTGATCCCAACTCTTTTGTCGCATTGTCACCACATTTTTGTTGCTCTTTTGTCACTTTTTTGTTGTAATATTGTTACTATTCTGGCACGTTTTTGTCACTCTTTTATTGCTTCTTTGTCGCTTTTTAGCCACTTATATTTGTTACATTTTTGTTTCGTTTTTATCCACGGTTTCATTGCTATATTGATGCTTTTTTTCCCTTCAAGCTTTTAGATTTGGGTAAAGCCGAACTGGTGAAAATTTAGGAGGGGATAAGAGAACACAAAATAAATATCACCTACATTCCCCTGAAGAGTTAAATGTGTGGGAAATGAAAAAAGCAACTTTAACTCACTTATTATTATTATTCTCATTAGTTATTACATCAGTATCTTCCCATAGCACTTAGAGCGCTCATGTTTGGCATGCAATGTATTTCTACCCCCATAAGTCACTGATAACGAAAGCAGCCGGTGATTGACAAGACTACAGGGAGCGGGGCACATGTCTTTCAGAGAGCAGAAGGTTTAGGTGTGGTCCCATCATAGTGCCCGAGCTTAGTAACACACAGTTAATCTTCCATTTTTCTTCAGAAAAGGTAATCCAGTAGAACTAGTTAGTTCACCTAGGAGTGACTGAGTGTATAGAGCTGTATTTGCTGTTAAAGTCAAAAGTTGTCAATCAAGTATAGCATGGGTTCGTATTTATCAAATGTAGCTTTATTTTTGTAATCAATGTTAGCCAGTAAAGTCACTTGGGTCTAAATGTTTGTCACACACAGGGCAAGTGTTTTCCAACCTATTTATAACCTGTTTTTATAGAATATATCAGAAAACTATAAAACATGACAATAGAGTTGACAATAGACTAACATTAGCTAAAAACAGTATAAAAAGTGGAGAAAAAAGCCGTGGAAAAACTCCATTAGCTGTTGAGCTACTACTGGTAATCTGTCCAAGTGTTTTAATGTGAACAATAACTCACTATTTTACCTTTAGTTTATTATTTCTGCTAATCCCATGATGCTTAGCAGTATGACATCACATTCCCGAACTTTATAGGCTCTAATTTATATTATTAAACCAAATGCATTCTCAGAGTTGTTTCATTCCTCATTTTCAATTGTATTTAACTTGAAAGCTTGTTCAATTATTTGTGTTAGCGAATACAATGTGCATAAGACATTTAGTTCAGTTTCAGTATTTATTTGGCGATTGAGGAGCTATTGTGTTACTTAAGTCCTATGATCATGTCCTGTTTTGAAAAATCAACCATATCATTTATTCGGAGCATGTTTTACTGCATCACTCTTGAATCATGGTCCAATTTGAGCTTTTTAAACAGTAGCATTTGCTGAGTTAAACCTGGTCTTTGATTGTCTTTCAGGTGGCTGGTCCTAAAGGTGTAGCCTGTCTGCTGCCGGTGTCTGGTTACTCCTTCATTCACTCATTCTGTTTGACTTTAGCCCCGGGCAGAGGCTGTTCAGCATCCACTTAGACACAGCACAGCCCCGCAGACGGCAGCGGGCCAGGGGTCAGCTCTAAACAGGCAGGCCCCATTGTCTCCTGGCAGCTCGGGCACAGCCACCGATGAAAATGCAATCAAAACAAACAGGCCGGACCGATCGGGACCCTTCTCCCGTGTCTCTATTAATCACTGGTTCAAAGCTCCAGACCGGGACGCCCCCACCATCAGTCGGGCCGCCCCGCAAGAGGGACATGACGGCACAACAATGGGCCGCTCCACAGATTCTCCTGCACTTGTCCCTGACTATATTCACGAGCAACAGACTGAGGGACAAAGGGATTCTTCCAAGTCTTGGGGAGATAAAGTTACGCTATAGTTGGACAGATTTGCGTTATTTTCACTCTTTGCTCAAATAGAATAAAAGAGACGAGTTTCATTTCTTTGTCCCCAGTTCACGCACTGCCCTTTAATGGTGATAAGATTTTTAGGAACCGTTTTTACTCACTTAATATGCAAAGATTTGAGCATTTCCCAGCTCGCGTCTCGTACTCATGGCCACTGTGAGATAAGAGTCCCAAGCTTTGGCATTTTCTCGCCAAATTTGACCTCCTTTCACATTGTGCTATTCTATCAAACAAAGTCTGCAGGTCAGAAAATCTAGTTTCATAAGTAACTATGTATTAAAGCATGTTCAGTTTGATCGATAACGGTATGTTTTTATTATTATTACTATTATTTTCTTTTCCTGAATGCAGCATGGCTTTGGATTTAACTCCTAATTCCTATCTGTGAAATACCATTATTCCATTTATACTGCTTGCTTACATAGTAGGTTAAATTCTCTTCTCTGTCAAGCTCTCAATGTGTGCCACAAATTCACATTGTTAGCAGACATTCAGACAAGATATTTCATCGTGGACGTTTGTGTGTTTTTTTTTGTGGACGGCTTCACAATGATCTGGTATATACTTAGTTATTGCTGGCACTGTAGTCTTAAGTGGCCAAAGATATATACTTATAAACATGGAGAGAGCAGCAGCTGTGAACCAGGGAACTCTTTGAACTGTGAGAGAGTTGGCCTCAGGTGTCTGGGTCAAACGCAGCAGACTATAGACCCCGGCTTCTCAAACTGTGGTAAGCGCCCGACGCTAAGAATAAGTGTAATATTGACAACGACAGACACTCTTCAATTGCTATGATCTGCCATTATGCCTTGTATATGTGTATAATTTAAGTTAAGTTCCTGATCAAGTACAGATGAAACTTGGAAAATTTGAATAATTATTGTTCAGAAGTTCATTTATTTCTGTAATTCAACTTAAAATGTTAAACTAATATATGATTTAGACTCATTACATGCAAAGTGAGATATGTATAGCCTTTATTTGTTAGAATTTTGATGATTATGGATTACAGTTCATTTTCAAACATATCTCACTTTGCATGTAATCATATCATATGTTAGTTTCACAGTTTAAGTTGAATAAAAGAAGTGAATGCACTTTTTAACGATATTCTAATTTTCCGAGTTTCACCTGTATTGACAAAACAAATATTAAATTCAATATTTAATATAAAAAGTAGCGTTTGAAAAATATAGCAGGGTTATGCCAGGTCGACACACATGACCTCTCTATGGTCCAGTAGACAAATAGTCCTGGCTTAATGTTAAAGAAAATTGGAATTGGACTGTAAAAAATGACTCACAAAAATATGGTCACAGCCAAATGTAAATGACTTTAAATGTGTTTTCCTCTTCAGATTTGCAGCAGAGTTTTGGGCCCACACTTCCTTTGTACGATAAACATTTGGCAAAAGAATCTACCAATAGCCCATATGAAGCTTGGAATTGTGCCGTCAAAACCGCTAAGATGTTTTGCATTCCTGGAGATTTTACAATGTTAAATACTGGAGTAATCGTCATATTAACAGAGTTGTCCCACAGCTCTTTTCTCTACTTTTTTACATTGTTATTTGCTGATGTTAATTAATGAATAATTTCAGCTAACTCCTTTCAAAATGGCGAAATTGATAATGTTCATTTTACAACATTTGAACCCAGTGTTTTGTCTAAAGCAGTGGTTCTCAACCCCCCATTTGAGCCACGACCCAAATGAGAATTGTTCAGTAAAATAGTGTATTTTCTCACAGATTAGTGTTGATTTAGGCTTTGAACAAGGCAATGAAGCTGGTCAAAACAGCTTCACTTAAAAAGTAGTAGTACGTTTCCTGGGAAAGACCTGCGACCCACCAGTTGGGTCTACGGGCATTTTTCGGACAATCGGCTTCATGACAGTTAGTACAAGCCTGTGCTTTATTTCCACAAACAAACCTCATGAGCTGCAAGCATTATTTTTAGTGCCACACAAATGTCACTGGGTTTTTTGTTTTTTTTACAGTGTGCGTGGTACTTACCGGTGAAAGGGGAATTCTGGGTAGTACTGCACAGCTGTGTAGGGCGAATTCATGTTGTCATGCCAACGTCAAATCTTCCTCAATTATCAGCTGCTCACCAAATTACATTCATTTAAACTGAGCGAAATAAAGCCTGCATTAAAGTGCCAGAGGGTACAGTGCAGAGTGGGCTATGTCGGGGAGATGTTTTGAATTTTGTATATTTTTTTCTGAGGCACGGGTAGGCGGGGCTTGTGCCGGCGCTCGGACCAATCGCGAGCGTGCGGCGGTGTAAGATTGCACACACGGGCAGTTGCTAGGATATAGATATCAAGCAACTCCATTTGACCCCCCCATAGTCCACATATCATTCCACACAGACACCACAGCGCTTTGGGGGGGGGGGTTTAGCATCTGAATCTCTGTAATAATAGAAATACAGTAGTTGTAAAGAGTGTGATAAAGTTGTGACAATAGCGCGCATTAAAGGAGATCTGCCGAATATCCGGTCACATAACAATAGAGCAGCAGCAGTCGTATGTATCATTATAACTATCACATTATCTCTATAGAAAAACAAAGAGAGAATATTTTTATATTAATTTAGAAATTTTTATGGTGATTTTTATTTAGAGATATTGATTTGAAACCTTTGCTGTGGATTACTGACATGAATATGAGGAAAAAAATGTATTGCAAGTGTTTGGTCATTTTATGTTTTCATATGAAAATAAGGCCTTTTATGCCTAAAAATGCCCAAAATTCCACATATTTTGGTGACAAAAGCTGAAAAGATGGAGCCTGGTTTAAATTCATGTTTTTATTTTGTTGACGCATTTGTTACAAAAACTATTCAGACGGGATTTTGGATATCTTCTTTAGTTTTAAAATAAGATGTTTTTAGTGGAAAATTTTAATTTCGTCTTGTTTTTTGAAATGCCAAACTCAGTAAATCAGGCTGGGAATTAGATAATAAAAAATCCCTCTGAAAAAGCCTTTCCAGTTCAAGACTGGAAAGCTTGAAGTCTGTAGGTGCTACTGATGTGGAGATACTGATTCAATGTTTCTTCCATATGAAGAAACATTGAATAATTTGCAATAATTTAACATGTCATTGTGAAGATTAGGTATTTTGTTTGTGTTCAGGTGAAAGTTTATATGTTAAGAGAACAAATTGACCCAAAACCTAAAAAGAGATTTTCCTGCAGTGAGCACGTGCACTCAAATGGGTTTTGGGTCATTATTTCCAAGATAAGATAAGAGTAACGTAATGAAAGATTTTTTTATTTTTATCAATGTTAAGTGAGCTACAGAAGCGCAGGTAGAAAAAGTCGACTTTTTTATCATTTGTTTTGGTTTTATTTGCTTTCTAAGTGTAAATTTACATAGTTTTGTGACATTCCTGTTCTGTAAAGCACTGAACTACAAACTGAGCTGTAGAAATAAACGTGCTTTGCTTTAGCAATAGTTCAAATCAAATGTTGCACGATAGCGCTGTATTTTCGAGAAAAGCGAGGAAAATGAAAAGTCAAGAATACATTACTTAAACTGAGTTTGATTATTACTCTTTCTAAGCTTTTAAAAAATCTTCTTCAGTTCTTTTTTTGTTTTGTAATATCATTTCATAGAAACATTTCCTTGTGTTCAGCGGTGTCCCGTCTGAAATACTGTACCACGAGAAGCTCTACACATGCAAATGTCTCATGCCACATCCTAAGTTAAGATAGCAGTGGGACTTGTATGTCACTGTAAACCTGGAGTTGTTGTGCGGTTATGGGGGCATGGGCAGTGGGTGATTCAGTTTTCCAAAATACAGCGCAGGGTCAGGAGACGGGGCGCGATAATAAATAGTCGCGGTGTATCCAGGGAGCACAAACCTCTAAGCTGCTCTCTTGTACCTTTAATAAAGACATGAAGCCGCCCTCACCGCGGACGGCCCGCTGTGAGGGAGAGCGCTGATCTGGCACCAAACATGACATAATGCAGAGTATAAATAAATACTCTTTATGCTGAGACGCAAAATGTATCTTTAGCATTAACACCATCTTGGATAAGCGGAAAAGGAAGTGCCTGGTGTGAAATAATATCATTTTAATCTTCTCACAATAACGGTTGGAGCTGTACTATAAAGAGAGGAACAAAAACTGCAAGATGCAAACAGTGTGACGATGGTAGAGCGGGTCGTCTCATGGTGGGAAGGTCGGGGGTTTCACACACTGTCATTGTGTCCTTGGGCAACACCCGCCTTGCCTCCAGTGTCTGCGTACATTAGTGTATGAATGAGGGTACGAGAGCCCCGGCTCCAGAACAAACTGACTGAGGGTGCATTAGAGTTTCAAAAAGGTGCAAGTAGAGATTTTTGCCATTACAATGTATTGTAAAACTAAGGGTCAAAATGAGGTTGCAGAACACCCTTTTGCACCCCTGTAGATCCGGCACTGGATGAGTGGTTCCTTGATGTAAAACGCTTTGGATAAAAGCGCTATATAAATTGAGACCATTTACCATTTTACACAATGCTTTCAGTTTCCCCAACTCTGTAGACATGCACCATCGGTAGGAGTCATTAATAGCACACTGAAAGCATTCATTACAAGTCATTTGCAGGGTTTTGCACCAGATGCCTTCCCTTTTTAAACTCCAAAAGAGTAGGTGTGTTGGCCCGAATGACAAAAAATGCTCATGTTTGAACATCAGATCCTTTGGTAAGTCGTTTCCAACTTCTTTTTGTCTTGCGGACCCCTTGGAGATTTCAGTGGTAGTCTGTGTACCCCCTACCTCAGGGGTGTTGCAGTTTATTTAGAAAGCAATCACTTAAAAGCACGTTTTGTAATTAAAAAGACACAATGTTGCGTTCAAAGTAAACCTAAAATACTACCAAAACTACACATTTTACTGCAAATTATAGCTTTTCCTATAAGCCGAATGCCCATCTCGACTGCGCATGCGTAAGTCAATCAGGCTCCTAATTTTGACCCAAACAAACCACCACCGCCATTGAAATGTGTGAGCGAGTTCAGGTAGCGGAGCGTGAACACTGAAGTATATTGAGCCATAACTGTGAACCGTAAGGCTTACGGGCATTGGTTTACAGACTATAAGTCTCAAGTGACATTTCTTGCAAATATTTAAGTTGTAAATATCTTGAAAGCGAGGGAAAAGTCAGGACGGCGGCTCCGTAAGCAGGAGTGGACCATCACGGACAGGGGAACGACAGGACCTGGGATCAGCCCGACACAGACACCCTCACTTTTTAAATCATTTGAATTCGTCTTGTAATCACAGGGAAAAGTTCCAAAACAGTGTTGATGTTAAATACAGTGGGTAAATTTCCGTCTGTCAAATTAGTGACCGATTAGCTATGTTGTTCACCATCAGATCACTCGTAAAAAAATAAAGTACATTTAGATGGCATAGCCTATGTGTGTGTGTATGTGGATCTCTCTGGTCACAATTAAGATAAAGATTTCATCTACTGTCCACCTCCTTATTGACAAAAAAAAAGGGATTCCATGTTTTTATTTCTCATTTCAGTTTAAATGTTGTGAATATCGGCGACATGAGGCCACAGTTTCAGACCCTGGACTTTGTCCAACAGTCGCTTCAAGGGTCACAAATGTTTTTCTCACATAGTTATTCCAACTATATGAACAAGGACTGGTCGTCACTTTTGAAGCATCTCTTCGTATGAATGGCAGTTTCGTTTCTGACTATCTCCGTACGCAGCCCTGGTTGTAAAAAGAGACTTTAAGCTAATATTGTAACAGGCTCCATGGCGACGACAAAACGCTTTAAATCATCAACTTTCCAGTGGTTCTTCGTTGCTTTACACTAACTATCATTATTGTTTGGTAGCCAAAAGACATTCCATTACCCATAATGCAACGGGCCAGCCGAGATAGGCATTTGGCTTATTAAAATAATGTTCAGTTTCCCTTTTTTTTTTACCTGAAATAGTTTCAAGTACCGCCCTTACCCCTGGTGGGTTAGTGGACCAACACTCAGTCCATTGCATGTTGACAATTGTATCTACATTAGGATAAAAGTTAACTCACAAACATGTACAGGTATAGTTGTGTTTTGAAACTGATACAGAATACTCAGGAAGGATTGTTTATCTGATGTAAATGTAATTTAATGTCTAACTGTAAGATCATGAAATGCAAATATAATTTACATGAACAAGGGGTAGGCACTTATAAGCTTCTTGTTTCAGTCTACTCCCTTTGAACTTCCATAAACTACTACTACAACAACTACTACTATTGTACCACTGTTGGTCCACTTTAAACCGATTATCTAAATAATATATTTACACTGAGAGCTCTACATGAAACCCTCTATTTATCCGTGCTTGGGACCAATATAGGGACAGAGTCACTGGAGTTCCCCTGAAACTCAATCTGAAACTGCCCGTAGTTCTATCACATTCTTCACTGTAACCAGTAAACAACACAGTTATGCTAAAATCGCTAATCTTAGAAAACTATTTTAATCCGCAGTTGCATTGTTTGTCTACGAACTGTATAAACTAGGACCAAACCAAATACTCATACAGCGATAAAGGAATAGAATAAATTCCCTGAGCCGCAGTTGCTGCCCGACTACTGTAAAGTGTGTTAGCGAATATTCCCCAAGGTCAGTGCTGTAAATACCGCCTGTCGTTAATCAGCCCACTCCGATTTATGAAGTGTCCCAGGGCAAAAACACAAGCCTCTCAGCCAACACAACTGCCGAAACCAGACACACTTGTAAAAGAGACACCGCAGGAGCCACCGATATAACATTTTCTTTTTAATTTGAAACATTTTGACCTCTGTGGACGGCAAGGACGAACCGACCTCCATGTGTGTCTTCGAATTGGATATTTACGACGACATGTGAAACCATGATATCATTAATTACTCTAAAGCTGAGCGCCACCCAACTCCTGTTACCTCACTGAACATGCATGTGTGTGTTTATGAGTTAGCGGCTACGTCAGGCACATCTCTGCGTCTATGTAACATTGTCATTTTACGCATATGGGCTAGCCAGAGTGCGCTAAGCTAGGTTAATCCAGGAGGCAAGCATCCAATCACCGCGGCCCATATGTGTTTGTGCATGTCTGTAGCTTTAGCTCGGCAGATGTAAGCTTGAGTTACATAAAGAAATGAGGCAACGTCAATTCAATCAGGAATACGGTATGTTAAGGAAATGTGTGAAGTCACCTGTTGCTGTCATCCCATCACAGCCTTTGCCTCTCCTCTCTCTTCCTCTGCCCCCTCTCCTCTCTTCCTCTCCCCTCTCCTCTCCTTCCTCTGCCCCTCTCCTCTCCTTCCTCTGCCTCTCCTCTCCTTCCTCTGCCCTCTCCTCTCCTTCCTCTGCCCTCTCCTCTCCTTCCTCTGCCCTCTCCTTCCCTCTCCTCTCCTTCCTCTGCCCCTCTCCTCTCCTTCCTCTGCCCCTCTCCTCTCCTTCCTCTGCCCTCTCCTCTCCTTCCTCTGCCCCTCTCCTCTCCTTCCTCTGCCCCTCTCCTCTCCTTCCTCTCCTCTCCTTCCTCTGCCCCTCTCCTCTCCTTCCTCTGCCCTCTCCTCTCCTTCCTCTGCCCCTCTCCTCTCCTTCCTCTGCCCCTCTCCTCTCCTTCCTCTGCCTCTCCTCTCCTTCCTCTGCCTCTCCTCTCCTTCCTCTGCCCTCTCCTCTCCTTCCTCTGCCCCTCTCCTCTCCTTCCTCTGCCCCTCTCCTCTCCTTCCTCTGCCTCTCCTCTCCTTCCTCTGCCTCTCCTCCTCCTCTGCCTCTCCTTCCTTCCTCTCCTCTCCTTCCTCTGCCCCTTCCTCTCCTTCCTCTGCCTCTCTCCTTCCTCTGCCCCTCTCCTTCGTCTTCCTCTGCCCCTCTCCTTCCTCTCCTCTGCCCCTCTCCTTCCTCTCCTCTCTCCTTCCTTCTGCCACAGCAGCAAATCCAAAAACCTCCACAGTTTCGCAGTCGCCTGTTATTCACCACCATACTCCGCCTTAGAATTGCTTTATGAAATATAAGTTTGACTCAAGAAATATTATTTCAAATCCAGTGCATCTAATTTTACTTTGATCATTAAATGTATTGTCCAACATTTACTTATTGGGTAACACCTTCAGAATTATAAAGGTGGGAAGAGCCAGAACCAACTTTTTACAATTAAAAAAAAAAAAGCTGTATAAAAACATTGGGGGATCACTTTCAAATCCACATTGTCCGAGTCCAAGTCGGAGTTATTTAGGATTTATCTGAGTCCAAGTCTGATAATGACTAAACCCCAGTCCAAGTCACAACTCCAGCCTATTTAGGGGGTTTCTTATCTTTTCCTATGCTCACTTAATGAAGAGCCCCCTACACCTGCAGCACAGTGGAGGCGTCATCTCTTTTTGACGCTACAGGAAACAAACAGTTCAAACAGGTTCATGTCTTGGTACCTGGTTCATCTTCTACTCTTCGCCAGTTTGTCATATATACCTATGTGGTAACAAGACTACGACTCTATAAATTTGCTACAGTGACCTAGTTTTTTTTAAAACCTTTTTTCCCTCTCCTTTGCAGAAGACTCCAACCTCAGCTCTGACTCCGCCCGGGTACCTACCTGCTCCACTGGCCCCAACCCGATACCTACCTGCTCCACTGGCCCCAACCCGTTACCTACCTGCTCCACTTTCCCTATAGTCCAATACCTACCTGCTCCACTTTCCAATACCTACCTGCTCCACCGGCCCGAACCCGATACTTACCTGCTCCACCGGCCCCAACCCGATACCTACCTGCTCCACCGGCCCGAACCCGATACTTACCTGCTCCACTGGCCCCAACCCGTTACCTACCTGCTCCACTTTCCCTATAGTCCAATACCTACCTGCTCCACTTTCCCAATACCTACCTGCTCCACCGGCCCCAACCCGATACATACCTGCTCCACCGGCCCGAACCCGATACTTACCTGCTCCACCGGCCCCAACCCGATAGCTACCTGCTCCACTTTCCCTATAGTCCAATACCTACCTGCTCCACTGGCCCCCTTACCTCGTTTTCTGGAAAATAAATGAGTAAACCTTTGCCTTGAGTTTGGTCCTGCATTTGGGTTCAATTTCCTACTCTTGCAACAGGTTTGACAAATAAAAATCTTGACTCTTGACTTGTTTCACTGGATACTTTTGTACGTTTTTGCCATGTTTTTGGATTTAATTTTTTACTGCAGAGAGTCCATAATGGTCCTGAAGAAAGACGCTTTTTAAAAGTAAACAAAAAACTAGCTTAATGGACGTTCACTGGAGAATTAAACAGATTAACTGCTAAGCTCTTCCCAGAGGATGGTGAAAGACTGTTATACGGTTGTACAATGACAAATAAAGCACTTGCTGAACCCTTCTTTAAAGGATCTTAGCATTTAACTGCATTTGAAAAGCGTTTAGCTTTTTGAGACCTGGTGTAAGAAGCTGTTCCTCAGTCAGTTGAATAAAGAGGATGTGAGATGGGTGCATGGGATCTCCCTTTGAGATAACCTGCTTTCCTGCGGCATAGTGATCAGAGTTAACAGGCACATTTATCCTCATAAGATGATACATTTGCAGATATAACTTTTGTCCCCTCAAAGATGTGGCTGCATGATGAATAATTGAAGATTTCTCAGCATTTCTTTTTGCATAAGTAAAGATGTAATGAAAGAGACTGGGATGGTCAAAAGAGTTGATTTTGCTCAGAAGAGTTGATTTTGCATTATAAGTCTCCTTTTAAATACTTCATTGTAAAAAACAAATAAAAGTATCTGATTGATCCTTACGCAAATATGTCGTTTGGCCCCATTCACACGGCCTTAATAAAGACAGACGTTTACATAGGACATGCCAGAGCGCAGTTGGTGGAGCAGCTGATGGAGAAGCTCAGTGAAGAGGTGCATTATGGGTATCCGTGCAGAGCCGGTGGCGGGTCGGGTGCAGCGGAGGTGGAGGGCATGCGGACATAACTGTGTGAGTGACTAATGCAGGGGAAATCCAGATGAGTCAAAACCACCAGTGTCCAGTGAAGAGTCTGCGAGGCGATGACTTACAACCGACGCGCTAAACTGCCCGGCAACTCGGCATTGTTCAAAACGCCTCATGGGAAAACGCTATTTCGATAAAGACGATGTCAGAGAAGTGCAGGGGGATTGCACAAGCAGATGAGGTAATATAAACTACAGTAATTGAGGAGGTTTCAACCAAAAGGAGTTTCACATCCACAAGCCACACGCAAAGTCAATGGGTTTGTGCAAGTTTTGTTTATGTATTCTGTCCTCCACCATCTCCACAAAGGACAGTTTTACAGCAAAAGATCCTGAAACAAATATAAACATTGTCTGCTGAATTGATCACATGAGAAGGCTAACTTTAAAGGAATAGGCCACCGTTTTTACATACTGAGATATGTTCTTATACCTTAGCTTTGACGAGTTCATTTGTACCTGTCTTGTCTTCACGTGTGCCTTCAGTAGCGTAAACACAGCACAGACGGCGTTAGCATTTAGCCTCTCTCTTCTCCTCTATAGCTCCAAACAAGGTGAAGATAGAAGCTACCAAACTCTTCCACGTTTTCCCTATTTAAATATGGTTACGTGAAGTGTTACACTACAAAGTATAATTACACAAAATTAAACAATGTGGATTTTCTAAGCAGATAAAAAGGGGAACTATATTGTAAGGCGTAATAATACCAGGAGTAATTCGGCATCCGCACAGTAAAGTGAAGATATCACTGCGCGGATGCCGAATTACTCCTGATATTATTACGCCTTACAATATAGTTCCCTTTTTATCCGCTTAGAAATCCACATTGTTTAATTTACTTTGTACACTACACTTCACGTAACCATATTTAAATAGGGAAAACGTGGAAGAGTTTGGTAGCTTCTATCTTCACCTCGTTTGGAGCTATAGAGGAGAAGAGAGAGGCTAAATGCTAACGCTGTCTGTGCTATGTTTAGGTTTTGGAAAGCACATGTGGAGACCAGACAGGTACAAATGAACTTGTCAAAGCTAAGGTAAGAACATATCTCAGTATGTAAAAACGGTGGCCTATTCCTTTAACCTCTTTCCCCGCGCCCGAACCGAGCACATTCTCTCCAGTTTGGCTTTGCCCAAATCTAAAAGATCACAGACTATAGGCCATTTGACAGACCTACGGGTGTTTTGTTTTTTTCATTGCTTTTTTTGTTGAGTTTTTGGCGCATTTTTGTCATGTTTTCATCTCTTTAGGTCATGTTTTTGTCTGTTTTTGTTGCTCATATGGCACTTTTTTGCTTCACTTTTTGTGGCTTTTTTCATTGCTTTTTTTGTCATGTCTTCTCCACATTTTCATTGCGTCTTTGTCAAATTTTCCGTTGCTTTTCTGTCATGTTTTTAGTCATTACTTTTTCCATTGCCTTTTGTCGCCATATTGATGCTTTGTTTTAAGAAGCTCAGTTCAGGTGGGGGTTCAGAGGTTATTATTCTGGTTTATAGACATCAAGAGCAAACGTTTTCCAAAAGTATCTGGACACACTGAAAAAACATTGTCCAGATGAAAACATTGTTGAAAACCTTTGCTCTACGTTTAGATTTTTAATTGTGCTTTCCAAACATTTCTCCAAACATTTCTTTTCTGTCCGACTTCATTGCACTTCTCAGTCATGCTCAGTGGTGTTAAACACATTTTTTGTGTGTGCGGCTGCCTCAGGGCAAACCGATGGAGAAGTGGCTACTATTCAGCGGCCAACATCTCAGCCATACCAACATACAGGCATAGTGGGAGGAAACTCTTTCTTCTATTACATTCATTATAACTTCTTGTTTCAACAAATGTTTATACGGTTCTTCTAGGTATAGGTTTTGGTCATGTTTTTGTTGCTTTCCTCATCGCTTTTTTTGGCGCCTTATTGTCATCTTTTTGTCTCGGTTTTGTCACTTTTTAGTCATGTTTTTGTTGTTTTTTAAATTGTGTTATTGTTGCTTTTTCATCACTTTTTCATCATGTTTTTGTCGCTTCTTTGTCCCTCTTTTGTTGCTTTTTATGTCACTTTTTGTTGTTGTATTTTCCTCCTTGTTTTCATCGACTTTCTTCTAAAAAACATTGAGCACATTTTTTAGATTTGGGAAAAGCCAAACTGGAGAAATGTGCTCGGTTCAGGTGAGTGTTAAGAGGTTCAGATATAAAATGTAATGAATAGTCTCCAGCGGAAAGAAGAGGTTGGGAAATATTGGCTTGAATGCAACAGATCTGTACTGTTTTAAGCCGCCAGCTTAATTTGACATCATTATACTGTGCTGTGTTTTATAAATGAGTGTATTTTTTTGGTTTTGACAGGGTTGTTTCAGGTCAGTAGAGAGTCCTTGCCTCAAGTGGAGGAGTTCAAGTATCTCGGGTCTTGTTGTGAGGGACGGATGGAGTGTGAGATCGATAGAGGGATCGGTGCGGCGTCAGCAGTGATGCGGTCGCTGTATCGGACTGTTGTGGTGAAGAGGGAGCTGAGTCAGGGGGCAAAGCTCTCGATTTACCGATCGATCTACGTTCCCACCCTCACCTATGGTCATTGTTAGAGAAATAACTATAGTGCTCGAGAGGATCAGTGAAGAATAGGCAGCAGTCAGGATGTCTAATGCAGGAGAAGTTTATTTACCATCGTTACGGGACCCGGAGACATTGGGTTCAATTTCCTACTCTTGCAACAGGTTTGACAAATAAAAAATCTTGACTCTTGACTTGTTTCACTGGATACTTTTGTACGTTTTTGCCATGTTTTTGGATTTCATTTTTTACTGCAGAGAGTCCATAATGGTCCTGAAGAAAGCCGCTTTTGAAAAGTAAACAAAAACTAGCTTAATGGACGTTCACTGGAGAATAAAACAGATTAACTGCTAAGCTCTTCCCAGAGGATGGTGAAAGACTGTTGTGCTAGTCCTACCATTCAAGTCTGTCTGTGCTTCCACAGAAGAGGGATAAATACCGTCTAAGAGCGTCATACTGACACGCAAGCAAAACATTCAGTGACTGATAGTGGGCGTCTGAGCACCACAGTCAAGGCTATGACAGAGATAGTACGACTGTACAGTTTGACCCAGTATGAGAAATAGCGATTTAATGTTATCCTCTAACAGTCATGAGATCTGGGTAATGACCGAAAGGACAAGATCGCGGATACAGGCGAAATGAGTTTCCTTCGAGATCGGGTGAGGAGCTCAGTTACCCGGGAGGAGCTCGGAGTAGAGTCGCTGCTCCTTCACGTTGGAAGGAGCCAGCTGAGGTGGCTCGGGCATCTGTTTCGGATGCCTCCTGGCCGCCTCCCTCGGGAGGTGCTCCAGGCATGTCCTATTGGAGGAGGCCTCGTGGAAGGCCCAGAACATGCTGGTGGGACTATGTCTCCGAGCTGGCCTAGTGTCTCCTCGGGGTCCCCCAGAACAGCTGGAGGAGGTGTGCGTGGATCGGGAAGTCTGGGCATCTCTGCTGAGACTGCTGCCTACTCGATAAAGTGGAAGAAAATGGATGGATAGATGGAGGGTTGTTTTGTTTGAAAGTGTAAACCCTGTTGTTCAGTTTTCTGTGAAGCACTATGGTCTTCTGAGTTGTTGAAAGTACCTCACACTTTGATTGACTGATTGTAAATAAATGGTTATTAATACATAAAAAAAGCGGAGAATACTACTCGTGCAGAAGCCTCCATGTCGGCGGCAGATAAAGCAGCTCCTGACTCCGTCATGTGACCAGTCGGACCAGTCTCAGCTGTGATTCATTATTTACTGTAATATCATTCTCCCAGACAATTACCGAGGATTCCCACGGTGAGGCTGAGATTGTGTCTTTTGTCACATGACTTTTACGCCACTCTTCAGGAGCGTCTTGGGAAAATCTGCCTGGCCTGCGGCGCTGGAGCGGCACAGAGCCAAAGTCGGGTCACCGCTTATCCAGAAAAACTAGTGTCGGTTGGAGTTGTTTCTCAGATCTCTTTTCACTTATGACTCTGATAATGATAACAAACTATAGTGACGGAGGGACACGCTGTAACCAACTGTGTCTGCTATTTATAGACGTAAATGTTTACAGCAAAAGGAAATTTACAACTGAAGTGTGGGAACTATTTTGTTCATATATGTTTGTGTGTTTCAGAACATTTGTTATTAAGGTATTGAGTCAGGAAGAACGTACAGCTATTGAAAGAAAAGTTGATGTTGTCATTTATAATGCTGTACAGGTTGGGATACTAGTACAACTTTCCTGAAAGGGCCAAGAGGAAGACAAAAAAGTTTAAAAAGATCGACAAAAAATAACTTCAGGTCATATACTCAACTTCATAACATATTCCGAAAAAAGTAATTATATTATGCATTATCTGTTCCCCGGCCAGCCGTCCTCTCCTGCTTCTTGTATCTGTTCAAAAGCAGGACCATCTGGTACTTTGCTAAAAGGCAATAAAATCTCAAAAAGTTTAATATCGATCCAATCCCAGATCGCATCATCACGGCATGAAGACCAAATTAACCACCAGGTAAATCGTTTCTTAAATGTACTTAACAAGACTGTATCTGCTTCATCTTCTCTAAGTATTTTCTTCTTGTGGCCGTCTATTGAAAGTTTTTTTGTCCCATTCCAAATATTAGTGTTGAATTCTCCTACGTTTAAAACTGCTGAGTTGCTTATCACTCTTTGTATCCTTAAAGGTGCATTATGCATTTGTTTATGAGAAGAAAATATAATGTATTTACGCGTAATTACCTTTTTGTGACCTAATGACTGCATGGGTTGTTAACATGGCGGCTTTACTTTCGATCACAGTGTGGCCTGGAACATTCTAGGGTCAATTGTTGTGTAGGTTTTCTGGTCAGGTCTGTGAAAAGCTACCAGAAACTCTAAAAACAATTGATCCTGGAGCCACTGTTGTGGAAAGTAAAGGCACCATGTTAACCACTCAAACAGCCGCTGGATCACTAAAAGCTCAAATATGCAATAATAGAAAGGTTATTTTTTTCACATAAAAAGTTCCATGATGCACCTTTAACTGAACATTTTGAACTATACTGTTGCCATCAGTCCAACACATGCTCCTAAGGACCAGCTCGACACAGAAAATGCTAATACTGCAGTGGGTAATCAAAGAATGGATTTGGATGAGAACTTCACTTGTTTAAATCTCAAATTCTGCTGACTTTAGTCAGTGAGGAAGAGCTGGAGACGTACCCACTCCCGGTAAAGTTACAGTCATGTCTTAGGAGAGCTGAGCCGCTCACAGCAAAGGCTCATGTTTGTTTATACATTTATGCGGTATTTTTTAATTATGAACATATTTGTCATAAAATAAATGCTTGTATTTCAATTTCATCTTTAAAGCAGAGCTAAGTAACTCATGCCCCTAGAGGCCATAAGCGCCACTGCAGGTGTCGTAGTGTGACCCGAGGTACTTAAAAATAAATAACCAAAAATAACTAAAGTAGTGATAAACCAAAGGACACACAGATAAGTTTGTAACAATAAATGGGCAGAGACAGTGTTTTTAAAATATGTAATTAAAAGTTTATTTGAGAGACCAGCAGCAATAAAAGAGGTTAGAAAAATGATATTTATTTTGCAGGGTTAAAATTCAAGTTAAAATGGCCAAAAGTAAAAAACGACCAATTAAAACCTTGCAGCCCCTGGGCCAGAACCAATCGAAATCTAAAAAGACAGATAAGTATTAAAAAGAACCTAACAAGAATGACTTGGGAGGAGGTAGCCCCACCCCAAACAAAACGGAAAGTGCTACCCACATACACACACACACTAAATAACAAAATCCCAGGTGCAAAACGGAAAACACGGGCCAAACCCCCCTCCCAAGCACATCCAAGGGACAAACAAATCTAAAACTAAAAGACCCAGGGACTGCTATACCGAATTGGTGCAGAGCTAAAATCCTAAGGGTTTCTAAATGTTGCAAACTCTAAAAGGAAACCCATAAAACGAACTCTAAAACAAAACAGTAGCAGGCTAAAATCTGCAATTAAAATGGAAACAAACGTTAAAAACCCAAATGCAATACATGTAAACAAAGTACTAAAACGCTTGTCCCACCTTAAAATTGCAATAAAACGGGGGAAAATAGCCGCCACCGGAGTTCTAAAATAGCTCTAAAACCAGAGGAATAAATTAACAAATGTTTAAAAAAATGCTAAAAGCGAGGGAGGTTAAAACACACCTGTCACCAGCCAGCAGCAGTCGAGACTGATCACCAGGCGTGGGGGAGATTTAAAGGAGAGGCCACTTCCTCCATTAGGCAGGAAGCGGCAAATCCATGTTTGGGAAGGGAGCCCCTACTGCCCGCTACAATCTGCCCCCAGTTTGTCATCTCCGTCCCGGTGATACCATGGCTAGTCCCAGGGCCTAAAATAAGCACTCACCATACTACTGGCACCACTGACCCGGGAGGTAGCAGCCCCACCTGACCTATGAGATGCCGTGGTAGGGAGATGGTGCCGGTTCGGGTGCTGACCAGCTGTGGCCCGGGTTGTCCTCCTGGGGCCTTCTGGGAGCTGATGCGTAGGCTGGCTTGAGGAACCTCCTGAGGGCTCAGAGACAGGTGGATTATTAAGCTGGAGGGGGGTACCTGCTTGTGAGGGCACAGTGGAAGCGGTTGCCTCTCCAAGGGCTTGCCTGGTGACCACGTAGAAACTGCTCTCTTCCTCATCCTCCTCAGTCTCACGTTGGACCTCTGGAGACTGTATGTTTGGGCTCTGAGGGCAGAGGTGGTCGGGCACAGGTTTCAACATGCAACGATGAACAGTTCTTACCCTCTGAGGGTCTCTCATGGGGGCCACCGAATAGACTGGTCCACCAGAACTTGGGGCTTGCACCACCACATGGATTTCTGGGCCCCACACGTCCTGGATCTTCGAGCGGCCCCGTCTGCTATGGTCCTGGAGGTATACAAACTGTTGCTCTTGTAGGTCGGTTGATTTTACTCCAGCATCATGCCGCTCCTTCCGACGGGCCGCTGCTACTTTTAGCCGTTGTTGTGCCCCATCAAACGCCACCTGTAGTCTCTTCCGGTGCTCCTGAATCCAGTCCTCCACTCTACCCTCACTGGCCTCTGGAACCCGGCCAAGGAGGAAATCGATGGGAAGATACGGTTCCTGCCCAAACATAAGGAGATGAGGAGACTCCCCGGTGGACTGATGGATGGTAGTGTTGTAGGCGAATATAACTTGTGGGAGGTATTTGGACCAATTCTGTTTCTTCTCAAGGGGCAGAGTTCTTAGCAGGTCGTGGAGCGTCCTATTAAAGCGTTCACACTGACCATTTCCTTCCGGATGATAGGGGGTGGTACGTGTCTTTTGGGTGCCATAGATGTCGCAGAGCTGGCGAATGAGAGCGCTTTCAAAGTTCCTGCCCTGATCTGAATGCAGCCGTGTTGGGACACCGAACTTGTAAAACCACTCCTGCACCAAGATGCGAGCCACCGTCGAAGCTCGCTGGTCCCTCGTAGCAACAGCCTGTGTAAACTTAGAAAACACATCCGTCATTACGAGCACATTCTCTGTACCGTCTTGTGAAGGTTCGAGTAAGGTAAAGTCAATTGCTAACACTTCATTGGGTCTGGACGCTAGCAAGTGACCCATGGCAACCTTAGTGCGAGGCACTGAGGCCTTAGCAAGAGTACAGCGCTCACAACGTTGGCCCCAATCCTTAATGTCCTTGTGCATAAGAGGCCAGTAGCATCTCTGTCTTACCAAATCCGTAGTTCTTTCCAGGCCTTGATGGCCATGTCCATGGTGCAGCTGCTGAAGTACCTCCTCTTTCAGACAGGCTGGTAGAAGCAGCTGGTACAGGTCTTCGCCTCCATCTGACCTCTGAGTGTGGCGATACAGCACCCCGTTCATCTCCTGTAGCCGGTCCCACTGCCGACACAGTTCCAGCACCTGAGGGGAGAGGTTAGCTCTGTCGGTCCGGTCCGGGCGTCTCTGGTTACGCCAGAATGTCAAAAACGTCCCTAGTACTTCGTCAGCTTGTTGTAAGGCCATCAACTCCTCTGCTGAATGGGATGGAAAGGCAGAGATAGCGGCTTGAGTCACCTGGAGGACAGAGTTAGGAGGTACAGGTCTCTGAAGCACTGGTGGAACAGCGGTACCAGGCAGGCATTGCTCCAGTGTCTCTGACGCTGGCCACCTCGACAGAGCATCAGCATTACCATTTGTTCTGCCTGACCTGTAACGTATGGTAAAGTCAAACGACGCTAGTTGGGCTGCCCACCGCTGTTCTGTTGCCCCCAGTTTTGCCGTTTCCAAGTGACTAAGAGGGTTATTGTCTGTCCATACTGTGCATCTTTGGCCCAGGAGGTAGTCACGAAATTTCTCCGTCATTGCCCACTTTAATGCCAGGAACTCTAATTTCATGGAGCTATAATTTGACATGTTTCTCTCCGTTGGTCTGAGGCCTCGACTGGCATACGCTATTGGCCGCACTTTACCCTCATGCTCTTGTGAGAGCACGGCGCCGAGTCCATTAAAGCTAGCATCAATTTCCAAAATAAATGGCAGAGAAAAGTTTGCATAAGCAAGAACAGGCGCACTCACCAAGGTAGCTTTCAGGTCATTGAAGCTCTTTTCACAATCACCTGTCCAGCTGGCTGCCAAAAATTGCCGCTTGGAACGCCCTTGTGCTCTCTGCACCTCTGCAATCAGCTGGTGGAGAGGGCCTGCCATCTTTGCAAAGCCCTTGACGAACCGCCGATAGTAGCTGGCAAAGCCTAAAAAAGATCTCAATTCCGTTGTAGTGTTAGGGCGAGGCCAGCCAGCTACGGCGGTGATTTTGTCGGGGTCCGTGGACACTCCATCAGCAGAGATCACATGGCCAAGATACTTCACTTCCTTTTTGAAGAATTCACATTTGGAAAGCTTTACCTTAAGGCCTTCTTGTTGCAGCCGGCTCAAAACAGCACCCAGACGCTCGAGGTGGTCATCTATAGAGGAGGAATAAACAACAACATCGTCAAGATATAAAAGCAGAGATTGGCAGTGCTGGGATCCAAACATCCTCTCCATTAGCCTTTGGAAAGTGCTGGGTGCATTACATAAGCCGAATGGCATCCTGTTGAACTCGAATAAACCAAACGGTGTGCAAAATGCAGTTTTCATTCTGTCATGCTCGGCCACCGGGACTTGATTATAGCCGCTAGCAAGGTCTATAGTTGAAAACCATTTTGCACCAGACAATGCATCCAGCGACTCCTCAATCCTGGTAATGGAAATGCATCTCTGCGTGTTCTGCTGTTGAGTTGTCTGTAGTCAACGCAGAGGCGTATGGTACCATCCTTCTTCTTGACAATCACAATAGGAGAGGCGTAGGGGCTACTACTCTCCCGGATCACCTGACTATCAAGTAGTTGTCGTATGTGGGCCTTAACTGCCTCGTACTCAGAGGGGGGTATTCTCCTAAACCTCTGTCTGACAGGTGCATTATCGAGCAATGGGATCTCATGAGAAATGAGGTTTGTACAACCCAAATCACCTTCGCTAGTGGAAAACACAGAACTGTACTGCCTGAGTAGACACCTCACCTTGTCCTGCTCATTTGGAGGTAAAGCGGACAGATCTAGCCCATCTAAAGGGCTAGGCTGGGTACTCTCTGTAACCATCTGAGAGGAAATGGTGGCTCTCACCTGCTCGTTAGGGGACCCCACTACCTCGGTGACACCCTCTGGTAAACTCACTATGTCGGCTGGACTCAACATACCTACAGGGATGCGTGGGTGTAGCACGGCATCGGTGGTGCCTACATTTAACACTGGGATGTACGCCGTGCCTCGATGTACCGCGACCATAGCAGGGGCTATGACCACACCTGCTGGAATAGAACGCATACTGGTCAACGGTTCAAAAAGGCCAGACTCCAAGGGACCGAACCTGCCTTGAGGACATGTAGTTGGGACAATCTTAACTGTACCTGCAGGAATGCACACTGGCCTCCGACCTCGTACTCTCACCATGCCTATTTTAGGGCTGTCTCCCTCTACCTGGGCTCTCTGACAGTGCTGAAATGCATTAAACCAGGGGGAAGCGTCTCCTGTCACAAAAGGGAGTTCAAACAGTGAGGGGCCATGCTGCTGGAAAAGCTCATTGTAACATTCCCTTATTACATTCATGCCCAAAATGCCTGGGACCTTAGGTTGGGGCAAATGGTTAGGAGGATCTCGCACAACTAAAACGCAGCGACCTAATACAACTTTGCCTAGTACCTCAACATCTGCCTCCAAATAGCCAACATAAGGTATGTCAACCCCATTAGCTGCGTGAAGCTCAAGCCAATGGCAGGAGTTTAACTTTTCCTTGAAGTTACTAGCAAAAAAGCTTTCAGTGATAGTTGTTACCATAGATCCTGTGTCAAGGAGACATTCCAATTCCACCCCACCCAGACTCACTGTTACAGTGGGACAAGTTCCTATGAGTTTTGAGACTGCAACATTACTTCTAAAGCTGGGGCCAGAGGAGCCAGTGTCATTCCCTTCTGCCATGTGGCTCTGCAACACAGAAGGAATTAGTTTTCCGTCTGCTGACTAGCTGATGTGGCCAGCTCCCGTTGAGGAAAGGGAGCCCCCGCGCTCTGGCTATGCTGTGGCTGGCGACAGTTTCGGGCAATGTGACCAGGCCGTTGACATTGTCTGCAAATAAGTGGGCCACCTCGATTAAAACTAGGGGGTCTGTTACTTTGTAACTGCAACATATTTTGTGTTAGCAGGTTTATCTGCTCCTGTTGTTTAAACAACAATTCTTTAAGCTCAGCTAGGTCATCCCGAGATGTGGCTGGGAAACCCCCAGTCCCCCTAGCCTGAGAACACTGCACTGCACAAAATGATGGTACGGACTGACTGCGCCCCCTAGGATCTGAAGGTTGGCCCTCTTGCTCCCACCTAATTGCTTCACGTCTCACATCTAATAGAGTGTAACCAGGATGTAACCGAACAAGCCTCTTTAGTTCCCTACGTAAAGCTGGATCAAGTACATGCTCAACAAATTGGTCTCTTAACAGATTAGCGGAATTTTGAAACACACCTGGGGCACTTTTAGTAACCTTTTCCATTAAACAAAATAAAGCGTGGGAATACTCTTGAAGTGTTTCACCTTCCAGCTGTTTTCTAGAAAAGAAATTCTCCTGAAGAGCAACATATGATTTTGAACACCCATACAGTTCCTGTAAAATGTTCAAAATAGTTTCAGGATTTTCCCTCTCGGCTCTGGGCCTATACCTAATTTCTTCCTTTGCTTCTCCCTCGATATGGTCATAAATGAAATAAGCCTGGTCAAGTGGCGAAAGGTACCTAGCCCGCATACTAGCCCGTACCTCCTCTACCCAGTCATTAATTCCAATGCCCGTACTCCCTCTAAAACTGGGGCATTTACGCTCACGAGGAATATAAAGAATACGTTCACCAGTAGTTGAGTGTCCATGGCCAGAGGTGTATCGAGTAGGGTTACCAATAGAGTTCTGAGAGGAAGTACCCTCACCAGGGTCCTCCTGAGCAGCTGCTCGCTCCTGTCGCAAAAGTTCATTGTCTGTCTGTAGTTGTTGCACGAGATCCCTCAATTCCTGCGCTTCCGCGGCATCCATGTCTACTTCAGATGGAGATGAGAGAAGCAGAATCAAACAAGTAGTCACAGGGTAGGTTCAGGTAGAAGTCAGGCCACGGTCCAACGCCGGGCCTGCTACTGTTTTGTCTTTAACTACTAAGCCTATAACCTATGGGCTACTGCACCAATAAATTACACAATTAAAAACACATGTCTCTGTTACAAATCCTTGCAGACAACGCCACGTTTGTGGCCCGAGGTACTTAAAAATAAATAACCAAAAATAACTAAAGTAGTGATAAACCAAAGGACACACAGATAAGTTTGTAACAATAAATGGGCAGAGACAGTGTTTTTAAAATATGTAATTAAAAGTTTATTTGAGAGACCAGCAGCAATAAAAGAGGTTAGAAAAATGATATTTATTTTGCAGGGTTAAAATTCAAGTTAAAATGGCCAAAAGTAAAAAACGACCAATTAAAACCTTGCAGCCCCTGGGCCAGAACCAATCGAAATCTAAAAAGACAGATAAGTATTAAAAAGAACCTAACAAGAATGACTTGGGAGGAGGTAGCCCCACCCCAAACAAAACGGAAAGTGCTACCCACATACACACACACACTAAATAACAAAAATCCCAGGTGCAAAACGGAAAACACGGGCCAAACCCCCTCCCAAGCACATCCAAGGGACAAACAAATCTAAAACTAAAAGACCCAGGGACTGCTATACCGAATTGGTGCAGAGCTAAAATCCTAAGGGTTTCTAAATGTTGCAAACTCTAAAAGGAAACCCATAAAACGAACTCTAAAACAAAACAGTAGCAGGCTAAAATCTGCAATTAAAATGGAAACAAACGTTAAAAACCCAAATGCAATACATGTAAACAAAGTACTAAAACGCTTGTCCCACCTTAAAATTGCAATAAAACGGGGGAAAATAGCCGCCACCGGAGTTCTAAAATAGCTCTAAAACCAGAGGAATAAATTAACAAATGTTTAAAAAAATGCTAAAAGCGAGGGAGGTTAAAACACACCTGTCACCAGCCAGCAGCAGTCGAGACTGATCACCAGGCGTGGGGGAGATTTAAAGGAGAGGCCACTTCCTCCATTAGGCAGGAAGCGGCAAATCCATGTTTGGGAAGGGAGCCCCCTACTGCCCGCTACAGTAGCATATTACGTTTTTTAACTCATTAATTGTCCGTGAGCATGGGCGTCGGACTGGGGGGGAGGAGGGTACTGAGTACCCAGGGCCCAGAGCAGGGTAGGGGCCCTCAAAAGTGCTGCAAAAAGCGTTTTGTATTGTACTTTCTAAGTTTCCTTGAATAAAACATGGCTGAAATACAATGGTTGCCAGACAGAATTTTGCACAAACAATAATGATGGATGAATCTCAGGGCCCGGACACCCCTTTAAAAATGTGCCAAAATGTTCAGCCCACACACCGGCGTTCAGCACCGCGCGCTTCAACTCAGCAGTGACTTTGATGAGGTGGGCTCTGCAATGCAATGACACAGAGCTAGGAAAGAGAAATATTAGTCTTGCCGCGCTCTTATGTGCTTTTATTTAACACTAGCCTGTTCTAGCTGACCTTAGATGCAACTTTCTTGTTAAACATGAAGTGAGGCGAGTTCCTGCCTCTGCCTGATCCCCTCCTTCTCTCCTCGTTTTAACCTCTAAAGTTTCTCTTTCCTTATATGTATTGTAATTGACTGCAGTCAGGCATATACAGTGACAAAAGCCACAGGTCGCTCACGCTATTTTCGCAGAATTAATGATGTCAACTAGCCGCACACATTTGGAGACTCGCATTATAAATGCGCAGCTTTGGAGACGAGTCAACGTGGTTCCAGTGAAAAGGTGGAGGGCTCGTGGCATTTAGCCTATTCCAACGTTTTAGACCACCACCAGTTTAAATATCTATACCACTACAGGATTAAAGGTAAGTCAATTTTTGCAAACAAACCAACCATGAACTAAGTATCCAATACAAATCTGTATTGGATATGTGTTTGTATATGACATTTTTTTTAGGCCGATCTATTTTTTTCACCTGGTTAGGCTATATATAATAAAGTTATAATAGAAAATAAGTGAACTGCACTGTCAAACTAAACCATAGTTATGTGGTTATAAAACATAAACTATAAAATGTGTATTAATTGACAGTTTGTACCCAGGGCCCAGAATTTGGTGCTACGCCCCTGTCCGTGAAAGTAAATACTAAGCTGACAGAAAGGGAGAGAGGGATATTGTACATTGTGTCACAATTCAATGACACAGTGGAGATAATCTTTTTTACTCAAACTTGGCTGTAAACACTGCTACAGTGGCGCTAGGCCGCAGTTTGCTTTGCCCATTAGCCTGTTAGCTTCTTCTTCGTGATTCCATTAGTGTGTATTGCGCCTCCGACCCGGAGGCAGAGAAGTTGCAAGAGTGGTTTTCTGGACAATCATCCCATTAACAGTTGTATTACCCCCAGATGGACTACGAAAAGGATTTATTAAGTTACTTGGTTCTTCATTGATTTTTTGTGTAAAAAATGACATTGCTCACATTTGTCTCCGCTCCTTTGAAAAAACATTAACTTCCTTGTTGACACAAGACGCCGCATGCCGTTCACCTCGGCTTTCTCTGATTGGTTAATTTGCTTGTCAATCATGCCCCTTGGGAATTGGAAGAAATTACCTCTTATCCCAGACAACACGTCTTTGTAACAAATAGAAAATCTGACTGACGGAAGCACAGCTGCCAATCTGCGCCTACAGCGTCTCCAAACGCCACCACTCACTCACACATCTACACGCCACATTCACACATGTACGAGGTGACTGGAGCATTGTGACTGCATTAACTGGGATCAAACTGTCAAGCTGAAAGTTTGCGGGCCAAGTCACCAGCAGAACACCTTTTGTCGAAAGAGTTGGGTGGCAGTAGCGTTGGCACTACAGCAATTGTAGTAGTTGTTGTTTTTACGCACTGTATCTTGTAGTAAATAGCCACATTAAGGTCATGATTAGCTGCGAATGCTTCAGTGCTGAATCCACATCTCTGACAGACTGTCTCTAAAATGCAGCGGGGGGGTTATCACTGTATTAGAAGCGACATGATGCTCCTCTCAGCTCCTAAACATGTCCCAAACAACACCAATCATTTCACCGGATGATTTATCGGCATTAGGTGGTCAAGGTCCGGATGGAGAGCCAGGTCCAGTGTTGGTGCACATGGGACGTGATGATACTTCAACCTAGAAAAGACAGGTGCCATCGGGACCTGCTTCAGCACTTCTGCGAGGTAACCCAATCTTTCGAATTCGAACTTTCGGAAATATAGTCCATGATGTAAAAGTTGTGGAGCGATGTTTAGCACCCCACAAAGAAAGTATCCAGGCAACAGGTTGACAAGTGTGATTGGTCTGCGGCCGCGGCCTATTAAAATCCATGTGTGCATCGGACATAATGATGCCTAGGCGCTGCTCAAAGACACTCTCGCCCATGTCCATAAGCTCGTACACCCGTCCGTGTGTAATCTAAGCGAGGGGTTGATGTGTCCTTTGTCACTGGATACGCTTTAAAAATAAAACGCCCTGTCCGTGTCCCCGGGACGCTTGAATGCAAGTGGATCTTTCAGAGGCATTTCTTCGAGTCTCCGATGAGTTGGATGGATACAGTTCATCTGAAACCGGGCGCATACCGAAGCCATCCAACAATTACATGTCCGACATAGTGTTCATAACCAGACAAGAACATCAACAAAAAGGCAATAAAATGAAGGGGGTTTTTTGTGTAAGGCTAAACTCATGTCAATTGACAGAGCGACAAGTGTGCAGATGAGAGAGAAGAATAACAAACTCAGGATAGAGAGAGAGGAAGAGAGGCCTGGCAAAAGGTGAACACATGGTTTGGACAATGGAAAGCGACTAATACTGTAAGTACTGAATTTACTGTGTGCCGAACTTTTGCAAAAGAACAGCTGAGGTTACGCGATAGTAGAATCTAGAATCATGAATTGAGAACTTTGTTTGGACACGGGATAAACAAAGCCAATCTTAATATTAGGTCCATAAAGTGGTTTATATTCACATAAAAAACTCTTAACCCCCACTTGAATCAAGCACATCAGTTTGGCATTACCCAAATCGTCAAAATAGTGACGAAAAGGATGATGAGGAGGATGAAAACATGACCAAAAAGTGATAGAAAAGTGACAAAAAAGCAACAAAAGAGTGACAAAAAAAGCTACGAAAACACGACAAAAACGATTAAAAAATGTGACAAAAAAGCAGCGACAAAAAAGTTGCAATCAGTTTTGTAGGCCTTAGCTTTCGAATGAGGCTTCCCACTGGCCTACAGAGTTCGGGAAATTCCACAGTTACCATGGAGATCGGCCATCTTTGCAGCTGCTAGCATACATTTCCATTGGCTAACATTAGCTAAAAACAGTATAAAAAGTGGAGAAATAACCCGTGGAACAACTCCGTGAGCTGCTGAGTTACTGCTGGTAAATACATCTAACACACTGTGGTGTCCAAGTGTTTTAATGTGAACAATAACACCAGTATTTTAACTTTTAAAATCTCCATTAGTTTACAATTGCTGCTAATCCCATAATGCTTAGCGATATGACATCACATTCCCGAACACTATTGACCCTTTAATTGTTTGTAAACATTCTGGGCTTAGCTGGAGGCGCTAAGCTAGATTCCTATCAATTTCCATTACAGCTGTTGTCATAGTAACGATAAACAAATGTCTAACTGTTGTTGGAAATATCAGATAAACCTTATTTTTTTATCGTCTCAAATGTCATTCTTCTTGTTTTGGCACCTTAAGCGACAACAGGACCACATTTTTTTGTTGTAGTTTTACACTCGCTAGTTTTAGTTTAATCTTATTTCTCTTGATCACTTCCTGCCTCCAGCTGATGTCACTGATGATGTAAGCAGCGAAAGGGTCCATACAGTGGACCGTACTGTGAGAAAGCGATTAAAAATATCAATCAAAATTAATTACACTTCACAGACACTTTTTCAGTCTCCTTTTTCCTGTGAGACGTTGCTTCGGGACAAACACGGCGTGAAGCCAAAAACAATTTTACTGTCAAACTTGTTTACCCAGTTAAGCCGAGATAAACTAATTTAAAAAGATCATTCATCAAAATAAATTAAACTGCTATTATCTTTGAAGTGTTTGATATGATCTAACAGGCCTCACATCTCCACGAAAATAGGTTCAAATGTAGGATAGTACAAAAAAGCGTCTAAAATATATCTCTGTAAAATAAATACAACCCAAATAAATTCTGCTTAAATGCGATTAATTGCGATAAATTAAGTACAAAGGCCAGAATTAAGAGTCTCATCACCACTAATAACACTTTGGTGAAGGCCTGATTTTCTTCTACAGTGTTATGGACCTTTTAAAACCAGGACAGTCTCAGTAGATTTCAGAATCTTTGGGATTTCATCTTTTTAATCAACAGCTGAAATGTTATGCTCAGTCAGTAAACTAGTGGATAAAGCTGCTTCACATATGTCATCCCCTTCTTGTGCTGAGATGAAAAAGCAACAAAAACACTTCCAAAATGTCACAAAAACACTGCAAAACAGCGACTTAAGAGCGATGAAAAACCAACAAGAAAGCCAAGAAAGAGTGACAGAAAGGTGACAAAGAAGCAATGAAAAAGTGACCAAAACACGACAAAAAAGAACTACGAAAACACAGCAAAAACGTTTAAAAAAAAGGGGAAAAAAGCGACAAATAAGCGGCGACAAAGCGAGAAAAGCCGAACTGGAGAAAATGCACTCGGTGAAGGCGGGGTTTAAGAGATTAAAGGGATATTTCAGGATTTTTGACATAGGGCCTCATTTCCTAGTTATCCAGAGTGTAGTTGATGTCTGGAGATATTTTTTTCTTAAATTCATGCAGTTCTTATATTTCAAGAGCTCAGTGGCGCTAGGCTAGGGCAAGGCTAAAGCATTTCTATGGTAACAGCTAGCCTGCATTAAAAACAGTCTGACCCACTCCACAGTGCACCTGAGGTAAATCACTTATAACGCCAGACTCACCATATAAATGTCTGTGTCGATAGAATAATTTTAACCATTTTGCATTTAAAATAACTTATATTTGAGCAGCATCAGCTTCGTGGCTGTAAGCTAACGCAGCGGCGGAGTGATCTGCGTGAAAATAGTCCCTCAAAATGCAGTAATTCATGTGATACAAGGTCAGTTATATTTCAAAAATTATTCTATTAACACAGACATTTATATGGTTAGTCTGGCGTTATAAGTGGTTTACCTCAGGTGCACTGTGGAGTGGGTCAGACTGTTTTTAATGCAGGCTAGCTGTTACCATAGAAATGCTTTAGCCTTGCCCTAGCCTAGCGCCACTAGACTCTTCAAATATAAGAACTGCATGAATTTAAGAAAAACATATCTCCAGACATCAACAACACTCTGGATAACTAGGAAATGAGGCCCAATGTCAAAAATCCTGAAATATCCCTTTAAAGATTCAAAAATGAATCCAAAATGTGGTTCATAACCTGCTTTTATAAACACTTGGACTTAATAACAGACACAAAGAGGTATTTGATTCAGCAGTTCGTCACTCAAAGGCTATTCTATCAAGCTTGAGATCACTTCTCATGACTCATCCTAGAAACAATAGCACAATGATTTTACGGGTTTATGGGCGATTTTCTAAATGGACACACAGTGACATCAGCTGGGGAGCGAGAACTCCCATAATGCTTTTCGCTAATTGACAGGCTCAGGGCATTTGCATCGCTATGAGCGCATATGAAAGCTGACCCGGGGCAGTGGGGCGACCGGGGGGGGTAATCTAGGTCGTGTCAGGTAGGCCAGGTTCCCGAAGCCTAACGTCATTCTGCAATTCGTGTTCCTCGAGTGGTTGGCGATTGTACGAATGAGGCCACTTAGGTGCGAGTGGGTGGCAACATCTCCCCTTACCCCGACTGTTGGCCACTCGACACAGCGATGTGCTGGGGAGCCGTGCCAAAGCGGGAACATAGCTCAGGAGTTCAGGATGCAGGTGCTGATGAGGGAGGGACAGATATAACCGTGAAGGAGGTCTCTATGACAGGACTGTCACGGATCTGAAAAGGAGGGTGACTCAGTGTGAAAGAGTCAGTGGCACCTGGTCCACACGCAGACACACAGTTTATGAACCCTTTGTAGCGTCAGAGTCAAATATGCAGTTGGCGGGCGATCAAAAATAACACAATAGCGTCGTGTGAAACAATGCTGGCTTTCAAAGGACATGATAACATCAAGCCTGAGGAGTTTGATGGATAACGGGGCAGGCAAAATGTTAGGGAAATACTAAAGAAGTCCGGAGAGACATGAGCGGAAGGATGGGACGAAGTCTGGATGTCTTAAGTAGAAGAAGTTTATTACGGTAATACAGGCCTGGAGACATTTGAACAGCCAACACAGTGTTCAGGGCATTGATCTGATTTAGCGGTACGATATGATAAGGGGATATGTGAGGGCCGAATTAACTCTATAATTCCCCATCACAAAATATGCAGGCGATATATGCAACCATCACTTAGATTTCAGTCGGGTCCAACAGACGGATTTTTGAGGCTTTCATATTCACATTCTACAATCTGAATTGATTTCAGATTGTAGCAATGTTTTTGTATTATTGTATAGTAGATATAAAATGCAAAATCTAGTTTTATCCAGGTTACAGTATGACGTTGTTCTGTTGCTAAAAACACATCCATGTCCTTCACATTCCTCCTGCTGCTGAAGTGCTCCGATGTGGATATCCTGGATTTTGTTGCATCAAAGAGGGAAGACAAAACTGTCCTCCACACTTAACCTCTTGAAGGGGGGGTATTATGTAAAATCGACTTTTTCAAGCTTTATATCATGTTATTATGTCATTCCCTCATTAAACACATGCCTGGAGTGTTGCCTTGGCTCATTCACATATTTTTGAGTAATCAGTAAAAACTTAGACGGCAGCCATTTTAGGTGTAGCTATGCCTCAGTCCTCCTAGGAACGCCCCCACCTCCTGGAGACGCCTCTGGACCTTTTGTCACCAGCCAAGCCACCAACCACTGCTCCTCAGCTCAGCAGAGCCCCCTCCCCGCACAGTAGTGTTGTTTAGATGCCACAGCAGTGTGCTGAAGGGGGCGTGTCGGAAAGCTTCTTAAAGAGACAGAGGCCTATTTCAAGACGTTCAGTACAGCCATTTTGAGAGAGCAATTTTATTCAAGGCAGTTATTTTAATTTACTGCATATACAGACCAACAGAAGGTTACGTCATCATTGTAGTATGCTATAGACTGGTGCTATGTGATTGAAAAAAGCATAATACCCCCTCTTTAACCCCCGCCTTAACCAAGTGCATTTTCTCCAGTTCAGCTTTACCCAGATCTAAAAGCTTCTTCAGTGTAACGCCTCATTTGAAAGCTAAGACCTACTAAACAGATCTTTTTCCTCGCGCTGTTGCCACATTGTCGCAACCTTTTTTGACATTTCTATTCATTGTTTTTATGTTGCTCTTTTGAGGCTTTTCTGGTCACATTTTCATCACTGTTGTTGCTCTTTGGTGGCGTTTTTGTTGCGTTTTCGTCACACATTTTTGTCACTTTTTTCATCGCTTTTTTGAGGTTAAAGCCCATGATCCATCACTGGACCCGTTCGGAGCAGCTTTGCGCTAAAAGTGTGTTCATCTTGGTGCCATGCTGTAAGCTGAAAGTGAAGGCTTTCCCACCACAACTGCCTGCAGAGGAGTCTCCAGTCACTCACTCTTTACTGCTTTTTTCTTGATACATCTCAAAATGTAAAAAATATAATACAGATCGCGACCCAAAGGAATAGTACAGGATCACAGTAGATCTTACTGTGTGTTTAGTCACTTCATTATTACATACAGCAATTTTTTTTTACCACATTTGAATTGCTCTTGGTTTACATTTTCCCAGATCACTCACATTCCAAGAAACGTAAGCACCTCTAACCATGTATAGGTTAAGTTCATGTACAGCAAAGCCAGTCCTTTCGGCTGATGCATTTTTTGGAGCCACATTGTCTACACATTGGGGACAAACTTGATGGATGTTGACGGAGATTGGTCAGTCCACCCTCTATCTCGCTGCTCTGTGCGTCTCTCTGACAACATCTGTGATCCGTCAGTGTCCTGTCAGCGAAGAGAGAGGATTTTGTGAGGCCTACACATGACAGATGCAGGTACAGTCAGTGGACAGCAGGCAGGATTTCCCCCCCGGGGGCGTTTGGTTGATACAGTACAACAGATGCAGAGATGGTGAGGAGGAGGGTCAGGGTATGTGGGTCGCGGGAGAGTGAGCGCAGCACAGTCTGAGAGCGCAGCCTATACTGTAACAATCAGAGGTGGTAAATTGAAATACCATTCCCATTGTTGGAAAATTGCACATCATTTGCTCATGTGCACATATACTTACACGTTAAGGATCTTTTCCTGCATGGGGTCCTTGTCGTCGGCCCGGTTTCCCCTCTTTGCCACAGCTGTATAAACACACATAACCGGTTAGCACAATTATATCCCATGAGGCAGCGTAATCACCTCATATTTGTTTACAGCAGATAATAATAGCGCAAAGGCTGCAACATATGAGAAAGAATCTTGTGCAACCAATGTTATTGCGACATTTTTACTAAACTTTTTCAACATTGCGCATTATATTTGAGCAAAAACGTTAAGATTTATTATTATTTCTTAGGCTCAAACGGCACAAACTTCGGAAAATCATGACTAAAACTTTCCACATTTTTAAGTTACCATGCATTTCGTTGCAGACCGAGGATCGTGATATTATGTGGCATTTTAGATATGTTGTGCAGCCCTAAATGGCACAAGAACAATAATTATATTTAGCAACCAACTGCTTTTGTCTGTTCAGATTTGAAACAACTAAATGCAAAACTGACTTAATTCTGGTTTGGTGACTATACAAATAAACTCTTTGTCTCTTTGTCTTTCTTTTCCTTTCATAAACCGTGCATTGCAGTTGGTAAGAAACAGGAAAAAAACAAGTCTGAAAAACAAATCTCTGCAGAGAGCTGGCTTCAAACCTGGACCGACGGGTTTTTGGGAAAAGCCTAGGGGACTTTTTGGATAATAACTCCTGGCTCTCTTCACTTAGTGCATTTACATAGGCCTCCAAAGCCACATGAAATATGCCTAATCCTGACACATACGCAGATAACTCAAGTGAACCTTGGAGAAGGAGAAAAAAGGCACCACGATGACAAATGGCTGAACTTCTGCTCAGACAGACACTGAATTTGGTGACGGACTGGGCTGAACGAATGCGTGACCGGTTCAGATCATGGGGTTTAAGTGTCTTTTCTTCCCCAGGGTTTTGTTTGGAGAAATGTTTGGAAGTAAGTGGAAAAAATGAGGAATGTGTCATCAGCTTTTCCATGCAACGACTCCCCCCTCACAGTAAAAGAGCGTCCCGCCCATAACTGCTCAGCCTGGGTTGCCTCAGGTGGACTGCACTGACGCAGGTAAAGCTCTTTGAGCAGTTGAAGTTACAAGTACTGTCATTACTGCTTTGGGTTTGAGATACACACACTGTTCTTTTCCTGTTTGAGGTTGCAAAAACTTCCCACAGAAAAACAGCTTAGCAATTTGGCCAAAGCTTTTATTTTTCCCCCCAAAAACAGAAAAAGCTAAGTTTTGGCCTGGCCAGTGACACAACATACAGTACTTTTCCTATTCTTTACAAAGATGTGTAGTCTGGGACTGGGTGTGGCTTCTACGAGAGGGCATCGGCCGGTAAAGCAAAGATGTGAACAATCTATTTTAGTGTTTGCCAAAAGAACGATTGAATCAATAACAAACGTTTAGAGACAACATTGACCGTTAGCAGAGTTCCACACGGTCCTGCCTTTGAACAGAAACAAAAAGTAGGCTTAGGCTACTTACATTACATACTGTGTCTGGAGTGGACAATATGGGTCTTTTAAGACACAGAACAGTTCACTCACCAAATGGAGGATCAGTGAACACTATATTGCCCCTTGTGCTTCACAATAATGTAGCTCAGTTTTGGGAAATAAATAACATTATGTTCCCAGCAGCACAGTCAATCTAGCCACAGAAATGTGTCTTTTTACATTTATTTTCAACATCTCTCTATTTCAAGATTGTCAGTGTGTCTTTAAAAAGCCCCACAGCATTTATCCAGGCTTTGGAGTGGCACACTGTAAGGTCATCAATTGAGAAACCTATGGTTGGTGGTTCAAATGCAGGTTCCACCAATGCGTCCTATTGTACACAATACAAGTGTGCTGATTGTAAATAATAATCATGGTACTTGTGTAGCGATTTTAAAGATGCCCAATGATGGTTAACAATCTGAAATAGGAACAAATGCAGTTATTTAAATGTGGTTTAGTGGGAGGTTTTGAAGGAGGTGAGTGAGAAAGAGTCCCTGATGTCCTATGTCTAATGTCGGGAGATAAGATAAAGTAAATATTATATTTCTTAAGCTTTTATGTGTCCCCAGAGATAGATAAATAGATATGGAAACTAACATAAAGGGACACTCTACTGCTTCCACAATTCTCTCCAATCAAGTCTTGTTTAGTGTATACAGGACTCCAGTCAAAACCTCAGTGAATGAGGAATGCAATGCACAAGGTGAAATTTGTGCTTGTGTTATGCCGATATGCAGTTTAAGGCAATCCAAGTTGTAGTTAGAATGCTTTTTGAACCACAAACATGGCCTTTAAAGTTGTTTGAAAGCTACTGTATGAAAAGATCGCCTCACGCATCCAAAGTACCTCACCACTATTCCGAATAGTAACGAGAAGGTCAATGCCCTGGTTGTAAAAATAACTGCCTTGTTTTTGAGCTTAACGGAACCACAGTTCAGCACAGTTACACGGTTAAAGAAGGCAAAGGAATCCACGGTGTGAGCCAAACATGTAAAAGGATTTCACCATAGACACTCACACTCACTCCGAGATGCACCATCGGAGGCGTCATCGCGCACTCTTTATGTCAGCATTAGCGCCAGCACAAAGAGCAGAAGCCGGTCTTTCACCATCTGAGGCCTTTCCAAACACCACGCTGTTCCACTTATCAAAACAATCCGACCTGGGCCTGAATGGAGCTCTGTGATGCCAGGATGCACAAACACTGAAGGTCTTCTATGGTTTAAATTACTATGACGACATTCAGGATAAAAGTCCACAACAAATCATACATCAGTCTTTTTTGTCTCCCATCATCTCAATCTATTTAAGTGGTTCCAAACATGGCCTGATAAACACAGACATTGCAACATTCCAACATAATATTGTACAGACGCCATATTAACAACTAACTTGAGTGCAGGACGTCCGTGTACCCACTACCTCAAGGGTGTTGCAGTTTATTTAGAAAGCAATACCTTGGTTAAAAGTGCCATTTGTAAGCAGGGGAGTAGCACCAAATTCTGGGCCCTGAAGTCAATCTCCTCCCCACACACGTTAATTTCCCAGTCATCCATTTCTTTTTAATGGTTTCTCTTCAGTTAATTCACATTTTACATTCATCTTAACAGTGATTTAGTTTGACAGTGTGTGGGTAGGCTACCTAAAAAAATGCTCCATATACAAACACATCCAGATTCATCCTGTATACTTAGTTCATGGTCTGTTTATTTATTGTGCACTCAATGTTTGACTTTAAATATAATCTGGATTGGCTTTTACAGAAATGGAATAACCTTAATGCTGTAGTGATATAGATGTTGAAATTGGTGGTGGAATATTCTACTTTCATTGGGCCAATTGAAATGGCTAGTTTTAGATAGACAATACATACCACCTTAAACAGGAGGGATGCACTGGGAACATGGGATATTTGTTCCCAGTGAGAGGTAGGTCATTTGTGACCTACCTCTTTAAAGTCACTGTTGAGTTGAAGCTGTGCTGAACACCGGCATGTGGGCTCAACCATTGTGCACATTTCTAAAGGGGTGTCAGGGCCCTGAGATATCATCCATCATTATTGTTTGTGCAAAATTCTGTCTAAAAACCATTGCCTTTCAGCCTGGTTGTGTTCAGTTGTCATATCAATTGTGAGGAATTGTATGACGCCCCTGTTTGTAAGTAAAAGACCATGTTGCGTTCAAAATAGAAGTACAATTCTCCCAAAACTTTACATTTTACTGCCAAATATAGCTTTTCCTATCAAAATAATGTTCAGTTTCCCCTCGTTTTTCAATCTGAAATAGTTCCAAGTACCCCCGGTGGGTCCTCGAGTACCCCAAGTGGTCCCCATACCCCTGGTTGGGAAACACTAGGCTAGGAGATGCATCAGGGCTACTGTCCAGGGTTTCTCCCATCTAAAGCCCAAAACAGTACGTCGTTTCTGTCTGTTTAGTGTGGGTCTACTACTTTGTCCTTCTGTATAAACTCTATAAACTCAAATAGATCACACATTCACAATAGGGGGCCATGTAGCAGTCGGTCCTTTTCAATTAGCGATATATTATGATTTGCAACGTATTCGTTACTTTTCCAAATCTACAAGCTCAAGTGCAGCTCAACTTGTCAACAGTGTAGAATTCCCTCCGTGGACCGCTGATATGAGGCTGTTTTCACAACTGTCCGCACTGAAGCAACAGGAAATGCCTCGGTGTTGTCAGGGGCAGCTTCAGTCTCTCACTCACAGCTCAGGAGGAATGTGAACTGTCCACAGATCTGACCAGTGCGGACACAGCCCCACAGCGCTACCAGCAGGCTCGACAGGGAAAGGCTCTCACTGTCGACCAGCAGGAGGGCTTCTATACAGAGAAGTCGATCAAGAAAGTATTTCCCATTGTACATCTCTCGAGTTATCAGACATTTATGGTTTAAGATTCCACAAATTCAGTCTGTTAAATAGACAATCTCACAGGAGGAAGGTCTAGGGTTCAATCCCTAGTGTGGAGTCTGAGTGTAGGTTTCTTCCGGGCGCTTTGGTCGCCCTTACCACTAAAAGCATGTACAATAGGGATCCTTCTGGGGCAAGGACTTCCCTGGAAAGATTCGGAAGTGAAATAAAACAGTTAGTAAAACAGTTACTCCATGCCTATTTTATCAAGATTTAAAGTTTGCCTATAGGATAAACCTCTACCTAATACGAACATTATCGACATTACATTATTGCAAATAGTAATGAGAAAAGTTTAATTGTTCAGACTTCTGTTACAGTTTGTCTACTTTTTTCCCCCTATCAAATAAACCAAATAAATAAATATTCAAACCCTCTTTTAACAAATAAAGCACTATGTACATAATATTCAGTCCCAGATAAAGCGGAAAAAGATGGATGGATGGATGGATACATTTGAGAATAAATGATACTCCTCTGTCAACCCTGTGGCTGGCAAAAAATATAATGCTCATAAAAATACTAGAATCGGGTGGGGGAAATGACACAAAGACACAATTTGATTTAATGGGTATTATCTCTATCAATTGAGATGGTAATAGTCGACCACTGGCCACTGTTCAGGATACAGTATAACTTCCCAAACCCATAGTTGTTGGAATAGGCCTGTGCACCATCAGCAAACCCCTAAACAGATGAACAAATGAAGTTCAATTGAACTGCTCTTGTTATTTTTTTTTATGGTAAAGCTGCAATGGAACTGAGTGAATCATTAACCATTGGGATCTTTCCTCGTGCTCATATAGGGAGGATCGCAGTTATTGTTTATTTCCGAGATTTTCACCTGATGTTTTGGTGAATGGTGGGCAAACAGCTGATTTTTCTCGAGCGAAGAGCTGTTTATTTAAATCATAGATCTTGTACTGCACAGATCTTTTTACAGAAGCAATGCTCTGTTTGTGGACATTGTTTTAACCCACCATAGAACTATTAGATATATAATAATACATTTGCGTTGCCCTGCAGAGCCTCGGACGTGACGACACGGCGATCCCCCTCATGCTCACAGCCTTATGCAGCAGCTACAAGGAAAAAGGCCAAAATGCGCTGAATGTCAAACTGAAATAACTTGATGCTGTAAAGCACGTATGACCGTGTAACTTACTTCAGCTGCAGACTGTATCTCTGTCCACATTTTCACCACCAGTCTGTGCCTCCACCGTACATCAATCTCACGCCCGACGGCTGCGGCAACGTGAGCTGTGAGCGGAGTGCAGAATCGTGTTGGGAAAATATTTACGGTGCATGTAAAACTCGGGCCGTAGCGACAGGTTAGCAACACGGCGAGCATCTGGTGAAAGCATAGCCCACAGCTGTCGCCCCAAACTGGCATCTCGTCTGCTCACAAATTTATCTCTGTGCCACTGGGATATGTGCGTACGACATACCGGCCATATCAAGGACATAACTGAGGAGAGATTGAAGAAGTGCCTCAGGGCTTGACAGGGTTTATGATATTTCCACCATTTACTTTAATGAATTAATTAGCAGTAACTAACAGACCGTCCAGGATAAACAAGTCCCGCTGCGACACAACAGATAGCCCTACTGCAGTAACATGTTAAGAGCCAAACTGATATTACAGTAACATTAGCACAATAGTAATTGGATGACGTACGTTCAGTGAGATATTTGTTGCTGATTGGATCAAGTGCACCTCGTTTTCGCCAATCACTGCCAAGTCTCAAAATGTAGTTAAACAACAAAGTACAATCACTGCCAAGTCTCAAAATGTAGTTAAACAACAAAGTACAACAATAGAAATAGTAAAATTCAATTTTATAGAGGTGAAAAATTAGCCAGTCTGGGGGGGGGGGGGGGGGGGGGGGGGGGGACTCTCTGCAGTAAGTTCAGGGAGTTCAGCTTCCCGATGGCCTTGTGTATGAAACTGTTCTTAAGTCAAGTGGACCTGGTACGTAGATTCTGCAGTCTCCTCCCTGAAGGCATTACCATGAAGAGACTGTGTGATGGGTGCGTAGGGTCCTGGTGATTCTGACGGCTTTGTGGGTGAGACGGGTGGAGTACATGTCCTTAATGGTGGGGAGAGGGACTCCGCAGATCCTCATCGCTGCTCTCACGATGCACTGGAGGCTCCTTCGGCAGGAGGCAGTGCTGGCACCGTGCCACACAGTAATGGAGCTGGTCAGGAGGCTCTCTATAGTCCCTCTGTAGAAGAACCACACAGTGATGGAGCTGGTCAGGATGCTCTCTATAGTCCCTCTGTAGTAGAACCACACAGTGATGCAGCTGGTCAGGATGCTCTCTATAGTTCCTCTGTAGTAGAACCACACAGTGATGGAGCTGGTCAGGATGCTCTCTATAGTCCCTCTATAGAAGAACCACACAGTAATGGAGCTGGTCAGGATGCTCTCTATAGTCCCTCTGTAGAAGAACCACACAGTGATGGAGCTGGTCAGGATGCTCTCTATAGTCCCTCTATAGAAGTTGCACATAACGGAGGCTGGGACTCTAGCTCTTCTTAACGTGCGGAGAAAGAAGAGACGCTGATTACTTTTCTTGACCAGTGATGTAGTGTGCATGGTCCTAAGAAACGTTCTCTGATGTGCACACCCAGGAACTTACAGTAATGCTGGTCACCCTCTCCACTGCGGCACCATTGATTGTTAGAGGAGCATGCTGGACCCGCGCTCTTCGAAAGTCCACAACAATCTCTTTTGTCTTGTCCACATTTAGAGAGAGATTGTTCTGTGTGCACCACATGGCCAGACTGCTCACCTCACTCCTGTAGTTTGACTCGTCTCTGTTGTTGATGAGACCCACCACTGTTGTGACGTCTGCAAACTTGATGAAGAGGTTTGAGTCGTACTTTGGAGCGCAGTCATGGGTCAGCAGAGTGAACAGGAGGGGGCTCAGCACACAGCCTTGGGGAGCCCCCGCGTTCAGTGTGATGGTTCTGGAGGATTTTCCACCGACACGTACAGCCTGTGGTCTCCCCGTCAGAAAGTCCAGCAGCCAGTTGCACAGTGATGTGTTGATCCCCAGGTGGAGCAGTTTGTATATTAGCTGCTGTGGGATTATAGTGTTGAATGCTGAGCTAAAGTCTAAAATCAGCATTCTAACGTAAGAGTCCTTTGTTTCAAGGTGAGTGAGGGCTGAATGAAGTGCAGTGGAGATGGCATCTTCAGTTGACTGTGTAAGTTCTCAGTCGTACAGGAGTTGTCTATCTTCAATGAAGGTACTTGAGTCATCTTCTGTACTCGGTAGTTGAAGTCTCCAAATTGGAGACTTGAACTACCGAGTACAGAAGATGACTCAAGTACCTTCATTGAACATCTTCAGTTGAGCGATTGGACCGATAAGCAAACTGGTATGGGTCCAGGGTGGGAGGGGAACAGACTTGATGTGTTCCATGACGACCCGCTCGAAGCACTTCATAAGAATTGGAGTGAGTGCTACTGGGCGGTAGTCATTAAAGCAGGATGGTGGTGACTTCTTTGGCACTGGAATGATGGTGGTCGCTTTGAGGCATGTTGGGACCACAGCCTGCTGCAGAGATGTGTTAAAAATGTCTGTGAAGACTTCAGTGAGTTCATCAGCGCAACCTTTCAGTACACGACCTGGTATGTTGTCTGGACCCGGTGCTTTGCGTACGTTGATTCTGCTCAGAGATCCTCTCACACTATCTGGAGATAGCTTCAGCACTTGGTCTTCAGGAGAGGGTGTTGACTTTTGTGCCGGGGTTCTGTTTAGTGCCTCGTAGCGAGCAAAGAATTCATTTAGAGTGTTCAACAGAGAGGTGTCACTGTCACAGGTTTGTTGAGGAGGTTTATAGTCTGTGATGATCTTTATCCCCTCCCACAGACTCCGAGTGTCTCTGCTGTCTCTGAAGTGATCAGTTATCTTCTTGGAGTACTGCTTCTTTGCTTTTTTTTATACAGCGGGACAGGTTGGCCCTAGCTGTCCGCAGTTTCTCCTTGTCACCAGATTTGAAGGCAGCATTCTGGACCCTCATGATTTGATTTGAATATTTTATTTCGAGCTAAAGAAGAAAGAAAAACAGAAATATATATATACATAATAAAAGAAAAAAGAAAAAATAATTTACATTACAGCTCGAAAAGGAGTGGGAAGAAGACAAGCTTATTGACTCCCACCCCTGTTCATAAACTTCAATAACATAACTATAACAATGACTGACAACAGTGCATATTTCTTACCATTTTACAAACAACTATCAACCGAGTTGGTTACATATTAACAAATGCGACACTGCATTATACCAGGTCAACATTCACAGTATCTCACACGCTCAACATTCACAGTATCTCACACGCTACAACCAGTGTATTATTTCTGTCTCCCATACAGAATTCATTACCATGTTGGCATTATCGTTGTTCACCATCACCATTACAACCCATATAGCATTACTCTGTATCAAAGTGTTTGAATGGTACATAAAATACTCCACATTTATTCATGAAAGGTACAGTAATCGCAGACTGATTGATGTTCATGATAACAAGAATGGTCTTACTGATATGTGTTAAAAGGGATTCGGGGCTTTCTTTCTTTTTCTTCTTTTCTGTGACTGGACCAGCTGCCAGAGGGGAGCAGCCCCCGAGCAACCGGACCATCATTTGTTAAGTGTCCTATACTATGCATTAAAAGAGACAATTTTTAGGAGTCTGCTGCCAGAAGAGAGTTTCCTCGAGCTGCCGGCCCCCACATGTCTGCCCTATACTATGGGTTATGTTGAATGCGGAGTACCTAGATATGTGCATGTTTTACTTCTAAGAGTTTATTTCCTTTATATTACCATCAGCATCAATAGCAGTACCGCTGTCTGAATCGATTGAGTTGGATTCTAAGAATAATCCACAGATTGTTAGGTATTAATCCTAGACTGTTACATTTAAAGTTTAAATAGTGATGATAACAACACAACAGCAATAGCAATAACAATGGCAATAACAACTGCAATAGTGTAATAGTAACAACCACAATATACTTCATTATTAGTTAGATCTGACCTTTAAAGTATACAGCACTTTGTGACACCCATTAGCAATCAAGTACCCATTTCCTCCTTCTGGTACTTTGACCATACCATTTTTTATATCTTGATTTGAAATGATGAATATTTGGACATTGTTTATATTCTGCCCCCAATTTGTTCCAGAGTTTAACTCCACATACAGACACAAACATACTTTTCCTAGTGGAAGACACTGCTTGAGTCTTGAAGTTATCACACCCCCTCAGGTTATATCCCCCTTCTGTGCGTGCAAAAAGCATTTGTATCCTTGCAGGTAGCACATTATTGTTGGCTTTAAACAGAAGTTGGGCAGTAGAGAAATCAACTAAATCATGCATTTTTAACAGTTTAGACTGCAGAAATAATATATTAGTGTGATCATAATATCCTACTTTATGTATAATTCTTACAGCCCGTTTTTGGAGTATAACAAGGGGGTGTAATGAGCTTTTATAGTTATTGCCCCAGACTTCTACACAGTAGTTTAGATATGGCAAAACTAATGAACTATATAACAAAAATAATGCATTGTAATTTAAGAAAAACTTTGCTTTGTTAATGATTGAGATACTTTTGGAGACTTTACCTTGTATGTGTCTTATGTGTGGTTTCCAGCTTAATTTACTGTCAATGATGACTCCTAAGAATTTAATTTCTGATACTGTATCTAAGACTACACCTTCTATGTTTACTGAGTCTGGTTTTCCATTATAATTACCGAAAAACATTACTTTTGTTTTATTTAGGTTGAGGGACAATTTATTAATGTCCATCCATGTTTTTAATTTACTTAGTTCACAGTTTATGTTAGTTACTAAATTACTATAATTGTCATTGGAATAGAAGACGTTTGTGTCATCTGCGAAAATCACTAATTTTAATAATTTAGACACATTAAAATGTCATTAATATATAAATTAAACAACTTTGGGCCTAAGACAGATCCCTGTGGGACCCCACAGCCAATGTCCAAATAACCTGATGTAAACTCCCCCATCTTCACATACTGTTGTCTCCCAGTTAAATAGCTTTGAATCCAGCTCAAAGCCACTCCCCTTATGCCATATCTGTCTAATTTTTTTAATAATATAGAGTGATTAAGTGTATCAAATGCTTTTTTCAAGTCAATGAATATTCCAGCTGCATGTTTCTTGCCCTCTAAGCTATTAGTAATCTCTTCTATTGCATCAATGATGGCCATTGAAGTTGACCTTGCTGCTCGAAACCCGTACTGACCTTCATTAATTAGTTTGTGCTTATCTATGAAATTATCCATTCTACTGTTATAAAGTTTCTCTAAGATTTTGGAGAACTGGGGGAGCAGAGAGACAGGTCTGTAGTTAGTGAAGATGTGTTTGTTCCCATTTTTATGTATAGGTATAACTTTTGCAATTTTCATTTTATTTGGAACTGTTCCTGTTTGAAACGATAGGTTGCATATGTAGGTTAATGGTTTCACGATACTATGTATAATTTGTTTAACTAGTGTCATATCTATATCAAAACAGTCTGTAGACGATTTGTTCTTACACCCGTTAATGACATCTATTATTTCTGTTTCAGTTACTCCAGACAAAAACATAGTTTTTGAATTAATGTCTATCAATGACTCCATTTCGTTGTTACTACACTCCGGAATCTCTGCTGCCATGAGCCTGAGGACTTCACTAGTAATCCAAGGTTTCTGGTTGGACCTGATAATGATGGTCTTAGAGTCTGTAACATCCTCAGTGCACTTGGTGATGTAGGCAGTGACAGTCTCTGTATACTCCTGGAGATCAGTGATATTGTTGTGAATGGCAGCCTGCTTGAACATATTCCAATCCGTTGTGTGAAAGCAGTCCTTGAGTTTCTCTAAAGAGTCTTCACTCCACACTTGAATCTGTTTCCGAACCGCTTTAGTGACTCTAACCAGTGGCCTGTATGCTGGCAGTAACAGAATAGTTATGTGGTCCGAGATGGGGGAGGGTGTGTGCCTTGTACTCTCCTTTTTTGGTAGTGTAAACCAGATCCAGGATGTTGTTTCCCCTTGTTGGAAAGTCAATGTGGTGATAGACTTTGGGGAAAACGCTCTTTGGGTCTGCGTGGTTAAAATCACCAGCTAAGATGAGAAAGGCATCTGGGTGGGCTGTCTGTTGGTCACTGACACTCTGGAACAGTTCATTCAGTGCCTCTTTCCTGTTTTTGATGTTGGAGGTGGGCGGTATGTAGACATTGCTAGCAAAGAGCTTTGGCAGTAAAGAATCCGCTGAACTCCACAAAAACATGGCAAAGATGTACAAAAACATCTTGTAAAACAATGTGAATCACAAAAACTGCAAATGCAATTCGCAGGAAAGGGTAGAAACGTCGCCTTGTCAAGAAAGAGAGAAGATGCAGCCTGTTTACGCGCCGCCATGGCATGTAAACAATGTGGAACACAGAAACCACAAATGCAGCTGTACCAAGAGAGAGGGAGGTTACTTCCTGTTTACACGTCGCCATGATGTCAATATACTGTACACACTACACTAGTAATATCAAGTAATATTACGCAACCCAGGAAAATATTTAGTCGCACCCAATACATTTCAGGAGAATGTGCATTTTAAATCCTAAATCTCTCTCTGGCGCTCTGCAAAGCATTAAAAACATCCTTTATACTGAATAGACTTGTATGTAATCAAGCCGTTATCCTCCATCCTAAATGAAAGCAGACCATCAGCATCGCTATCCAGAAAACATCTCATTGTAGTGCACAGGGTGGGGTCAGAGTGAGACATTCCTCTCTTGGGCCGGGGGTCTGACTTTGGGACAGTAAAGGAGACCGTAGCCCTCTTTAACCACAGGCTGCGCTGACATCTTCACCTTTAGAGTTAACCAGCTCCACACAGTCAGGCCCCAGGCAGCACGGACTCCGCCACTCACTCTGCCGCCACTCTGACATTCTCACAGGATAATGACACAGGGATCTGATGGTTTGTTTTTTCCTCAGTCGGGAAACTACAATTTGGCCAAAAGATGGAACATTTACTATAGTTACCAGAAGGACACAAGTATGTCAGTGTCAGAGGGTCAGCGCAGAGGAGTTTGGTTGCATTCTGCGCTGTCTTTGAAGCTACTTGTTGAAAGTCTGTTGAAAGCCATGAAGGATATTTCTTTCACAGAAACTAGTTTAGCGCATGGGCAAAACCTCACATAGCAATAAAACTTAAGCCGTCTATTTAACTGGGCAGCAAATGGTCAGCACCCTCACCTCACAGCATGTTCCAGTTTCATGCACAATAGGGTCCGCTCTGAAGCCTGGAATCTCCAGATAAAGAATTTCTGAGTTTCAGTGGGAAGTTCCTGATTAAATAAAGATCAGATTGAATATTACAGAGAGGCAGAGAAAAACAGAAGACCCTGAATGACCAACAAGCATTCATTTCATTCATTACTGACCTCTAGTGGGTGGAGTTGGTATGCTTGTGCCCTTTGTATTGGCACGTCATCTTAGTATTTCACGTCATCTTTTTTTTATTTTTTATAGTGGAATGAAATTGGCCCTGTCCTTTAGTACATTGTAAAATGGGGGTGGCACAGTGGCGCAGCGGTTAGCACTTGTGCTTTACAGCTAGAAGGACCTGGGTTCTTTCTGTGTGGTTTGCATGTTTTCTGTGTAGGTTTCCTCAGGGCACTGCGCTTTCCCCTAGCACTAAAAGCATGTACCATAGGCCAGGATGAATGAGAGTGTGTTTGAGCAACAATCATGTGTGGCGTGTTTACATTCATGAGACCCATGTGTGTTTGTTAACATGCACTGTCTCAACCAAATAAACCAATAAATTCAATAATTTCAAATTGAAAGCCTTTTAGTTAATTGTTAACTAGCAGGCAAGTTGTGATTAGCATCACAAAGAAAACTTCACTTTGCTTCCAGAAAGTCATGGAACGTAAACTCATCCCTGTCAAGAATTGGAATAGTTCGGAATGACTTTGCACAACAACAGTGTAAACTTCACTCGCTCCCTTTTTATTGTTTGTCAGAAAGAAGTCAGATACAAGGCCTTTGAGGCTTGCTACTGGGAAAATACAAAATACTGTTTGTGATTTTAAGGCGCGATCTTGGTGCTGGATATTCAACGCAGGAGGTGAACATGGACCAGTGCAAACAGGTGTGTCCTGGGAAGGCTGGTCCTAGTAACAGCAAAAATATTTGGTCCCATTAAGTCGAAGATACGTGAGCGGTGTGCCTTTACAAAGATTACTACCCCATTGTACTGCATAATGATGTACTATTACTCATACATTACTACTACACAAATGAAGTCATCGCTTAGTGTCCCACATCCAGCTTTTGAATGTGCACAACGATTATTCAGTTTAATATAATAGACTGTAATGAAAGCAAACGATGATTAGCTGCTTTTGGGCCTGGGATTCCAAGCCAAACTCAAAAGATCTCTCACATATTGCAATGGGAAAATAATTCACTAATATATATTTACGAGCATGGCCTTTGATTAAGGGAGATGAGAAAGATAGTCTCCCCATTCACATCACATGGTATTTAAACATTGTGTGCTGAAAAAGTTGTAATTGTCTTTTAGAAAAACAAAGCAGATGTTCTCTTTCTGTCACTGATAGACCTTTCCTTAGCCTTGGCAGACATCTGAATTTCTAATCTAAAGAAGCAGGGTGTTTTTACAAAATCAACTAAAAGAGCATCATCTTAAAGGCACACTGCGTAACATTTTGAACTATACTGTTGCCTTCAGTACAAAACATGCTCCTAATGACCAACTTAACACATAAAATGCTATTACTGCAGTGCAAAGAATGTACAGATGAGAACCTAACCTGCCTTTAAATAAAGGCTTGTATTTCCATTTTTATTTATTGGGTAAAATTCTAAATTAAGAAGTGTCTAATGTGATGCACTTTTTTGTGTGCTTTTAACCATGTTTTAATATTATATCCTCATATCAAAAACAAAACTGAAGTGAAGTTTTCTTTCATTTGCTTATGTTCCAGTAATCCTACATGATCTGGGCCGTAATTTTGAACAAACTTGTTCTGTTCCTCTCTGTAGTAGTATATTCCCTTCGCAGTTTTGGCCGTTTGTCGATTGTTGACATAATTTAAATCCTCCCGCCTTTTTTCCTCTGCAGTAGATAGAAGCAGAATTCCCCCTCTGCTGGCGTATTGCATAACTACATTTTATTACGTCTGAGGCTATAGGTTTTTTTCTTGACACAAGCTTATTCTAAGTGAGGAGTGCCTAAAGTGAGAGCAGATTTTGTGGGCCCTCAGGCTTCTTCCTGAGCTGGCACACATCACCCGAGGTGAGTTTTTTACTGCAAGTTTATTCATTCTACACAATAATTATACTCAAAACGAACATTTCAGAAAGCTGCATTGAGGTTCCAAGCCTAAATATGATCTTGTTTTAAGTTAAACTAGAAGAATATCAAGGCTAAAACTAAAGCTGTTTTAAAAAGCCTGAATAAAACACAATATACCACCTCGATTTCCATTATGACTGATAGGAAATTAATGGAGAGGTCAATGGGTTTGGTTCAGCACATAGAAACACTGAATATATGCGCTATATATAATCACACCGACACTGTGGCCCTGTTAGCAATATGTTAATTAATTCTCAATGTCCCACGTATGCTATGGCGTATAAATAAACATTGTCGCCGTCTTCTCTCTGTGACAGCTATGAAAAACATGTATATGAGGTTTCTGAGCGCCCACTGCCTACTCCTCTGTCTCTCCCTCTTGTCATCGGCTCTTATGTCCCGCTTTCAGAAGACTCCTCCATTGACTGACATGGCAACACAGCGTCACTTTTATACCCCCGCGCCATCCCGAAAATGTCTGCGGCGGCAATGGGCCCACAGTCAAGTTGAACCCACGCCAGGCCACTGTTTTCATTGGTTACACAAGCTGCATGCACAGACTGGATCTCTCAGCCACTCCGCATTTTTATACGTTCATAAAGTGAGCGTTTCCAAATGTCAAGGGAACTGTCGAGGGCTTTCGTAATTATAGGGGCGACTCAAATTCAAGGATTCAGAGCTTTTATTTTATAATTGTAGTACCACGGGCGATGAGGAATGATCTAACGTATTTAACTTTGAGTATCTGGAAAAGCCCTAAAGTTTTGAATTCCATGTGGTCGCTCTTTTGCAAACCAATCACATGCTAGTTTTTACACTGCAGCCATATGATGAGATGAGGTTTCAAAGGGAACAGGGATAAAGAATGGTATACAGTAGCGATTGGGCTGGAATCAAACCAACTACTGGTTCTTTGGTGAATTCTTACCCCAAAGCACTACTCCGTCCTACACTCCATAACATATTCATCCACTCCAGTCAAAGACTGTGGGTGGCATTTGCTATGGAGTGCTGTTTGAAGTCAATAAACCACTAAATGAAATAGCTATTGTAAATTCTCTGTGATTTTCAATCAGTACAGATTTCAAAAGTCACAGCATTACAGTATATTTTGTCTATAGGGCCGGGGCATTTTTCTATTCATTCCGATTAATTAACTACATAAAGTTTAATGCAATTAAAAATATGAATTGATATTAATCACTCTTTACTTTAGCGGCACAGACGTAATGTTACTGTCAAACTTCACACTGTTAAGCCAGCATAAACTTATTTGAAAACATCATTGTCCATAATAATCAAACTGCTATTGTCTTTGTAGTGTTTGAAATGATCACTCAGGCCTCACATCTCAAGTTTAAATGTAGGTAAATATAAAGAAGTGTCTAAAATATACCTCCAAAATAAATACAACCCCTCCTATATGCCACCAGTGTGTCCATTATGGACCTACAGTACCGACCTGTAAGAGACAATGGCACAACCTTCCACCTAATGTCATCTGTGCCCCCAGACATAACAACAACAGAACATTTAATGAGGTAAACACAGTCAAAGTACGTCAAAATCATATAAAGTAATGATGGACTAAATTGAATTCAGTTTCAGGGTGATTGTGGAGGCCGTCTGGTGTGCAACAACATTACAGTGGGCATTATGTCTTTCACAGAGATGGTCAAATCGAAGGTCCTAATATCTTTGTCAACATTATTCAATATCTTCAATGGATCAACCACATCTTGCACCGCGGGGGTTCAGAGCCCATGCGTGTGAAGTACTCAGCTTCTGTGATAAAGAATAAAGAGAGTAAATGTGTTTAGCTGCGTTTACTTTGCCCAAACAACAACAGCAGTAATCCAGATAATTAAGTTATGTTTAAATTAGGGCCGGGACTTTTTTCGATTAATTGCGATTAATTAATTACATGAGGTTTAGTGCGATTAAAAATATTAATCGAAATTAATCACACTTTTTCGCGCTTCACGCTTTCCACACTTCAGTTTCCTTTTTTCCTGCAGACGCACAATTAATGGCAACATTGCACTGGTCTGTTGGACTTGGTTGAACAAAAATAAACAATATTTTGTTGCTTAAGCTTATGTATTCAGTCATTATTCAATGGTATACTAAAAATCCTTATGAAAACACTTACTTCTCACTGTTCTCAGGTCAAATATTTATATGCGATTAATTTCGATTAAGCCCTAGTTTAAATATGATTAATTAATTACAAAGGCCATAACTAACTACATACATAACTACAGATTAAACATTTTAATTGAGTCCCATTACTAATTTTGTCTAAAGGCCAGTAGGGACATGTCTTTCAATATTTGTCTTTTGACATCTGTAGCCGATGAGGCCAAGATGATGAGTTGATAGAGTATGTTGCCAAGATCAAGATTAGTATCAAGATAACTTATTTTACAGCAGTGTGGACTTGGAGGTTGTCCTTTTGGGGTGTAGCTGTGTAGAAGTAAACACATCCATAGCTATAAATTCTCTTTACAAGAGAATGGACAAACGCCATCTTAAGACGCTTACTGTACATCCTGCCTCGACCAACTTCAAGCACTTTCTTGCATCGCATCGCTAAGATTTCTGGGATTCGTGAAGCATGAAAATAAATAAATGTTTCTATAGCATTCAATTGATACCAGTCCGTCCCAAACTCTATAAAGATGCTTTGAATACTTGTTATGACTTTCTTTTCGAAACAACACCACAGTATGACTTGTTAGCTGCTTGTAGCTATGTTACGTTGCTACATCCTTGTTGCCCTGTTGTGACAGCAGTTTTTACAAGTAGCCTAAATGTTGTCAGGAGCATACCCCCCTCCCTCCCCTCCCCCCCTTTACACTCACACTTATCCCGCTTTTGTACCACAGCAAGAATCCAGGGAGTGTTTCTGGGCTGCTACCACATTCCTCATAGTTGGGAGGGCTAGCAGATCTGACAGTTCTCCAAGTGTCCCATGCATCGCCTTTAGCCCAGACACAACACTGACAGCTGCGAGGTGCGAGATAAATAAAAAAAAAAAAAAAAAAAGGCCGTCTGTCTCAATTACAGTTAGCCTTTTAGCCAGTAGCGAGTTTTCCCCCCGCGCCTTCACTCGCACGTTCACTGCTTCACACCTAACCAATCTGCCGGCACAAGGACAACAGATGGAAAACAAGGAGCTCGCGAGAGACAATAAATGCTTTTGGACTTTGGCCCGTTAGCAACCGTTAGCATTCCCCCGACAGGTGTAGCGTGTTTACCAAACAAACAAGCGTCACACATGTCAAGCGCGATCACAAAAATGGACACTGGAGGTTGGGTATCGACGCTGGCGTATGAATGCAGACAGTAGGGAGAAGATGAGAGGGCCGTAGTGCGTGCCACACTTTGGGATTGCAACTAGTGTCGAGCAGAATTTGGCTTATGTTACTCGCCCGAAGCATCCCAGGCAGCTAGGGGTTGTTAGCCCGGGTCACGCGGGGTCACAAGCGCTGATGGCCAGTTTTTTTGAGCTTCTCACTTTTCCGATCGCGTTCCTCTTGAGGGCACCAGCTTTGGGGCGAGGGGAAACAGCCACTCAGGGCTGTCCGGGATCATCCCAGACACTTCCGCCGTGTCTCCGCGGTTTACCTTGACCTCCACAAATCCACTTCACCTGCAGTCACTGAGGTGAAATGTTTACATACGCGAGTGAGGAGGCTTTGTTTTCATATCTGTGTCACACCAGATCAGCGGCTGGTGTAGCTTCAGACCCACCTTCAAAGTATTAGAACAAGCCCTGATCCAAATAAAAAGGAATAGCCTATTGATTTAAACTAATATAAATACAGTATATATGCTGTGTGGCCCTTTTAGTATATTAAAATATTAAAACTGTAAGATTTCAAGGATTTCTGATGCATTCCTTAATAATAAACCAATGTTATATGAAGCTTAAGCGCAAATTCAACCTGGAGACGAACCTGCAGCCTTTACTCATCGCCTCAACGGCAGCCTGCACCAACCATCCAATCATGGCCCCATCGCAAGTGCACCTCCGCATCAGCAATCAGCGCAGCCGCCTATTCCGCTCAGCCAATCACCGTCCAGGATCCCCTTCTTAAGCTCCCCGTTCAATCACTCGGAGTTTCCCAGCTGTGCAGCGACCCTCCTCCACCCCTCCTCCTTCTGGGCTCTCCTCAGGCTCTGCCCGTCGCATCGACGCGCATCGAGTCCCGTCGTACCACCACCAGTGTCCAGGCTCCAGGGAAGATTCTGGCCATCATCATCTACACCATGCATTCCATATCGTTCGGCCATCTTCCGCCGGGGTCTGAGCCCCAATCACAATCAAGTTCAATAAAACTTTCTAATGCAGCCTGTCTCTGTGAGTCTTTTCAGGTTGAAATGGGGGAAAGTGGGGTAAGTTGAGCCAGTGGGTAAGATGAACCACCCTTAAAAATAGTTTTTTTTTATTTTCACAATATTATTGTGAAATAAAAAAAATAAAAAATATTTTTATGTGAGATTATAGATATGAACTTTACATGATTTGAACTTGCCAGACAAATTGGAAATGGGGAAAAATGGCTCTAAAATAACACCACTTTTTATGAAAAAATTTGTTAATATATAAATATATATATATCATCTTTTTGTTTGGTATAAAAGCAGATTAATAGCTAAGGCAGATTTCTTCTTAAATAAACACAACTATCTTGGTGTTTTCAAAGAAGAAAAAATTGGGTAAATTGACCCAGAAATTTTGGGGCAAATTGAGCTGCATCTGCTCCATAAAAAACAATGAATGACAAACTACATTTTAATATACAATTCTATAGTTTTTGCATCGTTTATTGGTGGTTTTGGGTCTAGTAGAGACAAGCAAATTCCTTTAATTATTACATTAAATGATTTGGGTTCTTTTTAGAACCAAAATTGCATAATCTACAGATGATTATGAAAAGATTTTTTTAATAAAATTGCTCATGGAAAACACTAAAATGTAAAAAATAAGACTTTATGTTTAGTGTCAATTTCACCTTTAAATCTGGAGGTTCAATTTACCTGGGTAAAATGAGCCGCAGGACCAAGGTTGAAGGTTGAAGACCAACCTCCTTAAAACCAAATATTCCAGATGATTTCTAAAGATGCAAACAACAAAAAAACATCTCAAAATGCATGTAAATAGTATTTTTTTTTTAATAGTAGTGACCCGGCAGTTAATGGAGTTAGCGTTTATCTTTTTATCCTGTTCTATGGGCTTTGCCTTGTGCCAGAAACATGGCAAACCTCCATGGTGACGGTGATTTTTTACCTTTTCATCCCAAACTCTATATTTATTTACTGCTTTATCTTCTTTATTTTATTACTTAAGTAAAAGTAGATACTGCTGGTCAAACATTTCTCCAATAAAAGTGAAAGTTGAAAAGTAGAAAGTACAAATCTATCTAAATAAGTGTTATAAGGAATAACTGTTGCTTCAAAAACACGAAAAGTGCGCCCGCATTTATCGCCTGTACGGCAACACGACGGGGACAAACCTTCTTCTTTGCTATGAATCAGTGACATTTGACAGTACACCCTCACAGCGCCACCTACTGTTCATAGAGTGTGCTTTATTAGGCTTTTTAAATGAACAAAACCCATGGCCAAATTAATTTACCCTTTACTTTGGAGCCTTTATAGAAATGTAAAAAAAAATCCTCAAAATCTACCACACAGTGCAGTCCGGAAGCTTTGACTCCGGTTTGGATATCTCTCTCGGTTTATTCTTATGGAATGCACCAGGAATCCAAGATATCTGCAACTTTGACAGCACTATTCTCTCTGATCGTTTGAAATGTGTTAACAAGAGAGCCGTTTGACGCAAATCTTTACTGAGCACAATGTAGTTCACATATGGGCACATTTTTCTAAAATGAGCAAGTCAGTGTTGCTTGTAACTCTTTGAATTACTGTAGGTATTGCGTTGAAAAGTTCAATGTTCAGGCCACAAATAAAAAACTATTTCCTCCGTGAGCCATAACTTTACATCTATTCTCGTCAGTTTGTCTTCTGTGGAAAATAATTGTAGTGAAGCAAAGCCATATTCTTTATAGCCCCGGGACACGACTTACCTTTGCACAGAGGAATGCAATCATCAGCTTCAACTCATTTATCTTCCCAGCCCTGCGCTTAAGACTCAGTGTAACTCTAACACAGTGTTCTAAAAAAACAATAAACAAACAACGGTTAACTAGTTACATAGAAAAAAGGCCTGAGCATGCAACAAATTAAACATTATGCTTGCTTCTTTGATGGTTTGCACACTTCCGACAACTTTATTTCCATTCTCATAGCACACGCAGTACACTATTTTAGATACAAACTAATAGAAAAAGTGGAAGTTTTCTTCATTGTGCAACATTTAAAACTTCATGTTACATTAAGCAGGCCTTTTGGTCATCGCACAACCTTTGAAATGAGTGTAATTCACACTTTAAAGCAGAACTCAGTAACTCATGCCCCTAGAGGCCATAAGCGCCACTGCAGGTGTCGTAGCATGTTGCGTTTTCTGTCCCTCAGAGTAAATACTACTCTGAAAGAAAAGACAAAGGGACAGAGGGATACTGTCACAACTCAATGACATTTGAGATACTTTTTTTTCACTCAAACTTGGCTGTAAACACTGCTAAAGGGGCGCTAGCCTGCAGTTAGCTTTGCTCGTTAGCCTGTTAGCTTCTTCTTCGCGATTCTATTAGTGTGTATTGCACCTGCGACCCAGATGCAGGGAAGTTGCAAGGGTGGTTTTCTGGACAGAGACACCAGGGGGAGATGAAAGACCCTCCAATCATCCCATCAACATTTGTATTACACCCAGTGGGACTACGGAAGGGTTTATTAAGGTAAACAAGTGACTTAGTTCTTCTTTAAGTGCACATATTATTTGAGTTTTAGTGTGGACGGTGTGTGCCCTGCCCTGATTGTGAATCATCAAACTGCCTTTATATGAGCCTCAATAAGAGTTATTATTCAAAGAGAGTAGCTCCAGGGCTTAACATAATGATCCCTGACAGAAGAGCATCCCGGGACAAGCACAAATCAAGGGCGAAAACACTCAAGCTTTGCTCCCTCCCACACAACACGCACGCACCTCTCAGCACATGTGTTAAAGCTATACCATGACATTTAACCCAAAGCCAAAACCAACGAGGTCTTATAAAGACCTCGTTGGGGGGGGTTTGTAGCTTGAATTGTAGATTGTAGCTTGAATAAATGATAATTTGGACAAGACGTGACATGTAGTTATATCGTCGTGAGCAGCAAACAACGCAACCACAAGCTTTAAAGCTAAACAAGTGCCTTGTTAAAATTGTCAGTGATTTGTGATGGGAGTTTGTGACATGGCTGGGTAACATTTATGAAGCCTCAGTGCCTTTGTGAATGTGCAGGAGATTATAAAGATTAAAACAACGACAACACACAAAACAATTATGTTCATCCATGGAGACCAAACAAAATACAAAATGTTTTCTCTATAGACGATCCATAAATGTAAATCCACACAGTTCAAAGTTGCTTGATTTGCCTTTGCCGCTTGGTGGTACCTGAAGGGGTCGTTGCTGCCTCACAGGCCAGACAGTGTTCAATAGGAAGTGGCGTTTGCCCGTGAGGTGCCAGTTTCTGTGGGAGGCCAGAGTGTTTGCTGGGCCCACACGTGCGTGGTTTTGTTTGGCAAGATGTTTTAGAATGGTTTACATGGTTTGTTTAGATTGAGTGTTCTAATCCAGTAGTAAGTTTTAATTGGTTATTTTTTATGGTAGGACCACACAGAGTTTTTAATTGCAAGCCAGACGGCGCTTCTAACCCGTGGTGTTGAGCCTGACTGTGTGTGTGGTGCCTACGACACACAGGTTGAAACATTTTTAAGAGTTTTACTATTAAAGTATTATAGAAGTTTGTGTTGAGTGGTTTTGTGATTTTTGTTTTTCAGTGACCAACATTGTTTCCTGCTGTCCTTGTTTTGGTTTTGAGTTTAGTTTTGAGTTAGTCCGTTTGCTCGGTGGCCTATGTTTTAGCCTATAGAAGTGTCAGGACGGACTAACTCATCTTATTTCTTTATTTTTTTATTTCCTTTTGTATGTTTTGGGTTTACGTGTTTGGTCAATATAATATGTATATTAATGTGCCTTTTGAACACAGAACTAGTGCCTTTTGAAATTGTTATCTGTGTTTGGCAGTGGTAACCATCTGTAACCTTCTGTAAAGAAAGAGGAAAAAAAAAAAAAAAGGATGTATATATATGTATAAATAACTTAATGATCGCCTTTTTCACTTGCTTTGTATTAGTCATCGCGTACATGAAATGAGACAGTTATTGTAGTTGTAGTTTCCTTTCCGTTCCGTTAAATTCTGTTAACTTATTTTTATACGGACATTTCTTGAGGTGCTTTGTGGGTGTGGTCCGTGTTGAAACGACCGCTCTGGTGGGTTGTAGGTTCTCTTTTGCCGGTGGGGCAGTATGATGTTGCTTAATGTAGGATTGATATTGTAAATATAACAGGCAAAGTTGGGTCACGAGGGGTACGTTGTGTGTGTGTGCGTGCTGTGTTCCCGGGCTCTTGTGTCTTGTACTTTGTAACATGCTCCCTGTGCTAGTGTGATTTGATCAATTGTTTTTATTTCAATGATGTCGGGGGTGGGCGCTTATAAGCTTTTGCTTCAGCCCACTCCTTTTGAGCAGAATTTTTAACTGCTCAAATAAACTAATAAACTAAAAAACTAAACTAAACTAAACACTTCCCTGTACTGAATTACTCATCGCCGCTTCATATAGAATATTGACATAACCTGATCGTTTGCGGTGCTGTTTGAAGTGACTAAAGCTTGAGGTGAAGTTTGTGTTATATACCGGTGTTCACTAATTCCGGTTCTGATTGTCGATTTCTCCCTGTGGTTGATGTAGTTAATGTCACAGGGGATTAACCTCCTTTGATTATTTAATAAATAACGTCTATATTTTTAAAGTGGTTCTGCCTGTTTATACCTCGGCCTAGTAACATTTGGCGTTGTCGGCAAACATTTGGGGAAGTGACCATTTAGCTTTTTTTGGTAATTAGTTCAAGGACAGCAGGAGCCGTGGGATTGGACCACTGCTGGTGACAGTGGTTTGGCAGTGGACTCAGTCGTGCAGCTGTGGATGAAGCTGAGCAGCAGGCCATGTCACTGCGCGTTAAAGAACTGGAAACGGAGCTCGCGACACTGAGAGCCAGGGACTCGGAAACTCCGTCTACATCCGGAGCTACTGGAGGTTCTGCTCCACAGCCGCACACCCCGGTTATATACGTGCAACAGGACATTTTTTCCCCGGCAAAGTTGATGGCAAGGACTCGTGGACTTTGGATGATTGGATTGAACAAATAAGACACGTCTCTCATCTGTGTGAGGGTTTGAGGGATTGTGGTTGGTTAGGGTTAAAAGCGGCAAATGGTTTAAACATTCCTTATTTGGGGTGCATTCAAGATTCAAGATTTTTTATTTGTCAAACCATGTGAATGATTTGAAATGATATTTCTCTCATCCTTGATTGTGGAGCGGGGGTGGGGGAAGAGGGGTGGGAGGGAGTTCAGCTTCCCGATGGCCTTGTGTATGAAACTGTTCTTAAGTCGACTGGACCTGGCCCGTAGATTCCACAGTCTCCTCCCTGATGCATTACCTTGAAGAGACTGTGTGACGGGTGCGTATATTAACAAAGTACAGTACAGTCTGTTCCAAAAATGATCTGGGTGTACAAAGTTAATAACCCATGAAACTCCCCTGTTGAATGAAACGCCGGTGCGTCAGGCTTATAGAAGAATCCCTCCCTCGCAGTATGAACTGGCCCGCAATCATATTAAGCAGTGGTTATGAAGTCAAATAATTCGTGAAAGCAGCAGTCCGTATTCTTCGCCAATAGTCTTGGTACTAAAAAAAAGATGGTGCATTGCGCATGTGCGTTGATTACAGACTATTACTGTAAATGCAAAACGAGAAAACCACTCAACACAAACTTCTATAATACTTTAAGATTAAAACTCTTTAAAATGTTTCTACCTGTGTGTCGTAGCCACCACACACACAGTCTGGCTCAACATCACCACACCACGGGTTAGAAGCACCGTCTGGCTTGCAATTAAAAACTATAAAAATAACCAATTAAAACGTACTACTGGATTAGAACACCCAATCTAAACAAACAATGTAAACCATTCTAAAACAACTTACCAAACAAACCCCACAACCACGCACAGTGTGGGCCCAGCAAACACTCTGGCCTCCCGCAGAAACTTCCTATTTAACACTATCTGGCCTATAAAACATATATAAAAGCCTCTGTATAGATTTTTTAACGGAAAAATAATTTGAACTTTAACCAAGTTGCAATGGGAAATAATGCAAATACCAAACACTGCAGTCGTCCAGAAAGCATTGTATTCTATCCAAACAATATGTCAACTCTTATTTTGTATGAAAGCTGCTAACACTGTAGTTCAGTTCATTCAGAAAGGCCTGTTCTTCTTGTATTAGTTTAGCAGTTCATATTTTAGTCTTCCTTCAAACGATAATGCTTCACGGACAAAAAAGTTGAAAAAATGTGCACATTTGAACAAACACTTGTACACAGATAACTAAAACCCACTGAACCCACTGTAGATACATTGACACTGGATAAAGTGAATCTGATAACAAAGCAAACAGAGTTTTGCTTTCACATAATCACAATAAAACATCAAACCAAATCGAATGCTACAATGAGCCGTAAATGGGCTGAACACTTTCACATTTACGTGCCAGGTAATCCTCCTCTGAGAAACACCTTTAACAACCCGACTGAGGCGCTCCGGGCCCAGAGCAGGTTTAGGTTCAGGATTAGACCCCGTCCTGGTTGTTGGGAGGAGCCTGTTAACCCGTCACTGCCCGAGGTCCTGATACGTGATCCCGACAGGCTGAACTTCACTGAGGTTTACCATCGGAAAGCGTCTGTACTTAACCCCGACTCCTGCCTCGGGAGACCGATCTCACCCGGCGCTGTCACTGTGTCACTCTCTGGCAATTTGTGAACAAAGAGGAGGTTTATTTCAAGGCTTTTGTGTCATATTGGTTCTAATGAGAAGGCAAATTACTCAAGGGTCAGAATGCAGAGGGTGGGTGACACAGAGAATATGGGAACATGAAGGATGAAAGATGTCACTGAACCAAAAATAAAAAATGTATTGGTTACAGAAAACCTTCACTTCAGTGCGTTTACTGTTTGAATATGTTTCAAAACAGGGAGAAACAATAAGTGGAGAGGAGATTTTCGAGATTTAAGGCGAGACACTGCAGGTGAATAGTTTTTTTTTTTAAAATTATTATTAGTATTATTTAGAGATATTGATTTGAAACATTTGCTGTAGTTACAGACATAAATATGAGGGGAAAAAACTATTGCCAGTTTTTGGTCATTTTATGTTTTCATATAAAAATACATCAGGATAAGAATCAGATATTAAAAAATCCCTATGAAAAAACCTTCAAAATAATTGTAAAGTCCACGACTGGAAAGTCTTAGGAGCTACTGATGTGGATACTGTCACCACAATGTGAGAAAATTGCTCTTGTAATTACAATTTTCCATATAAACCTATGGAGAAACATTGAGTCAGTGCAATAATGTTTTTGTGAAGGTAGATTATTAGGTATTTTGTTTGTTTCCAGGTGAACGTTTATATGTTAAGAGAACAAATTGGCCCAAAACCTGAAGATGGAAAAAAAAACAAAAAACATTTTTTGCCTGCAGTGTTTCCCCTTAATGTTGGAAAGTTTGTTACTTGTCCACAAATGGTAAGCTAAAACTCTATACCTAATTATTTTTCTAGTACTGGAATATAATGTGTTTTTGCGGTTTTGAAAAATCAGATATTTGTCGAAAAAAAAAAAAAACAACTAGCAGGTTAGTTTTTGTTAACATTACTGTGACTGTTTTCTAAAACCAGCCCTTGAACAATTGGGATGTGTATGAAAGTTAGTAATGACTTGGACCACAATAAACAACTTAAAATGTACGCCTTCATTACTGAGGCCTCACAAATGTTTGAAAATAAGCGTTTCAGTGTATATAATCAAACTATACTAATGGCCTTTAATAAAGACTTACAAGATCAATAACTTTGCATAAACCCAGTGAAAGAGTTCACCACCTTCTGAACCCCACAGTGATCTCCACTAGTCACCTGATACTGTGACCTCCGTCCACACCGCACTCCGCTGTATTGGGTGTTTAACAGGACGTGCATCTGACGGAATATTTCCCCCGTCAAAATATGTGCACTGAAAATAAAAGAGGGCGTCTTGTTTGACAAAAGAGACACCGGCTTCAACACACGGCAAACGCACAAATCACAGAGGAGATTCCACTGCTGTACGCGCTGTAAAAATACACACTGCCGAAGTTAAAATGAAATGATAGATGTGGTCCCATGCCCCGGTGCATCCATGAGGGGGCTGGGAGGGAGAGGACTCACCGGGGGAGGAGGGAGAAGGGAGGGAGAAGGGAGGGGGAGGTCCTGTTGCGAAAGAGTTGAATTACATTATTTTCACTGAGGAGCTAAAACAAAGAGTGTTAGGAGATCTGTCATCGACTCAAGGGCTCTGTCGAAATATGGATAGATCTGAGCGCACACAGTCAACACGAGCAAATAGAGAAATGCAGCCAGATTTAACCAACAGGACTTTTTTTTTCCATTGCTCCAATCAGCCACCTCAGTCTCTCAATGTCCTCCTCTTCACCACAAGACTCTACTGTAGGTCTCCAGAACTCGTAAAAACCAAATAAAACGGCTACGTTTAAATCGGTCATATCATACAGTCCGTTTGTGGAGCGTTCTCCGATGACAGCAGGGAAAGAGAAAAGAAAAATCAAATCACCATTTTTATCCAATGGCATGCCAACAAATCGAAGATACGGTTTACTCCATAAAAGACGATTTCATTTAAATTTGTATCATTTATTTAAGCTGAAACAACCAAGTAAGTTACATCAAAACCTGTTCTCCAAAGATACTGTATAAACATTTTATTTTTTTGATAGTAGTAGTACCTAAACTTACTGGTATATTGTTTAACGATACCCAGCCCTATTCGATGGCGCTATGTAGAACCCAGTTTGGGTGTAAAACAGCTCAGAAGTGATCCTGAGATGGTTGATGGACTAAACAATGTGAAACACACACAACATCCAGGAAATACCGATTGGAGCGCCACTTCAGTAGAGGAAGTGACCAACGTGAACAGGATTACAAAAACCTGTGATAATTAAAGAGGGGGTATTATGCTTTTTGCAGATGTATCTTTATCACTATGTTGCACTTTGTTGGATAGACAATCATGATTAATCTGAGACAGCGAAAACAAAAGATCCAGTTGTTTCACTTCCTGGTTTGCACATGGTCTCCACCTAAGCCCCTCCCACCTCCTTTTGCTCCCCTTCGCTGCACAGCTGTTTGAATGAAAAGAAAAACAAAGAAATAAAGTCTATGCGGGTCGTGTGGTTGTAGTGAAGTTATGGCAAGTGTTTTTACTTTGGGATGAGAGGATAAGCGTACGCTCAAGAGAAGATCCAAAGATTACTAAAAGATGCGTGAGTGGGTTGAAACACAAGTCCAGGTATGTTTTGATTGTAACAAGGTAAAAAGCTCTAACAAGTATTAGTCCAATTTCTTTTATAAATAGTGTATTTGCCTTGCCTTTGGCTGCATCCGAAACCATTAAATTGTAGCCTCTAAGTCCTAACACTAGCAACTAATCCTTAACCTTTCATGGGGTCAACTGTTAGATCTCTATGCAGTTAGTGAACTAGAGCTTCAGCAGCATTTGCCCAATTTGACCGTCCTTACCCAGGGGAAGGGGAAGTGACATCACCAACAGCTGTTCTTCTTCTTCTTTAAAGTTCAGTGCAGGCCAAACATAAGCGCATACCGCCACCTACTGTATATTGTCCAACAACAACATAGTGTCCAAAAAAGAAAGAAAAAAAGAAATTTAAGGCGGAAAAAAAAAAACATCCAAATGATCCTTCACATTACCCTTTATTTTTTCTCAACAGCTGTTTCATAAAGCTACAGTATGCAAATTAGCCATGTGGCTTAAGTTTCTACTAAATGAAAGCAAAAGCACAAACTGCCTTCATTTAGGCCATTTACTGAGGAGGCTCTTTAAAACCATGTGATTGTGCTGTGGTGACTCTAACATGTATTTTGTCACTTTTATAAAGTTTGGCTTGTGCAGAATCTTATTTTTTTTTATTGAATTTTTTTAATTATTAAATGTGCACCTGTCAATCAACAGTGGTTGCGCATGAATCACCGGGGTGGGGGGATTGGCGAAGTGGTTTATGGGATGGCACATAGCTCCTAATCGCCAGTGAGTTAGCATCAGAGGTCCCTATGCTAAAGTGGCTATGATAGTTAGCATCAGAGGTCTCTATGCTAAAGTGGCTATGATAGTTAGCATACAGGCCACTTTCCCAAACTCCTTCCTGACAGACAACCCAATTCGGACGCTTTCTTATCATGGTGGACGCTGACGCACATCCGGTTTGGCGTGAGACCTCTTACCAATTTACTGGTTTCGGACGGAGCAAATGTCTCCCAAACCTTGACATTACAGCAGTAAACCTTCTAGATCTGAAGTCTGCAGAATAAGTACTTTAAAATGAAAAAAGAAAGAAAGAAGAAGAACGGAATGGAATAAAAAATGACAAAAGAATTTACAGAACCATAATCTTGATATAAAAAGGTCAACACACTTAAATTAGTTTTTGATAGAGATTCTTGTAAAACATATAAATGTACAAAAACGATGCAGAGGTAACCGAATGCTTTTAGAGTTCAGTAGCCGATGTTGCCGCGGGCCATTGAGTAGCCCAGCCTGTTCCCGTTCCCAAAGGAGGCCATGAAGCCCACGTAGGTGTCGATGTGAACCGGCTGACTCAGGATCAGCACCCCGTTCGCACGTCCCGGGACAGGCTTCGCACTGTTGGCCTTCTGCGCTGCACCATGGACCATATCCCGAAACGCCACGATCTGGAACAGGACAGAGATGAAAGAATTGGAGAGTGGAGCCAAAGGGGGGGTGTCTTATGCAGTACTTAATAGACCCTTTAATCATTTGTAAACATTCCGGGCTTAGCTGGAGGCGGGAAGCTAGATTCCTATCTATTTCCGTTGTAGCTGTTGTCATAGTAACGATAAACAAATGTCTAACTGTTTTTGGAAATATCAGCTAAACCTTATTTTATCGTCTCAAATGTCATTCCTCTTGTTCTTCCACCTTAAGCCACAACAGGACCACATTTTTTAGTTGTAGTTTTACACCTATATTCGCTAGTTTTAGTTTAATCTTATTTCTCTTGATCACTTCCTGCCTCCAGCTGATGTCAGCAGTTAAAGGGTCTATAGAGTTCGGGAAAATCCACAGTTACCATGGAGATCCACCATGTTTTAACTGTTGGCATACATTTTCCATAGACTAACATTAGCTAAAAACAGTATAAAAAGTGGAGAAAAACGCTGTGGAATGACTCTGTTAGATGCATTTACCAGCAGTAACTCAGCAGCTAACTGACTGTGGTGTCCAAGTGTTTTAATGTGAACCATAACTCCAGTATTTTAACTTTAATATCTCCATAAGTTTACAATTGCTGCTAATCCAATGATGGTTAGCGATATGACATCACATTCCCAAACTCCATAGGTAATACGTGTTGTGTTGCTTTTCCACAGGAGGTTGAGATAAATGGGGTTTGGAGAGTTGCTTTTTCAGATCAAGGACTTCAAAAAGGGCAAATTTAAATAAACATAATTCAGGAAAGTTGTAACAGAGCAGAATATAACATGGACCTATTAGTTTTTACGATCATAATTAAAAAAAATCTTGCTTCACTGAGAATGTAATGATAGCTGGCAAAGCAGAGGAACACACAAAATGATTGAGTTATAATGAATGAAATAAACCAGGGCTGACCATTGACCAGCGCCTTTACTTTCCATTCCGGTGGCTCCTATAACGCTTCAGGATCAATTTTATTTCAGATTTTTTTTAGGATTTCTGGTAGGTTTTCGCCATGGAATATATGTAACCATGGATACGATTCAATCAGCAGTGAAAACTTAAACAATTTATCCTGGAGCGTCCTACAGGCAATCGGGATGGTAAGTAAAGACGTTATGCCAACCGCCCAAGCATTCACTGTGTCACTGAAAGGACAAATACAGTGGGAGGAAAAAGTATGTGAACCCTTTGGAATTTCTTACATTTCTGCCTACGTTGGTCATAATTTGTGGTCTGATCTTAATTAAAATCACAAGAATGAGTACACAGCGTCTACTTAAACTAACCACCAAAACAATTACATGTTATCATATTTTTATTTGCCTGAACATGTGAACATTCACAGGACAGGGAGGAAAAAGTAAGTGAACAGTTGGATTTAATAACTGGTTGACCCTTCTTTGGCAGCAATAACTTTATACGTTTTCTGTAGTTGCAGATTACACGTGCACAACGATCAGGATGAATCACATCCTTTTTCCTTCCACTGTTTATTAACATTAAAAAAGTACATAAAAAGTTGCATAGTGTACCTCTAAGTAAAAGGCCCTGCAGCAAATATTTCCCATTTTCAAACCAAAAAAAGAGAAAGTTAACAAGCTAGTTCATTTGACATTGTTAGTTGTGCTTGAGCCATTCCTCAAGTCTTGATTCTTCATGGGCATGAGTTTATATTATAAGCACGTTTCACACCTTTCAGGGATCAGAGAGACTTACAGTAACAATATTAGCCTGCACAAGGGTAATTGTTTTTAGCCTCGAGTTTATGATCGCTAAAGAACACTCTTTATCCCCCATAACTGTCAGGAAATGCCACATAATGCAAGCACAACCCTTTTAATGTGATAAAAGGCTACATTTTATATTTATATTTAAGATTTACTGACATATAAACTGCTGACGTAAGAGGTGAAGAACTTGGAATCAATTATATGGTCAATTGGCTGCTTCCCTATAAAAAGATTAAGAACCACATTGTTACACCCACATGTTAAGTTTGTCACTAAGGCCTGTTACTGTAATGTATGACGCACTGGTCCATTGCTTCACTCCTCTGCCCTCGTGGATGACTTATGTGTTTACAGTAACGCACTCCGGACTGGGCGAAGTCACCTGAAGCGCTCATTATTAACCGTGCAGCGGAGCGTGGCCTCTTATCTCCAAACCATTAGAAGAGACTGTAGAAACTCAATACGGTGCCGAGTTGTAGACGACACGGGGAATGCAGCAGTACACAGGAATCTGAGCAGTTCCAGTCATCCGAGTGAGTCATTCGCCCACATCATGACACCTCACCGCAACCATGTTTTTATACTTCAACTGTTGCAAAAATGTTTATTCAAAAGTGAGTTACCAAAAATGCGTAATGAACGGATGAATGACGAACAAACTGGAAACATCCTGTTCCTTTGGAAGCTGCAAAGCTCTGTTGTAACTTTAACCACATAGTTATTAAGCTCTTGCCACCCGACAATCTCACTTTCTGATCGAATTAGTAACTCACATAGTGGTTTTATGACATAAAAGTACACACCTGAGATCCTTAAAAAAACAACATTATAATTATAGGTCTACGTGAAAACCACATCATAGTAATGTTTCAAATGAAAACAGTGGACTCATTTAAAATGGGTCAGAACTCTTATGTGTTTTCACTGGCCTTAATTAATCTCTTAAATCTTTACAATAAAGATTTAAGAATCTTTAGTCTTTAATCTTCCCGCCTGAACCGAGCACATTTTCTCCAGTTTGGCTTCACCCAAAAAAAGCTTATTGAAAAAAAGTGACATAATAGCAACAAAAACGAGAATGAAAACGCAACAAAAGAGCGACAAAAACATGACAAAAAAGCGATGAAAAGGTGATTAAAATTTAACAAAAAAACTATGAAAAGTGACAAGAAGTTACGAAAAACAATTAAAAAACCTGATAAAAAGTGATAAAAACATGACAAAAAAGACGATAAAATTGACAAAAATGCGACACAAAAGCAATGGAGAAAAAAGTAAAAAAGGCGGCAACGACGCAAGGAAGGATCCATTTAGATGAGTTTTGTAGGTCTTAGGTTTCAAATGAGGCCTAGAGGCTGTGAACTTTTAGATCTGGGTAAAGCTTAACTGGAGAAAATGCACTTGGTTAAGGTGGGGGTTAAGAGGTTAAAGACAGGGTTTGGAGCATGTAAACCTATGGCTTCAAAATGGCACAACCAAAACGCAGGAACGAGAGGTAATCAGAGTTTATACAGGCAGCAGGAAGTCAAAATTAATGCTTTTCAATGCCATTTTAAAGGTCCTATATCATGCAAAATCGACTTTTTTGAGTTTTTAGCCATGTTGTTATGCTATTTCCTTATCAAAAACACCCCCAGAGCGTTTTTTGGCTTCATTCACGCAGTTCTAAGTAATCCTCCTGAATCCTGCTCTCTGAGCAGCTGCTCCGCCCTCTCCTGGTAAACGACTGAGCTGTTCAGTTGTGTCGTCACAGCGGAACGGAAGTGCTCTACGTCTGTAATGTAATGCCTTACGGCCTGATTTTTATTTATACAACTTTTTTTTTTTTTTTTTTTTTTGAAAAAACAAAAAACAAAAACAGCAACTCTCCGACGCGTCTGTGCTGTCCCACGACGCTAATCAAGCGCACCCACGGCTGGAGGAGCCATGGATCCGAGCATAAGTGTTGTTTTTGAAGACTGAGCTCTTTCTAACCTACTCTGGACACCGCCTGTTCTTTTTTCTTACCCAACGATAATGCCACGGATGCGCGTTTGGCTACGAGAGGAACAGGACTATTCAACCTTCCTAAAGAAGAGTGCACTCGCCAGAAGTTGGAATTTCTTTCCGGGATTCAGCTACTATATCAACCAACCTGATGGATGCTTGGTGAACCTTGGCCAGAATCAAAGTGGATTAACTTTTATAACCAACACGAGGGCCATAACGTAAACACCCGACGATGGGGAGGCCATGCTGAGCGGTGAGTCAATCAAAACGCGTGTTAGCGTGTGTGTGTTAGCGTGTGTGTTAGCGTGTGTGTTAGCATGTGTGTTAGCGTGTGTGTTAGCATGTGTGTTAGCGTGTGTGTTAGCGTGTGTGTTAGCCATTTATGAAACTGTGTTGCACATGTCAACTCCTTATAACTGCATTATGTGAAGTAACTTCACTTTTTGCAGCAATATTTATATTTATAATACTGTAAATGTGGAATGGGAGAGAGGGGCGGAGTTAACTGAATCGAAGCGTCTTGTCTTCCGGGTAGGGAAAATACCCCCCAAAAATACTTATATTTCTCTCAAAAATGAGTACTCCATAGTGATAGAGGTACAATATATCATATAAATGCCTATACTTTACTTTGGAATGGCTAAAATAGCATGATACAGATCCTTTAATGCCCAAAATACTATGCCACAAAACAAAACAAAACATTCCACCAAACAGAGGAATGAGGGGAGCTTTTGTTATGATTTCAGCCAAAGTTGCTGAAGTTTAGATTTAAAGGGGGGTATTACGTAAAATCGACTTTTTCAAGCTTTATATCATGTTATTATGTCATTCCCTCATTAAACACATGCCTGGAGTGTTGCCTTGGCTCATTCACATATTTTTGAGTAATCAGTAATTTTAGGTGTAGCTATGCCTCAGTCCTCCTAGGAACGCCCCCACCTCCTGGAGACGCCTCTGGACCTTTCGTCACCAGCCAAGCCACCAACCACTGCTCCTCAGCTCAGCAGAGCCCCCTCCCCGCACAGTAGTGTTGTTTAGATGCCACAGCAGTGTGCTGAAGGGGGCGTGTCGGAAAGCTTCTTAAAGAGACAGAGGCCTATTTCAAGACGTTCAGTACAGCCATTTTGAGAGAGCAATTTTATTCAAGGCAGTTATTTTAATTTACTGCATATACAGACCAACAGAAGGTTACGTCATCATTGTAGTATGCTATAGACTGGTGCTATGTGATTGAAAAAAGCATAATACCCCCTCTTTAATATCAGTTTCAATCGAATGTATTGCTTTTTAATGACATTTAATGCTTTAATTTTGGCACAATTCATATAACGCCCCACGCTAGAAACCCTGGTAATGTTTATGAAATTTACTGGGAAGAAAATCCTCCGTAAACTTCCAGTGACTTGATTCATCTTTGCCTTGTTGGCTTAAAAAACATTTAAATAATCCTGAAAAAAGTCCAACCTTTACAACATTATTTCTGTCGTTCCTCATTGACTGTCATTACACTCCTTTTGGACATCGACTACACATATTTTTCCCCCTTGCATCTCTCCAAACATTACTCCATATGAAAAGACAATCATTAACCTGGTTGTACTTTTTTTTTAAAGACAATCTCATTCCTTTGTCTTGACTCAATAATCGTCTTAAAAGATTGCTGCAGCTGAACCCCTCGGAGCACATTTTTCCAGCGCTGTGCAACGCTTGAGCTCAGATTTGATGTGGTGAGAGAGATTCAGATCACACACCTCCCCCACAAACAACCCCACCCTTTCCCAAGAACTCAAAACATCATTTGTGTGATTGTTTTTCCCCAAATCCAACGTTTTGTTTAGCTATAAATACATGCGGGCTGCCATCCGAAACCTATGCTTGTGAATAGGCACTAATAAATCACCGTGTTGCTGTTGACGGACAATAAATAAATGAGTAAAAGTAGTGTCTTGTAGGTGTGAAGGCCTGGTGCACTCACGTCGCAGAGGGAGCTGTAGGCGGAGCACAGCGCCTGCACCGGGTGGCTGGTGAAGGTGATGAAGGGCATGTCTGTCGAGAAGGGGTTCCACCTGGAGGTGAACGTGGGCTCCCTCTGTCTGTCCCAGAACACACGCACGCCGTCCCCCTCCCTCCTGCAACACACGACACACGCAGCGGTCAAGTCATAGTCATATATAGAGTATTACCTTTAGTCTGTGTTTGTCTTTTATTTGATCTTTCACCCACATTTTCTTTTATGTCACAGTAGAATATTCATTTTTGTTTCTTATGTATACCTACATATACGGTGTGGTTCAATAATAATGATGACAAGGATCCAGCAAATATTGTTACAAAGTTAAAATCTGCTAAACTCAGATTAATATTCTCAAATTGAAACCTTTTGCTGTAAAACATCATTAAAATTAAGTAAAGTAAATAACATTTTTTCCCATGTTGATTAACTATCGATCATACATTTATTTCAATCAACATGCGTCACAGGCATGTTCTCCCTGTGTCTGCGTAAGTTTCCTCCGGGAACTAAAACTACAACTAAAAAACATGTACAATAGGCCAGGATGAATGAGAGTGTGTTGGCGCAGATAGGCAGCCCGTTTCTGTCAGTCTACCCCATGGGCGGCTGTGGCTGTAGTACCTTACCACCACTGAGTATGGTGTGAATGAATAAGGACTTCAGTGTGGTGCTTTGAGAAACTTGGTAACATAGACTTGTAAAGTGAAATACAAGTGTATTTGTAATTATACAAAAATAATTAACATACAGTATGAATCGCTACAAATATGAAATTATATTTTGACAAATGAAGAAACAGTGGAATGATAACAGAAGGAAACAGAGACATTATGTAAAACAACAATTCTGATAAACTGTAACCGGGCATTAATGGGAGCTTTGACACCAGAGAAGGTGGAAAAGTGCTAATACGGTATATTAGGATCATTTACCATTTACTACCATGGTACATTTTGTTGATTATCTGAAGCAATCTGTCCTGAAATCCTTTTTTGCTGTTGTTCCTTTGTTCTTGTTTTTTGTTCCCTTTTACATTGATTGTACTATTGTGAAATGAAATGTTTTATCATGTTGAGTTGGGGGTAGGTGCTCATAAGCTTCTTGCTTCTGCCCACTCCTTTTGAGCAAATGTTTGCTCAAATAAATAAATAAATAAATGTACAGTAATACTTAGTTTAAACATTACATACACAGGTTTTATTTAGAAAATACAATTATGGCTGCGTCAATACAAAGATTTTATTGCATCTGTCCAATACAAGAGTAACATCTCTAAAAAACAAACAAAGCTTCACACAAAAGCGGTACCGTTACACCGCTAACTGTTCCCTGCTGTTTTGTTTTGCTCCGTGCGACACAAAGAGCAGCGTTAGTCGCTTTGGGGCAAATTTAAAACTGTGACATTGTTGCGGCTGTCAACTCAAAGTGACAATTATGAGCCGCATTGTTCTGTTGGGAGCTTTTATCACAGGTGACATGCAGAAAACAGCACAGTGCTTCAAAGTGGTGGAAAGAACTAAGTGGCTCAACAATAACTACAGTGCACAGTTAAGAGATGACAGAGATAATTACTAATATTATATTTGATCCATTGTTAAAAACAGAACAGTAAAACACAGCAAAGAGTTTTCTCCTTGGGGAAATCAGATGCAAATCGACAAGGAACCGGCCACTTACAACTTATAAACACAACAATATAATAATCTAGTAGGTTAACTAGGATGGGAGTTCAATTCATACTCAGTTTATTTATTTGCTCTGATTCCCGAACTGGGGAGTGTGGCCTCCTGGAGGGAAATTACGGTACTGCAAGTGTGGCGCACACATTAACTTACAAAACTAATTGTCATAATATGTTTTGTGAATTAGGCAGGGAACTGAAGGCCACTTCATACTTCACTTTTAGTCTCGCACCCAGGGCTGCCTTGGCTGTGAGACTTAACGTCTTGCGTGTTATGAAGTATGAACAGGCCTTTAGGCACTCGACACATCAAAGGGGAGGGGGCGTCATGCAAAATGTACTTTTTAGAGCATTGTACCATGTTATAGTACAACATTGTTCTTTAAAAAAAACATACTGTGGAGTTATGTTTTTAGCCATTAGCACATATTTCAGTAATATTCCCCTCTGAACATGGCTCTACATAACCAGGAAGCATTCTACCTTCTTTACCTCCCACCCACATCCAAACTGTTTTGTGAAAGTTTCTGATTGAATTCCCTCAGAATTTTCTCTTTTTTTCCTTCCTGGATTTCAAAATGTCCTTTGTTATTCTACAGAATCCACACCCACCATGTGGAATAAGAACAATACAGTAAGTTCTGCTGTTGCTCAATTGCCTTCTGCTGTATAAACATTTATATGGCATGAACTAACAGCTTTGCTAAAAACTGTTGTGAACTCCCACTGACCCCGATATTTCCAGTAACGTTACAAAGACCTCACAAACATGGCCGTTTCGTTTCTCTAAACCGGGGATCACATGCAGCAGCAGTAAATCCAGCCGTGTACAGATGTGGAGGGGAGACTTTCACATTTCAAAGCGCGGGTTTTGGCGCGGCTCGGTGGTCTGTTTGCACCGCGAGGACAGATATGACCCGGGGCACTTTCATTAAAGCTGCTATTTGCTTTGAAAGAATCACAGAGAAAAGCTAATATGAAGAAGTCACTGTAGATTAGCCCTGAGCACAGTAAACACTAAATTGCCTTTACGTTTAGTGTGTGCCCCTAAGACGGATTAGTGCCACTTTTATGGTACTGTTATTGTTGCCATGGAGCGAAACGGGTGCTCTATTTAGATAATCTGTTATTTAATTTGTTAAAAATTACATTAAAGGTCTATGGTAGGACAGATGCCAGTGCCACAATTGATCTTTTATGTTTTAAAGTGGGAATATCATTACTTATTTCCTTTGAATACCTCATTGATTGATTGAGTCTATGTGTGAAAAAGACACTTTAGATGTGAGCACAATGCTGGTCTGTATTTTGAACGGGCCAGGAGCACCCTCTGCAGGCAGCAGCAAGAATGACACGTGATAAAACTGAAAACAAATCAATGGCACAGAGATGAACAGCGCTGAACTGCTTAGAAATGGTGGATTATGTCAGTTTACGCTTTAGAAACAATATGTACAAAATATACAAAAGTAAAAGGGTCTAAATAGCTACAAACAAAAAAAAAGATATGCAAACTTGAAAGTACAGTAATCACATAAAAGTAAGTCATCAAACCAAAATGACAAAATATTGTATTTTTGAGCTTACACTGACTGACTCCCAAAGAGACATCAATAACTGCTTCATGCGTGTTTTCCTATTATTTGCATACTGTCAGGTTTTATTATATAATCACAGCAACAACTAAGGTACAAAAACGTGTAAACAGTAGCCTGAAAAACCTGCAGAGACAGGTGCCACTCCCCTGACTCTAAGCTGCACCAAAGCATTAATACAATACAACATGAACCAAACACACGAGGGACAAAGACAAAGGCACATGAGTGTTTGATAAACCACAGAAGTAACTGCTGGCACCGGCTCAAGAACAACATGAGCGAGTTGTTTTGCTGCACATGCTTTGTTATTTACAGTGCCTTGCAAAAGTACTAATACACCTTGAACTTTTGCACATTTTGTCTTGTTTACAACCCTAAACGTAAAGATTTTATTTTGAATGTTTTACTGAAAGTTCACACACAAGTAACAGACAACTGTGAAGTGAAAGCAAAATGATACATGATTCTGTTATTTTTCAAAAAATAGAAAAGTGAAAAGTGGGGCGTGCATAAGTATTCATACAGCATTTTCTGAGTGCATTAAATTTATTTTATAACATTCCTAATGACTGCCATTAAACCATTAAATAGAGGCCACCTGTGCGTAAGCTACTCTCAGTATAATTCCAGCTGTTCTGTGAGGGCCTCAGAGCTACAGTATGGTCAGAGTGTATTGGTCACTAAGCAACATCATGAAGGCCAAGCAGCACACCAGAGAGGTCAGGGATAAAGCTGTGGAGAAGTTTAAAGCAGCGTTAAGTTATACAAAAATTTCCCAAGATTTGAACATCTCACGGAGCACTGTTCAATCCATCATTCGGAAATGGAAAGAGTATAGCACCACTGCGAACTTACCAAGACACGGCCGTCCACCTAAACTAACAGACCGGACAAGGACAGCACTGGTCAGAAATGCAACCAAGTGCCCCAAGATAACTCTGGAGGAGCTGCGACGTACTGCCGCTGAGCTGGGGGAATCTGTACATGGGACAACTATAAGTCGTACTCTACACAAATCTGGCCTTCATGGACGAGTGGCAAGAAGAAAGCCATTATTGAAAGGAGGCCATAAGAAATCCTGTTTGAAGTTTGCTGGAAGTCATATGGAGGACACAGCTACCATGTGGAAGAAGGTGCTTTGGTCAGATGAGACAAAAATTGAACTTTTTGGCCCAAATGCACAAACCTAACACTGCTCATCGTCCTGCGTGCACCATCCCCACTGTCAAATATGGTGGGGGGAGCATCATGCTACGGGGCTGCTTTTCCTCAGCGGGGACTGGGAAGATTGTGGGAAGCCTCAATTCAACGTAACAGGAATTTTTAACTTAAGAAATCCTGACATGAAACATTGTACCTCTTGGTATTCTCTTTAGTTTTCCACAAGCAAACCTCTACAGTATACTGAAGGACAAAACTAATTTCTGCAAGTGTTCTAACATACTCCAGAATAAGCTCTGCACACTGGCCAAGTAGTTTAGGCTAAAGCACACATGCTATGGTCACCTTTCTGTAATTTTTTCTGTATTGTTTTTTTGGCAGCTCAGAATGAACGGGGGTGAAGAGAAAATTGTCTTTGCCGGGACTCGAACCCACGACGCTGTAGACAGAACCGTGTGCAGCAGCTCTAACCACTACATTACACAGCCTTGGAAGAGAAATGCACTTTCACTCTTCAGCTATGTTGGGCAATTATGTTCCCTGACTATGCCATTATTAATGTGAGTTAGTGAACACTACTAAACCCCAATTGTGCAACGATCCATAAATCAAACCACTATTTCCCAACGCGGCTATGATTGTCTTAAAACGGCTTCGCACGCCCCAATGCGAGCGAACTTCCTCCCTGCAGATTTGAACACCTGAGGCTAGACAATAGCGCCGGAGCTGTGCAGAAGAGAGGGGCGCGACCGTAACACAGTCGTGGGCACCCTGTTTACACAAGGGCTTCAGCGCGACATTATGCGGCTGCCGGACACTGTGTGCTCGAGTGGGAGTGGGTTTGGAGGGAAAACAAAGCTTGGGACAAAAGCGCAGGGAATGCTTCAATGGGAGAGAGTGGAGAAGGGGGAGGTGCTTTGACTGTGTGAGAAGTCAAACTGTAGTTGGTGTACTTCGTATGCATTATTGAGAATTGAACAAACTTCTTTTGGGCACTTCAGCATTCATATTTCACGTTTATACTTTTAAAGGGGGGGTATTATGTAAAATCGACTTTTTCAAGCTTTATATCATGTTATTATGTCATTCCCTCATTAAACACATGCCTGGAGTGTTGCCTTGGCTCATTCATATATTTTTGAGTAATCAGTAAAAACTTAGACGGCAGCCATTTTAGGTGTAGCTATGCCTCAGTCCTCCTAGGAACGCCCCCACCTCCTGGAGACGCCTCTGGACCTTTTGTCACCAGCCAAGCCACCAACCACTGCTCCTCAGCTCAGCAGAGCCCCCTCCCCGCACAGTAGTGTTGTTTAGATGCCACAGCAGTGTGCTGAAGGGGGCGTGTCGGAAAGCTTCTTAAAGAGACAGAGGCCTATTTCAAGACGTTCAGTACAGCCATTTTGAGAGAGCAATTTTATTCAAGGCAGTTATTTTAATTTACTGCATATACAGAGCAACAGAAGGTTACGTCATCATTGTAGTATGCTATAGACTGGTGCTATGTGATTGAAAAAGCATAATACCCCCTCTTTAAATGATCTCTATGGAAAGTAGTACATCTGCGATACAACAAAATCCAGGAAATATGAAATATGGAGTGCATCAGTAGCACAAGAACAAATAAGTAAACAGGATTATTATCACGGCTATGTTTTTGACAAGGGAACGCTATAAAGTAGTTGAAAGTGGAGAAAAACTACATTTTGCATATGTCCTGCTTGAATTAACTTCCTAAAGTTAAATGACTCTGAACTGAAAAAATACATACCTGTACAGTAGCTCAAGATCTGGAGATGGGTCCCAGTGCTCATGACAAGTTAACCTCTTACCCGCCGCCTTAACCATTTTCTCCAGTTCAGCTTTACCCAAATCTAAAAGCTTCTCAACTGGAGCTATAGGCAGGAGCAACGCCTCATTTGAAAGCCTACAAAACTGATAGTGACTTTTTTGTTGCGTTGTCGCTGCGTTTTTGTCACATTTTTTGTTTTTTCCTTCTGTGTTTTTGCCATTTTTTGTTTCTTTCTCCATCACTTTTTTTCCTTGCTTTTTGATGCTTTTTTGTTGTGTTTTTGTTGTATTTTTATCCTCGTTTTCGTCGCTATTTTGACACTTTGTTCAAGAAGCTTTTAGATTAGATCAGGGAGGTGCCAAAATGGAGAAAATGTGCTCAGTTCAGGCGGGGGTGTTAACATAGCAGCTTACTACTTACTACTACCAACTACTATTACTAAAGATAAAGGAGACACTGAAATAAAAACTATATAGATATTAAAAAGTTGGTTGTAGTGTATATCAGAGTCGAGCATAGCGCACTTGCTCCTACAAGAAATTTAAGGAAAAAAGAAACTATCTGTAATTTTTGTACTTTTATCAACCCAAAGTGCACTTAAACTGCTACCACTGCAACTGCAAGTATGACTAATAGTCCCTGAGAAAATGCACTTAGATAAATGACTCAAGTAAGAGTATCCTGTTACCACCTCTGCTCCATTGTGACAGCGCAGTGCTATGGGCGATGTATAAATGGGGGATATAAAAAAAAAAAAAAAACGCTTGTAGGATTCCACAGGGAAGCGATCAGCGTGTGGGACCGGCCCGAACAGGCAGAGCTGGGCAGGGCCTCGCGGGAGTTCATGTGTCTATGTGGAGAGATTGGACTTTCACTGACGCTCACCTCAACAGCACCCGCACACTCCACCTGCTGGGGGCCACAACCAGAGGACCACTGAGAAGGATCTAAACGGCAGCCTAAATGAAAACTTTAAAATGCTTTAAACTCGAGCGGAAGTAAAAAGGAGTGGAAGTAAAAGTCTGATTTATGTCTCAGAAGTGACATACTCCAAAAACAAAACAGAAGAATGTATCCACTATAAAAGGTTTCTTTACTAACTTTAATAAACAAACATAAAGGCGTGTATCTTATTGTACTAATGACTAAAACAACTTGGCAGATCGACCGTCTTTTCACTGATTCAATCCACCGTGTTTTTCCAGGGCACAGATGCGTAAAAGCAACAGTGCACAGTGCGCTGGAGGGCAGAGTGATGAAAAGTCCCTCTCTGGTCTTGGACTCATAAGTCAACACACCAGATCGATATCAGTCCACTCCAGTCGTCATGGCAAGTGTCCCGCAGTGTCTCAGGGCCAACAAACAAAAGTGCAGAGATTGCTCAACATCCCAAAGCCCTGTCAGCGATCCAGAGCTGTGTACAGCAACAGGCCATGGGTCGGTCTAATATTGGAGAGGCTTCATGACTGCTGAGAGAAACAATTAATGATAAAAACAATTCAATTTACTCTTGAATTTATTACTTGTCTTTGTATAGAAGGTTTGGATACACACAGAACTCATATTAACAAACGTGTTGAAGCGTAAAACTACCTGTAGTCCTGCAACCTGTAGACAAATTGAAGCAGCAACAACACCATGGAGACGAGCTGCAGATGTACTGCTATCTGCAAAGTTACGAGTCCGGTCTGAGGACAGGAGAACCTGCTCACAGTAGTGATGGGCTAAATGAGCCAAAGTCTCGACACACGTATCCAGCACACACCTCGGCCGAGCTGTGTCATGTGCATGTCATTTTAAGAAAAGTCACGTGACCAACACTTTTACTGTGTCATTTTGTATCATATAGTGTTGTTTGTAGCGTGCAGCAGAGAGCAGCAGGGCGCGCCTGTTGAATGAGAGCAACACCTGGTTCATTTTGTCATTTGGGATTTATGCACTAGGCACTGATCCCGTGGGTGCTGCCAGGCTCGAGCAGCCACCCAAATCTGTGGGCACCAGGCCTATTTTTCCCTGATTGCAAAACGATTCAATAGATATAACGTGCACAAGAGTCATCTCTTTACTTCTCTTTCATGTCCGAGTGTGGGTCACTCAATAACAGATATTGTAAGATATACTACATCTGGCACCGGTGCAAAACATACAGTAGATATTGTTAAAGTATCACACTGCTCGCGTAGCTCTGTCAGGAGAGCACCCAGTTTGTAATCAGAAGGTCATTGAGTTCAAGTCTTACACTGAAGTATTCTTTATTAAATTTTGGTCAGTGACTTCATGTTGACAGGGTTGTATCACTGATACTCATTCATTTGTTTCTATTCTCATGATCCTGAGCAGTTTTCCTCTTTCTAAATGATCATTCTCAGCTGCTTAAACAAGCTCATTCATGACGATTTGGTTCACCTTTCTGAACGAGAATAAATGAGCTCAGGCTCACTGGTATAATCCTTCTTCACCACCAGATGGCGCCTATACAGTGTAACCCGCTGTGTGATATAGTGTGACACAATTCTGAAAGTCTGTGACACACACTTCGAGGCATCATCTGCCCATCACTAGCCCACAGTAAAGGGCAGGTTTTAAGATGTTTTTTTAACCTATCAAAAAAAACACTACGACCCTTCACCTTCATTTGCTAAAATCACTGAAGTTCTGAGCCTGTATTCAAGAAACAACAAAACCCTTTAGCTTTTACTTCCTCTACCGTGTGAACAAGGCGAGGGGTGGTTAGTGCATCTACACATCTCTCCTGCAGTCTCCTCACCTCTTCTCTAACATATTTACATAATTCATTTCCAGGCGCCTCATGCAACCTGCGAACGCACAGCCGTGTGAAGTACCCTGATGCAAACGCTGTGATCTCATAGCTGCAGGCTGTTGGCAAAGAGATCTCCACCTTCAGCGCAGGTCCACAGGTTCACAGCCGCTCCCTGGGTGCACAACTCTCAGCCAAAACACTCAACATCTTTAGGTTTTTATTAATTTATACGACACAGCCTCTACCGGCCCCACGAGTGCGTGCGGTTTTGATCTGAGCCGTGTTTTTAGAAAGACTGCTACAGGTAAGACCACGGTGTATACAATAAAACAGTCAAGAAAAACAATCTCTAGCAAGTGCCTCTGATCAGTGAATAAGAGAGAATATTTTTAAATCATGGTAAGCGGTGGTTCTCAACTGGTGGGTCGGGACACAAAACCGGATTTCAGTGAGTCTAGGAAATTGCACAGCTACTAAAGTGTTTACATAGATTGTGATTGATCATTGCCTCAAAAGAACTGTTTGAGGAAATATTGTTATTTGGCGTAACATACTGTAGGGCGGACACAACTTTGATTAATCGCAACTCATTTTTCATTCAAATAAGTGTCGACTAATTTGATAAGTGACTCATTGTGATCTGGAAAATACAGACGACTAAACATCCCAAGTGTGAGTGAAGACGTTTTCTAATTCCACCCAGACAGAGCAGGAACTACATCATGAGGCACGTAATTGCTGAGCCACACAAACAGATACTGTATGTTTTAAGGAAATATGGTATGAACAAGAAATCTGTTTAACTCTCATCCAAAGAAGGCTCTGTGTGCTGTTCCTTTGTTTTTGAGTGCTTCACCTTATAAACAAGCGTTAACATGGCGCTTCCTCATGTTTTTAATACCACATAATAAACTATCTTTGTTTCTGGGAACAAATGCCATGGTTAGAACGAGTGTTGCAGTTTTCTGTGGCTGAGGAAGCAGAGTTTCCCAGGTTTTAGTTTTTCGGCGTTAGACTCTGGTTTCAGAAATGCCCAAAGGCCTCGTCCCATCACAGAACAACCTGAAACTCAAACTCAACCGGCTCAGCCCCGGTTCCCATTGGCTCCGACAACTTTACCTCCGGGAGCATCTGCCAAGTTAACAATCTCCCTCTTTCCTCTTTGCTTTGCCCTGTGGTGTTGTCATAGCAAAGCGAGCAGTGCCTTCAAAGACAGCGCTGATCTAAAAATTGGAATATGTATTATGTCAGATGCCCTACCCTACTACTTTTGATGCGCAATAGAGGAAGAAAAGCACTACATTAGGGCTGAACAATAAATCGCATTTGCAATTTTATCGCGATATTACACGCAATTTCAAAATCGCAGAGGCACAAGATTTTGGCCCATGCAGCTGATGCCGCGGCCCATAGAAGTGAATGTAGCGGAGAGAGACGCCACGACGTCCGCTCCGCGCTCCACCGCGTGCTTTTGTTTACTTCTCAGCCTACTTCAGGTGCGCGGTAGATCGTGGATGTACTGTGAACATATCAGCGTTTATAATGCAGCCACCGCGAAGGGCTATTGCATTTTCCTCCGTTAGCATTGCGTTAGCTGCAGCGCTAATCCCTCTGATGCACTAATCACAGAAACTCTCCTCCGGATTCACACGTCTGTGACTCGAGAGATGAAGGTGAGCCTGTGCTGCTTGTTAAGAGTAAAGAGTCGTTTGCAGCTCACTTTTGGAGGCTTATGTTTGGGAATGTTTTGGATAAAGATAAGAACTTATCTCACAACCACTGACTAATACACAAGAGCAAAGAGCAAGAAATTATTTGGGCTATTTACAAAAAAAAAAATTATCCATATGATTATAAAGGACTTAAGAGTAAGTAATACTTTATTAAGTCAGTTGTAAATATTTAATTGTATTGCAACAAAAAGTTATTAGCGGAAGATTGCTACAAAATCGAAATCGCAATATTGATTTTTGGCAAAATCGTTCAGCCCTACACTACATAAATACTTTTTTTTTTAAAGAACAAACAAACCACTTTGCTGTGAAGGGCTCACGTGGAGCGGGACGTCTCCAGCTCGTTTCCATGGGGATGTTGACTAAAGACAGCTAAACATTAGTTTTCAATCTGTCCTCATCAAAATCCATGTTTTGATTACACACTACAAAAATATAGTGCGTCTAACTGGTCCAAAATGTTTCGCAGTGTGCCTTTAAAGTACAATTTTGAAATTGACCTTCTCAAAATCCAACATAAAACAACAACAAATCTTGTATGAAAAGCGCTTTATAAATAAAGTTTGATTTGTTTGAACTATACAGAAAATATTCTTAAACATTTATCTGAAATCCACATATTATTCGAGAGCTTACAAATATGGGTGGCATGGTGGCACAATGGTTAGCCCTTGTGCTCCAAAGCTAAAAGGTCGGCGGGGCTTTTCTGTGTGGAGTTTGCATGTAGGAGTCTTCCCGGTACTCCTTTTTCCTTTACCACTAAAAACATGTACAATAGACCAGGTTGAGTGCAAGTGGGGGACAACGGATGGAAATTAGGCCATGGCTAAAATCAGGCGAAAAGTGTCTGCTCATTAACATGCACTGTCCTGACCAAATACATAAGTAAAAAAACTACCATCTCTTTCAGACGTTACCACATGATTCACTATGCTGTAGTTGTTACGCTGGCATTACCGGCTCTGATTCACTTTGTCTTAGTCTCGATTTGTCCAATCCTGCTCCCGCAAATGCACACTGTTGTTGTGTCCTTGGGCAAGACACTTCACCCTACTTTCCTCCAGTGTCTGCGTACATTGGTGTATGAATGAGAGTGTGAATGGGTGACTGGTTCCTTACAGTAAAGCACTTTGGGCCTGATAAAAGGTAGAAAAGTGCTATATAAGTTGAGTCCATTTACCATTTCCAATCCTATCATTTCTTTGCTGCACTTTGCTCCAGTGGATTATGAAATCAACAGGCTGCAGTAACACAAGCAAAACAGCCAACTACAGTATTCACAATCCACCTCCCCTATTATTCATGGGATTGGCCACAGGCACTTTCCCACCAAAATAGTGCAACTGCTCCCTTCAGCCCGGGTTACTGCAAAGAAAGTCTATCTTCTCAAACATACAATTTATATTTGATTAAAGGAATACATATAAATCTTTGTATTGTTACTGAAGTGAACAACATGAAATCTCTACTTTCGAATTTGGTTCATCTGAGCTGATATTTAAACAGCTGCGTCTCTGAAAATATGGATCTGGTTCTGTGTCTGATATGCAAATATCTCTTTTAATCAGCTGCTTTGAGGTGACTGCCCTCTGCTGGTCAAATCAAATACCTGCGCTAATGTTCATTATAAGGTGAGGAAGACGACAAATTTGCACAGGCATTTCTTGTGAATACTTAAACGGTGTTCTAGTAACACATTTTCAAAAGGTGATTCAAGAATAGAAGACATTTGACGCAACAGAACAAGTTTATGCTACAATTACACTACACATTATGTGTTATATAGTTGAACATATGGCGCCGTCTCAACCAGAGCTGCCTTAAAAAATTATTTTGTATTGTCCATGGGATTTATCATAAACATGTGTCATTTACTCCTATTGGAAACAAGATTAAAAAAGACTGTAGAAAAAATGGCCAAAAATTGTTCATTTGACACATGAGGATTTGAAACCGGGCCATGAAACTGTCGTCACACTATTTTTCAGAATGCATGGTGGGAAATTTTGAGTGCACAACTTTTTTTCCCTCTGAACATTCGGACACTATTACACAATGGCGTGACCATGATATAGTGCACTATACACTGTGTACATCCAAAAACTCATAAAGGCAATGCTTTATGCACCTTTTGCTTTATTAGTTTTACTATATACAGGTGCTCGTCATATAATTAGAATATCATGAAAAAGTGGATTCACTTCTGTTATTCAACTTAAACTGTGAAACTGATACTCATCACATGCAAAGTGAGATGTACAGCCTTTATTTGTTAGAATTTTGATTATTATGGCTCAACTTGTAAAACCCCAATTAAAAATCTCATAAAATTATAATATTTTGAAAATGGACTGTTGCCATAATCATCAAAAATATAACAAATAAAGGCTTGACATATGTCACTTTGCATGTAATGAGTCTATATCACATATTAGTTTCACATTTTAAGTTGAATTAATGGAAAACATGGCACTATAAAAACTGTTTAGTTACTCTTTAAAAGTTCAGATCAGAGTTCATAAAACACTTGAAGCTTAAGAGCCATAAATGCACTTTGCACTGTTTGTTGAAGCTTAAACAGATTAATAACACTAAATATATTTGAAGTTGAGCTCATGCCTCTATCTATTTCTCCAATAATTTAGTTGCAAATAGGGATTTTGAATTGAATTTTTGGTGTACAATTAAAATGTGATTAACTACGATTAATACATTACAGACCTGTAATTAACTCTATTAAAAAAATTAATCAAGTCCCACCACTAATAATTACCTAAATGTTCATCAGAAAAAAAGGCATTGAAAAAGTGCGTTACATAAAACTGTGAAAAGCCTTTTGGAAGTTTCTAAGAAAGATGTAGTTTCTGTCACCAAAAAGGTTTTCAAGGAAAAGCACCGGAGTGACAGGCCAAATCAGGAAACTGGTTCGCTGGCAACAACTGACATGACAAAACCTACTAAATATTAAATCAACTCTCACATTGTTGTGAATCTGGACCAAAAGTAACTTGTCAATTGAGAACATTTGTATTGGAATAATTGGAATAAATGATAAAGAAAAAGATAAAACAAAGCCTGCTGTGCTGTTGGCAGTTGGCTCTATTCCCAACTTTATCTAAACCTCAATAAAACAACAAACAGGCCTCCACACCTCTCTCGCACTCTCCTCTCTCTCTCCTTTCTCAACTCAGAATTTGGATGCTGTTCTGGGTAATTAGTTTGTCTAGACAATTTGGAAAGAAGGCACTTAAAACACATCTTTCCCCACAGATGCTGCTCTCAGGGGCGCACCTGGAGAGGCCGAGCAAAACAACACTAAAATTACAACACCAAATTCAAAACTAAAATACACTTTTGTTTCCCCACAAACACTTTCTACTGGCACCTGACGTCGTGCACCGGATTGAGGAGGCTGGTGTGGGACAAGAAGGACTGACAGGATAAAGAATACAATAAAGCAGTGGTGGTCCGGGTCAAAAGCTCATGTTCAAAGAAACTACTCGAAACAATTAGCAATGTACTCAAACATATGATGCTGACAGGCCACACTTCCTTTAAAATTGAGGAAGGAGCACAACATCAGAGAGCCATATTTATCTACTCTGTATTACCGTACATAATATAAAGATGACTTTGCTTTTGTTGGAAAATGTAAACAACTTTTATTCTTGCTTATACATTTGGGGCACAGCTCTTTACTAATCATTATTATAGGGTCATCGCCTAAAATACCAAATGGAAACTGTTTACAAGAGTACAACCTAAATGTGGAGGTTTGCACAAGGGGCGCAATAGCAATAATTAAAGTAATCCAAAGCGTCGTGAATAATAACTTTGGCTACATGATTATTAAAATTGTACCGAAATTCATCTCCTCCCCAGTACAGCAACAAGACGGGGACAAACCTTCCTCCTCGTGGTGAGTCAGTGGCGTTGACAGTTCATCACAGCGCCTCCTTCTGTTCTGGAGTGTGCATCACATAAGGAATTTAAATACTATGTTGATCTTTCAAATGTTGAAGAATAAAAGTAATACGTTATCCCTATTACATTAAAGGGACTAGGTGCAAGATGGTCATTTTATACTCACTACTGCCACCTCAGGTCTTACGCGTAACTGCAGTCTCTATGTTAAAGCAGTACTAAGTAACTTGTTTACCTTAATACATCCTTTTCATAGTCCCTCTGGGGGTAATACAAGTGTTAATGGGATGATTGGGGGTCTTTCATCTCCCCCAGGTGTCTCTGGACAGAAAACCACATTTGCAACTTGACTGCCACCGGACCGGAGCAACCAATACACACTAATGGAATCACAAAGAACAAGCTAACGGGCAAAGCTAACGGGCTAGCCCCACTTTAAACAGTATTTACAGCCAAGTTTGAGTAAATAAAATTATTTCCATTGTGTAACTGAATGTACAATATCCCGCTCTCCCTTCGCCTTTTCTGTCAGCGTAGTATTTACTCTCACGGACAATTAATAAGTAAAAAAAATCGCAACTTGCTACGACACCTGCAGTGTTATGGCCTATAGGGGCAAGAGTTACTTAGTACTGCTTTAAGCTCGTGCATGACGGTAATTCGGACACGAATTAACAACTTTTTGAGTGACAGTGCAGGATTTTGGAGGCAGTTGTGGTGAATAGGTCATTTTAAAAATTTTAAACTCCGTATGGTCCCTTTAAGACTTACACAGCATCTGCCCATTGTCATCTTTTTTTTTACATTACAAACACCTAAAGAAAGACAGACAAGATGATAACGTTTGTGTCATCATTTTACCTAAACATGTCATATAAAGATCTACAGTGGGAAGAAAAAAACAAAAATATTTACATACGTCAGGTCAGTCTCCTGTAAATGTTACAGTATGTGTTGCGATTATAGTGCATTTCTACACAGACATTCAAGCTTATCGATGCAAAAAACAAGCTGTCCAGGGGTTTGTATTCTGTATCATCAAGGCCTTATATACAAGTGGCAGTCTGGATCTTTACAGTGGACGACTAAAGACAAGCTGGTTAAACTTATGTAAAAAGAGACACCTGGAAAGGCCCTGAGACAGAAAATCGGACAAAAGTAGCTTCTCTCTTTACTATCGCTCTCCCTGGAGGTGACATTTTACACAATTACGTCTGCAGACTAAACCGTTACTGTACATGCATGTGTAGTATACCATAACATTTTCGAACAGGAAGGGCATCTGCTAAATGCATTAGATACAAATCGATGAGCACTAGGAGGCCGATGATTTGCTGTAACAAACCCAGAAGGCTGCCGATGACAAAGTGTCCTATTTTTTAGTATAATTTTGACACTATTTTCAAAGTAATTTCCGTTCAAGGTGAAAAGTGTTATTTTAAGTATCATTATCAGATATTATGTGTCCCGTGGGGGGAATTTATCACCACTTCAAAACTGATATAAGAAACTTCCTAATGCACTAGTTCTCTGCACCTAATTATTTCTAATGCTGCTCATTACCCTGCATCATTATGTAGAGTGTCAAATTGGCATCATTATCACCCACTGATAATATGATTTTGCCATATAAAGACAAGGAGTCTTGCTTTATCACAAGGCGCTTTTCTTTCTAGTCAAAAGACGGGGGCCGAGTTTCCTTTTGTTGACCAAAACTGAGCCATTCATCGGTCATCGGAAGCGGAGGGAGCTGCGCAGGAGGAAGAGGAAGTAGGAGCTGACCAGTGCAGGACACCACGCTCTGAAACAGGGACAAACCCAGGAGGTTCTGCACTGAAGGCAGTACTCTGGTTCCCCTTACCTCCAAAAACATGCTGCTCAGGTTGGCCCACAATAGCGGCGCCATTATCCGTCAACCCAACACTAAATCGTAATGTTGGGTTGACATATTTACAAAGCAATGGTCCAATTTTCATATTTGATCATTGTCCAAGTCATAGTTTGCTTTGGAGAATGAGGACATAACCAATGTTACCTAAAGACGCAGAGTTTAGAGAGTAGAATGAACAAAAATATCAATTTGAGCCAAAAAATGACTCGGTAGTTATTATAAGAGGCTGCCAAACTTTCCACTTGCAAAACAATATTTTGGATTTTGCCCACAATGAACCTTCAATCCTGTCTGTTTTCATCCCTGTGGCAGAGAACTGAGGGACTTACTTGAGCACCGTGTGTTTGGGGAAGCTGAAGTTTCCGTGCGCGATGCGGTCCACGAAGTGCAGGGGGATCCGCTGCAGCTGCTCACAGTTGAACATGAGGAAGTCGTACTTGAAGACGAGCAGCGACTGTTCTGTCACGATCACCAGGCGCTCCTTCTCATTGTTCCAGTGATCCACTCTGAAACACAAGGGATTTATGATTAATATTATGTAATAACTGGGTCTTTCTGCACGAAAACAAAAGTGGACATCAAGTTCAACGCCTTCTCTGTCAGCACAAATTAGACAACAACAAAGTAGAAGTATTTTTCAGTAAACGTGGTGGCATTATTTACTCACAGAAGCACCATTGTTACTGTATCAGTCCCGACAAATACTGTATAATTGTTAATCCTTAAAGGTGCATTATGCAACTTTTATGCAAACAAACAAACTTGATATTTGTGCATATTTGTCTTTTTTGTGACCCAATGATTGTGATTAGCATGGTGCCTTCAGTGCTTTCAGTCACGGTGGCCTCTACAACGCTCCAGGATCAATTTGTTGTACGTTTTCTGGTGAGAGGTTACTTATGTCAGCAGTAAAACCCTACCGGGAACTGTAAAAACAATTGATCCTGGAGCTTCATAGAGGCCACCGTAATGGAAAGTAAAGGCGCCATTCTAACCACTCATACAGCCGCTGGGTCTCTGAAAGTCAAATACGCATGAATAAAACGTTTCATAATGCACCTTTAACAGAAAAGGGTAATATTCAACATTCAGGGATTTTCTGTTTAGATACAGTATTTCTATCAAAAGCAGTGGACTCTCCAGACTGATAGACTCCTCTTGAGCTGGACCCTTGAATACTTTAAAAAACTGTATTCTCTAAAAATCATTCACCCTGCCCTGTGACCGCTTGTGTGAATTATCTGAAAAGAATGTTACAGTAATTCCTCTTAACCTTCTTTTCAGATAATTCACACGAGGGGTTCAGAGATGTCACAGGGCAATGTGAATGATTTTTAGAGAATACAGTTTTTTAGTTAATTTAACACAACACATAATTTAAGACAAAACTATTCAATTATGTAGCATAAAAGCAGTTTATGTTCAAACAGCCTTTGGCAAAGATCTACAATATGCAGCAAAGCATCTTCAAATCCCTCAAGTCAAAACAATACACAACTTTACAAGAACAATCCCTCCTTATCTCACTGCATAATCACAAACTCTCCTCTCTTATAAACCGCTCTATATGTAACGCCATTCTCCAGCGCTGAACTCGAAGGGTCTAAGATGCTTTAATTCAGGCTTTTTAAACTACTCTGAAAACTTGACCCCTGACTGTACAACACCATTGGTCATAGATTATTCTTCATGAAAAATTAGGGCAGTGTCTCTCCACAACACAGACGCTCACCTCTTCCCCTCGGGCGACTTTTTATGATCAAATGTTGTGCTATTTTGTCAAATAATGAAGCCAGAACCATGTCAACATGTCCTCTCATTTCTCAGGAACACCTTTGCACTGCCACTGTGTTCACTTAGGGCTGGATTATTCATTACGTCTCACTCTTTGTTTAACAGACACACATTACCAGGGGTCTCCAACGTCAGGGCTGTAAACCTTCAGAGGGGACTCAGAGATACAGTTGGGTGGGGTCCACGAATTGTCTGGTTATTTGACATGTTTGATTTCATTTAATTTGAGCCTCATTATATTTGTTATTAAATTGGGACTGGGCACTGAGAGCGGATCTTGATTGCCAACTGAAGTTCCCCTAGCAGATTGCCATGACAACTCTTTGTCCAGACATAGTACTCTGGTCGAATGGTGTGTCATCATGGGAGAACTGACCATACCATGGGAAGATGGGAAGCTCCACTCAACAGTTCCTTAAGACGCTGGGGATCAGAGGACCGAGCTTGCAAAAGGCCGTAAAAGACTTGGCAGGAGAGCCGGAGCAGGAGAGTGTTTGACTCTGGCTTCACAGGAAAGACAAGTCATGGGGGAAAGATGGGTCCTAGGGCAGCTGCAGGGGGCTGTGGGGAGATGTCCTTGCTGCTGCTCCACCACCCGGAGGTGTTCCGGGATTAAAGGAGTGAAACATCTATGAAGGGTGGCTCCCGGCTGATGACCTTGCATATGTCCAAAAGGCTCTGGCGGAAGTGCGTCAAACAGAAATGCTACGCAGGTGACGACACCTGTGCTCATGAAACTATGAAATACAATCTCCGGCTGAGGAAGAAACACAACCTTATTTGCTGAAGGACTGGATAGACCTGCAACATTCAATCACACAGTTTCTTTGGCCTGAAAAACGTCAAAGAACCCTGCATTATACTGTCGTTTACATACGCCATATCAAAGGATTGTAATGGAATATGGAATCAGTGGCATCAAGAATAACATTCTGTGCATATAGACTGGACTGTCAAACTAAAAAGTTTGATAAATGTTGAAATAATAACAGTAAAAAAAGAAAGCGAGCAGGGGTGACAAATAGATACCAAAGAGATCAAATCATGCTGTTCAGAGCTCACAGCTGGCACTGGAGAGGCCCGAGCAGGTCGCTGGTTCCATCTTTACTTTTTTTTTTTATATGATGAGAAATAGCTCATGTTCATAAATAAATACATTTAACAAATGAAGCAGAAAAATTATTTTCTGTCTCCCATAGTTTGTCGAGACACTCATTTCAAAAAGTACTCAAGCATAACTTAATTTTAACACGTGAGGTGCAATGAATCTGGAGCGCAGATCTTAACTAAAACATTGTGTTAGAAAAGAGTTGTCATTCTACAACTACAGAAGAACAAGCCTATAATTGTATGTTGTAGACAAAAAGGTACAAGCCCCAAATAATCTAAAAAATCTATGAAAATCCGGTTCCATTTTCTTGTCTAAGCCCAGGCCTCCACAGTCCACTGTGAAAGCTCATTAGAGATACATTTACTCATAGAGCTAAAGATACATGAGTCATAGACCTCTCCCTGAGGCTCTCCCTGCAGCATTGCTGTCTTTGCATATAATGCACTCATGTTTGTGCTGTCTGAATGCAGCAGCAGCAGCAGCAGCTTGTACAGCGGGAGAGGGATGTTCATGACCAAATCATCTTTGAACAGTCCATTTTTATGCAGTTTTACACAAATGTACATTGAATGTACACATGAAACAGCATAATTGCTGATTATTCAACACTGTATGTGGCAAAGCACTTCAAGTTTACGTGTGCCAGGTTTTTATTCACAGACAAGTATTTTAAGGTGTAAAAAACAGTCCCACTGCAGAGCTCAGAACTACCAAGTTATCCATTTAGACGCCCTGGAAAATAATTCAAGTGTACTACTGAAGAAATGCTTCAAAAACATCCTAAAAAACACAGGGCTCACTGCCAACACTTTAACAATACATTCACCATCTATGCAGCGGGGGAAGTCGTTGCCTAAGAACATACAACAGTCAGCACCAGTCATAGCCAGTAGGGGTGGGCCATATCGTATCGCATATCGTTATCGCGATATAATTTTTTGATATCGTTGTAATTTTTTATATCGTCGTGGATACGATATAATTCATGTTACGCTCAGCTCCATCAGCAGCATAAACACTGACTCTAGAACATGGGGACAGGTGCTTATGAAGTTAAATGAAATGAAGGAGGTAAACCGCTTGAGTAGATCATATTCGCGAGGAAAGTAGTGTGCCGTTAAAAAAAAAAATAAAAAATGAAATATCACTGAATTAATCTTCCCAATAGGCGTAAGGCTGGGATTTTGAAGTAATTTTTTTCCATTGTCAATAATATCGTCAAATACATCGTTATCGTGATATTTCTTTTTATATCGTGATATAGATTTTAGGCCATATCGCCCTGCCCTAATAGCCAGGATTTGAAACACTGACCGTAGGAATTGTAAACAATTGTAACCTGGAGACTGAACCATGCATTAAGGTATGGTAAGTAGGTACCTTATATTATTATTGTGCAACAGACAAAACACACAAATAAGTAGTAATAAGTAAGCAAATGGCCATTCAATAGTAAATATTTACAGTTCTGTACAGTCAACAAATAATTCATTCAAAACCCTGCGTAACGAAGGCGTGCTCCGAAATGCAAATAGTCATGGGTTTCCCTTGTCTGGGATGTAAAGTTCGGGAAAGGGCCCACAAGCTCAGTACTGTCCAGAGGGCTATTGTCCAAAGTGCGTGAATGAGGAAAGGACGTATTGAGTGAGTATATGGGCTGTGGACTCGCAAGGGAAGCCAGAAGAAAGAAAGAGGGGCGGCTGCCTACAGGAGCCTCCTACCGGCCTGACCAATGGAGGAGGTTCTGTAGTTCGATCGGAATCCAGGCAAAGAACTCTTCAGGTTGTGTACTGTAAACCATGACAGTTCGTGGGCTTCAGCTCGCCATCAAAACCTGGCCAATTCTCCCGTTTAAACGCACCCAGCGCTCCCTTTGACCGTCCCCATGCCCCTCTCACTGTTACCGGTAAGCAAACACTTCCGGTATTATGCTACACGTACTGTGCTCACCCCCGGTCCCATGACCGTGTGACGTAATACGTATAGGTAAGCACGCAATTATGAGTAAGAAGGATAATACTGGGGTTTTGACAGGATATGACACCCGGGTTACACAATGATCTCTCAGTCTGAAGCCCTGCGCTGTAAGTGAGTGAAAACATGTCCCTCTCAGCAATGAGGAATATTGGGCTTATTTTTTTTAAAAGTAGAATAAAAAAACAGTCCGTCTTTTGGGCAAAAAACTGATCTCAAAGAATCATTTCCCAGAAAAGAGCCAGAAATCCCATCACAACAGGGCGATTACAGTGAGCCAAATGTAGGACAGATGTAAAGTGTGTCGGACAGCGCTGCATAAATGGCATGTTTTATTCATTCTTGCGCGGGACGCTTCCTAAATGTTTCCTGAAAGCTGGGGCCAGACTGATACGAGCCGACATCTCAAAGTGCATTGGGAAACGTCCCGCGGTCTCCTCATTTTGCTCCATGCAGCAGTCAGTTAGATCACTCGCCCTGAGCTGACTGAGTGCATGTTCTTGGAGTGTAGGGAGAGGGTAATTAAGGCCAAACGAGGCTGCATGACAGGGAGATAATGAACGCACTGGCTTTGCCTCTGCCGTTTTTGGCATTTAATGAAGATTGCTCTGTTGTACTGTATGTAGTATGGTCTATTGTAGGAAATAGATCACTGCATATAATTAGGAGCTTGAATTTGGGACAACGCTTGATGAGACATTCGTGAAGTCTCTCCTTGCGAAACAGCAGCAGCAGATAATTTGTCCAAGGAGGGGCTAAGGGGGCGCTGAGCTCTTTCATGGGGGAACTCACAGAAGTAGTTTTAGGGCCATAAAACTTAATATACGAAAACATTTGCTGTCTTTAGTGCTGACAACTGCATTCTAGCACATGCAAGCGCGCTCGTGCTTCACAGCTAGAAGGTCCCAGGTTCGATTCCCACCAGGAAGGGGCCTTTCTGTGTGGAGTTTGCATGTTCTCCCCATGTCTGCGTAGGTTTCCTCCGGGTACTCCGGTTTCCCCTACCACTAAAAACATGTACAATAGGTGAATCCTCCAGCCAGGTGATTCTGACCACCAGCCTGGCTCCACATCATGGAGATGGGTCCCCGGGCGCTGCACTGCCACTGTTCTCTACAGGTCGTCCAGTGGCGTCAAGGGATGGGTCAAATTTCGTTGTACAGTTTTTTTTTATTTATTTTTTTATTAGTTTATTTAACAGGGACAGTACACATTAATGAACATTTATGTAAATGTGTCAGTATTAGCTGCAAAGCTAGTTTTCAACTGTTGTCCCTGGGCAAGGTGTATAATGCCAACAACAATTATAAAACATAAAACAATTTAAAAGTTGAGGCTACATACTTACATAACAAATGTTGATACAATTCATACATTAATAACATCTGAATGTTCGTTCTGTGACTTGCACAATAGAATGGAGATTTTAGTGCAAGGGCAGGTCATACAGTTCAAACAAACATAAGGATAAATATGTACAAATATTATTTACAGTTCGTTTGCCATCGCTGCCCTGACCCTCTGGAACTCACTCTCACAACCCATCAGACTCACTACAAAACTTCAAATCACTCAAACCCTACCTGTTTAAACTTGCTTTTCCTTAAAATGTCTCCCGTTATATACGGTATATATATTTTGTTTGTTTGACCTTTATATAACCAGAAAATCCCACAGAGATTAAGAATCTCTTTTACGGGGGAGTCCTGGCCCCAGAGGGGAGCTATTGTACATGTTTTAGTGGTAGGGGAAACCGGAGTACCCAGACAAAACCAACACAGACACGGGGAGAACATGTAAACTCCACACAGAAAGGCCCCGTCCACGTGGGAATCGGGAATGTTTGTCTAACCACAGTCTAATTACTCCAATAAAAGGCTTTATTGCACACAGAGTTTGTTCAGCATAATAAAAACATCTATATTGTGCACCTAGATCTTTTTTCTCAAAATTCGGAATGTATCTTGTATTATGGACTCTATCGCAGTACACTTGAAATCTAATATGCAACGTGAACTCTGTATTGGGATACGTATCGTATCTCGCATCGCGTTGGCAATACCCAGCCCTACCATGCACGTCCATAACCAAGAACGCCATCACCGTTTTTCAAGTTCAACTTGAGTATCATATTTCTCAGGCACCGGCTGCTCCTCCAGGACAAAAACTTGATGAGTTAAATTAACTTTATACTGCTAAAAAAGCAAAAAACCTAAGCACTCCAACAAATATGAGCAATACGATAAAGTACTTAAAACTTCCTCGTTAAAGCTAAGTCTATAAGGACAAGCCAACATGTTTCGATGTCAAACATACAGTTTATGACCCTCACCAGGACAAATTGTAAGACTCTATGTAAAAAAGATTGTGTTGAACTCACTCGGCCAAGAGCCAGACTCCGAGGATGTTGCCGTCTGTTGGGTTGTCCACCAGTTTAGTGATGTCAGCGAAGGCCTGGTTCAGAGTGCCGGGCTGAAGAGACAAAACGCACCAGCGCTAAATACTATGGCAACTTCAAAACTGTCAACAGCAAAGTACACACACAATGCTCCATGACAGGCAGCCGGGACTGGAGCAGGCAAACGAAAAACAAAATAACAATTTGCAACACACGAAGTCACCACATGAATAATGCAAAGTGAGCAACTCAGAAAGCAGTAATGACGTGGTCAAGTTTGTCACTGGGTCCTACTTGATTCGAGAAAGCAAAAGCTTTGAATGGGTGTAATCAGCAAATCACAACAGCTGCAATTATGGGGTCTTAACAGTTGAGCCCTGGTTGACAGTGACATACGGCGGACCAGCCTGTATTACTGGGTCATAAGTCAAAGTATTCAACCTGCAACAAGGCACACTCCCAAGAAACTGTTTATTTTTCAGTGGGGAGGCTCCGCTGATTCACCACAGTGGAATTTATAAAAGCCCATTTCATTTCCTACACAGATGAACAACTATCCTCATGGTCAGTTTAATATTACTCTCCACATAAACGCAGACACTGGTTATAAAATGTCTAGGTTTTCTTACGGAAGGCCATGTCTTGCGCTTAGTTGAAGAGATCTTTTAAGACGTGAAATCAAAGCGTCATTTTCTAGCAGGCCATTAAAAGCCGAACCCATAAAATTATTTAACACCATCTCAAAGAGCGTGTCCCTACACAGTTAAACTATTGTTTTATGTCTTTAATAGAGTTCGGGAATGTGATGTCATATCGCTATGCATTATGGGATTAGCAGCAATTGTAAACTAATGGAGATTTTAAAAGTTAAAATACTGGAGTTATTCTTCACATTAAAACACTTGGACACCACAGTGAGTTAGATGTATTTACCAGCAGTAGCTCAGCAGCTAACGGAGTTGTTCCACGGCTTTTTTCTCCACTTTTTATGCTGTTTTTAGCTAATGTTAGCCAATGGAAATGTATGCTAGCAGCTGCAAAGATGGCACATCTTCATGGTAACTGTGGAACTTCCTGAACTCTATCGAAGAATGATTCATGTGTCTATGTATTTGCCTATGTCTGCTGCACCTAGGGAGAAGCACACTGACTGGATCTACTTGTTAACTCACCTCTGGGAAGTTGATTGGCAAGGCAAGGCTAGTTTATTTGTAGAGCACAATTCATACACAAGGCAATAAGCGGATTCGGCATTTCACCGAGGGCAAAGCATGCTGGTCCAGGTTAAAGGTCAGGACTACCCAGCTCGTATCCCAAACTGTGTACATGACTGAGTGTGACACAGATATTGAATATTTTGAGCGTTGAAAATTTATGTTTTAAAATAATTTTGAAAGAAACGGGGACACAGTGTAACTGGGGAGAGAAAAAAGAACTGGTGGCCCTTGCTAAACCAATAAATAAATAAAAAGAACAGTTTGTATTCTCGAAGACGGCGTGTACGTCACAGTCACTGATTACTATGACAACGGACAGCGCCATTTTAGCGTGTTTCCCGTTGCCAGACATCGCAATGGATAAATCAAGAATTACCCTACATTTGGCATGGAAAATAACATGACAAATGGCCAAAATCAGGTTTGACATTGTGCAGTCTGACATAGCAACACGTAGCAACCAGTTAAGGGTGGTTTTAGCAAAACAAAAAGCAACAGGCCGCAGCAGCGTCACTTGTAACTTCATGTTTTGAGAGGAATTTCCATTTAAGCAGTGATTAAAACGAGAGAAATGACAGTATTACCTCCTGAGCGGCAGGGACAGATCAGATCCACATCATGACACCGTTTTCTTTCAGCCACAAACTAAACTTTTCTAAACACACTGTGCTCTGACAAAGCAAAAGCACTTCACATGTCAAAGATCTTTACACAGTACGAGCACTCACTGTGTCACTAATAAATTACCAAAACTTTACCAAAAATGTCTAATACAGAGTGAGCACTCACTCTTCCACAAACAAATCTTTGATTTCCTCCGGTGCAGCTGGAGTAAACTTAATAACAACAGTACGTGAGCTCAGGCTCTGGGTCTGTCGCTAAAGGTAAATAGCCTATATCTTTCTTGTTGTCACTGCTGTGTTGTACTTTTCTCTTGGTCTAAAAGCTCTAGTTTCTTATTCAGTCATGGTTCAGTCCTGATTTGTAACCGGTGTAGTCTACGTCCCGGTTTAGTCCTCAGACCCGCCGCAGGCCGCGGCTGTGCCGAAGTTTAGCTAGTTATAGCTTTGCTTCACTTAGTAGCTAAAATTGGCACTGCTTTCCCTGCCAGATGTAGTAGGGTATTTCATGATTGATCCATGGCTATGTCAGGCAACTGGAAACCACGCTAAAATGGCGCTGTCCGTTGTCATAGTAATCAGTGACTGTGACGTACACGCCGTCTTCGAGAATTAAGTAAATAGTCGTATTGGTTACAAATAGCATTACTAGTTAGCTATATGTCAAACTTACACATTTAATCCATTCGTCACGACGTTCTGGATCTTTTCTTTTAGTAGGAAATTTGATGAGTGCGTATGGCGGCTCGCATAAAACGCTGTGAGGTTCCTTTATTGCACTCGTGAATAGGGCAAAACTCTTCCATACACTGATTAAGCCCATGAGGACAGTCGCACTGCAATGGAGAATGAATGTGAACCTGGCATATCGCCGTAAAACCACTTTAAGCGCCATAATAGTCCCTAAATAGCTGGTTGTTCCACTATGATAGTATGGTTTTAATGGGCGTACATTGGTGTATGACTGAGAGTGTGAATGGGTGAGTGGATCCTTGCTGTAAAGCGCTTTGAGTGCCTAATGTAGGTGGAAAAGCGCTATATAAGTTGAGACCATTTACCATTTACCATTTACCATGGGCTTTGTTGATACCATGGGTAGTTGTGAACTTTGACCGGAACATTACCACGCATGCGTACTGATAATGCTGATTTGGCTTATTCAAAGTGCTTCACAGTTGCATAAAATTACAAGAAAACAGATAAAATCAATCAATAAAACATAAAATTAATCAATGACAGTAAAAGGCAAGAGTGCAGATAAAATCCTTTCAGTTTTCATATGCACGGGTAAAAAGAGCTGTTTTCAGCCTGGATTTGAACATTGTCAGAGTTGAGGCCTGTCTCACATCCTCATGAAGACTGTTCCTGGAACAGTCTTCATGAGGATGTGAGACAGGCTGCATGAAACTGAAACGCAGCCTCACCGTGTTTATTATTGACTATGGGAACCACCAGGAGACCCCTCCCTGAAGTTCTCAGGACCCGCGATGGTTCATACGGCTCTGACATGTCAGAGATGGTCTTTGGTGCTAAACCATAAAAAAAAGACTTGTACACAAGCAGAGCTGTTTTAAATTCTATTCTCTGAGTGACAGGAAGCCAGTGCAGAGACCGGAGCACTGGACTAATGTGGTCGTATTTCCTGGTTCTTGACAGGACTCGAGCAGCAGCGTTCTGGATGTACTGCAGCTGTCTAACAGCTCGTTTAGAAAGGCCAGTGAGCAGCCGTTACAGTAGCATTTGTCTGCTGGAGACAAATGCATGGATGAGTCGAGGCTGAGATCGATCTCGCAGCCTCGTGGATGGGAGCCCTGCGCTCTACCTATGGAGCTAATGTAGCGGAACAAAGCTGGCGGCCTGTGAAGTATACTGCGCGTTCACGCTTGGCCATGATTTCTCAATGAACTCTGTGATCGTTAGTGTGGTCTGCTTATTTACGCGGCAAGTGCTAATTAGTTGAACCTGTCTTGAATTAGTGAGATCAAGCTCGGTGTCCCTTTGGTCAAACCCAGTAATCGCAGCTTGAATTGTTGTGTCTCACGTAAGCCAGGATCTGGAGCCTAAGCCTAGCTTTACTGAGCGAGTTTTATGAAATAGCCTTCAGACCCGCCAACTCAAGAAGACTGGATCAGGATTGTAGAAGGAATCTCAATTATGGAAAAAATGACACATAATCTCAGACTGACAAGGTGTAAGTATTGTAGTGGAAAAAATGGATTTACTTCATAAGTGACATAATACTGTAAACTATTCACTGGCTATGGTAAAAAATTAAAACATTGTCCAGACAATTTAAGCTAAGTTAACTGCTTTTGTTTTATGGTTTATTTTTATTTACGTGTCTGTATTTTGTTGTGTACTATGGATTAAAAAAAAAAAGTAAAAAAAAAAAAAAGGAGTAATAAGTAGAAGTAAAAAATACTTCTGGGGTCTGTTTTAGTATCATTGTCATTTGACAAACAGAACATAAAACAAAGAATTTGCCACAGAAATAGATAAAACGCCGACAAACTTGATACTTCTTATAAAGACACAGCTTTTGTCTCTAGCAGGGAGTACCATTTCATGCTTTTTTTTCTTATATGTATTGACAATTCAAAGTCATCAATTCATTTTACTCAAGAAGAAGCAACAAAGTACTATGTTTATAAAACGTGTAAAACTACTACAAGCCAAAAAGCACAATTACTTTTAATTTGCCCTGCCTCATCTGCTAGTTTTTTTTTTTTTTTTTTTAACTACTTGTACCAAACGTCTATGCAAATATTTGTTGAGGAAGTTGTTTACCCTCAGCACTAGATATCTCTTCATCTTGAACAGTGGCAGCGTGGTTTCTCCGTCGGGCAGGTAGATGCTGGCAGCCGGCGGCGGTTTGCTCTCCTCAGGCCGCTCTTTGGTCTCCTGTTTGGCGGACACATCCTGCGCCTCCTCCGCCATCTCCACAGAGCTCAGGGGATGCTCCATCTGATCCGTCTGCCCCTCGGTCACCGCCGCCGGCACCGTCTCCTCGTCGGTGTCCACCATCATAGTGACAGGCTACGACCGCGATACCTGAAAGTTAAAAAGACTGGGGTAAAGTTTCGCTTTTCCGTGCGTAGTTACGAGTCAATGTAACCTAAACTTAAACGCTGGTTTCATCTAAAAGGTGCATGCGGGGACATTAACATTGAAGTAATTTACTTACGAGTTACCGTAATGCAGCTGAGGAGATACAGTAACAGGTGCACAACTTCCTTGTTCCGTAAAGCATGATATTTGTTTGGGCGTAGACAATGCGCGTCACGTGTCAGACTGGCACAGATTCCACATGTAATATTCTCCGAGGTAATAAATGAGGTTTAGCAATAATCATACACAAATGTTTTGGACGATGAAGTAAGTAAGTATTTACAACCCAGCCTCTTCATAAACCATTATTGCCCATGTGTGTTCCCAAATATGAGGGAAACATGTTCAAATCAATTACTGATATGTTTATGTTTAATGTTTTTGTTTTGTTTCTTAAGATGAATCGGAAAACAGAATGCGCTGGCACACAGATTTATTTGTAATAAAGGTTTGTTGCCTAATTTGTACTGGTGATCTTTGCTAATTTGTAGATAATTTGATTTGAATTAGACTAAATTGTCAACATTGTGTGCACTGAGATCACCTATTATGGCATTGTTTGTGAAGGCTCTCATTCATCCAGGGAGTACCTATCATAGAAAAGCTGAATCATCGCCTGGACTGGGTTTTGGTAAAGTTGAGGACGTTTCGCTTCTAGTCACAGACGTTTCTTAGCTCTTTAGGTCAGAAAATACTTATTTAGACTTCTCCAGTTTTGTAATAGTGTCTTTACTAACCCATAGAGCTAAGAAGAAGCTCCTGTGACTACAGTATAAGTGAAACGTCCTCCTACGAGAGCTATTATGGCATTGTAAACGTTGCATTCTTTACCGTCCTCTGTAAATCTCACCAAATCAAACTGGATTCACTCAAGTGTCATGAGACAATCCACTGACAGTGTAGCAGTGCAGTCGCTGACAGGTATATGAAGTGTCTCCTTTAGAGTTACCCAACATGCTGCTTCTATTTATAACTGTACATTCAGGTAACACAATCAAACAGCAAAAATAAACCTTTGTGTTTAAGCTTATTTTAGCCTCATGTAAGCGGCACGACCAGACCAGACTGGACGGCCCAGTGGGGAAAACCCCTCATCAGCTCCACAGAGGTATGTTTGTACTTAACTATTTGTGTCACCTGGCAGCACTGTGTTTATCTTCTGCATTTTTACCGAATCACCAGGGAAAGTAGAACAGCTCACTTGAAACACACAATTCAAAACAAAAAAACAATTGATTTGAGTCATCAAGACAAAAGAAGCATAGATCACTCTGACGGCACATTGCACACCTTTACTGCAGCATTAATCTCATCTCAACAATTGGAAAAACTTGAGATTGTTTACAATAAACGCCTTAGTAACTTCAGCGTTTAGTAGTTGACAAAGCCTGTACATCCCATGGTCAAGAACCCGCTCGAATCTATATTCATTGTTCCCTTGTGGCTCGTATTTGAATGAGGTCCACAAATGTGTGCGATTCATGCTTTTGCCTCACAGTAAGAAGATCCCCAGTTCGATCCCCGGACCGTGTGAGGCCTTGCTGTGTGTTTGGGTGGGCTTCCTTCAGATGCTCCACACAAAACCAAAACATCTGAAGCCGAATCCCGCTCACTGCTCCTGCTGAAGGACAGGAGAAAGACTGAGGACCAATTTCCCAATAAGGATAAAAAAAGTGTAGCTGAACACCTTATTTTTTCCCTTTCCAGCAGTGGTACAGAATCACCAGAATTTTCTCCAATCAATTTGTATTTGTATTTTTGTGAAATTGTTTTTGAATGATCTTGCCAGGAATAGAAAAATAGATACTGCCGGTAAATGCACAGCACTTCCTTGACAGAATGATAACTATTCTATACTGAGTGCGTCCTTGCTTTGCATTAATCTGCATTGTGTGAATGTGACTGTATCAAAATGGCAGCCTTCAGATAACCTTTCAGATTTGAGTATATATGCATCATTCATACTGCCTACAAAAGGTTTATTCTTACTCGGCTTCCTTCTGACTAAACAGTGTCTTATAATCTTTTCCTAAAATACCATTCAATGCCAGTCCCATTCCAACCGGACCATAATGTACCAATTGTGTAATGAAGCTGATCAGTGTAAAGCCAAAAGAGACACTCTCCTCCCACCAATCCTGGAATAACATGAGCATTTAAGCGTCTCTCTGGCTTTGAGCTAATGTTTTCTGACAGAGCGTACTGTTAGGCCACTTATTCCCAATCATGCCTCTGTCAGGGAGCTCTTCCGACGTCTTGTTAGAAGTTTAGAGACCAATCCAGCTGTAATCTGCAGCCGTCAAAGAAATGGAGAGGGATTTCTTAAAGGCGCTCTTTGGGCACGGTTACTTAGCCGTACTCCCACGGACCGCCAGGCTGGGATTGTTATGGTGTTTTTACTGTCTATGTGAGAATGGCCACTAGCATTCATCGCTTCCTTGTAAACTTGCAGGTAATTGCTTCATCAAAATATGTGGCGTCTCTGCTTAAGTGATGCATCAACAATAACAAATATGACTTGAATAGCACCATGGCTGGAGGACACTGGGATTTTTCTTCAAAACTGCCATAAAATCCAGGGCATATTTGTTGTATACATTTTAAGATTGCAAACCTACTACCCATTTTAACTTTTGCAAAACCTTAAAAGTTTTATATCCTATTTTACACTTTATGTAACCAATGAACTTGGATAGCCATTGGTCTATGAGTGGCTAGAAAAGAGTTTGCATGTTCTCCCCCGTGTCTGCGTAGGTTTCCTCTGGGTACTCCAGTTTCAATTTATTTTTAGAATACAGTTACCGGTTCTTTCTTGATATTAAAGGAATACATCACAGTACCTAATCATTAAATCTTGGTTTCATAATTGTAACATTAATAGGAAAGAAAAGATCAAAACTGCCGGGAAAAAGTTTAACTCCTTCAAGTGCTTTTTTTTTGCAAATCATCTGCTAAGTATTCAGAATACAGTACTCGGATTGGACAAAGTACTGTAACATTTTCAGGCAAGTTTTTTTGCTATTTGCTATTTGCTATTCTGTAACTAAAGCCACAACAACCTGGAGCTCAACGCCCAGAAGACAGTGGAGATGATGGTGGACTTCAGGAAAGACACAGCCCCACCGTCCCCCTCGCCCTGACAGACTCTCCCACCCCATCTCCATTGTGGACTCCTTCCGTCCCAGCAGAGGATGTTCTTCCCGTGGCAGTTGAGGAAACTTAAGCTGTCGACCAAGATGCTGGTGCAGTTCTACACGGCCATCATTGAGTCCATCCTCACCTCCTCCATCACCGTGTGGTATCCCGGCGCTACAGACCGGGACTGGCATCGGCTGCAGCGCATTGTGCGTGCTGCTGAGAAGGTGATTGGCTGTGAGCTCCCATCTCTCCAGGACCTGTTAATAATAATAATAATAATAATGCATTAGTCTTATATAGCGCTTTTCCAGACGCTCAAAGTCGCTTTTACAATTTGGTGCATTATTCATTCACTCCATACTCGGTGTTCAACTCCAGGACCCGGAGGCGTTTAGGTCAGATCACAGCTGACACCTCTCACCCTGGACATTGACTATTCATTCCTCTCCCCTCAGGCAGGAGGCTACAGTCTATCAAGACCCATACTTCATGCCACTTGAACAGTTTTGTCCCCTCCCCTTCAGACTCATGAACAAAAACAAGACCCGATAACTCAGTTAAAGACTCGTGAATGTAATCTGCTCTAATGCACTATGTAGTACTGTATGTCCACACTCATATTTGCTGCCAACACTCAATGCACCTGTACATCTGTAAATACACTCACGCTGATGTTCTATGGCAAATTGTTGTTGTCTTTATCATAGTTTAAATTTAAGCCTTATATTATTATAGCCTTATAGTTTAAAGTATTTATAGTTTATTATTTATCTTAAGTTATATGTTATATATAACTTAAGATAAATAACATATAACATATTAACTCCCTCCTAGTCCAGCAGACTCATAAAACTTCGTGTCTTAATGCATTTCACAGCATAAACCTGTAAACCTCAACAACACAGTCAACTAGTTAGGGCAGCTGGGTGAGGGCTTGTTGGTTGGGGCTACTGCCCTTTCTCAACTGGCCCACTCCACACCCCAGCTTTTTAACGCACCACACTATATAGGGCAAAAATAAACAATACATACTTGTACATAAAAAAAATATATCATAGTGGCAATAGTAATGACAATGACTTATCAAGATCTTTGTGTTTAGCAAATAAGATTCCATTCCATGATTATTAAATATGCTTGTATAATATTAAAATATTATATTAGTGATATTCATGATGATAACGAAAATGTAATAAAAATGAAACTAATAATAGTAATAATAATAATAATAATAATAATCATAAATATTTAAATGCATTGTTTTGGTTGATCATAATCCTTATTCTGATGCAATTTTATAAATGTAATTCATAAACAGGTGCATGCACACAGTTGTGTGTATGTGCCTGGGTATGGAAAATTGAACACATGAATTTCCTATTCTCTTGTTACGCATGCAGCTGTTGACGGTGCATGCGCCTTGTTATGATTATTATGGCTTTACTTAGTCAAACTGTTGTTAAAATGATGTTATTAATGTAAATAATTCCTTCCTATGGGAAATGTAAGCAACGGAGTACATACGTTCTAGTCACGTAATCTTATTTTCTTCTGATGTAATTGTAAATGCCTTTTGAGGACACTTGTTTACTTAAGGAATAGACACATGTTCTTCTTTGTTGTGGATACTGTCCTCATGTATTACTGTGAAATGTAAATGTTTATAATGTTGAATGTGGGGTAGGCGTTCATAAGCTCTCTGCTTCAGCCTACTCCTTTTCAGCATCTGTGACTGTTTAAATGTGTATTTTGTCATTTGGAAAATGAAAGCTGCTCAAATAAATAAACAAAATAATATGTTTTATGTTTCATGTTGCACGATCGAAAAATCCTAGTTGTGAACCTGTTCATAGCCATGGCAATAAAACCGATTCTGAAATACAATTTCAAAGTATTCTCCACCGCATGTCACCCCTGGAAATTTTTTTTACCACCGATGTGCCAGGGGCTGAGGGAACAAACGAGGGCAAATCTGGGGATGGTTGTAACGACCAAAAACTATTCTATGCATGTTAACCAGGAGGATGAATTGTTCAGTTTTCGATTCACATTTTGCTTAACCTTAAAGGCATGGGCCTCCTTGGTGCCAGCGTAAGCCTTCTCGTCCTCCTCAGTGAAAAATATCTGGACGTTTCCCCGTACCATTTTAGGATTGCACACCTAAAAACTCTATCTGACTTTTCTGCCAACTTTAATTTGATGTGTATTGTACAAGCTCTCAGTACGTGTATCCTATTTTCTTCTTCACATAAACAACAAACTCAGAAAGCTCTTGCCCCGTGATGCATCAGATCATTCAGGGAAGCGCGCATAAGAATAATCCATATTGTTGTATCTAGGCCAAGTTATCAACACGGCATAACTGGAGAAGCTCTGCGTTGCTTGGCTTCAGGCCTCAGATTGGTGTGCTCGACTACTGGATCTCTGGAAGTTTTTGTTGCCCTCAAAAGACATGGATGTTTACCACCAAAGGGATTTATTATGAATTTTTGATGCCGGTTAAATAATACATGTCACATATCCGGTGGATGTAGACACAGCGAAGCTTGTAGTGCATTTTAACGACAGAGAAAATGAATGGGGAAAGATAAATGCAAAGTTGAGCCCGCCGCATACAGATAGGGAAAGTCTACATTGAACGTTTGACCTCTATAATGCTATGGTGAGTGTATCCAACGAGACATGAATAAAGCATAGGTAAAAGAAAGCACTCTGGCCACTGGACGGACGTTTTTGCATTAACAATCTCCAGACATATGTAAGGTTTATTTAGGCAAATTAGTCCACTGGTCGTGAGCTAGGTTTGAACCAAGGGTGAACTGAATGTGTTGGGTTTGACAAAGGAAACCATTGGAAACCTACCAAGACACGGAAGAACATGAACAAAGGAGGGCCCACACAGATCTAGAACATGGGACCTTTAATAGTTTTCATGGTTTTTAAGTGTCTTCATTTTTGGTGACAATGATATGTTATATCTAAATCTTCACAAACTGTACAGTATATTTGTTATAGTTCTTACTATTGTTGTTCTTGTTCTTTTAGTAACTAGTATTATTTAGACAAGCCTACTCGGTTAATGTGCTTTTATAGATGTTTTTGTGGTATTATTGTTGTATGTGTCAGATGTACAGTAAATTGACCTTGGGTGTTTTGAAAGACGCCGATAAATACACTGCCTGACCAAAAACAAAAGTCGCCACCAAATAACAGGTCACACGCTCTAATTGGTTGGAGCCGTCAGAAGATCCAGTGTTGCGTTCATTTTTCTCCAGGATCTTGTGCTGATGATGGGAGTGTGTGACCACTGCGCAAAGCCTTCCCCAGCATCTAGACTCTGTAGTGGCCAATCCATGTGTGATACTTACTATAGGTCTCCCTCCCTGAACCACTCTATCACAATGTGAGCCCGATGGATCCTGGCATTGTCATCTTGGAATATGCCCGTGCCATCAGGAATAACATGGTCATTCAGGATATTCAGATCGTCAACTGGTTTCCTTCTTTAGGCGCATAGTGTTCCTGAACCTGGACCTGACCAACTGCAGCGACCACAGATCATTGCAGTTAGTTAAATCCAAGTGGTGACTTTTTTCAGGTAGTAGTAGTAGTTCTAGCTGTAGTGACTCTCATTCTTATATTAGTATTTATGCTTTAAAATTTACATGATCTCGTACTTTTTCTTAATATCATCATAGAGCCTAACCTCGGAATCTTTTTCCCCAATATTCACTGTCCCTCCTCTGTTTATGTCCAAACTATTTAATCTGAGCTCTCTGACTTCCACACATCTAATATGTCATGAGTTACCTCTTACTGATTACAATATATCCATCCATATGTATATATATATATGTGTAAATAAGCAACCTTTCCACCAGTATTATTGCTTGAAATGCGTCTCTCTTCAGGATGACATTACTTGACTTCACAGCGATACACTCAAACATGTCCCAGGGCGGGCGTTCGTCTCGTCTGATATTGTAAGTAGATGGACGTAATTCAATCATGTCCCAACGCGTTTATGTTTGTGTGGCCTTGTATTGTGGACGCCTGATTTAACTCTCCCTCGATGTGACAGTGCGTGAGCAGATGTTATGTGGACCTCCAATGACCTGGTGTGACGCACTCGTTTTACAGTGTTCTTTGTCCAAAAGGAAAAACACTGCGGGTGAATTGGGAAAGCTTAATGACACAATAAACACAATAAAAACTCAACTCAAAACAATGAAATCAATACAACTCATAAAAATATCAAAAAAGTACAAATATGTATTAAAATAAGTTAAAATACAACAATTACCATAGGCTGGAGTAAATAAGGGTGCTTTTAGCCTGGACTTAAACGTAGTCAGGGTTGTTCCAGACCTTTGCTGCATGAACCTTAAATGCAGCGTCACCGTGTTTAGTCGTGGCTCTGGGAACCACCAGGAGACCCCTCCCTGAGGATCTCAAGGCCCGAGATGGTTCATATGGCTTTAACATATCAGAGATGTACTTTGGTGCCTGACCATGAAGAGACTTGGACACAAGCAGAGCTGTTTTAAATTCTATTCTCTGAGCGACAGGAAGCCAGTGCAGAGACCAGAGCACTGGACTAATGTGGTTGTATTTCCTGGTTCTTTGGAGGTCTTGTGAGTTCAAGTCATAGCGGGAACTCACAACACTGAGGATGGAGTAATATTCTACATAAGTGCAGCACCTTAAGCACTCGACAGTTAGAAACACACTTTAATTTCTCTACAAACGAATTAAGAGATTTATTTTATGGATAACTTTTGTGTTTTTTTTTTTTTTTTTTAATCACCTTTTGACCTTTGTGATATTAGTTTGGCCCCTTTGCTGTATTTTCCTGATTAATTTATGTACACAAGAAATCAGATTATATGACTATCAGATCATGTTTGTCAAATTATATTGTTTACGTGCCACGTCAATAATCTGAGAACTCCAGAAATCAGATCAGATTTGATCAGATTTTTGGTCTCCATGTAAACGTAGCCAGTGTGAGTCTAGTAAAGACAGAAGCTAGAGATCTTTTTAACCTTGGGTGGAGTTGTCAAGAGTCCGATAACCCCTCCTACTGCTCTTTTACAGCTTCACTAATTAAAGCAGTCGTTGTTCTGTGCTGAGCCAAAACACATTGTGAATGCAGTTTTGGTATTACAGCAGCAGTCGCCTCGCAGGGCTTCACAAAAGGGCCGATTTGTTTTAGCAGAGGAACAGTTTGAAAATCCAATGAAACAGATGTCAAAACGTGAGGATAAGAAGCAAACGTGATGTCCAAAAGTCCAACAGATGATGACGTAGCAGATGGGTAGAAGCCTGAACAAATATTGGACTAAAGCACGAGGTGATCATGCGTGTTTCCAAAACCAACACTCCTGTGCACATCTGTTCCTATCAGTATAAAACCCCGCTCCGTCACTCCGCCTCCCCTTAATGCTCTGTGACAGTGCGGCTCATGTTTGGATCGCTGCGTGTTTGTCCGCTCAGAGTGAGTTGACGTGGGAGAGTGGGGCACACTGACCGGCAGCTGACCACTGTGTACGTGCCCCGGGGGCCGCCCTTCCAGACGACTGCAGCAAAGCGCTCTCTCCTTTGACATTGGCCGCTCCTCACAGACGTAACGGGACGAGGAACACAAAAATAAACATAGTAATTAGTGATAATAGATTTAAAATATGAATATTGAATTAAATTGTTGTAACGTGTTCATATCTATTTACTTGGTTTTTTGAAGGAACGGCCATGTTGGTTTTTTGAACTTGCCTAAACCCATTCAAACAAAGTAATAAAATTATGTGATGCATTACCTTTCCTTATGTCGGTAAAAATATCAGTGTTGTGCACCTTCTTAAGCCAGTACATTTTGGGCTTGGTCATGTTTGCTTGACCATGCTGCATTTAGCCCTCTGTGTTAGATTTGCGTACATTTTTTGACTATTTTTTGACTGGTTTAATACAATTTATATACGGACAATGAAAATGTACCATCTTAACCTGTTACTTGCCGTCCCCCCTGATTAGTGGTCAAGGGTTAGGGTTAGGGATGGCAAATGTGATGTAAGTTGTGTGTCACTCACACAGATCTTACACATAGAAACTAGAAGGTCTTGGCTTTCAAATGAGGTATCACACTGGCATACAGGCTGTAAACTCTCCGGGCAATACGCTTTGGGATTTGGATATGCAAAATTCCTAACCCTACCCTTAAGATGGCAGATAACAGGTTAAATGATAAATTACTTAAAATGGCTAAAAGTGAATGGAAAAGTGTATAAGTTAAAGGTGCACTATGCAACTTTTTTATGTTAAAAAAAAGTTGATATTAATAGGTATTTTGGCATAGCGCCTTTAGTTACCATCCTGATGGCCTACAGGACGCTCCAGGATCATTGTTTTTTTAGGTCTTCACTGCTGATTGAATCGTCTCCATGGTTACACATACATCCCATTCCGAAAACCTACCAGGAACCCAAAAAAACCTGAAATAAAATGTATCCTGAAGCATCATGGAAAATAAACCATCCACTGAAAGGTCAAATACGCACAAATGTGAACTTTTATTTTATTTTATTTATTTGTCTCACTTGCATCATGCTTGTTCCATTAGCAATGTTACTTCATGACCAGTCCAATCCTATTCAAAAGCTCACCTTTTATTCCAGAACAAATATCTCTGTACTTGTTTTTTTGTTATGTTGATTATGTATTGTATATGTATTTTGTGAGATTTTTTGCCCAAGAAAGAAAAACATTGAAATGTGACAGATGTTTCCTCAACAACTTAAATAAATCAGACATAGGGGGTAGAATGGCTGAATCTGAGGGTTTTTCCTCACAGTGAAAATGTCCCATGAGACCAATATGTATCCCAGAGGGACAATAAAGTTTACCTCATCCTACCCAGCCAATATTGCTGAAATCCAGATTAATATTCCAATGTCAAGTCATGAATAAACTACAAGGACATACTTTCTTTTGCACTGAAGCGGTGGCAGGACATCTCGGGTGAGGACACCGGGTCAAATGCGGAGTTTGTGAGCAGTTTGGTGCCACAGAGGGATAAAGCAGAGCGACATGTGGCTGTCTTCTGTCAGACTTTAAAGCTGCGGCGCTGACCTCCTCCTGACACTTTTAAAACTGAAGTTGTGTGTGGTATTCTCAGGGTTCAGGGGTTCACGTGGACTGCAGGACTCACGCACCGGGATAGCAACAGAAAGATATATTTGGCAAAGTTATGACTTTAGTTATGACCTGGTACCTGCTTATCTCCATTTTCATTGCGCAGGTTTATAGTAGAAAAGTACTCGCTTTACTGCTCAAACACCTGAACCTATTCCCAAAACCCGAGCCCACTCAAGGTCAAGTGTGGACAGTTTTCATCAGTATTAACAGTTAGGTTATTGTAAAGCACATACACTGAATCTAAACGAATCTAAACGAAGCCCAACAAACAAAACAACAGTTGTGATAGATTGGTGTAATAGAGGGTTTCCTAGTTATCCAGAGTGTTGTTGATGTCTGGAGATATTTGTTACTTAAATTCATGCAGTTCTTATATTTGAAGAGTCTAGTGGCGCTAGGCTAATGCTAGGCTAAAGCATTTCTATGGTCTCAGTTAGCCTGCATTAAAAACAAACAGTCTGACCCACTCCACAGTGCAGCTGAGGCAAATCACTTATAACGCCAGACTAACCATATAAATGTTTGTGTCGATAGAATATTTTTTTTGCATTTAAAATAACTTATATTTGAGCAGCATCAGCTTCGTGGCTGTAAGCTAACGCAGCGGAGGAGTGATCTGCGAGAAAATAGTCCCTCAAAATGCGATAATTCATGTGATACAAGGTCAGTTATATTTCAAAAATTATTCTATTAACACAGACATTTATATGGTTAGTCTGGAGTTATAAGTGATTTACCTCAGGTGCACTGTGGAGTGGGTCAGACTGTTTTTAATGCAGGGTAGCTAATACCGTAGAAATGCTTTAGCCTTGCCCTAGCCTAGCGCAACTAGACTCTTCAAATAATTTAAAGGTCCTATATCATGCAAAATCGACTTTTTTGAGTTTTTAGCCATGTTGTTATGCTATTTCCTTATCAAAACACCCCCAGAGCGTTTTTTGGCTTCATTCACGCAGTTCTAAGTAATCCTCCTGAATCCTGCTGCTCCGCCCTCTCCTGGTAAACGACTGAGCTGTTCAGTTGTGTCGTCACAGCGGAACGGAAGTGCTCTACGTCTGTAATGTAATGCCTTACGGCCTGATTTTTATTTATAAAACTTTTTTTTTTTTTTTTTTTTTGTTGTTGAAAAAAACAAAAAAAAACAAAAAAAACAGCAACTCTCCGACGCGTCTGTGCCGTCTCACGACGCTAATCAAGCGCACCCACGGCTGGAGGAGCCATGGATCCGAGCATAAGTGTTGTTTTTGAAGACTGAGCTCTTTCTAACCTACTCTGGACACCGCCTGTTCTTTTTTCTTACCGATAATGTCACGGATGCGCGTTTGGCTACGAGAGGAACAGGACTATTCAACCTTCCTAAAGAAGAGTGCACTCGCCAGAAGTTGGAATTTCTTTCCGGGATTAAGCTAGCTACTATATCAACCAACCTGATGGATGCTTGGTAAACCTTGGCCAGAATCAAAGTGGATTAACTTTTATAACCAACACGAGGGCCATAACATAAACACCCGACGATGGGGAGGCCATGCTGAGCGGTGAGTCAATCAAAACGAGTGTTAGCGTGTGTGTTAGCGTGTGTGTTAGCGTGTGTGTTAGCGTGTGTGTTAGCCATTTATGAAACTGTGTTGCACATGTCAACTCCTTATAACTGCATTATGTGAAGTAACTTCACTTTTTGCAGCAATATTTATATTTATAATACTGCAAATGTGGAATGAGCGGAGAGAGGGGCAGAGTTAACTGAATCGAAGCGTCTTGTCTTCCGGGTAGGGAAAATACCCCCCAAAAATACTTATATTTCTCTCAAAAATGAGTACTCCATAGTGATAGAGGTACAATATATCATATATATGCCTATACTTTACTTTGGAATGGCTAAAATAGCATGATACAGATCCTTTAAGAAAAAAATATCTCCAGACATCAACAACACTCTGGATAACTAGGAAATGAGGCCCTATGTCAAAAATCCTGAAATATCCCTTTAACCGAGCACATTTTCTCCAGTTCAGCTTTACCCAAATCTAAAAGCTTCTTGAAAAATGGTGTCAAAATAGCGCCAAGAACAAGAAGAAAACAAGGATGAAAACGTGGCAAAAATGTGACAAAAACGGAATATAAACGCTACAAAATATCAACAAAAGCACAATGAAAAAGTAAGAAGAGCAACAGAACAACAACAAAAATATGACCAAAAAAAGCGATGAAGGTGTGACAAAAATTCAACAAAATAGTGGCAAAAATGAGATGAAAAAGAACGTGAAAAAAATCAGTTTAGATCAGTTTTGCAAGTCTTAGCTTTCAAGTGAGGGGTTACTCTGGCCTGTAGGCTGTACGCGCCAGTCGAGAAGCTTTTAGATTTGGGTAAAGCCGAACTGGAGAAAATACACTCAGCTAAGGCAAGTGGTAAGAGGTTAAATTAATATTGACTGAATACTGTTGTTTAACATGATATCTCTTTTTTCAGAGGATTCTTCTTGCTCATGACAACAGTGGGTAACACACAAGCTCCGAGTGAGATGAGGGTGAGTATTTGCATCATCTCTTTCCTGATTGCTTAGACTGGGACAAGTGTGGTACAGTAGTATACCCACAAATCCTGAGGAGAACAGTGTGATTCCAGATCTACAGAAGGGTGAACGGTGCTGTGGTGGATTTTATTTTTAGGTGAAAATGCATATATATATATTTTGACATGGTTCAACGTTCAATGCAAATAATCCAAGCAAGGAGAAAATATGTGTCTTTTTTTTACAGTGTGATTTACAGTGTGATTATCAATAGTGAGGACACTGGCTTAATCTCTTAGCCCCCACCTGAACCAAGCATGTTTTCTCCAGTAACTGTTTTTAATTGTTGATGTTAATTTACTTGTTGTTGTGAGGCGACCTTGAGTGTCTTGAAAGGCGCCTAAGAAATAAAATGCATTATTATTATTATTATTATTAGTTTGGCTTTACCCAAATCTAAAAGCTTGAAAAAAAGTGTCAATATGGCAACAAAAACAAGGAATGAAAGCGCGACAAAGAAGCAACAAAAATGTGGCGAAACCGAGACAAAAAGAAACAACAAAAAAACACAAATTCAAAAATGTGACATAATCGCAACGGCAACACGACAAAAAAAAAAGTTACGGTACGTTTTGTAGGCCTTAGCTTTCAAATGAGGCGTTACACTCATTTGAGATTAGATTTGGGTAAAGCCAAACTGGAGAAATTGCACTCAGTTAAGGCGGGGGAGGTTAATATCATGAACTATAGACTTAAATCTGTATCAAAAATTGAGCTGGTCCAACACATTTCCTGTTCATTCTGCTTCGCTTTAGTTCATTTTTGCATCGAGGTAGTTTCAGGTTCAAAGCCCCGAACCGTGACTCACGCGCGAGCACATCTGAGCGCCCCAAATGCAGTTTCGGAGCTCACGCGGTGGGTTCAGTCCCGGTTCAGGCCTCGCACGAGGACCTCAGCGGTGCCTCCTGTGGGACCCGCTGTGGCCACTGAGGGGCAGTGTTGTCCCGGTGTTCAGACACAGCCACAGGCGCGCGGAGCATGATGTACATGTGTGATTACAACATGTTTAACACGGATTACCTCAGCGGCGCTCATTAGGCCACAACAAGGGCAGAGCTGAGAGCAGATAGAAGGCACATATCAGCCATATTGCACTTTTTATTTGCTTACAAAATATATTAAGTGATATCAACTTCACTTTTTCAGTTTGCTTGTTGTTGTTATTGTTGTAACTCAAAGAAATGGCACCGCCTCCTCAATTCTCCAGAGCTGGAAGTGAAAAAAAAAGAAAAAATATTGATAGTGTATTTTATATCATTCTTAATTGAAGTCAGCTTAGATTTGAGAACTGAGCTTGAATAACAAAGTAAACAATGTAAATGCATATTACTATATACGGGGCATCGCCCAAATCTGCAACGTGCTTGACAAAATGTGTGAAAGTTGAGACAAACATGCCGGAGAAGCAACAATAACACAAGGGAGGAAAAAAGAAAAAGAAAACACTAAAAAGTGATGAAAATGCCACAAAAGAGCGACAAAAAACGTGGCAGAAAGGCAACAATAACACAATAATAAAGCAGGTGGAAAAATGTAACAAAAACGTAACAAAAAAAGCAATGTAAAAGTTGTGATCAGTTTTGTAGGTCTTAGCTTTCAAATGAGGGGTTACTCTGATCTCCAGTCAAGAAGCTTTTAGATTTGGGTAAAGCCGAACTGGAGAAAATGTGCTCGGTTAAGTGAGACGTTGAGTTCTTTGCTCGGTATTATCTACTGTAAATGATTCATTTGTTTTTACAGTGGAGGTGCCGGATTTTTCGCGTGGTAATTTTCGGGGTCCCGGCCTGAACAGTTTGGGAACTCCTTCCCTAGTGGCCTTAAAGGAAGAGTCTTATTTTCCCTGGAGGGACTGTAATAACAAAAGTGATACATTTTATTACAAAATGATTCGAGAGAGTTTACACAAAGAAGTTAAAATGTTATTACATTTTGAACAGTTACTACAAAATGCTGCTTAACAGGGACCCCGAATAAATGCATCACAAGATAAAGAGAGCAAGTATATATATTTTGACAAATCAACTTTATGGGTGTGTTTTCAGTCCATGCAATACAATCCGCCCATCTGTATGTGTGTAGTAATGTGAAAATGATTTAAGTTATATAGTAATGTATTTGAACTTGACAGTGTGAACCAAAGCACATTAAGGATTTCTACAGTCTTTTTGTTCACGGTGTCAATATTTGTGAGAAGCATGAAATCCCCATGTGTCTTTTGACATCACTCACACCAGTATAATGTGACATTGTGACATTCTCTACACAGATACGACAGGACTGAGCGCAGATCTCCGCGTCGACTCATCACGCGCAGCCCCGCAGCTCAGCATTTCAAACGTCGCTTGAAAACTGGCCAGGAATCGACAGCTTTGAACTGCGGCACTGACGCCGGGATGAAAGCCGACGATTTCAAGGTGGCACTAAACATGTTTAATCAAAAAGCGTTGCCTTTGAGCAAGACACTGTTCCTGTCTGTGCCCGCGTGACATCTCATGTAACATCAAACGACTATTAATAACCAGAGCTGAAGGGGAATCGACGGAGGTGGAAGAGGAGCTGAAGATCATCGAGTGCAGCCGGGCTGGACAGTGTGGCAAAAGTATTACTCGCTTATGGTTTTCATGTTGACCGATAGTCTTTTTAATTTATATAGTTTATTTTCTCATTTGGTGTCTTGAGCCAGGGGCAGAGTCCCAGACCTCAGCTGAGCCTCTGGGCAGGTTCAGGGTCACATAGGGCTCAGGACCAAAATGATCTTTTATCAAAACATAAGTTCTCAGCTTTGGCTTACACAAGACATCATTTAACCATTTATGTTTATACTTTTCAGACTTTTGTCATTTCTCCAACATTACATCTCAACTTGTTTCTAAAAATAAACTGGAGATCAGCATCAACAAAAATGTTCTCCATCTGCGCACTCCAGCCATATTTATTAGACAGGTCCCATTTAAAGATGTGTTTGGACAGTCTTGTGTCAGACATATTGATAAACCTATTCCATAACTGTGTCTGTCACAAACAGGCCTCACTTCGCATGGTTCCTAACCCATGTCTCCGTACAGAGCAAGCTTAGGGGGGTTTTTGTGTACACCTAAAATATACCTTAGAGCTCTGCATTGAACTTTTTCACTGTGGGTTTGTTTACCATAATCCAACACAGGACAAACACAAGATCTGTACAGCTCAGTGTAGGTCTTATAACCTAGATCACGACACGCCTTAACTCTATTTATAACGGCGCCGAGAGCTCTACCTGCGGATTCAGACAGTGATTTAATCCCTTCGTCAAATGTGAGATGTTCATCCGCATACAACAGAATACAAAGTTTCAAGTCTGGTAACACTTTAGATTCAGCCTGCAAGCTCCATGTGTAGCTACAGGTAACAAGAAAGTAATTACACATGTAAGTCCAGGTAATTACACATCAACCTCTGAACCTCCCACATTTACCGAGTGCATTTTCTCCACAAAACTCATCTTTTTTGTTACTCTTTTGTCGCTTTTTTGGGGGCTCCTTTTATTGCTTTTTTGACTCATTGAATCCAGCATTAAACTGGATTCAAACTGGCATTAAATCTAAATTTCTCTGAAAATAATGATATTACCCAACAATTTTTAGCGTATAAGTTCATCAAAAATATGAAAACTATGGGTTAAAACATATTCAGCTACAGTTTTGGCTGATTCAATTCTCTTTGCTCTGTTTGATTAAATGTTTGTAAATCTTAAGAAATGAAATATATCCCAATTTTGTTCTTCGTTTGTGGCGTTATAATGTCCTATTAAAAGACACATACACCCGTCACTTGTTACACGTTGATCTTAAAGTGTAATTACCTGTACTTACATGTGTAATTACCTTCTTGTTTCCTGTAACTACACATGGAACTTGCAGGCTGGAATCTTAAAGTGTTACCAAGTCTTGTACTAATATAGGTCAGGAGATGCATGTTTCAAAATGAACCTCAGCCAAACAGATGGATGCTTTCCACTTGAGTAGTGCCAAAAAAGAAAATCCACTTTTATTCCTGAAAGTCCAAACTTCGCCCCGAGCGGTTACTGCCACAGTAAAAAGTCGAGTAATTGCAGAATGTAGAAAAAGTTTCATTTTGGATTTAGGCAAATCGCCAGCCTCAACTTGCCCAAGGTATTTTGTGACTAAAGTGAGATTTTATATAATCTACTCTCCAAACAACGCTGTATCATAAGCTCATTTTTATCATATTATCATATTACATTCTTAAAAAGCACATTTTGTCCAAGTTTATAAAAGTAGGGACGTGTCTAAGTTGTGTTATCGGGCTTCTCCAAATGTTTAGCTGATACAAATTAACAACTAACACATCTAAAAGAAATCCTCAGGTTTTCATGAATACAACATTCGCAGCCATTTCATTAAAAGAAATCTAGTGTGAAATATACTGTATAGTAACAAACAGAGAGAAATCTACTTTTAGAACTCTCAGTCCTCTCAAGTAATTTAACTCCTCGGACAGATTAGACGTTTTCATTTCTCTAAATCAAAAATATCAGCACTATTTTCAGTCGAGACATGAAACTTGTGGATTTACTGCGTCTTACATCAGCATATGCAGTTTCACTTGGACTGCAGGGTAATACTGGGGGTTTACCCAGGAAGCCCAGTCACTTCAGAAGGACGGGGGTGCGAAGAGCTTCCTTGATTTAACTGATTGATTTATGCCACATTTATAGATTACCATGCGTTTTTTTGATTTAGGCTGTGTGTAAATCTCAGTCTTAGGTTTCTTCTTCCCTAACTGGAGGATCAAGCCTATTTAAGTCGATGGGGAAAACCAGAGCATCCAGAAAACACCCAAACTTGTACATCAAAAGCTGTTGAGGTTTTGTGGCTTGACAGCGGTCTACGTTAGTTTAATATTATCCTCTCTTTTCCCTTTTCGCCTTTGTTCTAACTCCACAACTTTCTGATCTTGTGGCCTGAAAAAAAAACAGCCCTTGTTTGCTGGGGAAGACTGAAAGCACCCACACAAAGACGATATTGTTCATGTTTAACTTTCATTTTTTTCCCTCCTTCTATCTTGGGTAACTTTAGTTCACACTCTTGAGCTCATGTTCCCTGTTTAGTCGGTAAAAACTTTTGCGCATTGAGCGGGACCCGGTTGGTGCAACGCAGTTTGATTCGTATCTTCCTTCATCACATCTCATCATTGCCCGAAACAGTGGCTGCAACTCCTCGTCTTGTCAAGTGCTCTCGCTTTGGGAATGAAAGAAAGCCAATGAGGTGGGAAACGCTCGGGAAAAACCAAAATGGATTACAACAAGGTAGCCACGCTTCGCTCGCGTCTTCCTCCCAAAAACTTGAAACAGCAGCCCACTTTAGAACAGAGAACCGGATCCCTCTGCCTGTCAAAGCCAGAGGAGGAGGAGGAGGCGCACGCAGGCCCCCCGCCCGCACCCACGTCCCGTTACCGCCGCCTCATCTCTACAGGGAGGTGACGATTGAACTCATGAAAAAAAACAAAAAAAAACACACGCATTTACCGGAGCAGTGTTACCTCAGTGTGGTTGCTTCGTGTGGGATCATGGTCTGTGGAAGTAAATAAAAATAAACCCGCTCTTATGGCTGCCAGAAATAACGCAATTTATTCTCTGAGAGGAAAGGACGAGAGCAAGGCCATCAATTCATTTTAGAGTGAGACGTTTTTGCCAATATTTCAATGTAATCTCATCATGTCCCATAAAGCTTCTTTTGCCTTCTGTAATTTAATCTAATCATCACTTTTTAAAAAGTGACGGCTTCTTCTTATGTAATTGGCTGCATTGTGGAAATCTCCTGTTTCCTGAGCAGGATTACTATTGCAACAACACATCATCAGTAGGGTAAAACTAACCTTTCCGTGATTTCCGTTTGACTAACCTGTTTGCATTGTGGAAGGCAAGGCAAGGCAAGTTTATTTGTAGAGCACAATTCATACACAAGGCAATTCAATGTGCTTCACAGTTGCAGAAAAATTACAAGAAAACAGATAAAATCAATCAATAAAACATCAACATAAAGTTAATCAGTTACAGTAAAAGGCAAGAGTGCAGATAAAATACTTTCAGTTTTCATATGCACGGGTAAAAAGAGCTGTTTTCAGCCTGGATTTGAACATTGTCAGAGTTGAGGCCTGTCTCACATCCTCATGAAGACTGTTCCAGATTTTAGCTGCATGAAACTGAAACGCAGCCTCACCGTGTTTATTATTGACTCTGGGAACCACCAGGAGACCCCTCCCAAGTTCTCAGGGCCCGAGATGGTTCATACGGCTCTAACATGTCAGAGATGGACTTTGGTGCTAAACCATGAAAAGACTTGTACACAAGCAGAGCTGTTTTAAATTCTATTCTCTGAGTGACAGGAAGCTAGTGCAGAGACCGGAGCACTGGACTAATGTGGTCGTATTTCCTGGTTCTTGTCAGGACTCGAGCAGCAGCGTTCTGGATGTACTGCAGCTGTCTAACAGCTCGTTTAGAAAGGCCAGTGAGCAGGCCGTTACAGTAGTCTAACCTGCTGGAGACAAAAGCATGGATGAGTCTCTCTAAGTCTGGTTTTGACACTATTCCTCTGATCTTAGTGTAACCGGGTGGGGCCAGGGGTCCCCTAGATAGTGACTAGGTGCCCAATTTTAACCTCAACTTCCGTTACAAATACAAAGAACACAGGTAAGTGTGGGTTGTTGTGTGGTCAAACAGAGACAGAGGCCCAACTTAAGTTTAAGGTTATTTATTATTTCCAGAGTTCACTAGTTTATTTTACTTAATCTAATTTTAAAATGGTACAATAGACCCAAATAAAAACAGTAGCAAACCATGCAGTCTATAAACAAAGCAAACACACTTTAGCATGCAGCATTAACATAATTACAGTTGCATTAGTAAATTAAATAATTACCCTGCTAGCTGGCACACCGGTACATTTTACATTTCTTTAGTCTGACACAGCCCCGTTCACAAGGACACCGGGTGGATTGACTCCATAGCCACACTAACAGGCACAGGCAGATGCAGCTACCATGTAGGCTCCACTGCAACTAAAAGCATTCAGTTTGTAAAATGTACGTACAGCGTGCACAAACACTACAAAGGGCAGCGCATCTTACCAGAGGGACAGGACCGCAGATTGTGCAGCAGCGAGCAGTTACCTGTGTTACCTGGTGGTGCTTTTTAAACAAATGCCGGGTGGAAGCTTAACGCTAACCCCGCCCACCACAGCTACGGCAACACTACAGGGACACAAAACCCTGTCCTACTACATTAGCAATGTTCTTCAGATGGTAAAAAGCTGATGATGTTATTGCTTTGATGTGGCTGTTTAAGTTCAGGTCTGAGTCCATGATTACTCCTAGATTTCTAACCTGATTTTTTGATTTCAGAGCGAGAGACTCAAGGTGACTGATAACACTTTGTCTTTGTGTCTGTGGGCCAAAGACAATGATCTCAGTTTTGTCTGAGTTTAGTTGGAGAAAGTTGTTTTGCATCCACAAACTGATCTGTTCGATGCAGTGACAGAGTGTATCTACAGGCCCATGTTCACCTGCCGCCAGTGACACATAGAGCTGAGTGTCATCTGCATAGTTGTGGTACGACACATTGTTGCTGTTTATTAGCTGACCCAATGGAAGCATGTACAGGTTGAATAAGAGGGGTCCCAAGATTGACCCCTGGGGGACTCCACAGGTCATGGAAATCTCCTGTGCAAGGCAGAAACTAACCTGTCTGCCTTGCTTTGCACATATTGGCAAGGCAAGTTTATTTGTAGAGCACAATTCATAAACAAGGCAATTCAAAGTGCTAATATTGCTGCCTCTTTTCCTGTGACACTGTCCCTCTTGAGTGGCAGAAACCCAGGCCAGACTCATCCAACGACATGAGCCAAAAACTGGACGACTTGAAGTACTTAGACGTCATTGGGCCCGATCTTGTGTTTCTAAACGCAGACTATAGCGTAACATTTTGCCTTTTTCCTCAAACCGGACTCCGCAGCCGGGGAGGGGGGCTGAACATGTGCATTTGTTTAGGTCACGTTAAAGCAACTACGGCCGAGCGAGTGCCGAGTCCCGAGTGGCTCTTTCTCTCGGGACACGAAACGTTGTTTATCTCACGATGGGTTTGATGAAGTTTTTAGTTTGACCTGTGAGAGCCTGTCATGCTTAAGGAAGACACACGAGGCAGCGCGATGTGAACGAGGAAACGAATTTGGGGCTGACATCAGACCGCCGCTCTATGCCACAGTGTTCTCTTTTCATAAGCGACGCCCTCTCGGAAAATAACCATAGTGTTTTGAGTTTGTGCTGTCCTTTGCGCCAGGCACAAGATCTGGCCCTCTGAACTCTGCTGCAGCTGATAAATCAAAATAATGAAAAGCATTCCACAATGACAGAGGAGGAATTAGAGATAGGGTTTTTGCGTACGGTTTAATCCACGTAGCTCATATACGTATTGTGTATCCGGCCCTTTAAGATTTAAGTAAATTGTCCTTTCATATAATTCATACGTCTGTTTCTTTTGTTTGAGCTTTTAACGTCATTAGATATGGTTAATCTTTTCACAAGCTTGTTTTAACCCTATAGTGATTCATGGTTTATCGTCTTGGCCCTTTAAATATAATTTTACAGTTCTTAATTTACTACTCTATCACTATTTCTATAAAAGAATTATATGCTTCATTGATATTATTTACATTGACATTACATCTCACTTTTTTAAATCTTCTAGTGTCTCAAAGGCTTTTAATGGTCTTTCCTTTGTGATGTGGTTTTGCTTTATTTTAGGACTGTATCTAAATACGGTTTAAAAAGTTAGACTCTCACAAATATCTGTCCTTGAAATCCTGCTCTAACATTTTTTTCATTTATATTTATAAACATAATGTCTATTACTGGTTTAGAGCTGTGGGTGTGCGTGTCCAAAAATGGAGGAATTGGAGATAATCATGTTTAATAGTAGGGACAGAAATTTACCCATTTGTGTGTTTGTTTTTTGTTTTTTTCTGAATGGGCTTAATTGTTCTAATCTGCTTTGATCAATGTTTATGCTACTCTTGAATACGTCCCCATTTAGACTTTTGAATATTGATTGGGGAATTCTCATTGTGATGATTGTGATTTGCTTTTCGACAGTCACTCTCCTGAATGGCAAATTGTTAGTGTGAGTAATTTTCACTGATTTATTTGTACTTCTGACCCTTTCCTTCTCCGTTTGGTTTTAAGGCAGATGGCACTCGGCTTAAAAAGTGCTTTTCCGCCACCTGTGTCAGCCAGCCACTAATTGGCATTGGGTTACATACATTACAAAATTTTAAGAGAACAAAAAGAAAAGAAAAGAGAAAAAAATAAATAATAATAATAATAATAAAGTAAATACATAAATAAAAATAAAAATGATTACATTTAGACTCCGGAATAGCAGACTGTGATAGAACCAAAATAAAAACATTGATCAACCTTTACTTCAATATTATGCAGTTATCCTAATGGTTAACCTCCTAACCTATGCCCCAGCCAAGCGCACCTTCTCCAGTTCAGCTCCAAAACAGCGGGAAAAATAAAATAAAAATAAAAATACAAAAAAAATACAAAAAATAAATAAAATGTGACAAAACGCAACAAGAAATGCAATTAATAAAGTGGCAAAAAGCCACAGAAAAAGTAAACGTGACTAAATGCATCAAAGAAGCGACAAAAATATGACAATGAAAAAATGGCAAAAGAAGTGTCAAAAACGCAACAATACAATGGCTAAAGAGCGACAAAAAAGCCACAAAAGACCGACAACATAACAAAAACACTACAAAAAATTGGACAAACCCTTAACAAAGATCAATGATAAATGCGATACACATTTTTTTTTTTAAAAGGGACAAAAAAAATTAATAAATAAAACAAAACAAAAAATGATGAGAAAACACACACACACACAAAAAGAGTGACGACAACACAGCAAGAAGGAGAAAGCGTGTGCTGAGCATTGTTAAGTTCTTCACCTGTTGATTTGGCAAAAGGTGGCGCTGTTTGTCAATCTTCTGTGTGTCTGCATTTTTTTATTCCTTGTTTGTGTGTGTGATTGATACCTTAACCCACATGTCAATCACACCCAGCTGAACCTGCTGCGGCGAAAACGCTCCTGACAAACCTGTAAATGTAAAGAATATGAAAAGCATGTGGCCTGGCTGGTCAGGCGTCTCTGTTGTGTTGAGAACCAGAGTTACTCACTCAGTAAAAGAGAATAAAGAAGAAAGAAGAAAACTACCCTATAATAAAGAACTTGATGAAAGTTTTCTGCTTAAAAAAAAGTGCGTATGACAGGTAAACATGGCTTATTTAGATGGATAACATCTGTTGTAAGTAATAATTATTTTTATTTCAGCAAAGCAGCAATTTTAATGAAGAAATGTTGGGCAGAAAAGTTATTTTAATTTGAATTTTGAAGCTTCTGACAGGAAGTTCCACAGCAGTTTGACTCACTCATTTCCCATGACATAACATGGTCGGCCAGGGCTGGACTAGCAGACAAAACTGACCCGGGACTTTTGGGTCAAGACAGGCCCTCAAAAAATCATATTCAATGCAATAGTCGAGGCCATCACCAATACAATAAGCCCTTGAACTGAAACAGTATAAGCTACAAAACCGAGGACAATAGCTGCATGTTGTTTCTGCTGAATTCAAGCTAACCCCTCAGAGCACTCACGACTTTAAAAATAGAGGCCTGAGGTTCTCTGGGTTACAATAAACTCGTTTCACTTATATCGGCAAATATGATTTGAGGGGCAAGAGTACTGTTATATCCGAGAGGCCAATTATATACGAGATTATCTGGGAACCATAACTCAAGAAAACATGCCAACAGAGGGGTATAAAAGGCGCCTGATACGTTTAGGGGGTAAGTAGTGTAATTGTATTCAAGTAATGATCAGAATGTCAGTAGCAGTTGCAGTTTCTATTGTGGGCCGGCGTGGTGCAGTACAGGCCTGTTCACTCTTTTGGTCTGACCGGCCCAAAAGTACGTTGGCCCACCGGGAAAATTCCCAGTGCTCCCGGTGGCCTGGCAGTGTCCAATAAGGAAGTGAAACTAAAAAAAAAATGGTCAAACTAAAGAAAGCTTTTAGTAAAATCTTAAATATAATTGTGTTAACTATGTTTTAGCATAAAACTCTGTCTAATGTGCGCTTTAAAGCCACACCACGTAACATTTCATCCAATAAACAGAATAAAATACAAGCATTTATTTCATTATAGGTGTTTTTATTGTAGAAAAATGCCTAAGAATGATCAAACAAACGTGTCGAGCGGCTCCTCACCTGACTTGTGACTTTACTGGGAGCAGGACGTCTCCAGTTCGTCTCCATGGAGATGCTGACCAAAGGCAGCCAAATATGAGATTTGAATACTTTCAATCCTCATCCAAATCCATTCTTTGATCAAAGAATTGTCTGTGTAATTAGGAGCATGTGTTGTACTCAATGGCCGCTGGCTGCTCTGCTTTACGACCGGAACACTGGAGGCCGCCATTGCTGTAGTACCTCCATATAGACGCTAGTCTCCCATTGAAAAGCATTGGACTTTAGACACGTTAAACACAACTTTAACGCCTGGTTTCTATTTTTTCAACACTTTCTACGGCTACATATTCCTCCTGAGATAACGCTGGGTTAGTCACAATTAAAGAAACCAGGCTGGTTTTCGAAAGAAACATTTTTGAAATCTCGTACTAATGAGGGTCGGATTGTTAGCATTGGAGCTGCGTGAGCTACACAACACACAAGGGCCGAGTCTACAGTGAAGATCCCGCCCTTATGCCCTTATTAGGAACATGCTTCATCAGAGCAGGGGAGGAGGAGTCTGTAAATCCGCCATGATTTCCCCCTCGAACGTGGTCATTATGGTAAACGGGGAGGAGTGAGGAGGAGCTGTCTATTCTTTTTAACAGTCTATGGTTGTACTGCTAGCAACAGGATAACCCAAAATGTTACGCAGTCTGTGATAGGGTATGTTCTCACCCCTTCCCGTGTGCAGTTCAGCTTCTCGACTGGAGCTTACAGCCTATAGGCCCGAGTAACGCCTCATTTGAAAGCTAAGGCAAATTGATTGTGACTTTTTTTGTTGCATTGTCACGTTTTCACCTCTTGTTAGTTTTTTTTAACGTGTTTTTGTCATTTTGTTTTGTTTATTTCTTCATTGTTTTTTCCTTGCTTTTCGTCACTTTTTAGTTGTATTTTTGTTGCTCTTTTGTCACTTTTTGACTCTCTTTTGTAGCTCTTCTTTTGTTGTATTTTCATCCTCTTTTTAGTCGCTGTTTTGACGCTTTGTTCAAGAAGCTTTTAGATTTGGGTGGAGAAAATGTGCTCGGGTTCCGGTGTGGGGCCAAGAGGTTGAAGCTTGAACCCCTGTCGCTGACCTTCTCACTCTTGCATGATCACTTTTGGCCTTTGCCTTTCATACTCCATTCTCTTTCAGGTGGATCTATGATGAGGTGGAGCTTTCCAGAAGGAACCGCGAGATGTCGAAACAAAGCCAGAGGACTTCACTCTCTCCGTCTGCGCTCTCTTGAACCGTTACACCGCGCTCGCCTTCTGATTCCTACACGCGCCTTTCGCTCACATGTGGTTTTGTCGGCTGCGCTCTCTAAATCCACACGCGGGATGAATCGCGCCGCAAGAATAGACGAAGCTAAACAGTCACCTGCGAGTGATCTGACGCTCCTGGACAATTCCCTTGACACCGACTTGTAGATCTGAAACGCTACGGCGTCCTCTGAAGTGCTGCTTTTGTGGCAGAAAAAGACATTACAATAGCGAGCTCCTATGGCTACAGAGGAGCGTTTAAAATGAAGACAAACAAGCAGCCTATGAACTCCCACCTACGCGCGCCGTAAAAGGGAAAAAATAGCAGCCTCTTTTGACAAATCCATCAATGCAGCAGTAGGTAACTTTGTAACGCAGGCTGGATGCTAATGGCTCGTAGCGTGCGCCGCTAAAATAGGTCACCACTGGGAATAATTGTATTAACCGCCGCAAATAGAAATAAACAGGGGGAAGTGAGGAGCGGTTAATGGCTTGTCGGAATCTGTTCGGAGAGAGAGGCTTTCTGAGAAGATGGAGCAGAGGAGTCTTATGGGACACAGTCAATGTCATCGTTTAGGCCCCGGCAAAAAAACGAGAAGAAAGGAAAGAGAAAAAAAAAAAACTGACATCTGCTTTAAAAAAGGCAATTATGAAAAGTGAGCGCAAAAAGGCAGATAACATTCAGTAGAAAATGAGCTGAATGTGTTCTGAATGAAGTAGATAAAAGTCTCACTCGGACTCACCTTACATCCATTATAGAGCCATTAAAGACAGTGTTATAGAGTGATTAAACGTATGTTAATGGGGAGATAGACGGGGGCCGGTTCAGAGGCTGTGTGTGTGTGTGTGTGTGTATGTGTGTGTGAAGTTGGATCTGTCCTCCAGTTTAAAGGCCAAGAACGCAGCGTACACAGGGCAGACCGTATACGAGGGGAAGATCAGAAACAACGGTCCTTGAAGTGGGGTCAGCTGCGAGCGCACATGTGCAACATTAAAGTAGGCTGCTTTAAACACGTGCATTTCATAGAAGGAGGGTTTCTGCTGTGATAGGGTGCATTTTTGGAGGCAAAGACTTGCAGATTATACATTATTAAAATACATGTATTTGTTATTGTTTAATGTTACTCCAAGGATGCTGTTATGGGTGAGTGATATGCAAAAAAAAGTGTATTTGAACAAAGAACAGCATCAAACTGGAAAAAAAACAACACTGAATCAAGATATGACAATCTCTCTAAAATAGTGGAGTGTTACAAGGATTTGACCACGAATCGATGTATATGTCGTAGAGCTTTACATGTTGGTCTCACTTGGAAAATGTTAATTTGATCTCAACTTGATCAGATTAGATAGTCCAGTTGTTACTTACAGTCAATGTGTGTGAATGCCTCTTGAGCGATAGGATTGATTGATGTAATGACTAGAGAGACCTCTGACATACTGCTGATTTAATAAGCTCTCAGAATTAGCCTTCGGAGATCCCAGGAAAAGTGAGTTTTATTTGGCGTTACTCTCACTCTAAACTTTGTGCCTCTGTGTTTAGTACGGTGTGTTACTCGACAGCACAATCACAACACAGCTCTATTCTCCACCCGGCCAAAGTAAGACGAAGGTTTTCTGTAAATGTTTGAACAGATGGCTCCCACGAAAGTCCAAGGTGAAAATAAAAATGGTTTGTGTTTGTCTCCAGGGCTATTCTTCACCCTTATCGGCCACAGGCCATTGACCTGGGTATGATTCTTTAGAGAAACTCTGAGAAAAAGTTTCAAAAACATTCGATGAATTTATTTGTAATAACTGTATTTGGAGATAAACTACTAGGGCAGTTCTACGGTTGACATGGGGTGAGATGTGAGCTTTGAATTGAGAACACAATTATTATTTATTTTTGTTACCACTGCATTGCTTTCACAAATCTGCACAGTTTCACATACGCTCAGAGAGAGATGTAAAGGCAGTGTGCATAAAACATGAGTGGAATCGGGAAGAGAAAGCTGAGCAGTGTCTTGGACATCACTAAACACACAGAATTACACTCATTTGGATCTTCAATGAAGGTTCTCGTTTCACCGCAAAAGAGGTGAAACGTTCTACACTTCAACTACAGAGTAGAGAAAATCAAGAACCTTCACTGAAGATGGACAACTCCTGTACGACTGAGGGCCTACACAGACACTCATTTGGATGTTTTTAAATGTTTCATTACTATGCATCCATCCATCAATTTCCCATCAATTTTATCCAGGGTTGTGTCAAGGAGGCCGCAGTCTGAATAGAGATGCCCCTTCACCTCCTCTCTATGGGTCATGCCTGGAACACCTCCCCTGAACTCCTCGCCCTGTCTCTAAAGTTTGATTCAGATCGAACGCGGCTCCTGCGAATGATTACTGTGCGTGGCGGGGGAACGTGGTGTAAGGAGGAAGTGAGTCCAACACACACAGTCGGGGAAAAAGGACACAGGGCAGGAGATCATCTGCCTGGATTTGGAGCAACATAACCTCACCTCTACTACTACATCATAAAGACACAAGTGAAACGGAAACACCATCTGAAAAGAGGAGGAAAAGCTTTATTTTGTGAGTTCAGTCACTCAGCTGCGGAGAAAACTCATTATCCACAAGGCTGAGTTTTTTTTTAGTCAAGACCCAAACCCCAAAATGAACGATGTAGCAATGTAGAAAGCTCATTCAACAGGAAAACACTTAAAATGTTAACCCTCAGTTCACAGCAAGAAGGGCTCTATTTTTGATGTATTAACAGCATGTTCTAGTGGTGTCCGGTTAAGTTTCATTCAGGTGCTCAGTAGAGGCGTGCTGGCCATAGGGAGAGTCCACCAGGAGGTTTCCCGGTGGGCCGCGGCACTGTTTAGGGCCGGTCCTGGCCGCCCCACGAGGGGAAATGTGTCAAAATCAGAACATTTTTTCGCATCTAACGTTTGATCCTTGTGGCGGCGAGATACTATTTGACGTTGAACTAACTCAGAGGGGTGTTCAAGAGTGTTTAAGTGGAACACCCCTCCGCTTTAGTTGAAGTTGGTGCAGTCCAATCCAGCGGAGACAAGTGTCCACGCGTGTCCACGCGTGAAAGGTAGAAAAGTGGACAAATAAATATTTTTATCTTCATAACTTGGTGCTGATTGTGGAGTTGTATCAGGCTCAGACTGTGTGTGCAGCGGCCCATGTAAAAAAAGAAAGCATTAGAAAAGTGTCAAAGCCATACTTGAACCAGGGACCTCCTGCACCAGAGACTAGCACGCTATCACTGAGCTATAAACCCACAGAAAAGTGGGCCGGTCTTCTCTAAATTCTCGGGCCGAAATGAGGTCCCAGCCACTGGTGCTCAGGTTTCCTCATCAACCAACTACTTAGAAGGAATCAGAGGTTGCCACCCTAAATAATTTACCCCCCAAAAGTTTGCTGCACAATAGAGTAGTTTTACCATTAATAATAAACCATTTTCCTTGTTCTGAAATAATCAATCTACCGAGATGATTAAAAATGATTTCAACACCAGAGCGAGCACATGCATAATGTAAAGGTCTTTGAGCAATAGACTTGGAGGCATGTTTATGGTAAATCTTTAACGACACACAGAAAAACATGCGATACGTGCGAGGGCTGCATGCTATTTTCTAAGGAACAATCTCTATTGAGGAATCCCACGTCAAGGTTGTGCCACTCAAAACTCACACTGACACATATATGGGGAAAACACATTCCCTTTTCAACCTTTGAGGCCTCCGTCGTGCTTCCAGGCTGCATCTCTGACTTCTTGTGTCTGAGTTATTAATGCTTTCTTCAGATGCGAGTCCAGGATCACTCAAACATTCCCCGTCACATTTCAAGACGTAAATCCAAGGTTAGTCCATGGATCTGATCTCTCCTGGGAAGCCTGTGCGCTAAAGGTGGGAGCGTCGTGCCAGTAGGTTAGGCGTGCACAGTCTGCCATGCTAACCAGGGCATACATATGTACAGTACATGCTTAAAATGTGGTTTGTGCCATTCTGAAGCATTTAACAGACAGTGTAGCCCGGCTAATGCCAATGCTAATCTGAAATGGCTTATTGAAATTTAATTTCATGAACAAAATGTAACGTAGCTTAATTGAATAAGAGCTGTCAGCAGGCAAGGATTTTACAATTACAACAGTTTAACAGTAGCCCTTAAAGAGGGGGTATTATGCTTTTTTCAATCACATAGCACCAGTCTATAGCATACTACAATGATGACGTAACCTTCTGTTGGTCTGTATATGCAGTAAATTAAAATAACTGCCTTGAATAAAATTGCTCTCTCAAAATGGCTGTACTGAACGTCTTGAAATAGGCCTCTGTCTCTTTAAGAAGCTTTCCGACACGCCCCCTTCAGCACACTGCTGTGGCATTTAAACAACAACACTGTGCGGGGAGGGGGCTCTGCTGAGCTGAGGAGCAGTGGTTGGTGGCTTGGCTGGTGACAAAAGGTCCAGAGGCGTCTCCAGGAGGTGGGGGCGTTCCTAGGAGGACTGAGGCATAGCTACACCTAAAATGGCTGCCGTCTAAGTTTTTACTGATTACTCAAAAATATGTGAATGAGCCAAGGCAACACTCCAGGCATGTGTTTAATGAGGGAATGACATAATAACATGATATAAAGCTTGAAAAGTCGATTTTATATAATACCCCCCTTTAATAGCAATGTCACTTGCTGAATCCAATCACACTGCATTTCCGCGCCATGGAGAGCATAATGAGCAGTTCAATGACCCCGGCAGCAACATATGAGCATACGCCTGTTGAAAAGCACTGAATAATAACTTCTGAAATGTCAAAAGTCCGTTAAAAACACTTGTCTCTATATAGGGAACAGGGAAAGGGCCCGGTAATTCAAGGATCAGCGGGACACCTATCAACGAGCTGGAGGCATGTTCTTCACTTTAATCACCTGGATATGGAAAAGAGAGTTGCTATGGAGACTGCAGCGAAGCCGAGAGTAAAGTGTTAAGACTGACCTTTCAAAAGAAAATATAACTCACTATGGTTTTTTTTGTTATTTTTATGGTACAATTGAGACAAAGTATATACAATTTGACAAGAAGCGATTGCCCCGTGGTGTTTCGGATGATTTTGATTGTCTTTTTTTCCCCACGCGAGTAAGATAGTGGGAATGATGGTGGGAAACTAAAGTTGTAAACATTTTGATTAAGAACTAGTGACTTTATATTTTCATGTAACTGAAACAGACCTGGTAATGAAAAATACTGCAATGTAATGAGAGGCCTGCAAACATAGGCAGGTGCTTTTAAACGGCACTTGTCTGTTTTTGCAGATCTCTTCGAGGGTCATTTGTCAAGCATTTGCTCATGTGCAAACGAGTTGCTCGTGCAAAGTGGATCAGCAGCAAAGTAATTCATGCTACTTCTGCGCAAGTGGCATTGCCTTGCTTGCATGTTGAATTGGGGCCCTGATACTGTAGTGGAGGACATCAAATTATAAATGAAGTGATTTTTCAGCTGGCACCCACAATTTAACATCTGTCTTGATAAGTGACCCCCTCCTCGTGTAATATTGCAATCTTTGTCATCGAATTACCATGGCGGCGCGTAAACAGGCTGCGGCCTCTCTCTCTCTTGACAAGTCGACGTTTCTACCCTTTTCTGCGAACTGCATTTGCAGGTTTTGTGATTCACATTGTTTTACAAGATGTTTTTGTACATCTTTGCCATGTTTTTGTGGGCTTGTGTGTGTGTGTGAAGTTGGATCTGTCCTCCAGATGTTGTTTTTGTGCTTTTTTTTTACTGCCAAAGCTCTTTGCTAGCAATGAACAGAGGATGTGTTTTAGAACTAAACGCACAGTTAGCATCCGAGCTAAAGGCTTTTAAGCAGCATTTGAGATCTACAAATCCAGAGATATCATCTTCTGAAGCGCTGACAGGTCACCGAGGGTCCCCAGCACCTGCAGCGCAGTGGAGGCGTCACAAGAGGCGCTACAGGAAACAAAAAAGGGGCAAATGAGGAGGTATCCGAGCAAGACTCACAGCTAAACCACACAGGCCTTCTATCCCTAGTATTGTTCTGGTTATACGTTCACTGGACAATAAGCTGGATTATATTTGTCTGCTACGCTCCTCTCGGAAGATGGTGAAAGACAGTTGTGTTTTTATATTCACTGAGACTTGGCTCAATGGTAATATACCGGACAGTGGAATCCAGCTTGAGGGACTTTCCTGCTGCAGAGCAGACAGAGTGATCTCCGAGGGAGGTAAGACGCGTGGAGGTGGTCTCTGTGTCTACACCTGGTGCCGTGACGTCGCTGTGGTCTGTAGACACTGCTCACCCCTCTTGGAGTTTATGATCATTAAGTGTTGACCTTTCTACCTGCCCAGGGAATTTACTGTTGTACTGCTTGTAGCTGTCTACATACCACCCACCTCCAACATCAAAAACAGGAAAGAGGCACTGAATGAACTGTTCCAGAGTGTCAGTGACCAACAGACAGCCCACCCAGATGCCTTTCTCATCTTAGCTGGGGATTTTAACCACGCAGACCCAAAGAGCGTTTTCCCCAAAGTCTATCAACACATTGACTTTCCAACAAGGGGAAACAACATCCTGGATCTGGTTTACACCACCAAAAAAGGAGCGTACAAGGCACACCCCCTTCCCCATCTTGGTGCCTCGGACCACATAACTATTCTGTTACTGCCAGCATACAGGCCACTGGTTAGAGTCACTAAACCGGTTCAGAAACAGATTCAAGTGTGGAGTGAAGACTCTTAGAAACTCAAGGACTGCTTTCACACAACGGATTGGAATATGTTCAAGCAGGCTGCCATTCACAACAATATCACTGATCTCCAGGAGTATACAGAGACTGTCACTGCTTACATCACCACTGAGGATGTTACAGACTCTAAGACCATCATTATCAGGTCCAACCAGAAACCTATGATTACAAGTGAAGTCCTCAGGCTCATGAGGGTCCGGGATGCTGCCTTCAAATCTGGTGACAAGGAGAAACTGCGGACAGCTAGGGCCAACCTGTCCCGCGGCATCAAAAAAGCCAAGAAGCAGTACTCCAAGAAGATAACTGATCACTTCAGAGTCAGCAGAGACACTCGGAGTCTGTGGGAGGGGATAAAGATCATCACAGACTATAAACCTCAACAAACCTGTGACAGTGACACCTCTCTGTTGAACACTCTAAGTTAATTCTTTGCTCAAACACGCTAAAACAGAGCGACTAACTTACCATAATTATGTCACTAGTAAAGAAATGTAATATTATAGGAGGGAAAATCTATGTAATAAATAGGGCTGGGTACTGTTAAACGATACCAGTCTGGTATCGCGGGAAAAAAAGGTTTAGGTACAGTACTAATGGTATCGAAAAGTATCAAACGCAGGAACAGAAAATAAATATAACATCTTTATATTCAAGTTTTGATCCTGTTGGACATCAAAATTTAACAGGAAAAAGTTGAAACATTTGGGAAAATTGGGAATTTTTAAGAAAAAAGATTTAAAATTGGGGAAGAAACACATAGAAAAAACATGGTTAAAAAAGTGGGGGAAATTTAAGGAAAAATATTGGAAAGAATATTGAAATAGTTTTTGGGGAAAAATTGGTTAAAAATGGGGGAGAAAAATCATTACTAGTGGACATCGACCTATATGACCTATTGCTAACGAGGCTAATGCTAATTGATGCTTAAGTCCATCTGAACATGTGCTGGGCGTATATATGAACTGATTCCCACAAGGTGTTACTGCGACGCTGCCATTACAACGATTACAAAGACAGATGGCTCCGTGAACTCTCATGGTCATCTCCCACGCACTGAAAACTGAAAATATGTATCGAAATTACCTTTTAGCTGGTTTGACAAGACACATCCGCGTAGAGACTGATCATTTTGTTTCCAGAGGGCATACAGTAATATTCCCTGAAAATGGCAGTGTTTGCAAATTCATTCGATTGCAGCCCTCATAGCCTCATGGTTTGATGCAAATACTTTTAATTGTGGTTTCTATATTCCCACCTCTGACAAATTAGTTGGAGTAGATCTGCTTTCCTGCATTACACCGCGTCGAAGCTGTGTGACTTAATCCGCTCGGTTAAGTGAATGGACATGATGGTACATACAACCTGTGACATTGAGCGGTTTACACACAAATGTGGGAGTGTTAATCCTGAAAATCCCGCAGAAATCCCTTTAATCACAGCTGCCGACCCACCATGGACAAAACCGGAACAGAGCAGAGGAGACTACAGGCCGATACGGGAGGCAGCAGGTTTACGGGATGAGGCATACGGTGATGAGCACATGTGGAGTCGAGCAATAAAGTCAAAAACATACACCCTTACTCTGAACGGGCTCGCTTCTGCTCAGATCTGACTCCTAGCATTACTGGGGTAAGACACCACAGTAAAAAACATGGCCAGCTTTCATCACAGCTGGCTAAAATTGTATTAAAGGCGTTTGTAAGCATAAATAAGGTGGCTCTGGCCCCTAACTGCATGTTGTACACACTACACAAGTTAATAAGAGTTCAGTGCAGCCAGGGAGATGCTTTTTGTGTGAATACTAAAGTCAGAATGGACAGTTTCATCATTCTGGAGCTTGTGTTTTACTGCTGTGTTTCATCATTTACTGTAAGTGAACCAGAAACTGTTTTTTACTTTTAATTATACTCATCTTTTATTTTTAACGTCCTTCAATAAATGAGCAATGTAATGGACTCTTCAAAGCAATCACCACCATATATATTTTTACACAGATACAAAGGTAAGACATTTGTGTGCCTTTTTTAAATTCCTAATTCAATGGGAGCTCACAGTTGTCAGAAGTAACTCTATTTTTACTCCATATTTAACTGCTTGCTCAGTTTAAGGATGAGTTACGGACTAATCAATCCATACATTATGAGTTTTTCGATTGACCAATCACCTTGACTCTAAAGTTGCGCGATTTTTGGAAACATGTCTAATCGCAGTTTTTCTTGACAAGTATTGGCCTTAGATTTATAATATCTGTTTTTGGATTTGCACTTTTAATTCTAAAATCAATATCGAGTGCACTTTTAAAACACGTTGCATTAACTTTTAATTGAAGACTGGAATATAACATCTTAAACTAATATAAGAAACTTGTTAAAGAGTTACCGTGCATACTTTGTTGTTTGCAAAGGGTAATGCAGTGTCTAAATACAAAAGAAGAAGTCGTCCACAACAATATCTCAGGCTCTAATATTTTGTTGGACCACAATTAGCTTTGATTACACCTCTGCATTGGTTCAATAAGCTTCTGCAATGTCAAAAGTTCCAGTGTTGAAATAAGGTCCCGGGGTTCGATTCCCACCAGGGCAGGGCCTTTCTGTGTGGAGTTTGCGTGTTTTCCCTGTGTCTGTGTAGGTTTCCACTGGATACTCCGGTTTCCCTACCACTAAAAATAGGTACAATAGGTTTCTCTTTGGGGCCAGGATTCCCCTAGAAAAGCTATTCTTAAAAGGAACAGGCCACAGTTTTTCCATACTGAGATATGTTCTTATCTGAGCTTAGACGAGTTGATGCGTAGCTGTCTGGTTGGCTAACAACCAAAGATGTTGTTAGCGTTTAGCCTCTCCTCTATGGGGCCAAATGGGGGTGAAGTTAGAAGCGACCAAGCTCTTCCACGTTTCCCCTATTTAAATACGTTTACGTGAGTAGTTACATGATCCAGTTATACTTACACAAAATTAAACATGTAGATTTTCTAAGCGGATTAAAAGGGGTACTATATTGTAAGTAAGGGATAATGTATAGAACGCCGGTCATTATCGGTAAAATAAGTACCGACAGGGCGAACAGTTCGCCCAGTTCGCCCCGCTTATTATACGGCTGTTTGCCAACTGTACACACACAAATAAACTTCATACACTTTTATGAAGACAGAAAGGTTTATTTAATGATTTCCGCGGCAAATAGTTCCCAAAAGTTTGCGCGTTGCTTGGCAACGTTTGTTGATTCCAGGCAGTGTGGCGAGGCTAGTAGCAGCACAGCTAGCTACTTATTGCTAGCCTAGCTACTTAGTTGAAGGTGCAGTTGGAGAGGAGGAATGGTGGTGAATCTCTGGGTAAGTTGAACGTCGGACTCCCGTTAACTTCACGAGTGATTCCCTCAACTTCTCTCGCAGGGACGGGGACAGAGATAGTGTCCGCCTGTCCGCTACTACTACTCGCGGAGTGATATGAAAGACCTGTATTACAAGCACGAACTCCGTTGCCATTGGCAGCGGTCATTATTTTTTTCAGAGGTCTTCTATCAAAAAATAATGACCGGTAGAACGTTGGGAAATCACATTCAAATCAATGGAGCGTTCTACTTGCATTGTGAAGGGCCGTATAATAAGGCGTAATAACACCTTAGGAGCACTTCGACGTTCGCGCAGTAATATCTTCACTCCTATAGAATTCTCTGCGCTTGTATTGGTTATTGGAGAGTGTGACCACTGCTCAAAGCCTTCTCCAGCACATCCCAAAGATCCTCAACAGGGTTAAGATCTGGACTGTGAAAAATCACATGCTCCCTGATCCACTCTTTCACAATGTGAGCCCGATGAATCCTGGCGTCACCATCTTGGAATATGACCGTGGCATCAGGGAAGAAGAAATTCAATGATGGAATAACCTGGTCCTTCAGGATGTTCAGGTCGTCAGCTGATCTCATTCTTTGGGCAGTATAGTGTTGCTGAACCAAGACCTGACCAACTGCAGCAAGATCATTACAGTGACTTTTTTTTTCAGTGTAATTTGCAAGCATTGTCCTATATACATACACATACACACATTTTATCAACCGCTCTGCCATCATATACGTTCGATTCAAACTACTATTCAGAAATCCTATTCATTCTTTAAAGCAGACGCCCTAAATTCTTGAGAATATCTCCAGCTTTGTCTCTATCTCTAGCCAGACGTCAGTGGGCCTTTTTGATACTTTTCTTGCGAGGCATAAACCCGCTAACGATCGACAAAGTTATGGGAAATGTAGGATGTGGCTCGCTCTCATTTCGTGAAGGGTGATGAAATTTGCGGCTGCGATGTCAGAATCTCTCTGCCCGCGCCGCTTTGATTTTCCCATTTGTTTTTGCACGTGTCTCGACATCGAACATGTGCATCTAAAAAAGTCTGGGATTTCAAAAACCTAAGAAAAAAATAAAATAATACAGACTCGGAGAAAAACAGTAACAGGGAAAAGAGGGAGGGACGACGTGTTTGATATGAATAAGTTATAATCGGCTGCCTTTGTTCTGTGTCCAAGCGATCTCGCTTTTAAGGTTTTAATCATAGCACGACTTTTCATGTGTGATCAAATAATTTAAACACTGGGGACATGTTGAAATTTGTGTCTTTGCTTTTCTAGTTTTCGAGTATTATGCCAAATCACCAGGCATTCCTTCCTTCATTGGATTTCAAAAGTCACATTGAGGTGATTCTAGGGACTTCTTTGGTGGGTAAAAAAGTTCAAAGTAAAAACAGACACAGCCTAACAAAATGAATTGGAACGCAGTAATTTATTCATCTGAAAGTGATTTTTAGTGGTTTGCTGAAAGAAGAGAATCCAAGTGGCCGATGCAAATATGTGTATGCAATCTTTAATTCCGCAAATATCCATTAGAAATACAGACCGATACTTTTCCTTTTGAGGAAATGGTTGTTTTGACAGTCTTGTTTCATATAAGAGGTCAAACACTTGCAAGCGCCATGGTAATGCTAGCTTAGAAGCTTGGCAGGTGACTGTTCCTGCACTGATTGACGTAAGTAAGTAAGTGTTTTATTGTCATTTTAAATGGACGCTCTCGCCCAGAGTTGCATCCACCCAAAAACAATTGAAGTCAGCGGCGTGGGACCTCTTTAGGTATCCAAAAGATGAAGTGTTGTTGGACATTATACATGCAAAGACTATCATTGGAAAGTTTAAGCAAAAGGCGCCAATATGTCGAATATGAAACGCCTTCAAGATAATACTTCACTGTATATGTCCAATTCAAGGTAACAAATTGCATAATTCCTAATAAAGTTCCGTTCCGTTTCATCATGATAGGATTACCTTCTTTGACTTCTGTAGTGCATTAACACCATCCAGCACCTGCTGCTGAGAGACAAACTGACGGGGATGAGAGTGGATTTACAGCTAGTGACCTGGATTACAAACTACCTCACTGGGAGACCTCAGTATGTGCGGCTGAGGGACTGCACCTCTGATACAGTGGTCTGTAGCACCGGAGCTCCGCAGGGCACTGTGCTCTCTCCTCTCCTGTTCAACCTGTACATCTCTGACTTTAGGTACAACTCTGAGTTGAGTCACCTACAGAAATATTCTGATGACACAGCTATTGTCAGGTGTATCAGGAGCGGGGAGGAGGAGTACAGGCGCCTCATACAGGGACTTTGTGATGTGGTGCAGGGCTAACCACCTCTAGTTGAACACAACGAAAACAAAATAAATGGTGGTGGACTTTAGGAGGACTCGGCCGCAGCTGCAACTGGTCTCCATCGAGGGAGACAGTGTGGCGGTTGTGGAGACCTATAAATACCTGGACCTACAGCTGGACCACAGACTGGACTGGTCTACCAATACAGACATGCTCTTCCATAAGGGGCAGAGCAGGCTCTACTCCGGAGACCGCGGTCCTTTAACATCTGTCAGAAGCTGCTGCAGATGTTTTACCAGACTGCCATCTCCAGTGTCCTCTTCTATGATGTGGTCTGCTGGGGAGGCAGCATCAAGAAGGACACCTCGCGGGTCGACGGGCTGGTGAGGAAGGCGGGTTCTGTAGTGGGCATAGAACTAGACTCATTTACTACTTTGGCAGAAAGGAGAGTTCTAGGAAAACTCTTGTCCATCACGGATAATCCCCACCACCCACTGCATGCCACCTTCACCAAACAGAGCAGCTTCAGCGAGCGGCTGTTGTCTCTGCCCTGCTCCAAGGCCCATGTCAGGAAGTCATTTGTCCTTCAGGCCCTTTGACTGTATAATTTGTCCTGAAATAAGTGATAGAATGTACTCAGTTTTACAGTTGCTTACTTGTGTGTGTTTTTAGTGGATTATTATTTTTATATTGCTTCTGCTGAAATATGAATTTCCCTTGGGATCAGTAAAGTATCTGTCTGTCTGTCTGTCTGTGTATCTATACAGGAAAATGAAATTAAAACTGAGCGCCCTGAGCACACACACAGGTGGAAATCAGCTGTTCAAGCGAGTCCCATTACTACACTGTTCAAAATCTGTTCATCAAACAGCTGACAAAAACATTTAGCTTGAGTTCTAGACTAGATATAGATAATCATCATCATAATAATGAAGTAGTAATGTTCACTATTGTTTTGTATTATTCTTTGCCCTCCGGCACCAGCAACCACACGATTGCGTATGATGTACCTTCTGGCAGCAGCAACCACACCATCAAGCATGACGTGCTGTCCGGCAGCAGCAACCACACGATTGTGTATGACGTGCCCTCCTGCTCTCCTTTTTTTATGTAAAAGAGTCTTAAAGCCTTTTTCATTTTCAGAAACAGTAACTGTTTACAAGTTTAAATACAAAACCAAAAAAAGCTGTGTCCCTTCATTAGAATAATTGTAATTGTTTCCTCTCACAATAGTCGTAATTCTACAGCCTTGCATCCCCACACACAACAACAGTATGTGCTCAGGTTGGGAAATCTTCAAATCCCAAGACAATACAGATTGTATGAATTTATTGTAGCCTTAATTCATGTGTGAATCTTCCAAGTACAGAAAGGCTGTGGTGATTAGAAGGCATTTCATTTCATCATTTAGTTTAAACCACTTGTCGACGGCCCAGGCTCCTCAAATGCACATTCATCAAAATCTTATGAAATCCTGCGCCTGGGTTTATCTCAGGGCTAACTTAAAAAAGAAAAAGAAATGTTACAACATGACCAGACGACCACTTGAGAGGAAAATGAAAACACTTAAGGAGAGATTGCCTTATTTCCAGTGAGATCCTCAGAAGTTCAGAGTGTCATGTCCATCAATAAACATGAAGCACTGATGTGTTATTTAACCCGTGTGAGGGCGCAGTCGACGCTGGAGGACATGCACGGGGGCACACGAGTGGACAAAAGAGTGTCAGGAAGGTGCTTCAAACGCTCGGAAATAAAGGGAAACAAAAACCAATCACGTTGCTCGCACTCTGCTGATCGATGTTACAATGTCCACTTCAAGAACAGGAACATTAGCAGGTATATGACAGAATGATAGAAAAAGGGCTTATAGATTGAGTAGATGGGTTACAAAATGACGGATAGCCACATAACCTTCATTATTGCCAATTAATCAAAAAAAAAAATCCGCCTTTTTCTGCAGATTGCATTTGTTTCTGTGTTCCACATTGTTTTGCTGGATACTTTTACACCTTTGCTGTGTTTTTGTGAAGGTCAGTGGATTTTTTAAATGTAAACAAACAGCTAGCTTACGAGCTAAAGACATTTGAGACCTACACATTTCTTCTTCTGAAACACTGAAGAGGCACCGGGAGCCCCCCCACAGCTGCAGCACAGTGGAGGCGTCACAAGAGGCGCTACCGGAAACAAAAAAAGAACAAACGAGGAGGTATCCGGGCAAGACTCACAGCTAAGCCACTCAAATCTTCTATCCCTATTGTTCTGGCTAATGGACATTCACTGGAGAATAAAACGGACTACTGATACGCTTTTCCCAGAAGATGGTGATGGTGGTGTGAACGGTTAAAGGTGATGTGGAGAGGAAGAGGACGGAGAAAATGAAGGAGCTGACCAGTGCAGGACACCACGCACTACCACTTTCAGATGAGCACTGAAGGGAGTCAGCCCCTACCTTTCATATGGTTAATACGCATTATTTTGTGTAAGACGTTATTATTTTTCTTTGCCCTTTTTTAGGTCAACCCTTCAAATGTCTTTAAACCTGTGTAAAGAAACAGATGCCTATGGAGTCATTGATAAGAGAGAGATGTTATCAGCGACAAACAACAGATTGGCACAATAAGTTATTTAAAAACTGAAATTAGCAGAAGAAAACACGGTCCACGTAGGTCTGAGTTTGCTTCGACATCATCTCCAGCTGTTGTCTCGTTCGTAATTGAATGAGTTACCAGCACAGACCGTATAGGCGAGGTTAATTGCTGGTCATGGTTTAGTACATTGTGTTTCTGCTTTAATTGAGCTGCGATCAGAGAGCTGCTTTGACGAAGTACGAAATTGCTTCAAATTATCCTGTGTGCTCTGATGCAACATGTTTTAGTCGGCGCTGTTCACATGGAAACACAGAGCTGCAGCTGATATAATAATGCACTGGATCAGGTGAAGAGGGGGTTCAGACTCATAGGGAATGAGAAAGTGGTTGAAAGAACACATACACTAAAAGAAGCACAAACTGTGAAAAAGACTTGTTTTGATGTGACATTCTTGGAGGTCTAAACACTTGCAAGCTCCAACATTCCTGCACTGCCTGAAACACGTTTAACTCACCGAAACAAAAGTCTGGGCTTTGTTTACATATTCTCATCATTCATCAAAAATAATTATTTAATCGGAAGAAAGAATTTCACAAGACCGGTGTTTATGAGTCGCCACCGTGTTGGGGTCTATTTCACCTGCCTGGAAACTAGTTGAAGACTCGAGTTGCTGTTGGTTACGGAGATGTCTCCGAGACGTCGCCTGGAGATAAGGCGAGTCTCCACATTGTCTCCGTATGGTCTACACGGTCTCAAGCAGTTGAGTCTCAAAGAGACTCCATACTACCCTTTGAGATCTCCTTGATATCCGAGGAGTCTCTGAGACATTGCAGGGACGTCACAGAAACATCTCACAGGTAGAAGACAACAAATAGTGTTCACAACATTGCCACAGCTGCGTTAGACCGCCTAGATCTACGGAGACCATGTAGATACTCTGCTGAAATCAAACCTGTTCGTTTTCACCTAGACTACCTGGAGACTCACCTTATTGCCAGGGGACGTATCAGAGACATATCTGTGACCTGCTGCAACTCAAGTCCCCACCAACTAGTCTCCAGGCCAATGAGATACTGTAGGTCCTTTGTATGCACGCCATCAGTCCGAGGTGCGGAGATGTTGTGGAGACTGCCAGTCACGGTGAGATAGTGTGACAGTTTACATTAAGGGCCTGACGTCACAGTGGTGCAACTATAACGGCTCAGCTACAGTATCTTTCTCACTCTTTACTGTCAGGAGCCACAACAGGAATTAAGACACGGTTATGCTATGTTGCACAAAATCTTAAAGCAATAAAAATCCATCCATTTTCTTCTGCTTCACCGGGCGCTGAGTTACGGAGCAGAGATGTCCAGACTTCTCTATCCACACACACTTCCTCCAGCTCCTCTGGGGGATCCCTAAGGCCTCCTTCCAATGGCAAAACAATACCATGTGTTTTGCCTAAAATGCTGACAAATGAACAATGGTAATTAGCTTGCAGGTCTAATATAATGAAATTATAAAATTTGAGTGATCCCAAGGGACAATTCATTTGTTGCAAACCTCAGAACTCTCACTCCCAACAGTTCGGACAAGAGTAGAGGTACATTTCAAATTGTCTATGTTACTTAATAAACACACCCTTCACAATTCAACAGTTCAGTGACAGAGGGGACGTTTCTCCAACTTTTTTTAGTTTTCTGAGAAGGTAATTAAAAACGACGTCCAGAAGGCATGAGCGAAAACTCTGAGGACAGAGTCTGTACAGAGCTGTGAGTTGATTTGTTAACCTGTATATTGGGTCCCATGTCCACCTGGTGGACACCAAGGCTATATTAGTCGCGTTTATTCTATTCAACATAGAATAAACGCGTTAGCGTAAAGATACTCCCATAAAGATACTCCCATAAAGAACTATGGGAGTATCACTGTCTGGATATATGCACTACATCGATGTGCTACCCTTTACATTTTTTCTAAAAGGTATAATTTTTTTGGGGTTTAGCACTCGGAACATTTGAAGACGCGCAATTACCCTTCCTGGATACATTCAGCTTTCTTTAGCGCTTGCTCCTCCCATAGAGGCTATAAGTTTATTTGTTTAACTCTGATGATTTAGAGCAGGTTTTGACAAAGTTTTGCAGTTTGGTTTTATCTTTCACAGACAAACCCTTACACCAAACAAAAAGTGAAGAGGCTCTATATGAAACTGTAAAAGTTGCAGAGAATCTTTTTATTTACATTAAAAGAGTTCAGTCTCCTTCACAGACAGATTCTCTGCTGACCACGTTTAAAAGAGAGTCCTATTGTATATATTTTAGTGGGGAAACCAGAGAACCTTGCCACGGTTACAGACCTTTAAAGGAACAGGCCACCGTTTTCCATACTGAGATATGTTCTTACCTGAGCTTAGACGAGTTGATACGTACCTGTCTGGTCTTTGTGCCCGTGGAAGAGCTTCACCCTGTTTGGAGCTATAGGAATATAATGAGAGAGGCCAAATGCTAACAACATCTTTGGTCGTTTTGCGTGACTGAGGGTACACAGTTCTTCCATACTGTGATATGTTCTTACCTGAGCTTTGACGAGTTGATACGTACTTGTCTGGTCTTTGTGCCCGTGGAAGAGCGTGGTAGCTTCCAACTTCACCCCCGTTTGGAGCTATAAGAATATGCTGGGAGAAGCCAAATGCTAACAACATCTTTGGTCGTTTTGCGTGACTGAGGGCACGCACAAAGACCAGACAGGTACGTATCAACTCGCCTAAGCTCAGGTAAGAACATATCTCAGTATGTAAAAACAGTGGCCTGTTCCTTTAAGGGATTTCGATGAAAACTATAAGCCACCAGGATGATTATGACAGCTCTGTGACTGATACATTTCTGCAGCAGCTCAAGCATATGCAATTCCAGAACATCAAGAACACAACTTTCTCATCTCCGTCATGTATGCGTTTCCTGGCTGAATTGTACATGAATGTGATTTATACCTTCGATAGACTGTGTGTCATAATCACTCCTGCAGAGTGTGAGAAGATGGAGTTCAGAGTGAGACTGGGCTTTGGTTTTAAACCCCGGTCGACTGTGTGCCTCCCATTCGCGGGTCAGGAGGTGGCAGCTCAAAGAGGGGCTGCCTCCCTGAGAACCGCGTTACCTTCCCCAACGCTCCGCCGCTAAGTCCGCAAAGTCTCAGGAATTATCCAGATCTGACGATTCCGACGGAGTGCATTTAAATCAGGAGCGTAAGGGGAGAGCGCACGTGTGAGGGGCAGACAGACACTGCAGGGTGAAGGAGAAACACATACTGAGTAATCACTCAGGTCTCTCTGCTACATATAGTTGATCTGAAGGTGGAAACATTGCTCTGGATGGTTTGACACATCCTGAGCAATATTAAAGATCAGCCTCACTTTAAAATGGACATATCATCCAAAATGTATGCTTAAAAACGTAATTGTGGAAATGCTTTTATAAATAATCCTTTGTTGGAAACTGCTATACTGTATAGAAAAACTTGCCGTTGCAGATTAAGTAAATACAGATCAGACTAGAGGCTGTGCAAGTTGGAGGAGACTCAAAGGAGGAGCACTGGGGTGCAGTGGATGTTCTAATATCCACAGAAACTACACATTTCAATTCCATGCACTTATTTCAGGCGATGGATGACCCGGTTCTTGCACTGGAACAAAAGTTTGATTTGGAAAAAAAAACGCTGTAAACTCTGCACCTCCTGTGAGTTGGATGCAAATCTTGATATAACAAAATGTACATTAAGTGAAAAAGCACAGTTTACTTTTTAAGGTTGTATATTTGGAGATTAAGATTAACCAAACATTTGAGGATCGCCTAAAGGCTTTTCGAGCTAATTTAGTTACTCAATTGTTTTTATTTTTACTTGATGTTTAGTTACCCAATAAAGTCCCAATGATATTTTAGAATCCCGATTTCAGAGCAGTTCTAGCTCATGAAGGACCCCTTTTCGTACATGTTTTTAGTGGCGGGGGAATCGGAGCACCTTACACAGACACCAGGAGAACATTAGCCCCATAGCTGACGGATTGAACATGGGACCCTGGGGCTGCGTGATTGAGCCGCCAAACTCATCTCCAAAGTTCTTACAGAGGCCAAGGGTGAGCCATTTCACAAACTAGAAGATCATAGTCCAAAGTCGGAGCAGAATATTTGTATTTCTACCAATGTTTCCCTGATCAACAAAGACATGACATTCAGCCAGATTTGCCCATGGAATTTGCATATCGCTTATTCCTCAAGCTTGGATTTGACGCACGTGGAGCAATCTCTCTCATGGTGATTGGTATTTCCTTCAAATTTGCATTATTTAAAACAGGAAAGACCACTTTAGCAGCGGGCGCAGAGGTTATCCTTGGTTAAAACCCCATGTTGGTTTATTGATCAAGGCAAGTGTGGAGCGTGTTAAAAGAGCAGACTACAGAAATAGACATTAACCGCCGTGTCAGCATTAGCATGATATGAAACGCAAATCAACTCCTAGTCAACTGTGTGGGAGTATCATAGACTTTGGCGTGGAAACAGCCCTTAAAGCACTGATAATATAAAAATTAGATTATAAAGATGGTTGTATGACTTGATAATTTTGTTTGACATGTTTAAAGGGAGTTGAAATGGACAGTTGCCTTCTTCTTCTTCTCCTCCTCCTCCCCTTCCTCCTCATAATTCATCCATTCTGCACTCGATTTGCTTGCATGTTGTTGGCCAAAAGTGAACGCTTTTTCCCCCCTCCACTTTTCTATCATGTGTCATTCCCACCGCTGCCTGTAGAGGGTGCTCCGTGCACAATTCGAAATCCCGACCAGCCCAGTATCTCACCCCTTATGGTCTCTTCTCTACATAGGCCTAGGTTGGTAAAGGGTAAGATGGAGAGGCCACGTGCGTTAACATAGGAATAAATGGATACAAACCTAAAATGGCACTTTTTTCCGCCCCAACAACATCAAAATAACATGACTCAATTAGTATGTAATGTGGTTGTGTTGCTACAGTATAGACTAATGAAGGCGCAGTCATTAGCAATAGTAACACGCTGAGTTTTATCTCTCTGTAGTGATCATGGCAGCTCACACGCCCCGTACCAAATCAATTAACATTCATGTTTTAATCAGCTCCAGACAGCGGATACAGAGTCTGTGATCACGTACGGGGGGGTGAGCATGTCCAATGAGCACCATGGGACGGGGGGGGGGGGGGGGGGGGGAGCCAAGAACAATGGACTAATGCAGGAGATGTCATTGTGGAGAGCCCACTTCAGATTATAGCGTAAGGGCAAAATAATAATAATGATAATGCAATACAGGATGCTAAGTAAGTAGACTGGATAGCTCAGATAACCGAAGTGTAATTTTTAATAATTTGATTAACGCTCTCATAAACTATACAACAGGGATATTTTGAGCTTTTATCCATGTTATGTTATTTCCTCATAAAAAAAACATAGTTAAAGTGTTGTTTTGTTTGATGTATTTTACTCATGTAATCAAACTGAATGACGTGGTGTCCTGTGGAGCTACGATGAAAAGGACACATCGAAAAGAGATAAACTATTGGCCGAATAAGGTCAGCTCTGACATTTAGTGTAATCACAATGATGCAGAAAATGGTCACATTTATATAGTGCTTTAAGCGTTTAACGTCTGGAAGAAAGGTAGTAGAGTTGTCAAATGGACCGGATTGTTTTGAGTTGAAGACACTTCGCCTCTTCACAAAGGAATGAGAGCAGAAGAAGCTTATACATGAGTTCTCTATTATAGAAACCTCTTCTATAATGGAGAACTCCTGCACGACTGAGAGCCAACACAAAGGCAGATTCCTGGACATTTGTACACCTGCCGAGACCCAACCAAACATTTAGTGAGTGACTAAATGCTGTACTAACTAAGCCACTCAAGTTTACTTTTATAGATCCTTCTGCCGAACAGTGTGGCGTGCTGGTGATATAACAAGTCCAATAATGGCTCATAGATGTGAAACCTGTTTAAAGTGAATACATCAAGGTCCACATTACAGCATGTGTGAGGTCCTGTTCACAGCGAGGCTCGCTCTCCCTGCCGTGTTTCTGATGGCCAATCACCACGGCACTTCCTGAGTAATTATCTTCATACTTCTGTCCACATGCAGGGATGACCCGATCCACGCCGTGCTGCAAGAATAGCCTTTAATAGTCTTTATATCATGCAGAGTGTATTAAATCTATTTTTGATTGATTGATTGATTTGAGTGATTATTTACATTAGCATTGTTCCAGTGCAGAAAATAAAATAAATAAAGCAACAAAAACTCAAAAGGAGTAGGAGTCCACGCACACATTCAGCTGATCAGTTCAGCTCTCAAAGTGCCATCAACACAAAGCAGTTCTTGCTAATAATCAATGGCTTTAGTTGTTAGTCAAAACATAAATGCAAAGACTACAGTAGGTAAAAAACCCTGAATGATTTTGTAGGACCTTTGCGCTCTAAGATGTTTGGAGATGCCACAGTATGAGCCGGACACACTACTGCACAGGAAATAGATCTGAAACAGAAGAATAAACATCATTTCTGCTCATACAATAAAAATAGATGTTATTTAAATGTTTTCCGGAAAGACACAGATCGTTCACCATAATAAGATCATTATGCACTTTGTTCTTTTTAAACTCTAGTTTATTATGAAAAATATTTTCATGGTCAAGTGTGAAGGGGGAAAAAAATACAGAAAAAGTGACCTTCATATGAAATGGACTTTCATAAAGGTGGATATATTTGCTCTATTAGTAAAATAACCTCAATATGCAGCTGGGGTGGAATGAATTTTATATTAGCTGTAACAGAGGAAGCCATTTTAGTCAGGTAGTTTCAATTAATATTTAGCCCTTCATAAAATCGAAGTCTATCTGTCTATCTATATGTCTGTCTTGACGAGGGGAACATCATCAGCAGGTGGTTATTTTGGATAGAATGAATGACACAAAACAGAGCTCCAGGTGTTAAGTTAGTGTAGCTCTTTGACTCATATTTCAGACATTCAAGACCAAAAGTTGAAACAAAGATAACAAATATTACGATTTGCACTTCCTTCCTGCAGTTGCCCCGGTGTCATCCTCGGCACCATCTCGCCGTTTAGTCCTTGACCTGTGGAGCACCCCCCCCTCCCTCCCCCATCGTGCGTGCACATGCGCCCCGGGACGCATCCAACCAGGCAACTCTGACTCACTCATTACATCAGTGCCTCCAGCCGGGCCAAGGACGCGCAAAATCAATGCTCCTGATGCAAATGCTCGCTGGGAATTCACTTTCAAGCTAATAACATTAAGCTCTGAGCCGTGCCATGCCGACCCACATTGTAATGTTATGTAAATCTGACCATATGACAGCTACATTTAAATCGGAGTGTGCTAGTGTAGCGGGCAGTAGGGGGCTCCCTTCCCAAACATGGATTTGCCGCTTCCTGCCTAATGGAGGAAGTGGCCTCTCCTTTAAATCTCCCCCACGCCTGGTGATCAGTCTCGACTGCTGCTGGCTGGTGACAGGTGTGTTTTAACCTCCCTCGCTTTAGCATTTTTTTAAACATTGTTAATTTATTCCTCTGGTTTTAGAGCTATTTTAGAACTCCGGTGGCGGCTATTTTCCCCCGTTTTATTGCAATTTTAAGGTGGGACAAGCGTTTTAGTACTTTGTTTACATGTATTGCATTTGGGTTTTTAACGTTTGTTTCCATTTTAATTGCAGATTTTAGCCTGCTACTGTTTTGTTTTAGAGTTCGTTTTATGGGTTTCCTTTTAGAGTTTGCAACATTTAGAAACCCTTAGGATTTTAGCTCTGCACCAATTCGGTATAGCAGTCCCTGGGTCTTTTAGTTTTAGATTTGTTTGTCCCTTGGATGTGCTTGGGAGGGGGGTTTGGCCCGTGTTTTCCGTTTTGCACCTGGGATTTTTGTTATTTAGTGTGTGTGTGTATGTGGGTAGCACTTTCCGTTTGTTTGGGGTGGGGCTACCTCCTCCCAAGTCATTCTTGTTAGGTTCTTTTTAATACTTATCTGTCTTTTTAGATTTCGATTGGTTCTGGCCCAGGGGCTGCAAGGTTTTAATTGGTCGTTTTTTACTTTTGGCCATTTTAACTTGAATTTTAACCCTGCAAAATAAATATCATTTTTCTAACCTCTTTTATTGCTGCTGGTCTCTCAAATAAACTTTTAATTACATATTTTAAAACACTGTCTCTGCCCATTTATTGTTACAAACTTATCTGTGTGTCCTTTGGTTTATCACTACTTTAGTTATTTTTGGTTATTTATTTTTAAGTACCTCGGGTCACAAACGTGGCGTTGTCTGCAAGGATTTGTAACAGAGACATGTGTTTTTAATTGTGTAATTTATTGGTGCAGTAGCCCATAGGTTATAGGCTTAGTAGTTAAAGACAAAACAGTAGCAGGCCCGGCGTTGGACCGTGGCCTGACTTCTACCTGAACCTACCCTGTGACTACTTGTTTGATTCTGCTTCTCTCATCTCCATCTGAAGTAGACATGGATGCCGCGGAAGCGCAGGAATTGAGGGATCTCGTGCAACAACTACAGACAGACAATGAACTTTTGCGACAGGAGCGAGCAGCTGCTCAGGAGGACCCTGGTGAGGGTACTTCCTCTCAGAACTCTATTGGTAACCCTACTCGATACACCTCTGGCCATGGACACTCAACTACTGGTGAACGTATTCTTTATATTCCTCGTGAGCGTAAATGCCCCAGTTTTAGAGGGAGTACGGGCATTGGAATTAATGACTGGGTAGAGGAGGTACGGGCTAGTATGCGGGCTAGGTACCTTTCGCCACTTGACCAGGCTTATTTCATTTATGACCATATCGAGGGAGAAGCAAAGGAAGAAATTAGGTATAGGCCCAGAGCCGAGAGGGAAAATCCTGAAACTATTTTGAACATTTTACAGGAACTGTATGGGTGTTCAAAATCATATGTTGCTCTTCAGGAGAATTTCTTTTCTAGAAAACAGCTGGAAGGTGAAACACTTCAAGAGTATTCCCACGCTTTATTTTGTTTAATGGAAAAGGTTACTAAAAGTGCCCCAGGTGTGTTTCAAAATTCCGCTAATCTGTTAAGAGACCAATTTGTTGAGCATGTACTTGATCCAGCTTTACGTAGGGAACTAAAGAGGCTTGTTCGGTTACATCCTGGTTACACTCTATTAGATGTGAGACGTGAAGCAATTAGGTGGGAGCAAGAGGGCCAACCTTCAGATCCTAGGGGGCGCAGTCAGTCCGTACCATCATTTTGTGCAGTGCAGTGTTCTCAGGCTAGGGGGACTGGGGGTTTCCCAGCCACATCTCGGGATGACCTAGCTGAGCTTAAAGAATTGTTGTTTAAACAACAGGAGCAGATAAACCTGCTAACACAAAATATGTTGCAGTTACAAAGTAACAGACCCCCTAGTTTTAATCGAGGTGGCCCACTTATTTGCAGACAATGTCAACGGCCTGGTCACATTGCCCGAAACTGTCGCCAGCCACAGCATAGCCAGAGCGCGGGGGCTCCCTTTCCTCAACGGGAGCTGGCCACATCAGCTAGTCAGCAGACGGAAAACTAATTCCTTCTGTGTTGCAGAGCCACATGGCAGAAGGGAATGACACTGGCTCCTCTGGCCCCAGCTTTAGAAGTAATGTTGCAGTCTCAAAACTCATAGGAACTTGTCCCACTGTAACAGTGAGTCTGGGTGGGGTGGAATTGGAATGTCTCCTTGACACAGGATCTATGGTAACAACTATCACTGAAAGCTTTTTTGCTAGTAACTTCAAGGAAAAGTTAAACTCCTGCCATTGGCTTGAGCTTCACGCAGCTAATGGGGTTGACATACCTTATGTTGGCTATTTGGAGGCAGATGTTGAGGTACTAGGCAAAGTTGTATTAGGTCGCTGCGTTTTAGTTGTGCGAGATCCTCCTAACCATTTGCCCCAACCTAAGGTCCCAGGCATTTTGGGCATGAATGTAATAAGGGAATGTTACAATGAGCTTTTCCAGCAGCATGGCCCCTCACTGTTTGAACTCCCTTTTGTGACAGGAGACGCTTCCCCTGGTTTAATGCATTTCAGCACTGTCAGAGAGCCCAGGTAGAGGGAGACAGCCCTAAAATAGGCATGGTGAGAGTACGAGGTCGGAGGCCAGTGTGCATTCCTGCAGGTACAGTTAAGATTGTCCCAACTACATGTCCTCAAGGCAGGTTCGGTCCCTTGGAGTCTGGCCTTTTTGAACCGTTGACCAGTATGCGTTCTATTCCAGCAGGTGTGGTCATAGCCCCTGCTATGGTCGCGGTACATCGAGGCACGGCGTACATCCCAGTGTTAAATGTAGGCACCACCGATGCCGTGCTACACCCACGCATCCCTGTAGGTATGTTGAGTCCAGCCGACATAGTGAGTTTACCAGAGGGTGTCACCGAGGTAGTGGGGTCCCCTAACGAGCAGGTGAGAGCCACCATTTCCTCTCAGATGGTTACAGAGAGTACCCAGCCTAGCCCTTTAGATGGGCTAGATCTGTCCGCTTTACCTCCAAATGAGCAGGACAAGGTGAGGTGTCTACTCAGGCAGTACAGTTCTGTGTTTTCCACTAGCGAAGGTGATTTGGGTTGTACAAACCTCATTTCTCATGAGATCCCATTGCTCGATAATGCACCTGTCAGACAGAGGTTTAGGAGAATACCCCCTCTGAGTACGAGGCAGTTAAGGCCCACATACGACAACTACTTGATAGTCAGGTGATCCGGGAGAGTAGTAGCCCCTACGCCTCTCCTATTGTGATTGTCAAGAAGAAGGATGGTACCATACGCCTCTGCGTTGACTACAGACAACTCAACAGCAGAACACGCAGAGATGCATTTCCATTACCCAGGATTGAGGAGTCGCTGGATGCATTGTCTGGTGCAAAATGGTTTTCAACTATAGACCTTGCTAGCGGCTATAATCAAGTCCCGGTGGCCGAGCATGACAGAATGAAAACTGCATTTTGCACACCGTTTGGTTTATTCGAGTTCAACAGGATGCCATTCGGCTTATGTAATGCACCCAGCACTTTCCAAAGGCTAATGGAGAGGATGTTTGGATCCCAGCACTGCCAATCTCTGCTTTTATATCTTGACGATGTTGTTGTTTATTCCTCCTCTATAGATGACCACCTCGAGCGTCTGGGTGCTGTTTTGAGCCGGCTGCAACAAGAAGGCCTTAAGGTAAAGCTTTCCAAATGTGAATTCTTCAAAAAGGAAGTGAAGTATCTTGGCCATGTGATCTCTGCTGATGGAGTGTCCACGGACCCCGACAAAATCACCGCCGTAGCTGGCTGGCCTCGCCCTAACACTACAACGGAATTGAGATCTTTTTTAGGCTTTGCCAGCTACTATCGGCGGTTCGTCAAGGGCTTTGCAAAGATGGCAGGCCCTCTCCACCAGCTGATTGCAGAGGTGCAGAGAGCACAAGGGCGTTCCAAGCGGCAATTTTTGGCAGCCAGCTGGACAGGTGATTGTGAAAGAGCTTCAATGACCTGAAAGCTACCTTGGTGAGTGCGCCTGTTCTTGCTTATGCAAACTTTTCTCTGCCATTTATTTTGGAAATTGATGCTAGCTTTAATGGACTCGGCGCCGTGCTCTCACAAGAGCATGAGGGTAAAGTGCGGCCAATAGCGTATGCCAGTCGAGGCCTCAGACCAACGGAGAGAAACATGTCAAATTATAGCTCCATGAAATTAGAGTTCCTGGCATTAAAGTGGGCAATGACGGAGAAATTTCGTGACTACCTCCTGGGCCAAAGATGCACAGTATGGACAGACAATAACCCTCTTAGTCACTTGGAAACGGCAAAACTGGGGGCAACAGAACAGCGGTGGGCAGCCCAACTAGCGTCGTTTGACTTTACCATACGTTACAGGTCAGGCAGAACAAATGGTAATGCTGATGCTCTGTCGAGGTGGCCAGCGTCAGAGACACTGGAGCAATGCCTGCCTGGTACCGCTGTTCCACCAGTGCTTCAGAGACCTGTACCTCCTAACTCTGTCCTCCAGGTGACTCAAGCCGCTATCTCTGCCTTTCCATCCCATTCAGCAGAGGAGTTGATGGCCTTACAACAAGCTGACGAAGTACTAGGGACGTTTTTGACATTCTGGCGTAACCAGAGACGCCCGGACCGGACCGACAGAGCTAACCTCTCCCCTCAGGTGCTGGAACTGTGTCGGCAGTGGGACCGGCTACAGGAGATGAACGGGGTGCTGTATCGCCACACTCAGAGGTCAGATGGAGGCGAAGACCTGTACCAGCTGCTTCTACCAGCCTGTCTGAAAGAGGAGGTACTTCAGCAGCTGCACCATGGACATGGCCATCAAGGCCTGGAAAGAACTACGGATTTGGTAAGACAGAGATGCTACTGGCCTCTTATGCACAAGGACATTAAGGATTGGGGCCAACGTTGTGAGCGCTGTACTCTTGCTAAGGCCTCAGTGCCTCGCACTAAGGTTGCCATGGGTCACTTGCTAGCGTCCAGACCCAATGAAGTGTTAGCAATTGACTTTACCTTACTCGAACCTTCACAAGACGGTACAGAGAATGTGCTCGTAATGACGGATGTGTTTTCTAAGTTTACACAGGCTGTTGCTACGAGGGACCAGCGAGCTTCGACGGTGGCTCGCATCTTGGTGCAGGAGTGGTTTTACAAGTTCGGTGTCCCAACACGGCTGCATTCAGATCAGGGCAGGAACTTTGAAAGCGCTCTCATTCGCCAGCTCTGCGACATCTATGGCACCCAAAAGACACGTACCACCCCCTATCATCCGGAAGGAAATGGTCAGTGTGAACGCTTTAATAGGACGCTCCACGACCTGCTAAGAACTCTGCCCCTTGAGAAGAAACAGAATTGGTCCAAATACCTCCCACAAGTTATATTCGCCTACAACACTACCATCCATCAGTCCACCGGGGAGTCTCCTCATCTCCTTATGTTTGGGCAGGAACCGTATCTTCCCATCGATTTCCTCCTTGGCCGGGTTCCAGAGGCCAGTGAGGGTAGAGTGGAGGACTGGATTCAGGAGCACCGGAAGAGACTACAGGTGGCGTTTGATGGGGCACAACAACGGCTAAAAGTAGCAGCGGCCCGTCGGAAGGAGCGGCATGATGCTGGAGTAAAATCAACCGACCTACAAGAGCAACAGTTTGTATACCTCCAGGACCATAGCAGACGGGGCCGCTCGAAGATCCAGGACGTGTGGGGCCCAGAAATCCATGTGGTGGTGCAAGCCCCAAGTTCTGGTGGACCAGTCTATTCGGTGGCCCCCATGAGAGACCCTCAGAGGGTAAGAACTGTTCATCGTTGCATGTTGAAACCTGTGCCCGACCACCTCTGCCCTCAGAGCCCAAACATACAGTCTCCAGAGGTCCAACGTGAGACTGAGGAGGATGAGGAAGAGAGCAGTTTCTACGTGGTCACCAGGCAAGCCCTTGGAGAGGCAACCGCTTCCACTGTGCCCTCACAAGCAGGTACCCCCTCCAGCTTAATAATCCACCTGTCTCTGAGCCCTCAGGAGGTTCCTCAAGCCAGCCTACGCATCAGCTCCCAGAAGGCCCCAGGAGGACAACCCGGGCCACAGCTGGTCAGCACCCGAACCGGCACCATCTCCCTACCACGGCATCTCATAGGTCAGGTGGGGCTGCTACCTCCCGGGTCAGTGGTGCCAGTAGTATGGTGAGTGCTTATTTTAGGCCCTGGGACTAGCCATGGTATCACCGGGACGGAGATGACAAACTGGGGGCAGATTGTAGCGGGCAGTAGGGGGCTCCCTTCCCAAACATGGATTTGCCGCTTCCTGCCTAATGGAGGAAGTGGCCTCTCCTTTAAATCTCCCCCACGCCTGGTGATCAGTCTCGACTGCTGCTGGCTGGTGACAGGTGTGTTTTAACCTCCCTCGCTTTTAGCATTTTTTTAAACATTTGTTAATTTATTCCTCTGGTTTTAGAGCTATTTTAGAACTCCGGTGGCGGCTATTTTCCCCCGTTTTATTGCAATTTTAAGGTGGGACAAGCGTTTTAGTACTTTGTTTACATGTATTGCATTTGGGTTTTTAACGTTTGTTTCCATTTTAATTGCAGATTTTAGCCTGCTACTGTTTTGTTTTAGAGTTCGTTTTATGGGTTTCCTTTTAGAGTTTGCAACATTTAGAAACCCTTAGGATTTTAGCTCTGCACCAATTCGGTATAGCAGTCCCTGGGTCTTTTAGTTTTAGATTTGTTTGTCCCTTGGATGTGCTTGGGAGGGGGGTTTGGCCCGTGTTTTCCGTTTTGCACCTGGGATTTTTGTTATTTAGTGTGTGTGTGTATGTGGGTAGCACTTTCCGTTTTGTTTGGGGTGGGGCTACCTCCTCCCAAGTCATTCTTGTTAGGTTCTTTTTAATACTTATCTGTCTTTTTAGATTTCGATTGGTTCTGGCCCAGGGGCTGCAAGGTTTTAATTGGTCGTTTTTTACTTTTGGCCATTTTAACTTGAATTTTAACCCTGCAAAATAAATATCATTTTTCTAACCTCTTTTATTGCTGCTGGTCTCTCAAATAAACTTTTAATTACATATTTTAAAAACACTGTCTCTGCCCATTTATTGTTACAAACTTATCTGTGTGTCCTTTGGTTTATCACTACTTTAGTTATTTTTGGTTATTTATTTTTAAGTACCTCGGGTCACACTAGATTATGCGCGATAGACCAATTTCAGTCCTTTCTGCTCTTCCCTTGGTAAATAATGCAGACCGGAATTCAGTGTATTACAAGAAAAAGACATACAAAAATGCCAAAGCGAGCCCCGGGAGAGTTGAGCACCGAGGTTTTTTTTTTAGGCTGAAAGAGAAATGGAGGAGTACATGATGTTAGCTGGAGGGGGCATCGCTCATCAATTTTGTTTGTAAACAGCAGATTTGAGCGCGCTAAAGCCGGGTCCGTGGGTAAAGCGCCGCGGGGCTGGAGCGCTCATGTAACGCACAGACAGAGCCGCGAGCAGTTTGAGGGAAAATATTACCAGGAAACGGGAACGTCGGCCACAGTATTAGAGATGTTACAAGTTTACAAAAAGGGGAGGATAATTGTATCGAGAAGAAAGACAGAATGAAGTGGCCCATTTTGAGCTTTTAACTAGGGCCCGACCGATATGGATTTTCGGGGTCAGACATTGAAACCGATATGGAGGAGGTTGGGCATGGCCGATAGCCGATACCAATATTTTAAGTAATTTAATTTGATGTTAGTTTGTTTTTTTATCTTTCAAATAGTATAGGCTATACAATAGTAAATATAGTTAAAGATTTAAAGGTTTCAATCATAGAAATATATCGAATAGAGGTCGACCAATGTGGGTTTTTCTGAGGCCGATGCCGATTTTTGCGGGATTGTGATTGGCCAATGCCGGTATGCACCACTGGTATTTTTGGCTGATATCTTGTTTAAATGTCTGGTCTATAATTCTGAGCATGAAGCTTCTAAACATGTCAGTGTTGAACTGTGACATCAGGGGGCGCTGTATATTCATGTTTAGTAGGTACTTCAGAGGGGGCTTGTTTAAAAGACAAAAATCAGTAGATTCCAAAACAAAAAACAGTAAGTCTTCATCCCTTATGGTTCCGAAATTGTACACAAACGTTTACAACATAAAATACGTAAAATAGGTATAGGAAGTCTCTATAACGTTTGGTTCCATAGATATCGGCCGATAAAGGCAGATATCGGCTATTGGCAATATAATCGGCTGGCCGGGGTGCACAATTAAGTACCAAATTATCATTTTTGCAATATTAGGTAACGCAATATCAATAACAAGCCACATACAGTTTTTGATTTTCATGTTTGTTTATCTGCTTTACCAGTTTAAACTACCCCTCTGTATGTTTTTATTCACAGTTTTATACATCAGTCTGAGCCCTCATTGGCTGCTCAAGAAAAGGCAAACATTCTTGAGCAATCAGACTTGTTTATTTGTCGCCACGTGTTGTCCGAGAGCAGCGTCAGTCTTGGGGTGCGGAAGTCCTCTCAATGACAAGCTATAGATGGTGCACAGAGTCTTTTCCAATCAGTGGTAAATGTATGTTCAGTCGCTTACAGACGGTTACACTAGGTTCGAATGTTAACGCAGCACCGCTAATAACACCCAAACAACGATATACGTCTGCCCTTCGCTGATTGGTTACAGGGGTGGGAACCTCTCGATTCGATACGGTACGTGATACATGACTCACGATAACGATAACCTTACAGTACGCCGATGCTGCGATAATCGATATAGTGCACACATATAACCTATGATACATCACGATTTTTTAAAGGAACGTACTACATATTATTCATCATTTACATTTGTTTTCATGTGCTTTGCCCCATTTTTTTTAAATAAAAAGTCAATAAATGATCCCTGACTTACTGAAAATGGGATCTGTCAGTGACTTAATTTACATTCAAATAAACAAGAAACCACAGTCCTATTTCAACCTCTATCTTATTTATAATTATAAAACATATCATTAAAAGTAACATATTTGTGTGACAGTGTTTGGTCCAAGTGCTTAAAATTGCAGTGCTGCCCTCTATTGTTCTGACTGAATTCTTGATCATTATTGGCCTCTATTGACTGAAGCCTGTGGAGCACAGCTGCCTCATTAATATGCATGACATCATCAAAAGTATCAATATCGGAATAAAAAGTATTGGTATCGTATCGCCCCCGCAAAATATCGTGATATATGGCAAAATTGATTGATGTCACGGTCACCAGACTTAATCACTGGTACAGCAGTTAGTCTGGATTTCCAGGCAAACTTAAGCGACACGTCACGGTGAAGTGATGTGTCTCAAGCTGCATTCAGACCACACACGTCTGAAGAGTCAGGCACAGATGATTTCTTTGTAATCTCTATGTGAAGCTGCGTACACATGTGAATACTGGAATACTGACCTGCAGAAGTGGATTACGTGATAAGGAGTGAGATCAGGTCCGTGTTGTACCTCGTTCATCGATGTCAGTGCACCACTCCTGATCTAGCCTTTGTTACAGTATCGGTATTTGTTAATGCTACTATGCTGTAATATGATTTTAAATACTTCGCCTCATAAATAGATTTGACCTTTTAGTCTGTGTATTCAGAAGACACAAACTACCTTCTCAGGCAAAGCACTCAAACGTTAAATTGAATTCAAATGTCAAGCTTACAACAGGGCTGGGTTTGCTTTTGAGAAGTGCAAATTGCAAAGATCTACAGTACTGCTGTACATTTATGGAGTTGTTTGAGCTACTCTAAAGCCGGCCCGTTCTCAGCTTTGCAGAGGTCTAATTTGACAACACTTTATAGAAGAGTATTTTTTCAAATCAGAAATACAAGCACAAACTTTGGCTTGCTCTTGTCAATGCCAACATTTAGTTTTTGATCAGTGATTTACAAGCTTCCCTTTGAAAATGAAAGGCTCAAAGCTTTGACCTGTTCTTTCCTGTGAGCACCTATGCTCCACAAAGTGACAAAAGGAAAGGTTGTATATGCAATTTATTTATATGAGAAAGTATAACTTATCAGGTGCAATATAATCACTTATAACACATATTCACTTCATACTACTTTGTAGGCAGTTTTTGTAGAGCTCCAACTTCCAGTGCCTCGACTTAACATGACATTGTTTTTCAATTATTGCAAATCTTATGTGGGTGATAAAGTGGTGGTTAAGTTTACACATTAAGAACACATTTTTATTATGTTGGCCTGAAAGTGCTTAAAGTGCACTTAAAGGGTTATTTTTGTGCACCCTGGTCCAGGATAGGGACAATGAAGGCAGGTGCATTTTTACATTTAACCTTAATTTAAAGGCCTTTGTGTACTTGATGTTTTATTTATGTATTTGTATTTTTGTTCTACAAACAAAAGACGTAGTGAATATTGTTAAATCGTTAATTGTGGGCAAAAAACATTGTTTTTTTTTAGCCTGTGCTTTATTGAAAGGGGGTGAAGAGTGGAGAGACATTTAGCTAATTGTTTTAGATGGGACTTGAACCAACACAGAGATTGTTCCGTGTACATGGAGCGACCACATTTCTAACATCTCAATTCTTCACAGAGATAAGTTCATTAGCATTTTGACAACTTTGAGAGAGAAACGAGGAGCTTTTCAATAAATAAAAAGGCTTTATAGATGTTTAATCAGTGGTGTTTGGCCCCCGGTGTCAGCTTTTATACACAAACAAACAAACACAGACAAACTTCCCAATGTCAGATTCTGCCCCACCATTTAGAACCTTTCATAAACTCCACAGTGACTGTTTAGCCCATTGCGACTGCCTTGCTCTCCACAAACATTTGCCATTTGAATTGATAACTCTGGGAAATGAACTGCGCTGCGTCTGTGTGCTGATTTGTTGTGCACAAGTAAAGATGACGGATGGAAAGGATTAAATCAAGCGGCTCTCGGGGCGGCAACTGTAAAAAAAAAAAAAAAAAAAAAAAGTAACAGTATGGGATTTAAAGCTGGTCTCTAAATTATTCGAACAACTCCATCGGGGCAGACGCACTTCACAGCTGAGAGGGTTTGCAGATCGCAGACACAAAAACTCTGTGGTGTAAGGTGTAATTAAAGTCCCGATGGTGAGGCGGTGAGGCGCACAAGGGCGATGTAAGTGGACGGGAAAAGCATGGGGTAAAAGGAGACGCTGAGGGGCTTTTTAATGACCCTCTTAAAGAACAAGCCTGGGATTGGGAATATTGTTTTTATTGTTTTAAACTATGCAAATATTCTCACAAGTAAATGACTATTTGAACAGTATAACAAACCTCGACCTGCATTACTTTTAAGACTATGACGACAGCGACTACAATATAAAGTGTTGTGCTCATTTATAGATCAATTTACCTGATTATGATGGTAAAAATTCCAAACACACAGTTGAAATAGTTGGCATAGGTTCTGCTGCTCCCTCTGCAGGTGGATCACTGACTTCCTGACGGGTCGGAGTCAGCACGTGCAGCTGGGGAAGATCGTCTCGGACACTCGAACTACAAACACTGGAACTCTCCAGGGCTGTGTACTTTCCCCCTGGCTCTTCTCCCTGTACACAAACTGCTGCACCTCCAGTCACCAGTCCGCTAAACTGATCAAGTTTGCGGATGACACCACCCTCATTGGGCTCATCTCGGACGGTGATGAGTCGGCTGGCATCCTGGTGCAGCCACAACAACCTGGAGATGAACGCCCAGAGGTGGAGATGATCGTGGACTTCAGGAAAGACACAGCTCCACCGTCCCCAACGTCCCCCTCGCCCTGACAGACTCTCCCACCCCCATCTCCATCGTGGACTCCTTCCGTTTCCTGGGCAGCACCATCACCCGGGACCTCAAATCGGAGCCAACCATCTGCTCCCTCATCAAGAAAACCCAGCAGAGGATGTTCTTCCTGTGGCAGCTGAGGAAACTTAAGCTGCCGACCAAGATGCTGGTGCAGTTCTACACGGCCATCATTGGAAGTGAGTCCATACTCACTTCCTACATCACCGTGTGGTACCCCGCCGCTACAGAACGGGACAAGCATCGACCGCAGCACTTTGTGCGTGCTGCTGAGAAGGTGATTGGCTGTGAGCCCCCATTTCTCCGGGACCTGTTCACCTCCAGGACCCGGAGGCGTGTGGGTCGGATCACAGCTGACCCTTCTCACCCCAGACATGGACTATTCACCCCTCTACCCTCAGGCAGGAGGCTACAATCTATCAAGACCCATAGATCCCGCCACTTGAAAAGTTTTGTCCCCACTGCCATCAGACTCATGAACAAAAACAAGACCCATAACTTAGCACAGACTCATGCATGTAATCTGCTCTGTTGCACTGTGTGGTGTGTCCACACTCAGATCTGCTGCTATCACTTTATCACTTTACTTTGTACACATCTGTAAATATAATCCCGCTGTTGTTCTATGTCAATTGTTGTTGTCTTACCATATTTTACCTTTTAATATTTATCTTATTTATTTAATATTCTTATGCATGACCCCTATAGCCTTATAGTTTCAAGTTTTATAGCTTATTTTTATCTAGATTCTGTGTTACATGTTATATGTTGCACGTCAGCACCGAGAACAAAATCCTACTTTGTGAACCTGTTCTCAAACCATGGCAATAAAAACGATTCCGATTCTGTGGACTGGGGCTCTTCTGCTGCACTATATTGTCCCTTGTAAAACACTTTGGCGTTACATAAATAAAGTCCTTTCGTTTTCCTTCTTTGGCCCAGTTCAGTGGGGAGATGGTGCATTGATTTGTAAAGAGTATACTTTGATTCATTTGTGAACATACCACAGCAAGTAGGGTCATGAAAAAGTGTTTTCCTAAATAGGTGAATCATTTTAACCTCTTAAGCCCCATTTTAACCGAGTGCATCGTCTCCAGTTCGGCTTTACACAAATCTAAAAGCTTCTCGACGGGAGCGCTACAGTGTGATGACGCGTTTTTTTGTCGCTCTTTTGACGCTTTTTTCGAGAAGCTTTTTGATTTGGGTAAAGCCAAAACTGTAGAAAATGTATTCGGTTAAAATAATTAAAGAATATTTAATCATAGAGTAAGAATAAGAGTTTGGCCACCCCTAATCTAGTTGCTTTCTACCCCTATTTTCAGGTACAAGTGGGAAAAGGCTGAGCTAAGCGCCTGCATCGCCCACAGGCCAAGTCTTAACCAGTGCAACCTTGTAAGAAAACAGAAAATAGACCTAAGTACACTCTTGATACAGAAGTGCAGTGAACAAAGAGGACCACCGAGACTGAGGCTGATGCAAAGCTCTTTATTGGAGGAAGAAAGCATTGACTACAGGCCCTTCCCAAACCCGCAGACGTTTGAACAACACAAGGTCGAGCGGCTGGAAACATGTCTTTTTGATAGTCGGCCCATCAGCGGCACGCGCGGGCCAAATCTGTATCGACTTTGGTGCAAGGCTCGACGTGTGAGTGAAATACCAGGCAACAGTACAGTCATCCAATACAGCCTGGCCCAAGGCAGCGAACAAGAGAGGAGAACAAACACATAAAATAATCATGACACAGACTTTGTATTTCAGTTTGCATCTTCTTTGTACATCTAAGCTTTGTCTCGGATCCACACAAATAACATGGGATGTATTCATAAACAAATGCAGGAGTACAGCGATGGTCAAACTCTGCGTCCTGGGGGAGGCTTTGTCACGTGTGCAGGAGTGAATGGAGGTGCGATGTCTCTGAACTTGAATCAGGAATCATCTTGGGTGAAAGACCTAGACCTACCTCGCTGAAGGATTAGCAGCGCAGTTTAGGTTCGGTGTTAATCTCTTTGCCATCTAATGTCAACTTCATGGACCGATCAGAACTGAGATGGTTGTAGCGCAAAGACTTTAAGTATCAAGCAAAGCGCGCCGTTTTGGGCATCACACTGGTCAGAAAAAAGGGGGACACCTGGGACGGACATTGTGCAAAACGTGGACAAATCGATAGTTTTAGAGAAATCCACATGGACACGGGACAGAGGGCTCGAAACTGGGACTGTCTCAGTAAACTGGGGCATCTGGTCACCAATTGTCAAGGTCTATAAAGAGAGGAGAGATTAAAATAGCTTTATCGTGATTTTTTCCTCCTTTAAGTGACAGTGCAACAGTTATCCAACGTTATAACCATCTGTGGAAATGTCACATGAATCTGTTCATGACATACATACCTCCTGTCGACTGATGAGTGAAAGATTGGTGCCATGGCGCTCACATTGCACGTTGAGTGGGCCATGGCTCTGAGCGTGAAATAACCAACAGGAAACTACATAACCACATGTTACTAGGCTACCACTGTGCGTATTCCTGGTTCAGAAATGCGTCTAGCGATTATAGATTATTACCAGGGCGAGGCAAACTCTCCGGGCTGCACTTACTCGCTCAGTTGTTAGCATGCTAGCACTATCTTAGCGTACACTTGTGATTTGTTAAATAATTTGAATTTTCCCTGCGGTTTTGCAGTATAGTGGCTCTTACAACATCTCTACATACCGGACTTTCTCATTGAGTAAACGTAAAGAGCTGTTGTGCAACTATTGACGCAAACCAAGAACCCCGGAGGCGCTCTGCAAATGGACGCCTAACTATATAGGACGTGGACGTATAAGGGTCTTTGCTCAGTTGCCTAACAACCAGAAATAAGGTAAGTCGCGGTGTTTCAGGCGGGTAAAAATGGAAAGAGCCCTTTGATGTGGCCTCACAACAGGACAAAAGATAAATCCATCATCTTAAGCTTTTGTATTGAGCAGCTAATTGAGAGAGGAGAGAACGTTCCAAATGTCTGTGCACATAAAACTAAACTTACATAAACAGAAGCTCACAAGGTCCTTGTATAGAAAATCAGACCAGGTTTACTTTGCTAGTTTGAGGACATGTCTCACCGGTTCTGAGGTAATCTCGCTTGAAATAGGAAAGTAAAACTGCCAATGGGACAAGTGCAATTTACGTAACCCATTGGCAGATAAATCAACCTGAAGTAAAGACAAAATGTATTGAAACGAGTCAGAAACATCTCAGAACAAGTGACAACAGCAGTTTTGAGTCTGTTGTCCCGTGCCCCCATGGATTCCTCAAGGTGTCCCGTTTTTTGGCCAATGTGATCCATATGAATGTCAATTACAAAGTTAAAAATCCCTAAGTCTGTCATCTCAGTGTTGATCGGTACATGTCGTAATCAAAAGACGTTAACAGTTTTACTATTCGGTGCGGGAAAAGACGGTCGAGATGTGGCTCCCCTGCGACAAATTCCCAAATTCTGTCCCTGGTTTTAGGAAAATCTGGTCTCGCTAGTCTAAAAAGGATGCAATGTATGATTTAATGTCCTAAAAGCTGAAACTAGCGATTGTCACCCTTAAGAAGCCTAAAGCTCGATCATGAGATTTCGTAGTTTTGTCTTTACTGTAGTTGTTGTCATCAAGCTCATAATTTGTCGCAAGTTGTATTTGATGCAGTAATGATGTAGCTGCAGCCATAATATTGCTTGTCCCCTTTGTTTTTGCGTTGAAGCTGTTCGCACTGAAGCTTAACAACTCAATATCTGTCTCTGAAAGCAACTCGCCTTAACATACATCTCCCTCCTGTTCCGTGGTGGGATTTTTGCTCGTGACCCGTGAACCGCGCGTCTAAAAAATGCGCTCCAAAACTATCGACGTAAAATGTCCCGGGGACGTGGACTTTGGGTTTGGTAACCTCGTGGAGGAGCCGCGGCTGTGCTCCGACGCTGCGGGCGCACAGTGAGTGGCAGCTGCTTGGTCTGAACAAACTGAACACCGCAAAGGGCCCCGCACCTCCTCACCTCCAAACAGCTATAGACTGTTTTTTTTTTTTTTTTTTGGGAAGAGCGTATACTATTGGAACATATTTGGATATTTACTGTTCACTTCTATATGGAGGAGTTGATGGCAGTAGCACAGGAAGTTCCAAAGTGTACCCCCTTCTGCAGAGTTTGACACAAAAAGTCTGTTTCACTCACTTTCCAAATTTTACTTTGCAAAACCATTTCTAAGGAAAAGTTGGAACGCCAGGTATTGGCAAAACATACATACAATCCTAACCTTAGTTTCAACCCTTCAAATTCTGCTTATGTTCAAATAAACTAGGCTTATGTATATATATTTTTTTAGAGTTTCATGTGACAGTCAGAACACTAGCAAACACCATGGTAACGCTAGCGGGTTATCGGGCTCTGCACTGTCCGAAGCACTGTTTAGTCAAGTTAAACGAAATAGTCAAGTTTTCAAATACTCTCATTTCTTGTACAGTAACCACAAGAAATTTCACTGGACTTGTTCGTGGCCGCTGCCCTTCAAGTGCTGTCAATGAAATCTATTAATTATTTCACATTTTGTCCCAATCTCTTTTCCCATGTTACAGGTCGCCTATCCAGGTAACTAGAGGCCTAAGGTGACCTTAAAAACACACGCAGACACATATTCTGTCTCTCACTCACTCAAAAGAAGCAATTTATAATCAAAAATACTTGTGTTAGCCAGCAAGGAAATTGAACACACAATCTCCTTGTTAAGTGGCAGCAGTGCTTATAGTTTAGCCGCTATAAAAACCTGTTATATCCGTCTTCCCAAATAAGGTGAAGTCATACAATCACCAACCTTTGTAAATAGGCGAAAAAGGTAAACATATACTGAAACTCCACTGGCGTATATTAAAAATGAAAATCAAAAAGGTGGTGACCTAATGGCCCCAGGATAGAAAAAAAGGAATAAAATCTTTAATTGCGACAGCTCATATGGTCCCTTATTCACCTAGAAATGATAAAAAATAACATAAAATCCTCAGTGACTCACACGGAGCCACCCAGTACCAGGTCTGATTAAAGAGGAGATTAAGGACACTTCTGCTTGAATCTGTGCAGGCAAATAATGTCCGTGTTCTTTCACATAAAGTGTCTGCAGTTAGACGGAAGTATTGCATAGCAGAGTAGCGGAGTAACGTAAGGCTTTGATTATGAATTTGTTCGTATTTGTGTCAACGCTCTGGAGCAGCTGTTCTCTAACTTGAGTAGGTCCTCGTTTCAGGCCGGCCTTAAAGTGCATATGACAGGTTTTAAAGCTTTTGCAAATATGAATTATTTTGTAAGTAATAATTATAATTTTATTTCAGTGAAGCATGAGATGTTGGGAAGAAAAGTTATTTTTATTTGAATTTCTAAGCTACAGGAAGTGACATAGAGGTAAAGTTCCATAGCAGTTTGACTCATTTCCCATTGATATAGATGCAGACAACATGTTTGGAATTGCCCATATGGTCATGTTCGAAGCAACCAGGGGGGAAAAACAAAGAAAAGAAAAAAAAAAAAAACGTTCCCATTTCTCCACTATTACTTTAACAAATGCTGAATTATGAAGATACTTTTCTACTAAATAAAAATACGAAGACCAGGAGAGGAGGAAATTGGTTCAACATCCCATAAATAACTTTAAAAAACAAAAACGGACACTGCTAACCAGGAAGCTAGCAATGCTAACATTAGCTCCATGCTACATTAGCAAACGAGTGCCGTTTTTCGCGTCTACTGAACAATTTGCTGTGAAAAAACATCCATATGGTTTTGGCTTGACTTTATTGGTGTGTGATAAATATATTTAGAGACCCTTTAACTGCTGACATCATCAATGACATCAGCTGGAGGCAGGAAGTGATCAAGAGAAATAAGATTAAACTAAAACTAGCGATTTTAAGTGGAAAACTACAACTGAAAAATGTGGTCCTGTTGTGGCTTGAGTTGGCAAAACAAGAGGAATGACAATTGAGACGAAAAAATAAGTTTATCTGATATTTCCAAAAACAGTTAGACATTTGTTTATCGTTACTATGACAACAGCTACAATGGAAATAGATACGTTTGTTAAGTGGTGACGTCACAGCTCTAGTTCCGGGTCCGCAGATGTGCGAGAAACTACAAAAAACTCTTTAATACCACAATCAATATTTCTGAAACTCAACAGAGAGTTACTGAACATACTTATCTATCAGGCCCATTAGCCAAAAATGCTGTACCTACTGCTATAAAAGTCATATTTACCAAAATCGGTACTTCCGGGTTAGCGGGGACAAATGCTAACGGAGCAGGAGCTACGCTAACCCCGGAAGTAGCGACTTGAGTAAATATTACATTTTTTAGCAGTAGGTGCGGCATTTTTGGCTAATGAGTCTGAGAAATAAGTAGCTTCAGTAACTCTCCGTTGAGTTTCAGAAATATTGATGGTTGTTTTACGATATTTTTATGTTTTATTCTCGCATATTTTGCCCGTTTGCTAGGACCCGGAAGCGGAAGTCGTGACGTCACACTTAACAAACGTATAGGAATCGAGCTTCCCACCTCCAACTTAGCCCGGAATGTTCACAAACAATTAAAGGGTCTATAGTCCGCCAGAAAACCGCTAAAAAAGAGTGAAAATGGTGATTCCCATGAGAGGTTTTCTTGCCCCTTGGCTAGGCCACGCCCCCTCATAAGACACATTGCTGTCTGCATCTATAACATGGTTGGCACGGCATCAGTTTAAAATTGTTAGCCTCCATCAATGTCACTTCCTGTCAGTGTCCAATAAGGAAGTGAAACTATAAACATCAATCTAAAGAAAGCTGGGTATTTATTTATTTATTTTTAACCAAAATCGTAAGTTTAATAGCGTTAACTATGCTTTAGTAAAAATGTTGTCTAATGTGTCATATGCACTTTTAGTCCGTTAATTAGCTGTAAACAAGGACCAGACAATTCTTAAACCAGTATAGTGGTTATAATCTCTACAACCCTATTCAAGATGATGCTTTTTAATTCATCGAGGTAAAATATTTCCTGATGTGGCCCTTGGTGTAAAAGGTGTGAAAGCCACCGCGCTAGTGTGAATCCAAAATAGCGTATTGTAGGAATGCGCAGATGTAGTGAAAGCTTTTTGACACTGATACGAGCTGTTAATGTATTCCCCGTGGCCCCGAACGCTCTTCATTACTATCAAACTCAACACTGCGCTGACAGACGCACCTCTTTGGCGCTCTTGTCCCATTATTTCGCTCAAACAATGTATTTGGAGCTTGTTAAAAATACCATTGTTGTTTTCTGAAATGCTCCTCAAACTCTCATGCATGGCTTCACCTGCAGGGCAAACGTGTCACACAACTGGCATGTTTTTTGCTATTGCTATTTTAGATCATAGAATGGAGGATTTAGCGATTGTGCACGCAAAATATGGAGCTGAACTCCAGTTGACAAAAGGAAAGATGAATGCATATATGATTATAATACTGAGGGAGCATTTATAACAGCACAAAGTAAAGAATATATTAGAAATTTAGGTAAGGGAATGCAAGCTGGTGTGGACAGACCCCCCTCTGACCCTGCTTTCAAATGTCCATCGATGTGGCCAGCCTTAATGCAGTGATGTAATATTGAAAAATCACAGTATGTATTCTGGTTAACGTTTCGCTACGTTTTTACAGAAGAAAAGCTGTACCTAGGACTTTAAAGCAGAGGTGGATATCTCACTCTAGTTTTGTACTCATGTATCATGTAAATAAATATTTCTCAAGAAGCTATAGAAAATAGTCAGGAATAATTACATAACTGCAAAATCTTAGTAGTTTTAGTGCGAACTGCTTCTACTATGGCTAGTACTACTACTGTTGTAATATTATTGTTAATAAACTATTGTTACATTGTACTTGAACATCTTCAGGCTATGAGGTGCATGTACTGCCTGTAGCTACAAAGTTAAAACTTGCAAACTTATGTTTTAATTTATTTAATTCTTCAGTATAAAAACATAACATTTAATGTACGAGTACGCTGCAAAAAGTGATCCTGACATTTTCTTGAAATAAGTAATTTTGTCCTTGATTTGAGTCTAATTCCAAGAAATCTGTCCATGGGGCAAAAATATTTACACTTAAGATAAAAGAAATCACTGGACTCAAAACTAGATAAAAGAATCTTAAATTACTTGAAATAAAACTGTTGTAGTTATTTTTTATCTTAATTGTAAATATCTTGCCCCATGGACACGAGAAATTAGACTCTCAAATAAAAGGCAAAATTACTTATTTCAAGAAAACTTTTTGCAGTGTAAGTTCTCTGTCATCATTCAGAGTTGTCTAGCTGACTACTTTGAAAACTATGTAGTTATATAGTTATAAAATATACCATATATTTTTAATAATTTAAATATAATTTTAATAATATTATTTATAAGTAACAGTAAAAATAAAGTTACTTACAAGGATATCATGATGAGTTAAAATGTCTCAAATTAAGAGTATGAGAAAATTTGGGTAATGTTGACTTGCCAAGTGAAAAAAACATTTTATTGATTATTTAAAATACATTTAAATTTACTATAAAATTTTAGGTGCATTGAGATGTTTTTCTTAAGTGCAAAAATACTTTCCCCCATGAAACAAGAACAAATATACTTTTACTTATTTCAAGGTTTCTTTTTGCGGTGTTGGAATTTCCATCTCTCCACAAGGTAAACAGTTGATGAGGCTACAATGCTACGAAATAGGAGGAAGTAGAAAGTCTGTCACGCACTTAACTGATTCCAATAGCATAACTTAAAACTACTCACAGCTTGTAAAAATGACATTGATAATGTTTTACATTACAGTTAAGTGCTGCTTAAGCGTCATAAAAGCATGTTGCATATAAAGTGGAATCCATATTGAGGAATGTGTGTGTAAATATCTATCCTGAATTCAATGCATGGTTAGGCTGGCCACATGTAGGAAAAAGCCGTACTGAAATGAGGGGTCTGAATGAAGCTCGGGGGTGTGCGGGGGCGTAGGTTCACAGGTCAGTGGTGGCTTTGGCCGTCAGTGCCTGGATGCGGCCGCTGTTACAGTTCTTGCAGAGCACATGTCCGTCCAGAGGGTAGCAGCCCTGGTTCTCCCCTTCAGACAGCAGGGAGCCGCAGTCCTGCAACATGCACAAAGATACAGCAACAATCAATGCTACACAAAAACAACAGTACATGACAGTTTACAGACCTCCTCCAGTTACCCTACGATGGTACACTTCAAATGGCAACTTCACCTACTAACACTAAAAGCTACATTTCAATGTGTAAAAAGAAAGGCAAACTAATCAATAAATGTAGCGTTATGTCATCAAATGTCTGTATGTGGTCGATCACTTACAAAACAACCAAAAGCAAATATTGTTCAAACTAAAGCACACAGCAAAAGGTTCATACTTTGTAGAGTTCAAAGAGGCCGAGACACTCAGTTATTTCTCAATTAAATGGCAAAAGTGCAGCGAGTGCATAGTTTATTAAAATAGAAAAAGGAAGCAGAAGCATTCTAATCCAATCCCCTCTGACCGGTTAGTGAGGGGAAAATATAAATGTAAATGACCGTGGTTGAAATAAGGATGTGGTGGTCATTCACCTTAGTTGAGTTCTCCTTTATTAATATATCTAAATTGTTTTTCTATTAAAACACATTGCTAAGTTTATTATTTTTATGAGCACAACAGCAGAAATGAAAATGTCAGATGTTTAAATCCAAGTAATAAAAATACTCTTAAAACTAGCTAAAGGTGAATCTTGAGTGTCGCCGAGTGCTGCTAAAGTCTATTTTTACACACTGTCTGTGCGCTGAACATAATGCGTTACCAAGGAACCAGGAGATTTGATAAACAGCAAAAAGTCACAAATTCAATTTGTAGTTATCAGGAGAGTCGGAAAAAACAAGTCTGCGATTTGCCCATATGGTGCGTTTCTCTGGTTTTATAAAAGAGTGAGTCACATGTAACATTTGAAAGTTTGATAGAAATCCTCATTTGGTTTGACTGAAGATAAAGCACAGTGATGTTTAAAGCAGTGGTTCCCAACCCGGGGGATTGTACGGGGGGCCAGAGCTTTGCCTGGTCAGAGGGTCAGGTCATAAATGATATATTTGACCAATCAATCATCAAATATAACTGAGTAAGGACTACAGGTCTATTAAACACTCCAATGTCAGTTGGAAATAAATACTTAATAGAAATTATTTTCATGTTTTGATACATTTGTGGGCACAGTTTTGGACTGGGGGGGGGCAGCCTGACTACAGCATGCGCAGGGGGGCTTGACATATGTCAAGCCTTTATTTGTTATAATTTTGATGATTATGGCTTACAGTCCATTCTCAAAATATTCTAATTTTATGAGATTTTTAATTTGGGGCTTTTACAAGCTGAGCCATAATCATCAAATAATAACAAATAAAGGCTATACATATCTCACAAATTAGTTTTACAGTTTAAGTTGAACAACAGAAGTAAATGCACTTTTCCATGATATTCTAATTATATGACGAGCACTGTAGAATATTAAAGGCCCTTGTTTCACTTTTTCAAATCATAAAAAGTAGGTCCTACAAGGTGTTAAAGTGAATTTCAATTACTGCAAATTAAAATTGGTTTGAAAATGAGAATTATTGAGTACAGTGTATCTAAATGAAAATAAATAAATGCAAGTGGTCAAAGCAACCATCAAAAAGTGCTTCACATTGCAATATTCTTCACTCTCCACATTCAGTGGTAGAAAGCCAGCTGCCCAGGGGCTCACTATCACACATTTCACTCAATCAAGGTGGGTATAAATCCTTCAGAGCGGGATCTGAACGGCCAAGCTTCTGCTTATAGGGAAACTGTTGAGTTGAGTTGATTCCTTTATTTGCCAGGGACCATATGCCAGATTTCCCTTTAACATTGATTCCTACAGCTAAATGCAGTCTGAAATACATCAAAGTGAATACATTTGCGCTTGTGTTTTTCCCCCATTATTGTGGTACAGTCTGTTTCCTCGCATGCATACATTGACTGATAAACATTTTCAGCTTTCCAGAATGGGACTGTAAAGAGCAACACGCGTCTTTTATACTTGCACTTGTGAAGTCATGAAGCTTGACTTTTGTTCCGACATATTTGTACAATAGGTCTGCTCGCGTCTCTGGTGAGGAAGCCCCAGCCTGATCTGCTTCCTTTGCCCTTTCCATTGGCCAGTCTCTGTGTTCTCACTTTGGCCATCCTGTCTGACAATGTGACAGGTTTCTCCCATTTAGCAGCGCCTGACTGATGTCTCACTGCCATGAACTCTGGAGGAAGTGCATCTGTACAAGGCCATCATTCACAGGATTGTCACAGAGGAGAGAGAGATGGATCCCACCGTCTACGAAACACAATGAGCGCAGCATCCACATTCGAGAAACTGATCTCAGATGGAGGGGAGGGTAAACATTATGCTTTCAGATGCCCCACCTGTCATAATGGGCAAATGTGGTGCAGCAGTTACAGCACCAGCCAGAAGGTCTTTGGTTTGAGTCCCGGATCAAGTACGAGCTTTCCATGTTCGCCTAACTTGTAATGTAATCTTCTGGTTAGAGGGTAAACATGCAGCGGCTGATCTTGTGGCGTGATGCTCCGTCTACTGAGACAATCATGGCTGTGTTACCAATTGGTTCACAAGTGAGGGGATGGAGTGTGAGATTGACAGCATTGGCAGTGATGTATTGGACTGTTGTGATGAAGATGGACAATGGTCAATCTACGCTCCTACTCACACCTATGGTCATGAGATCTGGGTCATGACCGAAAGGATGAGATTATGGATAGAAGCGGTTGAAATGAGTTCCCTCTGTTAGAGATGAGGTGAGGAGCTTGGAGTAGAGTTGCTGCCCCTTCACATCGAGAGGATCAGGCAGGTGTTCCAAGCACGTCGCATCAGGAGGAGGCCATGAGAAAGACTGACGACACGCTGGAGGGATCCCTGAAGAAAAGCTGAAGGAAATGTGCGTGGAAAGCAACGTCTGGGCATTCCTGCAACACTGCTGCCTCCACGACACGAGGTTGTTCACCTCCAGCACCTGGAGGCGTGTGGGTCGGATCACAGCCGACCCTTCACACCCTGGACACGGACTATTCACCCCCTCTCCCTCAGGTAGGAGGCTACAGTCTATCAAGACCCACACCTCCTGTCACTTGAACAGTTTTTTCCCCTCCGCAATCAGACTCATGAACTAAAACAAGACCCGATAACTCAGTTAAAGACTCGTGAATGTAATCTGCTCTATTGCACTACGTGGTATGTGCACACTCATATTTGCTGCAAACACTCAATGCACCTGTACATCTGTAAACACACTCACACTGATGTTCTATGGCAAATTGTTGTTGTCTTTATCATAGTTTCAATTCAATTCATCTTTTTTATTTGAGCATCTGCGTTCCACAAAGTTCTACATATATACAGAGTTTGGTACAGTAAACAAAGCCAAAGAGATACAGTCGTATGTGAATAAGTAAATAATGAAATAAATAGCGTGGATATGATGCTCAAAAGGAGTAGGCAGAAGCTTGTTCAAAGTTTAAATTTAGTCTTCTTACGCATGCCCTTATAGTCTTATAATTTAAAGTCTTTATAGATTATTATTTATCTTAAGTTAAATGTTTTATGTTTCATGTTGCACGATCGACCAAAAATAAATCCTAGTTGTGAACCTGTTCATAACCATGGCAATAAACAAACAATTCTGATTCTGAAGTGGAGGAAAGGGGACGGACGGACGGACAACAACAAACTCTACCATACACTTGTCACCTGACCTTCACCACAGTTTTAACTAGAAGGACAAGGAGGGGAACACAGACGCACCTCGCAGCGGTAACACTGCACATGGAAGTCACGGTCCAAAGCCACGATGCGCACCGTCTCCTCCTGCCCCGGGGCAGGCATGATGGGCTCATAGCAGACACAGCAGCGAGGGGCAAACTTCCTGTAAAACAATGAAGAAAATACAGACCTTTAATGACATACCTCGGCACAGTATCAATGTTGAACTTACACTGAGCTTGAAAGCTTCATTACATTTTTCATTGTGCACATCTGTCATTGTCAGTAATGTTAAAATAGAACCTAGGATCTCTATTACGCTGTGTCAGATATATTATAGGAGAATTTCAAGATTTCCCCGTCAAACAGAAACAATTTCACATAAGCTTCAGGAACAAAAACAAGGAAGTGAACACTGTGCAGCTTTCAGCGGAGCGCAATACCGCTCATCTGTGCTGCTAAACTGTTCCTCGACAAAAGGCCCGCCACGCTCCTGAGGTCACACTTGTCACAGGGAATTAAACTACGGGCCACTGCAGCCCTGACCCAGAGCCACTGAGCCAGGCACTCCAGAAACAGACAGGCTGCTCACGTGTGTTCTGGTCAATGAGACAAGGCGTGCTTCTGGGAAAGTGGACGTTGTGTAACAGGAATCTACTATGGGGTTAGTGTTTCCCAAAAAAATCCACCACAAAAACTGAACTAACTACCCAAAACGGTTTCTTTTGGTTACATAAGGATTTTGATTTTGGCAAGACAGTTTCCTACGGGTTATTGTGGATTTACTCACGCTCAAAATAAATCCATTTATTCGCATTTTTGTTCATCATCATTGTTATTATTAAAGTCCGTATGACAGACTTTAATGCTTTTAGCTGATCAGATAATGCCTGTGGTAAGTAGTAATCATAGTTTTAACCCTGTGAAGTGGCAATTTTATGAAGAAAGGTTGAGAAAAGAGCTGAGATTCCTGTGTTTACCTCTTCTTATGTCTCATGTTCTCACGTCCAATAAGGATGTGAAATAATAAGCATAAATGTCAAACCAGCTAAAAGGGATACTTCAGGATTTTTGACATAGGGCCTCATTTCCTAGTTATCCAGAGTGTTGTTGATGTCTGGAGATATTTTTTTCTTAAATTCATGCAGTTCTTATATTTGAAGAGTCTAGTTGCGCTAGCCTAGGGCAAGGCTAAAGCATTTCTATGGTAAAGTCTAGCCTGCATTAAAAACAGTCTGACCCACTCCACAGTGCACCTGAGGTAAATCACTTATAACACCAGACTAACCATATAAATGTCTGTGTCGATAGAATAATTTAAACCATTTTGCATTTAAAATAACTTATATTTGAGCAGCATCAGCGTCGTGGCTGTAAGCTAATGCAGCGGCGGAGTGATCTGCGAGAAAATAGTCCCTCAAAAAGCGATAATTCATGTGATACAAGGTCAGTTATATTTCAAAATTATTCTATTAACACAGACATTTATATGGTTAGTCTGGTGTTATATGTGATTTACCTCAGGTGCACTGTGGAGTGGGTCAGACTGTTTTTAATGCAGGCTAACTGAGACCATAGAAATGCGTTAGCCTAGCTCTAGCCTAGCGCAACTAGACTCTTCAAATATAAGAACTGCATGAATTTAAGAAAAAAATATCTCCAGACATCAACAACACTCTGGATAACTAGGAAATGAGGCCCTATGTCAAAAATCCCGAAGTATCCCTTTAAGTCCTGAATCTAATTGAGTTAATCAATCAACTCCACTTAAAATGCACAATTATTTTCTTTTATATATACACAAACCATACGTCTGTCGTCACCGCACGTGCTATTCACTGTGACAGAAAATTACACACAGCTCTGCAAATATTTACTCTTGTTGAACAGGCAGGACATTAAGCAGACCTGCTTACGTTCAGCTGTTGGCAACGTCTAAAGAGCAAAGTGTGCAGCCAAACACAATCTGATCAAAAGTAGCACAAATGCTAGTGGAGTGAGCCATGTTTTTGAACTTTTGAGATGAAACGAGTTTTGCATGTTGCAGGAGCACAGATGAACCGGAGGCTGGCTGTTAATCGTTATTTAGGCTTTTTTTTTTTTTGTAGATGGTCACAGAAACATTTACGCAGAAAAAAAAAAAAAAAAAACTAAACTCAAGGACTAAACTTGAAACCAGCTCAAAGCTTTTTATTAATACTGTACTTTACATTTCACTGATAATTGAACAGATGGAGCTGAATTTGATGCTCAATTATTCAGTGAGTCTCATAATAATTTACTGTATTTGTTGATGCCACAGAGGACAGTGATAGTGTCATTGTTTAACCCATCCCTGGATTAAAGAAGTTATGCACATATGTTTTATATTTCTTCAGCTAAATGGTTATGTTTTGTGTGTAACCTGGCCAGTAAAGGGTTAAATATAAGGACTTTAAAGTGGGCATGTGCATATTATCCAAGTACTGATACAGTATTTTACTTGAAAATCCTGTCTATGTAAAGAAAAGACAGTAGCGAGTGAAAGACTGAGCGCTCTCTGCAGGCAGTAGAGGGAGTGACACATTAAAAACAGTGAAAACACTTTCAGTTTCATCTTGATAGCGGTGATACATTATAGGATTTAAAAATGTGGGGAACAGTTTCATGTTCCATTTATGATGAAATAAATCCAGGAAATGCAGATGTAGAAGAAGAAGCAAATAAACCAAATAATACTGCTCATGTGTAAAACAAGTAGCAAAAGTCTCAATCTCTCCTTTACATATCAGATTTGGGGACCTAATACTGTAACACTGGCATTTTCAAATGGTGAATTTGGTGCAACATTTCAACAAAAAGCTATATAATCTTTTCCAGCTTGAACCAGTTTTGATAAATGACCCCCAGGTGTGGTTTAGGATGAGGCACTACGCTATAATAAGGTTAAAAGCAGATCCAAACAAGTGCTAAACCAGGCCTAGAATAGGACTAAACCATGACTAAACATGCTGTAACAGAGGCAAACACAAAAGTGGCCAAAAAGGGGAAAACAGATTCAGTTAGTGCATGTAATGTTGCTATGACGATGGTCTAAATCTTCCACATATACAGTAGAGCAGACATAGTGTACAGTTAATAGAGTGATCGTACTTGTGGAAGTCCTCGATGCAGTGGATGTGGTTGGAGGCGTCCACAGTGAAGGGGATCCCGTCCAGGCTGCGCTGACACACCACACAGGTGAAGCAGTGCGGGTGGTAGGCCTTCCCCGTGGCCCGCAGGATGCGCTCCATGATGGGCTTACTGCAGATGTTGCAGGTCTCCAGGGTGTTCTGAAACAGACGCCCACAGCCAAACGTTATGTAAGCAGCAGTGATGATTCATGTGTTGTTTACGATAACACTTCAACACACAGGTTTGGGACAAGTATCATCTCAGAGTACTCGATTACAAAACGTGAACTGAGCAATCAGGAACTACAAGTAAACAAACCTGAGACTAACGCAAATGTGATACTGTATCATGCAATATCTGATCACTTTGTTAACAATACCATTCCCTTTTAACTACCGTATTTTCCGGACTATAAGTCGCTCCGGAGTATAAGTTGCACCAGCCAAAAAATGCATAATGAAGAAGAAAAAAACATATACGCAAGTTGCACCAGCCTTGGCAACTACCTGGGCCTGGAGGCGTAACTGCACCGTTGACAAGCCTCTCCTGGCAGCACGTTGTTCAAGCTCCCATTTGCGAACTTGTTCCTCTAACTGTGGCCATCTAGCTTTTATCCCGCGATTAGCTGTTTTTGTTTTCTTCATTGCAGTAAGAGTAACCGCCGCTTTTCGTCAGTCTCTCACAAGTTTCTGGCTCACTCCAAACTTTACTGCTTTAAAATCTTCAGTGGTACAGTAATGGAAAATAACAAACATGAAATTATACATTTTGATATATAAGTCGCACCTGAGTATAAGTCGCACCCCCAGCCAAACTATGAAAAAAAGTGCGACTTATAGTCCGGAAAATACGGTAGTAAAGTTCAAGTAAATCAAACATATAGTTCTCAGGTAGAAGCTCAACACAGTAAACAGGTACCAACTTTAATTCCTGAACACTGTGGAGCCTGTTCTCCCCATCAGCCCAACACATGCACAGGGCGTATCCAGCAAAACATTAGAATAAACCTGTGTGAAGGCTTAATTCCATTGTTTCATTTTGTTGACAACGCAGTAATTGAATGCTCAGACTGGACATTCTTACAGTGTACTTAATCCTGAGCTGCTATTGTGAAATTTGCATAATGACCCTTGACAGGTGAAGTGCTGTTTGCATCCTCCTCTCCTCCTGCTGTCTGTGGCCCACTGCTCCCTCCATATGAACATGGTGTCCTCACACGCTCTGGGCTAAACCTGATTAGCAGTCGGCTCAAACACAAGCATCATTTTTCAGCGCTCCCTCTCGGCCTCCGTGCGCACACAGAGCAGTAAATATCTCCACTTTGTGATGACTACTGGTCTTCTGCAGCCAGCCGCCTGGGCACCGCGCCCGTACCCCGCACAAGACTTATCTGTGGCATCTCCTGCCGTAATATCTGCCACCACATGCCATTTGTTATTTCAATATTTCATAAATAACGACCGCCTCTCTAAACAGCAATGCAATTACGGGGGCTGGATATATCATGTGCAGGTGATGGATGTTTGGCCTGATGCACTTCCTGGATATCCCTGTACTCTCTATGGCAGTGCTTCTCAAGCTGTGGGAGGGGTTTCACTGGTGGTACACATGCTCCTCTACAGTTCTACAATTAAGATTACATAAGAATACATTTTATTCCTCCCATGGGCTATCATTCATGGTTGAGCTTATTTTGGACCTGGCTTAACCAAGATATATGGGAAATAAGAATAGACTTATCGATACAGATGGCAACGCGTCTGCATCTATAAGAGGGGGCGTGGCCTAGTTGAGGGGAAAGAAAACCTCTCATGGGAATCAGTAATCATGTTTCCCTCTCGTTAGCAGTTTTCTGACAGACTATAAACATATTTATTACACACCAATAGTCGAAAAACGGCACTCGCTGCTAAAGTTAGCATATGTAGCATGAAGCTAACTTTGGCTTCCTGGTTACCATTGTCCGTGTTTTAAGTATTTATGGGCTGTTGAACCACTTTGCTCCTCTCCTCTGTATTATTTAGTAGAAAAATATATTTATAATTTATCATTTGTTAAAGTAATGGTGGAGAAATGGGAGAAAGTTCAGTTATTTCCCTTCTTTGTTTTCCCTCTGGCTGCTTCGAACATGACCATATATGGGCAAAAGGCCAAACTATCATCTTCTCCAAAAACAACTGGGGAACTCCGGTCAAAACGAGCTTCCCGACTTCCGCACCTGACTGTGGAAATCAGCTTTTTAGTTAAACACTGCTACTTTTTTCAGTTTAGTGTTAGCTGTCGTCATCTTCGAAGTAACAAAATTGCGAGTGAAATGCCCGACATCAATGCTAGCAAAAAGTAAACTTATGTGATTTTTTTTTTTTTTATCACACCCTACTGTTTAGTTTTCAAGATGCTAACACCACATTTAAAGGATTACACAACTCAATGATGTCACAACCCAGTCCACATGCAGCATAAGTCCTTTTTACTGACAACACTGGGACTTGTGTGATTAAATACTGCCCACACTTTAATATCTGAGTTGGCAGAAAAGATGTTTACTTTTGTGCCATAGTTTTCTGTGGATAGGTCCAGTAATATTAACCATAAACCAAGTCAAGACACAATCTCTGATAAATTGCAAATAACCCAAAAATTGCACAACTTGCTATTTCGCTATAGCTTCCCTGTTCGCACTACAGTCGCAAATTGTTCTGACGAATTTCCCAAGCAACAATGACGGATGGGACAAAACATAGCAGGTTGTTTGTTAGCCGTTTGTTATTGATAGTAATGTCAGCACGAACACGCGCAATAAATAAAATGAAGTGGAGGCTGCGTACTGTCTGCCGCAGCCTTTCATCAAACAGAGGGACCTGACCTGAGTCTTGTCATTTAAATGGTTTGGGTCAAAATTCTGCCTAGTAAACACACGGCTATTTCTGGATGTTCGGCCTGGTGTATTTCCTGGATCTCTGTGCCCTCTGTGTGACTGCGTTTCATTGTGCATCGGGCCGGACTAATTCCCGCACGCTCCAGCTGCTCCATTGGCTGCTCCGCTGGGTTCGGTGTGGAGCGAGAGGCCTCTGTTTCCAAACACGAGTGGATTGTGGAGCAACACGGAGCTGCGTCAGGCGCCCGGGGGCTCTCTCTGCGACTGTGACCTGGGATCGGAGCTCTCGTGTGTGTGCGCCTACGTGTGCGAGGAAACCCACGAGCTGTTGGGTGCTGGTTAATACACTCCATCATTTATGAAGCAACACTCCTGCATTAATACGAGTCAATTATTGATTGGAAACAGTTTAAAGTTCTCCATCTCTAATTGTGTCCACTCATGGAATGTCAAGTAAGGACACGCAACGCATGAAACCATGGAAGGCTATGCTCATGTGAGGCTTTCCCTTTGTCAGATGAGAACCAAGAGTTTCATAGTTTTCAGTAGAAATATAACTTTAAAATAAATAATTAAAGGCACAATGTGTAACATTTCGGATTATACTGTGGCCAGCATCCGAAACAGGCTCGACGCAGAAAACGCTTGCAGAGGGTAATCAAAGAATGCATAATGATGAGGACCTAATGGATTTAAATCTCATATACTGTATGGCTGCCTTTAGTCAGCATCTCCATGGAGACGAGCTGGAGACGTCCTGCTCCCACTGAAGTTACAAGGAGATGCAGGAGAGCTGAGCCGCTCACAGAAAACACACGTGTCTTTGTTCATTGTATATCTGCAAATAAATAAATGCTTATGTCTTATTCTATTTATTGGGTGAAATGTCTTCAACACTAGCTAGAGGTTTTGTCACAATAAACGCAGAGACACTGATGAACTGGACTGGACCCAGTGCAATGACAGGTGTAATTTGAATTTCTATATAACCAAGGATGCAGGATTAACAACATATTGAAGCATTCATAGAGTGGAGGGCCACAGATCGGCACTTGATGCATTTGGCATTTTTTCAGGTTCTAATCATGTAGAATTAAAAAACTTGACCAAAAAACATCCTCAGCAAAGTGTGCCAATTCCATAAGAAGCCTAAGAGCCAACAACAATTGGTCTGAGGGCTGCACACTTTGGGTACCACTGATTTAGCTAAATGAAGCCCATCAGTATAGCGAATGTCGTTCTTATTGTTAATCCCAGTCTAGTGTTTGGAGATGTATTTCAGAGTTTTCACAAACAGGGACCCCGGGGGAGTACGTGAGCAAGTACTCGGAATAATTTCAGATCAAAAATGTTTGTGAAACTGAACTAATATTTGAGCATAATTTTCAAAGCAAAGCTGTTTAAAATGATATTTTGAATTTAAAAGTAAGATCACTTTCTAAAATGTGTCTGCACCCTTGAGAGAGGGGGCACTTGTATAAAAGCCCAGACAAAAATGGCTGGGAACAACTAGTTTTTGAATGTAGAAAAGTGTGTGTATTTTGTTAAAACTTACACTTATTGTAGTAAAAATAGAACACGGCATCATAAAGATATAAAACATACATGGGCTATGACCAGTATGCATCAATGAAGAGATTGTGCACACTTGAACCTATTGCATTTCATTCCAGTAAGACAAAATAACTGAGAAACCTTCACTTTTGTAGCTCTAAGCATTTCCATGGAGGCTCTCGCAGCAAAATAAATGAACTACTTTCGGAGCCAATTAACTATGGCATGTATAATTCTTCTTTGCAGAAATTTCGACTGTGGCTTCGTGGCATTCGTGACTAACAGTGACGTAGCAGAAACAGTCAAATGTCAGCTGGAGGTAACGGGGCCAGAGCAGTGAGCGTGTGGATGCATTTTGGACTCAGGGCAAGACTCTTAAAAAAAAAAAGAAAAGAAGGGAAAATAGTTTCTTCAAAGCACTCCTGGAGAGGCATTATTTCATGAAAAGCAATGTGTGTCGACAAGCTGTGCATGCGCTTGTGCGGTTTCCCCCTTCAAGACGGTAATAGAAATAAACAGTAATCCCAGGGCAACGTTTGTGAGTAAACAATGTCCATATTGCGTTGGTGCTGGAAGAGGAGAAGGGGTTTTAATGAGCCGGCTGCACTGGGCCTGTGAGCCTTTGCCTCACACGCGCACACACACACACAACCACTTCATAGGCTAATACAGAAAGGGCCAGTTCATTTATAACCAGGGAGAGGGAAGGGGGTGGGGGGGTTGGGGGCTAAAACATCCTGAAGTCTTACTCATCATGTATATTCCTCCACTGATTCTCATCTGGCCTTCGAGTGGGAATACCTTGCCCTTGTTTAGCTTAAGTAGAGCATATGATTCCACACGCACACACACTGCAACGCTGTGGTGTTATAAAAGAGGGCTCTTCTTGCTCTCACTTTCACGCAATTATTCCCCTGTATCTTTGTATATTCCTAAACACAGCACACATTTCTAACAAGGCAATAAGACACATTGCATCAGTCACGTAACAGACGAATCAACTATCTATCCATATTCAGCAGTGACCAATACTGTGAAGTGGATATTTAATCCCATAACAAAAGTTTAGAATTCAAAATCTATTTCACAATTGTAGCACGCATCGAAGACTTGCTGTACATCTAAGCAGGGGTTCCCAAACCATTCAGGCCACGACCCCCAAAATCACTCAGCCAACAACTCGGGACCCCTATGCATTTATAATAATTTAGGTGCAAAACATTTAAAATCTGATGTTAGTTTGGAAACTGCATTTTGATATTAGGCTAAAATTTGCAAAAACACATAAAATTCAACTTCAGAAATGCAAAAGATATTGGGCCAGATCTTGCACGTGGTGCAGGCTTTGCGCTAAAGGCTGCGCCACCAGGAGAGGGCGTTATTTAAAGAGGGGGTATTATGCTTTTTTCAATCACATAGCACCAGTCTATAGCATACTACAATGATGACGTAACCTTCTGTTGGTCTGTATATGCAGTAAATTAAAATAACTGCCTTGAATAAAATTGCTCTCTCAAAATGGCTGTACTGAACGTCTTGAAATAGGCCTCTGTCTCTTTAAGAAGCTTTCCGACACACCCCCTTCAGCACACTGCTGTGGCATCTAAACAACAACACTGTGCGGGGAGGGGGCTCTACTGAGCTGAGGAGCAGTGGTTGGTGGCTTGGCTGGTGACGAAAGGTCCAGAGGCGTCTCCAGGGGGTGGGGGCGTTCCTAGGAGGACTGAGGCATAGCTACACCTAAAATGGCTGCCGTCTAAGTTTTTACTGATTACTCAAAAATATGTGAATGAGCCAAGGCAACACTCCAGGCATGTGTTTAATGAGGGAATGACATAATAACATGATATAAAGCTTGAAAAAGTCGATTTTACATAATACCCCCTCTTTTAAAAAAAGAGGCCGACTGAGGCGTGGTTCATTACAAGCAGCCCTTGGAGCACTGCTCTTCTGTGGCAACCTTCACATTATGTTCCTCTTTACATCGCGCTGCCTTGTATTCTTTCTTAGAATCGATGTTAAATTGAAAACAAAAGCAAAATTACCTTGAAAAGTGTGCTTGAGTGTAGCACGGGCTTACAGTAGATCAATGCGCACACCCCAACACCAAAACAACAACAACAGTTTTCCATAAATAACCCACACATGCCTTCAAGTGCCACAACACCACGTCTAATCTGCGTTTTAAGGTGACGTTTACATCGTGTGTCAGTGTTTACCTCCTGATGAATGAAGAGCATCAGCGGTGGTCGTTGTAATAAGCCTCATGTTTCCTTTTTACATTGTTGTGTATGCTACAGCTCAGTCCAAAAGAAAGAAGCGCATTTCACAAATGGGGCGCATAGCAAACTTTCTTTTTACAATTCAGCCGCTCCAAGAATCCTGCCGCTGTAGCAAATGTTTTCTTGCAACTACTGCATAACTCCAGCAACTCCTCTGCAGCCAATGTGATGGTTTCTGATCAATTAAATCCTTCACATTTGGTAACTTTGCGCATTCGAACAGTGTCCAACGGCCTTTCTTTCCCCGTCCACTCATCTTGGATCTGCAGCGATTTCTTTCATCTTTATTAAAGCAGTACTAAGTAACTCTTGCCCCTAGCGCAACTGCAGGTGTCTTAGCAAGTTACGATTTTTTAACTTATTAAATGTCTTGGAGAGTAAATACTACGCTGACAGAAAAGGTGAAGGGAGAGAGGGGTGTTGTACATCCAGTTATACAATGGGAATATTTTTTTTCACTCAAACTTGGCTGTAAATACTGTTTAAAGTGGCGCTAGCCCGCAGTTAGCTTTGCCCGTTAGCCTGTTAGCTTCTTCTCCGTGGTGCCATTAGTGTGTATTGGTTGCTCCGGTCCGGTGGCAGTCAAGTTGCAAGCATGGTTTTCTGGCCAGAGACACCAGGGGGAGATGAAAGACCCTCCAATCATCCCATTAACACTTGTATTACCCCCAGAGGAACTACGGAAAGGATTTATTAAGGTAAACACGTTACTTAGTACTGCTTTAAACATTGCGCGCTGCATGTGCATGTTATTAAGCGTTTACAGGACAAACTACCCAGTCTGGGGAAAGCATGGGGAGGGGCGGCACCACAACGTCGTAATGGGAGTCTGTCCACCCCTGTCCTGCTCACTTTTTGCGCCAGGTATGACACTGAAGATTGCAAGGAGCGCCACCCGTCTGCTCTACAGCCTGCGCTATGAACCACAAGATCTGGCCCATTGTCTCAAAATCACATCAGTGTCCCCTTCAGGTCCACGCTGGGAACCACTGATTTAGAGGGGGCGACAAAAGTATGAATTGAAATACAGACCACAGCCAAGGCACTGGACCTATTTTGCAAAGGTTAAAGATACAGTGCTCTACAAACACAAAGACCTTTAGTAATGCACGTTATGAATGAACCTCAAAACCCTTACACAGTATTTCACAATGTCAACAAAAGACGATCCCTATTCAAACTTTCACACCAAATAAGTCTCCAAAGCAAAAAGCCTTCTCGGCGCATATTTGTTGACGTCCTTGACACACCGAATGCTTTTCCTACTGTGTTCGCGAGACAAAATACTTCTCTCTTTCCCCCCCCCTCCTCTTCCTCACGCTACAATTGCGTGACCTCGATTCAGTCACTGTGCGCCTAATCGCTCCAGTCATGACCGCTTCCATTTGGTTTTAGGTAACACTTAGCATTTATTAGCTCACTTACACGGCAGCGCTCCCATCTCCCCTCTTCTCACACACTCTCTTGAGCGCGCACAGATTTGGACTGTGAGTTTGTCGGGGGGGCAGCCACAAGAGGGCTCTGTTCCTCTGCACCGGTTCGGAGAGATAGTTTTTTTTTTACTTTTTTTTTTAATTTCCCCCCCCGACTAAATGCGATGTACTCAAGCATATGCATTCTTCCGCTGCCTCCTCCCTCATACATCGCGCTAAGTGTTTGCCCAGAAGGCTAAACAAATGTCTAGGCAGATGAGGTAAAAGGGAATTTAGGTCACGCTGCCTCTCGCTGAACTGCGGGTGAGTGAGGAGTCTTCAAGTCAGTTGTGGTCCTGCGTTACTTGCACCAACAGCCTCTCTGGGTGATGAAATGAGGGGGGTCCAGAAGCGGCATGTAAGTGAATGGTGGCATCCTGTGGTGCTGAAGTCCGGGTGAAGTGTTTCAGAGTCACTAAGATAATATTTTAAATGAAAAAGTACCAGGTTAATCGTGGGTTAGTCAAGAGTCGTGTCCTGGTTTAACTCTCGTTCAGTCCTGATTTAGAATTTAGGCTTAAATCATTAAAAAAAAGAGGACATTTTTGTCATTTTTGGTGGATCAGACAACAGTAACATCTGCTCAGCGCACACAGTTAAAACAATCTGTTCTGCTCTAACTGAACATTACGCTGAACATCTTTGAGGATGAATTGTTTAACAGAATGCTTCACAAAACTCGGAATATTAGATGTTTTTTGTTTCTTTTTGTAAGATTTTTTTTTTTTTATAGCTGCATGAAACTGAAAACTCTGTAAACCACGAAACCCTTGTCCAGCGAGGTCTCTGGTGTAAAAATTATTTCTGATGCATTTCAAACCTGGCCCTGGCACTTTCTGATTGCAATGCGAGTCTGCACTTGACTTTGGCGCTGAGAGAAAATATTCTACAAACAGAATAAAATACGTTGCTTTGGCATAAGGTTAATTAAAGGCACACAGATAATTGTTTTTAGTTTTGTTTTTGTTGCTGTGGGAATTTGAAGAATGCAATTGGATGAGGACCTAAGCTATTTGACCAGTTAAGTCCCGCCTTAACCAAGTGCATTTTCTTCAGTTCAGCTTTACCCAAATCTACAGCCTATAGGCCAGTGTAACGCTACATTTGAAAGCTAAGACCTACACAACTGATCTAAACAGACATAGACAGAAAAGTTTCTCTTTTTTGTCACTTTTTACATCACATTTTTGGCAATTTTTCATCACTTTTTTGTTGCTCTTTTGTTGAATATTTGTTTTTGTGGAGTTTTTGCTGCTTTTTCATCAGATATTTTTGTCACTTTTCTGTTATCCTTTTGTTGCCGTTCTGTCACTTTGTCGTCACGTTTTCATCCTTGTTTTCGGCTCTTTTTCTGTTGGTCTTTAGACACTTTTTTTTCCAAGAAGCTTTTAGATTTGAGTAAAGCGAAACTGGAGAAACTGTGCTCAGTTATGGCGGGGGTTCAGAGGTTAAATAAATCAACACAGGGCCGGTTCAAGCCTTTTTGGGGCCCTAAGCAAAAAAAGTTTAATGTTTCCCCCCATCATCCAAAAAAAAGGAGGAGGGGCAGCCCATTATCAAGCAGACCCTCGAAACGACATCAAAAATATGTGTGAAATTAAATGAATTGAGTTTAGATGTAACAGTTGAATAGTTGGTGGCCCCTCCTCCCAGAACCGGAGTTTCGCTGCTCCACCCCTGCAGCCGTGGCGCACTTCCTACTCAACCCTTTCCCCTCTTTCCTCTTTCACTTGCCGCTGCGATCCCAGGCACCAGACAACACTACATGATGGATGTACAACTTTAATCAGGACATCTGAACTCGTGTCTTCCTCTGTGCATTGAATCAGCGCTCGCATTGGCACACATTTCTATAGCTCTTCTTTCTCATTGAACACGGGCCGTTTTTTTGTCAGCTGCGTTAATAAAACAGCGGTGCAAATACTTAACAATGCCACTCGATCACAATGGCCTCAGTGTGGGGCCCCTCTGAGACTTCATACCCGACGCACAGCATGTTATGAGCGTATATAGGGAGCGGCGGCATCTCCATGGAGACCAGCTGTAGACGTCCCCGCTCCCAGTAAAGTCACAGTCAGGTATTAGGAGACATGAGCCGCTCACAGCAAAGACACATGTTGCTTGTGATAAAATAACTAAAATAACTACACGGCGTGGCTTTAATGCATCAGTTTTTCCCCTTAACCTCAAATACTAGCAAAGTTTCGCAAAGCAACTAAAACTGGTGTAACTTGTCCAGGTTGACTTTACTTTGATTTACACTGAGTTACAGTGAGTGAGACGGAGCGAGGCAGCGGCAGACGGGGCCCAGAGGGAGCTGTCCGTGAGGGTTAACCCGCCTACACTTCAGGCCTGAGCCACAGTGTGGGGCTGCAATGTGTCATTCAGAAACACCCGCATCAACAATCACAGATAAAAGGAGGAAGTCAGCAGACGGATCAGAAATGATTACGATAACTTCCTAATGTTCAGTAAGTGAGAAAAAAGCGAACTGAAAAACGTGATATTTCCTGTTAGTGATTTATCTAAAATGTGCTTTGGTCACATTTCCAGTCATATTACTACATGTGGTGAACAAAGCAAAAGCACTGACGAAATCACGCTCTGCAGCATAGAACACAACAGTGGTCATTATAGCAAATCACAAAGGCCGCAATTATTTAAGAAACCTGCAGAGAACACAATAACCTGAGTCTTATTATTGTGCTATAAAACCTAGCCTGCAATTTGGGTCTGTACAAACATGTTTAGCCGTTCATATTCCATTCTCCTCAAATGTCAACGCTCGTGGCCGTTGTTAAAATTGCACAGGGTGAGCGGAAGGTTGGACGGCAAAGCTCTTCAGAAAAATTACAGATATTTTTTTCCGCCCCTAAATCGTTCCGCTGTGCCTCACACTATACCTCTCGAGTGGGCAGGGAAAGCATCTCTCACACCTAAACGCGTGTGTTTTGAGCAGGGGCAGTGGACTCATCATCTCACTCGCAGCTGATTTGGCCTCAGCTTTGGGTTCATGAATTTTTCAGCTCGGCTCGGCTCCGCTGCCTCGCGTCAGTGTTTACAGAGCCGCGCGGCCGAGAGAATCCCAAATCTGGACACCGCTCCCACGTGAGCAGTCACCGCCAGTTCAGCCGGAAGTAATGCGGAAAAGAACGCGTCTATTTGGGTGTATTTGAGGAAAAGGGTCTAACTCACAGCAGAACTATTTTAATATGTCAAAGCACAGAAATGTATGAAGTCATCACCCCCTGAAAGTGTAATGGATTCTTACTGACTTAAAGGGATCAGGTTACATTAGATTTAAACACTCACAAGCTTTTAACAATGCAATTATGTTGTTCCTTCAGGAAAAACATGCTGTGTCTTGTTTACATGTTTTCAATGTGGTTCTTCTCTTAGCTTTAGCTATATAAAAGAAGAAGTCACAAACAACAAGTGGAAAGTACAAATGGAAAATGAAAGGACGATATAAATATTTGGAAGATTCCAGCCACACTGCGGAGAATTCCCCAGGTTATATGTTGTTATGCTTCACAAGGGCAAGTAAACTGTCATAAAACAACATAAACAAACATGCCGGCGAAAAATGTGTTCCTAATGCTCAGCCAGACACCGACAAAGCTACTTCTTTTGTAGATAACTGTCATCTGGAAGAGGATGAAATGTATTTAAGCCTATTTGTTTGTCCACCTATAGTCAAAGCAAAGGAGCGACGACTCCATGGAGATGATTTTTTATTTTTTCACATTTCCTGCCTATTTGCACACCCTGAGTGTTTCTAAGAGCTGAATGTAACAAGTAAATGTCTCCATTGTGAGATCAATAAAGGCTATCTTATCTTATCTTATGAGATGGTAATGTCCCGCTCCCAAATAGAGGTCGACCGATAGATCGGCCCAAATATATTTTACAATATCGGTTATTGGCCAATCTAGTGCCGACATCTCCAGGGCTGAAAGTGATAGAGACTTTCCGTTTTTTGCATTGGGCTTTAAAACTTCCTCAGGAGAACAAAGAAGCATCGCGATGAATACAAGTTTGCTACGAGTTTCATTAAACCTCAGCCAATATGGACATGCCATTTTGAAGCACATAGCCTGGGGAATTCAACTGCTGAGTTAGTTTTAACCTCTGCAAATGTATTTTGAATCGCCGCGCAAAATTCCGCAGCTAGCAACAGTATGCTAATGCTAACGGCAGGATGCTAATGCTAACGGCAACTAAACAAAGCTGGGACAGAAACTATTGAATCACCTAAAGTAATACATTAAAATTGGCCTCTGCTGGAGTGGCTAAGTATTTATATTTTTTACAAGATTATAGACCAGACCTTTGGAAAAAAAATATCGGTCGAAAATATCGGCCGAGCATAATGGGCATTGGCCTAAGAAAAACCCCCATCGGTCGACCTCTACTCCCAAAGCTACAGGTCTGATGAGAGGCCTGACCACTCAGGGTAAAGACGCTGGTATTTTACAAGGTCAGTATCAAGCATTCAGTCAGTATCAATTCTGTGTATTGTATTGACAAGCTTCACTTCAAAAACATAAGGAGGTTATGTCTGTAAGCTGTGCTGTTGCGCCAAACTCAAGGGAAAAAGAAGAGTAATGACAAAAGATGTGATTTTAACGATGTAAAGAGTGTTTTCTTATTTGCGATGCCGAAAAAGAAATCTGCTTTGGCTCGGACTCGCACCACTTTTAAATCTGTCCACACTCGCTGACACCAGACTGTGGACGTGGACAGACCTCCGTATTAGCCCAACTCTTTGAAATGCCTCGCTTTAGGCTCAGAGATCAGGATCAACCGAGGCCCGTCCTGTGATGTGGCCCACCCCGAGGTCTCACTCCTGCCCCGAACTCCTGAAAGAATCACAAAGGTGAGGGGGGGGGGGGCACGAGTGAGCGCTCCTGTCGCATAGATGATCACTTCCTGGAACGGACACTTCCTGGCAGCACTCTCTGTCCATCTGCCCAGACTTGAACTTAGCATATGAAAATCTATTAATGCGAATAGACTCTAGTATGAAATAACGGCGCAAAGAAATGTGTTAGAGGTGTGCGCGTGGAAGGTGTTGGTTGTGAACAAACTTGTCACCCAGCTGAAAGTGATGCACCTAATGGCCTCCGAGATCAGTGAAGTTGAAACGTGGATTTGTGACTTGAACATGACAGTGAGTTTGAACGAGAAAAGGCGCAGTATGTGACCTGGAACAATCCTGTCCCTCGCCATACACTATGTAACGGAGGTCTACTCGAGTTGAGTTAGCGCCAGTCTGGGTGATGAATCTATTGAGTTATGGATGACTGGCGAGTGGTACAGCGCCTAGCAACATCTGTCATTACCATCACAGCATCTCTTCTCATTTTTGAAACATGAAATACTGCTGTCTATACACTGCCTGATCAAAACAATACACATGCATTTTCTCTGTGCTCCAACATCGAAAACAATCTGCAAAAAAAAGAAGGTAAGGTATTATAGCGGAAAGGAACTCTATCATCTTGGCTATTAACTGTCGAGGGCGTACTCTGCCCAGTCCCATCGTTACTCAAGTATTCGAGTAGCTCTCAGCCGTTTTTGTGTTAAAGTGACTCATGGGAAGAAAAGATCGGCGATTCCTCAAATATTGCAAGAGCGATTGCAAGGAAGCCTTTCTAAATAGTGTCACTTTCAATGGAAAACTGACAGGGGATCTAATAGAGGGGGTATTATGCTTTTTTCAATCACATAGCACCAGTCTATAGCATACTACAATGATGACGTAACCTTCTGTTGGTCTGTATATGCAGTAAATTAAAATAACTGCCTTGAATAAAATTGCTCTCTCAAAATGGCTGTACTGAACGTCTTGAAATAGGCCTCTGTCTCTTTAAGAAGCTTTCCGACACGCCCCCTTCAGCACACTGCTGTGGCATCTAAACAACACTACTGTGCGGGGAGGGGGCTCTGCTGAGCTGAGGAGCAGTGGTTGGTGGCTTGGCTGGTAACAAAAGGTCCAGAGGCGTCTCCAGGAGGTGGGGGCGTTCCTAGGAGGACTGAGGCATAGCTACACCTAAAATGGCTGCCGTCTAACTTTTTACTGATTACTCAAAATATGTGAATGAGCCAAGGCAACACTCCAGGCATGTGTTTAATGAGGGAATGACATAATAACATGATATAAAGCTTGAAAAAGTCGATTTTACATAATACCCCCCTTTAAAGTAAAGAGCTAAGAAAAAGAGTCACAACATAAAGCGACGTAATGGTCCATAAATCCAGAATTTGTTTCTTGATGACACCTTGTTGCTGGAGTTGTTGGTACATTTGGGTCTCAAAGCTACAGAATCTTGTGTCATCTAGACTTGAGTTTTATGGTAACAATTACAGTATACTATGCATTTACGGAAAGCTGTTAGTGGTAGATAAAGTGGTCAAAAAATGTGACTTGTATTCTAGCAAGCTATAAACTGTAAAACAACACTCTGTTTGGGCAATAGCCTAGAAAAGATCTGTGTACTTCCATTTTCTGTCCAAGAATGACTGGTTTTATTTACAAGACCCCATTCTGAGAAAGTAACTTTCTGACACATATTTGTAAATTCATCCGGGCCACTGTAAACTTGGCAGTATCTGTGTTTATCCGTCCCGCTAACACGAACACGCGAGGACAGACGGGACACTCTGCTCCGTCCTAAACAATCCATGGTGGCAGTGCGTCTCTGCGCCCTACTCCTCCCTCTCCGCGACTTACACTCGGCTCCCAAACTCAAAGTGACCCCTGTGCACTGAGGGCCATGTCTCCAGCCCCCTCCCAGAGAGGAGCTGACGTGGTGCCCAGCGGAGGTGCACCGCGGCCGGGACGGAGAGTGACACTGTGGTGGGTCAGCACTGGGTCAGGCAGATCTTGTCCTGCTGCTCCTCGGGGCAAAGACATGCTTAAACAAAAAAGAAAACAACAGCGGGGGGGGGGGGATGATGGGTCGGCTGGTGTTTGGAGTCATGTCCTGTGCGCTTGTCCAAACAATGTATTCTAATAACACCGAGAATGAATAGATACCAGGCTCAGCTCATGGATATGGAGGAACTGAACCATTTTATTGTCTTTATTAGTCAATTTTTAACCAGGAATCAAATATGGAGGAAACCTACGCAAACATGGGGACAACATACAAACTCCCAATCACGTCCAGCCATACTCCCACATGGTCTGAACATTTACATTGCCTTCGTCGCTACATGACAATTGGGCCATACTGTATGTTACATAGACTCACATGGTTACTAATATTAATCTGCCTTCCACGGCTTATTGACGGCCACAGCTTTCCCTCCCGATTTAACCAGTGTGCACCAACGTGGAGAGCCCTGGAGCACGAGAACAGTCCGATTTCTACGCTTCTATATATATCGTCATTAGCTTAATATTAGGTGACGCAACATTCATATCGCAAGAAGCCACAAACTCAAACTCTTCCGTCTGACTCAGATTTTACACATTTTTGTTAACATGGTAAGTGAAAAAACATCTTGTCTTGGCACAGTCTGATGAAGAAACGAACACTGCAATTTGTTCTCACATTGTTTGGCCCTGTTTCCGTTTATTCTAGAGCTTCTCGCGTCGTCAGTGATCTGTAGGAGTGACGTTGGTGGGCTTTAGTGCCGTCACTCCCACAGCGCTCCGCTCACACTCACCTAGAATCGTCCTGGCAGCTCATGAGATGATGTGAGAGATGTGAAACCGTTTGGCGCAAGTGCGATCTAATTGTTGCTCTCCTTTGAGGAATTGGATCCAGTTAATCATGTCTGAATGTACAGAACTCAATTAGCACGGCCAGCTAACGCAGACAGCCGTGAATACCGATGACGCAGACACCTCTCGTGTTCAGTGTGTGAGGACTTGAACAGTGGGCTGGCATCATGTGACTCTGGGCATATGTACCTGCACATCACTGAGTCTGACGGCTGAAGGGGCGCTGCGCTGTCACGTCTTATGACCGTGAATGCATCGCCTGCACAACTTAAATAACAGGAATCGCGCAATATTATCACAGATTCTACAAAAAACGGGGCACAGAAAACGACATTGACACTTTCTCATTGCAGCCAAAGTAAAGTGACTAGAGCTGTGTTTTCTCTAGCCCCTTGAGACACATCCATGTATGTTTAAATCTAAAAGCTTCTTGACTGGAGAGCAACAGTGTAATGTCTCATTTGAAAACCAAGGCCTACAAAACTGATCATATCTTTTTTGTTGCGTTACTGTTGTTTTTCTGTCACGCTTTTGCCTCCTTTGTCACTTTTCTGTCGTGTTTTCGTCGTGTTTTTTTTTCACTTTTATATTTTGCGACTGTTGCTTTTTTGTTGCTTTTTCGTCACATTTTTGTTGCTTTTTCATCCTTGTTATTTTGGCGCTTTTCCCCCTGACGTTTTTAGAATTGCGTAATGCCAAACTGGAGAAAATGTCCTCGGTTCAGGTGGAGGTTAAAGGAACAGGCCACTGTTTTTCCATACTGAGATACAGTATGGTCTTACCTGAGCTTAGACGAGTTGATGCGTACCTATGTGGCCTTTGTGCGCGTGTTCAGTCACGCAAATGTTGTTAGCATTTAGCCTCTCCCAGCAAAGGTATAGCTAGGCAGTGCTCCTATGTTAGTTCCCCTTTTTATCCACTTAGAAAATTGACATGTTTAATTTTGTGTAACTAGACTTGGATCGTGTAACGTTTCACGTAACTGTATTTAAATAGGGGAAAACGTGGAACAGCTTGGTCACTTCCAACTTCACCCAGTTTGGGGCTATACCTATGCTGGGAGAGGCTGAACACTATAACATTTGTGTGACTGAGCGCACGCCCAGACAGTTACGCATCAACTCGTCTAAGCTAAGGTAAGAACATATCTCAGTTTGTAAAAACGTTGGCCTGTTCCTCTAAGAGGTTAATTAGTCCTAAAATAAAATAAACATACCAGTAAGATGTGCTTATCTTCCCATCCCCGTTATATCTGACTGGTGGGAGTTGGGACAGCGGTAAACATTAGCCCTGCGCGAATGACAGCGCAGACCGCAGGCTCTTCCTGGAGGTCTCCGTGAGTTTTGGAGCCCTGTTTTGAGGAGGATCATTGATGGAGGGCAGATAGCACCCCAGGGCCCCAGTGCAGCCTGTCACCTCGGGGTGCTGCTGCGAAACAAGCTCCCATCGACATTTGAGTCTGACACTGCCTGTGACTGTTCTGCATTAATGACAAACAAGAAAAGAGCTTTGAGTGTCATGGAAGTGCAGTTTAAGGGGCTGCACCCATTTAGAAGAGCAACATTCATGTCAGTCCCTTTCCGTACATTGTAATATTGTATTAGTAGACACTTGTCATAACGGGGTAACAGAACGGTGTGAAATGTGCTTTAAAATCTGTATTTTTAGAAAGTTCTGATTGAGTCACGACAGCAATTAACAATTCAAACAAAACTTGCTCCCTTTGTAAAGGTTTAAGGAAAAAATTCAGATACAGCCACAAGTAAGTTGATTTTATTGAAGATTTTATTAACATAGGTAATCTATTTATTGCTTTTTATTTAATTGTTGTTTTTGTTGTCTTTCATGGTTATCAGTTTTGCTGCTGTAAATACGCATTTGTACCTGTGTTAAAGGTGCATTATACAACTTTATATGTGAAAAAAGCCGTTGATATTTGTGGATATTTGACCCCTCAGTGACTCAAGGGCTGTATGAGCTTGGCGCCTTTGCTTTCCCACCAAGAGGCCTGTGTGAAGCTCCAGGACTAACCTTATCTCAGGTTTTTTAGGGTTTCTGGTAGGTTTCCCAGATGGAATGTATTATGTAACCATGGGTACAGATCCGTCAGCAGTGAAAACCGAACAGAAATTGGTCCTGGAGCAGCCGAGAGGCCACTGGGAGGGAAAGTAAAGGCGCCATACAGCTGTTGGGTCACTGAAACCCTTAACCCTTGTTGGTGTGACAGTGGCCAAGTTGATAAAGTGGGTCGTCTCATGATCGGAAGGTCAGGAGTTCGAATCCCAGCTCCTGAAGATACAGACAGTCGTTGTGTCCTTGAGCAAGACACTTCACCCTCCTTGCCTCTAGTGTCTGTGTACACTGGTGTATGAATGAGAGTATGAATGGGTGACTGGTTCCTTGCTGTAAAGTGTTTTGGGCCTGATGAAGGTAGAACGCGCTATATACAGTACATGTTGAAACCATTTACCGTTTAAGCACTTTGGAATCTGAAAAAGTAATATAGAAAAATACTATGATTATTATCCTCCAAGAAATATGTCCATAAATAAATTATATGAAAAAAAAAGAAAAGAATTCATTGTTAAATTTCTTTGACTGAAGAAAACGATGGAGCAAACATTCCAAGCATGTTTTCTATAGTTGAAATGAAGCCTAGGGGTTAATACAACCTTGTAGACTAATTTCAGCATCACCGACCTCCAGCCAATGATTGCTTCCGAGAGGGCCACACCTCCACCTCAGCCCCTCAGCGTAAGAGCCGCACCTCCGTAGCAGCCATCGCCCTCGGTCCCGCTTTTAAGCCACAGCAATCATGGTTCGTTCGCTTCCCAGCTGCGCTGTGACCCACCTCCACCCCGTCTCCACCTTCTCCCTGCTGCATCTTCACGGGTCTTCCATACCATCACCAGTGTCCAGGCTCCGGGGAAGATGTCCTTAACTCCAAGCTGTTCATCTATACTGACTTATACATCGATGTTTACCGCCGGGGTCTGATCCCCAAAACTAATATACATGTCAATAAATCTTCCTAATCACTGCTTTTGTCTGTCTGAGTCTATCCAGGTTGAATTACCTCTACACACGGAAGCACTATGTTGTAAGACATGTAATGCACCGCAATAGACAGTAAAAATAACATTTGAAATGTCTGAACACTTAAACGTTCAATATAATGCTCCTTTGTGTGTGCCGTCTGTGGCTACAGTGACCTCCACCTGATTCAAGAAAATGAAATGTACTATTATAATGACAACCTCCACAATAATGCAAAAAAAAAAGTGCTCATACTTTGAAGACCGGTGTGATTGTAGCATAGAAGAAATACAAATTTTCTCAATTAGATCAGTGGCTGCCGTACTGTATTAAAAGACACTTTTACTGCAAGTGCTGGATCAAAGTTTTCAAAGTTGGTTAAAGGTGTGAAGAAAGAAGTTTAACTGGTAAAAGCGTAAAAAGGCTATGATTTGAGTGAATAACTCCGGCGACCTCGCTACTTTCCAAGATATAGCCAAAGTTACACGTGAGATCATAACTGTCAATCAAAATCGCGGGTTCCTGGCGACTTGCGGGTCACGACTTGAGAGATGGCTTCTTTATTTTTCAGACAAAAGACCAGTGGAGAAAGTGTGGCTGAGTGGAGTGAGACCATTACCTTAAATAAGAGAGGCCAAAGAAGATAATAAACGTAATTACATTCATTCAACTTGGCGTCCGTGACCTTGGCTTTACTCTGAAAAACCCCGTCAAAAGAAGCATGAAGTTTTTGAACTGATTGCTTTATCGTTTTATGATTGCTACATGAATATGAGGCCCGGTTCTCTTGTGTGCGACCTTGTGACAGTGCTCTCAAAATGTAAGGCACTTCGAAATGTTCAAGGCAAATGAAAGAAGAAAAAAAAAAAATGATGTGAATGTAGTCCAAACAGACATGCAATTATTGTTTACTATTCATAAATGGGACTGAAAGAGTTTGTTTACGGCTATGCAGACCAAGAGCAAAGGCCAAGCGTGCAGGCTTTTTAAAACAAATTAACTAAGGTACAAAGCCTGGCCCTATGGCACGTACATGGGTTTAGGAGCAGTGGCCCTGCTCCGCCAACCTCTGCAAAAAGATGCTGTCTATGCGCTGCCATTACTGCTCAGTTAAACTACAAAGACCTTGACTAATGGAGCCAATGCTGGTTTATCATGGAACAAAGACAGTGATCATGAATGAATAAAAGTGTAAGGCAGCAGAGAGGACGAAACTACAATCAAAATTAATAGCACGCTATTGTTTTGACTTTACAGAGCGCATAACTGAACGAACAAAGCTGCTTTACAGTCAGTGTGCTTGTAGTAAATGGGTTTTTAACAACAAGGCAATGGTTGTTGATAATGCTTTGTGCTTAATTGTTTTTAACTATTGTTGTGCAATATGAAAGAAGCGTACCATCTCTATTGAAAGAAAAACTAAACACCTGCGTGATCAATGAAATGCGTTTCAATTGCAGCACTGCAACATTTGAAATGTGAGAGCCAGGAGATTACACTGCCAGACCAAAAATCATCACCTCGATTTAACAGTTGTGATCTGGGATTGCTACAGTTGGTCAGATCTAGGTTCAAGGTTAAGATTAAGGTTAAGTTAGACCTTATTGTCCCCATATGGAAATTCATTCTCTGCATTTGACCCATCCTCAAAGCTGCTGGGGCGACCTGTCAGAGCAGTGAGCAGCCAGCGTAGGCCGGCACTCAGAGACCATCTCAAGACACGCAGACACGGGAAGAACATGCAAACATCACACAGAAAGAGCCTTTCCAGGGGGGAATCGAACCCAGGACCTTCTAGCTGTGAAGCACAAGCTCTATCTGCTGCGCTACCGAGCCGCCCCAGGTTCAGCAACAACACGGTGAACACTATGACCATCCTGAATGACCAGGTTATTCCTTCAATGGATTTCTTCTTCCCTGATGGCACGGGCATATTCCAAGATGACAATACCATGATTCATCAGGCTCACATTGTGAAAGAGCGGGTCAGGAAGCATGAGACGTTATTTTCACACATGGATTGCTCGCCACAGAGTCCAGATCTGAACAACATTAAGAATCTTTGGGATATGCTGGAGAAGGACTTTGCGCAGTGGTCACACTCTCCCATCATCAACACAAACGTCTCAATGAACAATGAATGCACCACTGGATCTTTGACAATTTTCCCTTGTTTTTCACTTTGGTCGCTTTATCTTCCTCTGCTGCTTAAAGGGGGGGTATTATGTAAAATCGACTTTTTCAAGCTTTATATCATGTTATTATGTCATTCCCTCATTAAACACATGCCTGGAGTGTTGCCTTGGCTCATTCACATATTTTTGAGTAATCAGTAAAAACTTAGACGGCAGCCATTTTAGGTGTAGCTATGCCTCAGTCCTCCTAGGAACGCCCCCACCTCCTGGAGACGCCTCTGGACCTTTCGTCACCAGCCAAGCCACCAACCACTGCTCCTCAGCTCAGCAGAGCCCCCTCCCCGCACAGTAGTGTTGTTTAGATGCCACAGCAGTGTGCTGAAGGGGGCGTGTCGAAAAGCTTCTTAAAGAGACAGAGGCCTATTTCAAGACGTTCAGTACAGCCATTTTGAGAGAGCAATTTTATTCAAGGCAGTTATTTTAATCTACTGCATATACAGACCAACAGAAGGTTACGTCATCATTGTAGTATGCTATAGACTGGTGCTATGTGATTGAAAAAAGCATAATACCCCCTCTTCAAGCGCACAATCTGTATTCCCTGAATTTGGTTGCATCATAGATGTTACACAAACGGTCGTCCATATTTTTATCTCCACCTTGTGTGCTCATCATGGCGCAATACATTTACCAGGATACTATTTGCAAAATCAAATCAAATATTGGACTGGACAGGGCTTTCCTGTGCAGAGTTCTCCCTGTTTTGTCAAGGCCCTTAGATTCCGCAATCCACCATCAAATCTATATACATTTGTGCAACAAGTTGAATGTAAAATTAAACCTTTATGCACTTGTGAAAGAGGACATGAAGTTAGCTGTTGTGAGACAAGATCATGCAGAGGACAGTCTGTGATTGTTATACCCAGAGTACTGTGGTAAATGCTTTATTACCCTAACAGGAGGAAATCTGTTTTTCCATATTAGCCTGATTACAAAGCACTTCATACAAACCAAGCTAGAAATTGAGCTGCTGTCGACATTATCAACGCGTATTCAAATCAACAGATGTAAAGATAGAGCACAAAGGAGAGACCAGGGAAGAGTCGGGACAAAGGATGTGCTTTAGAGGCGAGATAAAGAGATGAGGAAGTGGAGTTTTACGCAGGTGAACGCAGAGCCTGTCACTTACTACAAGAAGTTGATGCTATCTGACAAACAGTCAAATCTCCTCAAGCAGAAGAGAAGCGTGTATCAGCACGTGTGTAAAATCCAAGTCCGGAAATACAGAGGACAGAGCCACTGATGGTGATATGAAATCAACAGTGATCTTTTGTAGAGGGCAGCTGCTGTTTGATCCACGAGGCAATGGATTCATACACTTTGCATAGACTACACTTGGTCTACACAGTTTATGAGCGTAAGGATTTATTGGCAAAAACAGCCGGGTTAAATAGCATAATGCTGATGCAAGATATTAAGTCACTCTTTTTCTCAGCAAATGGAGTTACCCGTTTTTGCGAGTAACTTCTCATTAGTGCTAAAACCTACATTCTACAGCTTGTACTCATTTCTAAAGCCGTTCCCTGACAAAGAAACAAGCTTTCTTTTATTCACATGTCTTTCAGTAATCCTGTATACATTCAGACTGCTTTGTTTAACTTAAGCACTTAAATGACCTCCAATACAAATAATTTTTCCATCCAACTGCCGGCAGCTGTTGTGTTAAACTGCTTCTCTCCCATGTGTGCCAGCAGATCATAGAGCCTATGTTTTCTATTAGAGTAATTCACAACATTTACATTTATGTTACAAACTATGAAATATAAAAAAAAAAAGCATAATATACCACCCGTAAAATTCAAAATGGGAGCAAGTATGCCATTAAAAGTGAACGTAATATTAATTGTTGCAAAAATAAAAGTTGCAATTAACAATATTGGCTTGAGTGTTAAAACTATTGTCTCCTTTATTACCGTCTTGGCTTTCACATAATGTTTTGTTAATTCTAGATAGGAAATCACAACAGTATCATCACTGTCAATTATTAACCAAATATAAAATGCCCAACTTTGAATATATAATTAAGTCAGCCAGTCTAAAGTTACTATTCAAGATTATCAATAATGTGGCCCCTCCACCACTGATAAGGTTTGTCCAGGTGACCTCTGATCAGATGGTCAGAACAACAAGGTCAACAGTCAATGGCCAACGTACCAAAACGAGAAACAGCATTAGAACAATCGGGATTTTCTATCTCATTTGGAACAAACTCCCAACTGCACTAAAACTATGCAAAGACTTAAAAAGATTTTGCCTGGATGTTAAAAAACATTTTCTAGGAACTCAGACATGTCAGCATTAAAGATGACGAACAAAAAACAACAACTAAACTTTATATCTGAGAAGAGTAGGAGGTCGGCATAGACTATAGAGCAGGGGTCCTCAAACCTTTTTCTCTGAGGGCCACATTATCGTTCCTGACTAAGATGGGGGGCCGGGCTGGGCTGGCTGTAACACAGAATTGTATGACTCAGACCAAAATGCAGCAGGCCTCATTGTGAAGTAGAGATTACTAGCCTGGCACAGTCATCCCCACTATATCAACAAGATCAACACTTGATTCCAGGCACATATTTGTTTAGCTGCAGTGGTTTGCAAAAATAATAATCAAGACTTCACACTTTGTTTGAATTTTATATTCAAATAAAACATCATTGCGTAAAGTGACCAAAGTAATAACTGTCACGAGTTTCTCAAAGTGCACTGTAGTCATTATTCATTCACTCCACACTCTGTGGTGGTAAGCTTCATTTACCACGTGGCTATAATGTGTTGTTTATATCCTGATCTCTTATGTCAGTGGCCCTGCTGGACAAGTGTGGAATTTTTTAAATATAAGTTGTCCCCTAGTGGCTGGAATGAGTATACTGGTTATTTAGTTTAAAAAGAAATCATAACTCTGCACAGGAATGGGGCTAGAGACTTACTTACTACCATTGATGAAATGTACTTTTTATAACATTTATAATAGCAGTTATGAACTGTATTGTTTTATGCTTTTTGTACATTGTTTTGTAATTGTCTGTCTCAGGGACTACAGATGGAAATTAGCTCCAAGAGTTGAAGTCTGGTACATCTTTTCATATGCTGATTAATGCTCCTGTACATGGTCCCTCTCAAATAAATTAAATTAACTAAACTAAGGCATTTTCCTGATAATAATTTCTGCAAAAATGTAGATATGATTCGTTAAGCCGGTGACATTTTATTCCTTATGTCCAAATTGCAAAAATCGGCAGCTTACAGGGCATTTTAAACCATTTCTGAAGCAAAAAAAAAAATCTCTAACCAGAGAGTGTTTTGTTTCTTGGCTGTGGGAGATTCCTAGACTGTGCGACTTGGAGCGAACTCTTAAAGCTCCTCTCTGTTTTCTCCCCGGGATGAAACATTTTCTCCAAAGAGACACCATCCCTCTAATGGTACAGACACCACAACCCCGAGGATGGGAATAAAAGCAGCAGAAATTACTTTCATTAAGAAATTCAGATTTGCTCCATGCTTTTGATCTTGTGCCAGAAGAACATTTATGCTGATGAAATGCATAAATAAAGTTCCTAAATTATCCGGCTGGTCCTTTGCGCATGTACCAGAGTTGGAGAATTTCCAGATAAGACAACTACAATCTCACTGAGTGCCTCCCAGAGAGAGTGAGTGATTTAAGAGATGGCTGAAGCGGCCCGCGCTGGAAACGGGACACAGGCGTTTCCTGCAAATGATAAAAAGAGGAAACGTGCAGGTTTTTCGTTTGGGAAGTTGATCTAAATGTGCGTGTTGCTGTGGAGCTGTGGTTAGTGGGTTAATTAATATCTTAAGAACAAAGGAGCTTCCCGGATATTTTGCCGATGACAGGTTTAACCCTGTTGTAACGGTGTTCACTCGTGGAAAGACATACAGTAGTTTTTGGATTCAGTCATGCACTTTTGAGTAATTCTGTTCAGTGTGTTCGTTTTGTTCAACACATCTTAAGGAAACTGCTCTTGTCTTTAGTCGAACTAAAGCACATTTTCTCCGAGGATGAAAACGCAGCAAAAGAGCGACAAAAAAATCTAACAAATAAGTGATGGCAGCAGCAGTGCGAGGAAAAAGCTCCATTTAGATGATTTGTGTAGGTCTTGGCTTTTGAATGAGGCGTTACTCTGGCATAGGGCTGGGCGATATGGACCAAAAGTCATATCCCGATTATATTTAGGTTGAATATTGAATAAAGTTCTCTTTTAAAAGACTGTTGAAAACACATTTTATGATGGAGGCCTAAGTCTGTTTGTTTGTGTGTGTATGTCCATACAGTATATACCGTATATATGTGTGTATATTTGGAGTTCTTTATATGTATGTGTGCATATATGTATAACTGAGGAGCGGTTTGTATATGTGAAGCGTTTTTTTTGTTTTTTTTCAATTCAGTTGTATGATGTGAATATAGTAATTGCTTGAACCGGACCCCAGGAAGAGTAGCTGTCCATTTGGAGACAGCTAATGGGGATCCAAATGAATAAACAAATATCGATATGCGACATATATCCCGATATTTTTTCCGCAAAGTGAGAACTGTGAAATGAAATGTTCAATGAAATCAATGAAAGTCAAAGTCAAAGCCAAATACAAGTAGTTAAAAAATAAATAAATCACTATAAAATGTAAACAACACTGTATAACAAAGCTCCGTAATGTGCACATTTAAATTAAAAAATATCTTAAATAAAAATAGCCTATAAAATAAAATAGGTCAATCTTTTTCTGAGGGCAGCATTTATATATAAAGAGATAACCAAAATAAAGTGCTAAGTTTTTTAAACATCAGCTTGAGATTACCTGTTTCTTTTTGTTAACTTAATAGCTTATCTGAATCTGAACTACATGTATATCGATATGTGCGATATGGTCTAATTCCATATCTCATTTAAAAATATATCGATATATCGCCCAGCCCTACTCTGGCATACAGGCAGTAACCTTTTAGATTTGGGTAACTGGAGAAAATGCACTCGGTTAAGGCGGGGGTTGAGAGGTTAAACTTTGCATATGAAGTTTAAATTAAGTCTCCGACCGTTTGCTACTTTAGGGAAATAAAAATGGAAGAGAGGTATTTATGCTTTGTGGGACTCAAGACTAGCAAGCAAGTAAACAAGTACGGCTGTTGGTAGAAACTCACAGAAAGGAACCTAGTGACCACTCATAATACTTTACTATATAAAAGAAAAGTCATCTGTAACTGTGACAGGATAGACGTGAGATGTTTCACAAATGCAGATGACAACCTGCGTCCAAACAAAAGGTTTCGGCAGTGCTTGCATGACCAGGGGGCGCTGCTTGAAATGTACAGCCCCCATTCAGCCCACCTACTGCGCCAGATGTGGAAGTCTAGTCTACAAACATAAGATCGGGCATTGACTCTCACAAGACTAACCTGTATGAATAAAGGATTAATAACTAGCATCGCTCTGACTGCTCATTCCGGCTCATTAAACGTCAGTAAAAACTAAGGACCTCTTAATTTGTGTATCAACTTCCTATTTTGTGTCGCATGAATGACCCACAGAAACAACTCATACTTTCCGGCTGATAAAAGAGAAGTTAACATCCGGCAGTAAACCCTAGGAACCACATGCAAATTTAAAAAAGGGAAAAGACCTGTACTAAACGATTTGCATGAAGACGGTCATGTTGGGCCAAAGTTGTGCAAGGGCACTCTCACTTCTGCAGGAGGAAATAATAGAAAATGGAGACATTAAAATAAGTTGGTCAGAATTCAGAAATAACTTGCTGGGAACATCCAGAGCGAGTTCTGAATGATGTAAGAGGCGTCTGAAAGAGGAAACCGCTGTCTTTAGCCTTATCTGATCCACTTAGACAAGTAATACCATGTTATATTCCTGCACCATCCTGACGGGCCTCGATAACGGGGCTGCATTTTAAGTCTATCACGGCGCTTATCACCATTTAACGCAGAGATCGTTCTGCATCAAGCTCTCTGAAGGCATTCATCAAATAATTCACCAAGAAGACGATAAAGTGAAATCCCGCTGCCACAAAAAGACGGCTAATGTGGAAACAATGTGATTAGAATGAAAGGAAACGGCGGCATGACAAGTTTATAAGTGCGTTCAGTGCAACAGACAGGAGAGTCAAGGGCTTATGTCAATGAGGGCAATTATACTTTTGGTCCTCTACTTTTGGACACAACTGCTTCTCTGTCAAAGCTGCAACTCTCGTGACTCTGTGAAGTGATTTAGAGATTGTCAATGGTTAGTGGTTAGTTAGATGTTGTGAGGACTTTTCAGCTGATGCTTTATTGTTGGTGGTAAGTTTTGTAAATGGGTCAATTTACAAACGACTCTGCCCACGGTGCACGGGTGAAAATTAACTTGTAGCTGTCTCTGGTCCCTGTCAACAGTAATGAATATACTGTAAAATACTCTGAGGTTGAATAACCAAATAAACAGTGAAACTAAAGTCTTGGGAATTTGATCAAGGAGGAGTGACTTGAAATGAAAGTTTCAGTTTTATTAAGTATTTAGGCACCTCTGTTTGTTTTATTAAGGTGCATATAACAGGTTTTAATACTTATTTTGATGGATAACAGCTGTTGTAACTAATAATTATCATTTTATTTCAGTGAAACAGCAATTTTAATGAAGAAATATTGGGCAGAAAAGTTATTTTTATTTGAATTTTTAACTCCTGTTGACAGGAAGTGACATAGATGAAGGTAAATTGTACTCACATTTTCCCATTGACTTAACATGGTTGCACAGCAACAGTTTAATAATAATAATAATAATAATAATCTCTTGGATTTGTATAGCGCTTTTTCAAGATACCCAGAGCCCTTCACAGCTCATTATTAATTCACTCCATACTTGGTGGTGGTAAGCTACTGTTGTAGCCACAACTGCCCTGGGGTAGACTGACGGATAACATCGAAGAAAGTAAAATTGTTTACCTTCTTCGATGTCACTTCCTGTCAGCGTCAAATGAGGAAGTGAAACTATAAACATCACAAAAATGGCCAAACTAAAGAAAGCTGGGTACAATCTTTATTAAAATCTTAAATATAATTGTGTCTAATGTTTCATATGCACTTTAACAAAATTATATCTATGATTTTGCTAAAACATTTACCCAGCTTTCTTTAGTTTAACATTTTTTGTGATGTTTATAGTTTCACTTCCTTATTGGACACTGACAGGAAGTGACATAAATAGAGGCAAACAATTTTAAACTGTTGCTGTGCCAATCATATTACTGTATATCAATGGGAAATGAGTCAAACTGCTATGGAACTTTACCTCTACCTATGTCACTTCCTGTCAGCACCTTAAAAAATCTAATAAAACTTTTCTGGCCAACATTTTTTCATAAAAATTGTTGCTTCACTGAAATAAAATTATAATTCATTACTTACAACAGCTGTTATAGTTCTAAATAAGTCATATTTTCAAAAGCATTAAAACCTGTCATATGCACTTTAAGAGCCTCACCCTATGGACTATGGTGAGAATATGACCATAAATATCAAGTATAATCACTAGGGGTCAGTAATGTAACAAATAAACAACTTTACAACCAATACACTGCTGTGAAGTGTCCATGAACTAGACCGTCCTCAGGTCCCTGTCATTGGTGAAGGTGCCTCTATATTTACCAAGGAATTTTCTGCCATTGTAGTTGTGAAAATCCTGTTCAGCCAAGGTCAGGTCATGTGTGGGTTAAGAGACGCATTTCAGTCACCAAATTCCTACACACTTAACTGCATCGATTGTACTTCATGTTTTAGTTTTGACTTCTTGTCTTTCCTGAGTGACACTTTCTGTTCGCCATCATATTGTAAGTATTTGTAAAACTTTAGCTTTTCGTTGGTTGCCAAAACTAAAAAGAGGGGGTCACTTTTCAGCTTTACCCTTTGACCCGTCCAGCGTGCATTTCTAGCCCTGAAGCTCATTGACACTCGAGATTCCTAAAACTTGACAAAGCAGTGACCTATAGAGGAGCCAACGGCTACACCTCACAGTTTGAAGGGAATAGCGATGCAACATTGGCACTTTTCATGTTATAATGTTGTTCACTCATTTTGTTAACTTTGGTTGTTTCTTCTTCTAGACAATAATCACCAGATTCCAAAACAAAAAAACTGTAAGTCTCTATGTCTTATGGTTCTGAAACTATAAACAAGTTATAAAATATATAAAATGCAATCCGAGTAGTAGAAACTTGAGACTGATTTTCATAATTGTGATGTCTCTCATTTCCCCTGAGGCCTAGGAAGTGGGAGGGCTCATCTTAAAGGCAGATATCCCCTTTTTGAATCTTCTGTAGAACTGTTTTGAATACTTGTTATTGTACCGATGATTCTTGGGAAGCTGAAGTGGTGTAAATTTGATTGGGAAATAGTGACTTTGTTTTTTATACATCAACGAAACAGACCTGGTCATGAAAAACACTGCTATGTAAAGAAATGTGCAAAAAACATATGTATGTCTCTTCAATGGCTCAATGGCACCTGTCTGTTTTTGCAGATGGCACCTGCTATTTGGCACCCCCTCTTCTGTATCATTGCAAACTCTAACTCTTTTACCTGGCCGATAGCCAATATTGCAAAATCCCCAGACCTCTACTTATAGTTCACTTATTACGTTGACAAAAAGTTCATGTTTATATAATCTTGAACATTTCACACTGCTGCCTGCAGAGGGAACTCCAGCCTCACTTTAAGATGCAAACCAACAGTCTACTCTGAATGTCTTTTCCACACACAGACATTATTTCACACTGAAAGTAAAATGGGCGTAGGTTTTGGCCAACTGAGCAGTGGTAAAGGTGTGGAAGCAGGAATTCAACTACAAGCCTTTGCAGGTTGTACTTCTTTCTCATGACTTATTGCTGATCACAGTCTTGTAGAAGAAAAATTAAATGCATAACTGATTGGGTTGTATTTTATTTAAGTTTGCTTCTGATGTAAGAACTCTCGTCAGTGCAGTTTCATGAGGTGTGCTACATATACATAACTAAGATGATCAATAGGTGCAGAAAAATAAAATCAATTACAGTAAAAGGGAAAAGTACAAAGAGAAAAATAGAAATGGAAAATGGAGTTGGTTATGGAAGCGTGGTGAGAAATGACAGCTTTAATAATGTGAAGCTTTCAGGCCACTCTAAAGCACCAGTAAGAACCTGTGGAGAGCACATACCTGTAGCACGGTTTTGGTGAAGTGTGAAAAATGCTTTCATAACTATATAACAGGTACGTAATGGGCAAAGGAGCACATAACTACTTCTGTGTAGTTTATTCTTTTGAAGTTGTTTACGAACATGTGCAAGTCTTATGTATTATCACCTATTTTAATGTATTTTTGCTCATTTTATACTAGCAATATTTATTCATATTGGATTTGACATTTTGCTAGTGTCTGTTAGTGTTTAATGTGATCAATGAAGAGGATCAATAAAGTTTAGTAGAGAATCTTTTGAGTTATAATTTGGGCACTCCATACTAAACATGAACAGAATCTCTTTGAATGCTTGAATTTTCATGTTCTGGTGAAGAAAACGCAAATACTCAACAGGGTAAAATAAATATGCATATTTAGCACACACATCACACAAGTACCAAATTAGTCAAAATTTGGTCCTTATTAATGTTTTGTCTCATTCTCATGAGAAAATCAAGCAGATTGTCCAGTAGAAGTGAAAAGCTGGCACTTAAAGGGATATTTCAGGATTTTTGACATTGGGCCTCATTTCCTAGTTATCCAGAGTGTTGTTGTCTGGAGATATATTTTTTTAAATTCATGCAGTTCTTATAATTTGAAGAGTTTCGTGGCGCTAGGCTAGGGCAAGGCTAAAGCATTTCTATGGTATCAGTTAGCCTGCATTAAAAACAGTCTGACCCACTCCACAGTGCACCTGAGGTAAATCACTTATAACGCCAGACTAACCATATAAAGGTCTGTGTCGATAGAATAATTTTTGAAATATAATTGACCTTGCATCACATGAATTACCGCATTTTGAGGGACTATTTTCTCGCAGATCACTCCGCCGCTACGTTAGCTTACAGCCACGAAGCTGATGCTGCTCAAATATAAGTTATTTTAAATGCAAAATGGTTAAAATTATCCTATTAACACACACATTTATATGGTTAGTCTGGCGTTATAAGTGATTTACCTCAGGTGCACTGTGGAGTGGGTCAGACTATTTTTAATGCAGTTACTCTCTCATTCTTGCAAGTATGGAGCTCATCGTCTTCTCTTAAGCTCCACAACCGCCAACCTTATCATATTTTCTAGATTTGAAACAAATGTTCAACTCTATTAATCACAAAAGAAAACTCACATTTCGATATTTAGCCCTAATAAGAACACAGGCTCTTGTATCCATCTGAAAGACATATTATTACTCTGCTACGTTGTGGAATCTGAAATTTACAGTAACTGCATTACCGTTACCGTAGAAATGCTTTAGCCTTGCACTAGCACAGCACCACCAGACTCTTCAAATATAAGGACTGCATGAATTAAAAATAATATATCTCCAGAAATCAACAACACTCTGGATAACTAGGAAGTGAGGCCCTATGTCAAAAATCCTGAAATATCCCTTTAAGCAACATGAAGCTAACATTAGCAACATGAAGCTAACGTTAGCATTATAGTTAGCATTCTCAGTTATTTATGAATTTATGGACCGTTGAACCACTTTGCATCTCTCCATTGTGTCTGCATCCTTATTTGGCAGAAAACACATCCATAATTTAGCAATAGTTTGAGTAGTTGTGGAGCAGTAAGAGTAAGTGTCCTCTAATGAGCAGGCTATCTTGTTCAAATACTATATTTTGAATCAGTTATTATATGAAATTGTATTCATTAATGGGCAGATCATTTGTGTGTGATCTGAGTCTTAATTTTAAAACATAAATAAAGACAAGTCCGTTATCCTATAAGTTTGAAAGCAGGACCCCTCCTCACGCATGCCCTTTCCGGTCTCTGCCCACCTAGTCCCACTCCTCTGTACTCGTTTCTGTGCCCCTCCAGCCCACAGCTCTCCCACTACTCTCTCATTCTTGCAAGTATGGAGCTCATCGTCTTCTCTTAAGCTCCACAACCGCCAACCTTGTCATATTTTCTCGATTTGAAACAAATGTTCAACTCTATTACTCTATTAATCACAAAATCCCTATATTTCAGCCCTAATAAGAACACAGGCTCTACAAGATGTGGAATCTGAAATCTACAAAGGCCCGTGTTTGGGTGGTACTCACGATGTAGCAGGGCTCGCAGTAGGCCTTCTTGTCCACGGCGTAGAAGGGTTTTCCGCGCAGTTTGCTGCTGCAGGTCATGCACACGAAGCAGTCCACGTGGAAGACCTGGTCCATGGCCGTGCAGCCGGTGCCCTCTCCCACCACGTTCTCCCCACAGCTGGCACAGCGCCCTGGGGAGAGGGGCAGGAGTCAGGCCAGATGGAGCAACAGACACATGAATTTAGGGAATGGCTCATACTGATTTATGTTAAGAGAAGTTTAGACTTCAGTGTAATCTAAGGGAATGCGGTCACTGCTCATAATATCCTTTTTCAAGGCTTATTCACACGAACACCACACAATAGTCACAGCAGGTATGTGTAGCTTTTATGCCCAACAATAAAAGTCCATAATATAATAATTACTTATCAATGTTATTTTGTTACCCTTACATTACTTCTAAATGTCCTAATACACACTCACCTTTACAACAAGTTTTATTACAAACTTCTTAGGAGGTACCACACACATTTTTCATATAAAACCAGCCACAAGCCGATATTGAATCCCAGACATCCTTTCCATTCATTTACATTGATTTTTGCTTTTGAAGTGACTTTCTTTGAAAGAGTGACCTTCATTCACAGCAAAATGAAAATGTGGTATTGAGAACAAGGCAACGGTAATGTAAAATACATTTTAAATGAAAGCAGGAAATAAAAGTGGTAAACGTCTTGCTATTCAGCTGCAGTTCTGGGTTAGACTGACTTAGTTTTCAAGGGGCCTGTTATGATACAGTGGGTTCTCTGTGCCGAGTCTCATTGGGATTGGTGTCACTAAATTGCTCCATGGTGCATGAATGTGTGAATGATGGTGAGTCTGTCTGTGTATGTATTTGATTTGTGGCATATAAAAAGCACTATACAAATAAGATTCCCTTGGTGTTTGAGCCAGTGCATTGTCCTATAAGTGCACCCCCCGCCTAAGGCCCACATTTCCATTACATTTAGGCTCTGCATTACTGCGAAGCACAACGATCTGTGCGACGCTCAGCTTTCGGACCCCACAAAACACTCCTTTCAAAACTTTAATTCAACACACCTCAACTCATCTCACTGGAACAAAGACTCGATAGGACTTACCTGCATCACTATACTTCCGTTGTCCAATAAAAAGATTTACATTTTTTTCCAGCCTCAATGTCAGAAGTCCCTAATCTTCATTTCTATTTCAAACATTAGATAAGCGCGGATTAAGCACTATAATTATCCCCCTCTAAAGACGCCACGCACTTAGGCAAAAAAAAAAAAAAAAAAAGTCTGACACGGCGTCATTTTTCCCAAAGTCTCGATAAAAAGAAAACTTCACAAGTTGGTCTTTGTGTAAAAAAGTGATACTACTGTTGCGAGCCGAGGCGGCAGATTGCGCAGTGCGAGACAGAGCATTGGGATATCTCTAATTGAGCGAGCGATATCTTTAATTGAGTTTAAGATGTCCACCACTCAATGCAACTTATCTTCAACCCAATTAATAACACTGTCAATTTAATTACCGCTATCTCCACAATAATAGGCTTTCAAAAAGATTTTTATTTTTGACACATCTGAGGAACGATGCCATCTCGCACAACCAGCACGATACAGTATATTTAATTAATTCTTTTTCTATAGATCTTTTTTGGGCTGTTTTTTTCTTCATTTCTCTCTGCATCTAAAGACTGATTTGCCGGTGATTGACACAGGCTGTTGTGAAGAAAGCAGTTCAAGCATTTTAACAGAGGGAGATAGACTATCAGATCTAGCCATTTTTTTCTTTTTTTCAAACACTTGTACGCCGTGTTTTTTGAAAATCGGAAACTCAAATGATGTGTGTCAGGTATCAGAGAGGAACTTTTGTAGCTCGGATGTTGCGGAGATGAGATGCGTGCATGACTGGAAGGCTTACTAATGCCTTTCTAATCTAACATCACTCTTTATCTCATCAATGGAGACAGAGGAAAGTTGCTCACAGAATCGCTAGACTACAACTTTTCCAGCAACACAGGCTCACTAAATACAGTGTTGGCAGATGTGTTTATTATCTGAATGCTATTGTTAGGGACAAAGAAATGATACATTATTTAAGACCATCTTATAGTTTGTCTGGTGATAGTATAACGTGGTTTTAAAGCTGTGGGTCATAAGTTGATTTATACATTCTCTTTAGTAGCCAGGCATTATGATTTATATGCAAAAAAAAAAGAAAAACAAAGTCATTAGTTTTGTTGATAGGGACTCCACCTATTGACTGAAACTCTCTGCTGAACGGAAGGACCAGTTCACAGAAGTATTAATAGGAACGTCAAAGTACTGTCGTCCTGAGATTTTTATGTCGAAATTAAGACTCTCTTCAAGTTAGAAACGTTATTATGGTGAGAGAACACAACAGAAAGGATTGTCATTTTAAGAACTAAAAAAGATTGTGGGCCATTGCAAAGGTATTCTTTGCATTGGTATTGATGTCTGAGACAAATTTCATTTCATGTAATGTCCGAAGATTGTCCTAAAGGCATCTGCCCAATTTCTGTATACTGTAGGTCATCCATGTTGATGTGCAGGGGTGTAACAAAGTAGAGGTATTTTAGAAGTATTTTCCTCCCCCTACATGTTCCAGCCATGTCCTCATGTGTAGAACGAGCCCAGACCTGTTCACCACAACTGCCTCTAAAATCACTCACTCAAAAAGGTGTTATTTCGGATCCGAAGTGCCGTCATGCACGAGAGACTGCAGTTATGCATAAGACCTGAGGTGGCAGTAGTGAGTATAAATATGACCAACTTGCATCAAGTTAATGTATTCATCGTTTCATAGTCATCATTTTGCAATATTCAACTAAACAGCTAAGAATAACTATCCTGGTTTTGTTTTGTTTAGTATTTGTTAACATTTATAGTTCAGTTAAATTATTACATATACACAGTATTTAGTTTGAATGCTTTATCTCGTTGAAAATGTTAATTTAGTCTAGTTAATTTCATGGTAATCAAACACAGTAATACCTGGTCCAGACAGAGGAGGTGTGTCCTCTATCTGGCACTCATATTTAAAGCCCATGTGCAAGGGGGAACTGGTTTAGAGTTTTCTTGTTTATCGAGTATTTTTGTGGTTGAAGTAACCTGGAAAAAACGTTTGCTGAAATAAACCTACCTGTGAGTCTAAAATCGAATACTAACCTAATACTCACCTGGGGGAGGGTCTAACAGCTGGGGAGAGTCTAAAAAGTGTGTCTTAAAATCACAGAGTAACCATCAGTGTAGCTGGGTACGTGTTTTTTTCCTGTTCTGTTTGTTTGATTTTGCAGTTATTTTTGTATATATGTAAATTTTGATTTTCCACATTACCACGATGAAGCTTTTTGAAAATAAATTTTAGTCATACAAGATTTTTGAGTCTGCCTGCCCATTTCGACCACTTGTGGCCAGCTTCCCCACAAGGTGCAAAAATAAAATCCAAAAATAATTGGTGCCTTTCTTTTTGAAAGGTCCAACTTGCATTTCAAATTATTTTTCAACATTCTTTTATGCAGTTGTGAACATCAAATAAAGAAAAATAATGTCAGTAAGATTGAATGTATTACTGTAACTGTGGTTGGTGGTGGTTGGAGGAGCCTCACCGTAACTGTGGTAACTAGCAGGGACTTGAATGAAAAAGCACCAGATTGTAAAGTGGCAAAATAAAAGTGGTGTATAGAGTATAACTAAAGAGTATATTATTATGTTTGAAAAATAGTAGCAAATACATTTATTTGGCTAATTTGTATCTCTCAAAAGGCCATCCGTTTTAGTTCACATCTTGCTTTAACATCTTGCTTTCGCCTCGGACAGATCTCAATTTCAATCGACGACAACAACACGAGCTTTCTGACATCTCCCTGCTCCCTGTAACATCTGTACCCACACCTCAATTACGAGCGTGTTACCTTCTGAGCGGGAGGCAGATTAAACAAAGGCGCGTCTCTCGGGGAGGGAAGCGCGTGGGTGTGTGCGGAGGGTAATCGCTTCAGAAGGCCCCGGGATCGCAGCGTGCCGAGCCTGTTAGCGCCTCCACATCACAGGACGTCCTCTCTGAGTGGATGGGAATGCCAAACACATCCCAAAGGGGCTCGCACTTTGAACAAGCCAAACCCGGCTCGGAAATAAAGGCCTTTCGCTTTTGGCAGTCTGTGATCGACGCGGGCCCTCAGGAGCTATTTGAATAAACTCGATTCAGCGCACAGGATGAACCCGTATGTACACAATGAGTAGAAATCCCCTTTGAGGCAGCGCACACGCAGACATGTATGAGACATGTCAGACCACACATGAGTAACCGCGTCACGTTACGGACCGAAACAGCAGGCGCCTCTGTATGTGCTTTGTGTTTGCTAACATAACGAAAGAGCAGGTCACAACACGAGAGAAGCAAGACAATTAGAAGGCATTATAGAAAATGTCAATTCGAATCAGCCTCGACAACAGAGCCTATTATGGTCTACATACATTGAGTCAGTATCGTTTCATTACAGTATTGTTATAGACACGATTCCCACAGCAGCATCTGATGAAGTGTTATAGTGAGAAAATTCACAAGGTGTACAATGTATAAAAACGATCCAGTGTCTCATTTTCCTTCTATTGTAATCGGCCATCCATCCATCCATGTAAGAATGTGTAGTGGTGGATCGATCATTGCCAAAACACCAAGGGCCAAACCGCACCATTGTAGCCCAAAGTAAAGAACCATTTTCTGCAAATACCAATGTTTGACATTATACATCACCCAGTGGGATGTTCTGCCAGGAAATTGAAATAATACTTTGATAAGTATTTGATCTCTTATTTGCATAATCATATTTCTACTATCTATACATCTCACCACCTAGCTACCTACCTACCTTGAATTTGCTGTCGATTACTTAACCATGTTGTCATACATCTCCCCATCTACAGTATCTACTTACCCATCTATCCATCTATCCATCCACCTATTCAACTATCCATCCACCTATCTATCCATCCACCCATCCACCTATCTATCCATCCATCCACCCACCCACCCATCCATCCATCCACCTATCTATCCATCCATCCATCCACCCATCCATCCATCCACCCATCCATCCAACTATCCATCCACCTATCTATCCATCCATCCACCTATCTATCCATCCATCCACCTATTCAACTATCCATCCATACTTCCATCCATCCATCCATCCATCCATCCATCCATCCATCCATCCATCCATCCATCCACTGACCTACCTTGAATTTGCTGTAGTCAGTCCAAAGCACAGATAAAGGTAGGGTATGAGCATGTGATGTCGCACTATTCCAATGTCTGGAGACAGAAATTTCTGGAATGGTGACCCCAATTACTTTTTTTCATGACTTTTTCCACACACAAAAAAACCTAGGTATTGTATGACCCTTTCCGTGCGATCCTAGGATTTTGTGTTGCCGCTCCACTGTTTCATCAAATAAAGTCAAAGGGACACAAAGACAAAAAATGGAAAGTGCGGTCGATCAACGTGTAAAAATATGACAAGCTGATATGGTATTGCACTGTGACGTAAACATTTTCCATAACATGTCGCCACGATCACCCTCAAAACTTTTTTTTCTTTATTTCAATCCGACTGTATAATCTAAGAGACTATTGTTTTACAAGCGCTCCACATCAATAATTCCCCACGGCGCCATCGGAAGTGAGCGATTTTGAGTCGCTTCTTCAGTCGAGGCGCTAAATAATGGAGAGCCGCAGCTGAAGCAACATGGTGTTTACCCGGTGGAGCTGATCCCAAATACTTTCCAACTATTTCTGCCGCGCATAAAGGAATCATGAAAGGCCCGCGCTCGCCGGCGTCCCCTTGCGCCGACAGTGAAACCACATTCTTAATATCTCACTTCAAATAGTTCCTGTACAAACCAATGCAATGGCGGCAGGAGGAGGGCTTCATTTACACTTGACTCACACTCTTTCATAGCTCAGCTTCAGAGGTGTCTCCTCTCTGCTACATGGAAAGTCAAAACCAAAGTCTTTTCTTCTTCTCTTTTTTAAAAGCGGCACATTCCCTGTGAGCTACAGAGGCTTCCAATGCTTAGACAATTTAATTGGATAAAAGGAAAAGATTAAAGAGGCCCTGACTGTGTTCCATAAATAATTGATTGCTAATGTATTTGTAGTGGCAAGGAGACGCTGTTGTTTGGTGAATGGGGGATGTTGAGTGGCAGAACGCCTTAGATTTCGCTCCGTCTTTGTTTTTTTCACGCCGCGATGTTGAAGCGCCATGAAAGGCAGAGAGGGAGCACACTTGCAGCTCAATTTGATCTTACATCGTCAGAAATCAAAGATCGTGCATGTAAAGAAGAATCGCAGGGAACTTTTTGGTGGGAGACCAAACTTTTCACACTATCTTACTAAAGAATACAATTCTGCTGGTGCAACGCTTGCAAAGCCCAAAGGCAGAGGCAGCAACTGTAGTTCCTATTCAAAACTAATAAAAGCTCCACAAAACCCACTCGGGAGCCGCAACTTAAGTTTGTGTTGGAAGAAAACGCAGACGATTTCATGGTTACATCACAAGTGTTTGACTACTGTTTTTAAACTATTAACACAAAAGATATTGTAATAGAATCTGAGGCTTTAGTTTCCAGGGAACAGGCGGAAAAGGCTGGTCAAAGAGAGAATTAAAGATATTGGAACTTTTCACAATCAAAGCAGGGCCAACAGGTCGACGATGGTTAGCAGCACAGACCACAGTTTAACTGGGAGCTGCTGCAGAGTCTTAGGCCTCAGTGTGTTGTTTATCTTTGGCCTTGGGTTAATCCTGTTGTTTCATATCGGCCCCGAGCCCTCTCAATGCAGCGGCCCTGAGGACCAGAAAAGAATAGCTGTCATCACTGTATTTCAGTCTGAATGCCTCCGCTCCTCGGCCGCTCTAATCTCATTTCCAGTGTCAGCAGATCCCGAGCTGAGCTGCAATGGAGGAGGACCACGTCGAGGCAAAATGTGCCACAAAGCATTAGCTCTAGCTCTGTCAGGGCCCCAGGGCACACACATGAGGAGCAGGTCGACTGTGGAGCGGAGCAGGCTGCAGACTGAACAGGTGAGTGTGTGCAAACATGTACGTCTGTAGTGTTTCTGTAGTCCATCTGCAGTGTATCTCTAATGCTCATATGTGTGTGTGCAGAGTGAGCTCAGTGCGAGGTCAAACGCTCACTCACAGTGAAATCTAGCAACGTGAGGCCGCGAGCCTCAGCTGGGCTCACACGCAGCTGATCCTGCAAGCCTCAGTGGATCTGTCTGAACGAGGCACCATGGCCCGGGACAGAGGGGAGGAGCTGGGCCTAGGGGCAGTCACCTCACGTGAACCACTGAGAGAGAGAAAAAATAGAAGAGCTTCTGTTGGCGGGAACAAGGCATCAGAGAGACTAGAAAGCAGCAGCAGAGGTCAGTGCAGCGGCGTCATAATGAGAGTGAATACAGCCTCTCTGTCTGTGTTCAAGTGCCCCCCACTCCGAAATCAGAGAGGCCGAAGTGTAAAGATGGTGACACAGCAGGAAAGCTGCACCGTTTATTTGGGTGGATAAAAGTGTTTTGATAAGCCGCTCGGCCCACTCTGCCATACAAAGCGTATTTGTTACAGAAGGCAGCTGTGATGGATGATCCGTGCCTATTGTGTCCTATAATCTAGTCTTTAGCTGTCATGTACTAATCCACTGTAGGTGGTAACAGTGATACACGGGCTTTGGACGAGTTACCATGTCACCAGACGCTCTAGTGAAGCCCCCTCCTCCTGCCTCCGGGTGGTCCGTGACCTCCTTCGGCGCCATTATACCCTGTGTGCTCTTGCCACTATACACAGGGGCAGAGACGGAGAGCGACTGTAGACATAAGTGCATCTCTTCAGGCTCTCACTCACAGCGGGACCGCGGGAGGATGTCAGACAATAACTACAGGCACTTTCTGATTATCTTTGTGTCAATTGTGTGCTCAGGCAGTTGTTTGCTCACCTCGAAGCAGGAGGTACAGCTCCTGCCAGAAGCTTTCTGGGGAGGCAGTTTGCATTTTTGCCAAGAGCCAACCTCTATGAACCATTTCTACTTTAAAATTAATTGTTCTGACAGTCAATAAGGCAACGTTTCAAAAGGCCGATATCCTTCATAAGATCCACAGACTCAAATATTCAGATTTAGAAGTCAGTACTAACTAAGACGTCACAGTCACCTCTAAACAATGTTTTTTTCTTTAATTACATTGCATTTTTGCAGCCGTATAAATTCCCCACATAAACACCCTGAATCCTTCTACCTAATGTGATTCTCCATGTGTGCGTGCGCGAGGTATTTCAGTAAACGTCTCTTTTTGCTCATTTCTGTTTTTAAGGAATTGCTTATTTATGAGCTGGGTTTTCTTTGCGCCGAAGAATTGAATTAGTTACATTTGAGCTGCGTTTTGTTTGTAGTTGGAGGGCTTTTTCTTTTCGACGTTAAACGGAAACCTTTGCACTCTAAATGGAGACGGTTTGTTGTAGTGGGTGAGAGCGAGGTGCTTGGCCGAAGGCACTGGGAGGGAGCGGGGTATAGGCAGAGGTGGGGCGGGACGGGAGGGGGGGGCTGGCGCTCTGTGAAGTGGGTTTGCGGCTGGTGGGTGGGTGTCTTGGAAAAAGGTTCGAGTCTGACATACATCCCACTTGTTATGACATGTAGAGGCACATTTGAAAGCCGACTCCTGAGAGGTTCCTTAGGGCGACCTCGCTAATATGCATATCCTTTCAGCGCAGTATCTAAGACAAAGCACAAACCTGTCTAAACTGCGAGGAGCCTATTAATACATTAAGTTCATGGAGGGAATACAAAAAGAAAGATGAAGTTTGTTCTGACCCACTTATCTCGGCTGATCCGCACATGGTTCAGGGCCCGGACCAGAGCGGCAAGAAGTGCAAATTGATTTCTCGCGCTGTGGGCACGGGGCATGTATTTGATCAAGTATCAAACTATTTTTACTCCACGAGAAAGGAAAGATTACGATTTTTAAATTCTTATTGAGCTTAAGGGCCAAACGTGTCTTCTCAGAATGAATCAGGTTCTACATTAACAACCACACAATGCGTCGCTAGAACTTGCCGTCTGTCCAGCATTTCGAAATCTTTGTTCACTGCATCGGACAAGACAGAACAGTCGCACTTTACTTTGCAGTACAGTAATAACATGATAATAAGATGGAAATGGGACAGTAAACAAACGATAACGAGGGATAATGCATTTTGCAGCCCTGTTTTTATAAGAGAACATTGTCCATGTTTCCTGAGTCTTGATACTGGGTGAAGGTTGAGGTGAGGGTCATGGCTAATCATATTACAATGAAGTGAATTAGGTACGTGTCCTGTTTCCACAGTTGGGCCATGGAGATCCGAAATGTGCTCCCTAGACTATAAAAGGCTATACAAGGGGCATGCCAACTTTTCCACCCCAAAAAGTAGTTTGAAGATTGATGGCGTTATCGCCCTACCACTCAAAGCAGGAAGACAGCGCCACAGCCTTTTACAATCAGCTGACTAGGGATGCACCGATCCGATACTGGTATGGAATATTGGAGCCGATACTGAAAAAAACTATATTTGGTATCGGCTACAAGTATCCGATACTGAACCGATACCAGTTTTGGCTCTCAAACGCCTTAAAACATAACTTTTACCACCTAAATCTAACGTATGTATGCTACATATCATTGGAACGCTAAGAACCAGGAGAATTCAATCGCTTAGTTAGTTGTTTGATTGCCACGCAAAAAGCCGCTGTAAGCATCAGTATGAGGCTAATGCTAGCTAAAACTAATCATGGCTGGGACAGAAACATAGAAATACCTAAAGCCTAATACAATAACATTGACCACTGCTGAAGCCAAGTGTTTGTATTTTAGTTTAAGAAATAACTGATCTAACATTGTAATGATCAGATCACTTCATGTCAGTTGTTTATATTAATGTAGCCTAAAGCCTGTCATATACCCAAGAATAATTGTAGAATAATCCAGTGATCCTTGTTAAATGTTTATCCAAGAGTTTATCAATAGATATAACTGATAAGTGATCCGTAATATCATGACAATAAAATATGACTTTATCGATCTTAAAATGGAGAAAAGAGTCAATTAAATGTTTCACTCAGCGAAAGCTACTAAGAAAATGGTATCGGTAAATATCGGGTATCGGCAGATAGCCTACTCAAAACCCAGTATCGGTAGCAAAAAAGCTAGATCGGTGCATCTCTACAGCTGAGCATATCACAACAAAATCACACAAATTTCAACTTAACCTGTTATCTGACGGCTTCGTTTTAGGGTTAAAGTTAGGGTTAGCCATTATGAATATCCAAATCTCAAAGCGAATTGGCAGGAGAGCTTACAGCCTAAATGCCAGCGTGATACCTCATTTAAAAGCCAAGACTTTCTGGTTTCTAAAACTATGTGTAAAATCTGTGTGGCTGAAACATGCATCACATTTGCCGTTCCTAACCCTAACCATAACCTGACCCTAGAACGCTACGAACTGAGTGTCAAATCAAATGCAGACACTCATTTGGCTGCTTTGGCCATGCTTCCGCTGTGCTTTTTATACTTTTTAGAGCTTTTACCAAGTTACAATGTTGTTCTTGCATCAAAAAACATACCTGGGCCTGCGTTTCAACCCACGCGTGCATCTTTGAGTGATCCGTCAATCTTCACCAGAGGTTATTCTTAGCATCATGGCGGAGATCACAAAAATCCTTACCTCACCTCTCGCAAAAAGAGGACCAAACTACCTGATATTATTTGTGGTTTTAACACTTGTGGCGCATCAGATTACACCATTAGGTTTGACGGTTTCTGAGTGATTCCGTCGTGGGGTAAAGATGCTAAAATGCAAATCTCGTACTGAGAATGTAACACAAAGCACAGAACTGTCTAAACGGCGAGCCTATTAAGACAATAAGTTGAGGAAGAAAATAATAAAACGGAAAGCTGAAAGTTAGTTCCGACCCACTTACCTCGCCTGATCCCGCTCTCGACTCCAGCCCGGACCGTTACTGGAGTTTTGTCTCTCCTCCAAGATCTCTCATAAAGGTTTCATGCGAGGTGTCTTATAAATTATGAGGACACTTGCAGCCGACATTTAGAGCAAAAAAAAAAACCCTGCCAACACATTTTTTCTTTTGTCTTTTTATTCAACTTCTTCTGTTTAGCTGGGTTTTTCCCAACAGCTCCAAGTACAGTAAAAGCGCACGAGTTTCTGATCATTTCTGATACGAACATTACGGAAACATTTATGCCGCTGCCAGGGAATCTCTAAAGCAAATCTCAGAGTATAAATATTGATTAGGTATTAAACTTTCACGCGGTAGGACATTATTATCCTATATGACTGCACAGCTAACATCGACAAGGACATGAAGAAATCCTTAACTTGTCATTGGATTTTAAAGAAACACCCAGTGAAGTATCATGATGATGATGCCAACTGTGAATAATGCAAGAACGCTAATCATTTCAATTATTCAGCCTTATGTCCTGGTTTTTGCTTGACAGAAACGTAGTGGCGACAAAATATTCCAAGTTGCGCTCATGCTCAAAATGCCAAGGCGCGCGTGTGTTAGAAGCAAGCCGTGCAGCTGTGTCTTATTAGATTTCCACAAACACAGTACACCTACGCAGCAACCTAAGTGGATTACACATGACGGATGATGACATTTGGAGAATAGGCTCTTTCAGATTACTCCGATCTGATCTGGAACTCTAAATCAGGACTAATCAGCCGCTTTTCAAAAGGCAGCCTCAATCACACGCAGCAGTTTTTGGCTCGAGAAGTGGGTTTTCTCTGAGAAAAGCCGTCTCTTTTGTGAAGCATCATTTTCAGGTTTTTATAAACGGGGGGGATTTTGGAGAATGTGACAGTCATCGAAGGCCTGACTGGAGCCGTCAGTCTGAGAGGTTAAGATTGGAAAGGTGAAGCACAAGGAAGCAAAAGGACTAATGGCACTGCTAGAGATGCATTGATCCAGGTTTTTTTGCTTCCGATATTCACCGATACCAAGAGACTTTCTTAAAAGTGGCGCTTTCTGAGTGAAACATTTTGGACTCTTCTCCACTGTAAGATTGATAAAGTCATATTTTATTATCATGTTACAGATCAATTATCAATTATATCTATAGATAAACTCTTGGATTAACATTTAACAAGGATCATTGGACTTCTCTACACTATAATATCCTTGGGTAAATGATATTAGGTTACATCATTATAAACAACTCACATTAAGTGTGTATATAATATACTGTATTATATATATATATATATATAAATAAAAACTCTTCCTCACCCTCCACGGGTGGTCTCTTTTTCCTCCAAGCTCGGGTCCTCTACCAGAGGCTTGGGAGCTTGAGGGTTCTGCGCAGTATCTTTGCAGTTCCTAGAACTGCACTTTTCTGGACCGAGATGTCTGATGTATTTCCTGGGATCTGCTGGAGCCACTCCTCCAGTTTGGGGGTCACTGCCCCGAGTGCCCCAACGACCACGGGCACTACTGATGCCTTCACTCTCCAGGCCTTCTCTAGCTCTTCTCTGAGCCCATGGTATTTCTCTAGAGTCTAGAGTCTAGTTTCTGGTGTTCCTTTTTCCTGATGTTGAAGTCGCTTGGTATTGCTATGTCAACCACCACGGCTTTCCTCTGCTCTTTGTCCACCACCACAATGTCCGGTTGGTATATATATGTATATGATGCGGGGCGTATTGTTTTAAATGTTGTAATCTGTAAAGCACTTTGTGATACCTTTCGCTATGAAAAGCACTTTATAAAGTTTGATTGATTGATTGATTAAGTGATCTGATCATTACAAATATGTATTTTCTTAAACTAAAATACAAACACTTGACTTCAGCAGTGGTTATTTTATTTTATGAGGCTACTTTAGGTATTTCTGTCATAGTTTCTGTCCCAGCCTTGATTAGTTTTCGTTAGCATTAGCATGCTCAAGCTAGCTTTAGCATGCTATTGCTAACTGGAGAATTTTGCGCATGATCAAAAAAACATGTGCGAAGGTTAAAACTAACTCAGCGGTTGAATCCCTCAAGTTCTTAGCTTTACAATGACATAGCATGCCCATACTCACTTATTTTTAGGTGGTACCAGCCAAAACTGGTATTGGTTAAGTATCGGATATTTGTAGCCAATACCCGATATCGTTTTTTTTCATGTTCATTGGGGGTCATTTCATCCATGATGAAGACCTAGTGGTTGAAACATATTGGCTTGGCCATCTATATAAAGGCCTTTTAAGTACTTCCTCGTGCTGTTCATATTTGTTTGGAGTGCCTGGGTTTGCTGCTTTTTTGCGGAGCTTAACTGTCCTTTTTAAGCTTTAGAGTTAGTTTCTGCATTATGAGGTCTTCGATAATATTGTGATCATTTCCTACCTTAGTACTTTAGCTTTTGTTATCGTGACAGGCCTACACCCAATGTTTTAGAAAGGACAAATTTACCCTTTACCTTAACTTACCCAAAAAGTGACTGTTGCGAGGAGATGGGGCTAAAAGGGTCAGCAAAAGAAAACAATAGTAATATACTGTATAATCTCAATGCATTAAAGCTCTAATCCATGGCCTAACAACCAAACAGTGCCTTGGTGGAGGTCTGCCCTTTCCTCCCGCACTTCTACAGTTGAAAAATGTAAAGTAGAAGGTCGCCCCTGACATCACAGAAGCCAGAGTGTAACATTAACTCAAGTGAATGAAGCCCCTGTGGACCCCGGAGAGCTGCGGATATGGATGTTTTAGATTAGAAGCTCATCAAAGACATTAGTGACACCGATAAAAAAGTTGGCTATAGGAAGACAATGATCCTGTCCAACGTCGCGCTGCAGCCCCCACTTTGATTAATCTTGTTAATGACTAGCCCTAGGGTTTAATCCGCTCGACCTCTTCCTCGCAAAAAAACACAGAAATTCTTAGTAATTAAAACAGGCTAGTAAGTGCACAGGGAGTTTCGGATTTAGCGGGGAAAAAAGAGAAGAAAAAAAAAAAGAGTGAAGAAAGAAAGCCGGACTTGAGAGAAGCTAAACATGTCTTTGGTGAGTTTGTGGACAGTGTTGAGCGGGGGAGGACTAACAAGAGCAGCACTGAAGCTTTAACTAATGAGTCCCTGCAGTCACCTCAGTATCTCTCTCACTTAATTCAGCTGTCGTCTTGTTTAACCACACCATCGCCCCCTCCTCCAAACCTTACTCCCGCGCAGTGCAACATCCCGCCACTGTCAGCTAGGGGCACGCACGCGCGAGCCCTAACGCGTTGTGGCTACCTCAGCTCACATATGACCCATTTATCAACTCCCGTGTCCTTGTTTTAGCCGCCTTTAGCCAGCGAGCGTGATGGTGATGGTTGGCGTGCGGCGCAGACTAGCGGGTGCACGCCGGGCCAGTGTCACATACGCGTACACACAAGCTAAATTTAGGACACACGCTGCATTGGGTAAAATGCGTATGACTGCGCTTTGCTGCACTGCATCCCTTTCCCAATCGGGCTTATAGGTGGCAGGTTTGTTCACAACATCCAAAACTGAAGGTTCGGTTTTGAGCAAAATGTTCAAGTGAGGTCAGCTTTGGGACACGGGGGGAGAAGAAAAACGTACAAAAGTTATTTATTTAAATCCATAGGGTCGCAGGTGATGGAAAATTAGGACTGTTACCATAGCGATATACAATTCTACCTTTTGAATGGTCAGAAGCCAAGGATGTACTAAAAGAACTGGTCCGGCCCCTTCTCGCCTGTCGTTTGTTTGATTAGCGACTTGTAAAAACAAACAGTGTACAGGCAATATATACAAGTGCAGTTAAATGTATGAACAAAAAAAAAGCCAAACTCCCCCCAAATAACAGACACTGATGTATAAGATGTGCAGTTGCGTGTAGCTAACGTCATCAAAACAAAACAGGAAGAATGGGGGAAAGAGAAGGAAAAGCAAATCTGACTGCAGTTTTGCTCGGTGGCATTATTACTATTTTCAGTTTATATTTTGCCAAAAGTGACTCAAAAGTAACTCAAAGTAGTGTAAATCAGCTACATTTTTGAAACGATAAAATGTAATACAAACATATTACATTTTTATGGCTGTAACTACTAAGACTAAGGGTATTATGCTTTTTTCAATCACATAGCACCAGTCTATAGCATACTACAATGATGACGTAACCTTCTGTTGGTCTGTATATGCAGTAAATTAAAATAACTGCCTTGAATAAAATTACTCTCTCAAAATGGCTGTACTGAACGTCTTGAAATAGGCCTCTGTCTCTTTAAGAAGCTTTCCGACACGCCCCCTTCAGCACACTGTTGTGGCATCTAAACAACACTACTGTGCGGGGAGGGAGCTCTGCTGAGCTGAGGAGCAGTGGTTGGTGGCTTGGCTGGTGACAAAAGGTCCAGAGGCGTCTCCAGGAGGTGGGGGCGTTCCTAGGAGGACTGAGGCATAGCTACACCTAAAATGGCTGCCGTCTAAGTTTTTACTGATTACTCAAAAATATGTGAATGAGCCAAGGCAACACTCCAGGCATGTGTTTAATGAGGGAATGACATAATAACATGATATAAAGCTTGAAAAAGTCGATTTTACATAATACCCCCCTTTAAAGTAACTTGCTCAACACTGAAAACAAGCTGCTCAAGTTCAGTTACAGGGCACTTAAAAATGTTTGTATCGCCCAAAAAGTAACTTTTTAAGATTGACACCGTCCATTATCTTTGCAAAGGTTCTAATAATGATGTTACTGTCACGGAAAGCTACAGGTAGTGGACTAGTGCAAGGGTCAACACCTCTAGACGGGGGCAGATGGTAGAGCGGGTTGTCTCATGATCGGAAGGTCAGGGGTTCGAATCCCGCCTCCTGAAGGCTGTCGTTGTGCACTTGGGCAAGACACTTCACCCACCTTGCCTCCAGTGTCTGTGTACATTGGTGTATGAATGGGAGAGTGGATCATTGCTGTAAAGCGCTTTGAGTGCCTAATGTAGGTGGAAAAGCGCTATATAAGTTGAGACCATTTACCATTAGAAGCCCCTAAAGGCAGGTTCAGTTCCTGAACACGTGGGCCTTTCTGAGTGAAGTTTGCATGTTCTCCCCGTGTCTGGATGGGTTTCCTCCCTCCAAAACGTGCACCATAGATAAATTCTCCAGTTTAGTGATTCTGACCATGAACCTAGTTCAAGATCTGGAGACAAGCCACAGGGTGCAGCATTGAAGTGAAGGACGGGTAAAATGCAGAGGGGTCAATAAAGTGGACTCTAAAGGAAAAAAAAGTCATTAATACTATTATAAAGATGTAAAAAATAGTTAATAGAAATTCAATGTCTGACAAAGTAGAAGTGATTTTTTTGTACTTAAAGCTTTAATATAATACTGTAGTCTCAAGGACACTAGCTTGTCAATGTTAGAAAGAGGCAGATATGAATAAAAAGCATTGCACACATTTCCTACATCTCTAAATCTTCTCATAGGGATGCACGGGGACAGACCATAACTCTACATCTATGCTCTGAGAAGCTGTATACTAGCAGGTGCACGCGAGGCCAGTGACACATGTGCACGCAGGACGAGCTAAAATGAGGGCGAGCATTGCACTGTAAACAAAAAGGCTACACTTTGCTTAAGCCAGCAGATCTGTTTGACCCGTGTCTAGTGTGAACCAATTAACGTCTTTATTCAGCGACGGCGCAGCAAACGTGGAGCCCAATCATCCTTAATACCAGTTAAATACAAGTCCCTTTGCTCAAATACACCTCCACACGGCGTCATGGTGCGAGTGCGATTAGGTGATGATACACGGCCCACTGCTCCGGCCCATTCAAAGCCTACACAGAGCAATCTAATGGGCATAAGAACTAATTCCAGGGCAAAGGAGATTAAGGGATGCAGAGGAGAGAGCAGCAATCCTCCCCTCTGCAATCCTATTCTGCAAAATAGTATTAAAATTATTTTGGAAAAACCTTGGCTGCGTCTTTCATTCTCAAAAATGAAAAAAATAATATATCAAACGTTTTTGGAGAGAATAGGAGGAGATACAGACAGACAATCAGAGAGGATCCAGAGGAATGTGCCACGCGTCCAAAGGCATTATCTGTGACTCATAATATCACTGTGGAATGGACTGGTATCCTTTGATCGCGTTGATGCGGTCTCGACTAAACCTGTAGACTGCTGTTTGAAAAGTGCCGCAGCAGCAGACAAATGCTACACAACATTGCATTGCATAGTATAGTTACACATTGTGCATTAATAGATTAACATTTACAAATAATGTGTGTGCAATACAAATAAACAAAAACAAAAACTTGAAGTAGACTAAAAAAAACTACACTGAATTAGGCAGAAGCAATGTAATGCTTTTTAATGCAATTTTAATGCCCAAATTCGATATTTTAATGGCGCATGAAAAACATGGGCAAATTTTTTATTGCTTAAAGGGGGGTATTATGCTTTTTTCAATCACATAGCACCAGTCTATAGCATACTACAATGATGACGTAACCTTCTGTTGGTCTGTATATGCAGTAAATTAAAATAACTGCCTTGAATAAAATTGCTCTCTCAAAATGGCTGTACTGAACGTCTTGAAACAGGCCTCTGTCTCTTTAAGAAGCTTTCCCACACGCCCCCTTCAGCACACTGCTGTGGCATCTAAACAACAACACTGTGCGGGGAGGGGGCTCTGCTGAGCTGAGGACCAGTGGTTGGTGGCTTGGCTGGTGACAAAAGGTCCAGAGGCGTCTCCAGGAGGTGGGGGCGTTCCTAGGAGGACTGAGGCATAGCTACACCGAAAATGGCTGCCGTCTAAGTTTTTACTGATTACTCAAAAATATGTGAATGAGCCAAGGCAACACTCCAGGCATGTGTTTAATGAGGGAATGACATAATAACATGATATAAAGCTTGAAAAAGTCGATTTTACATAATACCCCCCCTTTAAGATTTGCAAACATTTCATCCAAAAGAGGAACGGGCAACTTTTGAGCAAATAAAATGTTTTCAATATCAGCCTAAACAAACCATTATTTTTGTATTTGAGGAATTTTTACAGTAAAATTGTTGAGCAAGGTCATCATTTTCCAAGAAATGTAGATTTAATGCTGGTTTGAATTCAACTTAATGCTTTTTAATTATATTTAAGGCCTTGATCTTGACACAATTCTTCCAATGCCTTGTAATGTTTCTTAATGCCCAGCGGAAACCCTGCAGTCCTCAAAGTTTTTGTGAGCTCTCAGTCGTACAGGAGCTTTACATCGTAGACAAAGTTCTTGCGTCATCATCTGTTTTTCTTCAGGGATAAATAACTCGGTCACATTTCAGCTTGAAAAGGCACGAGACTGCACAGAATCTGCAAACATTCACCAACTTCCTCCTTGTCCGTTGCATGTTTCGTAACTACAGTAGAGATGTGGGGCCTAATGTTGTGTTTCTAAACTCAGGCTGTAGACTAGACCTCTGCGCTGACGAGGTGCGATCTGTGTAATCTTCCACTCCAGACTAAACGCAGTAAGTGGGTTGAACGGAGGCTGTAAATGGGCTGGACAGACACTCATGGCGAATGGCGATGTTTTGTACAATAGTGGTGCCTCCCCAAGCGTTTTCCTCATACAGACCAATATTTTCTGCAGAACAGCGGTATGTTCTCTTTCTCTCGGTACACAGTTTAACTCACATGACAAATTACAAACTTTATTCCTCTGTAACAGCCTGAAAATGCTGAATTAAGCACATCATGCCACGACCCCTTCTTTCTAAGCCACGCCCCCATGCTCTGGCCACGCTATGTTTGTTTCCCCGCAAGATTTCACGCTCGTCTGCACTAACGCTGTTGTTGTGCCAGGCGAAAGTCCAGATAGAAACCATCAGTGGTAGTAAAAGCCATTACCATGGAGATATCACATATTTAAATAGGACAATGTCAATAATTAAGTGCACGCACACAGCAGGAAGCACAAGAATGAACTAAAAACTAATTTCGATGTGGCTATTTGATCATACTTGAATTGGATCAAGCAGAAAGTCTTACATTGTCTTGTAAGTCTGCCACAATACTGTGAAAGAATGTAGAAAGTTGTAGAAAGAGGCACCACAATCTCAACATCACTATCAAACTTTACCGCGATGCCGTTTTTAGCGCTGGCGCCAATCTACACTTGTTACACGATTATCGGCACCTTCCTGGATAAAAACGTCAGATTTGGCGCGAACAGATGTGTTTCTAGTGATGCCGCGCTGAGTGATAATGTTTACAAAACCACTTCAGCAATTTAACAAAGCCCATCCACCGGTTTCAAAGCGACTTGCATCCTGTTCGTGCGACACGTGACTCACGTGCTAATTTTAGCCACTTTAGCAAATCTCACCAGTAAGTGCAACGCTGTGAAGTGACTGTTCTATTTCCAGAGACGCACACGAGCGCCTTCTGCATTAGCACCATTACACAAGGCTACGATGAGCGAGGCCTTTGAGCAGGATAATAGCAAACAAAGTGCGAGGCCAGAGCTGTGGACCCATAGATCCAGTAGAGACACAAGTTTCTAAGGCAACAGGTACACAGACATCATTATGGTGATTGGAAAGACTGCACAGCGGTAGTTTTACGACAAAACACGACCAAAGACATATAGAAAGAAAGAGCAAAAATACTTTCAATTACATTCGATTGTTACGATAATTTCTTTATGTATAGATTATAGGAATGATTGCCCTTGCTTTCTGTGTGTTTCCATGTTCCCCATGTCTGTGTTTCCCCTGCCACTAAGAACATGTACAATAGGCCAGGATGAATGAGAGTGTGTTTGAGAGTGCGTGTGGGGGACAACGGATGCAATTAGCCCAAGGCTACAATCCGGCGTGGCGTGTTTACATGCATGAGACCCATGTATGTTCATTAACATGCACTGTCCCGACAAAATAAACAATAGTCACAAATACTATTGAACTGATAACTCTTAAATAAATAAATACACTTTAAATAGTCACAGATAACGTTTGTATCACTGAAAACGTTTGCAGAATGAGCTGTAAAATGTAAACCAAGTAAATAAAGTTAAATGATCTACTTTGTGATGCTCAGATGATGCCGTCATAAGATTCTCCCACAAAAACAAAGAGTCTTGGTAGAAATGTAAAAACAAAGTCATAGACTGTGCTGTATTTGCAATACTTGAGTTATTCGTTTTGACAATATGCAATTCTTTTTTATCCAATCAAAAGACAAAAGTTTTGAAATGTTGCGTTTCTGATCCCAATGCACAGGACGTGATATCGCAGGTTTATCATCTGCCTTCATTACTTTAATATTACAGAATGTGTGTTCAAAGGCAGCAAGTAAATCCGCCTTTGAATTGAACTCACCAAAGTAATCTTCAGACGGAGGGTGGTCCATGTCGAACAGCATCTTCTTGGTGAGACGTTCAAGCTCATCTTCGGGGTGGGCCACGGGAGCGCTGCCCTGCAAAACCACAAAAGCAACTGGTTAAATGACTCTGTTCACCCCCCGCTCATGAGCACCTGAAATCTCCCTGTTAACACTCCTGGAGCGGCTGCATATGTCCGGCTTCACCTTAAAACCCGTCTTAAATAAATCAGGGTGAAGCGCTGCCTCAAGGTCAAAAACACACATAGCCCGGAGTGTAATTGGGATGCGCGGGACGGTCCCGGATCGGCGTCTCCTCTTCTGAGACTCCTGACCCTGGCTCAAACCTCGGTGAGAAGGTTACAGACATCCTCCTGTGCAACGCAAGTAAGAGTGCAGGAAGGTGTAACCCGGAGTAATCCTTGTATTTACACACACACAAAAAAACACAGACAAAGAAAGCGATCCTGGCCTGGTTTTACCTCAAGAACACTTTCGAGATAAGGTCAAAAGATGTACAAAGCATAAAGGATTTAAGGTAGGAAGCGTTTTAAGAGCCTAATCTGTGGAGATGTGAGACGTCTAGAGATGTGCTTGGGTTTCCTTGTGCTCTTTCTTATTATAATGCAGCCGGCGACATCTGCCTGCTGTGCATTCGCTTGACATTTGGTGCCAATCATTCACACGGGGAATATAGCCGCGGTCCAATCCCATCTTAAGAGGTGTGTGTCCTTTGCAGACGCCCCAGAGACCTGAACCGAAGCCAGTGACACCCGCCATACGACCTTCCCTAGATCTAAACCGGCCCCGGATCTTTACTCCCCGCATTTGATTTTCAATACGGCGACACGGCCCGAGATCAGACGCGACCTTTGAGCTTCCTTCTAATTATGACATCGGGGAGTTTGTTTTGTGCTCGCTTCTCGCCGGTTTCGACGGCAGAGCAGAAAGGATTCGGATTTGTCAATAGCAGACGGAGCGGAAAATGGTTTTATGTTCAAATTGAAAGAGTAATCATGGAGCGGGTCGTACGGCTAATCCAGGAGTTATTGATGACGAGCTTTGTTTGTGTGCAATATTTATTCGTTGGACTCGGTGACTGTGTGAAAACTCTTTGAATGACGGGTTAGATATTAAGGAATTATTATTCGTGGGCTAAAAGAGTTTGGGAGTCAGAAGCTCGTCCCAGAGCATTTTGTATTTGCGTAATTCCGTGAGAGGAAGTTAAATAAATGGTGGAAATGGTCTGTCATCCAGCAAGATAATTATATTTTCTACTTTTAAAAACAATTCAGTTGGACTTTGGGCAAAGGTCAACAATAATGAATCGGGCCATGGTCCTATTAAAAACAAAACAAAATGTACAGCAACATTTTCAAATTAAAACAGAAATATAAATCAGTCCTCGACCCCCAACTAAAATTGATAAACATCTGTGGAAAATCTGAAAAACAATAAACAATACAAAGCAACCTAAATGGTTTCAAACTTATTAGACACTACATTCCAAAGCAGGCCGCCCTTCTGTACATGCACACTATGGTATTCTTATATATATCATACTGCATCCCCTCCTGGAACCGCCACCTCAACGTGGTGGAAGGGTTTGAGCACTCAAATGATCCTGGGGGCTCTGTTGTCGGGGGGCTTCGTGCCCCTGGTAGGGTCTCCCATGGCAAACAGGTCCTAGGTGACGGGTCAGACAAACAGCGGTTCAGAAGCCCCTTATGAGAGACCAACAGGCCCGGTTAGAACCATGTCCTTCTGTGGACCCACCACCTGCAGGAGGAGCCATAGGGGCTGGTGCAATGTGATTTGGGCAGCTCCAACTTCTGCCCCCACGACCCGGCAACGGACCAGTGGAAGAAAATGGATGGATGGATGGATGGATCATACTGCATGACGGCATGGGCCCACGCCGCTCCCTCAGCCACAAAACGCATCATGGAATTATACAATCAAACTATAAAGATTATGGACAAAAAGCCAATCCGCTACAATCACTGCAATATTCTTCAGGAGTATAAACTGTTATACTTTGAAAGCTTTAGTGATTTATGCCTCCTTAAACTAACATCTATACAGCTGTATAGAGGAACTAACGCTCAGTTCATTTATACAGAGACAAAACAGCAACAGAGGCTCCATCAGTAACAACTGTACAGTTCCTCACCGCAAGACTTCCTTTGGTCCGTCTGCCTTTACGTATAAAAAGTGCAAAGTTGTGGAACTCACTGCCCACTGAACGTAAAACCATATCTGAGGTTAAAATGTTCACTTCTCGAGTTAAGTCTTGGCTGAAATCAAAACAGACCTGTTCCAATTTAGCACTGAGTTTGTGTGAATGAAGGATTTGCACAGTGTATAAAGGTAAGTTTTAGAATTAAATTGAAAATGTACTTGTAGTGTAGTGTTGAAAGGCCCAACCAGGGACTGGAGTTGAAAATTAGCACTATAGCTAAACACTCTTTTTGCACAGCATCAACTACAAACTTGTTTTGTACTAGGCCTCAGTGTCAAATAAATACATATCTAAATAAATAAATACATATCTAAATAAATAAATACAGGTTTCCCCAAATAAAGAATTATGACAAAGAATTAAAAAACAAACAAACATGGACCCATTGGGGGCAACTTTTCAATATAAAGTGGTCCCCTTGTTCACAGAAATCATACCCAGTTCATAGGAGCACTGAGAAATTGTGAGTGACTTAAGCTAAATGTAATATTAGATGTGCTTTGCTTCCCTGAAAAAGTGATTCTAAAATCTCAGTGCGACTTTCCTGGTTTAAAAAAATGAAGCCTCAACATGATTTCCTCACATTCATATGTCAATCCGGCGTTTTAAATCTATGCACCATCTCTATTTAGAAAACACGGGCCCAAGTGTGTGGATTCCTTGGCACTTCTTCAGCCACTCAGCCACATCGAGCTGATCGCATCACGGAGGATTAACACAGACATGAAAGAAACATTCCTCGGCGGCTGCACAAGCCTCTATTGTCACTTCAAATTACATGTTTTTAATAACGCAAAATGGCCCAGGCATGTAAACACTGAGGCAGACGAATAAAGAAAAGGCTTCGTATCAAAGAGAGGCTGCGGCGGTTGACAGTGGGCTCATTACGGCTGCGTTGTTAGTTTGAGACACTTAAGAGCTCGATTTTGCACTGTTAATCTTAGCTCCACATCAAAAGCGCGCGGGAGAGGAGAGGAAATGTTGCCATTACCTGAAACAGACTTTTGAGTTTAAGCTTCATTTATAGCTTATCCACTTGCTGACACCCCGCAGCAACGCACTGCCACAGAGTTTAAAGCACCTTGTTAGGGAGTCTTTTGTGACAGCATAGAATAATTTTTCACTTGAATAAGAGAAAGAAATTGCTTCCCCGCGTGCTTTATGATTGCTTCGCAGTTCCTGTTCAGCCTTTCACAGACAACAATGGGAGCTATAGAGTCGCTATATGTGGCACAGACAGGATTTTCTGTTACGTCTGGCTCAATTCTGTAAATTGTTTGGCCGTGCCCTCTGAAACTCGGCAGCGCTTTACTGAAGTTTAAATTTGGCAAAGATTAGGTTTTTTTTTTTTGCAAACGATTTATCGAAAGCTTACGAACCTTGGAAATATGACACATTGTACTTTCCAGTCATTGCCAGAGTGATACAAATCTAAACATGATTAGCATATCTTCTGTGCTCAGCTGCTGATTCATATGCAGGTTTTACAAACAGTAAGATGCCTTGTATTGGCACAACCCATTTTCTTACAACTACACCACCTTGCAAATGCCCGATCTCGTCAAATCCTGGAAGCTAAGCAGGGTCGGGTCTGGTTAGTACCGTATTTTCTGGACTATAAGTCGCTTTGGAGTATAAGTCGCACCAGCCAAAAAATGCATAATGAAGAAGAAAAAAACATATATAAGTCGCTCCAGAGTATAAGCCTCTACCGGCGATGTTAAAGCACCAATTTGCAAACTCGTTCCTCTAGCTGTGGCCATGTAGCCAAACATTAGCTGTGTTTGTTTTCTTCATTGCATAGGGTGACCAGTTTTTCTGATTAAAAAACTGGGACACTATTTGGGCTTTAGTTGCATGGTCAACAAGGGAGCCATTTATTGACTGTTTTTCCCATGCTAAATGGTAAATCTGCTTGTTACTATCTTCCACCATGCACCAATCAGCATTAACGTGATAGACTTGATATTTTTTTTTATTGGCTTCTACTTTGTAATGGACATTTGCAAGGCCCAAAGACATGAATTTTCAAGCAAAGTTTGTTACTTTGTGGATCATATTGGCCAAAAACTGGGACACTTGGGACAGATCCTGTGTAAAACTGGGACAAATGAATGGTTTTGGAGGAATATGTGGGGACATGGGACAGAAGACTCAAAACTGGGACTGTCCCGGGTAAACTGGGACGTCTGGTCACCCTATCATTGCAGTAAGAGTAACCTCCGCTTTTCGCCAGTCCCTCACAAGTTTCTCGCTCACTCCAAACGTTCTTTCTGCTGCTCAATTACCATTTCCAGCTGCATATTTCTGGTACTGGTAAACCAGCCTAGAGCGCCCTCGAGCGGCTGTCAGGGTGAAAATAACAAACATATGAAATTATATATTTTGATAAAAGTCGCACCTGAGTATAAGTCGCACCCCAAGCCAAACTATGAAAAAGGTGCGACTTAAAGTCCTAAAAATACGGTACCAGGATATAGAGGACCATGAGGAAATTCCAGATAACCTGGGCGGGTAACGTGTGATTGATCGGTTGGGTCAGTCTACACCGGAGCAGCTGTAGAAATACTATGTTCTAGGGCTTCCATATCATCTCACCTGTGCAAACTTTGCTACCGCTGTGGATGATTTAATTTGCATGCACGCGGCAACTGCTTTTGATTGGAGTCTGGACCGGGGGCAGACAGAGATCGCAGCTAATGCTACGCTCGGCGGCGCGGTGGTGCAGTGGTTAGCGCTTGTGCTTCACAGCTAGAAGTCCCGGGTTTGATTCCCACCTGCACGAGGCCTTTCTGTGTGGAGTTTGCATATTCTCCCCGTGTCTGTGTAGGTTTCCTCCACGATCACTAAAAGAATTTACAATAGGTTAATCCTCCAGCCAGGTGTTTCTGACCATTAGCCTGACTTCACATCTGGACATGGGTCCCTGAGCGCCGGCAGCTCACTGTTCCGACATGTCGCCCCAGCGGCATTGAGGATTGGTCAAACGCAAAGAACAAATTTCCCTACGGGGATTAACTTAAAGGTCCTATATCATGCAAAATTGACTTTTTTGAGTTTTTAGCCATGTTGTTATGCTATTTCCTTATCAAAAACACCCCCAGAGCGGTTTTTGGCTTCATTCACGCAGTTCTAAGTAATCCTCCTGAATCCTGCTCTCTGAGCAGCTGCTCCACCCTCTCCTGGTAAACGACTGAGCTGTTCAGTTGTGTCGTCACAGCGGAATGGAAGTGCTCTACGTCTGTAATGTAATGCCTTACGGCCTGATTTTTATTTATAAAACTTTTTTTTTTTTTGAAAAAAAAAAAAAAAAAAAAAAAAAAACAGCAACTCTCCGACGCGTCTGTGCTGTCCCACGACGCTAATCAAGCGCACCCACGGCTGGAGGAGCCATGGATCCGAGCATAAGTGTTGTTTTTGAAGACTGAGCTCTTTCTAACCTACTCTGGACACCGCCTGTTCTTTTTTCTTACCGATAATGCCACGGATGCGCCTTTGGCTACGAGAGGAACAGGACTATTCAACCTTCCTAAAGAAGAGTGCACTCGCCAGAAGTTGGAATTTCTTTCTGGGATTCAGCTACTATATCAACCAACCTGATGGATGCTTGGTGAACCTTGGCCAGAATCAAAGTGGATTAACTTTTATAACCAACACGAGGGCCATAACGTAAACACCCGACGATGGGGAGGCCATGCTGAGCGGTGAGTCAATCAAAACGCGTGTTAGCGTGTGTGTGTTAGCGTGTGTGTTAGCGTGTGTGTTAGCGTGTGTGTTAGCGTGTGTGTTAGCGTGTGTGTTAGCGTGTGTGTTAGCGTGTGTGTTAGCGTGTGTGTTAGCGTGTGTGTTAGCGTGTGTGTTAGCGTGTGTGTTAGCCATTTATGAAACTGCTTTGCACATGTCAACTCCTTATAACTGCATTATGTGAAGTAACTTCACTTTTGCAGCAATATTTATATTTATAATACTGCAAATGTGGAATGAGCGGAGAGAGGGGCGGAGTTAACTTAATCGAAGCGTCTTGTCTTCCGGGTAGGGAAAATACCCCCCAAAAATACTTATATTTCTCTCAAAAATGAGTACTCCATAGTGATAGAGGTACAATATATCATATATATGCCTATACTTTACTTTGGAATGGCTAAAATAGCATGATACAGATCCTTTAACTCACTCACTAACGCTCTCACTCAAAGCAGCAGCAAAAACATGACTGTGGAGGCAAAAGGGGCAGGCGATTCAAAAAAATCTAATAAATATAAATAAAGCATGTTGCATATTAGCGAGGAAAGTCCTGGATGAATTCCTATAACTAGCTTCCCAGAACACGGCACTAACAACAACACAGTGAAGAAAATCCCGATGCAAATCTGTTTAAAGGCTAAGGAACATCCCTCTCATCTGGAGTGTTATTCCTATCTCACGCAAGTCTCGGTGCGAGCTCAACTCCTCTCTCACTGTCTCACCATTGGATCGGGAATAGGGAAAACTACAATAAGTTTTAGGCATGTTGCTGGCAAACACATGTCACAAACGCAATATTACCCACAAGTCTGTCCCCAGTCTCCTGACAATACAAACGCATGTAAACTGCACTGAGGCGCGTGAACTTACAGAAGCATTGTGTGATGGAAGGTGCAGCTGTTATTGTCGTAATATTATTTCATCTCATCTTTCATGTTCATCCAGATGGAGGTACACCCACAGATTTAGGTGAAATTCGATGAAGAGAACCGCAAAGTGCCAAAGCGATAAAACAAATCTAAAGAAAGCTCACAAAGAGAAGTGGTGTTTGGTGCGAGCTGAAGTAAAGGTGAGCAGACAGAGCGGCACTGATCGCTGCTGCCTGCCTCTTCCACAGAACTGCCCACATGAGCGCTGCCCGGTGTGGGATTGGCACAGTGTCCAACCTGGTTAAGACCGGAGCTTTAGTGGTGCTCTGATCTCACCTCTCGCCCCGACAGATTTGTAAACCTCCGGCTCTGTGCGTCTTCTGCGCTGGTACAAGCTGAACGAGACAGACAAGTGCTCCCCGGGCATCACTTCCACCACTCAGAGCGGGGAAAAGCATGGGGTTATCCGCTGCAAGGCTTTTCCACTCTGGTCAAGAACAGATTTTAGTTTAATTCATTCGACATGTGTTAGGCAAGAGACGTGTAAAACTGTACCCAGTGATTTAACATGTTGTGTCAATTGATGAGGAACATTTTCTAAATCAAGTTGCTCTTTGCCAAACGGAGAGTAGACACATTTGGGCCGAGAGTAATTTTGGAGCCGGTGCACCTTCCTCATTAGCTCACAGTAGGATTTTGATCATGAAAAAAATGAAAATAAGTGAATGCAAGCTCAGGTGTTGAAGCTGGTGTTGTTTGCTGCTTGTTGCCAAGTAACGTCATGAAGAGAAAGAGAGGTTTAGGACAAACAGAGGTTCAGTTCAGACATAAGCAAAATGACACTATTGTACAACATAAAAACACACTGTCATCGAAATCACCTGAAAACCATAAGATATAATTAATCTAACAATGTTATGTTTGCATATTTTTCCATGTGGTTCACTTTTCTTTCTTTTATTGAAAGATTGTATCAGGTTATTTCTTTTGTGGGTTATAATGGTAGACTTTATTGTCCCTGTAGGAATTATGTCCTCTGCATTTGACCTGTCAGGAGCAGTGATCTTGAGCCAGGATCTTGATCAGGACGTAGCAGAAGGTTTTAGACATAGATTTAATATAGAGATAACCGTTTAGCCATTCAGCCCCATTCAAAGTAATGAGCCCGTGTGGCCTGTAAAATTAACATGGCTGCTCGATCTCCTCCTACAAAGCCTGTTCCTTAAAAGAGCAAAAAGGTGGGAAGCCCTGAGCGGCTTAGGCTTTTTATTTGTGCTGCACAACAAACAGCATAAAAATCTGATACCCAGCCCAGTGTTGTCACATGGGTCAAAGCATTTTTAGAAAAAAAGAAACTCTTTGGAGCCAGGCTGCTAGGGAGGTGCAAAGACTACGCTGCTCACCAAGTGTGTTTTGGAGTCTGGCCACCAGGGGGTGGTACTGCAGCAATGTCAGTTCCCCGCCATGAGGACCAAAGAAAAGTGCTTTCCTCGCCCATTGGTTTTAGCCTACTGTATGTGTGCATGTTCGTTGAAACTCCACACACAAAGGTCCCATCTGGCTCGGGAATTGAACCCGGGACCTTCCTGCTGTGACGACATGTGGCAAATATGTGTCTGTATTGTTTTAAAATTTGGAAGATTAACCAAAAAACTTTGAAAAGAAGCAACAGTACACACTGTGGCCAAGACAACACAATAATATTTACCACTACAGGAAACAAAAAAAGGGGCAAACGGGGAGGTATCCAGGAAAGACACACAGCTAAGCCACACAAGCCTTCTACTACTACTACTGTTCGTTCACTGGAGAATAAGACGGATTATATTCGTCTGCTATGCTCTTCGTAGAAGATGGAGAAAGAATGTTGTAGAGCAGAAGGAGCGGAGAGAGCTGCGCAGGAGGAAGAGGAAGGATGAGGTGAAGGAGCTGACCAGTGCAGGACACCATGCTCTAAAACAGGGACAAGGCCCAGGAGGCGGCTCAAGACTAACCCAACACCTGCACACAATGTTATTGTTTAATTGTACAATGACAAATAAAGCACTTACTTTTATGGGATTGCAATATGTAAATATCCACAACTATGTATATATTACATTTTTAACCTCATCCTTAATGTTGTTGATTGAGAGCTGACCTGGCTTGAGTTTTGTCTCAACTTTGAATGGACAATTGTGAATTCTGTCAGGTGAATCCAGGCCTTTAGCATCAGTGTCTGTATTCACACTTTAAAAATTCAAAACGCACAAAGTAAAAAACGCTTCCCAAAACCAGTGAGCATTCATCACCATCGTGTAACACCTATTCCACACACAGCCAAATGAATACAGCTGCTACACGCTAATCCGAGTTAACCAGGCCCTGTTTATTCTAATGCTACGCTGCACCTTAAACCCGCTGCTATTGTATCCAACATCACAATGGCCTCGCGCACCGTTTCTTGCAGGATCAGCACATACATAATCACATATTTACTCTCAGATTAAACACGACGGATGGGATGATGGTCAATGGAGGCGGTTTGAAGAAAGAAGCTTACGTCCGCTTATAATCTGACTTGGATATTTCAGTCCAGAACACAATGGCTTTAAATGAATTGGTCATTTAGCGTCGGACGGGATTATCAGGATATTAGTAATAATTAGCACAACACGGACAATACATTGGTCAGGCTTCACTGGAATTCTTGTACCCTTTGTTATGGAACTTGTGAAAAAGCGTTTGTTGCGCGCAACGCTAAATAAGTGATTATAGCAGCTTAGCCACAGTTTTAGCAAAGACAATGACGGGATTGTTGGATCAGTCTGTACATACTGAATACACAGAGGTATGGCATGAGGCCTACTACCTGCAACTCGGAAATACAACATGAAAGTTACACAAAGCTGTTTATTTTTTATCTTTAGTAGTTTTAGGTTTAAGTATTTGAAACTAGTAAATAATTGGTACATTCTTTCAGTCAGTGCCACTGGGGCAAGATGTCAGAACCAACGAGCTCCAACCACGAAGAAGTGTTTGGGGCCTTCAGCCAGAACTCCTTCACTCCTTCACTCCTTCACTCCTTCACTCCTTCACTCCTTCACTCCTTCACTCCTTCACTCCTTCACTCCTTCACTCCTTCACTCCTTCCTTCCTTCCTTCCTTCCTTCCTTCCTTCCTTCCTTCCTTCCTTCCTTCCTTCCTTCCTTCCTTCCTTCCTTCCACCAATCTCCATTTCAATTATATTTTGAAACTTCATCAGACAAAATAAATGTTGCTTTTACTAATGTGGTTCATGAACAAAATGTTATAGAATAAACGTCAGCCTAAACAGTATTACTCACGATGGGAAAAGTACACAGCTGTATACATGCGAGTTTATTTTGATGTCGATGCCATTTTGAGGACACTTTCTACTAAAGAATAGAACATTTTGCTCTGAATTCTGTCCGTAGACACGGGCCTCATGTTGCTTCACTATGAAATTAATGTATATTACATTGGTTACAGGGTTGGCACATGAGCGTTCTTGCTTCAGCCAACTCAAGTATTTCTGCTCAAATAAACCCAACTAAACTAAACTCAATTAATTAATGCCTTACACTTTACCATTAAACCTTCAATAATTTTTTTATGTTTTTTATTCCTTCAAATTCCAAACTCGGCTCCAAACAATGCGCTCGTTGGCTATTATCATTATTATTATTTTCATAAAGGCAACAGTTCATTTTGAAATCGACCATTTTTGCAAGTTGTAGTAAGCATTTCATTGCTGACAAAAGTGCATCTGTGAACAAGTGTCTGTAAAAGCACTTGAGGGAATGCTTCGAGAGCTTATTACTTGTGCCTCCTTCAGAAAAGTCTCCAGGAGCCATATTCTGCCAGCACAAAGCCCACAGTGTTTTCATCGGCAGTGATGAAACACTTTTAGATGCCACTCGTGAGGGCAGTGTGAGCCATACTTAAACACGAGGATACATTCATTCATGCAAAAGAGAAAACAGGCACATATCAAGGTTAGGATTGCAAAGGGGCAGATAATTCCTGATAAATTTACAGACATTTTCCCAAAACTTCCAATGGGAATTTGAGCTTAGAAATGTGAAAACATTTAAAACTGTCAAAATGCTTAAATAAATACATTGATTTTTTTGCATTTTTGTTAACCATTAATAATGTTTTTTTTGTTTTTTTTTAAATCAGAAAACATCCCTTCTGGAACCACCACCTTAACGTGGTGGAGGGGTTTGAGCGCCCGAATGATCCTGGGAGCTCTGTTGTCAGGGGATTCGTGCCCCTGGTAGGGTCTCCCATGGCAAACAGGTCCTAGGTGACGGGTCAGACAAAGAGCGGTTCAGAAGCCCCTTATGAGAGACCAACAGGCCCGGTTAGAACCATGAGGCCGTCCTTCTGTGGACCCACCACCTGCAGGAGGAGCCATAGGGGCTGGTGCAATGTGATTTGGGCAACTCCAACAGCTGCCCCCACGACCCGTTAACGGAAAAGTGGAAGAAAATAGACACATTTTTGCCAGTTTTACCCAAATCTAAAAGCTCCTCGACAGGAGAGGTTACAGCCTCTAGGCCGGTGCATCACGCCTCATTTGAAAGCTAAGACCTACAAAACGCATCTAAGCTTCTTCCTTGTTTTTGTTATCACGTTTTAATCATCTTTTGTTGCATGTTTCGGTCACGTTTTCATTGCTTTTTTTGTCACGGTTTCATTGCTTTTTTGTTTTTTGTGATCAAGCCACAAAAAGGTGATGAAAACACGGTGATCAATCATAACGAGGTAAAGCTGAACTCGAGAAAATGCACTCAGTCAAGGTGGGGTTAAGAGGTTAACAAAGTCCATACTGAATAAGGTACAAAAAGTCACTGAAACTTTTCCACTAAACATTTTCCCCATAATGATATAATGAAGAAATCCGTCTGTCATTTCACCTTTCAATAATCGTTTATACACAAAAGACGTGCGTAAAGAGGAATCACGTGTCAATGACGGCTTTACATAATCCACCGATGAATTGGCCTTGTTCGTGTTTAACAGGTTCTGAGTACATCCATATAGCTCTGAAATGCGTTACACTCCACCGCGGCGCCGCGAATGAAGCTCAAGGCCACCTTCTGAGGAGCAGCAGATAAATGTACATTCTCCACAAACAAAATGGGTCACGCCGCTTCGGCTCCAATTAAACGTCAGGGGAAAATAACATTCAAGAGGAGAGCAGCTGAGCGGGGAACACGGGCGATAATTAAAATTAACCAATGCCATAATTGACAATTTCCACAGTCACTGAAATGCCGCGTACTGTATGAAAGAAGGTTATGAAGAGCGAGAGAGAAAAGGTATCAATGCCCTAAAATAAACAGAATAAGAAGTGGAAATAAAAAAACAAGAGGCAGCACAATTAAAGCTGAACTCTCTCACTGTGGGGAACTTGAGGTACTTCCTGCTAATAGCTGGGAATGCTTTTGGCGTGGCCTTGGGCAAGACACTTCACGCACTTGGCCTGTATGAGTGTGTCAGTATGATCTAGTAACTATACTAACTAAGGCAACTTCTAGTTTATTCACTTTTTGGTTAATGGTGTCTTTAGTTGGTATTTGAAAATAACCAAAAAGTGTGTTGCCAGGTAGAAAAATACACAAAGTCCAGCAAACTGAGAGAGCGGAACGTTTCTTGATACTCACAGCCAACGTTTGTGATTAACCAGATCACTTCTCCAGGGGTGTTAAAGGTTACTCGCATTCACTGTTCCTGATACTCGCTCTTCACTAGGGCTGGGACAAAATATCGCAATATCAGATCATGTATCGGAATATTTTTGATACTCAACTCAGTTCTAGAAAAACATGATTCAACTGATTTTGACTTAAAGAGGGGGTATTATGCTTTTTCAATCACATAGCACCAGTCTATAGCATACTACAATGATGACGTAACCTTCTGTTGGTCTGTATATGCAGTAAATTAAAATAACTGCCTTGAATAAAATTGCTCTCTCAAAATGGCTGTACTGAACGTCTTGAAATAGGCCTCTGTCTCTTTAAGAAGCTTTCCGACACGCCCCCTTCAGCACACTGCTGTGGCATCTAAACAACACTACCGTGCGGGGAAGGGCTCTGCTGAGCTGAGGAGCAGTGGTTGGTGGCTTGGCTGGTGACAAAAGGTCCAGAGGCGTCTCCAGGAGGTGGGGGCGTTCCTAGGAGGACTGAGGCATAGCTACACCTAAAATGGCTGCCGTCTAAGTTTTTACTGATTACTCAAAATATGTGAATGAGCCAAGGCAACACTCCAGGCATGTGTTTAATGAGGGAATGACATAATAACATGATATAAAGCTTGAAAAGTCGATTTTACATAATACCCCCCCTTTAAAGACAGTGGTGTTATTAGTGTTTTGGTGCCGATTTGTTTAAACAAAAGAGCCGCCATCATTTACTCTTTTCAAAAATGTTTAACTCAATGTCTGATTTATATTTAATGTGTAACTTTTGGAAACTCTACGATTCAATCCATGCTGAGAAAAGTGTTGCAGTCCGTTATAAAGGAAAATCATAATACTTGGGGGCTAATTTATTGTTTGCTCATGTGCAAAGTGGGTAGCATGTGCAAAAGTGGATCAGCAGCAGAGTCATTTAGGCCACTGGTTCTCAACTGGTTTGGCGTCGGGACCCACAATCACCCTGAGATGACAAGCCGTGACCCAAATACGACTTAGACTTGTAATGTAAAATATTGTCTTTTCCTGACAAATTATTATTTTTTGAATAAAGCATTAAATAAGCCAAACGAGCTTAAATTATGATAACCCAATAACAGTCATTTTAATAGACCCGAGTCATGATACTATACTTTTTCTGTACATAAATATTAAAAGAGTTTAATTAATTTATTAGATTCCATTTTCCTTTGAATAGCCCGATATCGATAAAAAAAACAACAACCTTAAATCCATTCTACGGTCGTGTTTGGCCGCATGAACTATGTTTATTTCAATCGACAATAACTTCGGAACTAAATGAGATAGAAACCTACTCGGCGGGTTCTGCACTTCATTTTGAAGTTCGTCCCTCGAGCCCCCGGATATAAAACGACTTTTGCGCACACGTTTCCTTGTGCCGCATGCCTTCCAAACATCTATGGTGGCAGCCATGTTGTTTACTCTCAAAGGCCTGATTGGCTGGGCCAGTGCGTCATTACGCACATGGCAACAAAGGGGGGTTCAATTCTAAAGGTTAATATAAACATTCATATTTTACTAATTTATCAAGTTAGAGTTAGTTTCTACTATTTGCTGCATTAGTTCTTCTGAATGTCTTCCATATCCAAATAAAACTGGTACAGCGTGATATCCTTAACTGACTCGAAAATCAATCCAATTCAATCGTCAATTGAATCAGGCCCTTGTGAACAGAATCGAATCGAATCAATTGGGAAATCCGAATCGATACTCAGCCCTATTTGCGACCCACTGAAAATGATTCCGCGACCCACCAGTTGAGAACCTGTAACTCAAGCATCATTGACTTATATACATATCAGATTTGGGGCCCCAATACTGGAGTACATGCAACATCAAATGGTAAACTATAAGTGCAACATTCCAACAAAATTCAAAAGCATTCTTTACTTTTCAGCTTGTACCCACTATTCAGCACCTGCCCCTAAGTGCGTTCGATTATACTGTATCGCAGTACGTATCGTATCGGGCCCATTGTAGTATCGTGACAAAAGTGTATCGTCCCAGCCCTACTTTCCACTACTTCACTCTTGAAATGGTAGATTCATGGTAGATTTTGACCATGAGAAAATAAACTGTTAATAGGAATTGACCAACATTTCTTCCACACTTTTATGAAACTTTTGCACATAACTCTCATCTCATCTCGCTATTGAAAACCCAACACGCAGAAGGCCTATTAGAGCTCGCGAGATAGTGTTAAAAGTAGGTCATCTGCTCTGAAGTGACACATTCGTATTGTGGGAGAGGAGAGGGATGCCACGAGCAATCAAGAAAAACAACAACAGCGGCGAACGACGGTACAAATTGCGAGGACGGAGATGGAGGTGTTCTGGCATCTCTCTGCGCGTACGATTACAGGGCTGAGGGAGAGCGCAGGAAGAGGCTCGCACGGTTTAGGGACTGTTTTTCTTTTATGTGCTGTTGAGGTATTGTTGGGGCTATATTTGAAATCATGCGGCGGACAATCTCACAGGTTGACTCCTTCAAAACCAGATTTGGCAAACGTGCACTTCCCCTTTTGGTGACTTCTGGCCTGCTAAAGAACCATAATAGAGCATCTTCTTAGCGCCTAAAGATATAAATGTTCAGAATTATAGGTCTAAAACAGGTAGTTCCCGGGCCAAAAGCTACTGGAGTCCAAAGTTGCACCTATCCCGGCCAAGAAGGGATGCTTTCAGGATGGGAAAAATGTTTCGAAAGTGGACACGTTACACAGAGTCCGAGCCAAGCGCTGGACAGGAAGGCTCTTGTGGACGGAGTGAGCGGAGAGAGAGGAATCCCACTCCAAAAACACAGGGGACTTGTTTATGAGAGCGCCAGAGTGTGGGACTGGGAGGTGTGGAAGAATGTGTGAGACACAAGGGGGCGCCACTGAAAGGTAAAGAGCTTTTTCAGACTTCAAACTGGACCGACACAGAAGGGATAATGATGGGCTGCACAATATGAGAAGAAATCCAATGTCTGATAACGATCTTGAGTATTGCAATAATTGTTATAATTGTTTTTATAAAAACATTTAAGCGCATTTTACATTAATACATAATGCAGCTTTAAATGGCATCAAAACAACTTTAAAAAAATGCAAATTAGAAGCACATTTGGGTGAAAATTGTGAAATTTAAATATGAAAAATTAAGAGTAAAAGTTAACTTTTGCACATTTAAAGTTGCAAGGCATTAGGAGACAGAATTGTGAGGTGTGACGACCCCCTGGTCATCATTGTGGACGGGTCTGTTAATCGGGGGACCTGGGCCGGTGTTTAAAGCAGTACTAAGTAACGTGTTTACCTTAATAAATCCTTTCCGTAGTCCCTGTGGGGGTAATACAAGTGTTAATGGGATGATTGGGGGGTCTTTCATCTCCCCCTGGTGTCTCTGGCCAGAAAACCATGCTTGCAACTTGCCTGCCACCGGGGCGGAGCAACCAATAAACACTAATAGAATCACGGAGAAGAAGCTAACAGGCTAACGGGCAAAGCTAACTGTGAGATAGCGCCACTTTAAACAGTATTTACAGCCAAGTTTGAGTGAAAAAAATATTCCCATTGTATAACTGGATGTACAACACCCCTCTCTTCCTTCACCTTTTCTGTCAGCGTAGTATTTACTCTCAAAGACATTTAATAAGTTAAAAAATCGTAACTTGCTAAGACACCTGCAGTTGCGCTTATGGCCTCTAGGGGCAAGAGTTACTTAGTACTGCTTTAAAAAGCTGTGCTTAATCTTGTTTGTTCCCTCTGCTCTTCCCAGGACACCACCCTCCACCAGATCATCCAGTGTTCCACCTATCAATATTCAATTTTTGTGAATAATGAATATTACACATTTTGTAATAAAAGATGTCGTATATAATTTTATTCTTGTGTGGTCTGCCCATAGAATTATATTACTGCCCCTCTTTATTGTGGTCTGTTTGAACCATCGGCCGTAACTTGAGGTAACAGCTCTCTTAATTTGGCTGGAAATGACGAAAGGAAAAAAAAAAAAAGTTTATACTATCAGTAAGATGCAGCATTTACAATTGTTCTGCGTTGTCTTTTACTACCATTGATACCTGCAGCAGTATTGAGTTTTACACTATATGCCGTGGAAATTTTGGACAACATTAAATACTGTTTATTTTTCAACTGTTAATAATTCATTAAGACAAATATTTTCTTTAAATTACACAATGACATCACTGTATCAAACGGCAAAAGCTGAGTCACGACATCGACTTTTGCAAACACATCAAAAGAACAGAGAAGCGATCTCTCCCTGCGCCGTCTCCTCTTCGCGGGGCAGACACAGTAAACAGTGAGTGCAGTTGTGTGGCTGCGTGACAGGCATCGATCGGGAGTTATTTACCGACCGCTGTTTGTCTCTCCGGAGGCGGCGTGGCATGACCCTCTTATTTACAAGCAGCACTTCTGATCCAAGACTGACCCAATGAACAAGCTCCTCGACAAACACCGAAGACTACTAAAGAGAGTAAAGATGGTTCATTTTTCTCCTCCTCGCTACTGAAAAGTGAATTTTAACCAAATGCACCTGTGAATGCGCGGGAGCCAAGTGGGGTGGTGAGGTTACAGAGGGTGTAGCTATAGATGAGTATTGAGAACTATGAGTCAACGGTCTGGCACGAATAAAAAGAGCTCTGTACAAGTGGTGTGATTAGCCATATTGGAGGTTTACAGCTTCTGCGTCCTGTATGCCTGGTGTTGAATGTGTATTTGAGTCAATGTTGATGTGTTAAAACTTTATCCAGTTTATCCATAGATGACTGCTGACTCTATCGGAACTGCTATCCTAATTTGAATAGTTTTTAGCTCATATTTGTAGTACAAAATATCTTATTGTCTCAGTTCAATCCTTAAACAGTTCCTTTTTAACAGTGTAAGAACAGTTTTGTCTGTGTATGGTATTATGGTATCATGTTACTGTTTATGGTATTAATAAAGCAAGCAGTGTAATTTGCAGCTTATTTTTAAACTACGGGGCCACCACTATAGTCTCCTTGGTAACACTTTATAATAACTACACCTTATTTAGCCTCATTTTATACTCACTACTGCCACCTCAGGTCTTACGCGTAACTGCAGTCTCTATATTAAGCTCATGCATGACGGCACTTCGGACCCGAAAGTAACACCTTTTTGAGTGACAGTGCAGGATTTTAGAGGCAGTTGTGGTGAACAGGTCTGGGCTCATTCGACACATTAGGACATTGCTGGAACATGTAGGGGGAGGAAAATACATAATATTAACATTTTAAACTCCGTATAGTCCCTGTAATATATGATGGGTTAACACATGAACAAGTCAACCCCTAATAACCACTAAACTACTACAGTTAAGGCCTAAATCATAATGAATAGATCTTCACAGAATTGTTCATGATGAATTAAGTGTATAACTCATTATTCATTAAGGCTAAATAAGGTGTAGTTATGATGAAGTGTTACAGTCTCCTCTATTAGTGAGGAACACAGCCTTATATACCAAACAGAAACAATGGAGGATTAAATCTTAAATTTACTAAGACGGTGCTTTCCTACTTTGCCTGTTCTGACAATCCTAGGGCCGTAGGAAATGAAAAAACATTGATATCCAATAAAAGTCTTCGAACTTTTTCAGCACAATACGTCCCATTTAACTTAAAGGTGCATTCTGCAACTTTTTATTTGCAAAAAAAAAAAAAGTTGATATTTGTGCTTATTTGACCTTGTAGTGACCCAGCAGCTGTATGAGTGGTCAGCATGGCGACTTTACTTTCCATCACAGTGGTCTCTAGGACGCTCCAGGATTAATCGTTTGGAAGGTTTTCACTGCCGACGGAGCCTCTCACCAGAAAACCTACAAAACAATTGATCCTGGAGCTTTATAGAGACCACTGTGATGGAAAGTAAAGGCGCCATGCTGACCACTCATACATCCGCTGGGTCACTACAAGGTCAAATAAGCACAGATATCAACTTTTTTTTCCAACTCAAAAGTTGCATAATACACCTTTATTTTTCCCCATTAAATTGTGATTTAAAAAAAGACATTAAAAATACTAAATCGGGACCAAAACAAGGCTAGCGTGACTAAAACTGAGCTTTTGCACAGTTTCAAGAGCCGAGCATTTTGTTTTAAGCCGTGATGGCAAAAGGTGTGTAAACCTCAGTGTTTTAGGAGACCAAACTGCGTATACTATAACGTTAGATCGAGACAGGTACTTTAATGACGACGCCTGAAGGGAAACAGTCAGCGGTTTACTGTCCTAAATGTTACTATGTACATGTGCGCCTTGTGTAATGGTATACGGCATGTCTTTCCATATTGCAAAGTATCAGGAGTGCTGGGGATGCAGTGATCTTGAGAAAAGTCGCAGTTGGTCTGTGTGATTAACGACGGCGAGGTCCATAACATTGACACTATAAACGTTATGAGCTCCACCTGTGTGATAACTCACCCTGACGACTGCACACGGACTCGCACAAATACCACGGGGACCAGCAGGCAACAACACAGTGGCCATAATTTAACTAAAGACAAGGTCAGAATTACTGTCATGAATGTGTGAATTAGCATTATTAATGAGAGTGAAGTTTTAGGAGGCAAGAAGGCACATGAGTAAGATACATGTGCAAGTCAACGTAACAGAAATGAAGATGTAACGTTGACAATCTATCCAAGAACGCATTAAAACCACACAGTGTGACTAATTATAACAGCTGGAGTCATCCAAGAATAATCAATACAATCCATTGATAGTCCGCTGTGTTCCTTCACGATTCACACCCGCTGGTTAGGCTCAACAGGATGCGCTCACTGGCGGATATATTTACATAACGGATTGGAGGAAGCCAAGAAGCGGCAGCCCTCAGCAGCCGACTCCTGATGCGAGAGGGCGAAATCAGAGCAGACCTCACAGTTAGACGCTGCTGGTCTGACCTCTGAAAGCGGATCCACTACGGACCAGCGTCGTCAAACAGCTCGTACGTGCGCGCTGCTGTAATGTTATAACGCGAGCACTTCAGTCATAAGATTGACCTGTATTAGAGACAAGTTACACTGTTGAGAGAGAGGGCAGGGTAGCAGCCAAGAAAAGTCAAAGCACCACAGAAGTAATATGATAATGATGAAAATGTTTTATTATGAGTGGTGATTGTAGAGACTAAAAGTAAAGTAAAGCTAAATACCCATCTGACCTTTAAGTTTAAAGGGATATTTCAGGATTTTTGACATTGGGCCTCATTTCCTAGTTATCCAGAGTGTTGTTGATGTCTGGAGATATTTTGTTCTTAAATTCATGCAGTTCTTATATTTGAAGAGTCTAGTGGCGCTAGGCTAATGCTAGGCTAACGCATTTCTATGGCATCAGCAACCCTGCATTAAAAACAGTCTGACCCACTCCACAGTGCACCTGAGGTAAATCACTTATAACGCCAGACTAATAATATAAATGTCTGTGTCGATAGAATAATTTTAACCATTTTGCACTAAAATAACTTATATTTGAGCAGCATCAGCTTCGTGGCTGTAAGCTAACGCAGCGGCGGAGTGATCTGCGAGAAAATAGTCCCTCAAAATGTGGTAATTCATGTGATACATGAATTAACACAGACATTTATATTGGTAGTCTGGTGTTATAAGTGATTTACCTCAGGTGCACTGTGGAGTGGGTCAGACTGTTTTTAATACAGGCTAGCTGATACCATAGAAATGCTTTAGCCTAGCCCTAGCCTAGCGCCACTAAGCTCTTCAAATATAAGAACTGCATGAATTTAAGAAAAAAATATCTCCAGACATCAACAACACTCAGCCATCAAAATGAGGCCCAATGTCAAAAATCCTGAAATATCCCTTTAAGGCGTCATGTCTCCCCTTTAAATACACGTTTACGCTCGTCTTTCTCATAAACGTGCGAAAACCTGCAGTACATGTGGTAAGAAACTTGATAAGTTGAAAATTGCAATAACTTCACTGCGTTCAGGAGCATGTTCAGACTTTTTCACTGGAGTGACTCATGTCTTAAAACCTCTTAACACCCGCCTTGACCAAGTGCATTTACTCCAGTTCAGCTTTACCCAAATCTAAAAGGTCACAGCCTGTTGGCCAGAGTAACACCTCCATTGAAAGATCTACAAAACTCATCCTTTTCCTCATGTTGTCGCTGTGTTGCCGTCACTTTTTTTCTCCATTGCTTTTTTGTTGCATTTGTCACTTTTCTGTTGCTCTTTTGTCGCGTTTTTGTTGCTCTTTGTTGCATTTTCATCCTCATTTTCGACACTTTTTTTTCCAGAAGCTTTTACATTTGGGTAAAGCCAACTGGCGAAAATGTGCTCAGTTCAGGTGGGGGTTAAGAGGTTAAAAGCTTCAAGAAAAAAAAGTGAGAACGTAACGCTTAAAGTCTAGCAGTGAACATGTGCATTAGTCTGTGCTAACTTTCAGCCATATTCCCCTTGTTTTTAAATAATTTGGTGATATACAATCGGTACATTTTACGGATCTTGTTATTTAGCCCCAAATACCCAACTCCCTCTGAGTGGCATCTGGGGTGGCTACGATTCCAGTCTTGGCATCCCCCGATAAAAGCTCCTGAAGCAACACGGTGGCTAAAACCTCCGGCTAGGTAATCCTGACCCAAGAGCTGGAGCGCTTCCTTGCGGTGGACAAGTTGCCCCGAAGCAAATGTTGAAAGATGAGTTAAATGCAGAGGTCAAATTTCCCTACGGGGACAATAAGGTCTGCTCACACAAATGACTAGGGGTGGGAACCTCTGGGTACCTCACGATTCGTTATGATACATGGCTTACCATAACGATTATCTCACGATACGCCGATACTGCGATAATCGATATATTGAACAAAAATAATCGGTAACACTTTAGAATACGGCCCAGTAACTCCTAGGTAGTTACTATGGTACATCCCTGGTACTTACAGAGGTAATTACCAGGTACTCATTATTACAAAAATATAACCCTAACCCTAATGGCACCCCTACTCAATGGGTGATTTTCAGAATAATGAGACGTCGGACTAATGGGCCGACCTCGTAACTCCTAGGTACTAACCTAAACGTACCACTGTAAGTACTTGGTAATTATCTCTGTAAGTACCAGGGATGTACTACAGTAACTACCTAGGAGTTACCGGGCCGTATTCTAAAGTGTAACCAAATAATCTACGATACATCACGATAAAAAAAAAGTTAACATACTGCATATTATTCATCATTTACATTTATTTTCATGTGCTTTGTACCACTTAAATGATCCCCGACTTACTCACTGAAAATGGGTCATAGATCTGTCGGTGAATTCATTTACATGTAAATAAACAAGAAACCATAGTCCTGTTTAAAAAGTAATAAATCAACCCCAAATTAATCTTATTTATAATTATAAAAACTATCAGTATTTGTGTGACAGTGTTTGGTCCAAGTGCTTAAAACTCTAGTGCTGCCCCCTGCTGTCCTGACTGATTTCTTGATCATTGTTGGCCTCTATTGGGAAAACAGTGGAGCACTGCTGCCTCATTAATATGCATGACTTTGCTCATTAATATGCATTACGTCAGCAAAAGTATCGATATCGGAATAAAAAGTATTGGTATCGTATCGTCCCGCAAAATATCGCGATATATCGGAAAATCGATATATTGTCACACTCCTACAAATGACAGCGATCCAGGGGTCATTTACTGCAGTTGGCAAAATGGTATATAAACTCACTTTGCATGAGAAACCGGAGCTTGCTAAAGTGTCCCATTCGAGTGTATTTGAGTGAACTTTATCTCTATTAAACTGCAGTTTCCTGAACAGAAGCAGCTGAAGTGTTGAAAAGCCGAATCCGTGGATTATTTCAATTTCTTTTCATGTACAAATCTCCACTCATTCTGTTTGCAATTTCACTTTAAGGACACCCGCGCGTAATAATGGCTTCCAATTACATGTACTCTGAGATGCAGCTCAACAAACAGCGGCACTATTCATCAGTCAAGGCTCGGTCCAACAGCCCCTTGGCACAAATCCCTTCCAAAATAGATTCTTTTTGTAACTTTTGTTTTCGCGGCGGTGTATGAATAGCAAAGATGTGTCAAATTGTGAGGCAGTGGTGCATTTTTAAGTATAACAGTGTGTCTGCATTCGTCCTGAGGGTGATTCCCAGAACTGTTCATTCATTCAGCTGCTTAACTATAAATAGTGTTCCTCTATACAAATAAGCAATAACCAAGCAACAGAGTGGTAATCTGGCACGTCAACTCATTATCAAACGAGCGGCGGTGGTAAAAGTACTTCAGGTCAAATATTACTCCAGTAAAAGTTGCCGAAGAATTTGCTAGAAAACGCTTAAGTATTCAAAGTATAAAAATCTGTTTAAGTGGTATGAAAAACAAGTTCAGTACTTTAGTAAATCTACTTTGTTACTGACCACAGCTGCAAAAGACTAATCCATTCCACCCAGTAAACGGATAGGAATAGAAGCATTCATGTCAGTACAGGTGTTTAACAGATGCAGTTGTTATCCGGTATACTGAACACAAGAAGCCAACACGATTCGAAGTACTGCAGATTCGTTTTCTCTGCAGGTTGTGCCACCTTGCACTCTCACTGTGTACTTGTACTCAGTAATCCCCACTGTTAATGTATAGCCTTGTTTGTAACCCCACACTCAGACTGGCGGCTTTTTTAGGACCTGTCCCAAGTGCTTGGGTTTGGGCCGGCCGAGGTCAAGTATGTGAGGACAAGACAAGAGTATGATGTTGAAGGGACAACTGTTCGCATGTCTTTCAAGGCAGACTCGGGTTTCAAAGAGGGGCGTTTGGCAAGAAGCAACTCCAATAGTAAGCTTCGGTTCTTTAAAAAATATATAATTGAGCGCTAAGTGTCATATATTACAACTTACAATAATGTTGATGTATGGGAAACAGGTGTAAGTAACTTTGATTCCACTTCCCTTTTATGCAATTTCAGGCCAACATTGTAAGTAAGAATTAGATAATGGTTGCCTGATGAAATAAAGCAAATAATACATTTAAGAAACATAACGTTTCTACTCTTCCTCTACCGACACAAAGATGAGATAAGCAGTTTATATGAAGTGCATCACATTACATGCACATAATATACTGTGCACATATACAGTGGGTTGAAAAAGTATCCGCCCCCCTTCAACTTTTCGACATTTTGCCACGCTATGGACCACAAACATAAATATATTGAGTTTAAATTTTATGTGAAAGTCACACACTAAGTGATACACAATCATGCAGTGAAATGAAATGAAATTTATACATGATTTTGAACTTTTTTATGAATAAAAACTGAAAAGTGAGGTTTACAAAAGTATCTACCCCCTTTTCTTTTTAGTGCAACCAATAGCCTTCAGAAGTTACATGTTGATTTCTGAATGACCACATGTTAAAGTTATTGAGAAGTATAAAGCTGGGTTAGCTTATAAAAGATTTCCAAAGCTTTGAACACCTTTTAAAGTACAGGAATAGAAAGAGTGTGGCATCACTGCAAACCTACCAAGACACGGCCGTCCTCTTAAACTTACTGACTGAACAAGGACCGCACTGACCAGAGCTGTTACCAAGAAGCCTATGATGACCCTGGATGAACTGCAGAGAGCTACAGCTCAGGTGGGGGAAACTGTACACAGGACAACTATTAGTTGTACACTGCACAAATCTGGCCTGGTTTGCAGTGATGCCAGCTGTATTTGAAGTGAGATTAGATTACACACAGGTAGACTCCATTTAGTCATTGGGTCAACATGTGATCAATCAGAAATCATTAGGCAACTTCTGAAGGCAAGTGGTTCCACTAAAAGGAAAGGGGGCCGGTACTTTTGCAAACTCCATATTTCAGATTTTTATTAAAAAAAAAAAAAAAGTTCAAAATCATGTATAAATTTCATTTCACTACACGATTATGTGTCACTTAGTGTGTGTCTTTCACTTAAAATGTAAACTCAGTATATTTATGTTTGTGGTCCATAACATGACAAAATGTCGAAAAGTTAAAGGGGGCGTATACTTTTTCAACCCACTGTATGTGCAGCATTTGCAATATCTGTACATATTCAAACTCGAAAAGAGTTTGAATATGTACACCCCGTGAGTGTTATAAATTCCTTATTGTGTTAGGAACAAATAGTGGAGTAATGAACAACAACACGGTAAAAACCCACAGCACAGCGATCCCGGACAATCCCAAATCCCATCCTTTTTTTCAAGAAGATCAGAAGCAATTTCCCATTTTTCCCCAGGTCTAACACGTACAAGTGGGTCGCAGGCTTTTGACAAAATTCTCTGTTATTGTGCTCTCAAAACAACAATTGTGGGATCCCTGGCACATTCCATAATAATATAGTTTCCAAAATGTAAAATTCTGGCGTCATCATTCACACAAAATGTCCTTTCCCAAGTTTTTCTCTTGTTTTTAGCTAGTCAATGGACAATGTTGGTTGGTACCTCACATGGTGTTTTCTATGGTTCATTTTCTGAAACTCCATCCTAAAACCACTGCTCTTGAGTAAATGGACTGGGACGTGTCTGGATGGGCATCTGGCATAAAACCTAAATCCACACAAATGATGATCCGCTCTAGCGCCCTCGAAAGGTCACGGCTATTTCTGACCGTGTTCAGAGACGTCATAAAGAAACAGCTTTATGACACTACGAAGGACAGATTGCAGATGATGCTTTGGACACTTTGGTAATGGCGGCATATGTAAATATTCATGCGCAGGTCAAAAGGGGGAAGTGTCCGGCGCTGGGAGCCAGAGCCGTGTCACATTTTTAAACATGTTTGACAGTTGAAACCATCGTTGACCTTCTAGCGGGCTTTCACGGGCTGCGGGGATTGAGCGGTTCAAAATAATCCTGCCCTGTCAACTGTCAGTCAAGCTCAGCTATAACACGAGTCATCATCCAGCTTAGCTCCCCTCCCAATGCACTGCAAAAAGCCCATCGAGTGAAGGGGCGCGCTAACCGGCAGCCATTTTTGGATTCTTCGTTTTTGCCATGACGATGAAGTGGAGCGTTTGGGTAATAAGTTGCGTTCACGTGACATAGCATTCGGTTTTCTTTGGATACAGTGGTCTCCTTTTCCACTAAAAAAAAACATACAATAGCTTCCACTCAGGACTCCCTTGAAAGATAACAAGACTCTGAAATCTCAATGGGACTTTTCTGGTCAAATAAAGGTCGAATAGAGGATATACACAATTCTCAAAGTTTTGGACTGAGTAACAAAACAAAAATAATACATTTCATTGCTCAACGTTACTTGAAAAAAATTCACAGTTGGATATTGAGGTCAGATTTCTGAAGAAGAATCTAGAGATGCACGATCCAGCGTTTTTGCTTCCGTTACCGATACTGGGGGTTTGAGTATCTGCTGATAACCGATATTAACCGATACCAAGAAGCCATCTTAAAAGTGGCTGCTGTGAGCGACAAAGTGAATGATCCCATTTTCTGTTCTACATCTTTTCTTGCAAACAAGTTGTTACATATCAATTATAAATTGATAAACTGTAATGGAAAAACGTCACTGGACATTTCTACCCGAGATACCCTTGGCTACATGGCTCAGTCTGTTGCATTAATATAAATAGTTTACATAAAGTGATCTAATCATTACAACTCGTGCATTATGTTGCCGCTACCAGTGGCATTTTGCACGGCGATAAACAAGTAAGTAAGTAAGTAAGTACTTTATTTGTCATTGTACAACAAAATTCGTTCAGGTTTTGGGTCTTGAGCCGCTGCGACTGAGCGCGCAGCCATTGTGGGCCGAACTGCCCAGCATGTTTTTGGAGGTCGGGGAAACTGGAGTACCCGGAGGAAACCCGGGTGGCCGTCTTCAGTCAGTGTTCCTCTGACACGGGGAACCACCTTCTGGGTTTTCCTGGTTTCAGGGCGTGGTGTCCCGCACTGGTCAGCTCCTCCGCCTCCTCCTTCTTCTTCTTCTTCTTTTTACTCCTGCGCAGCTCCCTCCGCTCGACAACACTCTTTCACCATCTTCTCGTTTGTCCCTTTCTTGCTTCCTGTTGCGCCTCTTGTGACGCCTCCAATGTGCTGCAGGTGTGTGTGGGGTTTTGATGCCTCTTCGGTGTTTCAGAAGAAGACATCTCTAGGTAAGTCTTTAGCTCATAAGCTAGCGGTTTGTAGGCTACGTACTGTATGTGTCTTCAAAATGATACCCGTATTCACTTGGCTTTAGATTGGTGAAAGTTGTGTTTTTAAAATGTTGAGAGCTAAAATATGTATCAGTTCAGTATCGGATAATTGGGATCAATACCCAATACCGTATTTTTTCCAGTATCGGCTTTGATATCTGATACCAGATTCGGATCGGTGCAACCCTGGTAGAATCTGCCTTTTAATTGCCCTTATGCAGATGTTTTGACCTTTGACAATTATAACTGGTATACTGGCCTGTCCACATGACACAAAGATGTATAATAGTACATTTTCTCATAACAGCACTAAAAATTATTGACAAAGGCGCGGGAGGGGTGAGGGGTGGGAGGAGTCTGGGTCGGTGATTGACAGGCCTGAGAGTCATCTGACTTTTATTTACTTCAACTCGTAAACAAAGTCCGAGCATGGAGTTCCAGCGACTACACAGTAGTACAATACAGTACAATAAACAATATATACTAAAATTACAACACGATATTGAAATCTAAAACCAATACTAACAAATGTCCTAAACTAAATTCAGCTAACTAACCTAGCAATAAAAGCAACTAATGACTAAAACTACAATATTCAACAACAACGCTATAACTCTACATAATTATTTATAATACAAAAAGCTATGCTAAAAAAATCTATTCTATTATCCATCCATTTTCTTCCGCTTTATCCGGGGCCGGGTCGCGGGGGCAGCAGTCTCAGCAGAGATGCCCAGACTTCCCGATCCACGCACACCTCCTCCAGCTGTTCTGGGGGGACCCCGAGGCGACACCAGGCCAGCTCGGAGACATAGTCCCACCAGCGTGTCCTGGGCCTTCCACGAGGCCTCCTCCCAATAGGACATGCCTGGAGCACCTCCCAAGGGAGGCCACCAGGAGGCATCCGGAACAGATGCCCTAGCCACCCCAGCTGGCTCCTTTCGACGTGAAGGAGCATCGACTCTACCCCGAGCTCCTCCCGGGTAACTGAGCTCCTCACCCGATCTCGGAGGGTGCGCCCAGCCACCCTGCGAAGGAAACTCATTTCGGCCGCTTGTATTCGCGATCTTGTCCTTTCGGTCATTACCCAGATCTCATGACCATAGGTGAGGGTGGGAACGTAGATCGATCGGTAAATCGAGAGCTTTGCCCTCTATTCTATTATTCAGTCAGTAATTCGCAAACCTGACAATCGATGAAAATACTCTCTCGCTATTCCTTTTCCAACTCGCTACGGGGGCGTGAGCGAGACTGGGCCACTTTTATAGCCCAGAGCGGCAGGGCAACTGCCGTCAGGCTTCACGCCTGCGCAAATAGCGGCGCCAAATTCAAAAATCAAATGCCGTAAAGACAGATCGCCTGTAGATGGCGCCTCACTGACGGTTTTAGGAATAAAGTTGATCTTTCAACTAATTTCAACTAACTTTTAGAGTTCTAATTAACTAAAGTGCCAAAATTATGACCAGGATATGTAGCCAACACTATTGGACACTCATTTCGATTTGAAAAAGTGGATTTGAGGGTGAGTTTTCCTTTAAGCGACAAGATTAATGTGGCAAGTTTTTGTACTTGTTAGTTAACAAACAGCGATGAAGATGTTTGTGTTTTCCCAGTTCTTTCAAAAACAGTGAATCGCCCATAGAGTAATACAGGTCCTCGCCCTCCACCTGAGAAACAGACTCAAATTCCACAACATGGACCCAACCTATTAAGAGTCCTTGAAGAGCAAATGAATGGATGCCATTTCACCTTTTCCACAGCGTCGGTGTAAGGACAGGGGTTATTTGTCATTCCAACCAAAGCTGGTATGACAAATTGGGCATAGTTGCTTCCCCTTCAATTCATCTCGGACTTCTAATGACGCTGACCTTCGATGAATGCACTCAATTATGTGCAATAAACTCCTTAATAAAGCCCTCAATCAAAGTCACGCGCTCCACTTTGAATAGAGTTCACGGACAGCGTGGAAAAAATGTGTCCGATTCTTCTGTGGAAATGTGGAAATCTGTAAATATTCGCTTTAATTGACTGTGTTTGGGTTTATTTTCCAGCCGAGATTAAAAGAGGCGTGACCCGATCCTTTATAAGAAGATTTAACACCATTTACGCTTATGAACATGTCACATCGCCGGGCAAAGTTGACAGATTTTTTTCTCTCTTTTTGCTTTCAATTTTATAATCTGGCTTTTAAAACGGGAAGCTCTTTCGCCGTCTCTTTTTGCCGTGCACGAACCAAAGATCATATCCAGGCAAATAAACAAAACAAACCGAATAAAAAGAGATTAAGAGCGATTTAAATTGAAGTAACCGCTGATGTTTGGATGAGGTCAGAAAGGAGGTTCTAGTGCTGAAAGCAGAGTGCGTAGACAGCGCAGTCCCGGCCCGTCTGCTTTTGAGCTGAATTACTGGGTTAGTGAGGTCACGCTGGGGTTAAATCTCGGTTTTTAGCATCAAAGAGCTGGTTCGTTTCTATCGAGGCAGAGCTCATGAAAATTTATAGCTCTAGTGCAGGTAAAGTTGGCAGACACTCACAGCCTACTGAACAGACAAATGTGCTACGTGTGTGAAGGAGAAAAAACTGGTGCTGAGAGTAAAATAAATAAAACCGTGATAAGAGATTGACGTTGTAAATCAAGTCCATGTTATTACGAGTGGCCTTTTGTTCTGAGTTTGGAAAATGTATATAACTTGGATTCTCTATGCTTCTATAACTATTGTGGGCAGCATTGCAGGCATTAGGAGATATTAGGGAATCTACCTTTTCAAGTACACATTTTTTTGTTTTGATTTTTAATGCAAAGTGCCTTGTTTCTAAAAGAGCCTAATTCAAGGAAACACCGTAACTGCTTTGGGTGGTTCAACACAGCTACTGTAAACAAAAGAGTAATGTGGTTTAGGGCAGTGGTCCCAAAGTGCGGGGTCTCGGGACGCTCAAGAGGATTTTGAGGCAATATTTTAGAAATTTCTGACATTGTATGTATTTTTAAATTAAGCCATTTATGAACCCCAAATCATACTTCGACGCTGCGTATCTCTGTCGTAGTTTTATAAAACGGTCTGAATTTTCAGATATGCTTTAAAATCCATGACTTTTATCTGGAATTTAAAAAAAAAAAAAAAGTTTAAATAAGTGATTACAATGTTTTGAGTTAGCCAAATTCTTTCTCTAACATTTCAGTCATAAAATAATCTAATTTTTTAATAAATTTGGGTTCTACACTGTAAAATGTAAAATTTGTTTCAACTCAAAAAACTAATTCCAAGGGCTGCCAAGAAATTTTATGTGTAAACCAAAAACGTTACAAATTAAATCAGTTGTGTCAACCTAAGTTTTTCACTTCAGACAACTGGAAACAGTTATGTCAACCTAAGAATACAATTGAACGAAAGAGGTGAATCTCAAATTTCAAATCGACTAGATTGTAAAATGGTTATTGGTTACACATAAAATTTCTTGGCAGCCCTTGGAATTAGTTTTTTGAGTTGAAACAAATTTTACATTTTACAGTGTATCTTTAGTGTAACTTCAGGCTAATGGTCTGATACTACATTTTCACTTTTTTTTTTCTTTTTCAGTTTGTAGGCTTTGTTTATGTAAAATAATAATAATAATAATTCTGAGGATAACTCAGTCCTCTCCTGGAACCGCCGCCTTAACGTGGTGGAGGGGTTTGAGCGCTCGAATGATCCTGGGAGCTCTGTTGTCGGGGGCTTCATGCCCCTGGTAGGGTCTCCCATGGCAAACAGGTCCTAGGTGACGGGTCAGACAAAGAGCGGTTCAGAAGCCCCTTATGAGAGACCAACAGGCCCGGTTAGAACCATGAGGCCGTCCTTCTGTGGACCCACCACCTGCAGGAGGAGCCATAGGGGCTGGTGCAATGTGATTTGGGCAGCTCCATCAGCTGCCCCCATGACCCGGCAACGGACAAGTGGAAGAAAATGGATGGATGGATGGACAACTCAGACTATCTGGTCAGTTTCCAAGTGGAATTGGTCAAAATGTAGTATTTTTTGCCATTTTTTTCCCTCTCATACATTTGGGTTCTATCGTTAGTTTTACTTAATAAAAATTGCATTGATATTAAAATTATTTTTGTGGAGTTATTATTATTTTGGGGGTTTAAGTTTTTAAACTTATTTTGATTTGAAAAGTTCAACATATAAATAAACGGTACAATACAAGTTAAATCAATTTAAAATATAATTTTCAATTAAAGATAATTTGTCCATAAATACTGTAGATCAGTTTTCATTTGCAATCTCTCGCTCCATATGATACACTTCTTTCAGTTTTTGAGCTAAAAATGGCCTTATTTCACTGAAATTCCTGAAGTGGTTCTTATTTGGTGAATTGGGCACAGGCTAAAAGTGGGTGCCGTTTTTGAAAAATGTATTATTTTTGAATGAGAGCAAATAAATTAGTTACACTCGTGGTCAGAAGAATCACATTCATTTCAATGGACAGGAGCCAATCCTGCAAGTTTTTCTGTCTTTGACCTTTCGTACCGACTTAATTTGTGCTTCAGATAAGAAACCATTATTATGTATCCATCCCAGAGGACCTCCTTCACATGCACATTCACCAGATTTTGAATGCACATATTGCTACAATAGTTATAGGGCCTTATTATTAGTAGTAGTATTAGTCTTTTGGAACAGCAACACTTCACCTTTTTACATATTTATACCCAAAAGACTTTTGGTAGCACTCATTTTTTAAAGCGATGTTTCATCACAGAACATGTTGCTTCTTCATGCCAGGTCCAAGAATGTCCCACAAAAATCAGAAAAAGTAGGAATTTACACTTGAACACAGCGCTGTGTGCGCAGTGCGATCATACAGTACACTACTTGTACGAGCATTGAGCACATTGGCTTTTTGCTCGATGCCGACCTGTAATAGTACATGATTCAATAGAAAAACACTTTATAAACCGAGGGCTCTTCTCTGCGGCGTCGTTTCCTAAAGTATATGTATATTTAGAGCGCGCTGCATGTATAAAATTAGTGTTTGCTTTTATCTGATATCAAAGAGCAGCACAACAGACCTATTAGGCTACCTTTAAAAAAAAAAAACATACTACACTGGGACTGCAGCAGTGTTTTCAAGCAAAATGTAGACTTTTGTTTTGTACAAATATAATTAGACTTATTTTTAAGATACGGCTGGTATGTTGAAGCTAATTTGTATTTAGCAAAGTACAGTCCTTGATGAGCTATTCCCCGAGGCAGTGAGGCCCAGTTTGTATTTTGAAACGGCATAAAATCCTTGAATTAAACAAAACTCAAGGGCCTCGCACTTTCCAGAGATTGTCGGCGCTGGATATATTGAGATTATAATAGCTGTCTCTGTGGTATAGTTTTCTCTCTTGTAAGGGACCACAGTAATTTGTAATTTCTCTCAGTCAATATACGCGCGCTATAAAAAGGTCTGATGTGCGGCGGGTTTGTGGCACAGAAAAAGTCCATGGACTCCCCTCACAAAGACTGGAGTTATTAAAGATATGAAGCAGAATCTTTAACGCATATATTGTAACCTAACAGTGGATTCTTGATCTCGCATTTTCTTATTATTGTTGTATCTCGTAATGTACAAGTGTTAGTGCGGAGTCAAGCTTGTTTATGTATTTTATCATACTATAATTGTATTCTGTGAGGTTTCATACAGTATTAATGCTTTATTATACAAGGTAATCTTTTGTGAATATTTCATTAACATAACCTGTGTCTCCAGATAAATATGTCCAAATGTAATATTGTTTTCACTGCTGGTTACGTTTACATTTGTTTTGGTTCACAATATGATTATCCAATCAGAAAGCCTAATGAGTCCACACTGATTTTCTGTGGCTGAAACCCAATTTGGAAATGGACCTAAATCTCCTTCTTCCACAATCCTGTCCCAAATCAAGTCCTAATGAGTCCAGTGGACACTCAGGGGTGTCCAAACTTTTTTTTTTTTTTACACATAATGATGTGTGTACAGCATGGATGGCCACAGACTGGTGCTCAGTGCGGTCAGACATTCAACCGGGTGCATTAAAGAGCGGTTCAAACTGTTCCCCGCATGTTTATTTAAGCCTGGAACCATGAGGTCAGCTGTCTCACTCAAATGTTAGTTTTTGAGGCTTCAATCTTGCGGGATTATTAAACTTGGAGTAAAAATTACCTTCTCTGGCAATGTGTGCCTTGTTAAAAAGAAGACTGAGACTGAAATCTCTCAACCAACAACTCGGGGACCCCCTTCTGTAAAATGTTATAAGCGCTTAGAATAATTTAAGGTGCAAAACATTTAAAATCTGGTTTAATGATGTAAGTTTGGATATAGTATTTTGATATTTGGCCTACTTTCCTACTAAAATATGCTGTTTTCAATTAAAAATACATCAAAATCAATGTCAGAAATAAAATAAAAATATTGTCTCAAAATCCTCTCGTGACCTTCACTTTGGGAACCACTGGCTTAGGGCAACCAGACTTCAGCTGTTGTTGTAATGCCTTAAAAAAAACCTCAGAGATCATGCAAAAACATTTTGTTTGATTCAGGTACAAAGTCACGATATTGTCACAATTTTGATTCAACACAATACATTGCAAGTCGCATTGAGTCGCCTTGTGTACGAAATGTGTGGTATAAATAAAGCTGCCTTGCCTTACCTTACATTTAATAGAGTTCTATTTTCCCCCCTAAATATATATATTTTCTTAAAGGGGCTCTGTGGAGTTTGACAGTTTTGTGCTCGCAATTGCCCCCTCAGGCCAAACGCGTAACTGCAGCCTCCATGATAAGCTCGTGCATGAGGCGCTCAGGCTTTAGGAGCACCAGAAATAACAGTCCCGTCCTGGTCAATTTACAGATTTGCAGGCATGACTTAAACTGAGGTAAGAAACGTTACTGTTTTGTAAGATATTTAGACCAAATCAGTTAAAATACTTGAGCAAATGCAGCAAAGTGAATCGAGTGAAGAAGCCAAGTAATACATATAAACGAATAATTGACGTTTGAAGGAGGAAAAAAAATACTCGTATACTTTGTATGCATAAACGCAGACCTAATTGAAATAATAAAATAATTCCACCGGTAGAAATGCTACTAGGAAAAGCCAAAATCGTCTCTTCAATTCCCTGGGCCCAAAGTTAGCGTAGCTAACTCGTAAACTATATTGTAAACGGCACATGCCCACTTTTTGTAGTCGTTTCACTACTTATAAATCCGTGAGCAGTCATGCTTATTTTGCGGCCAAGAAAAGCTAACATTAGCGACATTATTTGTGCCATTGTAAATACAGCACCATTACCACTGTTACTACTCAAATGTTTTGTAGGTACAGCACAATTACTGTTATTACTGACACTACTAGTCTGCTACTAATACTACACAACTTCTCTGTAGGTATAAAACTATTAGATCAACTATTTTGTAACTTCAAATATGATTATTTTATGGCTTGTTTCAGTGAAGTTTGTACAACATGCACGGACAGTCGGACACCGTTGTTTTGAAAGCATCACCACTTTTCCCCCACGTATTTAGTAATGATTTCTTACCTTTCGAGCAAAAATAAGCTGCGGGTCTTTTGAGAGATTCTCTTTTCCGATGTTTACTCTGGTTCTTTGCCTACACTGATCAGACTCGACTTTCGCCTTTTTTGTCACACTCGAATAAACTCTTCGTTTCTTTTTGTTATTTGGGGTCTGGGCTGGAGTTTTGATGGTGCTTGAAGCCGGTCTCCTCTTATTCTCCGCTAAATCCATCCCTCCGAAGTTACCACTCGCACTGCAGCGTCAGTATAGAGGAGATACAGCTAACGCTACAGCTAACGCTACAGCTGAGCGTGAACGCGCATTACGCTGTTTGCTTGTTCGACCCGAGCATAAACTATTTAAGTGACTTTACAGGCATATAGAGACAATTGCGGTGAAAAGGCCAGGGCTCATTCTACTCACCAGGGCATTGCTGGAGCATGTATGAGGAAGAAATTTTAAATTTGTATACATTTATTTGTGGTTAAACTTATGTATAGTCCCTTTAATCATGCTAACAAGCAAAAATAACTCAAACCATAAACATACCATCTGTTGTACAGTGTCAAAATTCATTCTAACCCTCACCTCTTATAGACCTTTGAAAAGGGAAACATCTGAAAATACTGTCAGCGGAACATTAACAATCCTTCAATGATTCACATATTTGCGTTTTGAATTGAATCCCGTTCTTTCTCAAATGTCCTCGTTACTGTGGGATCTCTCTGGCTTTTCTCTACTTTCTGAGAATACTTGTGCCTTTGAGACATGCAAAATTGCCATAAATGAACTCTGACACTGAATTGATGGCTGTCTGTATCGCAGAGCAAGCAGATAACGATTGATTTGACCAGAATGTTCACCCATCTAAGAATCCTTGTTGGTGGGATAAACTTGTCACCCCACATGCACACACATGAATCATTTGAAGAAATGTAATTAACAATTTATGAGCTCTGCTTTCAGCCATCTGGTTAGGAAACGATTTACAATCAAAACACACACAAAGCAAATAGAAAACACCTCATCTCTGCATAAAAAGGCCTGGTCTAAATGCATCTGCAGTGAGTTCATTGCATTACTGTATCCTGTAATGAACACGAGCGCTCTTTCATGAGACAAATGAAGTCAGAAAGAGCAAATCCCCAGCAGACTGGAGCTCTGAAAAATTCATAAAGGTTAAACTAACGGTTTGTGGAGAACATTTCAATGAAAGATGGCATGCGGCTCCCCGCTGTATACATCTGAGGAAAACAAATGCGTGCACGCACACACACACTCACACACACACACACACACACACACGCGTAGATTCAGATAGCAAACCAGGAAGAACTGCGCTTAAAAGATGCGTTATTGACCCACACTGGCATTCAAATTAATTTATGCTTTTCAAATTGTATAAAATGTCTACTGGGCTGACACCAGAGCCTGTACAGCGTGCTCTAAAGAATCATTGATTATTAATAAAGAAATGGTTAGAGGCGATATGTGAACCACTGACATTTACAATCACTACTGTACATTGTTGAAGGGTTTTTGACTAAATAGATTGACTTGGAATGACCTGACAAAGGCGCAAGTCAAAGTCTTATTAAGATCATACATTTTTCTGTCAGTTGATTTTTTATTGATCCATTTTTAAATTACAAAAGGCACATTTGAACCGCACGTGTTTTCCTAAGATATCAGCGTTTCTACAGGCAGCAGCATGTGTCCAATTCAATGCCCGAATTCTAATCTATTCATGGCCACAATCGCAAGTCTTAAAGTGCATATGACACATTGCTAATACATAGTTAACACAACTATATTTAAGATTTTGCTATAGATTGTACCCAGCTTTCTTTAGTTTGACCATTTTTGTGATGTTTATAGTTTCACTTCCTTATTGGACACCGACAGGAAGTGACATAAAAGAAGGCAACCATGTTAAGTCAATGGAAAATGAGTGAGTCAAACTGCTATGGAATGTTACCTTCTTTTATGTCACTTCCTGTCAGCAGAAAAAATTCAAATAAAAATAACTTTTCTTCATTAAAATTGCTGCTTCACTGAAATATGCAACTGATGTAATCCATTTAAATAAGTCATATTTTCAAAGCATTAAAACCTGTCATATGCACTTTAAGGTTTCCATCGAACAGAGGAATGAGGGGAAACTTTGATATTCAAAAGCAAATTGGACACGACAAGCAACTTTTGAGCAAAAGAAATGGTGGAAAATTGCCGCCCAAAACTGCAGCTGAACGCTTTTGACCATAACTTCTGGATTTACGTTGAAATAACGCAATAATCATAGTTTGAGCAATGCTGTTAATTCCCCCCTAAAAATGTATTTAATGGCAGTTTGAGTTGTATTTAATGCTTTTTGATGACTTTTAACGCCTTAATTTTGAAACAGTTTCTTTAGTGACCAGTAGAAACCCTAAATATGCACGTATTGTTTTTTTTGTTTTACTGGAACTTAAGGTAATAAACCCTCTTCGCTCAGCAGGGGGCATGTGCATATTCAGCCCTAATTTCATTTGGTGAGATTTGCAAAGATACTTGTCCATAATTAACCATTACTGCAGCTATATTACTACATGAACAGGTATTTAGGTCAGGGAAATACTTGAGACCTAATCAATTCAAATGGAAAACATCAGTTCCTTTAGAAGTCTAGGTGCCCTTTGTAGTACACCAATGAGTGCTCCGGTCCCAGAGAGGATTAGATAAGAAGACTTGAAGGAAAGTGCGAGTCCGATTGGGATACGTTCCAGAGTATTCCCTGTGGAGGTTTTCCAGGGATATCTGACAGAGAGGAGCCCCAGAGTGAAGTGAGAGCGAGCTGCAGGGATTAAACGTCCCAACAGGTTTGGAGATTATCAGAATGAGGACCAGAGGAAGAGGCAAAGAGATGGTCCACGGAGACACGAGGAGCGACGTGGACGAGTGGAAGGTACTTAGCATTTGAGCGCTGTCTGAAGCCATGTGCTACAAAGAGGCCATGCTGAAGAAAGTGCACTTGTTCTAAAGGCTCTATTGCTATTGATTGTTTTTAATGGATCTAAATTTGTAACCAGTTGATCCAGGAGCTCTATCTTTGGGAACACGGCGAACACTCACACATGGTTACGTTTGAAGCTGCCTGAAGGGAAGAAACATTTACACCACCATTACTTTAATAAATGCTGCATTTTCCTCTGGGTACTCAGTTTTACCTGTCAACCTAAAACATGCACAATAGGCTACTTGTTAAGGAAAGGTCAAGTATGTAAAATAATGAACCTTCCAGCTCAGTATTCCTGACCGCCAATCGACCGAGCTCAAGATCCTGATGAAACGTAAGTCAAAGTTACCTTCGGTGGCATAGCGGGTCCGGGCGCGTACGGTGCCAGCTGGGCGGGACATCGGTGATATAGGTCTTCTTGGGCGCAGCGGGCTGGTAGGCTTGGTGCGGGACGGGCTCTGCTCTCCTGGGTTGCTGCGGTTGCTCGTGGTACCCTCCATGGCCCATGGGAGAGAAGCCTGGCTGGGGAGGTCCGTAGGCAAAGTCGGGACCTTTGGGCTGAGCAGGCATGTACTGGACTTGGGCCGGGCTGCGGATGGGGTACTGGTTATTATACCCCTGTCCTGCCGGGGCAGGGTGCTGCTGGGGTCCCGGCTGGGCAGATCTCACCTGCATTGAATGATTTAATTGTTTATGCATGTAATAGTAACAGCAGCTTTAGACTTCAAGTCTTACCTGGACATTGAAGGTGGGTTGGCTCGGAGTGGAGGCTGTGGCGTAGGAGGCGGGCACCGGCTGAGGGGTGGGTGGGACTGGGGTTTGGGGAGAGTGGAGTGTCCCGCAGGAGATTTGGGCGCAGTCTTCTTGGTGGCGGTGAGGGGAGGCTGAGTCGGGATCACCATTCGCTTGTAGCCGGTCACAGGGGCGCTTGGAGAGGACGTGGCAGACGTACCAAAGTTCTGCAAAATAAAGAATTCGATTTTAGTGCTAATGATAATTATACTTTAGAGGAACAAACCATTATGAATCATATAGGCAAAATGTAGACGAAGGTTTTTGAGGTTCGGTCATCTGTACTCTCTAGTTTGAACGTTTCACCTCTCATCCAGGAAGCTTCGTCAGTGTGCACAAGACAACCCCTGTACGTCTGAGAGCTTGAACAAAGATGTATAGACCCTTTAACTGCTGACATCATCAGTGACATCAGCTGGAGGCAGGAAGTGATCAAGAGAAATAAGATTAAACTAAAACTAGCGATTTTAAGTGTAAAACTACAACTGAAAAACGTGGTCCTGTTGTGGCTTAAGGTGCCAGAACAAGAGGAATGACATTTGAGACGATAAAATAAGGTTTATCTGATATTTCCAAAAACAGTTAGACATTTGTTTATTGTTACTATGACAACAGCTACAATGGAAATAGATAGGAATCTAACTTCCCGCCTCCAGCTAAGCCTGGAATGTTTACAAACAATTAAAGGGTCTATAGGCAAAATGGGTGATAAAGTTCCATTAATTTAAGCCGGGGACACACTTATCTTGAACCCGACTTGCCTTTTTCTGAGTTCAGGAGTTGTTTTCCATGTAGCATTTCTTACTCAAATTCATTATTAAAATTAGGGCCGGGACTTTTTTCGATTAATTGCGATTAATTAATTACATGAGGTTTAGTGCGATTAAAAATATTAATCGAAATTAATCACACTTTGCTTTCCACACTTCAGTTTCCTTTTTTCCTGCAGACGCACAATTAATGGCAATATTGCACTGGTCTGTTGGACTTGGTTGAACAAAAATAAACAATATTTTGTTGCTTAAGCTTATGTATTCAGTCATTATTCAATGGTATACTAAAAATCCTTATGAAAAAACTTACTTCTCACTGTTCTCAGGTCAAATATTTATATGCGATTAATTTCGATTAATTAATTACAAAGCCTCTAATTAATTAGATTAATTGTTTTAATCGAGTCCCGGCCCTAATTAAAATCTATAGTTTCAAACGAGGATGAGCAGAATAAGCATCTCACAAACACAGCAACCATCTCCGGGGTCTACTCATTCCACTTTGATGTCAGGTTTCATTTTATTTCTCCAAATATATCTAAATCTGATCATTTTGAGTGTCTGCCCACATTATCTCCGAATGGCTGTCCATGGAGGATGAGTTGAGAAAAGAATGTATTTCTGCTTGCCCTGTTTGGAGTAAATAAGTTGATGATCTTCACACTGTGTCTTGTTATTTCATATACGTCCTGCTGAAATGTACGCCGCCGTCACACACAGCTTTTGATCATTATTTCCCGACAGTTTACCCCATGCCGACACAGTTTCTCAGTTTAAGTCAGTGCGGTTCTACCTCGACAGCACGGCCCCTCCACTGCCCACGAGCCGCAGTAATCTATGGCTAATAAAGCAGGAGAGCGGGGCATAAATTGCGGGGCAGAGGGCGCCCTGACAGCGGATTGGCAACAGCACATGACACTTGTGCTGAGTCGGACGGCCCGGACGGGAACGGGGCTAAATCACAGAGATTTGTGGAGCTGCTGTTCCTGAAGAGACTGCTGTAAAAGAGCAACTCGCCGCTGCAGAAGAGACGGGCTGCAGACAAACAAGGCTTCATAGAGACTTTATGGACTGGGAAGGGTAAGAGCTAACTGGAACTGACTTTTTAGCTGTTTCTATGGACAATAAAAGAGTCATTCAATTAATAAAAGCTTGTTATTAACGTTTATTTATTTCAGGAAATGCTTTATTGAACTGCTGTTATGAGTGTAAGGCTAGACCTCGTTTGCCATTTTCTATCTTTACTAGGCAAAAGATCTTTAACATTTTGTTTGTGAAGGCGGAATTGTTGCTCTGAATCAGTAAGGTAAAGGTTTCTTTACAGCCCTATAGATACAGACGGCATCTCTCTCTAGAATGGCTCATATATGGTCATGTTTGAAGAAGTTGAAGGTGAAAACAAAGAGGAGAAAAATAAAAACTCCAACTTCAAAACTACTTTAACAAATGCTGAATTACGAATATACTTTTCTACCCAATAAAGAAAGAAAGACATGGGGAGGAGCAAAGTGGTTCAAACACCCATAATTACATAAATAACGGAGAATGCTAACATCATGCTTCATTTTAGCATCATGCTACATGCTAACGCTAGCTATGACTGGCGTTATTTCGCTTCTACTGAACAATCTGCTGTGAAAGAAGATCCATATGGACCGGTTTTAGAGTTGACTTTATTTGTGTGTGATAAACAAGTATATATTCCGCCAGAAAAGTGTGAACAATTGTGTTTCCCAAAATGTAAAACTACATTTAATGTTATCTTAAAGGGACTATACGGAGTTTACAAATGTTAAAAGTAAGTATTTTCCTCCCCTACATGTTCCAGCCTTGTCCTAATGTGTAGAATGAGCCCAGACCTGTTCACCACAACTGCCTCTAAAATCCTTCACTGTCACTCAAAAAGGTGTTAATTCGGGTCCGAAGTGCCGTCATGCACGAGCTTAATATAGAAGCTGCAGTTCCGCGTAAGACCTGAGGTGGCAGTAGTGAGCATAAAATGACCAACTTGCATCTAGTCCCTTTAAAAGACACATTGCAGAACATTCCAGTTCAAGTGTTGGTACGTCGCACGATTGTTAACCCTTGGTAAATAATAAAACACACTTGTACGCTCCTATTGCTGAACTAGACAAAAACTATAAATCATTTGGTGGGAGATTATGGCTTAATGTTTGTATGATTTTGACTTGAACATTGACCTCTTTCTCCCGCCTGAACTGGAGAAAATGCGCTCGGTTAAGAGGTTAATGCAGAAACATCTGTATGGAGACGAGCTGGTCCTTCCCCCAGAGAAGTTACGAGTCCGGTCTGAGGAGAAGCGTGTCCACTCACTGTAAAGCCACTCACTTTTTAAAGAAATGTTCACACCCGTAACGAAATAATAATTGCTCATTCGATTTATTTGATAAATGCTACTTAGTGCGGGTATACAAGTCGTTTGGAGTATTTTCAAAGCCCGTGAATAGAGCATAATATAGGACATATAGTAAAGCCAGGGCACAGGGAGTACATGCCAGTCTTGAAAAGCAGCAGTTCTCTCTAACCCAGTGTTGTTTTATGGAGACGTCAGTGCTGTGCCCGAGTGAGTCTCATGTAAGTAATAATTGTTTTTGCCCGCCGCAGCCGAAGATCGGTGTCAGACGTCGAGCCGCTCTAAAAAGGGCCCATCATTAACCTTGGATGGCCTTATTAGGTTTAGTGCCGGCAGCCAAAATTCACAGTCAATTACTAAATGTTCAGCACACAGGGAGCAGAAACCGAGAGCAGCGTAAGCGCCACTGCGAACTTTGCCTTTTGTAAAGAGACGTCGTCTGAACTGAGGCAGGGCAACAAGCTGCATTGATTTTTTTTTTTTTACCAACTTCCGATCAAAGCTGTACAGAACGAACTATCCAAGGCCATTTGTACAGCGGCACAGAAACGGTATTGAACACGTCTAGTTATCTTTACAAAATGTTTCTTTTATAAAGCAGGGTCGAGTTAGCAGGAAGAGAAGTGTCTGTGGTATAGTAAGAGCACAGACCTTTATATCTTGGCAGTTTGTGGTGGCACTAGAGATGGTAATAGTTGGAACTGCAGTAATAGTGGCAGCAGTATTAGTGATAATAGAAGGCGGTAATGGTGGTAGTTAAGCTGTTAGTGAAAGTAGTGGCATTAGTACAGTTGTAGGTGTAATCCAAAAGGTAGCAGGACAATACAGTTGATGCATTAGCGGCAGTAATTGTGGTAGTAGCTGCGCTTAAAGTACAAAGAAGTCGCTCTAGCAGCAGTTGAATCAAACGCCTTAACTTTAGCTCGGATCCAACTCATTCACTTTGCCGCCTGTTTTCACTTTTTCTTGAGGCGTCACACAGCGTCTCGACTCTTGAGTACAACTTTCCCGTAACTTGTCATGCCTTCCCCACTTTCCAATGCGCACAGATCAAAGTAAGTTTGGTACTAGAGGTGCATGCTTCAACTTTGTCTAAATCCCATCTAATCTGAGTCAAAGGGGAGGCCCTGCGGACGGTTCACTAAACATTCCCCACGTCTGATTTCTGTCGCACTGATTAGCGCCGATGTTTATTTAAAAAGTGTGTCTGTCTGCATATGTATGGCTAAATCTCCACTATGCCCTTTAGGAAGTGAAATTACTTCATTTAAATGTTTCATGGCTTTTAAACACTTGAGATTATTAATTTATCTGGGAGGCTTGAGAACCTACGCTAACGTTTGCTTAGCCGAGCAAATGCAAATTGGGCCCGCAAAATAATTACACTGTCATGGTACGTTTTCCACAGATTACATTAAGAGAATAGACTGTTCAGAGGGAGAGGAGCCTAATCAAAGGCACTGGATCTGCACAAGAGCGAGGAGCGCAGGCTTGGATTAGAGGAGTAAGTAAGAGTGGGAAAAGGGCTGTTTAACAGGTCAATGACCCACTAACTCCTTAACCCCCACCTGAAACGAGCACATTTTATCCCAAATGTAAAAGCTTCTTGAAAAAAGCGTCGAAATAGTGATGAAAATGAAAACGCAACTTGGCAACAACACAAGGATAAAAATCTTGGATCAGTTTTGTAGATCTTAGCTTTCAAATCAGGCATTACACTGGCCTATAGGCTGAAAGCTCCCCAGTCAAGAAGCTTTTAGATTTGGGATTCGTAAGGTGGGGGCTAAGAGGTTAAACAGTGTCATAAAAGTCAAGAGTCACATCAGTACCCATGTCCATAAACTAGAATAATGTATGTTCTACCTTATATACAGCAACATCACGGTTCAATCCATGGGATGGTCGGATACAAATTGTTTGACAAAATAGAAAATCTTGAAATCTTGAAATACAAGACTGATGTGAGATTCAAACCTTAAGAAAACAGTCATTATCTAGTCAACTGCTAAATAGGGAGTGCAAGGTGGAAATTAAATGAGGCTATTTTGTGGGCATGACGCACCTAATTTACCATTTGAAAAGATAATTGTTATTGTTAAATGCTTGAACAGAGAAATACAAGTTTTAAATTGACCGACTTATTTACTTCCCCACAGTAATACACAACATATTCGCAAACACAGCCCATCGTGACTCGGTTGCCCTGTCGCCTTTATTAAATCTTCCTCTTCCAAAACGCGCACAGACCAAAGTTTCCCCTGAACCTCGGCTCTGGTCTAATGCAGAGTGACTTTACAAACAACATGAGTGTGAAATTTCACAGAGGCGCTCAAAAAGCCTCCGACACATTAAAAAAGATTAGGAGCGACTATAGCAGCCTTGGGGGTCCGGCTAAAACTGTTAACTTTGCACTTCCAGCCACAAGGGCAGAGGATTTTTTTTTTTTTTTCACTTTTTTTTCCAAGGCGAGCTTTTGGAAAACCCCTGAAGAAGTGGAAGTTCTTTACAAACTAAGACCTTGGATATTTCTGCCTCAACTTTAGTGCATCTTAAACAAACAAAGCTTAGTCTATTTGCATGTGTGGTTTCAGCAGGTTCAGATCACAGAGAAGTCCCAAGATGCCGACTCAGTGCCAGCCACATAAACACACACACAACAGGAGACTATATTAGAAAACAAATAGAGATGTGACGTTTATGAGAGTCGACATGAATGGTTCAAACTCCATTCAGTTTTACACAGATTTATCCTGAACGAACACGAGCGAAAGCCTTTTGCACCAAAAGTTAGTTGGCACAATATTTTGAGCATCTTTTCCTTCAATCACTCAATCCAAGTTTATTCATATAGCATTTTACAACAACACCAGGAAGACCAAAGTGCTTCACAGTAAGATAAAAACAATTTAAAAACACAAAACTATCACATCCTAGACATAATTCAGAACGTTCTAGGTGTAAACCTCTTATTGTCACATTTCTGTCTCGTTTTCGATGCTGTTTTGACGACACCTTTCTTTCAAGAAGCTTTTAGATTTGGGTAAAGCTGAACTGGTGAAAAAGCACTCGGTTCAGGTGCGGGTTTGATTGATTGAGTTTTTATTTCGAGCTACACACAAGGCACAAAAGCCAAAAAAAGAAAGAAAAAAAGTATATATATATAATAAAAGAAAAAATAATTAACATTCTGGCTCGAAAAGGAGTGGGAAGAAGACAAGCTTATTGACTCCCACCCCTGTTCATAAACTTAAATAACAATATATAACAATAACACTGTTTAGTTCTTATCTTACAAAACGATTAACAATTGAGTTGGTTACATATTAACAGATGCAACAATGCATTATATTAGGTCAACATTCACAGTATCTTACACGTTATAACAAGTGTATAATTTTGTTTCCTATACCGAATTTATTACCATGGGTTAAGAGGTTAAAAGCCAGTTTGAAAAGATGAGTCTTTAATCTGGACTGAAAAAGGTTTAGGCAGTTTAGCCGCGGGAACTGCAAAGGAACGATGGCCCCACTGTTTGTACCGGGACCTGGGCACTAGGGCAGGGCGATATGGCCTAAAATCTATATCACGACATAAAAAAGAAATATCACGATAACGATATATTTAACGATATGATTGACAATGGACAAATTACTTACAAAATCCCAGCCTTATGCCTATTTGGAAGATTAATTCATTGATGGAAGGCGCATTGAGTTGCCTTATGTACAAAATGTGCGGTATAAATAAAGTTGCCTTGATATTTTATTCATTTTTTTAACGCTAATACTAATTTCCTTGCAAATATGATCTACTCAAGCAGTTTACATCCTTCATGTCATTTTACTTTGTAAGCGCCTGCCCCTGTGTTCTACAGTCAGGGTTTCTGCTGCTCTGATGGAGCTGAGCGTAACATAAATGATATCGTGTCCACAACGATATAAAAAATTACAACGATATCCAAAAACTATATTGCGATAACGATATGCGATACGATATGGCCCACCCCTACTGGGCACGTCCAGAACCATTTGATCAGAGACCGGAGAGCTCTGCTGGGGCGATCTACGGTTAAAATCTGAGGATGGGAGTGATGTGGCTGTGTCTGAATGAACCAGTTAGAAGACGGGCTTGCTGCATTCATTCTCCACTAATAGAGAGCATTGCAATAGTCCAACCGAGAACTGATAAAAGCATGAGTTGGCTTCTCGAGGTCTTTGCGCGAGAGAAAGGGCTTAACCTTGTTCAAAAGGTGCAGCTGGAAAACGCTGACTTTGACAACGGAATTTATTTGCTGTTTGAAGTTCAGTTCTCGGCCAAAGACAACCGTTCCTGACGGCGTCACGGACTGGGCCCATGACCCTGGACTGAATGTGACGAATTCAGATTTTGTTTCGTTCAGGTGGAGAAAATTCCGCGGCAGACATTGTTTAATGTCTGAAAGGCAGATATGGAGTGAATCAAGTGCAGAGGCAGTGCTTTCATTAATTGTGTGCGCGTTTTTCAAAAGGTACGAACTAGTCCCGCTGTGAGTTTAGACTTGGATAATAATATGAGTTTTTGGCTGTTTTTTTTTGGTTCTTTGAAATGAACCTGATCACGGAGATTAGGCTCCTGGTAAAGAGCCACAAAAGGCTTCGAGCTGGACTCCGGTAAGGCATTTTTGAAATTCAGTGTGAGCAAATGTGAGAGTGCTAGAGGGTTAGGGTTACATGTACATCATCACTCAAAAGCCAAAGAAGGCAGCTGGTTCAATAATGGGTGAAAGCAATGATGACTAATCTATTATAATAGATACAAAATGAAAGTGTTTTTCTCCACAGATTTGCACATGTTCAGAGATAATAGGTTAATTTTCAAAAGTTAATAATTGGGGATGCCTGAGTTGACACACCTCGAGCATATCACGCAGCAGACTATTGACGCCTGTAAGTATTGACTGAACGCACAATGGGATAAATACATGCATGTGTCACGTGACCTCCGAGTGGACCCAGCTCAAGATGGCAGACAGTTACTGACGGACAGTCGCAGCATCACGTTAAAAACATCGCGTCAGGATCTAAAGAATTCCTCACTGGAGGAAACTTCCGTGCAGTGACTTTCCATCAGTATCAGACTGTCCGTGATGTTTTCTTGAACTATTCGTTGATTTGTACAAGACGTCGCTAATCCTTATTGGGAAAAAAGCGAGAGAGGAAGGACTGCAACCTCCGAAGATTGCAGAAGTTAGGCGTCACTCGCGTGCATTGAGCCTTTGGGGTAAAATCTCCTCCTGGGTAGTCCTAATACAGAGGACACATTTCCCCACAGGGATAATGTGGAAATATTACATGTTTTTGTCATACTAGGCTTTAATGATTATATATGAAACTGTGTTGATGTAATCTGTGCTTTAAGGTTCATTTGAAACTGGGGTTTCCATTTATTGTTGTTGTCTTTACTCTTGGATCCACTGGGGAGCAGTGTGTTAGAAGGAGGAGTCAGATTGTGCAGAAGAAGAACATTCCAAGAGCGCTGATTGGTTTGACAAGGAGACGCCTACTTCCTGTTCCTATAAATTACTCGCGCACAGAAGGCACGGTCTCTCTTCGCTGCTCTCCTCGCTGGTCGACCAAGATGTATCGCTCTGTATAACTTTTTAGTTTGTAATGTTGGGGAATAAAACAATGATTTTGATTTTAATAGAACGAGTCTCCGTCTTCTCTCCATATAAAGAATACGCCAACAATAATAAAGTGCACCTTCACTTAAGTACACCCTGAATGAAGTAAACTCTACTAGAAATGCAGTGATCATTTTCCAGCTCTGCAAGTGTCACAGTCTCACCTACCCAACCCTCTTCTTCAGTGGATAAAGCCGTTTCAACACTCCCAATGTTATCGAATGTGTTTGCCCGGAGAAGACAAAAGTATCATGTAACAAAAAGCCCTGACTCCCCACTCGTCCCGTTTCAGTCTCACAATTGCGGGTATCACTTCTCCCCAAAATAGTTCCAGATAAGGCACATTAAACATGATTAAACAGCAGCGCTCTGGATCGTGGCGAGACCTCTAGCTGTTTTCGACTATCTCCCCCGTTTGGCTGATAAAACCCGGCACACACAGGCACGCGCGCGGGGGAACTTTCCTATCGCCAAAATCTCATTCTCTTTGCTCCTTCAAGTGATAGTTGCATGAAAAGCCTTGAACAAGTGAGCGATATTTAGAAATGCTTGCAACCAAATTTTCTATCAGTTTAAATGGTGTAAAACGCGCCCTCGTATCCTAAAACTTCTACTAATTATCTTCTGAGAAAAGAGGCTTTGTTCTTTTGTATTCAGTCATCGTATTGAAACGACATGCGGCTCACTCGAAACTGTCATGGGCGAACTTAAAATGGAACTCATGAATCTCATAAAAGCCTCTGTCATATTTAATAAACCAAAGTTACTTGTACATTTAAAAAAAAAAAAAGTTCAGTTATTTTTATTATTTGAGACTCGATTAAGGTATGGTATTTTAGGGGCTGCACAATTTTGGAAAAATATCTATTTGCAATTTTTCTGACAGTTCAATTCAGTTCACAGATCACTCTTTAAACATGTCCAGACAAGAGAACACTCTGTAGTAGTAGTAGTAGTAGGAACAGGCCTGAGCTCGAATATGAAGTAAAACAATCACATGTATATCAGTAGATGTTCATAGAGATCTAAACTAGAGGGTTAGTTTGTTTTACATAGGAGACAGTCGGGCTTTAACTGTATAAGTAAAACTTAAAGGGACTATACGGAGTTTGAAAATGTTAAAATTAAGTATTTTCCTCCCCCTACTTGCTCCAGCAATGTCCTAATGTGTAGAATGAGCCCAGACCTGTTCACCACAACTGCCACTAAAATCCTGCACTGTCACTCAGAAAGGTGTTAATCCGGGTCCGAATTGCCGTCATGCCCGAGCTTAACACAAGCTTAACATAGAAACTGCAGTTACGGGTAAGGCCTGAGGTGGCAGTAGTGAGTATAAAAATGACCAACTTGCATCTAGTCCCTTTAACTTAGTTGACTACTGTGGCAGTAGTCGACATCATTTTAGTCGACTAGTCGTGTGTTCATCTCTCTATGCAGTTGTGTGTCGATGCTTGTGGCTTATAAGTTTTTATTCTGTACTTTACTGTACACATCATTAATGTTACAGTGAACTTTAATACAAGTTGTTCATTTTTAAACGTCCGTGTGTCTGGATAATTTTCCCTCTCCCCTCGGGCAGGAGGCTACGGTCTATCCAGACCCATACCTCCCGCCACTTGAACAGTTTTTTCCCCTCCGCCATCAGACTCATGAACAATAACAAGACCCAATAACCCAGTTACAGACTCATGGATGTATCTGCACTTGCACTGTGTGGTGTGTCCACACTTGGACCCACTGCTATCACTTATCACTAAATCACTTTATCACTTTATATGCCTACATCTGTTAATACAATCCCGCTGTTGTTCAATGTCAAATTGTTGTTGTCTATATGTCATATGTCACTTTATTTTATCTTATTTATTTAATATTTTTCACGCATGCCCCTATAGCCTTATAGTTTTAAAGTTTTTTATCTTATTTTTATCTTAACTGTGTTATATGTTCTATGTCGCACGTTTGCACCGAGAAAAATTCCTAGTTTGTGAACCTGTTCTCAAACCATGGCAATAAAACCGATTCTGATTCTGATTCTAATTGCCTAGTTTTAACATTAATGTCAAGGCGGAAACCCTTTTCCGTGTTTCGGTGGGACAATAAACAGTGTGTATCATTGGCCATAACAACAAACTAGTGCTCCAGGATAGTTTTTCCCGCGTCTCTCCTGGACATATTCAGCTGATATGAGCGAGCTGAAGCCGGGCCGGGACCATCTCCATCGTCACCGCAACCGCGACTCATCGCACACTTTTACTTTTCTCTCACACAGGATCAACTACAATCTAACACTCCGAGGACAGAAAGCCCGTTTGCTTCAGACCTTGGATACACGAGGAGGATGATCCAGGAGAGAAGTGCAGAGAGAAGGGCAGGAGGAGAGAGGAGTGGTGAGACGGCAGAGAAGGCTGTGGACGTAACGCGCTCAATGTAAATGAGGAGTTATTTCTCCGCTGTCAATATGATGAGGTCATCAGACTTTGACTATCTTGACAGATAAATCGACCTTTAAAAATCTGTAGTTGTTAAAGCCCTAGGAGACAGGATCATTTACTGTTTAAAGATATGACCTCCTGTATAACTGCTGCCTTTGTGATTAGCTGTTATTAAATTATTAAACCTATGATTGTTATAGTAAAATAACTTTTCTGCATTGGTGAGAGTTGACTTGGAGAATAAAGTTTCCGTGGCCTGTTGCCGTCCTTTTCAAACTCCTATGGGCAGCTTATTGATGTTTTATTTAAGCGCACTTCTTTGTTGTTACTTTAAAATGTAGACGGTTAAGCTTAAAGATGAAAATATTCACAAAGTACATCCTAAAGAACTCGCATGAGAGGGAGAACAGACAGGCGTTATCTAAGGATGAAACTTTGTTCTGATTCAGGATTATGTCTCAGCCGCGCAGACGACTCGAGAGGGCTTTCAAACAGCAACGCTAAGTGCACATGTGAAATTACTTTGCCGTTCTCAAAGTGGTTTGTCTTTAATGTAAACTATAGATGTGCATGACTATGTGAGCTAGGATGAATGCTGATAAGTAAAGTTAGAGACACGAGTTTTGCGACTGCGATTAGATTTGCAGTTCATCGTTAAAAATCAAGACTCAGTTCACGGAGCAGGTTCATGAGTATTAACCAAGAAGCGTGACAAAAAGGAATACAATAATCACAGATGTTATGACATGTTTTCAAATATGACAAGGCCCCATTGAGAAAACATGTTTTACATATTTTCTTACATAATTACCGTCTTTGCTCATTTCAACCATTCAAATTGACTGTCCTGCGCCTGGACTCTAGACTCTGGAGAAAGCAGAGAAAGACAGGACAATCTTACTCGCACAACCCGCTCCCCTTCCCACTCATCTAAAAATAGAACTACATGTACACGGTATTATGTTAACATAAACATAAACAGTGCTATGAGGTTTGTATGAAGGGAAGTTCTGAAGAGTCCGTAAGTGGTTAATGATCTTATTGCTATTGGCAGATCAAATGTTTCCCCTAGGTTTACCAGTTTGGCAGAGGGGTATGGCTGCCGGGTTGTTATTTGTAACAATTGTTTGAATTCCTATATGATAATAATTAATTCAGTTTAAGTAACTGTAAAGCATTTTCATGATGTAGGAAACAATATTATGTTTTAGAAAGTTTGAGAATATATGCTATTATTAGATTAGCCTAATGTAGGCTACCCTTACTTAATTTTCCCATGGGGGTTTGGATTTTCCTCATATTTATGTTTCATATTTATCAGTGAGTTCCAAAGTTTATGATCTAATAGGAAACATGTAATGAGTCTGTGTTCTGTATAAAACATGGAGACAAAATCAGCATTTAAGGTTAAGTTCAGGACTTTCTACAAAATCCAACAGAGCTAACTTCAGTGACTTCATGTGAAACAGATGCCAACAGATGCCAACAGATGCCTAAACAGTTTAGGCCAAACGCAACTGTTACATTTAGCTTGGGTTGGATTTTCTTATTTACAAAGTGCCAAAGGGATTTAATGTTAATTTTATTGTCATCTAATGCTCTAGTTAAACTTACTCGCTCTGTGACAGCTCCTGGTGCAGCCTCAAATAAACACGACCGCATGGCCTGAGTCACTTGGTGCAAATCGTGGACTGGATCCGTAAAAACGCGGACTCTGACTGGATTGAACAGGCGTACTTTCTCATAAAACAAAAACCGGAATGGATTTGCAGAACGGATTTGGTAAAGACGCTTGTTTTAACGATCGGTGATTAGCGCTGTATATTAAAAGGCTATCGTCCTGAGAGGGCGGCAGGCACTGCTGGTGGGGCGGCCCGGCTCGCCAATATAATGGTCGGGAAACACTGCAGATGGGTCCAGTCGTTAAGGGCCTTGAAGGAGACGGACCTGCCTCTTTCTGCATAGAGGGAATAATAAAGGAAAGATATTCAGAGTGTCTAAGGGGATAGGTCATTGTAGATGGAACTAGAAGACATTTTAAATACGGAAGTACATTGGAATAAACACATTTGAAAATGAATTGCAGATTCAAAAGGTCAGGGCGATCCCGGTACTGGGAACTATGAACTCTGAACAACTCTTTTGTCCCTTGTGCCAATAGGCTCCTCATTTCAGAGAGGAGCAGGAGAGGAGCTGCCCTAAATACGTCCTCAATGAATGACACTTTGATTTCTTATTGTCGCATGTATTTATTGGTATTTTTAAATGTATTCTTTTACTTGAGGATATTACGTACTCTGCTTTTTCTCTTACAGTGTGATGTGTGAATGGGTGCCACAGACTGCCCCACCATAAAATGATGGATCTATACTATGACTCTGCCTAATTAATTACACTGTAATGGCAATTAATGGAACAAATGGTTCATATCCAGGCAAAACCTACAGTTGTCAACAAAAGTCAGTCCCAGAGAGAAACAGGCCCAAACTAGACAAATCAGCTTTTGGAAAATATGCAGAAAACTGTACGGTTCCACTTACAAAATCTGCCCAGTGCTGTCCATATCAGGTGTTACATCATTCTTGAGAATACCGGCATGTTCAGTAATGCAACTTTAAGCCAGATGGACTGATAGTCTGGTGACTTTCTATGTAACATAACATTTCTTTGTAACATAATTTGTAGTGAAAAAGCATCTTTCAAACATTTTGTCACGGCTGAAATATTGATCGTTCAAAGAAAACAAGACAATGTTTAAATAACATCCATTTGAAGACTGTGCACATGTCGGGAGCAGATGTTTTTCCATTTTGTCAGAATGCAGTCAGTTCCGCTTTTCCCAGTGAGCCCTTTATAATAACTACAGACAAAACTAAGAGGAATAGGAGATCCACCTCAAGACAATGAAGCTGAACAGGTTCAAACTTCTCTTATGTAATCTCTTTATAAAGTGGGTTTCAGGAGAAAAGCATGTAATTTTTCCAGTATGATGTAACAACTTCATACAAAGTAGGGCGTATTACTCACTGATGCAACTAAAAAATCATTTTCTGGGCCTGTGAGTGCAGCAGTCCCTGTGTTAGTCTCCAGTGGTGGTGCGTCTGCGGGCTATGGGCACAAAAGAAGGAAATGTGGGTTTTGTAGCGGCAGAAGCTAATTGTTTTTTGACTCCCGCAGCAGCTCTGAGCCTGACTCATCTCTGTAATGAGCTGCGTGCACTCGTGACCCGCTCCAAACTGAAAAAGTGCCCAGCGCTGACACGTGTCCACAGATCAATCCCTGACGGACCGATGTCTCCGCTCTCTACAAGACAGGGCAATGCTTTGGGTTAAAAAAAAAAAAACATTATGCGTGCAAAATCTATTATCCATCTGTGGCCTCTCGAACCCCGACCACCACTGCACTGCACACAGGACTGAAAGAAATATATAAATCCATCTTGTTTCCGAGTCATTAGGTCCGGTGGCAGTTGCAGTTTTGGCCAATGACATTAAAGCCAGAACCCGCCAAACAGTAACAATGACGATCCATTACTTTTCACATCTCACACCAAGTCAGAAGCAGCGCAACGGTCGACTACGCAACCCGTTCTTTTGTTAAATAATAATAATAATAAAATACTTTCTGAGTCCCGAGATAAGAAGTAAACATGTTCCAATAAATCATGATTTTACAGATTGTAACAACTGCAAAGGCCGATTTAAAGAGGGGGTATTATGCTTTTTCAATCACATAGCACCAGTCTATAGCATACTACAATGATGACGTAACCTTCTGTTGGTCTGTATATGCAGTAAATTAAAATAACTGCCTTGAATAAAATTGCTCTCTCAAAATGGCTGTACTGAACGTCTTGAAATAGGCCTCTGTCTCTTTAAGAAGCTTTCCGACACGCCCCCTTCAGCACACTGCTGTGGCATCTAAACAACACTACTGTGCGGGGAGGGGGCTCTGCTGAGCTGAGGAGCAGTGGTTGGTGGCTTGGCTGGTGACAAAAGGTCCAGAGGCGTCTCCAGGAGGTGGGGGCGTTCCTAGGGGGACTGAGGCATAGCTACACCTAAAATGGCTGCCGTCTAAGTTTTTACTGATTACTCAAAAATATGTGAATGAGCCAAGGCAACACTCCAGGCATGTGTTTAATGAGGGAATGACATAATAACATGATATAAAGCTTGAAAAAGTTGATTTGACATAACACCCCCCCTTTAATCATTTTTTTGTTACGTTTCTTTTTTTGGGCTTTTACACCACTCTTTAGTTGTGTATTTTTGTTGCATTTTTTTTTTTTTATTGTGTTATTGTTGCTGTTCAGGCAGGTTTCTGTTGCTCTTTCGCCACATATTTGCTTTTAGATTCAGGTAGAAGAAGAAGCAAGCCAGTTACAGCATCCCTGACTTATACTTAGAAGATTAGGAGTTTTTAAACACATAAAAGCATGCAGCCCTGTTTGGTGCTTCAAATGTTGCTTTCACAATGTGTGGAGAGGCAGAACACATGGACTTCTTGGCTCAGGCTGGATTTGTCATTGCATCGTCCCATTAATAACAAACAAAGGGGCAGTTCATTTGACTAACCCACATTGACGGATCACATCGAGCGCCCAGAGCCTCTGCGCAGTGAGCTAGCCCTGTCAAAACTCTGGACCTGCTGCGGAGTGACCTGTGGGGTCAATGGTCGCCATTGGCAACACTCCACCAACAAAACACTCAGCCACGCTAAGAAATAAGCGAGCAGAGAAAATAGCTAACTATAACTCTATTGTGCTCTCTTTAGATAGAAAGAAGAAGCGTTTATTAAACATAGCAGTTACACAATATTGAGCTGTTGTCACAAACACATAATTTCATCATAATCAGACGGGTCTAATAAATGTAAAGAAGACCAAAGTGATGATACTCTACTAATTTGAGATGAAACCTTCCCATTACCACCAAGTTCATGATGGAGGCATGTCATTATTTTTGTCAAAGTAATATTAAATTAGACTTAAACTATATTAAAAGTTGTTTAACTTCCTAAAAAATTTAAGTAAGGGACTAAAAACATCTGAACTCTTGACATGAAAGAGACTCATAATTTAAATTCAATGGAAAAGGAACAAGTCCGTGCTGTCCATGTCTGATGATTACATATTGAATACAATGATTTTATTAATTCAAGATTAAAGTTAGAGGCCATCGTTTTTCCATACCGAGATATGTTCTTACCTGAGCTTAGACGAGTTGATGCGTACCTGTCTGGTCTTTGTGCGTGCGCTCAGTCACGCAAAAAGACCAAAGAAGTTGTTAGCATTTAGCCTCTCCTCCTTTCCTTAATGGGGCCAAACGGGGGTAACGTTAGAAGCGACCAAGCTCTTCCACGTTTTCCCCTATTTAAATACGGTTACGTGAGTAGTTACACGATCCAAGTATAGTCACACAAAAACCATAGGAACACTTAACCGCTTAGAAAATCGACATGTTTAATTTTGTGTAACTACTCACATAACCGTATTAAAATAGGGTAAACGTGGAAGAGCTTGGTCGCTTCTAACTTCACCCTGGTTTGGCCCATAGAGGAGAGGCTAAATGCTAACATAATTTTTGTTAGACCAGACAGGTACACATCAACTCATTTAAGCTCAGCTAAGAAAATATCTCAGTAGGGAAAAGGTGGCCTGTTGCTTTAAGTCAATTGAGACTGAAAATATTTTTGGACATATGGACATAAGGTCTGGGTAATGGCCAAAAAGACAAGATCACGGATACAAGAGGTCAAAATGAGTTTCCTTCGCTGGGCGCACCCTTAGAGATAGGGTTGGGAGCTCTGAGTAGAGCTGCTGCTCCTTCACGTCGAGAGGAGCCAGCTGAGGTGGCATCTGTTTCGGAAGCCTCCTGGCCGCCTCCTTCCGTAGGTGTTCTGGGCGCCCGGGAAGACCCAGGACACGCTGGAGGACTATGAACGCCTTGAGATCCACCCAGAAGAACTGGAGGAAGCGTGTGTGGAGAGGGAAATCTAGGCATCTCTGCTCTTACTGCTGAATATGTACATCTTGATTAAAACTAAATTCCATCTTCATCAAAAGACAGAAATTAAAACTGAATTTTAGTTTTCTACATTGCCATTGGTAAGTAAGTAAAGCGTGTTTAAAGGGACTATACATAAGTTTAACCACAAATAAATGTATACAAATTTAAAATTTCTTTCTCATACATGCTCCAGCAATGCCCTGGTGAGTAGAATGAGCCCTGGCCTTTTCACCGCAATTGCCTCTATATGCCTGTAAAGTCACTTAAATAGTTTATGCTCGGGTCGAACAAGCAAACAGCGTAATGCGTAATGCGCGTTCACGCTCAGCTGTAGCGTTAGCTGTATCTAAAAATAATGTTGCTAATGTTAGCTTTTCTTGGCCGCAAAATAAGCATGACTGTTCACGGATTTATAAGTAGTGAAACGACTACAAAAAGTGGACATGTGCCGTTTACAATATAGTTTATAAGTTAGCTACGCTAACTTTGGGCCCAGGGAATTGAAGAAACTATTTTGGCTTTTCCTAGTAGCATTTCTACCAGTGGAATTATTGTATTATTTCAATTAGGCCTGCGTTTATGCAAACAAAGTATACGAGTATTTATTTTTTTCCTCCTTCAAACGTCAATTATTCGTTTATATGTATTACTTGGCTTCTTCATTCGATTCACTTTGCTGCATTTGCTCAAGTATCGCATCTTGGAAAATATTCAATCAAACTGATTTGGTCTAAATATCTTACAAAACAGTAACGTTTCTTACCTCAGTTTAAGTCATGCCTGCAAATCTGTAAATTGACCAGGACGGGACTGTTATTTCTAGTGCTCGTAAAGCCTGAGCGCCTCATGCACGAGCTTATCATGGAGGCTGCAGTTACGCGTTTGGCCTGAGGGGGCAATTGCGAGCACAAAACTGCTAAACTCCACAGAGCCCCTTTAAGAAGAATATAACTACAGATGCTGCAAAAAGAGTGAAGCAAGGCAAGCATCGCTCTTCTATAATCACTGAACATCCACTTCATACACAAAAAAAACATCTCACGGACACGGGTGTGATGGGGAAATGTACTTGAAACCTTTGCGCCTTGACCCGGAGAGGAGGACTTTTTCAAACATGCAGAAGTAAAGCCACTGACGGCAACAAAAGGGAGGACGAGAATAAAGCCAGCATTCCTGAGCACAAACTGAACGCCCCAAAAAGAAACTTTTCTTTTAAATCCACACGCACCAATCGGCGTCTTTACAACTTCTGAGCTTACTGGAAACCAAGGACCACGACGAGATTGAATTTAGGTGTAAGCAAAGCCGAGAGAGAAGCATTCCAGACGCTTCAAAGAGCTCACAAAAGCAACGCAGTCAATGTGAATCAAGGCCGAGCCACAAAAACGAGACGAACCGCAACTCTGAGGCGCTTTCATTTGAAACGACTCAGATTTTCTCATACATTTGATCAGAGGAAGGTCCTTTCACTTCAGTGTAACAAGTGACCTAAACAGTTGCTTGAATGATGATATGAACTTCACTATTATTTGTATTCAAGTTCGTTTTCATTCATATAGTTTTATTCTCTAGGTTTTCAATGGATTGTATAAAGTGTAAAGCTAATCAAGAAAGTCAACATGTAACAAAAAGTCCATCAGACTCTTAACACCGACACTGAACAGTGAGGGAGTGAGGTGCAGAGACAGAAGCGAGTGTTTGGAGGAGGAGGATGTGGCACGACGGGATGGGCCCAGTGTGATATGAAACTCCTCGAGGCAGATGTGAAGAAGGGTTCATCTCAGCTGAATCTTAAACAGTAAATCGCCGCTAAACTGTCAACACACGTCAATACAGTCCATCTGCGAGGTGCGTACATGACATCTGATCAGATCCGCATCAGGCACTTTGACACGGAGGAAACGCAGACTCGGGCCGAGACTGACAGCAGCACTTATACGGGCTGACAGAGGGGGGAACGGTAACCCTCTAATACACCGATGATGATTGTTTCTACAAAAAACATGCTGAATGTTTACAGTACATGAATGTTTACAGTGGCACTTTTCACAACGGACAATTCAACATGGAACGACAAGTACAGCGGGCAATTATCAGGTTATTGGAAAATAACAAAAGACAAGGATTCACACAAGTTTTAAGGGCCTATCTCACAGGAGAGAGTTGCGGTGAAAACAAACAGGCTCGATATCAGTGGAGTCTCCGCATGGTCTCTGAGAGGTCTACGCGGTCTCAAGCAGCTGTGGCAATATTGTGAATACCATTTGTTGAGACGTTTCTGTGACGTCTCTGCAATGACTCCAAGACCTGTCGGATACCACGGAAGAGTTGTTTGAAGGCTCTTTGAGATCTCCTTGGTCTCTGAGACATTGCAGGGACGTCATAGAAATGTCTCGCAGGTTGAGGACAACAAATAGTAGTCATGACACAACTGCTTGAGACCGCGTAGACCTCTCGGACACCGCACGGAGACCTCTTGGAGACCATGGAGTAACCACATGGAGACAATCTAACCTGTTCGTTTTAACCAAGACTTACTGGAGACTCGCCTACCCCCCGGGTGACATCTCCATGACCAGCGGCAACTCGAGTCTCCAACTAACTTAGTCTCCAGGCCAGTGAGATAAGCCCTTTACCTTAAAGAAAGAGTGTCTAAATAGCTTTAAAGAGGGGGTATTATGCTTTTTTCAATCACATAGCACCAGTCTATAGCACACTACAATGATGACGTAACCTTCTGTTGGTCTGTATATGCAGTAAATTAAAATAACTGCCTTGAATAAAATTGCTCTCTCAAAATGGCTGTACTGAACGTCTTGAAATAGGCCTCTGTCTCTTTAAGAAGCTTTCCGACACGCCCCCTTCAGCACACTGCTGTGGCATCTAAACAACACTACTGTGCGGGGAGGGGGCTCTGCTGAGCTGAGGAGCAGTGGTTGGTGGCTTGGCTGGTGACAAAAGGTCCAGAGGCGTTTCCAGGAGGTGGGGGCGTTCCTAGGAGGACTGAGGCATAGCTACACCTAAAATGGCTGCCGTCTAAGTTTTTACTGATTACTCAAAAATATGTGAATGAGCCAAGGCAACACTCCAGGCATGTGTTTAATGAGGGAATGACATAATAACATGATATAAAAACATTGATTTTACATAATACCCCCCTTTAAATAATCAGCTGGATTGTGTGCTGGAAAGAAACGGTCCCTCTAACCCCAGTTCCCCCAAATTGTCCCATGCATTTGACACGTCCGACCGATGCCTCTGGGTAATCTGTAATGAGCAGTGGGCGACCGCAGAACCCGTGGACACAGCTCTAGCTCTTGGTCAGGAGTACCTAGCTGGAGGATTAACTGTTTGCTTATGCTTTTTCCAGTGAAGTCTATAAAACATGATCTGATGTCAGTGAATCCCTGCTCCCTAAAGTTGCGCTGCTGCCTCGAGGCTCGGAGTGACTTCTGAATGCCTCTCTTCTCCATCTGCAGCACATTTACCAACACACCGCCCCACAAAAACACACGCACACGTTTTGGAAGGGAAGAGAGAGTGGAAGTGTTTTAGCCGGCGTTGAATATTTTATTAATTAGGCAGCACATCACGGTTTGGCGGTGCGCGAGTGAGGCAGACAGGAGGAGCTTTTTAATTTCAGCTTAAATCTTATCACAGACACATTAAATGGGATCAGACCCGAGGGCAGCTCTAATGGAGGAAGCACATTACAGTTCAGCTGGGACCCCAAAGTCACTATTTACTTTTGTTTGCGGATGAACGACACTGGCAAAGGATTTCACAAGCCGCGCTGGGTTTTTAAAGCAACTGTTCAAATTCAGATGGTTTCAAATAATGTACACAGCGCAAACATATTTGATGTTTTAGAGTAGCGAGTTGCAGGGGACATTGAAGACTGACTTTTATGTGAAGGACTTAATCATTTATACACTGCCTGACCCCAAAAAAAAAAAATGCCACAAAAACAAGGTCTCTTCAATAAGCTTCTGCAATGTCAAAAGCTTTATTTTTATCCACAGTTGATCTTGCATTGATGATGGGAGAGCGTGACCACTGCGCAAAGCCTTCTTCAGCACATCCCAAAGACTCTCAATGGGGTGTCTCATGCTCCCTGAGCTACTCTTTCACAGTGTGAACCTGATGGATCCTGGCATTGTCATCTTGGAAAATGCCCGTGCCATCAGGGAAGAAGAAATCCATTGATGGAATAGAGTTCGGGATATTCCATGAAGATCGGCCATCTTTGCAGCTGTTAGCATACATTTCCATTGACTATCATTGGCTAAAACAGTATAAAAAGTGGAGAAAAAGCTGTGGAACAACTCCATTAGCTGCTGAGTGACTGCTGGTAAATACATCTAACACACTGTGGTGTCCAAGTGTTTTAATGCGAGCTATAACTCCAGTATTTTAAAATCTCCATTAGTTTACAATTGCTGCTAATCCCATAATGCTGAGCGATATGACATCACATTCCCAAACTCTATATCCTGGTCATTCAGGACGTTCAGGTCGTCGCTGATCTCATTCTTTGAGCACATAGTGTTGCTGAACTTAGACCTGACCAACTGCAGCAAACCCAGATCATAATGTAACAAGGTTATTTTGTTTAGTGAATGTCATCAAAATATATACGTTTATTGAAATCGTGTGTTAAAGGATAACATTAAATCGCTATTTATCATACTGGGTCAAGCTGTAACGTCGTACCATCTCTGTCATAGCCTTGACTGTGGTGCTCAGGCCCCCACTCTCAGCCACTGATTGTTTTGCTTGCGTATCAGTATGACGCTCTTAGACGGTATTTATCCCTCTTCTGTGGAAGCATAGACAGACTTGAATGGTAGGACCAGCGCAATATCTCGAGTTCATGTCTCCGGGTCCCGTAACGATGGTAAATAAACTTCTCCTGTATAAGACATCCTGACTGCTGCCTATTCTTCATCAATCCTCTCGAGCACCATTGTTATTTCTCTAACAATGATCAGCTTTTACACCCACTTTTATTTGGTGTATTTTACCTGGCAGAGGTGGTTACCATGGCTACGCACTTTGCTCCTCCCCTTTGACTGCTGTGCGATTTGACAACGGTACCTGGTTTGGCTCTGTGATTTTATGATCCTTTTGGTAATTACTCAACTTTATATCATGTTAAATCTATGTTTTAAGTGATTATTTGAATTTTTGGGGATTTATATTAATTTTGATCAATCTTTGTCAGGGGAGTAACTGCTGTAGCACCACAGATACAATGTGCAGTTAACACTTTGTAATAATACTGGAAATAATGAATGTACGTGCACTCAATAGTTTAGAGCGACAGTGTCTACAACATTACAAAGCAGAATCCCTGGCCAAATAATTTCTCTTTTTCCTGATTACTAGAAACCCCAGCAGCAGCAGCAGCGAGTGTGAACGGGAGGTCACTGTGGTCTTTCCTGGTGTGTATCTCCAGCACAGAGCTCCAGATGCTAGCCTCTTGATGAGCGCACTATTGTGACAGTCATCCGGGTCGGCTTGTTAACTCCCCCACAACAGATCTGATGCAGTCAGACAGGCCTGCGCTGCGCATTAGCCGTGCCGCTCCGACCGCACTGAAGCAAACCTGAAGGATTTTAACGTGAGCGGCACTCTCCCCCCGTCATCGGAATTAAAAGACAAAAAGACTTGATAAATATTAGAGCAGCGGCGGCGGCGTCTGAAATGCTTGGAGAGCCGAGAGAGGCGACGTCAAATGAGAAGTGTCCTCAATTAGTTCCCCGGCACTAACACATGCAGTAACAGAAGGGGAGCTACAGACTAACATGTGTACGGATGTCCTGATTTGTGTTTGAGAGTCACTGAAGAGCTGAACATGATCAAAACGCGTTAGAATTATAAATGAGCTGCAACAGAAATCCCCTAGAAAAGTATACTTAAAATGAGCAATATGGTTTCGAAAGTTTCTCTCCTGCGCGAGCACTGAACGGTTTCTTCCGGGCGAGTTAATTCAGGGGTCAGGACAGAAACATGCACTGACAGCCAGGAAATGTTTCATCCAAGATAACAACACTTTAATTTAGTAGCACAGGGAGCGTGGGGATATTAAACAGATGGTAATGCAGTTGTAAAGGAAGTCATTTAAAAGGGTTTGTGTGAATAGACGGATGCAGCTCCAGTGCACTGGTGATGTGGTCGGAGTTGATTTTGCTGTTGCGGGATAAACAGACTTAGTTAAGTGTGTCAAATTACAAATGGCATCTAAGATGAAGCGCAGAGAGAACAAATGGGGATTATATAACGCTCACATTTCATTAGCTGCTGTTGTGCCACAGAGGAAAGCACTAAAGCAAACTAAACTGTTGTGATGTGTATGGAGACGCAGCTTGGCTTTATGGATGAGTCTGATCTCGGCCGCGATCCAAACCTCACACTGAGCCCCTCTCAGCGGCAGGGCAGCGCAGCGGACGGCATTGATTTTGGAGAGGGTGCTGTAATTACTTGTGCGCAGGACGCTCTAAATCATGAGCCTGTTCCTCTGCAGATCAGGGACAGCGAGACCTGGCCTCTTCTTGTGTAGAATAATGCATAGACTGACAGCAGCAGCTGCCGAGGGGAAAAGGTCAACCTGAGTTAATCAGCCAGAATCGGCATCAGCAGAGCGCCCCGCATGCAGCTGTACATCGCACAAACAACATACAACACACAGAGCGCAGAGACGGACATAATATACGGGCTGCAGTCAGTGAAAGGAGCGACGGATGGGCTCGGGGTGGGCGGCAGGTTAAGTCCCTGCGCCGTCTGATACATAAGAGCTCATCATTTCAACATGCCATGTGTGGACTCCGACACAGGTGCACAGAAATAACTGCACTATGACACACACAGGTCAGCCGTACAGGTGACATCAATATTTCAAAGAGTTGACAAAAGCTTTCAGAAATGTGCGCATGCTACAAACTTTTTATTTATTTTTATTTTATTTAGAAAAACCACTCACTCCCTAAAAAAAGTGGTCGTCCATAGAAACATGTAGGAATATCTGTAGTTGGTAAAGAATACATACGTTCTGAAAGAGGAACAGCATCCATGTTGAAAGCACTAGAGAGGTCAGGTGGAATCAGCCGTATAGAGCCCATTATGTCACTAATAGCAGGTTTCTTGGTTTTATTTCTACAAAGGACAATAATAATAATAACACAGTGAGATTTCAATGGGAGCGCTGATGGCAGACTGTTGGTTTCAAAGCCACAAACGTATACAATGTAAATATTCCTTGACCTCTGTGGGGCTTCCTTTGTTTGACCAAAGCGACGGGTCAACAGCTCAAAAACTCACTCGACGTTTCCAAAGAGGCTGTTACACAAATCATGAGCCTCAAATATCAAAAATTGAACTTGCCGGTATGTTTAAGGCAGGCAAGCATCAACATAAGCTCAGAGAGGTTTCTATATAGTAGTACACTTCCCTGATCACAAAGGAAAGAAAAATAATGATCCAATATAGAAACCAAGAGAGGCTTCACAGGCTCCCACAGTCTTGCACACCTACTGAACGCAATCTTGGAAATTATGGCCATAGTTTCACACGGTAATGCAAATCCAAAATGTATTTCCATTTGGTTTACATGAAGAGTCCTTTTGGACACAAAGAAATTCCCCAGTGGTTCTCAGACTGTGGAGCGCGTACTACGGGGAATTAGGGATGTCAAGTTTATCCAGTTTTACAATTACCGCAGTTATAAAATCTAACAGTAGGTTTAATCGTCAGAATTTTAGGACCCACAGTAAAGAGCTGTCCCGTGTCATGAGACATAACGTATTTGTGCAAACTCACCGGTAAAGGCTGCAGAAACACACACAATGTCAGCAGCAGGCAGTGTTGGGCAAGTTACTTTAAAATTGTAATATATAAGTTACACTACTTTGTCAAAAGTAACTCAGAAGTAACTCAAAGTACAAACTGAAAATGTTTAATAATGCCACCGAGCAAAAGTGCAGTTAAATATTTCCTTTTCTTTCACTTTCCCCATTCTCTCGTGTTTTGTTTTGATGACTTTACCTGCACACAACTGCAGATCTTACAACTTCCAACTCGATTTGGTGCTACATACTATTTGGGGGGAGTTTTTAATTAATTGCACTTGTAACTCGAGTTACTTGAATTACAAGTGCAAATATATTACAGTACTTGGTTAAAGTAATATGTTATATTCCTGTGTTACTGAAAAAAGTAATATATTTTGTAATAAGTTACCCCAACACTAGCAGCAGGTTCAGTGAAGGGATGTGCAAAGGGAAAATCTTACCCATTTTCGAATGACAATTGCATGATGTTGCCAAAGGAAGAGTCCCAAAAGAACCATAAGCAGCTGCATAGCACATGGAAATCAGCTGGTTGATTTGTTTAGTCACTCACAGATCGCAGAGGGAATATTTTATAGAACATCTGTTGAAAACATTCCCACCATTTTGCTTCCTTTAGATATGGCTAATAATAATAATAAAGGTAAAAAATAAATAAATAAAAAACACTGACTGAATGTTCAATTGTTTTTTAATTAAAATAACCCTTAAATAGATATAAAATGTGCATAAAATGTCTTGTTTCTTTTAAACAACATTATAAAAGGTTTTGAGAAATTCTCAGTATTTTCTCCTTCATTTTGATAATTGTGAATAATTGTAAAACCGCAGTGTTTTTCCTCACAATAATCGTGACTCAAAATTCTAACACTTCTTCTGGTGATGTACAGGTCTAATCCTTAAATTAAAGGCAATTTTCAGAACCTTTTGGTCTCATTTGGGCTAGTTTTGGAACTGCTTTGGTTTAGTCCCACTTTAGACCGAAGTTTGTCCTGGGGGAACCTGTTAAGCCAGATATTTTCTTAGGCGGTAGTCGGTGTGGAAGGCTTGAGAACCACTGCAGGATGTCCCATTGTATAATAGACGTCTAAATCTGCACTTAAGGCTTCGAATTCCATAATAACAGGCGTTTACGTCCTGGCCAGACCTCACAGTGGTCCTGCTGAAGTCACCAGGTCGTATTTCAGCGCGTGTTCAATGAATGATGTGAGAACTTGTACCACTGTGTCCCAGTGTGGTGCAGTAATGTTACACAATCACAGTCACACGGAGCAGCAGCCACTAAACCACCGTCTTTGTGCATCCTACCGCGCTGCACACTTCCCACCAGGGCCGTTTCTGGATTTATGCCGGGCAAGTCTGTGTTTTTTCCCTTCATTCATGAATCATAGAGAGAACATGAAACTGTCCGCCACATTTTGAAAGCCTAATCCATTACTGATTTGCTCGCATGCCGTTGTTTTCACTGTTTGATAATGCGTCTTTCCCTTTACTGCCTGTAGAGGGCGCCCCAGCCCAATTCGAAATCCTGGCCAAGACCAGCCAAGTTTCCCTTATTGTATTTTCTTTATATAGACATTTATTTTAAATTACTATATTCATTCTTAAGTATCCAAGCCTCAACTACAGTATAATATTTCCACTTAAAATTTCCTTAAGACATTTCATATTTCTTCAGTGATTTGTTAGTTCATCAAATGGTGTCATAGATCAGTTCACAATCAGGACGAATGAGAGGCTAAAATTAAATCAATTTGGAAAACTGAAGCACTGCACATTTTAAAAGGTACCATGTATTTTTTTTGTTTCAGCCAGTGTTAGCCAAAAAAGTGTTTGCACTGATTTTGCAATATATTTTGGCTTCTCGCAAAATGAACCGAGTGCGTTTTCTCGACTCGTTCGACTTTACCCAAATCTTAAACGGGGGGTATTATGTAAAATCGACTTTTTCAAGCTTTATATCATGTTATTATGTCATTCCCTCATTAAACACATGCCTGGAGTGTTGCCTTGGCTCATTCACATATTTTTGAGTAATCAGTAAAAACTTAGACGGCAGCCATTTTAGGTGTAGCTATGCCTCAGTCCTCCTAGGAACGCCCCCACCTCCTGGAGACGCCTCTGGACCTTTCGTCACCAGCCAAGCCACCAACCACTGCTCCTCAGCTCAGCAGAGCCCCCTCCCCGCACAGTGTTGTTGTTTAGATGCCACAGCAGTGTGCTGAAGGGGGCGTGTCGGAAAGCTTCTTAAAGAGACAGAGGCCTATTTCAAGACGTTCAGTACAGCCATTTTGAGAGAGCAATTTTATTCAAGGCAGTTATTTTAATTTACTGCATATACAGACCAACAGAAGGTTACGTCATCATTGTAGTATGCTATAGACTGGTGCTATGTGATTGAAAAAGCATAATACCCCCTCTTTAAAGCTTCTTGAAAAAAAGCGTCAAAATAGCGACAAAAACGAGACGTAAATAAGGATGAAGACGCAACAAAAAAAGCGACAACGCAAAACAGGAGACAAAAAAGTAAATATGACAAGTGACGACTACGCAGCGACAACGTGTGGAAGAGCGAACACCAAATGACTCCGGTCGAATCAATAATTTAGCATTTTAACCTTGTTTGCGGCCTCCTGGATGAATAAATAAACAAAAGACAAAAACGAGATGTAAATAAGGATGAAGACATAAAAAAAAAAAGCGACAACGTAAAAGAGTCATGAAAAAGCAACAACACGGTTACAAAAAAACCTGTCAAAAACGCAAAAAAACTGGCGACAAAGAGCAGCAAAACAGGGGACAAAAAGTAAATATGACAACGACAACACAGCGACAACATGTGGAAACATCTAATATCCCGTTTGTAGGTCTTAGCTTTCAAATGAGGCGTTACACTGGCCTGTAGGCTGTGAACTCCAGTCAAGAAGCTTTTAGATTTGGGTAAAGCCAAACAGGAGAGGAAGTGCTCGGTTCATGTGGGGGTTAACAGGTTAACCAGTTCGTTGCCTTCTTGAACGCTCCACTGTAGTCCGTATCTCTACAGGAAAGCTGACATTATAGGTCGGGTCATGTTAACGTACAGATACTGCGAAGAGCGAACGCCAAATGACTCCGGTCCAATCAATAATTTAGCATTTTAACCTTGTTTGCGGCCTCCTGGATGAATAAATAAAAGGGAAAACAGACGACACGCAGAGCACAGCGGCCAAACTAAAACAAACATGGTGATATTTCTAAGATGTTGGCTCACAATGCAACAATCAGGCTAAACACCGACACCACCAGAAACAAACGCCTTCACAAATGTATTACAGCTGATTATTAGAGGTGAGAGAGTGTTATGACATGTTATGACCCCTGTACATGTAGGGCAATGTGGTCCAAGTCAAGATCTACTAACTTTAGACCCATTTTAGTCTTTGACAAAGAAAAGAATTGCTTTAAATGTATGTATAGGATTTTGGATAGACATTGATCAGTGCAGACACGGGAAAGTACTAAAGTTTTGGAGATGTCGTCTGTCACTGGTCATAATTCTGTGGCTCATGTCGACTTTGGCTCTATTTTAGAAAATCACTAAAGATCTGAATGCTGCTGAAAACCCCGGAGTCTTTTCTCTCCAAACACAATTGAATGACTTTTTTTTTTTATTATCTGCGTGTCCTACATTTATTGTATGTCAAACAATTTAGTGAACTGCCCAAGGCTTTGACTTTTACAAGTTGCTTTTAATATCCTTTAATATCAACTAATGATTTAGGTCAAGTCTCACTCACTTTAGAAGATGCTGAACGGTTCACAGTAATGATGTTTTATTATGAAGCTGATGGCCTTCGGAAACAACTGTATGAATAAAACAACCTAATCTGTCTAATCAGTGCTCTCTCTATTACTCATTACTAACATAGTATGATGTCTCTTTTCAATTGAAAGGTCCAATTGTTGGCAAGTCAGAGGCCATTTCTGTAAGTAAGTGGCTCAGTCAAATGGTAAATTCGTTATTGCCCTCAGAGTTCTGTATAGAGTTTGCACGATTTTCCTGTATCTACGAGGGTTTTTCTTTCAAGCGTTTCCCCATCAAACTAAAAGCGTGCACAATAGCCCGATTCTGCAGACCAAGATCCTCGCTCAATGTGTTCTTTCTAGTGGTATCAAGGGCTGGGACAAAACCTCTTTCTTTTTTTGCTTTTGTACGAGTACTTATAGCTTCGAGTTCGTTTAACATCAATGTGTACTGAACCTCATCTGTGTACGGTGATAGGATCAGTGTGTTCCTGTACCTGTGCGGGGCGGGGCTTGTAGGGCGAGCTGCTCTCCAGGTCGGCCAGGATACTGGTGAGAGAGTCGATCTCAGCGTCCAGACTGGAGCGCCTCTCCTCCAGCGTCTTCTCTGGGAGGTGCATCTGTCAACGACATTCAGAAAGTGCTATAAAAACTCCAAACCTACTCATGAAGGATTAGTTCAATCATAAAGAAGCTCTTTTCAAACTCTTTTCTAGTTTGTGTCACCCAATCACAACCCGCTAACCACAGAGCCAGTTTAAATATAAAAAGGCTATGCAAATATACAGAGCACTATTACTGTACATTCACCAACACGCTCAAAGGCTGACAAGTCATCCTTATTTGATCAGAAATGTTGTTTTGTAGACATAAGCTTGGTTGACTCCAAGAATGTAAAAGTTTATACTTCCAAATGTATCTCATATTTGAAGACTTTGGCTTGTTTTTATTGTTTAGTTTTATTTATTATGTACTAAAATCTAATTCAAACATTACACTGGCACATTCACAGATCATCTCCAGACCTTTCTTGGTAGCTCGCCCAAGGCTTTCTACATTTCTAGACATGCTTGAAAGCCACATTATCGATCTTGTTTTTATCTTTTATTTTTTAATCTTCTAATTGTCCAGAGTGAACTACTACAAAGTCACACAGTTACACAAGTGTCTTCGAAGCAGACGTCGCTCTCTGATGGTTTAGTTATGCAAAAGTAGCTCACCGGGTGAAATAGGCTTGAGACCCTTGATGTACCGTATTTTCCAGATTATAAGTCGCACTTTTTTTTCATAGTTTGGCTGGAGGTGCGACTTAAATATCAAAATGTATAATTTCGCATGTTTGTTATTTTTATACTGACAGCCAGTAGAGGGCGCTCTAGGCTTGTGCGCCAGTATCCGCTACTTCTGTACCACCTAAATTTAAAAACCGGTAATCGAGCAGCAGAAAGAAAGTGTGGAGTGGGCGAGAAACTTGTGAGGGACTGGCAAAAAGCGGAGGTTACTCTCACTGCAATGAAGAAAACAAAAAAAATTGCTAATTGCGGGCAAAAAGCCAGATGGCCACAGCTAGAGGAAAGAGTTTGCAAATGGGTGCTTGAACAACGTGCTGCCGGGAGAGGCTTGTCAATGGAGCAGTTACGCCTCCATGCCCAGGTAGTTGCCAAGGCTGGTGCGGCTTATACTCCGGAGCGACTTATAGTCCGAAAAGTACGGTAGACAAAGGTTTTTAATCAGTCATCTGTACTGGCTTGCTTTTGTGTTGAGGATGTTTCTCACCTCACAAGGCTTTGTCAGCAACTAGGAATATTTCAGCAGCAGGCTGTTTAAATAGAGATCCAACAAGAAGGGGTTACCATGTTATTGGTTCCACCTTTATTCAAAAAAAGCTACCGTATTTTTCGGACTATAAGTCGCTCCGGAGTATAAGTCGCACCAGCCAAAAAATGCATAATGAAGAAGAAAAAACATATATTAGTCGCTCCGGAGTATAAGTCGCACCAGCCTTGGCAACTACCTGGGCAGTGAGGAGTAACTGCACCGTTTACAAGCCTCTCCCGGCATCACATTATTCAAGTAACCATTTGCAAAGAGTAACCTCTGCTTTTCAACAGTCCCTTACAAGTTTCTCGCTCAGTCCTAACTTTACTGTTTTTATTTTTATTTTCAGTGGTACAGTAAGTAAGTAAGTGCTTATTTGTCATTGTACAACCGTGCAGGAGTAACAGATATTGATACACAAGCCTAGAGTTCCCTCTAGCAGCTGTCAGTGTGAAAATAACAAACGTGAAATTATATATTTTCATATATAAGTCTCACCTGAGTATAAGTCGCACCCCCAGCCAAGCTATGAAAAAAAGTGCGACTTATAGTCCGGAAAATACGGTACTCTAATTATTTTGTATAACCTAATATCCCAACAGCAGTCTCTTTGATCGTCAAACAATGAAGGATCGAAAGTGAATATCTAATTAATATCAAGATCCAACTTTCAACAACAATCCCAGTGCAACTTGGGAAGTAAGGCGCCTCAAGTTCATACGAAGCTAGTAGCCCTTAACTTTTCCTCTAAGCCACTCAACTCTACCCACATACCACAACCCCCTCCTCTGACGCAGCAGTCTTTTCATTAACCAGTGATGCCCCCACAGATTTTCCATCTTCTCCTCCCCTCATGGCATCGCCGACACTTACACGACGGAAGTGCCAAAGTTCACTCGCTCATTTGTCCGCGTCTGTTCGAGTCTCTCTTGGATGAAATGCAATATTTTACTCAACGCACTGAAGTTAACAACAGACACAATGGCGAGTATCACCGTCAAATGCATTTCTTCACACCTCGGATAACAGTTCACGTGCTTCACCTTGACACCACACAAACCTCTTTTCTTTCCTTTCTCTCTCTCAACAGCACACATCAACAGCATTTTTCTTTGAGTAAAGCACAGAATGATATGGAATGCATCGTATGAAAGAAAACGTCACCTACGCGCAGGACATTTCCAATCTGTTACTCTAAGATTTAAGTTGTACTCCGCGCTGTTAACACGGGGCATTGTAACAGAGAATGGGTTCGGGTTTCTCAAAAAGCTTCATTATCTCATTATTGCTCTCATTCAACACGTTTCATACATACACTTTAACTTTGCTTTTACTTTTCGTGTTGAATGACTGAATTTTGACCCGGGTGGAGGTTTTGCTATGGAAATGATGAGTCTTGATTACGGCCGAGGGAGTGGAGTCGATTTCAATTATTGCGATGAGGCTTGGACGGATCCTGCAGTCATGGCAACAAGCGCAACAAGGTGGGACCGAAGTTCATTCACAAAAAAAACACACACAAAAAATGCATTCAACACAAAAACTAAAACCACTAATTCAATCTTGTGTCAGATCACCTTGTCATAGGTCCGTCTGGAGAGAAAAAGCTGTGTTTAACTTCTTACCCCCCACTTTGACCAAGCACATTTTCTCCAGTTCAGCTTTACCCAAATCTAAAAGCTTCTCGACTGGAGTTCATAGCCTATAGGGCCAGTGTGACGCCTCATTTGAAAGCTAAGACCTACACAACTGTTTATGTCACATTTTTACATTGTTGCTTTTTTATGCGTCTTTGTCATGTTTTCGTCACTCTTATTGCCCCTTTTTTTTTAATCGCTTTTTTTCCCTGCAAATTCCATCCTTGTTTTCAACACTATTTCTACATTTTGTTTTGTTTTGTTCTTTTCAAGAAGATTTTAGATTTGGGTAACGCCAAACTGGACAAATTATGCTCGGTTCGGGTGGAGGTTAAGAGGTTAAAAGTTTGTGTCATCTTAGAAAGTATGAATATCAACAATATCGTCAAATTACCAGGTCAGCAATTCAACTAAACTGTTCAAATTCCCAGACAGTTTGGGCCTTTCCGTGGTTTGCCCGATGTGCCTGCGCCCTCCTGCAATAGCTTATAGGCACACTTAACCAAACTTAGCTCAAGACCTGAAGATGAGTCCCCAGGTGCAGTCTCCGCCCATTGCTCCTGACAGATCTCAGCAGCATTGGCCCTCGGTCGCACTGGGTAACATTTTACATTATCCTGTTGCCAGCAATACAAAACATGCTCCTGACGACCAGCTAGACACAGAAAGTTATTTTTGCAGTGGGTGATCAAAGAATGGATTTAGATAAAGGACTTGACCTATTTAAATCTCATATTATCTTTAGTCAACATCTCCATGGAGACGAGCTGGAGACGTCCCGCCCCCAGTAAAGTTACAAATTAGAAGAGGTGAGCAAACACACATATTAGATTGTTAATTTTATTTTTTTATGTATCCGGCCTTTCTTTATTTTCAAGACCATTTACAATGTGACTCATTCAAGACAAGAAAGGACACACGGGATTGTGTAGGAAACAAAAAAGGGTGAAATAAGTTTTAAATTCTTCAAAATTACCACCCTTTATTCTTGGCCTTTTCTCAATGAGCTTCATAAGGTCGTCCCTGAAATAGTTTTCAACAGTCGGTGAGGTGAGAACCATGTCCGGTGACGACATTGTGAAGAACAATGAGAAAATGTCAAAGCAAAATTAGAAGAATCTATTTTTACTTTTTCTTTTTGTTTAAACATAATTCCTTGTGTTCAGTGAGAATTGACAGTCTTGAAATAAAGAAAAAGTAATACATTTCCAAACTTTTGACTGTATGTGTAATAGAATAAAAATAGAAGCTTGTTTTTGTCTATATATTGGGTGAAATCTTAACTAGTCAACTATTTATAAAGCCATTATCATCAAGTCTAGATTTCAGAGGTGGGAAGTAACGAAGTACTTGTACTTTGTTACTGTACTTAAGTAGATTTTTCAGGTATCTGTACTTTACTTGAGTTTTTTTTTTTTTTTGCGACTTTTTACTTTTACTCCTTACTTTTAAAACACAAGCATCTGTACTTTCTACTCCTTACATTTTAAAAAATCAGGTCGTTACTTTAAGATCTCCAAAGGTGAGCGACAACACGACGTAAACAACGTAAAAACCCGGGCCAACAAGCGCTGAAAACAGGAAGCTAGAGAACGCAAGCTAGTCAAGCTCATGGACAGTCACGCTGCGTTTGTTGTGACTGTGAATGAGTCGGTATGGAGGAAAGTGAGCAGGACAGCGTCATGGAGGATGATACCGCAGACACCGAAAGACAAGAAACACCCATGGCCTCACCTGAAAAAACTTTTTGTTGTTGTTGGCTATAAGAATGCTTCGTGGCGGATGCAGTGCGTCCTGTGCTTGCCCAAAAAACACAAACTTTTAGCATTCAAGAATTCACTATCCAATCAGAAGAAGCACGTTCAGGTTTGTTATTTAGCTTTGGTATTGTTGTTACTAGTATACATTTGATTAATTCTGGAGGTTTTAAAATGATATAAGTGTTAGTAATGCTTTGGGAACACTATATTACTTTGCTAGAAAGAAAGCTGGTGCTAGCTTGTAGTCTGCCACACTAGCTCTCACTTATGTCAGACAGAGTAAAACAATAAAAATGTGAAGGTCAAAACATGATTTTTTTTTTTGAGGGGAAAAATATCGATTTACTTTTTACTTTTTTACTTAAGTACATTTAAGAGTATGCACTTTTTTACTTTTACTTAAGTAAGGCAGAGGTTGCAGTACTTTTACTTTTACCAGAGTAGTTTTGTGCACAAGTATTAGTACTTTTACTTAAAGGGATACTTCGGGATTTTTGACATAGGGCCTCATTTCCTAGTTATCCAGAGTGTTGTTGATGTCTGGAGATATTTTTTTCTTAAATTCATGCAGTTCTTATATTTGAAGAGTCTAGTGGCGCTAGGCTAGGGCAAGGCTAAAGCATTTCTATGGTAAACGCTAGCCCACATTAAAAACAGTCTGACCCACTCCACAGTGCACCTGAGGTAAATCACATATAACGCCAGACTAACCATATAAATGTCTGTGTTAATAGAATAATTTTTTAAATAAAACTGACCTTGTATCACATGAATTACCGCATTTTGAGGGACTATTTTCTCGCAGATCACTCCGCCGCTGCCTTAGCTTACAGCCACGAAGCTGATGCTGCTCAAATATAAGTTATTTTAAACGCAAAATCGACACAGACATTTATATGGTTAGTCTGGTGTTATATGTGATTTACCTCAGGTGCACTGTGGAGTGCGCCAGACTGTTTTTTAATGCGGGCTAGCGTTTACCATAGAAATGCTTTAGCCTTGCCCTAGCCTAGCGCCACTAGACTCTTCAAATATAAGAACTGCATGAATTTAAGAAAAAAATATCTCCAGACATCAACAACACTCTGGATAACTAGGAAATGAGGCCCTATGTAAAAAATCTCGAAGTATCCCTTTAAGTACTGAACACTAGTACTTTTGACATCTCTGCTAGATTTCACAAGCTACAAATGCCCACCCCCTCATGAACTAAAATTCAGAGAAATAAACTGAATCTGATCATTTGTGTAATAAAAATAAATAAATAAATAAATAAAAAGTTGGATATTTAACCACATGACACAAAATATACGTAAATTCCAAATCAGAAAGCGGGGTTTTCATTTTCTGCCATAAATGAGCTGCACAGAATAAACGTAATTCTCCAATTCAAACCAAAAGCAGAAGTAGCGGAGATGATCTGACCATTAGTGACACTGGGTTTTCGACTAAATTCCCGGGATTTTCTCTGTGGAACGACAGATGTATTTTTAGTCTTGTGAACTATGCTGCAACTGCGAGAAGTCTTCTTGCAATTGCCTGCGGGGGCTTTTTTGAGTTGGCTGGATCAGTGACTCGCTTCCTATTCTAATGTTATGTGTTTGGATTACCTGTCACAACCCATTACAGGCAGCACCGCGGAGACCCGGGCGCGCTGCTTAAAAAACATCTAAAGCAATCACGAGACGGGGGTAAACAAAGCTGGAAAACAGTAATGGCTCGTCTCAGATCAACAAAAGGAAAAAAAAAAAAACACAGCTCGACTTGTTTTAACGGTTATAACGAGGAGGATGAAAGAGAGCAGTCGAACGGCGCGTGATCTCGCCGTTTGTGGCGGATATTGCGATGTACAGTTTCGTAATACGGACAGTAATGAGACACAAAGCGGTTTTGTTTTTTGGAAAACTTCTGAGCATTAAGCTGTCATATTTCGACGCGTGTTGCCTTAAGCGTGATGGAGCACATCCTCTCCAAAGAAAAATACTGATTTAATCATTCATTTACTGGTTTAATGCAGGCAATGTCTGCGCTTAAAGTCAAGTGAACAATGAAGGATGGGATTTCCAAAATAGGCCTGGATAATTGCTTTTAGCTAGATGACAATTTGGTTTGAAATAAAGACAAACTACCGCAGTTAATGAGACAACATTCCTCTACTAAAACCAAATGAGAGCAATCATCTAACTCAGTGGTTCCCAACCTGGGGGGCTGGCCTCTGCGCGGGGGTTGAAAATGATCAAATATGACTGAGAAAGAGCTACATGTGCAGAAAACTCTCAGATTTCAGTTTATATTTTTGAAATAAATGCTGGCAATTGGCAATTAATTTTATGTTTTGATAAATAGGGGTGGCTTCAAGGAAAAAAGGTCAGGAACCACTGATCTAACTAATTACCAATTGAGGAACAGGAAAGTATAGATACAGTCGGCATCGCGTCATACAAGGGGGCGTGGAAGTATCTTTTGGGAAACAACATTTTTCACTCTTTTAAGCCTTTTTCTGGCAGAATATAAACTTGTAATCACATACAAATAAGTCAAGTCTACATCGGGTCCATATGGATGTTTTTTTCACAGCAGATTGTTCAGCAGAAGCGAAAAAACGGCAGTCATAGCTAGCGTTAGCATGTAGCCTGATGCTAACATGAAGCATCATGTTAACATTCTCTGTTGTTTTTGTAATTATGGACTATAACTACTTTGCTCCTCTCCATGTCTTTGTATCTTTATTTAGTAGAAAACTATATTCATAATTCAGCGATTGTTAAAGGGACTAGATGCAAGTTGGTCATTTTATGCTCACTACTGCCACCTCAGGTCTTATGCATAACTGCAGCTTCTATATTAAGCTCGTGCATGACGGCACTTCGGACCCGAATTAACACCTTTTTGAGCAACAGTGCAGGATTTTAGAGGCAGTTGTGGTGAACAGGTCTGGGCTCATTCTACACATTAGGACATGACTGGAACATGTAGCTGGAGGAAAATACTTAATTTTAACATGTTTAAACTCCGTATAGTCCCTTTAAAGTAGTTTTGGAGTAATTTTAGAAAAGTTAGATATCTCTCTTCTTGCATTGACTAAAATGTATTTGTATAAAGTAAAACTCCAGAATAAATCCAAGCCAGTTTCTATTTATGCAGATTTGTTCAGTTCTTTGGGCAATTTTAACAAATATGTGTTAATAATTATAGCGTTAGCCTTTAGCTAACGCTATAATTCAACACATAACGTCTTAAACAAAAACAAAAAAGGACAAATGGAACTCCAGTGAAGAATGCACTTTTAACATGTAGTCCCACTTACTGCCCACCGCTAATTGTTTAAGTATTAATTTATTTGAGATTTATTTGATTTCTTTCTATCTTTTTTCCATATGAAACATTGGGATCCGATAGATGCAACAAGCCCCTTGATCTCCTTTGGGATTAATAAATGTGTGACATCTGAACCTGTAGGTCAGCGAGTTCGCAGCCGTCAGTAACTGTCCTGACGTGATCCCCGCGGTTCAGGACTTTCTGACCTTCCCTCTGACTGCCCTTTGCCTCCTGACCACACGGACACGTAGGGATGCTCGTCATATTTGTAACGCGAGCTTCTGTTTCGGCAGCTCCTCACCACAAAAGGGGACCAGGGCAACGAGCCAAGTTTAAGTCGGCGACAGTTCGACTTGACCACGGAGATAAGAAATCTCCTCACCATTACACCAGTTATTAAAACAGCGTTAGCATTAACCTGGTGAGTGACATGAAGAGTAAAACGAAAAAGGACAGTGGAGTTAATAAAATAATGATATGAATCTAAATGGTTTATAGAGTTACAATGTTAGTTTGTTCATTTGAGTTGAACGCACTTGGAACTCAGACCGTTTTGCAAGTTGTATGGGGGTCTGCAAAGGTCATATACCATAATAAGCGGCTGAGAAGCGAATTCATAAGGATTTCGTAATAAATTATGTGGATTATGTAACCGGCCTGGCTCCGTGTGCACAAAGGAAGCATTCATTTAGCGACTGCAAATGCACAGATTAAATGAGGGACTTGACGAGGCTGATTTTCCTCGTCAAACAGAAGAATGTGTCGCGCTCACATGGAGCTGAAGGCAGAGGTCAAGCACTGTGTGTCAGTCACATGAGAAACTGGTTTTACGAGGACACGGGGGGTGGGGGTGGCGGGGGACATGCTCTTCCAGTAGGGGCAGACTAGAGCGTCCCCCTCAATCCTCTGAGATGGTGGAACTGGAGTCGCCAGAAAACACCCACAAAAATGCCTAATCCACTTTATTTTATCAACACTGTCGGTTGGATTATTTATGTCAGTGTTTCCCAAACGTTTGTACCCCTCGAGTCTTCATTAGTATTTATATGTGTTGTGTCTTTACAATAAGGATAAACTACTCTCAGAATAAAACCTTTTTCACCAAAATACTGGGAGGGGTCACCTTTGATTCTAAAATGATCATCAAATACTATCTACATTTATTTATTCATCTTTTTTTAAATTTATATATATTTGCTAAGGGACCTGTACCCTGGTTGGAAAACACTATCTATGTGACTAGCTGTAATTGATTGACTGCGGAATCTTCCGCAGTCAATTATTGGTTTTCATGTTCTTTAATATTATTATTGATTGACTGCGGAACTTTCCGCAGTCAATTATTGGTTTTCATGTTCTTTAATATTATTATTATTGATTGACTGCGGAATCTTCCGCAGTCAATAATTGGTTTTCATGTTCTTTAATATTATTATTATTATTGATTGACTGCGGAACTTTCCGCAGTCAATTATTGGTTTTCATGTTCTTTAATATTATTATTATTATTATTATTATTCCATCTTTTTCCTGAATTTCAGCACCTTTCAGCACTTTCATGCTTTGTGCAATTTCTGCAAGTTATGCATCAAAATGTTCCGCATGTTGACGAGAATCCTGCTATTACTTTTCGGACTTCTGCGATTTACGGTTTTTCCGCAATCGGACGAAATACCGAACATTTTTCCCATTGACGCATAATGGGGCTCCCGCAAATTCATGCTTTTCCGCATTTTTTTCCGCAATTTCTGCAATTTCTGCAATTTGTGCATGTTCAGCTTCCGCAACTTGTGGGTTTTGAGAAAAAATTGGCCTTCTGCAGTTTTCCACTTTTTTTCTACGGGAATTTGAAATTTTTGCATTGGTGTGTATGTGGTCTCTGCCCCATTAGTGTGTATGGCGAATCCAGCCAATGCATTTTAATAGGATTTCTGGCTCTCCATGTGTTTCAGCCATTTGTGCAGCTTCTGCTATTTCAGCATTTAGGCGATTTCTACAGTTTGACCAGTTTATGGAATTTAAAAGTTTATGCAATATAAACAATTTATGCAAATTAACCACTTTATGGAATTTAACCAGTTTACGCATTTTAACCAGTTTATGCAACATAACAATTTATGCCATTTAGGATTTATGAAATTTAAACAGTTAAGGCAGTTTATATAATTTATGCAAATTAACCAATTAATGCATTTTACAGTTTTTTTTGCAATTTAACCAGTTTATGCAACATAACAGTTTGTGCCATTTAAACTGTTCATGCATTTTACCGGTTTATGCAAATTAGATTATGCAAATTAACCAATTTATGAATTTTACAGTTTTTTGCAATTTAACCAGTTTATGCAATCTTAAGTTCATGCAACATGAAAGTTTATGCATTTTACCGATTTATGCAAATTAGATTATGCAAATTAACCAATTTATGCATTTTACAGTTTTTCTGCAATTTAACCAGTTTATGCAATTTATCCAGTTTATGCATTTTACCATTTTATGCAATTTCACCAGTTTATGAACATTAGATTATGCAAATTAACCAATTTATGCAATTTCTGCAATTTCTGCATTCGATTCCCGCAGTTCCGCAGTCAATCGCAATGGCTTCAGCCATTGCAGCATTTCTAGTTATTATTATTCCATCTTTTTCCTGATTTTCTGCACCTTTCAGCACTTTCATGCTTTGTGCAATTTCTGCAAGTTATGCATCAAAACGTTCCGCATGTTGAGGAGAATCCTGCTATTACTTTTGGGACTTCTGCGATTTACGGTTTTTCCGCAATCGGACGAAATACCGAACATTTTCCCATTGACGCATAATGGGGCTCCCGCAAATTCATGCTTTTCCGCATTTTTTTCCGCAATTTCTGCAATTTCTGCAATTTGTGCATGTTCAGCTTCCGCAACTTGTGGGTTTTGAGAAAAAAATGGCCTTCTGCAGTTTTCCAGTTTTATTCTACGGGAATTTGAAATGTTTGCATTGGTGTGTATGTGGCCTCTGCTCCATTAGTGTGTATGGCGAATCCAGCCAATGCATTTTAATAGGATTTCTGGCTCTCCATGTGTTTCAGCCATTTGTGCAGCTTCTGCATCTTCAGCATTTAGGCGATTTCAACAGTTTGACCAGTTTATGGAATTTAAAAAGTTTATGCGATATAAACAATTTATGCAAATTAACCACTTTATGGAATTTAACCAGTTTACGCATTTTAACCAGTTTATGCAACATAACAATTTATGCCATTTAGGATTTATGAAATTTAAACAGTTAATGCAGTTTATATAATTTATGCAAATTAACCAATTAATGCATTTTACTGTTTTTTTTGCAATTTAACCAGTTTATGCAACATAACAGTTTGTGCAATTTAATCTGTTCATGCATTTTACCGGTTTATGCAAATTAGATTATGCAAATTAACCAATTTATGCATTTTACAGTTTTTCTGCAATTTTACCAGTTTATGCAATTTCACCAGTTTATGAACATAAGTTTATGCAAATTAACCAATTTATGCAAATTTATGCAATTTCTGCATTCGATTCCCGCAGTTCCGCAGTCAATCGCAATGGCGCAGCCATTGCTGCATTTCTAGTTATTGATTGACTGCGGAACTTTCCGCAGTCAATTATTGGTTTTCATGTTCTTTAATATTATTATTATTATTATTATTATTCCATCTTTTTCCTGATTTTCTGCACCTTTCAGCACTTTCATGCTTTGTGCAATTTCTGCAAGTTATGCATCAAAACGTTCCGCATGTTGAGGAGAATCCTGCTATTACTTTTCGGACTTCTGCGATTTACGGTTTTTCCGCAATCGGACGAAATACCGAACATTTTTCCCATTGACGCATAATGGGGCTCCCGCAAATTCATGCTTTTCCGCATTTTTTTCCGCAATTTCTGCAATTTCTGCAATTTGTGCATGTTCAGCTTCCGCAACTTGTGGGTTTTGAGAAAAAATTGGCCTTCTGCAGTTTTCCATTTTTTTCTATGGGAATTTGAAATTTTTGCATTGGTGTGTATGTGGTCTCTGCCCCATTAGTGTGTATGGCGAATCCAGCCAATGCATTTTAATAGGATTTCTGGCTCTCCATGTGTTTCAGCCATTTGTGCAGCTTCTGCAATTTCAGCATTTAGGTGATTTCAACAGTTTGACCAGTTTATGGAATTTAAAAAGTTTATGCAATATAAACAATTTATGCAAATTAACCACTTTATGGAATTTAACCAGTTTACGCATTTTAAACCAGTTTACGCATTTTAACCAGTTTATGCAACATAACAATTTATGCCATTTAGGATTTATGAAACTTAAACAGTTAATGCAGTTTATATAATTTATGCAAATTAACCAATTAATGCATTTTACTGTTTTTTTTGCAATTTAACCAGTTTATGCAACATAACAGTTTGTGCAATTTAAACTGTTCATGCATTTTACCGGTTTATGCAAATTAGATTATGCAAATTAACCAATTTATGCATTTTACAGTTTTTCTGCAATTTTACCAGTTTATGCAATTTCACCAGTTTATGAACATTAGATTATGCAAATTAACCAATTTATGCAATTTCTGCAATTTCTGCATTCGATTTCCGCAGTTCCGCAGTCAATCGCAATGGCGCAGCCATTGCTGCATTTCTAGTTATTATTATTCCATCTTTTTCCTGATTTTCTGCACCTTTCAGCACTTTCATGCTTTGTGCAATTTCTGCAAGTTATGCATCAAAACGTTCCGCATGTTGAGGAGAATCCTGCTATTACTTTTGGGACTTCTGCGATTTACGGTTTTTCCGCAATCGGACGAAATACCGCACATTTTTCCCATTGACGCATAATGGGGCTCCCGCAAATTCATGCTTTTCCGCATTTTTTTCCGCAATTTCTGCAATTTCTGCAATTTGTGCATGTTCAGCTTCCGCAACTTGTGGGTTTGAGAAAAAAATGGCCTTCTGCAGTTTTCCAGTTTTATTCTACGGGAATTTGAAATGTTTGCATTGGTGTGTATGTGGCCTCTGCTCCATTAGTGTGTATGGCGAATCCAGCCAATGCATTTTAATAGGATTTCTGGCTCTCCATGTGTTTCAGCCATTTGTGCAGCTTCTGCATCTTCAGCATTTAGGCGATTTCAACAGTTTGACCAGTTTATGGAATTTAAAAAGTTTATGCGATATAAACAATTTATGCAAATTAACCACTTTATGGAATTTAACCAGTTTACGCATTTTAACCAGTTTATGCAACATAACAATTTATGCCATTTAGGATTTATGACATTTAAACAGTTAATGCAGTTTATATAATTTATGCAAATTAACCAATTAATGCATTTTACTGTTTTTTTTGCAATTTAACCAGTTTATGCAACATAACAGTTTGTGCAATTTAATCTGTTCATGCATTTTACCGGTTTATGCAAATTAGATTATGCAAATTAACCAATTTATGCATTTTACAGTTTTTCTGCAATTTTACTAGTTTATGCAATTTCACCAGTTTATGAACATAAGTTTATGCAAATTAACCAATTTATGCAAATTTATGCAATTTCTGCATTCGATTCCCGCAGTTCCGCAGTCAATCGCAATGGCGCAGCCATTGCTGCATTTCTAGTTATTATTGATTGACTGCGGAACTTTCCGCAGTCAATTATTGGTTTTCATGTTCTTTAATATTATTATTATTATTATTATTATTCCATCTTTTTCCTGAATTTCAGCACCTTTCAGCACTTTCATGCTTTGTGCAATTTCTGCAAGTTATGCATCAAAATGTTCCGCATGTTGACGAGAATCCTGCTATTACTTTTCGGACTTCTGCGATTTACGGTTTTTCCGCAATCGGACGAAATACCGAACATTTTCCCATTGACGCATAATGGGGCTCCCGCAAATTCATGCTTTTCCGCATTTTTTTCCGCAATTTCTGCAATTTCTGCAATTTGTGCATGTTCAGCTTCCGCAACTTGTGGGTTTTGAGAAAAAATTGGCCTTCTGCAGTTTTCCACTTTTTTCTACGGGAATTTGAAATTTTTGCATTGGTGTGTATGTGGTCTCTGCCCCATTAGTGTGTATGGCGAATCCAGCCAATGCATTTTAATAGGATTTCTGGCACTCCATGTGTTTCAGCCATTTGTGCAGCTTCTGCTATTTCAGCATTTAGGCGATTTCTACAGTTTGACCAGTTTATGGAATTTAAAAAGTTTATGCAATATAAACAATTTATGCAAATTAACCACTTTATGGAATTTAACCAGTTTACGCATTTTAACCAGTTTATGCAACATAACAATTTATGCCATTTAGGATTTATGAAATTTAAACAGTTAAGGCAGTTTATATAATTTATGCAAATTAACCAATTAATGCATTTTACAGTTTTTTTTGCAATTTAACCAGTTTATGCAACATAACAGTTTGTGCAATTTAAACTGTTCATGCATTTTACCGGTTTATGCAAATTAGATTATGCAAATTAACAATTTATGAATTTTACAGTTTTTGCAATTTAACCAGTTATGCAATCTTAAGTTCATGCAACATGAAAGTTTATGCATTTTACCGATTTATGCAAATTAGATTATGCAAATTAACCAATTTATGCATTTTACAGTTTTTCTGCAATTTAACCAGTTTATGCAATTTATCCAGTTTATGCATTTTACCATTTTATGCAATTTCACCAGTTTATGAACATTAGATTATGCAAATTAACCAATTTATGCAATTTCTGCAATTTCTGCATTCGATTCCCGCAGTTCCGCAGTCAATCGCAATGGCTTCAGCCATTGCAGCATTTCTAGTTATTATTATTCCATCTTTTTCCTGATTTTCAGCACCTTTCAGCACTTTCATGCTTTGTGCAATTTCTGCAAGTTATGCATCAAAACGTTCCGCATGTTGAGGAGAATCCTGCTATTACTTTTGGGACTTCTGCGATTTACGGTTTTTCCGCAATCGGACGAAATACCGCACATTTTTCCCATTGACGCATAATGGGGCTCCCGCAAATTCATGCTTTTCCGCATTTTTTTCCGCAATTTCTGCAATTTCTGCAACTTGTGCATGTTCAGCTTCCGCAACTTGTGGGTTTTGAGAAAAAAATGGCCTTCTGCAGTTTTCCAGTTTTATTCTACGGGAATTTGAAATGTTTGCATTGGTGTGTATGTGGCCTCTGCTCCATTAGTGTGTATGGCGAATCCAGCCAATGCATTTTAATAGGATTTCTGGCTCTCCATGTGTTTCAGCCATTTGTGCAGCTTCTGCATTTCAGCATTTAGGCGATTTCAACAGTTTGACCAGTTTATGGAATTTAAAAGTTTATGCAATATAAACAATTTATGCAAATTAACCACTTTATGGAATTTAACCAGTTTACGCATTTTAACCAGTTTATGCAACATAACAATTTATGCCATTTAGGATTTATGAAATTTAAACAGTTAATGCAGTTTATATAATTTATGCAAATTAACCAATTAATGCATTTTACTGTTTTTTTTGCAATTTAACCAGTTTATGCAACATAACAGTTTGTGCAATTTATTCTGTTCATGCATTTTACCGGTTTATGCAAATTAGATTATGCAAATTAACCAATTTATGCATTTTACAGTTTTTCTGCAATTTTACCAGTTTATGCAATTTCACCAGTTTATGAACATAAGTTTATGCAAATTAACCAATTTATGCAAATTTATGCAATTTCTGCATTCGATTCCCGCAGTTCCGCAGTCAATCGCAATGGCGCAGCCATTGCTGCATTTCTAGTTCATTTGTTTCTGATTCAAAAGGAACATTTTAAGCTTTGTGGCTTATTTGGGCTTTGTCGCTGCCGTCAAATACTAATCCAGAAGTAAAACCGGTTCATTCTGTATTTGTTTACATTATTCCTGAAGATACAAGACAGGTCTCTACTGGGATAAATATGTTCACATTTGTTTATACATTTGTTCAAATCCGGGCTGAAAACAGTTTTGTTTAGTTGTCCACAGAGGCGAGTGCTCCTCCGTGACATTCACTCAAGTACATGTTACTCGAGTAAATGTAACAAAGTAACTCTACTTTTTAGAGTAGTTTTGCCATATGCAACTTTTTACTTCTACTTGAGTAATACAGTATTATTTTGAAGTATGTGTTCTCTTACATGCATTTAAAAAATAGTAACTTGTTCCACAGTGAGTAAACCTTTAAGTGGCAAAAGCTTCATGTGACGCATAAAATAGATGTGGTTTGTGTTTCATGTACTTTATTCTTTAGATAAAAATATGTGTGTATATCTTTGTGGCATTTCATTATTTCATGTTGTGTTTCTCATAATTGACGTCACTAAAGAATCGTAAATCAGATGTTTACGCTCAAACAGTTACACAACACTCACACCAATAGCATTTTCCACTGGCGCTTTTTTACTCCTACTTAATTAGTAATAATTTTTTATCACTACTTTTTACTTCTTCTTGAGTCAAATTATTTCAAAGTAAAGTCACTCTTACTTGAGTAAATATTTCAGCTACTCTACCCACCTCTGGTTATGCAAATGTCAGCCATGGGTATTTAATCTGCACTCTTAAGTCAATTATATGATGATTGTTATATTTATTTAACTTGATTTTAAAAGTGTAATTAGACGTATTTTAAAACATTAGTCTTGTTCTGTAAAAACTATGAATTACTTTGAGGACAAACTGGGCTTGACAAATAAACTTGCCGTGCCATTCGATTATATACAGTATGTGATCTTGAAGAATGTAAGGCCTGAATTCCTCCTGATGAAAAAAGCATTTATCTTATCTTCAATCACAGTGTAAAAAATAGCTTTAGTCTTGCTCCCTCTTATGAGTGTGTATGAACGTCTAGTCTCACCTGGAAGGGGTCGTAGGAGTTGGCTGGAGACGGGGGAGGGAGGGAGCCGTGGGACGCTGGAGTGGTTAGCTCTTCGGGTGGGGGCGGAGGGAGCGGGTAATCTGTAACCAAAACACACGCACACAGATCAGTGAAACTTCTGCTTTTTTATTCAGAGTGACACCAAAATAAATATTGTGACGGGAAATTCATGCTTTGGTTCTCGCCGTCGAATTTACATGTACAAAAATCACAGACAGGACAAAGTTACCATAAATGAGAGAAAAGGCCCATATTTTCACTGAATAGTTCATCTCATCAGCTGTTAATTTTATAGCGATGAATCCCACAGTTGAGTATATTTTACAAATAGGTGACCAGGTAGGCCCGAAATGGTTTAAAAAAATAAAAAAAAAAGGCTTGAAATGGGTAAAAAAAAAGCTAATTTATATGATTTAAACATTTTTCCTTATTTGATGAGGATTATCCTTTTTTACTCAGATTATTTTAAATCAGCTTTCAATGTGCAAACCATAATTAAGTTTCCTCACTTACATTTTACATAAGTTATATATAAACTCATAAATTAACCTCTTAACCGAGAGTATTTTCTCCAGTTTGGCATTACCCAAATCTAAAAGCTTAAAAGCAGTACTAAGTAACTCATGCCCCTAGAGGCCATAAGCGCCACTGCAGGTGTCGTAGCATGTTGCGTTTTCTTTACTCATTAATTGTCCGTGAGAGTAAATACTACGCTGACAGAAAAGACAAAGGGAGAGAGGGATATTGTACATCTAATTACACAATGGAGATAATTGTTTTCACTCAAACTTGGCTGTAAATACTTTTACTTAAGTATTTATTTGGGTCGCAACTTTATACTTGTACTTGAATAAAGTTATTTCAAAGTAACGTTACTCTTACTTTACCCACCTCTGCTCACAAGTAGCTCATAACGCGATAATAATCCAGCATCTTGAAGAATACTGTGTACGAAGTGCTTGAAACCTTCCAAGTGTATGATATTACTGACCAACATGTAATTTGGTTTATGGATGTAATTGCTATATTCACTTTAAGTCAATGAAAAAGCATAAGCTACAGACCAGAATTGCGCTGAGCCTCTAACACTGAGTAAACTGAATGAGCACAAACCGATTGTCATATTAAAGCAGTACTAAGTTACTCATGCCCCCTGTGCCTTTTTTACTCATTAATTGTCCGTGAGAGTAAATACTACGCTGACAGAAAAGACAAAGGGAGAGAGGGATATTGTACATCCAATTACACAATGGAGATATTTTTTTTCACTCAAACTTGGCTGTAAATACTGTTTAAGTGGCACTATCCCACAGTTAGCTTTGCCCGTTAGCCTGTTAGCTTCTTCTTCGTGATTCCATTAGTGTGTATTGGTGACTCCTACCTGGTGGCAGTGAAGTTGCAAGTGTGGTTTTCTGGCCAGAGACACCAGGGGGAGATGAAAGACCCCCCAATCATCCCATCAACACTTGTATTACCCCCAGAGCGACTATGGAAAGGATTTATTCAAGTTACTTAGTACTGCTTTAAAAAGTATCAAAATAGCAACTAAAACAAGGATGAAAACGCAACAAAAATGTGACTATAAGCGCCAAAAACACAACAGAAACATGGCGAAAACGCAAACAAAAGAGCGACACAAAACCTGCTAGAAATGCAACCAAAAAAAAGGGAAAAAATGTGACAAAAAAAAGAGATGAGAACGCAACAAAAACGCTTAAAAAAATGTGACAAAAAAGTTACTATCACTTTTGTAGGTCTTCGCTTTCAATAGGGCGTTACACTGTTGCTCTGCAGTTGCGAAGCTTTTAGATTGGGTGAAGCCGAACTGGAGAAAATGCGCTCTGTTCAGGTTAAAGGATCAGTCTTAAAATTGCATAATCCAGAGATACGTTTTTACTTTGCAGAACGTTTATGTAAACAAGTTTAAGCTCATTTCCTGTTATTTAACTGATCTTGAGAGGCATCTGCGGTCAGAAGAGTTTCATTATAGTTTCTGGTCTTGAAAATAATCATCAGAAAAAAGCATTTGCCTCGGCTGTAAACGTGTGGTCAGGTCAAGCAGAGGTCATATTTTAATGACATAAGTGACGCTGTTGCTATAGGGAAATGAATGAACAATGTAAGAGCACAGCTGAAACAAACACTTCACAAACACTTAAATCATGATTATCACTTACGTTTTACTTAAGTGATAAGTTATATATAAACACATACATTCAAGGATCAATCTTGAAATTGCCAAATGTTTTCACTTTTCAGTACTTTTATGCAACTCTTCAACAGGTTTAACATTTCATTTTATAACTGTGATTTTGAGAGCCATGTAAGGTCAGAATAGTTTCTCGACTTAAAAATAATCAGCATAAACAAGCCTTTGCGTCAGCTGTCAACAATTACTGTGGTCAGTTCAAGCAGAGGTCATTTTTAATAACTAAAGTGACGCTGTACATTGCTAGAGAACGGAGGTGAAAGAAATAATTCACAACTTTTGAATCACGATAATTGGTTAACTGTTAGAGGCAACATGTTTTTTTTGCTAATTTTCCTATATGATTTAAACTAGGGCTGGGCGATATGGCCAAAAAATTAAATCTCGATTTTTATTTTTTTATCCAGTTTGGATAATAAACTTCAAATCAAATCAAATTCACTTTATTTATCCATTAGGAACTTCATTTGCAGAGGAAGTGCCAGTATGGGCCCGATAAAAACAATACATCCACAGACATACAACACAATCAACATGTGCAATAAATACATTAAAACAATATAGCCTGTGATAGACCAGGTCCACACAGTCATTTATTCAGCAGGCGGATGGAGGTAGGGAGGAAAGTGGAGATCGCCCTCTTCAAAAGGTCTCCTGATCTTTCATATGAAGAAAACTGCAAACCATTTATATTTACATTCATAATATAGCCTGCAATTAGGCCCATTGAAAATTGTTATTTATGTTAAATATTCCTTGTCTGCTCTCAAAAGTAAAACTTCTTAATAAGCCATGGAGTTTTCAAAAGCGTTTTTGTTTTCTCATCCTCATGCCTTTATGGAGCTCTGCTGTGATTGACAGCCGTCTCCATGGAGACTCAAGGGGAAAGGGGCGGGTTTAAGCATGCTGAGACGCATGCTGCTCAGAGTGAGAGAAGGGCAGCTCAAACTGGGGGAAACTCTGTTTTAGCAGAAGAAAACTATCATGCACACTCAAAACACAACACACGGCCTTTGTAAAGCAGCAGAGATTTGGGTTGTGCACTGGTGTCATTTTTGAAAACAGTCGCTACGGAGCGTTTTTTACGATTTACACATTTTCCACATCGTCTGTTTTTAAAAGCATTTATCGCCCAGCCCTAATTTAAACATACCAATGTAACATGTGAACTATGTGTTTTCAGTCCATCTCTACAATGCTTTCTATCAGCATCACTAAAATACTCTACTTGCTAAATTGTGAATCCTATATTAGCTGAGAACAAAGGCTGGCCCTAGATGACGACCGCTGATTTCAGGTCTTCATCATACCACATCAATGGAAAAAACGTCACATTAACCATTAACCTTGTAAGAGGCAGACATTTATGCAATTTGCTGTTCTCTTGCAAGAGGAAACATTTCATGACACTTTCATACTAACAAATCGCAAACAGATCAGCACGATGTATAAAAAATTAATTCTATTTACGATCAATAACTGTAACCTGTAATGTTTTGAGTCCTATTTCCACAGTAATGACAGAAGGACAAGATCGCAGAGACAAGCAGTTGAAGTGAGTTTCCTTGAGCACAGTCACTCGGGAGAAGCTCGAAGTGAAGCCGGTGCTCCCACATGTCGAGGTAGGGAGGTGTTGGACTGTGTCTCTGAACTGGCCTGGTTTCTCCTCGGGATCCCCAGAAAGGAAAGGTGCGTGGATGAGTCTGGGCATCTCTGCTCAGACTGCTGCCTCCACGACCCGGCCCCGGATAAAGCGGAACAAACTGGATGGATGGATGAACGATTACATTAGACTATTATTTGCAACAACAAAAAAGCTGTGTAACAATATTTAAACAATGGGGGAGCTTTGTCATCTCAGTCAACACTGGACTGAGATAATTACTGCAGTTTGTTTAACTAATGAGCACTAATCTGGAACAAGCATGTGTTTGTCAGATTGGCATCACGTTAATGTTGTGCTAGAAATAGGTTAAGAAGACGCGGCCGTGCCAGGAGAAGAAACTGAAACACGCCAAATGTGAAGCAGCAAAGTCCATGTTAATCCCGGGATGGCCTCCAACCACATGTTCCTGACCGGATAAGGAGTTTGGTGCCAAATTAAATTCTGTTTCGGCCTCTTCTTTTCGGTGTGAGACGGGATCATTTGACCGTGTACATCTAAGCACCAAACCAGACATGAGCTCCGCAAATTAAAGGCTTTTATGGGACGTAATGGGAATTTGTTCCAACGCTGGCTCTTTGAGGACTCCTGTTCAGAAATTCAGTTTGCTTTCGACGTCCTTTTATCTCCTTCATTAGAGTCTAACTGATGTCATCAATGTAGTTTATCCAAAGCAGCTGACCAAATTAATTAAACACGATTCGACGACAAGCAGCGACTGGGGAGCGGCGGGACAAGTTTGAGATACGGCAGAGAACAGGCCATGGGAGCACAGGCACGACTATTTATATAATGACTTTTGACCTGCAGCAGCACTCCATACTCGAGTATTGTTGGCTTTCACAAGAGAAAGACGGGGTATTAGGATTTTCGCAGGTATTTGGTAATAATCTCAAATATATCTTAGTCACTGTCTTACACTTTGTTGGTTAGAAATGTTGACCTAAAACAGCTGAAACTAAATATCCAGTCATTTCACTTTCTTGTTTCCCCCACCCGCCCCTCCTCTTGTTTTCCCTTGTTGCACAGCTGTGTCAATAGAGGCAAAAAATTAAAAGAAAACAATCGTTTGTGAGGCTCGTGCGGCTGAAGTGAAGCTATGCACTGTAAAATGTAAAATTTGTTTCAACTCAAAAAACTAATTCCAAGGGATGCCAAGAAATGTTATGTGTAACCAATAACCATTTTACAATCTAGTCGATTTGAAATTTGAGATTCACCTCTTTCGTTCAATTGTATTCTTAGGTTGACATAACTGTTTCCAGTTGTCTGAAGTGAAAAACTTAGGTTGACACAACTGATTTAATTTGTAACTAAGTTTTTCACTTCAGACAACTGGAAACAGTTATGTCAACCTAAGAATACAATTGAACGAAAGAGGTGAATCTCACATTTCAAATCGACTAGATTGTAAAATGGTTATTGGTTACACATAAAATTTCTTGGCAGCCCTTGGAATTAGTTTTTGAGTTGAAACAAATTTTACATTTTACAGTGTGGTGAGTGCTTTTAATTTGCAATGAAAGGATTAAGCCTAGTAAGAGATCGAGAGCTGAGAAAAACATTTGCGTACGACCTCAGGAGGAGCTTTGTGAGAGCGTCACAATGCCAAGATGAGTCAAAGATTTACAAGTCCAGGTATGATTTTAATAAAGGAACAACATTGTAATGTAGAAAAAAAGCTCTAAAAGGCTGATTTTGCAATAAATAAAATAATTGCTCTTTTGTGTGGGCTATATTTGAACCCATTCAAACACATGTTAAACCTGAAGAAGCACTTACATGTCAATTTGTTGTCAATTATTGCCACGGATCATTTGCAGATTTTCGTGTGGTATAGTGAGATTATGCACATTATCGCTAGAGTACACTGCAATGACAAAGATTATATGCCATTTCATTATTTGTGGATTGTGTTGTTGGCAGGAAAACATCGTCTCTTGCGTAGAAAGAAGCGGCGTTCAATGCCAACGTATGCGGACAGTTGGCAAGTAGGCTTGTCCGAGACACTTTTCAGAGTCTGTTAGCCTGCTCAATGTATTTTTCCTATAGCCGTTAGCATTAGCCATCAAACATCGCAAATTATGAAAGATCCAGATGTTTTCAGCTGTTGTCAACCCATCGATCACATAACGGTGAGGTCAAAGTCTAGTTAAAAATCATTGATGAATGGACAGGCCTTTTGATATTTTACTTTAGACACACATTAGCGTGTAAAAGTGTCCTCTGAGCTAAATGCTAAGTCAAATTCTGCTTTTTGTGGGATCAGATACACAGCCAATGGCCACTAAACATCATCTTCATCTAGTGATAAAGAAACCACAGAAAATATCTAAATGCCATGAAAAGAACAAAACATATCTTCCTGTATGTTAGTATTGCACCTGTCTTCCCTATTCATTTGTATGGGCATGGAACGTACAATTTAAATTGGGTCCGGATTCAACGGTAAGTGTGATTTCTATAGTCTCTTTCCCCCTTCTGCAAGTGTGAAATCTAATACGGAAAAGGTGGTGCAGGTAAGAACAGTGGCCTCTTCTGGGGAAAATTAGGTCTGGACCTTAAGTAAATTTAGGAAGCACTTTATGATTAACAGGATGGGAATATCGTGGTCACTTTTAGTGCCATGAATTTGTAATCATGGTAATTACGCGCAAGTGCATCTGAGACAGCGCTCAATCAGGCTCAAATGTTTGCCTCCTCTAATTTCTCATATTGGGGTACATTTCTTTTGCCACCCCTATATTGTAAAGGCAGTGATTTGTTTAAAAAAAAAAAAAAAAAAAAACCTCACGCGCTGTAATTATCTAAATATAGGAGGGCGGTGCCAGCGGTGGGGCACGAGTGGCACGGTCCCCTTTGTAATTTGATTAGCTACCCAAGGTGCCACACAAACCACAAAGGCAGATATATTTGTAATTTAAACAGTTTCATCTTATTATTGTTTACTCTCAACACTTTGGGTTTGTTTCTCGAGTCCCATTTCTGTACCGTCATGATTCAGTTGCGTAGCATTCATTAATTGTGCACGAAAGTGAAATATTATCAACATCTCATGCTTTATACTGTATGCACAAATATGCCCCTCCTCCTCCTGCCCTTCAAGAGCCAACCCTGGGCCAACTGCCACCGTCTGAGCCCCTTGTAAGTTGTGGCTTAGAGAATTAAAACATTAACTTTCATGTTCATCTCTCGAACATCCGCGCTGCTTTGGACTCATCATTTCAGGAAACACAGGGCTGTAAATGTTTCAGAGCCACATGTTTTATTAAAAGAGGTTACGGAGCAGCGAGAACGCGGCTTAGAGCATCTTCCCCGAGGGATCTTTCAGGCCACTTCACCCACGGCCTCATTTAGCTGCACTGTGCATTAGACCTTTACTTTACATTTAGTGGTGGTTTCAGGACCCACATTATCATGACAAGTCCTGAACACATTTTAAAATCTATTACTCGGACTTAAAGGTTAAGCGATGTTTGATACCTGGGATTATTAGTGTGTTGTCTTTTACATCAAATACAGTATGTTCTAACAGGGTTTTATTGGGAAACTCTAAACTGGTTTCTTTCACAACCAGACACAACAACAGAACAATACTGTTTGTCTAGAAACTTTGATGGAACTATTAAACTGTTTATTTTCATCTTTGTAATTGAAGTTTAGTTCTGCAGGTATTCTCTAAACAACAGCGCAGACACATCCGGCTGTTCAGGGTGTGCAGCAGATGTGCTCCGCTCCACAGCTCCAGCTGCAGCAGGTTTGTCTGTGAGGAATAAAGTGTGATCTACTGACTGTAGATTATATAAACTACTGTGAGTGTACATCGTGTGGTCTGTAATTTGTGGGTCTTCAAACATTGAACACTGTGTAAATATGAGCCTCCATCTGCAGCGTCCTGGACTCTCTCAAGTTTCCAAGCAACAGCCAATACTTTACCGCACCTTCATTCAGTCCAGAGCCCTGTCCGAGGTCAATGACTGGAGTTGGACAAAACCACAGCTTTCATAGAAAATCACTCTACACAAAGGACAGGCGCGTTTGCTGGATGGTAAAAGCAGTGAGAAAATGGAGGGCTGAGCTTCTTCATGGAGGTTAAAACTCAAGCACCACCCTCTATACTACACTGTATGTTTTATGTTGTGTTTGTACCATATTCCTCAGGGTCATCTGTGATTTGGCCCTTGGGCCTGACATTGCCTACTCCTGCTGTATAAGATCATGTAAGAGCCACAGTGGTACTGGAGCTGGTTATAAATGACATGTTGATTTGAGTGGGAAGTCATGTGTGCGCTGACAGCGCTAACCGTCTGTGTGCTGAGCATGAAGCCGGCTCCATTTGTGACAATGGGGCGCAGCAAGCTCCGAGTGAGCACTAATGAGAGAAGCAGCAGGAACAGCTACTTAACACCACAACTTCCCCTCTCTTTATTGAGCAATTACTTTTAAGTAGCAGCTTTGAGAACAAGGAATCCTAATCAGTGATTAAAGTGGCTTTACAGCCCTTAAGAGTGTAATTGGTTATGGGAACAAGAGTATGATCGACGCGTGGAGAAGGATCCAGCTGTGACTGAGGGACTAATATTAAACTTAGCCGTACAGTTACACAATAAACACCAGCCTTTTAAAACAGGGCAGGACGTGCGGAGAGCTGACGGAGCAACCGCTGGAAAATCAAGTTACAATCAAGTCATGTTGGGTCTCCTATATTGAAATTTGACTTGAATTTCTAATTTGTATGTGTATCATAGATAGTGGTATCTGGTGAGCCAATATGCAAATGTATGTTTGTGTTATGTATGTACGTTTAGATAAAAACAAACCTCTCCAATGCACACGGCAAATCTCTCTAATAAAGTCACCTGACCTGAACCAATGCATTGTTCAAAGGTTGAAGTATTTAACAAAAATGGTTTACAGCAAATAAGGGCTTGCTATTTCACCTGAATATGAAATATCTTGACATTCTGAAAATCCTTAAGTAAGTATTGAAAAGATGTGTGAAGAAGCCTAACCATTTATAACAAGAAAGAAAATATCCTTCGCAGAAACTTTCCTAAAAGGTCAAATTGAATTAAAACAGGATTTAAATATCTTCCTTACTGTAGCGACAATAAAGCAGCCATTTCTTTAAATTTACGATGTGTTTTGGCGGCAGATGAGTTTGTTCTGCCTGGATTAGTGCGCTCTGTGGGGGAGGCAGACAGAGGAAAAGTTGCAGCATATGTTTGCAGAATTACATATGTACAACAATATTACCGGTTATGTTTGTGCATGCCATCTGGCCTTTGCGGACTTATAGGACCAGCCTAGCACACAGTCCAACTGAATTTATACACAACGCCTACAGCGCTGAAGCGGGAAACACAGACGAGGAGCAAGAATATTAAGAGCTAAAATCCTCAGAGGAGCTGGAGACACATCGCGACGCTGAGAGAGAGTTTTTAAAAAGAGCCAAGAACCAGGGCAGAGACAGAGGGTCATGAGGTTTCACATGATGCTCATAGCTCCAAAAGTAAAATCTGCAACAACAAAACATCTCCAGTGCAACAAGTCCGGACTAAACTGTACAACTGCTCTTTTGTGGGAGCAAAAGCTGTTTTTGAAGAAAATAAATATCCATAATTTGGCCCACATTTTGATATGATTGGTATGATGTATTTATGTACAGAGTCTGTTAAAATGATGTTATTGGGATGTTTTTATCATAATTTAAGCTTTTTGGACTTTTTTTCAAAAAGCTTAATTATTATTCAACAACAGTTTTTGAGGAAAAGACCATATTTTACAGTATATTTTACCAGTCGTATTTGCTTGTCATTCCAGGGCGAGTGCAAAAATGCAAACATATATAACTTCCTTATCTTATAATGGTAGTTTTTCATTTGCTGGAAAAGCTCTCAGGCTGATGCCGGTTTTTATTTTATTTTTTTGGCTGATGCCGATTTGCTCGGCTAATATTTTTTACCAATATTTTTGGCTGATTTTTCCAATTATCTGGTCTATCTATAATCCAGTAAAAACATAAATACTTGTTTTATTTCTTTACATGATTCAATCATCGTTTCTGTCCCAGCTTTGATTAGTTTCCGTTAGCATTAGCATGCTGCCGTTAGCATTAGCATACTGTAGCTGGTTCCTTGCATTTTGGGGTGCGTACCTATGTTCCCCCACTTGTATTGACGGGGGAACATCGGGCTGACCCCACATTTTGCGAGGTTGAATTTTCCAGGTTCTGTGCTTCAAATTGACACGCAGCATATTCACTGAAGTTTACTGAAACTTGTGTTTAACTAACTTGTAGCTAACCAATATTCATTGCGAAGTTTCTCAGTTCCCCTGAGGCTTATGAAGTTGCAGGAGGCCTTGTTTTAAAGACCTGACGACACTCTCTTTATTGCAAAAAACTTTAGGTCCCGGAGAGATCGTCTTTTATCAGCGCTAGACCGGCCGATAGCCGATATGGTAACATCACCAATTATCGGCCCGATATACAGTATATCGACAACTAAAATTAATCTTTCATTAACCTTTGATCAATGCAGCCAAGACAAAGAGAACATGTATTGTACTGTCTATTTCGGCAAAACTTCAAACCCACACACACACACACACACAATACTTTATAGTGTGTAGGCTGCGTGTGTGAGTGGGTGGTTGGTGGTGGTTTCAGGGGCTGATGGCCTCACTTCCGTCAGTCTACCCCAGGGCAGCTGTGGCCTATACAAATCTGGAAAGCGGATGAATAATGCATGAAATTGTTAAGCGACTGGCGTGTCTGAAAAAGAGCTATATCACAATAATGCACAATGAGATACTGATCTAAATTTGGAGTTTAAAATGTCGTTATGTGGCTTCAAAGCTTTTTGTTAAAGCAGTGTGATCTTGTTTGAAGAAATCTGCTGAATTTTGTAACTGGCTTGAAAGCAAAATAACTGTCTCTGTAAGTCCTGGGTGTCGATGCTCATTCTTTACACGCTACACAGAAATCCGAAATGTGCCGTGGCAGACCGAGGTTGGGAGCACATTGTTTTGACATAATTACAGGCCGGTTTTATTCAGCAGCTCAGCCGTGCACTTAATTAGCATGATATGTATAGACGAGTGATTTATGACTTCATTTGGTTTGGAGATGCGAGCCGGGGATTTGAGGTCTGCGGAGAGGGGGAGAGAGAGAAAGAGCGCTACTTCTTGTTTTAAGTGTAAAAGAAGAAGACTAAAATTGGCTTGTGCTACTCTAAAGAGAATTCCCACCGGACGAGGAACTGAGATCAGGAACAATAGACGGATTAGGCTTTCCGTACAAAAGCGGAGGCACAAACGCAGAGCAGAGGTGAAAGCTTTTGGAGAAGGAACAAAAACACATTATTGCAGAGCTCCTCATGACATCGAAACATTTTGCAGGTCTATATAGGACTCGACGATTCAATACATTCCAAGCATTTTATTGTCACATGTACAATATGGCGCTTCCCGTGCACAATGAAATTCTTGCTTTTGCTTTTACTTGTTTAGAATAGCAAAAATAATTCAGTAACAAAAAGAACTGTGTTTTAGTGTGTATGTGTAAAAGTTAGTGAATACAGTACAAAGTCTGTTCTATTCAATATAAGTTTAGTGAATAATCTTTAGTTATTGCAGCCTTCACTTGAAATGACAAAAATATATGTCCAGTATTTCATTGTATAGTCGGGCTGCACCACACATCACCACATTATCACTTTATGAAGTGACACATTCCAGGCAGAACATTCAATACCGTCAAAAGTTTGAAACACTTTTTATGTATTGGCTTTTCAACACTATTTACATTGTGCAATTTTCATTGAAGACATTAAACTATGTAGGAAACAAAAAAGAGCGAAATAATTCAAAATATGTCTGTGTGTGTTTTCTCATTGAGCTTCATGAGGTCGTCACCTGAAACGGTTTTCAACCGTCTGTGAAGTCAAAACCATTTCTGGTGACATTGACTGAGAAAATGTCAAAACTGTGCTAAGCAGTAATCAAAGCAAAAGGCGGCTATTCTAGATTAGATCTTATTACAGATTGACAAGGCAGGAAAGAACAAATGTTTGACCTGAAATGTAAGTAAGTGCTTTTAATTGTCATTGTACAATTATACAACGAAATTGCGTTCAGGTGTTAGTCCTGAGCCGCTGCGACCGAGCGCGCCGCCATTGTGGGCTAACCTGCATGTTTTTAGAAGTGGGGAAACCGGAGTACTGCCTTCAGTCTCCTCTGATCCTCTGAAACGGTGCAACGCCTCCTGGGTTTGTCCCCGTTTCAGAGCGTGGTGTCCTGCACGCTCTGAAAAACCAATACATAAAAAAGCGGTACTAACTTAATTCCATTTTAAACTTGCTTTGGCCCTAGTTTTGTTGTAAAGGTGAAAATGTATTACAGACCTCTTGTTAGTTGTAATTGGTTGCATCTTTCAGCTTTTGTATAAATCTTTAGATGTTAGGAGTTTTTGCAATGCAGATAGATGACACTTTATTTTACACTACCTTTATACATTGTACCTAACTAAATTTAGTACAATGTAATGTGCTCTGTAACAATCTGTAATAACTTGTACCTATGGCTTAGATACACAATGGAATAATGTATTGTACTTTGTAGGTACATAATGTAATAGGGTTAGGGTTATGTCTTATTACATTATGTACCTACAAACTACAATACATTATTCCATTGTGTATCCAAGCCATAGGTACAAGTTATTACACATTTTTACAGAGCACAGTACATTGTACTAAATTTAGTTTGGTACAATGTATAAAGGGTAGTGTAAAATAAAGTGTTACCTGTTGATTTTTATGATTTTCATATTATCTCCTCCAGTTATGGGAAAACCTTCTGACACCAGGCCCACATTGGTTTTTTGAACTTGCCAGCGATGCACCAAACCCATTATCAACAAGCACGATTCTCAAACAGATTGTCACCACTTAAACACGTACAAAATGGCAGCAGTTATCCACCATCTTTCAGTATCTCATTGAAAAATATCTGTGAAATTAGCCATATTCTTAAAGCAGTAACTCTTTCCTTTGCTCCTGATAATTTCTGAAACTTTACCCATCACAGCGACTAAAAACTGCCTGCACTAGTCTTCTCAAACAATGAAACAAAGTTGGTTTAAGCTCAGTGCAAATTCATTATCGTTGAACTTGTAGCCTGTGGTCTCTACTGGGACACTGCCACAGCGCTGGTGGTTTCCTGTGGGTCCTCTGGGGGGCGCCTATGAGGGAGCAGACCGGTAGACGGTTTGCCTCTGGCCCGTCAGACGAGGAAGAGTAGGAGAAAAGAAGAAAAAAAACAGCTTCTGTACACACGGGACGTTTTGGGACTGCCCTCAGCGCTAACAAACGCAAACTTAGTGAGTGAGAGAAGTTTTAACAACAAGAAGCAGCACTTTTCGAACATGTCTGGAGAAGTTTCACACAGGCTCATTGGAGAAGCTTTTCGTTCGGCTGTACCGTCTTTCAGCTACAATAAAATTAGACAAACTTTATTGCTGCATATTGAGGAAAAGTGTGTGTTTTTTCCACGACATAAATACTTTAGAGCCGATACGCAATATGGAACTTTTTATGTGTATTTGAGCTTTCAGTGACCCAGCGGCTGTAAGAGTGGTTAGCATGGCTGTACGAGTGGTTAGCATGGCTGTACGAGTGGTTAGCATGGCTGCAGTGGATCAATTGTTTTTAGAGTTTCTGGTAGGTTTTCGCTGCTGACCAGAAAACCTACAAAACAAATGATCCTGGACCGCCGTGATCAAAAGCAGAGGCGCCATGCTGACCACCCGTACAGCCGCTGGGTAAACAAAGGGCAATTATGAACAAATATGTCTTAACCGCCGCCTTAACTGAGCACATTTTCTCCCGTTCGGCTTTACCCAAATCTGAAACCTTCACGATTTACAGCCAATAGGCCAGTGTAACGCCACATTTGAAAGCGAAGACCTTTAAAACTGATCTAAGATTGTTCCTCGCATTATCGCCATGTTTTTTGTCGCTTCTTTGTCACTTTTTTGTTGTATTTATGTTGCTTTAAAGCAGTACTAAGTAACTCTTGCCCCTACAGGCCATAAGCGCAACTGCAGGTGTCGTAGCAAGTTACGATTTTTTAACTCATTAAATGTCTTGGAGAGTAAATACTACGCTGACAGAAAAGGTGAAGGGAGAGAGGGGTGTTGTACATCCAGTTAAACAATGGGATTTTTTTTTTTCACTCAAACTTGGCTGTAAATACTGTTTAAAGTGGCGCTATCCCGCAGTTAGCTTTGCCCGTTAGCCTGTTAGCTTCTTCTTCGCAATTCCATTAGTGTGTATTGCTTGCTCCGACCCGGTGGCAGTCAAGTTGCAAGCATGGTTTTCTAGCCAGAGACACCAGGGGGAGATGAAAGACCCCCCAATCATCCCATTAACACTTGTATTACCCCCAGAGAGACTACGGAAAGGATTTATTTAGGTAAACACGTTACTTAGTACTGCTTTAATGTGCTGCGTTTTCGTACTCATTTACGTTCAGGCGGGGGTGAAAGGAACAGCCCACCGTTCTTCCATACTGAGATATGTTCTTACCTGAGCTTAGACGAAATGACCTGTCTTGTGGTCTTTGTGCGTGCCCTCAGTCACGCAAAACGGCCAAAGATGTTGTTAGAGTTTGGCCTCTCCCAGCATATTCCTATGGCTCCAAACGGGGGTGAAGTTGGAAGCTACCACGCTCTTCCACGGGCACAAAGACCAGACAGGTACGTATCAACTCGTCTAAGCTCAGGTAAGAACATATCTCAGTGTGGAAAAACGGTGGCCTGTTCCTTTAATAGGTTAACATACTGGGCCACAGCGCAAGCTTCAAGTGCTATCTTCCGAGTGGCGCTACTGTTGCGCTATGTGCCTGCGCCACTTGCGAGAGTGCGTCGCTTATAAAAAGAGAGGAGGTCGACTGAGGCGTGGCTTATTACAAGCAGCACTGAGAGCCGCCTCACATTCATTTCATTTACATTGCACTGCCTTGTGTTCTTCCTTAAAGGGGGGTATTATGTAAAATCGACTTTTTCAAGCTTTATATCATGTTATTATGTCATTCCCTCATTAAACACATGCCTGGAGTGTTGCCTTGGCTCATTCACATATTTTTGAGTAATCAGTAAAAACTTAGACGGCAGCCATTTTAGGTGTAGCTATGCCTCAGTCCTCCTAGGAACGCCCCCACCTCCTGGAGACGCCTCTGGACCTTTCGTCACCAGCCAAGCCACCAACCACTGCTCCTTAGCTCAGCAGAGCCCCCTCCCCGCACAGTAGTGTTGTTTAGATGCCACAGCAGTGTGCTGAAGGGGGCGTGTCGGAAAGCTTCTTAAAGAGACAGAGGCCTATTTCAAGACGTTCAGTACAGCCATTTTAAGAGAGCAATTTTATTCAAGGCAGTTATTTTAATTTACTGCATATACAGACCAACAGAAGGTTACGTCATCATTGTAGTATGCTATAGACTGGTGCTATGTGATTGAAAAAAGCATAATACCCCCTCTTTAAAGCGTTATAGGCTTTCACAGGACACTCTCCCAGTAATGTCAGGATTACGGCAAAATCTCCGGACATTATTCTGATATTGTCCTGAGAAAGATCTATCGATTTGGGCTTGAACCTGCGACCTTCTGATTCACGGTTTGACCAGTGGTTCTCAACTGCTGGTGTTTGTGACCCCAACAGGGCACAATTTCCATTACAACTCTGATTTTTCCATTCAAACTAAATAGAAATTATGCTGCTATTGTATTTTTTGCCATTTATCGTCAGCACGGCCAATTACTTGTGCAGTTTTGAAATAGTTTTAAAATGCCCGGTGGGATTACCTCAGAAGTGAGTGTAACAGATTACCCACTGCTTGATCTGGACCAAATTTAGTGATAACGTTGTTTTAAGGAGGCTTACAGTACGCACTTCTGGGGACACTTCTCTTATTCTCTGAAAAGGAGTCACACTTTTTCATTTCTAAAGATTATTCCTAAATGTTCATTGATTTCAAAGACGGCAGTACATTTGACTGCAATATATGTCAGCTTGGCAGTAAATTTCTTGAAGTTGCGTGCCTCATCATCCGAACACTCGACTAGGCTCTCATTGATCTGGCAGTCATAAAGCGGCGCGCTGCTCTTTTGCGTTCTCCGAGCCCGTACAGTAAAGCACTTGTCAGTTTTGTTACGACTAAAATGATGAGCTTCAGAAAGGTGTAGCAGTTGCGCTGCTGTTGCGCTGGATTGCATTTCCTTGTACAATTATTCATGATATTTTCTTCTATATAGAATGTTTCACCGCAGCTCAAGTCTAATCGCTTACACTTAAAACAAAAACTGCCTAAAGGGGCTTTCAGACTGCAGACTGGTCTAGACTTCTCTCCTCTGTCCGGACCAAGTTATCAGTGTTGCAGCAGCAGACAGCGGCGTGGACCAGGTCAAGTCTGGTTTGTCTTGTCATAGTAAGTGAAAGAGAGTTAGAGTCTGGAAAGTTGGGCAATTTAATTTATGCACAGATGAACGGTGGCTAAATCAGGAAGTGCATTCAACAGTCATATTTATACCACTGTTGTTTCATATCTGAACCACTTTGACATTTGTGACCCATCCGCTACACGGTGGTGCAGCAGTTAGCACTCGTGTTCACAGCTAGAAGATCCCGGGTTCGATTCCCTGGACGATGCCTTTCCGTGTGGGGTTTGCATGCTCTCCCCGTGTCTGTGTCGGTTTTCTCCGGGTACTCCGGTTTCCCCTACCACTAAAAACATGTGCAATAGGCCGGGATGAAGTGTGAGAGTGTTGTCGAGAGTGCGAGTGTGGGACAACGGATGCAACTTAGCTTATGGCTACAATCCAGAGTCGTGTGTTCATTAACATGCAGTGTCCCTACCAAATAAACCAATAATACATTTTAAAAATGTGTGTAATTAGGGGTGGGCGATGTGACAAAAATAGAATATCGCGATTTTAGAATTATAAACTCCCGATTTCGATTTTATCATGATTTTTTTATAGTAATTAAAATAACTTAATTACACACTGAAGAAGAAAAAAGATTGAATTAATATACTATTTATTCAACTTTGTGATAATCCACAAAGCAAAAATAGACTTAGAACTACAGCAAACTAACTCTATACATTAAAAAACACAACAAAAGTAAAATAGTAACAGTAAGTTTGGTAAAGGCTTGTTGTTCGTGTCTGTTGCTGTTTGGCATCTTTTCTGGAGACGACTCACGACGTCAAGTTGCTGTGATTTGACGCTCTGTTGCTGCCTGACCCTTTCACAATAAGAGTCTTACTAAAGCGATAACATATTGTGTCTTTTATTGTGTAAAGGGCAAACCCGAACAGATAGTTACCATAAGTTATTACTTGACCAAGTTATTCACCAAAGTTGGACACGTCTTATATTTTCAAAGACATGGATAAACCGCGCATTTGAGAACACGGTCCAGGATTTAAATTAAACAAATAAGGATGCGGCGCCTGACAGAACTGTAAGGACGAAGGACACACTCGCTTCTTCGCACATGTGCCGCCAGGTAAATAAATAAACACACGCTGTGATCTGAGCAGAGCAGCGGCGTTACGGGGAAAAGACACTGACATAAATACCTCTGAAATAGAGACAGAACGCTGGGTTTAAAGCTCCAGATTGAGGAGCCTGGTCGTGTATGCGACTGTAGAGGAGCGGCTCGCTGCCAAACGCTCGCATTAGCGTCCGACATTGCGTAGCAGAAAGTGCGCGGCTCGGGTTTACTTCACTGACGGTGATTCAACTGTGCAGAAGTGCTTAGAACCGTGATAAAACGATCCCACAAAAATGACAGATCGTCAGCTCTGGAGATCGTAAGACGGTCTAATATAGTCATATCGCCCAGCCCTATGTGTAATGCCAGTGCTTGAGGAGAGGTTTTAAGAGTTTTATTAGAGCAACAATATACTTTGATGTGCCATGCTTACAGAGTGGGTATTCCTTAATGGGATCTGTGCTTTCAACAACATACTATGTGCTGTTGTATTGATCGATTGAATAAACGGTATCGGGCTTTCAAGGCATTCATACAGTCAATGCCACTTTTGTTTGTCGCCTCCCACGCGTGAATCACACGTGACCTCACGTGTGATCCACGCGTCTTTTCTTTCTTTTTTTTTCCAGTGGCTGCAATGACCCAAACAACCACCAGGTGGCACTTGTGAGCTCTTTCTTCTCTCTTCACCGCCTGGTACACGCGGATAATGGAGCACAGCAGAGATAATGGTTTTAACTCATAACCCTACTCTTTTATAACATATTATAAGCCTTGTATATCGCGCATTGTAATAGCCTACATGTTTGTGCTGTAACTGTGTCGGTGAATTACTCGACAGTGAGAATACGGTGGCCTCATGGGTAGAGTACCTGGCTCTAAATAATCTTAGTGTTCTTTTCGTGGGTTCGAACCCCGGGCACTGAATGCTGTTTATTTTGCCTTTTCTCTTCAACGTGGATACATATAGCAAAAAGTGGCAGATAATGCAGCGACATGCTCTATTTCATGAGACACAAAACATGGAGAGAAATGATTAAATATACAAATGATTCTTTTGCTAAACAGCCCTAAACCGGCCCCATTCATTTTCAATGGTAGTGCTAAACCACTGCCCTCCTTGCAATTACACGTTTGGCCTGCGGCGTCGCTGTCCCGGCGGCTCCGTTTTTGCTAGTAATTTTCCAGTTCTGGCATTGGCGTCCCGTCCCGTGAGTAACAAAACGGTAAGCAACTTTTCTTCCCAGATTGGGTAATCTTTTCACTGTTTTAGTCATTTAAGTTTGCAAAACACTCTGATAGATTGTCTTTTAGAACAGACATTTGAGTAGTTTTTATGGTTAAGTTACTGTCATGCTGTTTCAACGTAGCTTTATTTTTCATTATGTTTGATGCCCTTACTCAGTGTAGAACACTTTTTTTATCACTACTATTTCATTATTACCCTTTTCACTACTTTACACGTAAGTTGAGTGTGTTTAATTGTTTACAGTAACGCGGTTGCGATGTATTGACTCGATCAGTCACATGTAGTAATTCTACGCTAAAGCTAACATTTATTCCTGGATTTGTCAGGGTTTTTTATGATTTTGGTTAATATGGTACTTTTGTTTATCATCCTTTAGTTTTAGGGCTCAAATCAATAAGTATGTGCGTAAACAATGTTACAGTAGACCCAAAGTCGGAGTTTTTTTTATTTTTATTTTTATTGTTGTTCACTCGACTGCAACTTGGATTAAAAGCTTTTTGTGTTACGTTTATATTTTGATTTATTGCTGTCATGTACTGTAACGTTATGAGTTAGAGTAATAAAATACAAAGCTACTCACAAATCAAGTTATTTCATTCACGTTGTTATCCTGATTGTTTTGTTTGTGTACTAATTAAATTGAGGCATATATTTTGTATTTTTTTATAATGCTTTGTAATATTTGGTTGAGTGGTATCATGATAAACAACTAATCTAATGGAATTAGATATATTACTTGTACTTCAACATTTAACATCTTATAATGATGTAATTATAATAGTTTGATTGGTGAATGATTGCACACTATGTTCTTTTAGTTGTTGTTTTTTTTTAATTAATATTTCATGGTTTCTGATTACAATTTCTTGTGTCATTTCAGAGAAAATGAAGAAGACAGTTGTTTTCCCCTGGCCGAGTCAATGTGGTTTTCCGCAAGGGCCCAACGACCACGTTCCGGTCACTTTCTGCTTTGTTCCTCTCATGTGTGTTCTGCCAAAGTCCAAGTGACTATGAATTGTTACCATCTGCGATGAGGGTAAGTGACTTTTTTATTATGCATGGTTGTGAATATGTGTGAAGTGGTGAGTGCTGTTTTGTATTTTAACATTTGATGTGAGTGCTTCCCCTCCTCAAATTATGTTTATTCTGGATAATGTGAAACGTTAAATAATCTCAAAACATGACAAGTCAGCAAACGAGCAGGAGAAGTAACAGTTGAATGCTGTGTGTTCATACTAACATTTGGTTAAACTGTAAATGATTTAACAAAAATAAAAACTAATTGCAGTTTCTTCTCTACAGCTGCTTAGTCCGTGCCCATTGCCCTGGAGGAATCAGGAGATGGTCCACCCAAAACACTTTACAATAACTCAGTGTATAACTACAGCTCAGCCTTTACAGTGGATACTTTAACCTCTCTCCTCTCTCCAGCTGTTCCAGCTGCGGTGCCTCTGAAGTCCCCTCTGCCTCTTCCACATGAGCTTAAGTTTCTGCTTCCTGAGGCCAGAAACACCTCAGTTCCAGGTCTGTTTTTGTGATACATTTCTTACATACCACGATGCACCTTCTGTATTTAATTTTTTTAATGTTTACTCCCAGAAACTCTTTCCCCTTCTGATACTCCTCCTACAGCGCTCATTCAGCCCGACTCAGAGCCTTCCAATGAAGAAAGACAGCAAAGTGAGAATGTCATTTCAGGTTTCCCCCTCAACGATTACAGTACATCAATCAATCAGATTTATTTCTAAAGTGCTTCACAACCAAAGCTGTGCTGTGCACAGACAAAGCACCATATTATTGATATAATTAATGACACATTTAATAACAAACCCAAGTTAAACATGAAGTAGATTATTGCAAGAGACACATTGCTTTCTGCTGTTGTTCATGTGTGGCCTTATCTATAAGGTGGAGGAGTGGGAAAATGGTATAAGTGCTCAGACGAGTATAAATTGAATAAAGCTTTTTTTTTTTTTCATCATTTAGCCCGTCCAGCCATCCAGCGTCCAGTCCAGCCCACAGCTGCAGTCAATAGGCCACCTCCTCCGCTGCTTCCCACTGAGCAGGAGCTCAGCGAGTGGAACTGCTCTCACCAGGCTCTTCAGCTTCTCTTCTCTTAATCCTGTGCCATGTACTACTACTGCTGCGACAGCTCCCACAGCCGCTGCTGCTCTGGCTTCCTCTGTAGACGCTGACGCAAAACCAGGCTCCACATCCAAGTTAGGTAACAGCCCACTAGCTATGTCAAAACAATGTATAGTTTAATCAAATATAAAATAGATGACATTCGTATTCTATTTCTCTTTGTGCCTAGAGCCCACACCTCTGCTGCTCCCGCTGCCCATCAAGCCTTCTCCATCCGCAGCCCGTACCGGACCAGTGAAGACAGGAGGGAGGGTTTTTGTGTTGGACCACAAGCGCTGGCCTGCTCCCATGAAGGCAGTTATTGATGGTCGTCTCAATAAACACCGCGGACAGAAGGACATGCTGAAAATTGTGGATCAGGAGTATGCCACACTTGTCCACAACTCCAGCTCTGATCCCAACAGCCTGCTGCACCCAACCACCAGATTAGACATATCACAATACATCAAACACACCTGCAAACAACTAAACACATCCTCATCACTGAACACCAGTCCGGAAAAACTTGAGGAAACACAGACACTGTGGCAGTCTCTCACAGCAGGTAGCACAACGGTGCCTGTCACCATGCCGCCTGCCACTGTGAATCCCCCCCGCTCTTTCAGTCGCCTCATCTCTCACTCAACACGCCATTGAGAAGATTGTGCTAGACATCATGGAGAAGCAGCAGCCAGCCCCTGAGCTAAAGAAGCCAAAAAATGTTTGTCTTGTGTATATGTTTATATGTTTATATAGTAAACTGACCTTTTAAATAAAGTGAAATTAGTCCTTTATTATGCATACCTGGTTCATATATATATCCAATATCTATTATTACATCTATTATGCCCTTATTCAGTATAGTACGTTTTTTTTTATCACTACTACAGTATGTCATTACTCCTTTTCACTACTTTACACGTAAGTTGAGTGTGTTTAAAGGAGACATCTACGCTCCACCCGCCGCCCTGATTTCTCAGGCCTATTTACAAATGAATAGACCCTGCGTTTTCACACCTCTGGGGGAGGGGGTCATGCAGTAGGTCTAATGACATAAATTAACCTCCTAACCCCCACCTTAACTGAGGGCATTTTCTCCAGTTCAGCTTCACCCAAATCTAAAAGCGTATGGCAGCACGTGGCGCGACCCATGCAAAATCATTACTGCCATGTTCGCAATTCAATAAAGTGTGCAGGCCGTACATGTGCAGCTGTTGCTTTTGTACCTATGGATTACATTGTATTCCACTGAACTATGGCCTTTTATTATTTACCTTAATATAGGAACTATTAGATTTAGAACAAACAAATAAATGTTCAGTGTGGGCAAATTTTGGCAAATACAGCAGTTATGCAGTACAATATTGTTTAAAATCAATAAAATATACATTTTGTTGAAATACTTTTGATTTTTATCAGAGTAAAATAGTTCAACTTCTTGGTATTCTATTACTTAGAAATAGCATTCAATAGCAACACGTTTAAACATAAAATAAAACATAAACATTTAAGAGTATGGCCTGAGCGGGATTCGTACCCCGGTCGCCGGCGTGAGAGCCATTCATAATCCCGTTACGCCACAGAGGCGGTGTTTGATCATTATGACATTTTCAGTATAGAAAATGTGCTCGGCACCAGAAACTAGCGCGTTATGACTGAGCTATTAAGCCACAGGGTAGTCAAAGTGTGTTTTAGCTTATAAACTGGTGTTCACTGAATAAAGATTATGAAAATAAAGCACAACATTGGGGGTGCTCACAAAAAATTACATTTTTGGGGCGATTAGATAACATAACATACATAAACTGGGATTAGTGCCCATTCATAACGTGATGCAGCCAGTGAGTGCGTTTGAATACAGCAGTAGCAGACAGTGCGGGCATACTTTCACACCACTGTTAATTGTGGGATTAATTGGACAGAGATGTTTGATTTAATTTACAAAACCTTAACTGTTCAGTCGATTGTCATTGACATTTTTTTACACTATATTATTAACAGTGATATTGTTGCACAACCAAAATAGCAGTGTTTAAAAAAGGAATATGAAATCAATGCAAGGATATTTATTTTGTCACAGATTATACAAGATATTTACATGAATACATACAGTATATGAAACAATAAAAATGTAAAAAAAAAAAAAAGAAAAGAAAAAAAAGGCACGGAGCAAAAGTGCCTCAGACGGGAGTCGAACCCCGGTCTACAGCGTGCCAGTCTGTTGCACTCACCATTACGCCAGCATACTCACACTGACCAGGCAAAGTTTACAAGCAGTTTTATAGCTCAGTTTACGGCGCCGGCAGAGCTGAAGTGGACTTCACCTGCCACCTTGTGGCGATAAGATGTATTATATTTCACGCAACTGCGTGACACACGGAAAGCGGGAATGAGGACGACAAAACAAAATGGCATTGACTGTACATGCTACCAGGTTGGTAAAGAGTCTTGTCCAATGTCAACAACAGTCCGCACCTGCTGGAGCCGGAATTCAAACCACCAACCTCTCGGTTAAGGGCCGACACACTCTACCCACTGTCGCCCAAACTAAACTGTAATCAACTCACTCGCCACCTGCCAAAAAATGTGCTTATGTTTTGACCTTAAGGTTAATTTGGACATTCTCACTCATCCAGGTCTTAAGAACGGAAATCCAGACCTAAATCTTGATGTGAAAGTGCCTAAATGTCCAGACAAGTAGATAAGGCACCCCCTGTGTTCTTAACATGTACAAAGACTTTTAATCATGTCCCGTCTCAGGGCCGTCCCGTCTGGGCCGCCTCTCTGTGAACAATGCTGCCCTCATTCCTCTGCGGGACACAAAAGCACAGCGCGGCCTGGTGCCAAATGGACGTGTCCCTAATTTTGATGCTAATCCCCGATTCCACTTCACATTTGATATAAAACAGATATTAATAAAAAACAGAGCTTAATCTGGTGATGAACAGTCTTATCCCGACGACAAGTCTGCAGACGGCTTTGCACAGTTTGAGCAGGAAAATGACAACATCCAACATCACTTTGGTGCTTAAAGTTTGATTTGTACAACATGTGGCTCACTAAATTATTATATCAAAGCCAGATTCTTAACCTTGGGGGTTGGGACCAAATGTAGGGTCTTAGAAACGGAAATACAATTAAAAACATTATCATTTTAGTTTTGCAGCGTCTAAATCGGGGTGGCAAACGTTTAAGATAATGCGGCTCTTTGCATAAGAACTGGTACAAATTTCCCAGAAACTTTAACAGTCTTTGAGAATCTTGGCCAAAAATCCAACTATAGTCCTACAGACCCCGTTTCCCATCTGTACACACATGGATGAAAGTCCGTATTTCTCTCCTTTTTGAGGCGGCGTGTAAAAGGTCCCCGTGCAGGAGCCTCACTCAAAGCGAGATGCAGGTTAAAACAACAGTTAGATTAAATTTGGCCTCATTGTCACAGATAAATGTCAAAATTAGGAAATGAAAAAGACAAGCTCTAACAAAACATGTGACGCGCAGTGCAACATCGTTAGGCGGAAATACGCAAAGTCATTGACTTTTCTTTCACAGGTGTTGAAACTGTGACAAATTCAACATAAAACAGAGTCTCAGACGTCCCTCCAGACGCTCCTGATTAAAGTTTACTAACTTTGTGCAGCCTAGAGTACTTTTTCTGCACAATCCAGTCAGGACGAAAGCTGCAGGGATTGAGCCAGGGGCGATTCAGAGGAGGGGGCTCAGTGGGCAGGGCCCCACAAAAACATACTCCAGCAATTTAAAAAAATAAATAATAATAATAATGGAGTTAATAAATAAATCAAATGCTGTCCCAGTCAGAGCACAACAGCACAAAATGTCAGTTTATTTAATAAAAATGTATTTAAGTCTTGGTGAGGAGTAAAACCATTAAATCTAATACAATTATTATACTTTATTGTGATTGAATATAATGATCACATTATATTTAATCACAATAAACTACCACTCCTGGATCTCGCGAATAGTCGGTGCCTATAGGTGTCTTTCCACATGCAGGCGCGTGTCAGCCGAATTGCTCTTTCACCCGCTTTGTCGAGCTTTTCCATAACAAAGGCCAAACCGGTCTGACCAGGTATAGGTTTTGGGCCCGACCTCTGGCTGTGGCCAAAGCGCTGACCCGTGACTGATGTGACGTGAACAGACTCTGGCCTCTGATTGGCAACGAGAGAGTGGACAGCCCTCACTATTGACACGCAGGTCATATGGATTTAATATTTCACAACATCATACCGCTGTGCTAAAAGGGGATTTTGCCGATATTAGCATTTAGCCGCTGTTAGCGCAGCTTTAGCTGGTGTTAGCATAACATTTGTAGTTGCATTATGTATAGTTGTATTAAACGGTTTCTTTTCTGTTTTAATACAACTTGGCTCCTCTGAATGATTCCATAACTCCCACCAGAAGGCAGCATTTGTCATTTGTTCTCATCGCGGCTTACAAAACGTTTAATGATGATCTGTACAGCGTGCTCATCTGTGGGGGCGCCGCCCACAACAAATGCGGGTGTGTGTGTGGTGGAAAAGGTGCAGAAAGGTCTGCGGGGTAGTGTCGATACGTGCATGTAGATCGTGGCGTGCGCGGCCGGGTCGGAAATTGGTCTCTGACTAGTTGGTCTAAATGATCATTGTTTCACAGCTCCATGGTTAAAAACTTCTCAGGCCTCAGTTGACTTATAGACCCAATAAAGCAGTGCCAACACGAAGTAAAATTTGCACATTACTTACACAATTCATAATGTGTTCTTGGTTTAAAGTAATTGTACACAGTTTCTATACCCAATTGTCTTTAGTATGAGATTTGCATGAAGTAAACTCTCCATGGAAAACTGCAAATGGCTCAAAAAGATTGGCATGTATCACAATCCAAGTCAAGAAAGTTAACGGTAAAGCTCAAGAGCGTATTATTAGACACTACTGAAGAATCGGCACTTGAAAGACAAGTTACAGTAAAAGTTTTGCAGATCAAGGACTTTGCATAGAATTATAAAACTCAAGATGTGAAGGACCTATTCAACTGTCCTGTTAATGCATTCTGAAAGCATTTTATATATTTTTTTTCTGAGAAGTTGGTATTTGGGTCAAGTGGTTAATAGCATTGTTATCACTCGGTCATTTTTTTTTTTTTTTCAATAGTACAACGTTATAACAATAATATCAGAATCTCCACTCTGAGCTGACCCCTCCCCCTTTTATATTGTTCATTAATCCTCTTACACTCCAACAATGATTAATTGTACTAAATAAGACCCTGGATTAAATATTGAACCATAAATGGCTTTGAGAAATTAAACAGACTAAAACTGAGACATTATGAACCATAGAAAAATTGCACAAAGGAGATTATTTCTGGTACAAAACCTCAATGGCAGAATGATATAACTCGTATTTAAACATCTAAGAAACAGCACTGGAAAACATAGACTGAGACACTGAGCACTGGAGCTGCACTAATGCGGTGTTCAAACATATTTAAATATTGCAATAACTGAATTCATATTACTTAAACATACAAAATCGGGGGCAAAATGAGTTGTGTCATGAATTGTGATAATGTGCCGTCCTCATTAATTCTCCATTGACGTAGTCTTGACCAAGATCTGGAGGTGGATTGAAGCAGTGGTTAGTTTTACATCGTCGTCTGGAAAGAACCCCATACATCGTGGGTGCGGCCAATACGTAGGTTGCGTTCACGTGGCATCACAACATTATAAAGAGCCAATAGTTTAAAATTGCAGTGGAGCAGCTGATAAACCTTTGGCGGTAAATACACTGTAAAATGTAAAATTTGTTTCAACTCAAAAAAATAATTTCAAGGGCTGCCAAGAAATGTTATGTGTAACCAATAACCATTTTACAATCTAGTCGATTTGAAATTTGAGATTCACCTCTTTCGTTCAATTGTATTCTTAGGTTGACATAACTGTTTCCAGTTGTCTGAAGTGAAAAACTTAGGTTGACACAACTGATTTAATTTGTAACTGAAGTTTTTCACTTCAGACAACTGGAAACAGTTATGTCAACCTAAGAATACAATTGAACGAAAGAGGTGAATCTCAAATTTCAAATCGACTAGATTGTAAAATGGTTATTGGTTACACATAAAATTTCTTGGCAGCCCTTGGAATTAGTTTTTTGAGTTGAAACAAATTTTACATTTTACAGTGAGGTAACTGTCTTTATGCAGATTTCTAGTTTTAGTTTATCACTTATTTCTCTCCAATTCTTGGGCCAATTCACATGATACAAAAACTGCCACAAAGTTCAAAGTCATATCTTCCAGACCATATAAACTATGGTCTAATTATTTCCTCATAAAGGCGTCCAATAGTGGTTACAATATTCAAAAAACGTATGTGTGATGTTGGTCAGTAGAAAGGACGTTCAGCCATGAAAATAACGGGACAGGTTTGTGAATCCAACTATAACTATAATGATCAGGGAAAACATTTGGACATTTTGTTTTTGAAAAATGTTTCGCTCCCATAGAGTTGTATTGGCACTTGCCCTCCAACTGAAAGAATTCTGTAACCTGAACTCAACCTATTATATCAAAAAAAAAAATTATTTACAAGTAAAAGACTTTCAAATCAAAGCCAAAATACCTTTCAAAGTATCTTCTTATTGACATCCTTTTAATAAATGCAATTGCTTTGACTTCTTTTTTAATCTGAAATAATTCCAACTACCCCTTAGTGCTGGCGTGCCCTCAGGGGTCCTTGCACCTCTATTTGGGAAACACTAAATTGAAAGGATGGGCCAAATGTAGCGCAGCGGTTAGTACTCGTGCTTCACAGCTAGAAGGTCCAGGCTTGATTCTGACCTGGACGGGGCCTTTCTGTGTGGAGTTTGCATGTTCTCCGCGTGTCTGCGTAGGTTTCCTCCGGGTACTCCGGTTTCCCCTACCACTGAAAACATGTACAATAGGTGAATCCCACTGCTCAGATACCCCAGCTTTAAGGAACAGGCCACGGTTTTTCCATAGTGAGATATGTTCTTACCTGAGCTTAGACGAGTTGATACGTACCCGTCTGGTCTTTGTGTGTGCCCTCAGTCACGCAAAAAGACCAAAGATGTTGTTAGCATGTGGCTCACTAAATTATTATATCAAAGCCAGATTCTTAACCTTGGGACCAAATGTAGGGTCTTAGAAACGGAAATACAATTAAAAACATTATCATTTTAGTTTTGCAGCGTCTAAATCGGGGTGGCAAACGTTTAAGATAATGCGGCTCTTTGCATAAGAATTGGTACAAATTTCCCAGAAACTTTAACTTTGAGAATCTTGGCCAAAAATCCAACTATAGTCCTACAGACCCCGTTTCCCATCTCTACACAAATGGATGAAAGTCCGTATTTCTCTCCTTTTTGAGGCGGCGTGTAAAAGGTCCCCGTGCAGGAGCCTCACTCAAAGCGAGACGCAGGTTAAAAACAATCTCAATATGGAAAAACGGTGGCCTGTTCCTTTAACTATAATAATATAATAATAACACCATTGTAATAAAGTGTTACCAAGAGCACAAATGCATCTGTCAGTGGTTATAATGTTATAGCCAATCAAGGTTTCGAAGGAATACAGGTGAACAGTTTCCTAAGATTTGCAGTTTTTGGATTTGGTCTCGAGGATGAAAACACAGATTTGAAAACACACAGCAGATGTGACCGAATCTGCTTTTAGCACACACACCGTTCACCGGAGTTAGCGCTAAATCATCATTACCAGCGTTGTGCGATATTAAAGCGACGGGAGCGAGAACGGCGGCGGCTCAGAACTGTCGTCTTTCTCGCACTCTCAAGTTCAAGAACATTTCTCTGTTTGACAAAGTGAGATCAAACTGAAGAACGATTTTCGATTGTACTGGTGAGTTCAATTAGACTTGCAATTTCTATTTTACCAACACAATCCCATTTCACTTTTCAAACATTCAATCCCTTTTAAGAGAAAAGTAAAATGGACTGCTGCTAAGTTTGGAGCATGTTTGCAGAGGTTGTAGAGGTCTTAGTTTAGTTTAGTTTATTAGTTTATTTGAGCAGTTAAAATTCTGCTCAAAAGGAGTGGGCTGAAGCAAAAGCTTATAAGCGGTTGCCCCTCCTAAAGAAAAGGGGGTTAAATAATAGACAAAATATTGAAGGTGAAAATCAACAACAACAGAGATCTAAATGATTTTACACCAAAAGTCACAACTGCCTCTCCTCCACGCACTAAATACAGCCTCTCTAATAACAGCTATGACCCGTGACACATTACAATATGAATGCTAAATATCAGACACCTACTGAGTGCAAAGCCAACTCTGAAAACACCATTAGGAGGCACAGAACAGCGCACGACCAGCGTTTAAAAAAAAAAAACAGCAAACATCATTTCCCCGGAGACTGGAAACAGCAGCCAGCACGAGGCTTCCTGGTTTGTCTCTCTCGCCGCCGCTGCAAACGTTTCCACACGTCACACGATCGCACACGCATAACACACTGTAGCACGAGGCAACAGGCACCACCACATCAAGGCCCAGGTTGACACATGAAGGCTCAGTGAAAGGATGTTTACAGTATTTTGCCAAGTTGTTCGTAAGGGTTGTGGGAAGGTAATTTCTAAGTTACAAGAAGAACGTTATTATACAATGTCATGTGAGGTCAAGGTAGTACATTTCAATGAGGATTCAATAACAATTAAAGTAACTTAATTTGAACCCATTGGCAATTTAGATCACGGTTTAGATGGTGCTTAAAGGGATAAACCACTTTGGCGCACGAGGCCGAAGACGCAAACTTCACTCACTTAAAGAGCAGGTGACCGTTTTAGACAGTAGACACTCTTTCCCAAAAAGGTTAAAGGGCTAATCTGTAGCTGCTGGAAATCACTATCCTCCTACCTTAAAGAGGGGGTATTATGCTTTTTTCAATCACATAGCACCAGTCTATAGCATACTACAATGATGACGTAACCTTCTGTTGGTCTGTATATGCAGTAAATTAAAATAACTGCCTTGAATAAAATTGCTCTCTCAAAATGGCTGTACTGAACGTCTTGAAATAGGCCTCTGTCTCTTTAAGAAGCTTTCTGACACGCCCCCTTCAGCACACTGCTGTGGCATCTAAACAACACTACTGTGCGGGGAGGGGGCTCTGCTGAGCTGAGGAGCAGTGGTTGGTGGCTTGGCTGGTGACGAAAGGTCCAGAGGCGTCTCCAGGAGGTGGGGGCGTTCCTAGGAGGACTGAGGCATAGCTACACCTAAAATGGCTGCCGTCTAAGTTTTTACTGATTACTCAAAAATATGTGAATGAGTCAAGGCAACACTCCAGGCATGTGTTTAATGAGGGAATGACATAATAACATGATATAAAGCTTGAAAAAGTCGATTTTACATAATACCCCCCTTTAAGAACCCTGCTGCATACACGTGGGTAAAAAAAAAGTCAGTAGTACTTGGGATATTTTCGCAGTTGCAGCGATATGGGGGGGAGGGGGGAGGAGGGGAACTTACACACACAAAAGCAGGCATGTGCCGTCTGGGATCTGTGTGAAGAAGGGTTGTTCCTTTTATGTCGATACCACAGACACCTAAACCCAAGTCTATCCGATACCAAATTGGGTTTTTTGGGCTATGCAGACTATAAAACAAAAAAATTAGTTATCCTTTTTTTTTTCCTACTTAGGATTAAGAATCATATGACAGAGTATACAGACTTTGTTTAGTATGCATCATGAGCCTATAGGTTATCGTTTTTATTCACTGGCTATGGTATCGGACTGGTACTCGATATCGTATATGTAGTGGTATGGGAAAGCGGAGTACCCTGAGGAAACCTACGCTGACACGGGGAGAACATAAACACAGAAAGGTTGTCTGGGGATCGAACCCGGGGCCTTCTTGCTGTGAAACACGAGCACCACCGATTATGTGCTGTAATCAAAGCTAAAGGCAGTCCGACAAAATAAGCATGTGACCTTTTTTCTGTGGCGACATTATTTTGGGTCAGGCAGTATGAACACATTGAACATTAACATTTAAATAAATGTATTAAAATGTTCAAAGAGCGCGGTGCACTCTCCGTTGTCACTCAAGTATCCTCAAAGCAACAGTTTTATTTTTTTTTAATTACTTGACAGGAGAGTTGGAGCTACTCGATAAAAGGATTCTGTGACTCAATAGCACGTGCATGTATTCTTGAACTGTGGTTTCTTTACAGTAAAAGCCAAAATACACAGAGCACTTCAGGTCAGCTTTGCCGCAGGACATTTTCTCTAATAACGATGAAATGTGTAGTGTCTGTAGTAATGGATAAGTCAATTATCAGACCGAGATACAGAGTCGATTATCGTCTTCGGCTTTCACACGTCACCACCCCTTTTCAAAGAGGGAAGTTCCCACGCCCCACCCTGTACATTTACCGTATCTTCAGCTTATGTTTTAGTTTAAGGCCTTACCTCCGTCTCCTGGGGGCTTGTAGGGGTTGAACTTGGGCTTGGGGGCGACGACGGGGGCGAACTTCTTGGGCGACTGCTGCTGGGATACGGAGATGCTGGCGCTACCTAAAGAGGGCGTGGTCTCCATCCTGGCAGACACTTGTCCCGGCTGCTCTCCCTGGTTCCACATGACTCTGAGAAAGAAAACAGCCAATGGTCAACTTGGATTGCATTTATCAATTGGATAATGACACACAGAGCTCACATAGACTCCACATGGCCATTAATTGTATGCAAGGTACATGCTCCCCAGAGCGCACAAACAAATTCTATAATGCTTTTTTTATATATAAAGAATTGGAAGAACTTGTTGGTAAAAGTACTGGTAAAAGCTGCTGTGGAAGAAAAGTGAACAAAACACAGTGCATTAAGGCACAAAAAGGAAATAGCGCTTTCTGGACACTCAAAGACGCTTCACATTGCACTACAGTAATCCATCTATCCATCCATTTTCTTCCACTTGTCCGTTGCCGGGTCGTGGGGGCAGCTGTTGGAGTTGCCCAAATCACACTGCACCAGCCCCTATGGCTCCTCCTGCAGGTGGTGGGTCCACAGAAGGACGGCCTCATGGTTCTAACCGGGCCTGTTGGTCTCTCATAAGGGGCTTCTGAACCGCTTTTTGTCTGACCCGTCACCTAGGACCTGTTTGCCATGGGAGACCCTACCAGGGGCACAAAGCCGCCAACAGCAGAGCTCCAGGATCATTCGGGTGCTCAAACCCCTCCACCAGGTTAAGGTGGCGGTTCCAGGAGGGGACTACAGTAATCATTCACTTTAAAGTTGGTGATGTTAAGCGAGGCTGTCAATCTGACCACTCACTCACCATATTCACATAGGCAAGGTGAGTGAAGTGTCTTGCCCAAAGACATCATGTGACCATACCGTCTTTGCTCTGCCCGATCCCGTCAGACCTTGGAAGCTAAGCAGGGAAGGGCCTGGTCGGTGCTTGGATGGGAGACCGTTTGGGAACAGCAGGAAGCCTTGCAAATATAGTGTGTGAGTGAGTGGTCGGAGGGGCCGATGGCGCAGACTGGTTGCCTCGCTTCCGTCAGTCTACCCCAGGGCAGCTGTGGCTACAATAGTAACTTGCCAAGTATGGAGTGAATGAATAGTGCAATGTAAAGCGTCTTTGAGTGTCCAAAAAAGCGCTATATAAAACCGATGCATTATTATCATAAAAGTCTGCACCTACAGGACTTGAGATACAAACCTCCTGTCTTCCAGTTACAAGACGACCCGCTCTACCATCTGGGTTCACTTTCAAAACTAAAAGAATAAAGTTGGAACACCTCGCAAATCATTACGTGAAAATGTGGTCGAATAATGCAATTAGGCAACAGCAGTGCGTCCTGTGGTACAAATGGATACAGTCTTGTCAAATTTGATTGAATAAGGGAGACTTGTTCTTGGCGGCAGGACTGAAGAGGCTGTGAGATGGGCGCGACCTCCCTCTGAGGTAGCCCTGTTGGCTCCGCTACAGGAAAGCCGGTCGAACGGGCACAGTCCAGATCACTGATGTTGAGCCAAAGTGCAACAGTTTTACAAAGTCCAGTGAGAAGAGCGTGGTCCAGTGTGATTTCCAAAGAGTGGTTTGTGTGGGTTAGTCAGCTGGCTTTGTAACTTTGTTGTTTATGTATGGAGCCGGTCACATCCCTATAAGTTTGTATCAGTGCAATGCTTTCTTCATTTGACTAAAAATGGGCGAAATGGAAAGCTATAAAAAAAAAAGGTTCTTGCGATTCTTCACACAAACATAAAAAAAATAATACACGCCTTTGAACTTGAAACAACTTCTTCAAACTGTTTACTTATTGTTCTCAAAAGACAGTGATCTGACCTCTGTTGACTGTCAAAATGAAAGCCTCAAATTGAATGCTGTAACCCTGACGTAACGCTCATAATCTCACAACCAGGTCAACATTTCACACTTGATACAAAAAAACTTCTCATTTTAATTGATCCAGTTTGTTCAGCATTGACGGCGTATTTCCCTGACAGCTAATTCATTATAACCCGCGTGCTACATGAGTCTCCCGTCGACTGCGTTCAACATTCTACATTTGGATGTTACAATCGAACACGGAGGGCAGGGTTTTTATAATTCTCTGATATCCAAAGACAAACTGCACATGTTGCAGCGTGGCCAGCCAGACAACAGGCTTTAAACTCTTCATAACGACAACGAGGAGCCTGAGAGCCAGTGTTATCGAGGTCCAATAAGGTCAAGTATGATGAGGAAAGAATAACCAACACGACCCTGAGAGAAACACAAAGAACTGAAAAATAACTAATAACAATCACACAAAAGAAACCGTTTAATCTTCCGTCAAAACAACAGGCAAACTCTGTATGGCGGCACATCAGAACAGTTTGGAATTTCTCTCTGCTGTAATTAACAGTGTGGTTAGTGCTCTTGGGTCCCGGGTCCGATCCCCAGCCAGACGGGGTCTTTCTGGAGTTTGCATGTTCTCCCCGTGTTTGTGTAGGTTTCCTCCTGGTGCTCCGATTTCCCCCACCACTAAAAACATGCTGGTCAGGCTGGCCCACAGTAATTTCGTTGTATTAGGATTGGGGCATATCGTATCGCATATCGTTATTGCAATATAATTTTTTTATATCTTTGTAATTTTTTTTATATTGTTGTGGATACAATATAATTTATGCTACGCTCAGCTCCATCAGTGCAGCATAAACACTGACTGTAGAACACAGGGACAGGTGCTTAAAAAGTAAAATGAAGGATGTAAACTGAGTAGATCATATTTGATTTGATTTGGAAATTTGAAAAAAAAAAAACATCACTAAATGAATCTTCCAAAAGGCGTAAGGCTGGGATTTTCAAGTAATTTGTCCATTGTCAATTATATTGTCATATGTATAGTTGTTGTGATATTTCTTTTTTATATTGTGATACAGATTTTAGGCCACATCACCCTGCCCTAAATTGTATAATGGTAAAATTAAGCTCTTCTTCATGATATGGGACTTGAGAAAGTCTCAATGCCATGTTACAAGTTTGCATCTGTGACTGGATCGATAAAAACTTATTGAAGAAATGACTGGCTGTGAGCCAGGTCCTGCTGTAGAATAGAAAGTAGGAGTGGCTGGCTGGCTAAGCTACATAAGTTGATCCTGAGTATTTTTTGTAGGGACTGGCTGTCAAAGTTTGTTTAACCTCTTAACCCCACCTGAACTGAGCACTTTTTCTCCAGTTTGACTTTACCCAAATCTAAAAGCTTCTTAAAAGAAGCGACAAAAACAATAATAAAAACGCAAGGCATTACACTGGCCTATAGGCTGTCAGCTCTCAGGACGAGAAACTTTAAGATTTGAGTAAGACGCTGACGTGGAGTAATTACATTGATATTAACCATAAACCAGGTCAAATGTTATGTCGTCACGTGAACGCAACCCACATACGGCAACAGCCAACGTGGCAGGAGGAGGGAAAAAGTCGTCTCGGACTCAGAATTTCCCCCGTTAGCTCATCCTCCCCAAATCATTTGAAACATTTGAACTATTTTGCAGCATCTATTGCTCTTGTCTTTGTTTGTTGTGCCTCCTCTGTGATGTTCTCCTTATTATCCGGCGTCTGACTGATACCGGGGTTTACATTCGTTCACCCACGCACCCACCAATCGTATTTTAATATTGTCGCAAAAATCCACGCTCCTCCTGTGCTTTGCTTTTCTCCTTTTTTACTTTTGATGTGTTTGCTAATGCCACAGTTCACACACACACACACACAAAAACCTTCTGCTGCCTTCTACACCCACCTGTCCTCCGCGTATATCCCGGTCCTTTCATTCCCTACGTACGGGCGCAATTGGCTTACAGCGCACAAGAAAGGAGGCACTTGAAAAGGGAGCGAGGCAGAGCGGCAGTGATCTTGGCGTGTAGATGGCGCACACGTGTTGAATAATGGCGCGACTGATGCAGGCAAATCCTTCGCAGCGGGACGGCGCCACAGCGAAAGAGCTGTCAGGCAGGGCAGGTTCGCTCCGGGTAAGGGGAGACCGTCCACTTTGAGAGGGGCTCGACGACTGAAGGATGAGACGCGTGAAAATGTTTTATCGATAACAGCAACTGATACACATGCGCTAGTTACATGATTCAAGTAGAGTGACACAAAATTAAACATGTCGATTTTCTAAGCGGATAAAAAGGGGAACTATATTGTGATGCGTAGTAACACCTTAGGAGCGGTTGGTAGAGCGGGTCGTCTCATGATCAGATAGTCGGGGATTCCGAATCCGAGCTCCTGAAGATGCCCACTGTTGTTGTGTCCTTGGCAATGGCCGCTAGCTGCTCTGCTTTATGACCGCAACACTGGAGGCCGCCATTGCTGCAGTACCTCCATATAGACGCTAGGCCCCCATTGAAAAGCATTGGACTTTAGACACGTTAAAAACAACTTTAATGCCTGGTTTCAATTTTTTTTAACACTTTCTATGGCTACATATTCCTCCTGAGATAACGCTGGGTTAGTCACAAAAAAAGAAACCAGGCTGGTTTTAATCTCCTACTTAACGGGAGGTCGGACCGTTAGCATTGAAGCTGCGCGAGCTACACGTCACGCAAGGGCTGAGTCTACAGTGAAGATCCCGCCCTTATGCCCTTATTAGGAACATGCTTCGTCAGAGCTGGGGAGGAGGAGTCTGTAAATCCGCCATGATTTCCCCCTCGAACGTGGTCATTGTGGTAAACGGGGAGGAATGAGGAGGAGTTGTCTATTCTTTTTAACGGTCTATGGTCCTTGGGCAAGACACTTCACCCACCTTGCCTCCAGTGTCTGCGTACATTGGTGTATGAATGCGAGCGTGAATGGGCGACTGTAAAGCGCTTTGTAAGGTAGAAAAGCGCTACATAAGTTGAGACCATTTACCATTTACTGCTGCTAGAGATGGGTGGAACCAGTAATTAGACATCTAGATCAGTAGGAATATAGCCTGACGCTAAAAGAATTATAGTTGCTGACAAAACCTCTGGAAGGAAGAGGCCAATAGTTCTCAACACACACACAAAAAAAAAACCCAAACAGTACAGATGACAGCTTGAGAACCATTGTTTACGATGGAAAACCCCTGAAAGTTTACACAAACATTAATAGGAGGTGAAAATGTTGTGGGTTTCTGGACCACGTTGGACTTTCTTTGAGGAGTCATGCGCACTAGAGGTGTGACAATATATCGATTTTGTGATATATCGCGATATTTTGCGGAGTGATACGATTTGCATGTGGCCATCGGCAAAAAAAAATCCCCAAACTGTGCCCTTACTTCTGCACCAATGTAAACCAAACAAAGCAATAACAAAGACCGATTTTACTCTTGTTGATTTTGTCAAGTGCACCTCTTTCTCCTCGGTGTAACATTTTATTTTTTATAACTGAACCATGTTTTCTGTGAACGCCAGACTACTTCACTTCAATTATGCATTTGCTTCACAATGCGGTTTAAAAAAGGCAAAGAGCTGAGGCCAGTGCAGCGACTGGCAATACTTGTAGTGTTTTGCCCTGGTTGTTGCCAATGTACTTTTGAGCGCAGCAGCAGCAGCAGCAGCATTATTTAAACAAAAAGATGCTGTCTGTCGGCTCAGAGATGTACTGTTCTTTCGCAGTTGTCATTGAGGAACTGCTGCAGGTGCCCGTCTCACATTAAACTTTCATATCCACCCAGGAAACTATCAAACATCGGGGAAGGCCCTCGAGAATCCAATACGGCACCAGACAAGAGCAGGAGACAGATTTTTTTTGGGGGGAGAAGATTGACAAGCTTTCTAGCAAAAAACCCTTGGTAGGACTCACAATAAAACATACAAAAGGAGGACTATGGTTTGGCACTGCGGGTTTAAAATACTGTCGTGGTTTGCTTTGTGAAATGCTTTCTTCTCACTTCATCTTGGCGCTGACAGACTTGCACAAAAGTTCAGAACACTATCACTTGTGTTTGTCAAAAGGAATCTGTCAAACCCAGAAAATGGCATTTTTATGCCTTTAGTGACGATGGGTTTGGGACTACAATGGGTGTATTTTAGACTACAGTAGCAGGGAAGAAACTGAATTGCCTCAGGACAATATAAGCTTTAAAATCTTCGGTAACAAACTCAGAAATTGTCAAAGAGAGTGACTAGAGCCAGCGTGGGTCTATGGTCAGTAAGGGATAATACCAGACAGACAATGGCTCGCATGTTAGAGGACCCTTTTCTTTGATAAGCTCTATTGAAATCTCCAGGACAAATGAGAGCTTGCACAAACATTCATGGTGAAGACATTCGAATCACAGCAAGAACCTTCTGGTTTCCGGCATGGGATGGGCCATGTTTCCTCCAGTATCCAGTATGTTCAAAATCACGTGGGGCTAGTTTGATCTGTGTACGGTAATTGTTTGAAGTTTGTCGTTTTGAGGTGATAAAAATAAAAACGGGTAGAAAATGACTAGGGCTGGGATGATACACTTCTGTCACGATCCGATACGCATCACGATACTCGGGGCCGATATGTATTGCGATACAGTAGGTAATTATGATGAGTGATACTTTTACATAGGGTGGGCCATATCGTATCGTATATCGTTATCACAATATAATTTTTTTATATCACACAATATAATTTATGTTCCGCTCAGTTCCATCAGAGCAGCATAAACACTGACTGTAGAACACGGGGACAGGTGCTTAAAAAGTAAAATGAAATGAAGGATGTAAACTGCTTGAGTAGATATTTGTTTGTTTGTTTGTTTATTTGGTAGGGACAGTGCAAGTTAATGAACAAGCCACACCGGATTGTAGCCTTGGGCTAATTTCCATCCATCGTCCCCCATGCGCACTCTCAAACACACTCTCATTCATCCTGGCCTATTGTACATGTTTTTAGTGGTAGGGGAAACCGGAGTACCCGGAGGAAACCTACACAGACACAGGGAGAGCATGCAAACTCCACACAGAAAGGCCCCGGCCTTGGTGGGAATCGAACCCGGACCTTCTAGCTGTGAAGCACGAGCGCTAACCACTGTACTACCGTGCCGCCCACTACCGTACTACCGTGCGAGAAAATAAGTATGGTGCTAAAAAAAAGAATAAAATATCACTGAATGAATCTTCCCAATAGACGTGAGGCTGGGATTTTGAAGTAATTTGTCCATTGTCAATTATATCGACAAATATATAGTTATCGTGAGATTTCTTTCTTTATATCGTGATATAGATTTAGGCCATGTCGCCCTGCCCTAACGTTTACCTTAAAATGTGTAAAATGTTATTTTAAAAAAACAGTCATGTGTCCAAAGTTTATAAACCAAATGCCATTTGACATTTATTGAAGTGTTAAGATTGGGCTGTACAACATATCGCAAAAAATATATCGCGATATTAGGCGATGCAATATCCGTACCACAAGAAGCCACAATATATCACAACATCACTTCAGTCTTCATCTGGCTGAGTGACACATTTTTTTGCAAACTCAGCCAAAAAAGAAAAAACAATGCATTGAATTTATAAATGTGTGGAAGTTCAGTTTAAGTTAAACATTTACTTGATAAAAGTATCAATACTTGGTATTACGATCCTATCCGATATTTTGTCCTAACAGTGTGACACAATGGAAAATTCACAAGCGCTCCATAATCTGATAGCTCGGTGCCCACAATCCAAAACGCCGTGTTTTTGGAAGGTTTTTTACGCTATTAAAATATGGGACTGATTTTCTAATTAGGAATTATGTAGGGCAACAATAAAGTCTTTCATCAATTTCACTTATGCACAGCACAGTGGCACATCGCTTAGCATATTTGCCAGTAAGTGGGGCCTTTTCTGTGTTATAAAGTTTATCCTGTCACGAAAAACATACAGTTCCTCTGGCGCCCTCAGAAAAAGAGATTGCAAATGGGTTTTTCTGGTTAAATAAAAGTAACCTGGGTGACTGCAGGTAAAGTAGTAAACTTGGTATTATTTTTGCATTAGTGAACAGACGGGTCAGCTTGTGTCTTGTCCCATGTACAGCGCGGTGGCGACATGAAGACAGATAAATGCTTCTTCGGCAATGACGACTGTGAACTACAGCGTAACAACTGGGATTAGCACTCCTGGTTATGTGACGCAACACCCCACAAACCCAGCCACGCGAGTGAAAAGACATTAAAAATTTAAAGTTTCCTTCTGTAGGAAGTTGCCGCTTGGTCTTCGTTGTTGTTGGACTTAAGAGGCTCGAATGGATGAACGGGTTAATCCAACATCATACAACTACAAAAAGCTGCTCCCAGCGTTCCCAGAGTTCAAGTGGTCATTAGTAGTCTGCTAACATCTCCTGCACGGGGTGATTATTTGAAAGAGCTGGATGGGTGACACCATGCGCAGTGTTGACATATTAATAAAAGCAAAAGGCTGTTTTAGACCTCTTGCAAGTCTTTAAAAATGAATGAGGAGTCAGGGCTTCAGAGGGCAGGCGAGACCGACATCTTGTTCTGAAATGTAGCCACTGCAAACACAAGCTCCAGGGCACGCACTCACTGCTAATGCTAGAATCACACTTTTTTTCTTTCTTTTTTTCCATCACATGTATTGCAATAAATGCTAACATGCAAGGCAATCACTGTAAAAAAACAACTGATAAGTCACTGTGCTGTTTTCAACTAAGATTTTGAAACATCCACCCTCACCAACTTTTACATTTTTTATTCAAATCGATTTTATGCCCAGCCCTGCAAGAATCACATGTGTGTCAAATCATGTTAGGTAGAGGTCTAAACTTTTGACTTTATACACAGCCTGGCCAAAACAGAAAGTCATTACAGCAAATAAAAAAGGTTGTGCTCCAATATTTCGTCGGAGCGCCTTTAGCTTTGATCACAGCTCACATTCGCTGTGGCGTTGTCTCAATAAGTTTCTGCAAAGTCAAAAGATCCAGCGTTGCATTCATTTTTCTCTAAGATCTTCTATGGATGATGGGAGAGTGTGACCACAGCGCAAAGCCTTCTCCAGCACACCCCAAAGATTCTCGATAGGGTTCAGATCTGGCAAATCCATGTGACGTCTCACGCTCCCTGAACCGCTCTTTCACAATGTGAGCCCAATTAATCCTGGCATTGTCATCTTGGAATATGCCTGTGCCATCAGGGAAGAAGAAATCCACTGATGGAATAACCTGGTCATTCAGGATGTTCAGTCAGGGGAACCCAGTCCTGACCAACTGCAGCGACCCCCAGACCAGAACAGTTAGTTAAATTCAGGGGTTTTTGTTGTTGTTTTTTTGGTCAGGCATGGTTTTAGCAAGTGTTCTCTGGTTTTTAGAAGAATACTTACAATACTGACTAAAAAGAGATGGCAGTCTTTGCTATTTGACAGTTATAGTTCAATTCAACAACTATTTTTTTTGTGCTGCTCTGACTTGAAACCGGCATGACCGTCCTGTACAACTGAAAACAGGGGAGGACCGGTCTCGGCAGATAATTGTGTAGCTGCATCACCTCTACACAGTCACCTTTCTCTCCTTTGTATCTCACACGCTCACAAATGCCTTCACAAGGTCCTGACACCGAGAACACAGAACAGCCACGACACCGTCAGCATGTCCCACTCTGACTGTCGAACACCTTATGTTGCAGGAAACACAGTTAGTAGCCAAAATACAGAACATTTATTTAGTTTCCTCTTAATACTTTATTGTAGAAACAGGTTCCACCCAAAACAGCGCAAGTGATTCACACTAGGGGCGAGACGCACACAAAAACGTTGATAAAATTAAAAATAGAAATGTTTTTACATAGACAGCGCAACTATTTGGCTGATAAGACAAAATGCATCTATAAATGTGACTTGATACACACGTGTTAATCAAATTTGTCTAATCAAGATTACGTAGAAATGTAGAAAGCCTTTGGAGAGTTACTTGGAAAGAGCTGAAGAGTTAACGGAGGATCGTGCTTCACAGCTAGAAGGTCCGGGTCCGATCCCAACCTGGACGGGGCATATCCGTGTAGAGTCGGCATGCTCTCCCCGTGTCTGCGTAGGTTTCCTCATGGGTACTCCGGTTTACCCTACCACTAAAAACATGTACAACAGGCCAGGAAATGATGTGTGTGAATGTATGGTGGTGAGCAGAGGGACAGACATGTGCAGTCGCGACAGTGTTTCTGTCAGTCTCCCCCAGGGGGAAACTGAACATCACCGAGTAAGGGGTGAAAGTCACAAAGTGCTTTAAAGAGTAGCTAAACGGGCGTGCCAAAGCCTTTCCCCACCCACAAACAAAAGTCAAAAATTGCAGTGAAAGAGGCGGTCTCTGAAGTTTGGGGGTGACATGCGGGGGGTGAGTGTGTGGGCCTTTGCATTGGCACAATCACAGCAGACAGATTACGTGGGACGGGCTTGGTTATATACCACAGGTACAGGGGCAGGACAATTGGCAGCACCTGATGACGATGTGTGGAGCTGGTGCGGCTTATGACGTTCTGTGGAGGCCGTGGACACGTCTCCAGCCAATCAGGAAATTCTAATTTAGTAGCAGAGTTAACCCTGAAGGGGGCGCAACCCATTCATTTTCAGGCCAAAGTTCGGATTTTACACACGTTTGCGCTATAATGTCAGAATAATGTCAGGGACCAGTAGACAACACTATGAGACACCCATTGAGACAGTTTATCAGTAAAAAAAACTTGATTTGGTGTTTAGTTGCTCTTTAACATGAGACAATTGTACAATGTCTGCGAAAGGCGCTATATAAATAAAGTTCTTCTTCTGGAATCTTCACATGTGTCAGTTCAATTTCTCTTCCCACAATAAACAAAGTAGTAAAAGCAGCGCAGATTCACACAGAAAACCAACAGGTCGAGCAGGTTTAGACCAACGAACATCGGGAGCCTCAAGTCTAAACTGTTAAACTAACAAGAATCACATGCATTTCAGAACATGATTTTTGAGATCTAAACTGAAGGGTTTTTAAATAAAATAAGACCCCATGAGGACAAGATAATAATTGCAGTCTTTACTTGCTAATTGCAAACATTAAAACGATAATGATTTGATTGTGCAGTCCTTATTTGATTGTGCAGTCCTAATTTGGGTTTATATTGAAATACATGTGTGACATTTATTCCTTTTAATGATTAGCCTGTAGGGCAGGGCGATATGGCCTAAAATCTATATCACGATATAAAAAAGAAATATCACGATAACGATGTATTTGACGATATTATTGACGATATTATTGACAATGGACAAATTACTTCAAAATCCCAGCCTTACGCCTATTGGGAAGATTAATTCAGTGATATTTCATTCTTTTTTTTTTTAACGGCATACTACTTTCCTCGCGAATATGATCTACTCAAGCGGTTTACATCCTTCATTTCATTTAACTTCATAAGCACCTGTCCCCATGTTCTAGAGTCAGTGTTTATGCTGCTGATGGAGCTGAGCGTAACATGAATTATATCGTATCCACGACGATATAAAAATTACAACGATATCAAAAAATTATATCGCGATAACGATATGCGATACGATATGGCCCACCCCTATTAGCCTGTGCCACCACTATAATATCCACTCGTGTATTTTCCTCATCCTGTAAACACATGTAAACAAGTGCCAACTGCGTCCAGCGCTGCATCAGTGTCTTGTCACTCAACAGAACACGGGGCATGTTCCATTACACATTCAGCCTCTGCTAATGAGCCTCATTACACTCCGGGATAACAGAGGGGTTAATCGAACCATAAAACGCCACAGACACGATTTGTTTTCCCCATTAGCTATTGTGAAGACCTCAGCCGCATGATCACCGTTACCAATGAGATTTGAGAGTGTGACTACTACAAAGAGGAGACGGCAACCCCCACCAGCCCCTCGCGTCACCTCCAGGAGTTAAACAGGGGGGGAATAATCAGAAAATAATCTGAGGGGGAAAGACAGGAAGCAGAGAAGATGTTGAAGTTCCCTTTGTTCATGATGAGGAGGCATAGGATTAGAAATTAGTCCATCGCCGGGACAGCTCCTGTTGGATGTTTTGGAGATAACGCGAGAGGCCAGGCTAGACTGTTAATAATGCTGCTCCACCTCTATTCAAAATATATTATACTTTATTCTCATCTCGCCCCACTGCTTCCATAAACTGGGCCACCAAATTGTAGGTAGATTTGAAAACGTTTGCTTAAAACTTAAAAGAAATCCATCCTTGATAACCAGCTGTGTCCACATCAGTCCAATTAAATCTGTCTGTTGTAAAATAGTAGCACATGTTTTTGTTGAGTGGTGCTGTTAGTTACCACCAGGCAGAAGGAAAAGAGTAGAGTTTGGTAATATGGCAACAAAAAGATACAATTATGATCAATGTCAAGTTTCAATACATTTATGTCTTTGTCATGGAGCAACTTCCCTCTCTTTTGGTACAGCTGAATTTTTTGCCTTTTTGTGCAAACTGCATTTGTGGTTTCAGTGTTCCACATTGTTTTACTGGATTCTTTTGTTTTTTGCTGTGTTTTTGTGGAGTTTGGTGCTTTTTTTTTTACTGAAGAGTCAATAATGGTCCTGAAGGAAGCAGCTTTTTAAAAGTAAACAAAAATCTAGATTATGAGCTAAAGACATTTGAGACCTACAAATGTCTTCTTCCGAAACACTGAAGAGGCAACAAGAGCCCCGCACACCAGCAGCACAGTGGAGGCGCTACAGGAAACAACAAAGGGACAAACGAGAAGGTATCCGGGCAAGACTCACATTCCTTCCATCCCGACTATTGTTCTGGCTAATGGACTTTCACTCCAGGTGCTACGGTTTCCCCTACCTCCAAAAATATGCTGATCAAGTTGGCCCACGGCTCAATCGCAGCGGCTCAGGACTAACACCTGAACACAATTTCGTTGTACGGTTGTACAATGACAAAGAAAGCACATATTTTTTTCATGTTCAAAATAAACAAACACAGATTTTACTATTAGGATCCATGAACATAAACGAGATCGACCTCAGCGCAAACAAAAAATAATGCTTTCCACAAAGGCACAAACGCTTTCATCATAGTCCCGCAATCTCCAAACCAGGTGCCACAGAATTTCCTTGAAAGACCTAACGAGTAAAAAGCCCTATGACTATAACTAGAAATGTATCAAAGTTTTCCCATAGTAAAGACGAAGGAGGAATAAAGGCTGATTTATGTAGCTAAGGATGACATGAAGTTAGTTCTACAGTAGATTATCCTTTATCAAAAAGAAGACTGTTAATGATAGTGCAGCTTGACATTTACAAACATACTTACTGTAGCACCATTAGATCATTATTAACAACAGCCTTCAGTGTGCCGACATGTTAAATAAGAAAGAAAATAAACCTTGGCTTACTGTGCCGCTCTCACGAAAGCTTAAAGTTCATCCAGTTCATAAACGCATTAAGCTTTACGTTATTAGCAGGTGTATTTTTAGCCAGAAAAACAAAAAGGATGAACTTATTTAGTAACACTGTCGATTATCAAGTAAGAATATTCTCTAATGATACTGGCTGAAGAAATAAACCTCGCTCAACAAACATTTGCCAACAATTAGCACAGAAAGTAATCTGTTAAACTCCCTAGAAGAAGAAATGTGTATTTCGCTCATTGACGTCATTGCTTCAGTATCCAAATACTGACACGATGAGGTTTTTTTGGGTGTGAACATGATGATATAGGATTAGAAAGGAGCACGTAAGCAGGTCTGTTCATTTAGATATTCTAGAAACCAAGTCGGAAAGGCCAGACTGAGATGGTTTGAACAGGTACAACAGCCTGTAGGGCTTATGCATCTCGACTCGCCTTGGGACTCCTTCCGAAAGAGCTAGACCAAGTGTGCGCGGATAATGAAGGCTATGGGATTCTCAAACGGGCCGCTTACATCAACAACTGAAGCTTGAAAAGATTTGCGCGGCTCCAGTAAAAAGGTGTTGCGAGTAGTTTACTAGTTTGGCCTTTGCTCCCGCGTGAAAACAAACCCAACTTTTAGGGTAAATATGTGCTCTGTGACTTCAGCACTGACTGACAGCTCGTATTGGCAGGGAGGTATCAAATAGAATTGGATGGCTTGCATGACTGCGGTATATGTGCTCCTTGATATAGTCCCGGGAGGTTTTATCTTATCTGCGTCTCTGGAGGGCCCTGAGTGACAGCTGTAAATATATCGCAAGTCAACATGAAGAGGCACCAACCGCGCTGCAGCCAAGTTCAATAAAGTATACTCCACTCATGTCAACAATAAACAGAGGGGAGATGTAAGATTAGGAAAAAATACGAAAGAAAAGGGAATTCTTGAGAAGTAAAAATGCTATATTATGCGATAAAGAAAAACAAGGGAAAGCTACATTCTTATACCAAGTTTTGATTGAAGAACGAAACAGGACGTGAAAAAAAAAGGTGGTCCAGCTGCAACAAAGAGTGAAATAGTGGGATGATCGAGGATGTAGCGCACTTGAATCGGACGCAAAAGAAGCAACTTCATTATGACGAGATGAGATTGAACTTTATTGATCTCATAATGGAGAAATTGACTTGTGCTCTACACTAAAGGGGTGCAGATAGTCAAATGTGCTCTTAGTTGTATAAAACTAAAATTACAATTGACCATGGGTTGTCTTAACCTCTTAACCTGAACTGAGCACATTTTCCCCAGTTTAGCTTTACCCACATCTAAAGGCTTCCTGGAAAAAAAGTGTTAAAATAGTGACAAAAATTAAAAACAAAAATGTGACGAAAACCCAACAAGAAAGCAATGAACAAAAAAGTAGAAAAAAGTGACCACACGTGGAAAAAGCTCCGTTTAGATGAGTTTTGTAGGCCTTAGCTTTCAAATGAGGCGTTACACTGGCCTATAGGCTGTGGTGACTTTATGGCAGAGGTCACTAAACGGCGGACCTCGGTCCGGATCCGGACCCATGCGCCAGCCTGTCCGGACCCGAACCTTGGATCCGAACTTTGGACCCGACCGTGAATCCCGTGCGCTCACTCTCCCTCTCTCTCCCTCTCTGACTGCAGAGTGGTAAACTACCGCTCAGATGAAGAGAAAGTTCTACATCTTAGCTCCGTGACACTTGTTAAATTTTTAGAAACGGTTTCGGAATGACTGAAATATGGCTCGCTAAAAAAAAAGAGCGGAGGACGCCCTAATTAAATATGCACCGCGCGGTCTTAATAGCGCGACTGCTTCTGCTCGGCAGCGAGCAGGTCAGACTTGGACAAAGCAGGGCTCATGTGTTGAACTGAGTAAAGAGCAGAAACACATCATTGTCAGATATTATGTGCACACAGTTGCCTATGTGTGCACATAGGCATTGTGCTATTTAGCAGAATGCATTCTGCTATTTAGGAGCCAATACTTATCTTTAGAGCAAAAAAAATAACAGGATTTAATTAATTGCATTATTTTCTAATCACAGTAATAGATTTAATAAAGGCTTAAAAATCCCCATATAACGTTGAATTAACCCCGTATGTTCCGGAACTTTGCTTGACAATTTTTTTTCAATTCGGACCTTGGTGAAATTTAATTTGTGACCCCTGCTTTATGGATTTGGGTAAAGCCGAACTGAAGAAAATCTTGGTTAAGGCGGGGGTTAAGAGGTTAATGATGATAAAGATAGTGATATTGGTATAATACTGCCAACACAGTGCAAATCTTTACGAAAGTACAAGTTATTTTTTTTTTTGCAAGCTGTAAAATACTGTAACTGCATACTTCACAGCAACTGCATCATGGTCTTTGTTATAGTGAATAATCCGATTGTACATATGCGAGTAGGGCTGGGTACGATACCAAAACGATACCAATATGGTATTGAAAAATGTTTTTTATTGAAATAATGAAATTTACATTATGGCTCTGTTTTCTGGTTCTAGATGAGACGTATCTTAGTATAAGTATCGAAAAAAGTATCGTTGAGGTATCGGTATTGTAAACCAAGTATCCTCAAAGTACCCGTGTTGTACTAAAATTAACGGTACCCAGCCCTAACTGTGAGATTAATAAAGTATCTCGTCTTATCTCTTTTGTTATTACCGTTTTATTTTATCAACATATGGCAGCAGTGAGCACCGTGTTCGAGTTACTTACTGTATAGACAAAAAGTGGGCTCTTGTTTTGATGTGCTGAGGAGGCCCACAGCACATCAAAACAAGAGCCCACTTTTTGTACCGGTAAGTGCAATATTCACTTTAAAAACATCCTTATTGAAATCTTTACTCAAAATGAAACACTCGAATCTTCTCACATCAGTCTAAAAATACAGGCTTTGAATGCTCTTCTGTTCTTAGTTGAAGATAATAAAATACGAGAAGAGCACTGGAGCCCAATGTTCAAACTCCAACATTTAAGTGCTTAAAATATGTGCAATTATTTTTCGAGTGGAAAGGAAGGAACTGAGTGTTCAGTCCTTGTTATATTTATTTATACAACTCTAATGTAGTTTTTGGAATGATTGAGGCAACATCGTGTACTTTATATGATACATTAAATTCATGTTTGTCTGCTTGTGGCTCTAAGGTAATGCTTTAGTACTGGTCTAAACTGGAATCAGTCCACATTTAGTCCTGACTTAGTCCTGGCTCTGTTCTTATATTCAGTGTGAACATTAGTATTTTCTGGGAGAACTGGTCCTTTGGTTACAAAAGGTTGCATATAAAAGCGCTGATGACCTCGGATGAGCAAGTATTGTGTGACTAGCTCATGTTATCAAATGAATAGCAGACCAAAACACAATGTCCTCTAACCAACTTTAGCAGTTTAAGTTGTAACTTTTCCCCATATATCAAAAAGGGGTGATCTCCCAAACTGCCTCAACGTACATTTTGGGACAACATCAAGTCCTTGCCTCTAAATTCACCCCGCAGCATCATTTTGCCTGGTCCACATTAAATCAAATTAACAATCACTGCACACGTCATTCCCAACAGCTCTATTACGACGCACTGGCCGATAGCTGCACTTACAGATAGGTGAAGCTGTGCGCCTGCAGCCTTTATAACTGGACTATGGCAAAGTCAATGAGGAAAAGCCACGGGCAGAAATCCTCACATTTAGCTATCATTAAATGTCATCATCAATTGTCGTTATCTGACAAGCCTTTAACCATTGCAAAGAAACCACTTATTGCACAAAGGCGTGCTTTTTGCCGCTGTTACCCGCACAAATTGAAAAGCCGGACATAAAAGAAAAAGCCAACTTCCTTCTTGATGTGTTAATTGCCGTCTTTCACTTTTGCAAACGAGCACTTGGCATTCAGATGTTGCTCACTCAGGGTCCGCTGTAGCTTCCGATTTTTACAATTGTAACACACAGGTGAGACGCATGAGGGGCACTGCACTTACACAGCCATTCCCAGAACATACTGAACGTTTCTGGACAATTAAAGAAATGGCTGTAGGATGTGCACTTAGAGGTAAAATATATATATATACACACTAAAGGCGACACAGTGGCGCAGCAGTTAGCACTCTCGCTTCACAGCAAGAAGGGTTCGATCCAGGCCTTTCTGAGTGCAGTTTGCATGTTCTTCCCTGTTTCAGTGCAGGTTTCCTCCAGGTGCTCTGGTTTCCCCTACACTGTTAAAAATAAAGTGTATGATTTGTGCCTTTAAGAGTTCAATGGCTGGGGCGGTACCCTCAAAGGTACATTCACAGTACCCCTTAAAGCGGTACTAAGTAACTTGTTCACCTTAATAAATCATTTTCATAGTCCCTCTGGGGTAATGCAAGTATTGATGGAATGATTGGGGGATCTTTCATCTCCCCCTGGTGTCTTGGCCAGAAAACCACACTTTCCCTGCTCCGACCCGGAGCACCAATACACACTAATAGAATCACACAGAAGAAGCTAACAGACTAACGGCAAAGCTAACTGTGGCTAGCGCCACTTTAGCATTGTTTACAGCCAAGTTTGAATGAAAAAAATATCTCCATTGTGTAATTGGACGTACAATATCCCTCTCTCCCTTTGTCTTTTCTGTCAGCGTAGTATTACTCTCACGGACAATTAACAAGTTAAAAAAATCGCAACTTGCTACGACACCTGCAGTTGCGCTTATGGCCTCTAGGGGCAAGAGTTACTTACTGTAGTACTGCTTTAATACATATTAGTACCTTTAGATTTGGTACCCTATGAGAGTAAATTTGTATCTCTGGGGACGATAATTGACCTCAATGTATTGGGACAAAAACGTGGTGTCCAAAGTGTGGCCCAGGGGCCAAATGCGGCCCTTAGACCAATGTTCGATGGTCCTCAAGCTTCTTGTTGAATTGGCACACATCGCCAGAGATGTAATAATTCTACACAATTATAGCCTCAAAAGTAACATTTTTCTTTGAGTCTGAGTTGTATTCGAAGTCTAAATCAGGTGTGGGCCAGAGTTAAAACCGGTCTTAAATGCACCCAGTTGAAGGGTTTGTTGCATTGACCACTGATTTATGGGCCTTAACGGCGTATGAACTTCAATATGCAACTTTAGATTAAAAAAAGTTTGGACCCCCTGTTTTAGAGGTAACAGCCCTTGACCTATCTGATCTTAAACTTTGTACATTTATGGAACATACTTGTACTGATCACAAACAGACTAATTGTTAAGGTAAATAAGTGGCAGAATATTTGAGACTTTATGCATTAAAACAAAAAAACGTTATTACAACCAATCAAAATGTCATCCATATTGGAATTCTTCCTAAACATTAACAGTACAAAACCATAAGAACATTTGTACATATTTCACACTTCCTCATCCACTTGGTTTATCCTACAGCAGGTGATTCTGACCATTAGCTCAACATCTGCAGATCATGCTTTGCTTTTGTCTTCACTTTTTTAAACTTTTTTTCTAAATCCATGTAGCCATAATGATGCAGTGTTCTGTATCCAACATTTCTAGAAAAAAAAAAAAGGGAAAAAAATGTAGTCAATTCATAATAGACAGGCACACACACTTAATCACAGGCGACATATTCTTAGTTTAGATCTTAATTATGATGCTAAACTCACAAACAGGTCCGGTTCTGGTCAGGTTGGTTTAGATACAGTACGTGAGACAGAAGAGTTACGACGCAGCAGCTGTAATTGCGGGCATGAGAGTGTCACCTCTGTGTGTCTTCATAATGCTACGTGTGAGCCGTCCACACGCTGTAAATCTGATCTGAAGACATGCTTTCATACAGAAACTATGTCCGGTTTTGAACGCTGTCATATCCACAAAGACAAAATATGCTCCTGAAAATCACAGCTATCAATCTTCTTTGTTTGTCTTCACAGTCATTAAAGTTCCGCTATTTTAAACTTACCTCAACCAGAAAGTGCACATTGTATCATCTACTTTCCTTTCACACAACAGCACAAAAGACACAGCGTCGCAAATGTGCACACAGTTTGAAATTTTGAGAAAGAAGTCAATAACAGTAATTTAGAAATGTTGTTTTCTTAGAATGAGAAAATAAAATCATTCAAAATTTTCAATTGTTGATTTACTGCTTAGCTTAAAATAATCTGATTCACTGCATCTCTCAATTTCCACATCACTTTCAATCATCATTCTTTATTTGTCAGTCCATATGGAGACACACAACACAAACAAATCAATACAATACAGATTAAAAAAAATATCATTTGTCTTCATTCGTCTGGAGCCTGATGTTAGATGCTTTGAGCCACACTATCACACAACACAGCCTAAAAGAAAACATGCGGTAACTTAAAAGTACAAACGTTTAATTATAATTTTCCAAATGTGGTTGCATTTTAGCCTTGTTATGGTTCTATTTTAAGTATTTTTGAGTCTAAATTAATAGAAAGTAATGTGTTAAAATCGATTAGTAAAACATCAGTTATCAAATATTGAGCAGCGACACTGAAGACATGTGTTGGAAATTGTATTTATTTTTGTATTTATTTATTGGTTTATTTGGTCGGGACAGTGCATGTTAATGAACATATATGGCTCTCATGCATGTAAACAAGCCACACCGGATTGTAGCCTTGGGCTAATTTCCATCAGTCGTCCCACATGCGCACTCTTAAACACACTCACATTCATCCTGGCCTATTGTACATGTTTTTAGTGGTAGGGGAAACTGGAGTACCCGGAGGAAACCTACGCAGACACGGGGAGAACATGCAAACTCCACACAGAAAGGCCCCGTCCAGGTGGGAATCGAACCTGGGACCTTCTAGCTGTGAAGCGAGAGCACTAACCGCTGCGCTACTGTGCCGCCCAATTGTAGTTATTCAACAACTACAATTTCAACAACTTAGAACAATAGAAATCTCCAAAATGTATGGGGAAAAAAAGATTTAACCCGTTACCTGCCATCTTAGGTCTAGGGTTAGAGTTAGAATTAGAAATTATGTATATCCAAATCTGACAAGCATACTGACAGGGGAGCTTATGCCTATATGTCAGTGTAATAGCTCAATTGAAAGCCAAGACCTTCCAGTTTCCAAAACTATGTGTGAGATCAGTGTGCGTGAAACACAATTTACATCACATTTGCCGTTCCTAACCCTAATCAATAACTCCTGACCCTAAACCTTACTCCCTGATCACTGGGGACGGCAAGTAACAGGTTAAAGGAATAGGCCACCGTTTTTACAAACTGAGATATGTTCTTACCTTAGCCATGTTGATGTGTAATGCCACCTGGAGTACTTCGACGTCCGCGCAGTAATATCGTCGAAGTACTCCAGTGTTATTACGCCTCACAATATAGTGCCCCTTTTTATCCGCTTAGAACATCGACATGTTTAATTTTGTGTAATTAGACTTGGATCGTGTAACTTTTCACATAACTGTATTTAAACAGGGAAAACGTGGAAGAGCATCGTAGCTTCTAACCCCAAACTTCACCCCAGTTTGAAGCTATATCTTTGCTGGGAGAGGCTAAATGCTAACAACTTTTGCGTGAGTGAGCGGACGCACAAAGACCAGACAGGTACGCATCAACACGTCTAAGCTAAGGTAAGAAGATATCTCCTATAAAGTCAATTTTACCAACAACTTTTCTCTTCTGTTAACCACATGCAGTATATGCATCTCCACAACCACTCTCGCACTGACGGACCGAACAGACTGAACTGGCAGCTACAAGTCTGTGGGCACTTAGAATAGTTGCCTCAGAAGATTCACAGAGTACTCAAACATGCAGGGAGAGCTACAAAAAAACAAAAAAAAGCAACTCCAGGTATGTTTCTAATGAAAGGGAGCATCATGGAAGTGATTTTTTCAGAATATCCCCTTTAAAACACAGAACACCAAACATTATCTAAAGTTAATTTTATTTCAGTATGTTTCCATGGAAGGCATGTTCAGGTGTTGCGCTGTTGCCGTCCTGTTGAACACGGCTTATCCTCCGGCACTACAAAGAGCCGCTCGCTGCTATCCCTCCATTCAAACTCCAATCTGTATTTTGGCTTGGCGACATAATCCGCTCTCCCGTCGCGCACACTGCCAGCGACACGCGCAACAACCGACTCATCAATAACACTTTGTCTAACGAATACAGATGACTTCGCCGGAGAATCCCCCTCCTCTTAAGCTTAGCCTTACAAAAGCATCCTAAAGCTCGGGATACCTTAAAAGACTTGAGCTAGCGTTTATGCAATTGCGGCAGACAAGGATTTTGGGTAGCGATTGTGTTGGAATCAATTTGCTCTCTGGTTTGGCCCCGGTTATGAAGAAGTTAATAAAACGACACACAGGCAATGGATGATTTACCCCTTTTTTTGTTATCATCTTAAAACCATTTGAAAAGCGAATGTCTTTGCTAAGCCCTGGACAATTTCTCCACTTGAGCAAATGCAATCAAGGAGGACGAGGTCTGCACATCACAACTGCAGAAGAAAGAATTTAGACTCGGGTTTGGCCTTTGTGAAAAAGAAGAGCAAACAAATGATTAAAGACGAGGGAGTGACAATTTCCAGAGTTGTAGAAGGAAAAGGATTGTGCGCTGCAATTGCATTAAAAATCATCTGGCCTGTGTAAGGTGCGGGTTTAGCCTCAAACTTCTGGCAATTTTCTTTCTTGACTTGAGCTTTTACACAATTCTGTCCGGATTTTAAGCCGCAATTGTACTTAAAACATCATTTGGCGTGCGATCTCGTGTATTGTTGAGAGTAGAATGTCTTTTCTTGGTAGCACTGCTGGTTTGGCTCAGCGTTTGAACCACAGATACAAAACATTGAAGACAATGAGGACTATAACATCATCAAGTCAATCCAAGCCAAGGTTTCCTCATCGCAATGACTTATGAAACCAGCCAAGCTCAAGGTTTTAATCCCGTTGTTGAGGACTGTCATGTTAAAGTTGAGCCCCTGATCATTTAGCCCCTGCTCTAAAGACTATATTTATCACTATGAAAGGAAAGTTTATATAAATAATCATTAACAGTCTATATGAGGTTTGATGTGTGAATTACTTATTTGAGCAAATACAATTGAAAACAAAATACTGCCTCAATACCTTGACTCACTGGAAAGATAACAACTTAACTAGAAAACTTTACTTTTCTCTCTTTCTGGATCAAAATCTATAAATGTATCTCCTGAACATCATGTTAGATGAGCCAAATTCCCAGCTGGGGTGGGAACCAGAGCCTCACAATTCGATACGATATGCAATACATGGCTCACGATAACGATACTCATACGATACGCCTACACTGTGAAAATCGTTATATTTCACAGAAGTACGATACATCACGATTTTTTTGAAACATGCCATTTCTAACTTTTATTTTAACATACTACATATTATACATCATATACATTTGTTTCCATGTGCTCTGTTCCCCTTTGTATTAAATTACTTAAAGAGGGGGTATTATGCTTTTTTCAATCACATAGCACCAGTCTATAGCATACTACAATGATGACGTAACCTTTTGTTGGTCTGTATACGCAGTAAATTAAAATAACTGCCTTGAATAAAATTGCTCTCTCAAAATGGCTGTACTGAACGTCTTGAAATAGGCCTCTGTCTCTTTAAGAAGCTTTCCGACACGCCCCCTTCAGCACACTGCTGTGGCATCTAAACAACAACACTGTGCGGGGAGGGGGCTCTGCTGAGCTGAGGAGCAGTGGTTGGTGGCTTGGCTGGTGACGAAAGGCCCAGAGGCGTCTCCAGGAGGTGGGGCGTTCCTAGGAGGACTGAGGCATAGCTACACCTAAAATGGCTGCCGTCTAAGTTTTTACTGATTACTCAAAAATATGTGAATGAGCCAAGGCAACACTCCAGGCATGTGTTTAATGAGGGAATGACATAATAACATGATATAAAGCTTGAAAAAGTCGATTTTACATAATACCCCCCCTTTAATAAATGATCCAAGACTTACTGAAAATGGGTCTATAGACCCTTTAACTGCTGACATCATCAGTGACATCAGCTGGAGGCAGGAAGTGATCAAGAGAAATAAGATTAAACTAAAACTAGCGATTTTAAGTGTAAATCTACAACTGAAAAATGTGGTCCTGTTGTGGCTTAAGGTGCCAGAACAAGAGGAATGACATTTGAGACGATAAAATAAGATTTATCTGATATTTCCAAAAACAGTTAGACATTTGTTTATCGTTACTATAACAACAGCTACAATGGTAATAGATAGGAATCTAACTTCCTGCCTCCAGCTAAGCCCGGAATGTTTACAAACAATTAAAGGGTCTATAGATCTGTCAATGACTTCATTTACATCTATATAAAAGAAGAAACCACAGTCCTATTTCAAAAGGAATAAATAAACCCCAAATTAATCATATTTACAATTATAAAATCATAAAAAGTAATATATTTGGGTTTGGTCCATCGGTATCGTATCGCCCCACAAAATATCGCGATATGTCGAAAAATCGATATATTGTCACACTCTTATTCCCAGCTGCTGTTGTTCAAATTACTCGTTTCTAAGGTGATTACAAGTTTCTAGTCCGCATTTGCAAGGTTAACGCTGACAACATCTTGCATTCCTGAAGTAATTTAGAAGGATGTTCCCCTGCCCCAGATGAGAACTCCAAAGCAGATTGGCGAGGAAGCTATAAATTGAACGTGCTTGAGTGTTGACGTCTTAGCCGCAATCACCTCCTAAAAAATATTTGTTCCGTCTCCTGGAGAAAAAACAAAAGTGCACAAATCCTATTTGGCCTTCTGCGTGGCATCTGGCTTAATCTGGCCCCGGCTCCACCGCTCCGTCCTGGGGAAGCGTTGACCTTTGGTGGCACTTTTGTGGGGGCTTAATTGCAGTTACACTAGTTGTTTTTGGAGAGATTTATGCTTAATTGACTGGTGCCTTATTGCTGTTTATCCGTCCCCGCTGTGTGCAACAAATCCGTCCACTGGCGCACGCAGAGACCCAGTCGGGGTATCTATGTCAGCCTCTTAATCAGCCGCGCTCATTCTAATCTCATCTGGAAGCCTTAAGTATTGAGTCGTGCTTGTTTGTGCATTTCACTTTTATTATTGAAAGCGATTAGGGATTGGCTCTGCTTTGAGATGTTTACCGCAAAATATTTACTGGTTGTTTTCCGATCGTAGAATGTTCTCATAGGGAAAGGAGCATTTATTCTTGTAACAATTTCAGGATTTTCATTAAAAAGTAACAAAAAAGTATGAGCAACAACTGACCGGAAAGCAAAGGTTGAAAAGAGGTGAAAAGCAGGGACATAATACAATGGGTTGAAAAAGGATCCGCTCCCTTCAACTTTGACATTTTGCCATGCTATGGACCACAAACATACATCTATTGAGTTGAAATTTTACGTGAAAGACACACTTGTGCAAACCCCACTTTTCTGTTTTTTATTTATAAAAAAAAATCGAAATCATGTATAAATTTCATTTCACTTCATGATTGTGTGTCACTGCGTCTTTCACGTAAAATTTGAACTCAATATACTTATGTCTGTGGCCCAAAGCGTGGGAAAATGTTGAAAAGTTAAAGGGGCGGATACTTTTTCAACCCATTGTATTCAGGAAATTGTTGGACATGAATTCACAACGCCGAATACTTAACCTAAAATACCAGGCTCTGGGTGGTTCGTGTTGATTTCTTTCTCAAGACGTTTTGGATGCTCATAGCCTTAAGGGTTTAAATCAGTAGAATATGCATTATTAGGGAGAAAAGGGTTACACTTTATTGTGCACTACCTTGATACATTGTACCCAACTAACTTTAGTACAATGCAATCTGCTTTGTAACAATCTGTAATAACTTGAACCTATGCAGAACATACACAATGGAATAATGTGTATTAGTACTTTCCAGGTACATAATGTAATAAGACATAAGACCTTTAGGGTTAGGGCATAAGGTTAACAGTGTTTTCCCCACATAAACTATTCTGTGGCGCACCGCCACAAAATCAACACCTCCCGCCACATATTGCGTTTCGTATTTTTTATTTATTTATTTTTCCTTTTCGTCAAACGCTCTGCCCAATCCCGTCAGACCTCGGAAGCTAAGCAGGGTAGGGCCTGGTTAGTACTTGGATGGGAGACTGTTTGGTAACACCAGGAAGCCTAGTGAATGTAGTGAGTGAGTGAGTGGTTGGAGATGATCGGAGGGCCCGATGGCGCAGACTGGTTGCCCGCTTCCGTCAGTCTACCCCAGGGCAGCTGTGGCTACAATAGTAGCTTACCACCACCAAGTATGGAGTGAAAGAATAATGCAATGTAAAGCGTCTTTGAGTGTCCAGAAAAGCGCTATATAAAACCGATTATTATCATCATCAATTATTATTATTATTATTATTATTATTAAGTGCCGATGCTTGTGGTTGAAATGTAGCTGGAAAAGTTGGTTCTCATGAACTTTTGGTGATAAAAAAGTGGTGCTGTTTCGCGCTGCTGTGTTTTTCTGCATTCTGTGTGTTCGCTTTAGGGATGGTAAGATGACCCACACTTCTCCTGTGCATCCAAAATCTGGCTTACAAATCAAACATGTTTGATTTTCTGCGAATGAAGTCTAGTCGCGTCTTTCTGACGCCCACATTACACGACTCGAACACGAGTCCAGTTGTGATCACCCCCCCCCCCCACCCCACCCCACACTACGAGAAACGACTCTGTGCGACTGCCTTCGACTAGCCATGACTCTAAAAGCATAAAAGTCGTGTAGTGTGTCCACACGTCTACTTCACAAAATAGGGAAAAAATTAACGATAGGGTCTTTTGTACACACATGGTCCAGAAAGCAGCCCCTTCAGATTGATTTTGTTTAATATGTAACAAAGTTATTGTTTCACACTTTTGGTTTTAGCTTTATAACATTTTAATATTAACCAAACAAACACACAGCATCTTACAAAACCTCTATCCAAACGACAGCTAAAGTCCCTAATACAGTTCGATACACAATTCTGCTCTGCCCCATTGTGCGAGCGTGTAGTGCCAGCAGCATCGATCCACTCACACAGACGAGAGTTCTGTGTGCGGAGTCGCACTGGAGGTTAGCAGAGCAAACTGCACTGACACACAGTCATGTTCATCTATGAAACTCAAAAGAACCCATGTATCAGAGTGGGTCCACTGTGCCTACAATATAGAAGAAATGTTAAACTGAATTTTGATGTCGCCCTGTGATTAGAATGATCATAGCAGGGACACTGCTTTGTAAATAATAATTTGAGTGATAGTGACTCGATTTGCACTCGGACTTTATTTTAATTACACAAAGTTTCTTATTTAGAACTTGAACTTGCAGCAATAGAAGACTTGGACTCCAAAGATTGTAACTCAACTACAACTCTGCTACTGAGCCACTGCCGCCGCACCAAATACAGATACTAAAAGGTATATTAATGTATAATTCATAAATATCAATAGTTCTAGAAGTTTCCCTATTAGTGGCACAGTTGTAAAGCTACATCTATTTAAACAGCTGTTGGATCGGGTTAGGAGAAGGAGAAATTTTACAGATATTTAGATGCTGCTCAGACCACAGTCCTCAAATCATAATTCACAAAGTAACATCTTGGACTGGACCAAAACATAGCAGAGCAATGAAGCTCGGAAAAACTAAGAAAAAAAACAGCAGTCCGAGCCCAATCTAAGAGCACATTTTATGTTGTTTTCTAAGGATTGGCTGCGTAAAAAACAATCATTTTACAAGTTTGCGAGAGATGCCCAAACAACATTCACCATTTGGAAATACCTCACTGACCAATACAAGGAGCGCTATGTGCAAGTTTAATAGACAAAAAGCAGATGGACTATTCTACGATTTAAGGATTACATATTTTGTTATACTGTATTGACTGGAAGCAAAGCAAACAAAGGATACATCTTGGAGGAGCACGCTTTCGAGATTAGCAAGCAAGAAATGCTTTGTATACACCGCTGAATCAAAGATGGTCTATTGATGTGCTGTTTACTTTCAGTCAGGTAAAAAACAGGCTCTCAAAAAATTGCAACAAATGCAGATAATTTCCTCAAAAGAGCAATATGCAGTAGCAACACTGAAATAAGCCTTTTTTCTTTTTGTTTTCAGATAACAGATTTCATAGCCATCTCTCCAGTCAAGCCAGAGAAATGTAGTTATGCATTTTAAATTCCTCCACGAATCAAGAGTGATGTTGAAATTCAGCTGGCGGTCGGCCCTGTCTGTCGATTTGATGTATGCTTCAGAAACCTGGACCAAAACAACTAAACCATGAGCCAAGAATTCAAACAGCGAGAGCAGCCGTAGACTTTCGTAACACGCCAAGTAAAAAAGTAATAACGTTAGTCTAGAGCTCTGATAATGATATGTTTGTTTCCTTTTATTCTACCAATTTTAGTGACTTTCAGATGAACTACATTGTAAAACCACATACTTTGTGTAATACACGCTTTGTTACAGGATAATGAAATGTACAGACAAATATCCTGCAGTGATGAGAACAATAATTAGACAGCAAACTAGGTCTGATGTTTATGCCTTTTCAAACAAACATTCTATAGAGAAAAAAGTTTAAGGTATGACAAAATAAAAATAAGACGTCAATAAATGTTTGCTGTTTGTTTGGCTGCTAACAAGCTCAGAAAGAGTTGCACCCAGTGATCATTCCTGCCAAATTTGTCTCACAAACTAACCCCCACGATTGGAACAAAAGGTGAATGTCATGTCAAACGCCTCCCGACTAAAGGCTCATAATTCTGTGTTTGCAAACGAGAGGAACCGGAAGAACTGGGTCTCTTGTATAAGAAGCAAAACAACCGCTTTTTGAAAACCTCTTCTATGATAGAAAACTGTACAAATGAGAGCTTACGCAAACCACTTTCTTAGTCATTATCAGCAGTAAAAGCTTAAGATTACAAAATTAAATATATAAAAAACACATACAATTATGTGCTTACAATTTTTCAAAACTACTGAAAGCTATTGAAAATCAATCATCATCTTGAGCCTCTGTTCTTCTAATGGAAGACTATTACAATATTTCAAGGTGAAGTAACGCTTCAGACAGATGCGAAACTCAAAAGGATAAAATGCTATTTGTGTAGGGTTTATTAATGTTGAGGACAAATAAAAGGCCTTCATATGTTTCACTTGGAACATTTCTGTGATTCATGATCTCTGTAGTGAAAATTATTCTCTGCATTTGGCCCATATTTCAGCGCCATTGCAGCTTGTCAGTAGTTGACCTTCTATCATCAGGAGTAACATGCTGGAGATTAATGGACATGTTTTGGGTTGATAAGGAAACCAGAGTGCCCAGAGAAAACACACACACGGACACGAGGAGATCATGCAAAGAGTTAACAGAAAGACCCAACAAGAATCAAACTCTGAAGACAGAAGGTCTATTTTGGTCTTTACAACAGACAATAGTCTGTTGTAAAGACCAAAATAGGGGAGGTCAGAAATAGGGGAGGTAAGAAGAAGGGACAATGGACAAAAATCACCAATAGATTTAGTTGGACAGACAAATCTCCCTCCCTGTTAAGGTCCAGGGTGCCGGACAGGAGACCGATGGTCGAACCTTGGATTCAAGAACGAACAGTGCGGTTTTCATCTCGGTCACGGCACACTGGACCAGCTCTATACCCTCCATCGGGTGCTCGAGGGTTCGTGGCCCAACCAGTCCACATGTGTTTTGTGGATCTGGAGAAAGTGTGGAGGTTGCTCCAGGAGTAGGGGGTTCGGGTCCCTCTGCTGAGGGCTGTCCGTTCCCAGTATGACTGCAGCAGGACCTTGGTTCATTATCGGCAGTAAGTCAGACAAAGTCTGCCCTTTGTCGCCGGTTCTGTTCATTACCTTAAAAGGAGCTATAACTGATTTTTTCTAGTTATGGAATGAAATTTGTTTTGTCTTCCTTAAGTTTATTGTAAACTCAGACATTTGTGGGGAAAACACTGTAGATCTAATTGTAAAGCATGTGTATCAATTTCATGAAATTGAAGGCTAGTTTTCTAGCATTCTTGTGAAAGTGACCCTGAAACGTGACCCTGCAAGTTGTGAAATGTGCCTTTAAACATGTCCCTGTTAAGAACTGGGATGCTACAAATATGTTAGGAAGATTAGGGATGAGTTTGTACCCCCATCAACATTTCAATTTAGTGGCTTCCTCTTTCATTGTTTGAAATGAAAAAAATCAGGCGAATAAGAGACAGAATTTCTCAGCGCGGGGGTCCAGTTTGGGAACCTCAGGATCTAATCTCTGCTGTTTGCAGGTGATGTTGTTCTGTTGGCTCCATCAAATCAGGACCTTCAGCATGCACTGGGGTGGTTTGCAGCCAAGTGTGAAGCGGCCGGGATGAGGATTTTTCTGGTTCTTAACCAGAAAAAGGTTCCTTCGCAGGATGGCTGGGCGCACCCTTAGAGATAGGATGTCCAGTCACCCGGGAGGAGGTCAGATTAGAGCCGCTGCTCCTCCACATCGAGAGGAGCCTGCTGAGGTGGCTCGGGCATCTGTTTCAGATGCCTCCTGGTTGCCTCCCTGGGGAGGTGTTCTGGGCATGTCCCATTGGGTGAGGTCCCTTGGAAGACCAAGGACACACTGGAGGGACCATGTCTCTAAACTGGCTTTGGAACACCTCGGTATCCTCTAGAACAGCTGGAGCAAGTGTGCATGGATAGAGCAATCTGGGCATCTCTGCTCCATCTCTGGCCCCGGATAAAGCGGAAGAAAATGGATGGACAAAACATTTACAGTTAGATTTAAAACGGTGTCATTATATCTCCGCTGTGTGGCAGTCTTTGATAAACAGAGAAACTGTGTGGTTCATTAAAGGAAAGCCGTTTTCATCCAACATGTTTTCAGTCGTTTTGAACACATGACACATTTTCCCAGTGTCTCGACTAAATTAGTAAATAGTGACCTATCTGTTTTATTAATGCGGAACTGTTCTTTGACAGAACTTTAATGGGCACAGCAGGGTCATGTGAAAAAGATCTGCGCCTGCCAAGAAGAACCTTCACTGAACTCAACAGTAATACGTGACTCAAGGCTTGAGATTGTTTTCGGAAAATCCCAAAGAATTTTACGCTTTTTGAAAATTCAAAACATAGATTTCAATTAGTTGTTATGACAAAACGGCCAAAATATATTATTGGATTTACATTTTGGGAGATAACTGTTTATATGCGCCAAGAAATATGTCTTTCCTTTCCTCCCTTTTAGGGGCCGGTACCCATTTGTTTAAACTCGTAGTACAGTGAAATCCATTTTAGTCCTCTGAAGTGTCTTGTATTTGCAGACATTTAAAAAGGTGCATTATGGAACTTTTTATGTGAAAAAAAGTTTGTGTCTGCAGCTTATTATGAACTATTTAGTGATCAAAATCCCAGAAGTAGCATCAAAGGTAAAAAGCCTGATGCTGGCAGTTATTGTAAACATCACTGTGCCATTTGCCCCCTGAAAGATGTGAAGAATCCTATAATTAGGAGAGCTAGTGTGTTTTGAACACAATTAAAAACTCAGACAGAACCAGCATAATTTGTCACTGTTTGAAAATGGAAAAATTTAGCTACATTTCCCTAAAATAACTACAGGAACACCTACGGACAAAATTCAGCTCTGCAGAGCAAGAACCTGTTGAAAATCAGTTTGTAACTGAACTAGGCCCGATTTTGTTTTAAAGAGGGGGTATTATGCTTTTTCAATCACATAGCACCAGTCTATAGCATACTACAATGATGACGTAACCTTCTGTTGGTCTGTATATGCAGTAAATTAAAATAACTGCCTTGAATAAAATTGCTCTCTCAAAATGGCTGTACTGAACGTCTTGAAATAGGCCTCTGTCTCTTTAAGAAGCTTTCCGACACGCCCCCTTCAGCACACTGCTGTGGCATGTAAACAACACTACTGTGCGGGGAGGGGGCTCTGCTGAGCTGAGGAGCAGTGGTTGGTGGCTTGGCTGGTGACAAAAGGTCCAGAGGCGATTTTACATAATACCCCCCCTTTAAATCTTTCCTGCCTAATAAATGAAATGAAAAAAGAACAAAAAGAAAATCTAACAAACAAGATCCAGTAGCATGAATACATCCCCAAACAAAAATTGTATGTGAACATGAACCTTGTAGTTAAAGCACTCACCTAAATGTGTCCACCGAGAAATGAGAGTCGTCACGTCAGGCACCTGGAAAAACAGGCACAAGTCAGTCATATCATTCAAAAGGCAAAACAGGACTTTCTCTACATTCTCATATGACGAGTAATTCATTTTCATGTTGTCATTTCATATGAAGACCTCAACCAGTTCAGTGGTTGAGGTCACAATTACAAAAAAACTGGAACAAGATTTATTTCAAATGCCGTTTGGGCCACAGTCCTCCGCATCATAACTCATCCTTATCTGCCTCAGTTGGACTGGACAAAAGTTATGCTCACTGTGGTCTTCTGAAGAGTCTGAATTAAAGCTACACCTCACCGGTTTAATCTGGACTAGTCGACTACTTAATAACTTTAGTCATGGATTACTGTTATAGGTTTTATTGCAAAGATGTGCTGTCAAATAAATCATACATACATTTAGGGATTTTGATGAAGATGCTTTCTCTTTTTACCTAATCTTAGGGTTGTCAAAATAATCGACACCCAGACACTGATCAAGACTAAAAAGTAGGATCTAATCTAGATCAAATACAAAGGTGCCAATACATAATCCATAAAAAAGGGTAAAACATAAAACGGGCACTCTGTTAAAGTGCATTATCTAAACTAATCTCTACAATGATGATTATTGGCTATAGGCAAGGTATAAAGGCAGGAGCTCGCTGTACAGTACTACTATATCAATTTACCTAACATTTTGCACTGGCACCCAAATCGATACATGATGAGGTATTTTTGGGGCAATAATGGCAAAGAAAAGTTCTGCTGTTTTATTCATCATATTGTTTGACCTCTATTTTGATTCAATTGTGTTTTTATATCAAGTACAGATAAACTTTACTCAAAAGCTTTGTGAAAATAGGCTTTTCTGCACACAAAAATACATTTTACAAAGCTTAAAAAGGCAAGAGACCTCTATAAAAGCCAAAAAACTAAATCATCAAACAGATGGATGGACAATGAAAGAATGCCATTCACTACAACCACACACTAAAATCCAAAGTTATTTAAGTAGCCAATAATTGAGATTGACTGTGATTTGATTAAAATTCAATTCATTGTTGCACACTGCACAGTCCTACTTATTCTAGATAAAATGATCAAACAGAACTTTCATAGCTTTTATTTCATAGCATCATTTTTCACACATGCATTGGCCGCCACAGAGTCCAGATCTTTACCCCATTGACAATATTTGGGATGTGCTGGAGGAGGCTGTGCGCAGTGGTCACACTCTCCCATCATCAATACAAGATCTTGGTGAGAAATTAATGCAACACCGGATCTTTTGACATTGCAGAAGCTTATTGAAACAATGCCACAGCGAATGTGTGCTATAATCAGTGTTGGGCAAGTTACTTTAAAATTGTAATAGTAGTTACAGTTTTAAAAATGCAATACGTTTGTTTTACATATTACCGTATCAAAAATGTTACACTACTTTGAGTTACTTATGAGTTACTTTGAGTTACTTTGGGCAAAATATAAAATGAAAATAGTAATATGCCACCAAGCAAAAGTGCAGTCACAGATTTCCTTTCCTTCGCTTTCTTTTCTGTTTTGTTTTGTCAACGTTAACTACACGCAACTGCAGATCTTATACACCAGTGTCCTACTTGATTTAATGAACTTGTAACTTGAGTCACTTAAAGCAGTACTAAGTAACTCATGCCCCTAGAGGCCATAAGCTCCACTGCAGGTGTCGTAGCAATGTTGCATTTTTTTAATGTATTAATTGTCCGTGAGAGTAAATACTACGCTGACAGAAAAGACAAAGAGAGGATATTGTACATCCAATTACACAATGGAGATCATTTTTTTAGTGGCATTAGCCCACAGTTAGCTTTGCCCGTTAGCCTGTTAGCTTCTTCTTTGTGATTGCATTAGTGTGTATTGGGGCTCCGGGTCGGAGCAGGGAAGTTGCAATTGTGGTTTTCTGGCCAGAGACACCAGGAGGAGATGAAAGACCACGGACTATTTCATTATAATTTAAAGCAGTACTAAGTAACTTGTTTACCTTAATAAATCCTTTCTGTAGTCCCTCTGGGGGTAATACAAGTGTTGATGGGATGATTGGATGATTTTTGTAACTGGTACCTTTTAATAATAATGCATCAGTTTAATATTGCGCTTTTCTGGACACTCAAAGATGCTTTACATTGCATTATTCATTCACTCCATACTTGGTAGTGGTAAGCTACTATTGTAGCCACAGCTGCCCTGGGGTAGACTGACAGAAGCGAGGCAACCAGTCTGCGCCATCGGCCCCTCCGACCACCACCAACCACTCACTCTCTCACTACATTCGCTAGGCTTTTGTAATATGCTACCCCCAACACTAGCTGTAATCAAAGCTAAATGTGGTCCAACGAAATATTACAGCGTGTGACCTTTTTCTGTGGCGAACATGTTCTACATTGAATGTGGTTCTTGTATTATTATTATTAGCTTAGTAGTTTGTATTACAGTCTTCTCTCAAGCGTTAATGCTCCTGGACAAATGTTTTTTTGTAAAAGGCACGAATCCAATTGCGACACCGAACGCAAAATTATGAAATCATTTCTATGGACCGTCGGTGGTGAACAACTTCAACTATAGTTTAAAGATTTACTATTTAGGCCACAGCGAGCACTTTCAGTCTCCGCAATCCCCGCTCACAAACAGTTGTTGAGGGGTTTTTTTCCCCCTCCGTCCCCCTTCACGTTGTTTACTTTTCAAGACTTCAACACCAACTTCCGACTGCAGGGGATAAAGCCTAATGTTGTAATTGCGCGGGAGACGTCTATTTGTGGTTTTGCTGTGTCCTATATTCCGTTCAGATCCAGGTAAAAGGCAGCAGCGGCGGGGGGCGGGAGGAAGGGGGCGCTGTCTCTTGGGCCCCCACACACACATGTATCTCTGCTGCTTTTGTTGTGATGAATTGACAGTCGCGGTCCCACATTGACAGATCCGCGCGTTATCCTATGGGGGGGGGGGGAGAGCGGTGGTGGGAGCGCACACGCCGCGCACGATTGGCGTCACTCAATGTCACACGTCTTGTTTATTCTTTTCTTTTGGAGGGGTGGGGGGCGGGGAGGGGGGGGTCTATTTTTCTAAATCTGAACTTCCAAGTCAAGGAAGCAGGAAGGAATAGAAATTAGTACACCTACACTGGCTGTTCCCTTAAGAGTGGCGCGTCTCTTTGTACTCGCATTGTAATTGTTGGTGGGCGCCAGTTTGGGATTCTTACCCAGGACTACTTTGTCTTTTTTCCAAGTTTAATACAATGTTTGGAGGAGAGACGCAAACTTCTAAACTTCACTGGAGTTTTTTTGAACGCGAGGCTAATGTAAAGAAACAGACTTTTCTTGAAGCGGTTTTCCTTGTTGTGGCAGATGCTTCCTATTTTCAGAGGCGCGTTCTTCCACCACAGACAGAGCCAGTAGCCGCTGATCTCCTCTGGGACACTCTGCCGATCAACTCGCTCTATTTTAGGGCCTTCTTAAGCAAACTGGAAACTTGGTTATGGGGGGAGTTACTTTTACTGCAAGATATACAGTAGTTATAAAAAAAAGTAAAGACACTGTTTTCGCCATATTAGTTTTGGCGCATAACAAGAAGCTAAAGCCATTCTGATTGACACGACAAGTAAACATTAGGGCTGCACAATATATTGCAAAAAATATCGTATCGTGATATTAGGCGATGCAATATCCGTATCGCAAGAAGCCACAGTACAGGCCAAAAGTTTGGACACACTTTTTTAGGCTTTTTCCCTTTCATTTCAAAACTGTTTCCATGGTAGATTCTCACCAAAGTCGTTCATTTATGAGTGAAGACATTAGTGCTGGGCGATATGGAAAAACTTATATCACGATATGGATTATTTTATATCACGATAACGATATATATCACGATATACCACAATAAAGTCAGTTTTCAGTTATTCTTTGAAAAGTTTGACAAAAATATCATTGCTTACTTTTTTTCAACTTTATTTTGAAGCAGTGGTTTTGCTATGGATAATTTATATAGCATATATTGTCAATGTGTCAATTGTCAAATGTGAGACTGCAGGATAAATGGGCCAAACATGATCTGACCAGAGTCAACACGAATTTAACAACAGAAATGTGTAAACTCGTGCGTAGAGAACGACTTACTCAGAGCATCATCTGCTCCTCAATATCAAGGCTCATATTACACTAAAACAAATGTAAATTGGAGCTTATTACCGCCATTTTCTCAACTTTAATGTAATGTTTAAGAAACAGTGGGCGAGCAGTTTGTATTGTACGTCTTTAGCTGCTCTACGCGCTGCCCGATCCGTCTCTTACCTCCTGCACCACGCCTCTCCTCTCTTCTCTCTCGTGTGTTTAATCCAGATCCACGCGCTAAAAAGATCCATCACTAAAAAGCAGTTTAGTTGCCGTGCGTAAAGCAGTGAAACCACGCGGTGTTTAACAGGGAGAGAGAGCCCCGCGTGTACGTCCATTAGATGTCGCCGTTGCTACAGCAGGTGTGGTGGCGGACAGAGATATCGTAAAGCAGGGGGGTGTCGCAAAACCACAAGGCAGAGTTTCTTTGCGAAAAAGTTCTTTTTTATTCCATCCATCCATCCATCCATTTTCTTCCGCTTTATCCGGGGCCGGGTCGCGGAGGCAGCAGTCTCAGCAGAGATGCCCAGACTTCCCGATCCACGCACACCTCCTCCAGCTGTTCTGGGGGACCCCGAGGCGACACCAGCCCAGCTCGGAGACATAGTCCCACCAGCGTGTCCTGGGCCTTCCACGAGGCCTCCTCCCAATAGGACATGCCTGGAACACCTCCCGAGGGAGGCGACCAGGAGGCATCCGGAACAGATGCCCTAGCCACCTCAGCTGGCTCCTTTCGACGTGAAGGAGCAGCGACTCTACCCCGAGCTCCTCCCGGGTAACTGAGCTCCTCACCCGATCTCGGAGGGTGCGCCCAGCCACCCTGCGAAGGAAACTCATTTCGGCCGCTTGTATCCGCGATCTTGTCCTTTCGGTCATTACCCAGATCTCATGACCATAGGTGAGGGTGGGAACGTAGATCGATCGGTAAATCGAGAGCTTTGCCCCCTGACTCAGCTCCCTCTTCACCACAACAGTCCGATACAGCGACCGCATCACTGCTGACGCTGCACCGATCCGTCTATCGATCTCACGCTCCATCCGTCCCTCACTCGTGAACAAGACCCCGAGATACTTGAACTCCTCCACTTGAGGTAAGGACTCCCCACCGACCTGAAGCGGGGAAGCCACCTTTTTCCGGTGGAGAACCATGGCCTCAGATTTGGAGGTGCTGATCCTCATCCCGGCCGCTTCACACTCGGCTGCAAACCGCCCCAGTGCGCGCTGGAGGTCCTGATTTGATGAAGCCAACAGAACAACATCATCTGCAAACAGCAGAGATGAGATCCTGAGGTTCCCAAACCGGACACCCTCCGGCCCCTGGCTGCGCCTAGAAATTCTGTCCATAAAGGTAATGAACAGAACCGGTGACATAGGGCAGCCCTGGCGGAGACCAACACGCACCGGAAACAAGTCTGACTTACTGCCGGCAATGCGAACCAAGCTCCTGCTGCGGTCATACAGGGAACGGACAGCCCTTAGCAGAGGGCCCCGGACCCCATACTCCCGGAGCACCCCCCACAGGGCACCACGAGGGACACGGTCGAACGCTTTCTCCAAATCCACAAAGCACATGTGGACTGGTTGGGCGAACTCCCACGAACCCTCGAACACCCGATGTAGGGTATAGAGCTGGTCCAGTGTGCCACGACCGGGACGAAAACCGCATTGTTCCTCCTGAATCCGAGGTTCGACTATCGGCCGGATCCTCCTCTCCAGCACCCTGGAGTAGACCTTACCCGGGAGGCTGAGAAGTGTGATCCCTCTGTAATTGGAGCACACCCTCCGATCCCCTTCTTAAAGAGAGGGACCACCACCCCGGTCTGCCAATCCAGAGGCACTGTCCCCAACCGCCACGCGATGTTGCAGAGACGTGTCAACCAAGACAGCCCTACAACATCCAGAGACTTAAGGTACTCGGGACGAATCTCATCCACCCCCGGGGCCTTGCCACCGAGGAGCTTTCTAACCACCTCAGTGACTTCAGCCTGGGTGATGGACGAACCCCCCTCCGAGTCCCCAGCCTCTGCCTCCTCATCGGAAGACGTGACAGTGGGATTGAGGAGATCCTCGAAGTACTCCTTCCACCGCCCGACCACATCCCCAGTCGAGGTCAACAGCTCCCCGCCCGCACTGTAAACAGTGTTGGTGAAGCACTGCTTCCCCCTCCTGAGGCGCCGGATGGTTTGCCAGAATCTCTTCGAGGCCGACCGATAGTCCTCCTCCATGGCTTCTCCGAACTCCTCCCAGACCCGAGTTTTTGCCTCTGTGACTGCACGAGCTGCAGCACGCTTGGCCTGCCGGTACCTCTCAGCTGCCTCCGGAGTCCCACAAGCCAACAAGGCCAGGTAGGACTCCTTCTTCAGCTTGACGGCATCCTTTACTTCCGGGCGCCACCACCGGGTTCGGGGATTGCCGCCGCGACAGGCACCAGAGACCTTACGGCCACAACTACGAGCAGCCGCATCGACAATGGAGGAGGAGAACATGGTCCACTCGGACTCCATGTCTCCAACCTCCCTCGGAATCTGGTTGAAGCTCTTCCGGAGGTGGGAGTTGAAGACCCTACTGACAGAGGGATCCACCAAACGTTCCCAACAGACCCTCACAACACGTTTGGGCCTGCCAGGTCTGACCGGCTTCCTCCCACCCTGCCAGCGGATCCAGCTCACCACCAGGTGGTGATCGGTTGACAGCTCAGCCCCTCTCTTCACCCGAGTGTCCGAGACACGCGGCCGGAGATCAGATGACACAACTACAAAGTCGATCATCGACCTCCTGCCCAGGGTGTCCTGGTGGCCAAGTTCTTTTTTATTCTTGTTTATAATCACTTAATATAAACCTAGAGGATGCATAGTGACAAGACAACACTAATACATTCTTGTGGCCTATTTAATGACATATTTGCTTTAATAATTGATTAAATTAGGTTAGAAACGATAGAAACGATAGAAGAGAAATGGTACGATAGGCACTTTTCTATCGTCCCCACGATATGTATCGTCATATCGCCCAGCACTAGAAGACATTGTGGAATTGTGTGTTAAAGTGGGGGTGTTATGCTTTTTTCAATCACATAGCACCAGTCTATAGCATACTACAATGATGACGTAACCTTCTGTTGGTCTGTATATGCAGTAAATTAAAATAACTGCCTTGAATAAAATTGCTCTCTCAAAATGGCTGTACTGAACGTCTTGAAATAGGCCTCTGTCTCTTTAAGAAGCTTTCCGACACGCCCCCTTCAGCACACTGCTGTGGCATCTAAACAACACTACTGTGTGGGGAGGGGGCTCTGCTGAGCTGAGGAGCACTGGTTGGTGGCTTGGCTGGTGAATAGGGTGACCAGATTTTCCAACATTAAAAACCGGGACACAATGGGGGTTTTGAGGGTTAGCCAAATTGTGACTTTTTTCACCCACGTTGAATGGTCAAACTTCCTGTTTATAAAAGTCTAATCTCAATTAAATGGACTAATCAGCATCGAGATGATAGAGCTTTTGTTCTTTAATTGGTTCAGTCAATAAGCAAACTTTGTATTTGACACACATGTGGCTAGAAGTCATTACATTTCAAGTCAAATAGCTGCTTTAGGCATGGTACTGGTGAAAAACCGGGACACCTGGGACAGAGCTTTAGAAAAACTGGGACAAATCAATAGTTTTGGAGAAATCCACTGGGACATGGGACAGAGGGCTCAAAACTGGGACTGTCCCGGGTAAACTGGGACATCTGGTCACCCTACTGGTGACAAAAGGTCCAGAGGCGTCTCCAGGAGGTTGGGGCGTTCCTAGGAGGACTGAGGCATAGCTACACCTAAAATGGCTGCCGTCTAAGTTTTTACTGATTACTCAAAAATATGTGAATGAGCCAAGGCAACATTCCAGGCATGTGTTTAATGAGGGAATGACATAATAACATGATATAAAGCTTGAAAAAGTCGATTTTACATAATACCCCCCCTTTAAACAAAACAAAACAAAAACCTTGACATGAATTCTTCCACATGGCCGCCTCTCGCTTTGATTACTGCTTTACACTTTTGACATTTTCTCAGTGAGCTTCACGATGTCGTCCCAGAAATGGTTTTGACTTCTCAAACTTGTTAAAAACTTATTTCAAAAGACTACCTTATGAAGCTCATGGGGAAAATGCCAAGAATAAAGGGCGGCAATTTTGAAGAATTTAGATAATAAAACATATTTGGAGTTATTTCACTTGTTTTTGTTTCCTTCATAATCCCATGATTATTATTAAAAACCTGTTTCAAAAGACGACCTTATGAAGCTCACGGAGATAATGCCAAGAATAAAGGGCGGCAATTTTGAAGTTATTTCACCTGTTTTTGTTTCCTTCATAATCCCATGTGTTCATTCATAGTTTAACGCCTTCAATGAGAATCATAGTGGGTTAATAATGTTGAAAATAAAGAAAAGTGTAAAGGTTAAACAGACACGCACATCGCAGAGAACTGAAAAGCGTGCAGGATCCAAAAAACTGTGGTTGAAGAAGGCAAAAAGATCCGCACTGCTTGAATGCTCCCAATCAATTTTTATTTCGCACACCACGAAAGCGAAGTTTCGGGCCACAAATCAGCCCTTCATCAGACTTGAAAATAAAGAAAAGCCAATACATAAAAAGTGTGTCCAAACCTTTGGCCTGTACTGTATATCCTCCTGGTGGTTCCCAGAGTCAATAATAAACACGGTGAGGCTGCGTTTCAGTTTCATGCAGCTAAAATTTGGAACAGTCTTCATGAGGATGTGAGACAGGCCTCAACTCTGACAATGTTCAAATCCAGGCTGAAAACAGCTCTTTTTACCCGTGCATATGAAAACTGAAAGTGTTTTATCCGCACTCTTGCCTTTTACTGTAATTGATTAACTTTATGTTGATGTTTTATTGACTGATTTTATCTGTTTTCTTGTAATTTTCTGCAACTGTGAAGCACTTTGAATTGCCTTGTGTATGAATTGTGCTCTACAAATAAACTTGCCTTGCCTATATCGCAACTGGGAGTGTGACAATATATCGATTTTACGATATATCACGATATTTTGTGGGACGATAAAATACAAATAGATACTTTTGATGACATCATTTATATTAATGAGGCAGCAGTGCTCCACTGTTTTCACAGTCAATAGAGGCCAATAATGATCAAGATTTCAGTCAGGACTGTAGAGGTCAGCGCTACATCCATCCATCCATCCATTTTCTTCCACTTGCCCGTTGCCGGGTCGTGGGGGCAGCAGTTGGAGCTGCCCAAATCACATTGCACCAGCCCCTATGGCTCCTCCTGCTTCTGAACCGCTCTTTGTCTGACCCGTCACCTAGGACCTGTTTGCCATGGGAGACCCTACCAGGGGCACGAAGCCCCCGACAACAGAGCTCCCAGGATCATTCGAGTGCTCAAACCCCTCCACCACGTTAAGGTGGCGGTTCCAGGAGGTGTATAAATACATTTATACACCTCTTATATATTACTTTTAATGATAATCTTATTTATACATTTATTTTTATTTTTTTAATTGGGTTGATTTATTCCTTTTGATATGGGACTGTAGTTTCTAGTTTATTTAACATGTAAATGAAGTCATTGACAGATCTATAGACCCATCTTCAATGTGTAAATCAGGGATCATTTATTAACAGAGAAAATGAGGTAGAAAGCAAATGGAAAAAATGTAAATATATGTGTAGTATGTTAAAATAAAAGGTTAAAAGTGGCATGTTTTGTTTGTTTTTTTAATCGTGATGTATCGTAGGTTATTTTTATGCAATATATTGATTATGACAGTATTGGCGTATCATGAGCCATGTATCGCGTATCGAATCGTGAGGTACCCAGGAGGTTCCTACCCCTAATCGCAACATCACTAAAGTCTTCATCTGACTGAGATACAAAGTCAAAAACAAACAATGCATTGAACTTATAAATGTGTGAAAACTCTGTTTCATTAGTTAAACATGTCCTAACTTTGTTCAATTTGAGTCTCGTTTTGGCCCTGTTGTAGTGTTTGATGTTTTGTTTTGACACAATTTGTTGAGAATCTAGTTACTTACAATTTGTGTTTAATTAGAATGGAAAATATCGTGTTGAAATGGTTTTGTGAAATATCGCAATATCGTTAACGCGATACTGCACAACTGTATCGCATACTGTATCACAAGTTACTTCAATATCGTTCAGCCAGAGTAAACATGGCCATTAACGACAAAACAAATGTAATTCCATAACTAGAAAAAAAAAACAAATCAGGTATAGCTCCTTTAATTTAGCATTTTATGGTTTGTCCTAGTTTTAGAGGGATGACCTTGTTAACTCAATACACCAGTGAACTGTCATTAACATGGACACAAAGCATCCTCCTCTCAGTGTAGTAAAAGGCCACTCCTGCGGCGTCCCCGTTTACTTTGTTGGGAACAGTAATCACCAGTTGAGGGTTTATATCTCGAGTTTCTATCGGCGACGGGAAAATGCTGAATTTATGCCTGCTGTAAGCCAATAAATCTGATAAATGTATCTGGAATGCACAGATTCCGCTCGCTGACCACAGATTTTAACAGATTTCGTCAAACAAATTAGTCCTGATCAGCATCTAAACAACATTAGGGACAATTAGTCCAGGGACATAAATTCAAAGACATGAGCCAAATTTGTGCTGGTTTCAACCTCAAGATTCACTTACATTTGACCATTGTGATTTATTTATTTATTTATTTATTTATCAAATCTAAATAATAATTTTATCGAACACAAGATTTTTATTTGTGGTTTCATGACAAATGCTGCTTTTTTCTTCTGACTTTATGTTTATGTTGGATATTCTTGAGTCTGTCAGCTTTGTCATGTGATTTCACTCGATGCAATGACAATAAAATAACCTTTAGAAACTACCAAAATATCACACGACATCATTCACTTTATGGATCAGACATGGAGTTCTTTCCTGAAGTTTTCCAAAAAATTTTAAGTATTCAATATATATGAAATGATTTCAGCCCTTCACGCCAAAAGGAACACAAACGTATCGAGTCCTGAAATTATCGACGTCAAGTACTTTAGACCATTATCAGTCAAGTGCTAAAAACCATTAAGCCATTTCTAAGGAGCCACAATCTGTCAAAGAAATGTAATTTGGTCTATGAAAAGGCCCTTTTTCATCAGGTTTTGATGAACTGGAGTCTGAAACAAGTAGGTCTTATCCTTGTGCTAGCCTTCCACCAAGTGTTTCCAGTCTAAACTCTACATCAGGAACTCTCAAAAGAGAAAATAGGTGTCTAAAATCTAGAAGGCAAAGACAGCTTCTTGCTTATAGGGATATTGCATCACATAATATTGCTATGGCGATAATTTGGCGGTATATTTTTTCTGCGTATCAAAATGAAACTAATAAAATCCTGCGCGCCAATGCTACCCCCATTTGAGAGGAACTGCTCCACATATAAGGGGTTTTAGTACTTACTGTATGTTTTGTTTTTTGCCTCAAACGTTTCACCACACCTCCGTCCAAAGTTGAGTCCTCTCCACTTCCTCCGATGCTTTCTAAGTGCACCCAGAGTGGACAGGTTGATGGGAGCGTCAGGTTTACGGCCTCAAAAGGCAGACCAATGAAAAATACATCTCCCTCAATACACCGTGGGACACCTTTCACCGGCCTTTATGGACTATTTATAAGCCTCCTTTTACAGTGAAGTGGAGGCATGCACAGATTAAATTAGAGCCGGTTACCTTATTCTGAGCTCACCGCGGGATAGTAGCTTCTATAGAGCCATCTGAGGGCACGGCGGCTGGAGGTGCAGGCTGGGAATGGCAATGAAATGCTGAACTTACAATACATTTAATTGTAGGTTTTGGAAGAAAATTACTTTGAAACATGGTTCAAGCTTGAGGTTCCTGTCACACTTTATGGGTCTGCACAATATCGGAAAATTATTGTTATTTCAACGTTTAAGTGTCACAATATCTATGAAATAAGAAGTATCGCAAAATCACAGAGGTCTCCAATCCATCTGAGATTTACAATTTTTATCACGTCGCGAAGCCCTACTGCATTCTTTTCTTTGAGATATTGCAACACTAAATGCAGTTCAATGTTATGAGCCTGAGCGAGTTATAGATGGCAATGGCCATAAAGTTCACTGAAACCAGCGCAGGGAGTGATGACAGAAAATTATACATGTCTTTGTAAGAAATCAATATTATTAAAAGCATTTGTAGCGAGTTTCAGTATGAAAACTAACAAAGAAAACTGCGATGTCTGGTTTTGACAGGATGATGTAGCCTTGATTTCATTCAACAGTAAAATAAAAAGACTGAGAGTGGAACTAGTCACATCATCTAAAGTCAAGAAAAAATGAGAGAAACAATGGCTCTGGTGCGTCTTCCTGAATAAGGCGTGTGGATTTTGGGTTACAACCTAATGATAACAATTGGGAACAAAATAAAAGCATAGAATGGTCATATGAAAGAGAAAAGTGCACCCCAGGGCTCAGTTCTAGGCCCTACACAGTTCAAGGTTTTGTCAAAATAGCAAAAACCTGACCATGGCAAAATCAACAAAATGTATTATACCTAAATTTCAGATCATAAAAATATTTAAAAAAATCTCACACCTATTGTATTGCACTGAATCAAACAGCACTAAGCACATTAAAGCAGCAGATAACTCTAAGGATGAAAGGCAGTTCTATTCTGTGCCAAGTGGCATTTATACATTTGCTCTTGCTTCCTGATTCGAGTGGTTTTCCTTACCACTAAAAACATACATGTTTCCCTCTGAAGCTAGGACCTCCTCTGAAAACTCTGACTGATAAATCAATTCCAAAACAGGCAAAATACAATCAATCGTTTCTAATCACGATCCGTTTCATGGCACAACAAGCAACTTCGAACTCAGTATTGAAGAATTATCGTTACATTCAATAACAGCAAGTGCTGAGGGTGAAAAGCCAGTTCCTCGCGCAACAATGGGAGAGAGGCGACGGTGACTTCCAGCCAGCAGTGATTTGGGTCAGTAGGTAATTGCATTCCACGATCACAGGGGACTGAGTGGCAATTAATCCTGCCGCCAATGAGCTGTGCAGCAGTACAGTGAGCCAGGAGAGAGGAGCCCAGCTGTGGAGCCACAGACACTGCCCGGTCTGCCACAATGATGTTCTATAGGCAAAGAGAGAAAACGAGAGGCAAAAGCAGAACACAACTAAACAAATGTAACTAACTTTTATCGAAACATCTCAAAAGCAGTTATAATATTCAGACTGGTGAAGATTCCATAGATTATAATTCAGGGCCGCCTTCAACATTAGGTTTTTGTTTTGTTTGTTTCAAGCCAATCTGATATTTGGGAGAAGGTTTGTTACCAATGCGAGTGTGATTTAAAAAAGCAAGGCCTGTAACAAAGAGGCTAAACACACAACAACATGGCTAATTATGCAAAACAAACAGCTTTTCCCATTATCTCCTATCTCGAGTTTAGTTAAATTTTAGACTCAAGTAAAGCCCATTTTTAACTTGGCAGTTCTTGATAAGCAAAATAACTATGGTAACTGTGGTAAAAAAGTTTGAACACCACTGTCCAGAAGCCAACAAAGACTGGCCTTTGAGTAAAATTCAGTGTTTGTCGTTTGTAATACAGTTTGGGATTGTGTGGTTAAAAAATTAAAAAACTTAAAATCCATTAGGTAACCATTCAAATCCATTATCTACTAAATGATCATAAACCACTGTAGATTTTAAAGGGGGGTATTATGTAAAATCGACTTTTTCAAGCTTTATATCATGTTATTATGTCATTCCCTCATTAAACACATGCCTGGAGTGTTGCCTTGGCTCATTCACATATTTTTGAGTAATCAGTAAAAACTTAGACGGCAGCCATTTTAGGTGTAGCTATGCCTCAGTCCTCCTAGGAACGCCCCCATCTCCTGGAGACGCCTCTGGACCTTTCATCACCAGCCAAGCCACCAACCACTGCTCCTCAGCTCAGCAGAGCCCCCTCCCCGCACAGTAGTGTTGTTTAGATGCCACAGCAGTGTGCTGAAGGGGGCGTGTCGGAAAGCTTCTTAAAGAGACAGAGGCCTATTTCAAGACGTTCAGTACAGCCATTTTGAGAGAGCAATTTTATTCAAGGCAGTTATTTTAATTTACTGCATATACAGACCAACAGAAGGTTACGTCATCATTGTAGTATGCTATAGACTGGTGCTATGTGATTGAAAAAAGCATAATACCCCCTCTTTAAGATGTAACTTATAGAGTTATTGTACACATAAAAGCATTTGGATATTTTAAGCAGTGAGTTAACAGTCTTTTCTCAACGTCTATACAAGTGACACTGTTCGTAGCTGTTGCCACTGTTTACAACTGCATTGGCTCCCTCTAAAACTATTAAGCCATATCTGTTTAGAGGCATCATCAGCTGAAGTAATCCAGAGCCAGGAATGAAAACAGAAAGCAATCAAACCCTTAAGTGAGTCTCTAAATGAGGAGGATAATCTGAGGCAGGATCCACGCTGTAATTGCTCATGTTAATCAGGCCTTAATTTGTTGACGAGATTCATTTAGACCGTTTGTCCCAAAACACACAAACTCCCACAATCTGTATGTGGACACTGGCGGCAGCTGATTTCAGTGAGATGGGATCAAGTTGGGTTTAGAGAGTTGGATATGGGGTCAAATAACGACTTTAAGCAGGGTGTACACTGCATGATTTTGGCCATCTGCAACGAAGGATCGTCAAGGGGAAAATCACAGGTCATAGGTCCTACAGTGAGACGGGGCAAAGATTTAAAATAGAACTGTCGTACGACCAAGACGAGCTACGACCGGCATCAGGCAGTGTCTGACATTTTGGAAGGCTAGTCGCAGAGTGAGCCATGCCCTTGCTGAAACTATGATCTCTGTTAGTGTCTCGTCAACACCGCCAGAGTCACAAGCGACAGAGGCCAGGCACCAGCCGGTCCAACTCTGCATTTTACAGGACTTTCCCTGCACTTTCCTGGGAAAATAAACTTGCCTCAGCTAAACACTCGCCGTCTGAAGCCTGAAACTGCTACGACAAAACTTTGGTCCAAAGCCACGATTGTCTCTCTGAACATCGCAGTGGAGATGACTATTTTTTGTTATAGTCTGTTTACTTTATTATTTCATTATTATTTACTGTTTACACTTTTTGTCCCCACAAAGTCCTTGTTAGTCATTGTATACAAGATACCACCATTTACTATTAAATTGTTTGTTTCACTTTTCCTGCCTATTTGCACACCCTGAGTGTTTCTAAGAGCTGAACGCAACAAGTACATTTCTCCATTGTGAGATCAATAAAGGCTATCTTATCTTATCTTATAAGTGCAGCTCACAACTTTACAATCTCCATGTTGTACAATGTGACCTTTAAAAATCCTTTAAGACAAAAATAATCACAGTGTACACCGGCCATTAGGCCATTGCAACCCTTTCAAATGCATGTACAGAAGGAAAAAAGAGAGAATTAGGTTAGTACGTGATAAGAACATTTAGGACTTGGTCAATGTATTGTATAAATAATGCTTCTTAGATTTTCAAATGGTGGGTTGGGACCGGAAAATGGATTGCAGGACTTTGCACAAATTGACTATTAATAAATAAATAGCTCTTTGAAAGTAACTCAGGAAGAGTTTTATTTTTTATATTATTTTTATTTGTCATTGCGTTCAGGCGTTAGTCCTGAGCCGGTGCGACTGAGCGCGTCGCCATTGTGGGTCAAACAGACCAGCACATTTTGAGGTAGGGACAACCGGAGCACCAGGAGGAAACCTGGCTGGCTGCCTTTATTTGCTCCTCTGAAACAGTGCACCGTCTCCTGGGTTTGTCCCCGTTTCAGAGCATGCTTCATAGGCAATGCTTGAATCAACAGAAATTTGAGCAGAAATGCAATATTATGACATTAAATATATCAAAAAAGGGTCCGTTATTTTTGTTATACGATTAAGTTATTGCTTTTTAATCATTTGAAAGTGGGTCCAGAAGCTACACCGACTGGGAACCACAGTTTATAGTAGAGTCACCGTGCAATAGCTGCCACAATACTTGAGAGATCTTCATTTCCACTGGTGTTCACTAATGTGGTTCCTGACCGCCAATGGGATAGACAAAAAAATTAATGCTTTCCACTCAAGTATCATTTAACTCAAAAATGTTCCATCTTAATGCTCCAAACTCTTGACTATAAAGAATGAGCCGTTACTGCCACAGGATTTGGCTGAAGACTTTTCGTTTCCAAAACTAGATTACTTGCACAGCCCAAATTGTACAAAACGTTCAAGTACTTTAAATCACATTCATACATTTTCTCCAACTTTGTTGAATAGTTCAACTTCAGTAAGAAGTTCGCGGCAGTAAAATAACTATTTGAGAATAACGCATCAAGGGTTTAAAATCGACACATTTTAATTCTCTTTATGTGCTTTACAAAAATGGACAATAAAGCTAACGGATCTAAGACTGGATAAAGTGGTATTAGACCAGAGACCTTATCAGGCAAAATCTGAATCCATGATTATTTACACTTTTGTAATTAAACAACACTGAAAAGAGCTCAGAATTAGCCTGCTGACTCACTGAGAGGCTAATTTAAAGATAAAAGTCATTGTCCAATCTGTCCTCACCATCTGAAGTCAACAGCAGCGGCCACCACTGCAGCTCTGGGCGAAGTCAGACCATTTACCTCTCGCCTCGCCCCAAAAGAAAAAAGGGAAACGCGTCTCTGCACCTGCCACTGACTGTTTGAAGTGAGAAAGCCAGGAGGGAGGTTAAAGTGTTGAGGTGTAGCATCCGCTCAAGTGGACTCTTCAAAATCGGCCGTCTCCAGTGACCTGAGCTGGCCCCGTCTCTGTGGCACAAGCACCAAAGGCTTTTCACTCTCACTAAAATTGTTGATATCTTATTGATTTACAAACCACAGAAAGCCAAACATCCGTGCTTCAAAATAACCTCCTGTGCTTTGGATAACCGCTTTGTTGTGTCTAAATGGGTCCTTTGTATATTGTTAAAGGGGGTTACACAGGTCTGAATGAATGAACTATAATTTGATTGCTCACATCCAACACAACAACTGTTTTCAGCTGACGTTCAATGATCACAAACAAAAAAGGGCTGTATTAGTTCACCGAATAATCTGTTCACTTCTTGTGCCAGCCCCGGGCGTGTATAAATGGAGGGGGTTTCTCAGTCACACGGTGGTGCTCTTGTCTTGCCTAGGTCTTAGTTAAAGTTTCCGGGCCCTTCTGTGAAGAGTTTGCATGTTCTGCCTATACATGCGTTTCCAATGACATCACACATAGTTAACTCTGTGATTTTGACAGTTTGTCATGTCAACATAGTCTGAGTCTGGCTGCTCAAGACGTTAGAATGCAACTGCTTAGCAACTGTCAGTGGCTTGAACACGATAAACACATGTATGGCTCACAGCTATGAACACTGAGGAAATACTACAGTAACAGCTCAGCTCTGACCTCTGTCACATGTTGTATCCAAGGCTAGATGTTTGGAGTGTGGTTCAGGGCTTTCTCTTGGAGAGGTCAGAGCTGAGCTGTTGAAGTTGTAGCATGCCAACGTCTTGAGCAGCGTAAACACTGACTTACTAGTTTCACATAAACGTGCGTCTCTGGGGTCGTATTTTTACTGTTAGCTTCTTGAGAAATGATTACGAGTACATAAAAATGCCACTGTCAATCAGTTGTCTTTCATTTATATCCCGAGTAGAGATATTGTTACATATTGCAGTACTGCATAATTCTACTTCTGTATTCAAATGGCCGACATAACAACAAAAGTCTTACAAGGGGGTGTGGCGTAATCAAGGGGGAAGAAAGCCTCTCATGGGAATCACAATTTTTCTCTCTTTTTAGCCGTTTCTGGTGGACTATAAACATATTTATCAAAAAGAAATAAAGCAAATCAAGTCAAGTTAACATCGGGTCCATATGGAGGTTGCGTCACAGCAAAATTGTGCACTAGAAGCGAAAAATGGCATTTGTTGCTAACGTTAGCCTATGTAGCATGAAGCTAACATAGCTTCCTGGTTAGCATTGTCAGTTTTTTAAGTATTCATGGGCTGTTGAACCACTTTGCACCTCTCCATGTATTTGTATCTTTATTTAGCCTAGTAGAAAAATATATTCATAATTTAGCATTTATTAACCCCCGCCTTAACTGAGCGCATTTTTTCCAGTTCAGCTTTACCCAAATCTAAAAGCTTCTTGCCAGTGTAATGCCTCATTTGAAAGCGAAGACCTACAAAAGTGATCCGAATTTTTTGTCGCGTGGTTTAAGCGTTTTTGTCTCTTTTTTGTCACTTTTGTTTTTTTTTACTTTGATGAGGGTTGATCTGTGATGTGCCTCAGGACTAGGCAGCCAGACGCTCATTTTTTGTAGTGTTTTTTTTTTTTTTTTTTTTCACATTTTGGATGATTTTTTTTTTATTGCGACGTTGCTGCTTTCCACATTTTTGTCACTTTTTTGTCGCATTTTCATCCTCGTTTTTGTCGCATTTTTTCCAGGAAGCATTTAGATTTGGGTAATGTCAAACTGGAGAAAATGTGCTTGGTTCAAGAGGTTCAAGTAATGGTGGAGAAATGGGACAAAGTTGAGTTCTCTTTCTTTTTGTTTTCCCCCTTCTGGCTGCTTCGAACACGACCTATGGCCAACTCCAAAGATACCTCCTAAGGCAGTGGTTCCCAAAGTGAATGAGACTGTATGTGTGAGTCGTGGATAACAAATGGAAATTACACATGACTTCAAACCGGCATAGCGTGTTTATATGCATGAGTCTCGTGTGTGTGTAGCCTCTCACACACATAAATTAACAAATAAATACTTTTCTTTTTATGTACAAAACATAAAGGCATATCCAATAACAAGAACAGCTGCCTGACAAAGACATGAAAAATAACACTAAAACTGTTAAAACAGGAAGTGACTATAGATAGATAAGAACAGTTACAATAGCCCTAAAAGGAGCACTAGTTAAGTGAGTTCACTCTTTGTGCCCACGCAAGGGTTACATTAAGGAAATAAAGTAGTAGCCCAATTACATATAAAAAGTCAACTCTACTGTAAACAGACCTGCAATAATACTATTCGCACAGGGGGTACAAGAAAAACAAACACTCGCCTTTCCAAACCACAATGCGCACAACTGAAATATAAATATGAGAAATAATACTCACGGGTTTCCTTTAGTTCATCAAAGCACATAAAGCGCTCTCCTCCCTAAATGTCCAAGTCCCTTCTGGGCCCTATACAGAAAGACTTATGCAGCTGAAATGACTCACATCCCTCTCACAACCTCTGTCAACCATCAGCGACCGGGTAAACATTTCCAAATAAGGGGAAAATATGGAGACACCATTCAGGGCAATATCAGTTTGGTTTTGCTTTTAGAGTGGAATGCCAGAGTCACGCCGCAGAGCCAGCTTTGTGGTGCATACCTTTCACTCGAAATAATAATGATGATTGCGGAGAGCAGACGCTGTTCAGGGTTCAGCCTGACCTAAGATGGGCAGAAGAACTAATGCCTTGTGAAGCCTAATGTTTGCAGAGAAAGACGCGAGCGGATGCAACAAAACATCAAATACCATCGTCGGGTCCAAGGTGATGAAATATGACCAGGATCGTCATAATTAAGATTTCCAAACTAAATATTCTTTTCTTTTTAATGGCAAAAAGCTTAAAAATAAAATATGCAGAAGCAGTAATTGATTCGTACAGTTAGCAAACCAGCCATACTAAACTTTTCTGAATTCTGTGGCCTGTTCAAAGAGTTTCTCATAGTCATTAGCCGTCAAACATTGCACATTTTGATGAAGTCATTAATGATTGATGATACTTTTCGGAAGAGATTGGCTTCATCATTCATTTTGTCAACTCGGGAAACCCAAGTATTAATAGACAAATAACCCTCAATGATTTTAAAGGGGGGAAAAAGTCCACAAAATGATGCCCGTACCAGAACATAGTCATGTGATTAAATATGGGGTCATACTTTGTTCTAAGGCTAGGATGGTGTCAGGACCCACTACAATGCTAGGATGGCAAGCTCTGACCCAAATAATAAAATGTCTTGTATATCATCCAAAATACTGTGTTTTCCCCTCAAATTAATGTTGACCAAAACAACAGTCATTTTTACAGTTTCTGATGTTTCTATACTTTTATAGAAGATAAATGTTGAAAGAAATGTTGTCTGGAAAAGGCTCGGGACCCACTGAAAATGGTTCTGAGACTAGGGCTGGGTCCGGAATACATTTTTTCGATATGGGGACTTTAACGATACTTGGTGTTCGATACCAATACTAAAATATTTAGATACAGAACCATAAAACAGATTAACAAAGTTCATTTATACCTTTTCCTTCCATTTAATTACTTTTACATTTGTTTGAGGTGAAACAACCAAGAAACTTTTTTCCCCTAAATTCTCCCAATTTTCCCCAAATTTCCCCCAAATTATTCTTGCTTAAAAAAATATTTTTTAGAATTTTTCCCTAATTTTTTCCCAAATTTTAAATGTTTAACATTTCTTTTTATTTTGATGACCAACAGGATGTCATTCCCTCATTAAACACATGCCTGGAGTGTTGCCTTGGCTCATTCACATATTTTTGAGTAATCAGTAAAAAGTTAGACGGCAGCCATTTTAGGTGTAGCTATGCCTCAGTCCTCCTAGGAACGCCCCCACCTCCTGGAGACGCCTCTGGACCGTTTGTCACCAGCCAAGCCACCAACCACTGCTCCTCGGCTCAGCAGAGGCCCCTCCCCGCACAGTGTTGTTGTTTAATTGCCACAGCAGTGTGCTGAAGGGGGCGTGTCGGAAAGCTTCTTAAAGAGACAGAGGCCTATTTCAAGACGTTCAGTACAGCCATTTTGAGAGAGCAATTTTATTCAAGGCAGTTATTTTAATTTACTGCATATACAGACCAACAGAAGGTTACGTCATCATTGTAGTATGCTATAGACTGGTGCTATGTGATTGAAAAAAGCATAATACCCCTCTTTAAAATGGAAAGATTTTAGATTTCTTTTCAGTTCCTACTTTCATTTTAAAGATACCAGTAGTACCTAAACCTTTTTATTCCGATACCAACCTGGTATCATTTAACGGTACCCAGCCCTATCCACTTTTGGTTCTCGTCCCACCAGTTGAGAACCACAGCTCCAATCTCTACACAAGGTGACTTCACTCTGTGCTACTGTAGTTCCTTTTTGGTTTTTTTTGATGAAATCCACCAAAGGCAAAGAATCCATTATAATCAATAAACGCTTGGTCTCCGTCTCAAAAGTCCCGATTAACAAGTAATTTGATGCTGTGTGCCTCGTCTTTGATCACATAGTCTGTGTGGTCAAATTGCTACTCCAGTACATCAGAAATGTGGTAAGTGTTGTGTATCGCTCCCGGTCTAAGGCCCACAGTTGCTGGGACAGACTGCGACCTCTGCGAGTCCCGAAAGAAACAAGCAGCGGCAAAAGAATGTTTTCCAGCGCTTCCTTGACTTCATTTGTCAAACGGGGATTAAAAGGTAAAGCTATAGCCCAGTTACGGCGAGGAGTCTCCAGATTGTCTTCAAGTGATTAAGGACGCGTAATTAAAGTTGAGTAAGTCCCTCCTGAGTGGCGCAGGTCAGAGAGATCATGTAATATTAACAGACTGCAGCGGCCTGATACAACCGTGGAGCAGCATGTGTTTCCTGAAACAGAACAACCCATTTCGCTCCAAATCCCCCGAGAAGTGGACGGCTTTCAGACAAATGAAATACTTAAACGCTTATGCGCCGCAAACGAATGAGAAGACTTAATAAGAGAGAGCAATTAAAAGCAGAGCAGGTGTCCACGGGTAGTTATGAAAAATGAAAACTTTTAAACTGCAGAGGACTGTTCAGGATTAAGAAGGAAAGGAAAAGTGAATTGATAAATAAAACCTAATGGGAAAACAGGACAATAAAGCAAAGAACTGCGAGAATTATGAAAAACTTTGCTTGTTTCAGCAATACAGAAATAGCTCTGCATAGACTTATAGACAATAATTCAAAACCTCACCTTTATCTCCTCCGGATTTAAGAGACTTCTGGTCGATTGCTGAACGGAAGCGTTGAGATCTGTTGAGAAATGAAATATTACTCAGATGAATTGCGCAAACACATCTACGTACATAGAAAACTTCACACCACTCCTGTTGCTATATTCAAGAGTGACGGTATTATAAAACACATACAGTACGTGCTTCCTATTCTGCACACTGACACTGACTGTGTTTTTATACGTCCATAATTCGGGGCTCTGATTCTCAAAAGTTCTTAACCCAATCTTTTTCCTATGCAGAGTAACTTGACTTGCTCTTTTTGCAGTATTTTGCATTTAATTTTAAAGGGATATTTACGGATTTTTGACATAGGGCCTCATTTCCTAGTTATCCAGAGTGCTGTTGATTTCTGAAGATATATTTATTCATTTTTATTCATGCAGTCCTTATATTTGAAGAGTTTAGTGGTGCTAGGCTAGTGCTAGGCTAGCGCATGTCTATAGTAACTAGTAGCCTGCGTTAAAAACCTCTTCAAAATCATGGGGTAGTCCTCCAAACGTTGCCATATCTGATTTGTAGAAAGCTCCTTTGTGAATTCCACGTGTAGAAATGCCGGCCACAGGTAAACAAACCACTGTAGCTCCGTAACCTAGCAGCTCACTCCGCCGCTGCGTAGCTTACAACCAGGAAGCTGATACTGCTCAGATATAAGTTATTTTAAATGCTAAATGGTTATATTTTAAAAAAAATATTCAGTCAACACAGACATTTATATCGGTAATCTGGTGTTATAAGTGATTTGCCTCAGGTGCACTGTGCTTTGGTCAGGCTGTTTTTAATGCAGGCTACTAGTTACCATAGACATGCACTAGCCTAGAACCACTAAACTCTTCAAATATAAGGACTGCATGAATTAAAAAAAAAAAAAAAAAATATATATATATATATATATATATATATATATATATATATATATATATATATATATATATATATATATATATATATATATATATATATATATATATATATATATATATATATATATATATATATATATCTCCAGAAATCAACAACACTCTGGATAACTAGGACATGACGCCCAATGTCAAAAATCCTGAAATATCCCTTTAAAGACATTACAAACCATTTTATCACCCACACATTACATTAGTTCGTTAGAGTGTTAGTTAAGTCAGGGCTGCGTTTGGACCTTGGTAAACACTTTAAACTTAACAAGCTCCCTCTGTCATGGTCTGAAAAGGAGAAGCATCGAGCAAAGAGCTTTTCACAGAGTCATGACCTTTCGCACGACCAACACCAGTCACTGCTCATCCCACTTTGAACTAGATAAGACAAATATCTCCGCCCAGAGCGAAAAAATTACAACATTGTGCCCTTTGGCTGAGTCTGACATTCGTGTAATACTTTTTCTTTTTTTTATGTGCTTAAAGAGAGACGGTCTTTTACTTTTTATGAGTTATGTGAGGTGATGCACGCGCAGACCTTCCTCTCTGATTATTTAAAATTTAAAGCATATTTCTTAGTACTGAGGAAGTTGCTCACTCAGGTTGGCAGGTGATTTCTGATGCAACGTAAACGCCGTTTTCAAAACTCAAGACGTGCACTGTATCTGCTGCAATGAACACGCAAACCAATGCTGTAACATGACATTATAGTTTTGAGCAGTTTTGTTTTAAATGTTTAAAATAACCACGCAAGAGAAAGCAAGAAGTGAGAGGGGGGAAAATGCGCTCTTTTTAGGGTGGAACTTTTTCAAATAAATAATGGAATACGCAGAGACTTAAACAGGAGTAAACCAGGACTAAAGGTGTGAGACAGGTCCTTTTTTATATGTTGTATGATCAATTAAAAAGGAACAGGCCACCGTTTTTTCCATACTGAGATATTTTCTTACCTGAGCTTAGACGAGTTGATACATACCCGTCTGGTCTTTGTGCGTGCGCTCAGTCATGCAAAACGACCAAAGATGTTGTTAGCATTTGGCCAGCATATTCTTATAGCTCCAAACGGGGTGAAGTTGGAAGCTCCCACGCTCTTCCACGGGCACGCACAAAGACCAGCCAGGTACGTATCAACTCGTCTAAGCTCAGGTAAGAACATATCTCAGTATGGAAAAACTGTGTGCCCTCAGTCACGCAAAAAGACCAAAGATGTTGTTAGCATTTGGTCTCTCCCAGCATATTCCTATGGCTCCAAACAGGGTGAAGTTAGAAGTGACTAAGCTCTTGCAAGGGGCACAAAGACCAGACAGGTACGTATCAACTCGTCAGCTCAGATAAGAACATATCTCGGTATGGAAAAAACGGTGGCCTGTTCCTTTAAGTAAAATGTCAAAGTGCTTCTCAATTTAAATATTTGTGGAAACTGCTGTAAAATACACTGCCCCACCAAAAAAATATAAACACGCCACACGTCATCAGCCGTTCTCATTCTTTGGGCCCATTGTGTTGCCGAATCAAGACCTGATCAACTGCAGCGACCCCGGATCAGACCAGTTCGCTAAATCCAAGAGGCAACTTTTTTTTTTGCTTTTATGAACAAACGGTTGATCCATGTATGAGCATCAAGCCAAAGAATCACACGACGAAAAGAATGTTCACAGTCCAGTGTTACGTTTGTTTGGCGTCACGTTTGGCCAGAGTCACATTCTGCACCTTTTTCAGCTCAGTTTATGAGTCTCAGAGATTTAAATTTAGTTACAGTATTTTGCTGCCGTGAGAAAAATTATTCTTTATACTTACATATACAATAAAATAAGGCTGGGCAATTGATCGAAATCACAATCTTTACTTTGGTCAATCTCAATAATCGTCATGTGACTTCTATAAGCGACAGGTTTACAGCCATTTCTTTGGCACAGTACCTACTTTGGGAGTTTGGACAAGACAATGGAAGACTTTTGTGCGTTAAATGAGACTTGATGAGGTTTGACTAAAAGATGTATCTAATTTTATGAATCAGCCAGATGTATTTAATTTATTATGAAAAGATTTAAATCGAAAATCGAGATCGATCAATATGGGGAAAATAATCGTGATTTTTTTTTTCCAATACTAAAATATTGGTCATTATAAATTGTTACTGTTATTAACCAAGTAACTTCCCTTAATGTTGTCCCTGGACACAACAAGCATCAAAACAAGGTCACTAAAAGATATATTTTTCAGTACCTGGCTGCTTTAGACAATTTATTTTTCCAATACTATACTGGTATCGTAACAGTACCCAGCCCAAGATAAGACACTTGGGTGCAGCCGACTTTGTCCTGGTTGGTGATCTCCAAATTTAGAGTTATTAAGCTGATTTACGTCGCCCTCATTAGCACAGCAAAATAATGACTATATTCAATAGGATGCCTTTATAAAGACAAGTCCATATATCTTCTCTGTGTTGATCCAGTGTGGTTTTGCACCGGTGCTGGTCTTCATTGGCATGGTCTGTATAGCAACATTAAAACTTTAAACCAAAACACATTTTTAGTAGTCCAGCCCTGACCTGGAGAGCGCAGCCGAAAACCTGAACAGACAGAGACATGTCCAGCATACTCTGCCATACTCACACGTAGTGCAGTCAATTGAGGCAAAACAAGACTGTGATTGAGCTTAATGAGGAAAAGCAAGACCTTTTGCAAGCTACCATGTGCTTTCGTTTTAAGCTAGATGGAAGACCTCAGCAATTACGCAATATATCCTGAACATTGCGCCACCTAATATTACTGCGATAATAAAACACTCCCTCATACTCGGCCATGTCACTGTTGTCAACTCACTATATGCACTGACGCACACCCTAATCATTCTCACATCATACTTGGCCTTTTTGTTCTTCCTCTGTCTGAAGTTTCTTGAGTATTTTGACATTAAAGGACGCTTTTAGGTGTCACTCCAGGGGTTTGCTCAGATCAACAGTTCATTTCCATAATCTCATGAGGGCACTGCATGAAAACCTTTATCATTTAAGAATACTAAATAAAGCAGGTGCACAGTAACATGTTCATTGCAGATTATCTCAGCCCCTTCACATGCCTGACGCAGCAAACTCGCTGCAGACTTCCTGTTGCAACTGACCACACGCTGTGGCTGGAGTTGTCAATGTGGGTGAAGTGTTTTGCTCCAAGACACAACGATGAGTTGAGGAAAAATGTATTCAACAAACATCAGAGTGGAGGGTTTCATAAAAGACTCACATATGGATCCGTTTTTAGAGTTCACACAGCAGTTACGGTTTACAAAAATACTCAAGTACTGTAGCAGTATAACCGGAAAAGTACATTTTAGGTCCAATAGAATAAAAATGTATTTACACTCCACTAGTCAAGTACAACACACTACTTCCACTGATACTCCATGGTATACTTATACTGAATTTCAGTGTTGCAATAATTAATTGAGTATGTTATAAAAAGAAGGCACAGTTTTCAAAAGTTATAAACAAATTTTATCACCACCACCACTTTTGTCACTTGCAGCCTCATAAATATGCATGTACAGTATTTTAAAAGCATTGCCATATATGATTTTGAAATGATAGGATATCAAAAAACAAATATACAAAACTATATAATGTAACTACTTCACATGCTGGAATTGACAACAGAAGCTACATTTGTTTGAACTTTGAATAAAAGAGCATCAAGTTCTTCTGCAGATACTTCGTCTGCTGACGCGATTGCCCTTAGCACCAGGACTATTACCACCAAGTCACTTTCTCTTTATTGCCTGAAGTGGGTTACACTCGGGTTTTCATGCAGGTGACACACTCAACTTTCCGTATGTTTAGTTTTGAACCATAATCTTCCCTGTCCCTTGTAAAAGCGCTCATTAGCAAACACAAACAGCAGCGAGAGTTGACTAAAACGTACCAGGGGGCACGGCTCAAAGGCAGTTTAAGGCGCTCGGATCCCGACTGTAACATCATCAGCGCTGTCAGAGCAGTCAGTTTTAATGAGAGGTTTAAAGACACGGCGTTTAATGTCGCCTCAGTCAGAAATGTGACAGCAGATGTATTCGGTTTGAAGGCAGTGTCCCAGGAGACCCCAGTGTTATTGATCTGAAATGCTCAACTAAGTCAACATTTGAGCGTGGGGTTCTCTATGACAAAAGTAACACTAGTTCACAGAGGTTTTATATGTTAGAAATGTAACTGCTGTGTAGGACTTAAAGCAGTACTAAGTAACTTGTTTACCTTAAAGCAGTACTAAGTAACTCTTGCCCCTAGAGGCCATAAGCACAACTGCAGGTGTCTTAGCAAGTTACGATTTTTTAACTTATTAAATGTCTTTGAGAGTAAATACTACGCTGACAGAAAAGGTGAAGGGAGAGAGGGGTGTTGTACATCCAGTTATACAATGGGAATTTTTTTTTTCACTCAAACTTGGCTGTAAATACTGTTTAAAGTGGCGCTATCCCGCAGTTAGCTTTGCCCGTTAGCCTGTTAGCTTCTTCTCCGTGATTCTATAAGTGTGTATTGGTTGCTCCGCCCCGGTGGCAGTCAAGTTGCAAGCATGGTTTTCTGGCCAGAGACACCAGGGGGAGATGAAAGACCCCCCAATCATCCCATTAACACTTGTATTACCCCCAGAGGGACAACAGAAAGGATTTATTAAGGTAAACACGTTACTTAGTACTGCTTTAATAAATCCTTTCCATAGTCGCTCTGGGGGTAATACAAGTGTTGATGGGATGATTGTGGGGGGTCTTTCATCTCCCCCTGGTGTCTCTGGCCAGAAAACCATGCTTGCAACTTCGCTGCCACCGCTTAGGAGTCACCAATACACACTACTGGAATCATGAAGAAGCAGCTAACAGGCTAATGTGCAAAGCTAACTGTGGGCTAGCGCCACTTAAACAGCATTTACAGCCAGGTTTGAGTGAAAAAAATATCTCCATTGTGTAATTGGATGTACAATATCCCTCTCTCCCTTTGTCTTTTCTGTCAGCGTAGTATTTACTCTCACGGACAATTAATGAGTAAAAAAAATGCACAGGGGGCATGAGTAACTTAGTACTGCTTTAATATGACAATCGGTTTGTGCTCATTCAGTTTACGCAGTGTTAGAGGCTCAGCGCAATTCTGGTCTGTAACTTATGCTTTTTCATTGACTTAAAGTGAATATAGCAATTACATCCATAAACCAAATTACATGTTGGTCAGTAATATCATACACTTGGAAGGTTTCAAGCACGTCGTACACAGTATTCTTCAAGATGCTAGATTATTATCGCATTATGAGCTACTTGTGAGCAGAGGTGGGTAAAGTAAGAGTAACGTTACTTTGAAATAACTTTATTCAAGTACAAGTAAAAAGTTGCGACCCAAATAAATACTCAAGTAAAAGTAAAAAAGTACTTGGAGAAAATGTTATTTCAGTACTGCAAGTGTTGTGTAACTGTTTGAGGTAAAAGTCTGATTTAACAATTGTAATAATGTGAAAAATCCTAATATTTCCAAAGAAAATACCATAAAAATGAATTAAAAATATATATTTCTAAAGAAAAATGGGCATGAAACACAAACTTCATATGTTTTAGGTCGATATGAAGCTTTTGTAACTTTAAAATCTTCTCACAGTGGCACCAGTAGCTACTTGAGTAAATGTACAGTATTAAATGTATTACCCACCTCTGCTTGTGAGCTAATCGATACTGCAAATCATTTGTTAGTATTTCGGGAAAAATACTCTAGCCATTATTATGGTTTAAGATACTGTATTTGGGGCAAAATATTCTATGGTTGCTGTAACCCTTGTAGCACCTAGTAAATATTTAGAAAGGAAGTACAGCGGAGTAATTAGCCTTATGAGATTCGGTTCAATGTTTGGTGACATTAGCGAAAACATCCAATATGATGGTGGCGTTTTTGTCACATGACTGAAACCAACCAATCCAATTTGTACAGAAGTTGTGCTGGATTCTGGTGAAGTGTAGTAAAGCTTATTAGAACAAAATGTGTAACAACAGACAATTATGTAAAGCCTATGATTGTTTAATTGTTATAGAATATTGATTATACTGAGACCTGTGGTATGCTATTACTAGATGCCTTTACAGCCTTTGAGCACACGCTTATGTGATTAATCAGATGATGAAATTTATTAAACCTAAACATTATGAGACTATTCTGTCTAATAAGTCAAAAAGGTTGATCTATTGGCTCTCTGAAAATAGACCATAACCAGATTGCAAGAATCCAGAACATGACATTCACAAGGGCTACACAACTCATTCAATAGTTCAAAGCTATTTTGCATTTTGTCACTGATAAGCACAACAGGGAAAGGCAATACCAACCTGAATTGAGACCTCACATTATAATAGTTTTATAAGAACACAATAAATAGTAAAATTGACTGAGTGGGTGAATGTAAAAGCACACGAAGAATGATATTACTTTGTATCTTTAACACGTGGCGAATCTGTGCCGCTATAAAGAGATTAGCAGCCACTTTATTATTATTATTATTAGGATAGAACAAGGCCTGGGCTAACTTTGAAGCTTCAGTGTCACTCTTGGGACAGTTTTGGCAGAGTAACTTCAGCGTATAGTCACAAATTCAGCGACATATTTGTGGGCATAGGGGGGCTCCCCTGTCCCTCTGCTGACTGCGCTTCTTCCGCATTGCTCAGCTAAAAACAGAAGCAGCCAAGAAGCCCCCACCAACACCTTTAGTTTCTTTTTTAACTTGACGTCCACTTTGCCAAACGTTTACAGCACTTGGTGGCGGGGGGCTCGCGTTAGTAACGTGACTAAAGCGTATGTGTGGGGTAGGTTGATGTCCCCCCCCACCCCCGAGGAGGTGAAACTTTAGTAGCAAAAAAAAGGGAGCATGCTAACTCGACAGTCCACGCCCTCGGTGTGTGTACACTGAGCAGCGCTACAGTAAAAATGCATATCACGGCTCGCTTTACAAGGCCGAACAAATGAGAAATACCTTGAAGGACTCTGAAGTTTTCACGTAAAAGGCGCGACGCGAAGACAGGGAGGCGATCTGCGCTTCAGCACGCGACGACTCCGGGGAGAGGAGGGGGGTAAAGTCCAGCCACTTCGCTTTCAAAGAATCAGAGGGATCTCTAGCAAAAATCCCACCAAATTTGTGTGTGGAAAAACTTTCTTGGTCCAAAAAAATAGTGGGAGCAGAAAAAAAAAAAAAAAAGGGAGAGACGTGCGAGAGGCGTGACGTCAGCGGGAGAGTTCAGAGGTTTGCCCATGTAAGGCAGCGGGCCAGCGGTGTCTCCAGCCAAACCCGAGCCAAACCGGGCCAGAAGCAGCCGAAAACAGAGCCCATGGCCCGGCCCCACGACCAGGGGAGTCACTGCCCTTCTCCACATATAAGGATGGAGGTGTGTGTGTGGGGGGAGTGAAGGAAAGGGAAAGCGTGGTGGTTGTATTTCCCCTGCTTTTCTTGAGGAAAAAAACGTGAAAATAGCGGGAAAAATGAGACGTAAAGAGGAAAACGCAGCAAAAAAAAAAAAAGCATTGAAAGAGTCACAAAAACGCAACAAAACAGGTGACAAAAATGGATGAAAAAGCGGCATAACCGGCAACTAAAGTGCAACAAAACAATAATGCGACAAACACACAGCAAAACAGGCGATGAAAATGTGAATATAAAGCAACAAAAATGTGACAACAAAGCACAAGAAATATGACACACAAAGCAGCGACAATGCAAAGAAAAGTCTTTGATAAGTTTTGTAGGTCTTAGCTTTCAAATGAGGCGTTACACTGGCTGTGCACTCTAGTCGAGAAGTTTTTAGATTTGGGTAAAGCCAAACAAGAGAAAATGTGCTTGGTTAAGGGTTAAGAGGTTAAACATGACATATTGCAGGCTACGTACATTATAATATTATAAGAGGTGCACATATAAAGGATTTTGTTTTAGGGCAAAAATAAATAAATACTTTGTGAAACTGTCACACAGAAGGGAAAGGGGGGGGGGGGGGAACACGAGGATAAAACGCAAATAGGCTCAATAAAAAAGACCTGCTATTGTGTGCAAGGAAGGTCTGATTAGTTGTGAAATGGTTCAATTTTAGTTTTCAAGTGCAGCAGCAGCCATTATCACAAAGATTCCTTTCAACTGGCCGGCCTCTTACTGTCAGTGAATAGCCCATTTCTGTGTTGTTGGGGACATGTATTTGAGAGGTTTATAGTTTCATTTTATTTCATTTTTGAAGGGCATGGAATAGCCAATAAATGGGCTAAAAACCAACAGTGACTGTCTAGTAGCCTATATGCCTCTATATACAGTGTGGATTGAAATGCTCGTCAGGCCCTGAAGAGGATCCTTGTTTTGGATCAAAAGTGAGAGATCAGACTTACTTTGATTCAGGGTTCAGAGTCGGGGCAGACAGTGACAGGAGCTCTACTCTTCAACTGCTGTCATAGAAAGTGTAACATACTGTTCATATACAACAGTATGATGTGGTGGGTTCAAACCACTGCTCTGGGCCCCGCTGCTGTCTGTAATGTGATGAAGGTTTATGATGCATGATTTGATCCAATGTTTCACTTAAGGCAGCCAGGTCCAAAGTAGGCTATATCTATGTGACCACGTGTTTTATGATCCATTAAACCTATTGCTCTCGAGCAGAAATAACATATTTAAGGTAAATATGGTTTTTAATATTCAATGCAAATGAGAATGTAGATTAAATGGATAGAGACAGATAACATTGCCTAAACATGGAAACAGACATGAACAATTTACCTGGTAATTTGTTTAATAATGATAATAATAATAATAATAAGAAGAAGAAGAAGAAGAAGAAGAAGAAGAAGAAGAAGAAGAAGAAGAAGAAGAAGAAGAAGAAGAAGAAGAAGAAGAAGAAGAAGAAGAAGAAGAGTTTCTTACACTTGTATTGTGATTTACAAGCCTGTGTTAGCAAGTTTCTCAAAGCGCTACACTGTAGTCATTATTCATTCACGCCATACTCGGTGGTGGTGAGCTATAGCCACTAGTAAGCTTTTTTGTTTTCATTTAACCTCCCTCTAGCCCTCAGTCCTTTCCCATGATCTCGCTGGTTCAGACTACCGAGGGGCGGCACTGTCTGCGAGGCAAAACAAAAGTTGTTCCAAGTGATCCATTTAACAGATCACAAGGGCTAGATTAAAAATCATGAGAACTGTTATATTTATGGCCTCCTCGGTCACAAGATTTCACAGCTGGAATCAGAGTTTGCTCATGTCAGATATGTCCTAGATTTAGAAATGTACTGTAGGCCTATTTTTTTCACAGTAGATATCTTATACTGTATAATATACCGCATAATTGGAAAATATAATAATAATGATATATAGAACTAGCAAATAAAAGTTGCTCAATTCACGATAATACTCGAGGGGCATGTATCAGAAAGTTATTTTACTTAATTTCACAGGCTTCATATGTTCCACTTTTGATTTAATTTATTTCTTATTATTAAAAAGGATCTAACAGTACAATAACTAAACCTGCAGATGGATGCTCTACTAACATAAGCATTCGCCCATAAGGTGTGAGCCTGCGCATGCTGCAGTTGTAATGTTGTGTTCACTGTCTGTCTTTGAGATCACAATGAGAAGAAGTAGAGCGGCGGAGGTTAAGGTGGTGCAGCAGTCGGTTCAGCTCTGACCAATGACCAACATAGGTTGTGTTCATGTGACATTGCAACATTCTAAAGAGGCAATAATTTAAAATTGAGGTGGAGAGCAGCCATTTTTCACACGTCTCTGCAGCAGGTTGTTGTCGCAACGTGCCTCAAAGCAACCACCATCATTCTGGTACCAAAGAAGTCATCATCCTCCTGCTTTAATGACTACCGCCCAGTAGCACTCACTCCAATTCTTCTAAGGTGCTTTGAGCGGCTCGTCGTGGAACACATCAAGTCTGTTCTCCCACCCATCCTGGACCCATACCAGTTTGCTCAAGGTCAGGACACACTGACAATTTTTATGCATGATTTAGATACAGATCCTCTCGAGTCATGGCTAGTCGAAGGCCGTCGCACAGAGCCGTGTCACGTAGTGTGTGGGGGTCCCAACTGGACTGGCGTTCGAATTATGTAATGTGGGCGGCAGAAAGATTTGACTAGACTCCAGTCGCAGGAAATCAAACATGTTTGATTTTTAAGCCCGATTTTAGACGCACAGGAGAAGAAGTGAGTTATTATAGCGTCCCCAAAGCAAACACAGAGAACGCGGCGACCAATGACAGAGTGAAATACAGACAGAAAAACACTGCAGTTCCTCCTCCCTTTTCATTTCTCTCTCATAAGAGCGACAGTGAGCCCCATGCAAAACAGCACAACTTTATATCACCAAACGTTCACGAGAACCTTTTCCAGCTACATTTCAACCGCAAACAGAGTTTAGCGGTGGCACTTACCGAGTTTGGAGTCGAACTATTCCGCTACTTTTCTCCGCTAGCTTCTCTCTGCTGTGTCCACTGTGTCCTCCGTCTCGGGGCTGAGGTCCTTCTCCTTTTCGTATTAAGTCCACCGGAAATACTTCCGCTTCTTCGTATCACTGACTTTTATTTCTATTTGACAGAACTATAGACAAGTTGAAGGCTCGTAGCCTGTAGCATTGAACTGTGTTGTTGTGACAGTGTGATCACATGACACTGTTGACCAGTCGGGGCACACACGTGTTTCCCACACTCACAAAAAGAGGCCTGTCTTTGAAGCCAGAGGAGAAATGAAGTTGGAGAGTGGACAGAGCTGTGTTATACTACATCAGCTGTTTGACAGACTTGTGTAGTGTGTCCTCTCTTACGATTCTCAGTCGATATGTGTGAACCCAGAGTCGTTCTATAATTGCGCTAAATCCAGTCGTGTAGTATGGCCCCCCATTCTTTATAAAATCTTTGAAAACTGGAAAAATCATGTAGTATGTGCTGATCTTTATCAGTCCAATCACTCAACTGAAGATGCCATCTCCACTGTGCTTGATACAGCCCTCACTCACTTGAAACAAAGGACTCCTACGTTACAATGCTGTTATTAGACTTTAGCCCAGCATTCAACACTCTAATCCCATAGCAGCTAAACTGCTCACGTCATCACATCACTGTGCAATTGGCTGCTGGACTTTCTGATGGGGAGACCACAGGCTGTACGTGTTGGCGGCAAGTCCTCCAGAACCATCAAACTGAACATGGGGGCTCCCCAAGGCAGTGTGCTGAGCCCACTCCTGTTTAATCTGCTGACCCATGACTGCACTCCAAAGTATACGACTCAAACCTCTTCATCAAGTTTGCAGACGACACAACAGTGGTGGGTCTCATCAGCAACAGAGATCAATCAATCAATCTTTATTTATAGAGCACTTTTCATACACAGGTGCATCACAAAGTGCTTGACATTTAAAAAGACATTAAAAACATTCTTGCCTGTCAAACCCTCCCACCCTCCAAATATATACAGTTATCACAATACACACACACACCTACACCCCCTACCCTTTACTCTACACACACTCACACTCATAAATAGAATCAAAATCAAGTACATAAGGCTGGGTACAGATGACCAAGGTCCCCGGGCTCCCCGGGAACAGCAGACCAGCCGCGGCCAACCCGGGCACCGACGCAAGGGTCCCCATAGGAGGCGCGGCAGAGACACCACACCTCCACCTGGGCACCCACAGGACAGCACCCACACAGCCACAGCCAGTCACTGCTCCCAAGGCAGCGGGCTCCTTCAGAGGAAACACTGGAGATTCTAAAAATATAAGAAGCAGTATAAAAACATTGATTAAAAAGTTTAAAAACAAAGTAAAAATCTGTAGGAAACTAGAAATAAATATCAAAATATCAATAAATATCAAGTTATCAAGGCTAATAAATAGATAAATAAATAAATGGGACTACAATAAATAAACAGATATCAGCTAAAAGCTAAGCTAAAAAGGTGGGTCTTGAGCCTGCTCTTAAAAATCTGAACATTCTCTGCGGTTCTGAGCTCCTGCGGTAGGTCGTTCCAGAGGCGAGGGCCATAATATTGAATATATTTTTGTTGACTTTAGGAATAACAAGGAGAAGCCTACTGGAGGAGCAAAGGGGTTCATAAGGTAAAAGCAGTTCTGAAAGATAAGAAGGACCAAGACCATAAATACATTTAAAAAGCATTAAAAGAACTTTAAAATCGATCCTGAAACACACGGGGAGTCAATGCAGAGACTCTAAAACCGGTGTAATGTGGCCGGTTTTAGGTCGTGTCCTGGTCTTTGTCAGGACACGAGCTGCTGAATTTTGTAAAAGTTGTAAACCTGAGATACTCTTTTTGGGAAGACCAGAAAGCAGGGCATTACAGTAGTAGTCGATACGACTGGTGATAAAAGCATGCATTAGCGTCTCTGTGTTGGCCCGAGAGCGAATGGGGCGGACTCTGGCTATGTTCTTTAGATGGTAAAAACCTATCTTTGTGATATTCTTAATGTGTGGAATTAAAGTCAGCTCAGAGTCAAAAATCACGCCCAGATTCTTCACCTGTGAGGAAGGATTAAAAGACAGTGACTGTAGTTTGGGTAAAAGTTTCTCTCTCTGGGCCTCAGGACCGATGACTAAAACTTCAGTTTTGTCCTGGTTAAGCTGGAGAAAGTTTTCTGCCATCCAGGATTTGATATCTAAGATAAAGAGTTAGAAAATTGGCCTGGTGTCATCAGGAGACATGGAGATGTACAACTGTGTATCATCAGCGTAACTATCAAAGTTGACTCCATATCTCCTGATGACATCACCAAGAGGGAGCATATACAGGTTAAAAAGCACTGGGCCTAAATCGAACCCTGGGGCACGCCACATGTAATTTTATGGACCTTAGAGGAGCAGGTATCCACACTTACCATGAATGGACAGCACCAGAGAGGCCGATATGTTTTAAACGAGTTAAAAGAATAGTGTGGTTGACTGTATCAAAGGCAGCGCTCAGATCCAATAGAACCAACACTGTCAACTTTTGTGAATCATAAGTTAATCTAAAATCTAATATCCTTAAAAGGGCTGTCTCGGTGCTGTGGTTTACCCTAAAGCCAGACTGGAATTTCTCAAGGACAATGGCCCTCATTTATCAACATTGCGTAAAAAAATGGTGTATGCATAGTGTATTTGCGATATACGCCAGAGGCGTGACATTTATGAACGTGTGCTTTCTGCTCAGATCTTAATGTACGCAAGAGCATCTGATGGTAAATTCCACAAAGAAATCCTAGTGTCATTTGAATGAAACGCCCCAAAATATTCATGTATGAGGAGGCCTCACCCATGGGTTTTACGGCACGCACGCACAAAACACGGCGAAAAAGAACATTTCTCCAACCAGGAAATGATAAATAGTTGTTTTTAACATGAGGATGAGGAAGATTAAAAAATCTGTCAGTAACCCACATTAACCTTATCATTCAGGGCCTCCAGGAAGGAGACTGCAAAGTTCTAGTCGACTGAAGAACAGTTTCATACACCAGCTGGTCAGGAAGCTGAGCTCCCTCCCTACCCTGCCCTCCCTTGGCTTCCACCCCTTACTCCCCACCCGCCACTCCACACCAAGGACTTGAGAGACTGATCATTTGAATGATCATTTCGATTCATAAATAATAATAAAATCTTTGAATATGAATTGAATATGAAAAATCCCATACTGGTAACTGTCAAAATGCTAATTTCTAGTCTTAGTTTATTGCTAATTTTTCTATAATTCCTGGGCCAATTCATATAAAACAAAAACTGTCACAAAGTTCAAAGTCATTTCTTCCAGCACATATGAACTATGGTTTAATTATTTCCTCATAAAGGCGCCCAAAAGTGGTGATAATATTCAAAAACATGAGCGTGATGTTGGCCAGTAGAAAGGACTTTTAGCCATAAGAATAATGTGACAGGTTTGTGAAAACAATAACTATCAAATAATGATCAGGGAAAACATTTGGACATTTTCTGATTCTCTTCCTAGAGTTGTAATGGCAACTGCCCTCCAACTAAAATACATTTCTACAATATGAACGTAACATATGTGCATAGTGTTGTTTGGCATGACTCCTCGTCCATCTTGCCTGTTTGCAAACATCTAAATACAGTATATTACAGAAGCTTTTATGAATACAACAAATCAAGGTGTTTGCAAAATATTAGTCCAGTGCTCCAGTCTCTGCACTGGCTTCCTGTCACTTAGAAAACAGAATTTAAAACAGCTCTGCTTGTATGAAGTGTCTTCAGGCCCTGAAAACTTCAGGGAGGGGTCTCCTGGTAGTTCTCTGAATCTGAATCTGAGGCTGCGTTTCAGTTTTATGCAGTTAAAATCTGGAACAGTCTTCATGAGGATGTGAGACAGGCCTCGATGTTCAAATCAAACGTTTTTTACCCGTGCATTTGACAATGGAAAGTATTTTATCTGCACTCTTTGGTTTTACTGTAATTAATTAATTACATTTTATATTGATGTGTAATGGATTGATTTCTTCTGCCTTCTTGTAATTGTATAACTGTGAAGGACTTTGAATTACCTTGTGTATGAATTGTGCTCTGCAAATAAACCTTGCCTTCCAAACTGGAAATAGGTCTAACCACCTATGACAATAAGACAGTTTCTTTTGTTTGCTTTTTATCCTTTATATAAACAGGAAATTCCCTTTGAGATTTCACCACCTTTTTAGGCGCGCCCTGGCCCTAAAAAGATGTCTACGTCTTTATGTGGTCGGAGAAATCATAGCACCAGGAAGAAAACTACACGCAGACAAGGAGAGAACATGGAAAGTTCTCTGCAAGGCACCACCTGGCCTGGAAATAGGACCTGGGACCTTCTTGTGGGGATGTAAGAGCACCATCCAAACTGAGAGTCTTGAGTGTTGAGAATAATGTCAATAATGTCAGGTCGATTCGTATTTGTATACTGTATACACACAATTGCATTCTTTGATCCTTATTTATGTATCATATAATGCCTGTCTGATGTTTGATGCGCGAGTGAGTGATTGGTGATCATTGGACTTGTTTGGGCTTGGTGGAATCAATAATGTAGTTCAAGGACTACAGTGCTCTGCTTCATTCCCTGGGCACATCGCATTAGTGTAAACACAGAGTGACGCAGACTGAAGTGATCATAACAGCAGATGATGTTGGTCTAAAGGGTGACAGTGTGTTCCTTATAGGTTCATGTTAGGGCCATGTGAATCTGCTGGTGCATGCTCTGTTAGATCTAGTGAAGTTTTAGTGGCTTGAGCTTCAGTAATTTCATGAAGATATTGCATACTCTATGTTTTAACTTGTGCCAAACTATGTCACAGTGATCAACTATAGATTATTATTTATTAAATCAAAAGTATCCATTCATCTTGTTGTGGTTAAAGGCATACTGGATAACATTTTGGATTACACTTTTCTCCAGCAATACAAAACATGCTCCTAATGACCAGCATGACTCAGAAAATGCTACTATTTCTGTTGTGGGTAATCAAATAGTCGATTTGTTCTTAGTCATATTTTTAAAAGTAATGTTTTGGCTGACTGAAAGTGAACTAAAACTAAATGAAAAGTTGTTTATGAGACTAAAACTATGACTAAATCAAAATAAAAAGAGACTAGAGTGATCGAAACTTCCAATTTGAAAAGAGCCACATATCAATTCACTGCCCTGGGCTTTGTTCATGTGGGAGAAGCTCCATGAAGTAGAGGACCTTGATTAGATATGATCATAATCAATGTTTTAAATGTAAAGTTGACTCCATTAATCTTAGAGTTAGTCGACTAAATTTACATGCAATTTTAGTCGACTAAAACTAGACTAAAATTGAAGAGCGTTATTAAATCTTGATTAAAATTGAATGACATTTTCGTCAAAGACAAAGACAAAAAGTAATTAAAAGAATTAACACTGCTATCCCATTTCAATCTCATATTTGGCTGCATTTAGTCAACATCTCCATGGAGACGTCCCACAGCAAACACTCATTGTTGCGCGCCATTGCTCTTTTCGCCAGACCTTTATCTTGATTTCATACCTGACGAAATCAACATAAAGGTCTGGCTATAACCTTAACCCTAAGACTAAAGGAGAGTTACGGGTTTGAAGGATTCACCGATAGGAAAGTCATATTGAAATTTTACTATCTCATTTTCCACTATATCATCATCCACTGTGCACCTAACCTCAGCTACGTAAAGCAAATGACTGCTTTGCATGTTTCTGATTCATGCAAATGTTTTAACTGCTGTGTGTCATATTTCAATGTTTTATCAGCTTTCATTGCAAGCCAGAGTTTTTGTCACGTAGTTAAAATGACTTGAATATGTGTCTTTATTGGAGTTGTTCTGTTTGTAAAGAGCCGCAACCAAATTGTATGTGTTTACTGTTAGATATTGGATATAAGAATATATTATACGCAGCAATGTCCATAAAGAGATACAATGGCCAGAATATAAAGTGTGGCAATTGGGTTATATGTGTAACCGGGTGGATTCAGGGGCCCCTTGCTTAGGTGCCCAATTTTAACCTTTAACTTCCGTTACAAATACAAAGAACACAGGTAAGTGTGGGTTGTTGTGTGGTCAAAACAGAGACAGAGGCCCAACTTAAGTTTAAGGTTATTTATTATTTCCAGAATACATTAGTTTATTTTACTTAATCTAATTTTAAAATGGTACAATAGACCCAAATAAAAACAGTAGCAAACCATGCAGTCTATAAACAAAGCAAACACACTTTAGCATGCAGCATTAACATAATTACAGTTGCATTAGTAAATTAAATAATTACCCTGCTAGCTGGCACACCGGTACATTTTACATGTCTTTAGGCTGACACAGCCCCGTTCACAAGGACACCGGGTGGATTGACTCCATAGCCACACTAACAAGCACAGGCAGATGCAGCTACCATGTAGGCTCCACTGCAACTAAAAGCATTCAGTCTGTAACATGTACGCACAGCGTGCACAAACACTACAAAGGGCAGAGCATCTTACTAGAAGGACAGGACCGCAGATTGTGCAGCAGCGAGCAGTCACCTGTGTTACCTGGTGGTGCTTTTTAAACACAAATGCCAGGTGGAAGCTTGACGCTAACCCCGCCCACCACAGCTACGGCAACACCACAGGGACACCAAACCCTGCCCTACTACATATGGGTGAATGAGTAAGTAAGTAATGTTTAGGTCATGACCAGCATGACCTAAACATTACTTGGAGGTAGGGGAAACCATAGCACCTGGAGGAAACCTGGCTGGCTGCCTTCAGAGCTCCTCTGATCCTCTAAAACAGAGTCAGTGTCCATGTGTCAGAGCGTGGCATCCTGCACTGGTCAGCTCCACCTTCCTCTTCATAACAGTCTTTCACCATCCTCTGATCTTAGCAGTTTTTCTGTTTTATTCTCCAGTGAACGTCCATTAGCCGGAAAACTAGAGATAAAAGGCAGGTGTGGCTTAGCTGTGAGGCTTGCCCAGATACCTCCTCATTTGTCCCTTCTTTGTTTCCTGTTGCGCCTCCACTGTCCTGCAGGTGTGGGGGCTCTTGGTGCCTCGTCAGTGTTGCAGAAGAAGAAATTACATTACACTGTAGCATCAGAATACTTTTACTGCATGTGAACAATAGTTTGAATTCAAGATACAGTATGTTAAGTGTAGTTTTTCCATTTTCTGGTTAAGACATGGGCAATCTTGGTCAATCTCAATAATCGTCAGGTTTACAGCGATTTCTTTGGCAGAAACAGCACCTAGTTTTGGACGAGACAATAGAAGAGTTTTGTGCGTTAAATGACACTGGAGGAAAGCATTTGTTTTTGCTTGAGCTGAGGTTTGTATAAAAGACATGTCTAAGTTCAGATTGTCAGCAAAGAATCGACAATCTTTCGACAATCCTTACCTTGTCAGGACTGATTACGTTGTGCTTCGAGCTGCAAATTGTCCTTGTTTGTTGCACAGTGCATGAAGAAGATCGAGCTCCCTGATAAAGCGCAGCGATCGGAGCTATTTTAGTGCCTTGCCCGCGCATTCTTTGCATCTACATGTTCCCAGGCAGACTCCCGAAAAGGTAATCTTATTTGTAACGTGTGACAGCTTATTCGCGGCGAATGCACACTTGGAGTTTTTTTATTTATTTTTGGAAATGGACCCGCTGGTGGTTTTCGTAAAGCCGATTTCAAAAAGATGCCCTGTAACATTTCTGAGGCGACAGTTTGCGATCGCCTGTGAACTTGACTTATCAATCACACACCAATTAGCACGCGCGGCGAGGGGAAGTCAACAGAGCTTTGAAGTGGGGCAGTGAACGTACTTTTGCATGTTATTGATATAAACGGGGCTACGCTTATCTGCACCGGCTGAACCAAAGCGCTGGAGAGGGTCCACTACGACAAATTAAAGCGAAAGAAGCAACTTTTGATTAAAAGTAAATTCAATCATCTTTTACAACAGTTTGTGGTGCATCAACAATATGTCTTTCAATTCACGGTTGCAAAGATGTCCGATGATATGAACACAAGTAGTAATTGTCCAGAATGTTTGTTGCCTTGCCTATGTGTATGGCTGGGTATACAGTACGGAAAAATTAAAGTATCAAAAGCAGGAACTGAAAAGAAATATAAAATCTTTATATTCAGGTTTTGATCCTGTTGGTCATCAGAATTTAAAAGAAAAAAAAGTAAAACATTTGGAAATAAAAAATTAATAATAATTGGGGGAACGTTTTTGAAAATTTGGGGGGGAAAAGTGGAAAAAACTGAGGAAATGTAGGGAAAGAAATTGGAAAAAATATGACAAATTTTGGGGAAAAACATGAAAAAATGTGTACAAATGTTTGTTCTGTCCTTTTGTAGTTAAGGGAAGTTTCTTGGTTGTTGATACAATGATACAAATGTAAAATATATTAAATGGAAGAAAAATGAATCAATTAATATTATTTATCTGTTTTATAGTTCTATATGACAAATATTTTAGTATAGGTATCAAAACAGTATCGTTCAGGTATCGATATCGAAAACCAAGTATCGTTAAAGAACCGGTATCGAACATTTTTTTAATCAATGGACCCAGCCCTAACAGCTCCAAGACAATAAAAAGCTGGAGACTGTATAATACACCAACTACTTGATTTGCCATGAACTGCTTCTCTAAATTTTCAGGTATTCCTTTATTTGAAAAGACAGTCCTTCATTACCTACAAAATCAGCTTATAAAGTGCCGGCTATAAAGAGGGTGTCTCACAAAAGGCTTTAAGCTTGAACATAATTGCAAAATCTATGGCTTGCCCTGAAATGTTCTGATATGTGATTCACCAAGGAACTTAAAGTCATTTTATGTAAGTTTTCACGCTCTCCAGTTGCAGCTTCATATTACAACACAGGAATATCATGTTAACTGAACAGCATGGTGCCTACAAGTGTAATAATATGGTCATAATAGCTATGCCAATAAGAACACAGCTCTAACCAGGTATTAAACTGTAAATGAGCATGAGTACGGCTATATCATTAAACGATACCAGTATATCGGAAAAAAGTTTAGGTCTTACTGGTATCGAAAAAATGAAAGTATCGGAAGCAGGTAGATCCAAGTTTTGATGCTGTTGGTCCAGGTTTTCCCACCATTTCCCCCCCATTTTTTGCCCAATATTTGCCCCATTTATCTTATTTTTGCCACAATTTCTCCCAATTTTCCTCCATGTTGCCCAAAATTATTCCCAATTTTGCCACACACATTGTAACTTTGCATATCTTCCACACATTATTGTTCTGTTTTCTGGTTCTAGATGCCACATATTTTAGTATAGGTATCGGAAAAAGTATCGTTCAAGTATCGGTATCGAAAACCAAGTATTATTAAAGTACTGGTAAAATAAAAATATAAACAGTACCCAGCCCAAACCAGGAGACATGATTTGTATTTTCTATGTAATAATATAGAAACAGGGCTGCAACCCATTGTTATCTATACTTTGTTTTGCACATTTACCTTCTTTGATTGTGCATTTCTTTACTGTCTGCACCCCAGTGAGTTTTCTTAAGAGCTGCTGTGATGAGTGATTTTCCTCAATGTGAGATCAATGAAGTCTTATCTTATCTCATCTTATTAAAAACACACACGCACACACAAAAAACAACAACAACAAAATATTTTGGGGCCTCATTTCCGTCATTTCACGCAGCCATCGCTTTCAATATATGGGACTGTATAAATATAAACTTCTGTCACGTTTCTGTGTCACTTGTTGTCGGAAATCCTGTTGTATTTGTTTGCTCCCCCACACCACTTCCTCTCGAGAAGGTAAACCTCAGGTCTGAAGAACGCAGCTGCAGGTCACATGAGCGCTTCCCATCCCCGCGCTTAAAAGGATCATATTTAATTAGACCATCTTTTTAGTATTTTTAACATGAATATTATAACAACATATTTGGGAAACAAACATATTTGTTGTAAACCAGCAACGACCAACGTGATTTTTGATGTGAAAATCCGTCTTTAGGATTAGAAATGTTTATTCAATAGTTGATTCTTTCCCAGTGAGAGAAACATAAGAAAGGTTTTATGGGAGAATGGAAAAAGTGTTAACCACTAAGACCAAGTTTTGCTAAAACATAGTTAACACGATTATATTTAAGATTTTTCTAAAGATTGCACCCAGCTTTCTTTAGTTTGGCCATTTTTGTGATGTTTATAGTTTCACTTCCTTATTGGACACTAACAGGAAGTGACATAGGACAAAGTAAACAATTTTAAACTGTTGCCATGCAACCATGTTAAGTCAATAGGAAGCGTCGTTCCGCTTTCCAACCCAGTTACGCCATGATCCCGCCCCTCACATTGTTCTAACTCTAACCAAATCCTTTTTCCTAACCCTAACCTTAACCGTAACCCTAACCTTAAACATTTGTGAAACGACAATATTAATAAAGCCAACTGAAAAAGCAGCATTTGGAATGACAACCAATCAGAATTCACGGGGGCGTGGCTTACGGCTTAACTCGGTTGGAAATCAGAATGAGGCCAATGGCGTATGAGTCAAACTGCTATGGACCGTTACCTTCTTCTATGTCACTTCCTGCCAGCAGCTTAAAAATTCAAATAAAAATAACTTTTCTGCCCAACATTTCTTCATTAAAATTGCTGCTTCACTGAAATAAAATGATAATTATGCAACTGATGTTATCCTTCTAAATAAGTCCTATTTTCAAAAGCATTAAAACCTGTCATATGCACAAGCACCTCTTTGTCATTGCAAGATGAGACTAATACCTTGGCAGAGGTCAATAGTTTTTACAATAGTTTACTTTAAGCCTTAGGACAGTTGCATAGTTGTTATAATAAGTGCTTGGATTTGTTTGTATTTGCCATGCAGAGAAATAACCCGGGGCCCCAAGCTGCAAGTCAGTGGGCAACTACTGTGCAACTCCATCTTCACATCTCGAGTTTGGGGTTTATATTGCTTTAAACAACCGTTACAGCCAGGCCTCTTAAACTGCTGCAGTTGGCCATTAATCTTCCCTTCCCCGCGCTCGGTTTTGATAAGTTGTAACCACAAGGTGATGAAGTGTCAAACTTCATCACCTTTCCAGCTATCCACCTTATTCCTACGCCCCATGAGCCTTTGCGTGAAAGATGGGGGATTTCCGGTATGACCGGGGCCGCTGTTTGTTTGCATGGAGACCGTTCGCTCTAATCCACTTTTTATGAGCTTTAGAGGTGTAGACTATGTGGGAACACGAGCTGTCAAAGCTGAGACCAAACTACGAGCCGTGATTAGCTGCTCACAATAAACTTATGACTGAAAATCGCTCCGTCGAAGAGTTTTTTGACCTGTGGGCATGTTGGCCAAGTTGTCTCCACTCAACTATTTCTAATTCTGCGATCTTTCACGAAGACTTTATTCAGATGTGGTACTTTAGGCTTAGAGAATGGACTGTCAGCATGAAACCAGTCTTTTTGTTTCGTGTTGATTGGTCAAATATCCGTGGAGTTCTGCACATTTGCCATATAGCCATATAGCTGTTAGCTACTGTATATGGCCTATGAACATGGCATCGGTTATTTTGTAGCAATGCTTCTTGTTCTGTCCCTATCAAATAAACATATAAATACAATTTTCAGATTAAACTGAGCTAAAGTCTGTTTACGAAGCCTCGTTACATACAGTACGCCGCATTGATGCAGAAAAAGGCCATGTCTGTAGTTTAATTAGGTAAAAGGTTTTGCACAAAAAACAACCAGAAAATAGTTGGAATGACCCAGTTCAGCTTGTGTCGCCTCACGGGGCTCGGTTCATATCCCTCGTACAGTGTGAGCAGGTCAGTCAGTCGTGTGTTAACCATGTTTGTTTACCTCTGTGGGCTAAGGCTTTCTTCGTAAATTTATGTGAATCAGTAGCATTGAGCATGTTCAAAATCGCCCCAAACATGTCACAGTTTAAGCCCAATGTTAGCATGTCCCAAACACTGCATGTTCCAGAGCCACACATGTTACTTTCTCTGTTTTTTTTAATTCAACCGCGAACAATGAAACGTGTTCCAGAGCTGCGCGAGGACATCTTTTCAAATGTTACGGAGGCCGATCGTTTAGAGAATCATCTTAAAATGTGGAGATAACTCGCCGTGGAAACCATTGTAAACCAATGGCTCAGAGCTACCTCCAGCATCTCACCGGAAATTCTCCCCATCCTCATTTCTACATGAGCGACCCCAGGAATAAGGTGGATAAGAAAACCACTCTACCACCTGAGCCACTGTGTTGTTGTGTCACGGGGCAAGGCTAGAAACGGGCACAAAAAGAGTTGCAAAAAGCTTTATAAACATAAAAAGACAGCATTGTTTGTGTTTAGGTATACCATTGTCAGACTGCTTTTTGGTCAGGAGTGCTTTGCTCCAAAAAAAAACAAAAAAAAACACAACACTAAGATCTTTGCGGCGTGTCTGGGAACCGTGTATTCTGTGTTAATTAGAGCCGAGATAGCACAGATTAGTCTTCAAGCACAGCCACATTACAGAGAGACATGCCAAATAAGGGGGAAACTGAAGCGGGAGACAGGCAGACGCGCTACAAAAACAATGTCCCAAAGCTACTAATCAAACAACTCCCCATCTAGATCTCGCCCTCCGATTACACAAATGAATTCTAATTCCTATGTTTTAGCATGTAAATATGTATTAAAGTGGCAGACAGAGCCAATCCCCGCCTAAAGCTACGGATTTTAAACTCGAGCAGGAGTGATCTACTTTGAGGCTGAATTTAAAACAGCGGGATATTGTTGTTGCATCCTCAGATCGTTTTTTTTTTTTAAAGGGATTGCCGTTTAGTGTTTGATTTTTCAATGAACATTATCGACTTGTGATTAAAAAAAAGGATGCGCTGGTTTGTGTAATGCAAAAACGTGACTGTGTGTGTATCAGTCCAAAACAGCCACGACAGTCAATCCAGTCATTTCAAGCTGCAGGAGAAATGTAGGAATATTTCAAACAGGTCTATCACTAGTGTAGTTAATATGGAAACATTTTGATTGGTTTCATCATGTAAAGCATTTCACCTGACCCATTATATTATCTGCTGTCTTGATGTGCACCCAATACATCTGTTGTTGTTGAAGATTCAAGATTAGATTGCAGTAAACGGCCATATAAGATAATTTCAGCGGTGGGTAAGTACTCGGTTACATTAGACGGTAGCACTTTATAATAACTACACCTTATTTAGCATTAATGAATAATGAATTAACACTTAATTCATCATGAACAATTCATTAGTGAAGCGTGACTAACATTTAAAGAGGGGGTATTATGCTTTTTTCAATCACATAGCACCAGTCTATAGCATACTACAATGATGACGTAACCTTCTGTTGGTCTGTATATGCAGTAAATTAAAATAACTGCCTTGAATAAAATTGCTCTCTCAAAATGGCTGTAATGAACGTCTTGAAATAGGCCTCTGTCTCTTTAAGAAGCTTTCCGACACGCCCCCTTCAGCACACTGCTGTGGCATCTAAACAACACTACTGTGCGGGGAGGGGCTCTGCTGAGCTGTGGAGCAGTGGTTGGTGGCTTGGCTGGTGACAAAAGGTCCAGAGGCGTCTCCAGGAGGTGGGGGCGTTCCTAGGAGGACTGAGGCATAGCTACACCTAAAATGGCTGCCGTCTAAGTTTTTACTGATTACTCAAAAATATGTGAATGAGCCAAGGCAACACTCCAGGCATGTCTTTAATGAGGGAATGACATAATAACATGATATAAAGCTTGAAAAAGTCGATTTTACATAATACCCCCCCTTTAATAATTTGTTAACTACTATAAGTGAGTGCTTTAATTGTCATTGTACAACCGTACAACAAAATAATGTTCGGGTGTTAGTCCTGAGCCACTACAACTGAGCCGCTGCCACTGTGGGCCAACCTGACCAGCATGTTTTTGGAGGTAGAGGAAAATGTAGCTTTCTTAGAAAACCTGGCTGACCTTCAGGCCTTCCTCTGATCCTCTGAAACTGTGCACTGCCTCCTGGTTTTGTCCCTGTTTCGGAGCGTGGTGTCCTGCACTGATCAGCTCCACTTCCTCCTTCCTCTTCCTCCTGCGCAGCTCCCTCCGCTCCATAACAGTCTTTCACCATCTTCTGGGAAGAGCTTAGCAGTTAATCTGTTTTATTCTCCAGTGAACGTCCATGATCCCTAACAATAGAAGGCAAGTGTGGCTTAGCTGTGAGTCTTGCCCGGATACCTCGTCGTTTGTCCCTCTTTTGTTTCCTGTAGCGCCTCTTGTGACGCCTCCAATGTGCTGCAGCTGTACCAAGAGAGAGGGAGGTTGCTTCTTATTTATATGTTGCAGAACCCATAATGAATAGTCCTTCACATACTTCACTTATTCATGTTAAGTAATGAACTGTTCATGATGAATTACGTGTTAACTCATCATTTATTAAGGCTAAATAAGGTGTAGTTATTATAAAGTGTTATTTATGAGAAACAATTTTTCGAGTATCATCCTGTACTTTTCTCTCCGAATAATAATGAAGTATCTTTACTCTTACTTGAGTGAAAATATAGTTACTTGTGCCACTCTGAGCAGGACAGCTTCTTGTCGACTGAAAATATCTGCAGTTTGTGTTTTGTCCCCCTTTGTCTTCAGAAATATATTTTTTTATGGTATTTTCTTTGGAAATATTAGGATTTTCACATCATTACAAGTTTTGTTTCTCATAATTTATGTCACAACTGAAACATAATGGGAAAAGAGAAGCAACGGCACACCAGAAGTAGTCTCAGAGATGCAGATGATGAGGAAAATCTTCATGAATCAAAAAACAGCATCGCACACTCAAGCTGATGTCCAATTTTTAATGATGATATGATTCTAGATATAGTTGAGGTCTTTGTCTCAATTTCCTTATCCAGATCATCCAATTCTTTTTTTCCCTTTTTTTTGAGTTGCTCAACCAACAGGGTCATGAGGTCAAAAGAACATTTGTTTAGAATAGCGCACCAACGATCACAAAAATCTTCTGTTCTTTTGCCCAACATAGGTTCTTTTTGCCACCGAAGACCTCGTGGAATTATACCTTGTCGGATGTACTCACTGTAAATGTAACTGAGTTCAACGTTTTGACAGGTACAAAAGTTCATTGGAAAGTTCATTAGGTTAATGAGATAATGTCTCAACTGCAGAGGATCATATCTCTTTGTTGTTCAGCCAACAACAAAGAGATATGATCCTCTGCAGTTGAGACATTCTCTCAACCTAATGAACTTTCCAATGAACTTTTGTACCTGTCAAAACGTTGAACTCAGTTACATTTACAGTGAGTACATCCGACAAGGTATAATTCCACGAGGTCTTCGGTGGCAAAAAGAACCTATGTTGGGCAAAAGAACAGAAGATTGTTGTGATCGTTGGTGCGCTATTATAAACAAATGTTCTTTTGACCTCATGACCCTGTTGGTTGAGCAACTCAAAAAAAAAGAAAAAAAAGAATTGGATGATCTGGATAAGGAAACTGAGACAAAGACCTCAACTATATCTAGAATCATATCATCATTAAAAATTGGACATCAGCTTGAGTGTGCGATGCTGTTTTTTGATTTACAACTGAAACATAAGTCAGACTTTTACACTCAAACAATTACTCAGTGCTCAAGTGGCATTTTCTCCAAGCACTTTTTTACTTTTACTTAAATTTATTTCAAAGTAACATTCAACTTGATTCAATATTTCAACTATGTATCACTGTGGGTTTATTTCTCATTCCTAAACGCACACCTAAATGATGTAAAAGTTGCTTGCACATGTTTTTGTTTTCTAATTCTAATAAAGCCCACCCTCAGCCAATTATTGTCCGATCTAAAAGCCCACAGAGCTTTGGGTTGCCAGATCCTATGGAGAAAAAAAATCACTGGGCAATAACTCTAAATATCTCACATTAAAGGCAATCCAGCTCGGCTTTATTTTTGTAATGCCATTCTAAAACACTAGTTGTGCGTCCCACACAAATAGTGGAATTCGCGCATAAATCTGCACAGTTTAGGCCTGGAGCTTTGTCCATTGGTGCACCCCACCACTGGCCCATAGTTCGTGAGATTTGATTGGCGTAAAGACAGCCTGTAATCTGGTGCCAAGTCTCTGAACGTTCCCTCTGTATTTCTAATTTTCTTCATGACTGGCTCCCAAACGCTGGAAAATAGGTCACTGAATTGTTTAGTCAATATGTTCTCATTATTCTGTTTAAATCATATCAACAAAGCAATGAAGGTTACAGTAAATACATTATTTTTGGTTAGTCATTTCTGTGGAAATGAGTCATAATGAAATCAAGCACTGGCAGAATAAATTTACTATTTGAGTCACAGGGAGTAATTATCATGTTACTCAACTAAAATCCAATGTTACAACCTTGAATAGAAAAAACGGCGACCTCAGAAATATAACGTGAGACTGGCTAACTAAACCAAAGGTCTATCATAGGTAGATATGGAAAAACAAATTGGAAATCTTTTAATTATCTGCTTTAATTACAGATTTCCACAGATACATTTACTAAAATATAAGACAGAGGCAGTAGCCTTGACAAACCAATCAATGTTGGTGGCGGTGTTCACTGTGTTTACAAACTTAAGCCCTTCAATGTCTGGCAACAAACAAGCTGGACGTCTGTGCACTTACACAGGATATTTAACAACACAGTATTTTCATAAAAAAAAAAAAAGTTTTATGTGGCCAGTCCTGTATTTTTGTGCTTGACCTTGACATGTTTCGGCTGTACTCTTCTGCATTCCTCAAAAGTACCATACGAGGTTGCTGAGATCACGCTCGCTCCCAGACTACATATCTTTGAAAAATCTTTGAAAAAGCATGCAGTTTGGCAGGCCAGGCAAGATCAGGGGTAGGAGGGCCAATTTTCTTCATCGTCAAAAGACCAAGGGCTGAATCTGCCTAATTTTAGCCCAACATTTCTTCAAATGCTAGTTTGTTGTTTAGTATGTGACCTAATTGTTGGGTGTTCTGTTTGGAAATAATTGAAAGCATTTTTCACTTAGTACTTTAACTCTAAAAATGTTAAAGTACTCTCAGATTCGTAAAATCATCCTGTAGCTACTCCTTTCTTAGTCATATTTGATGACCTGACCCTTTGACCAGACAAAGCTCTGAGCCTCTGCAATCCCAGGTGCCCCGCAAGTTTGTACTATATAGTCAAGTGCAAAGTTGCTTATACTCGCTGAGGCTGCAGAGCACCAGCAGAATGAGCAACTACACCTACAATAGGTTAGCTAAACTCACGGAATAAAATTCAAGAGACAGTGGAATATTTATGGCTATAGCAGGGCTTCAGCTGTCACACGGTTCACGGTGCAGGAACTGCGGTTTGGTGTATCTGTGATAAAATGTTCATCATTAGGCAACATTTATAATCTCAAAATAAAATTGGCAATGCTTTCAAAGCTACTTTATAATGTGGCTCACAATAGAAAACAAAATAGAAAACTAATTGTAGCGCTTTGATCTTGAAAAAAAAAAAAGAAGCAGCGCAGTGCAGGCCATGCTCGTGAAGTGGTAGTCGGAGCAGCGTGTTTGATTTGAGGCTCATGTTTGGGCTGTTCTTGGACTTTCTGCTTTACTTTTTTGTGGAGACCAAGCTTTGGAGGTGGATTTTGACCAGGACAGGATCTTACTTATTTGTCTGCGCCTCTGACATACGCACTGCACTGGATCTAATTCACCACAGCCTCGTCACCGCAGGAGAAACAAAGACATGTGTTTTTGTTGGATGTAACTGTACAGGTGTGGAGTGTCTACAGCCTTCAGTGTAAGTGACGATGACACACATCACCCTGTTTGGATGCGCACACACGCAGGCAGTCAGATCCGTTTCATTTCACATGGATTTTACGTGGACTTTTTTCTTTATTTTTTGCCTAAACACAGGGAGCTGTCGATCGTTTAACAGCTCGAGCAGCTTACGCAGCAACTTTTCACAGTAACGATTTATAATATTCAAGTAGTTTATTCATGAAAATATGCAACACGTGATTAAAACAGTTGTTTAAAACAGCTGTTCGTGTTGTGACTGTTTTTTTTCCTTCGAAGGTAGAGTCGCAATGCATTGTGGTGATTGTGGTCTTTATTAACCCGTGGCTGGTAGGACGGTCACGTGGGGGCCGCGCGGAGTGCTCTGGGAAATAAATGGCGGCGACCTGTGGAGATTATTTTTCATTGATATATCTTTTAAATGGCAGTGACATGACACCAGATAGACCGTATCACTGGCAGAGAATGTAAGTGGGTTTGTCACACTTCTGTAGACTGTGTGTTGTGTCTGGAAAACGTTTTATTCCACGGCCCCGCCCACCTTGGAAGTGTTTGCCATTGCGGTTTATTACATAGATTGTCAGTTATCCATTCAGACACATTCATAGTAATGAGCCCGTGTGGGCTGTGAAATGAACATGGCTGCTCAATCTCCTCTTACGAAGCCTGTCCCTTAAAAGGTCTAAAAGGCGGGAAGACCCGCGCGGACCGGCTACGAGCCTCCACAGTTCTCCAGAGCCCGTCAATCATAGGCTTCAACTTTTTATTGCTGCTATACAAAAAAAACAGCAAAATATGAGACTTACTGTAGCCCTGCGTTGTCATATGGGTCATAGCAATTTTTAGAAAAAAAAGCTACATAGGAAATCTGTTCACCAAGTGTCTTTTGGAGTCGCCCCTGGCCACCAGGGGGTGGTATTACAGCAATGTCAGCTCACCACCATGAGGACCAAAGAGAAGCGCTTTCCTCGCCAATGTAGATGCATTTAACACATTCATGTCTTCCTTTTCAAATGTATTATTTTTGTTATAGAAATACATTACCATATGAAAAAGCTGTTAGCTTTATCTGTCCACACAAACACTCCACTCCCCATGCGAACAACAGTATAGGTTCAAGCAGCTTGTTTTATGTGTGGCAGGTACCACCATCTCAAGGTGTTATTTACAGTGGGGAAAAAAAGAGAGAGAGAGGCCTGTAATTCATAGGTAAACCTCAACTATGAGACAAAGGGGAGGGGGGGAAAATCCAGAAAATCACATTGTCTGATTTTTAATGAATTTATTTGCAAATTATGGTAGAAAATAAGTATTTGGTCAATAACAAAAGTTCATCTCAATACTTTGTTATTTACCCTTTGTTGGCAATGACAGAGGTCAAACGTTTTCTGTAAGTCTTCACAAGGTGTTCACACTGTTGCTGGTATTTTGGCCCATTCCTCCATGCAGATCTCCTCTAGAGCAGTGATGTTTTGAGGCAGGCGCTGGGCAACACGGACTTTCAATTCCCTCCAAAGATTTTCTATGGGGTTGAGATCTGGAGACTGGCTAGGCCACTCCAGGACCTTGAAATGCTTCTTACGAAGCCACTCCTTTGTTGCCCGGGCGGTGTGTTTGGGATCATTGTCATGCTGAAAGACTCAGCCATGTTTCATGTTCAATGCCCTTGCTGATGGAAGGAGGTTTTCACTCAAAATCTCACGATACATGGCCCCATTTATTCTTTCCTTTACACGGATCAGTCGTCCTGGTCCCTTTGCAGAAAAACAGCCCCAAAGCCTGATGTTTCCACCCCCATGCTTCACAGCAGGTATGGTGTTCTTTGGATGCAACTCAGCATTCTTTCTCCTCCAAACACCACGAGTTGAGTTTTGACCAAAAAGTTCCATTTTTGTTTGATCTGACCATATGACATTCTCCCAGTCCTCTTCTGGATCATCCAGATGCTCTCTAGCAAACTTCAGACGGGCCAGGACATGTTCTGGCTTAAGCAGGGGACACGCCTGGCACTGCAGGAACTGAGTCCCTGGCGGCGTAGCCTTTGTTACTTTGGTCCCAGCTCTCTGCAGGTCATTCACTAGGTCCCCCCGTGTGGTTCTGGGATTTTTGCTCACCGTTCTTGTGATCATTTTGACCCCACGGGGTGAGATCTTGGCTGGAGCCCCAGATCGAGGGAGATTATCAGTGGTCTTGTATGTCTTCCATTTTCTAATAATTGCTTCCACAGTTGATTTCTTCACACCAAGCTGCTTACCAATTGCAGATTCAGTCCTCCCAGCCTGGTGCAGGTCTACAGTTTTGTTTCTGGTGTCTTTGGACAGCTCTTTGGTCTTGACCATAGTGGAGTTTGGAGAGTGACTGAGGTTGTGGACAGGTGTCTTTTATACTGATAACAAGTTCAAACAGGGGCCATTAATACAGGTAACGAGTGGAAGGACAGAGGAGCCTCTTAAAGAAGAAGTTACAGGTCTGTGAGAGCCAGAAATCTTGCTTGTTTGTAGGTGACCAAATACTTATTCTCCACCATCATTTGCAAATGAATTCATTAAAAACCAGTACTTTTCTGGATTTTTTTTTTTCATGTTGTCTCTCATAGTTGAGGTTTACCTATGATGAAAATTACAGGCCTCTCTCATCTTTTTAAGTGGGAGAACTTGCACAATTGTTGGCTGACTAAATACTCCCCCCCCCACTGTACCTTAGGGCTGACTTATTATACTGCAGCTCTGGAGACATTCCTCGATTTACAGGCTGAACAAATACACTGACAGTTTAGTTTTAAGACCCAATATATCGACTTAACCTAACTCAATGTTACTCTAAAGCTCACTTATATCAATTATCCAAAGATCACGAGAGCGCTACAAATAAGGCCTTGATTTACTTTTTCCATCCATTCCGAAGAGACGCACCTCTAAAGACCTCCAACAGATGGCGCTATTCAAATATACACTTCACATGTGTCGAGCAGGACGTCGGTCTGACACAACTGAAAGTGGTTCAGGTGTCAAACCACCATGCGTTACATAATGTTTGCCTCAATGTTGTTTTACTTTGTGTATTTTTGTGTGTGTTCTTCTTAATTCAAACACCAAAGAACATTATTTATAGGTTCGACTGAAATGACTTAATATTCCATCTAGTGGCACAAAGAGATAACGCTGCTTGTTCATGCGCAAAGAAGCCGGAGGAAGTGTCAGCTGACGTCGCTAGGTGAATAAAACCAACCCACCGACCTGTCATCTTATTCTGTACCATCAGGGGGAGTGTAAGCTACTGCGGATTTCAAACTAACAAAATTGAACCTGCGCATCAGCGACATCGGGTCATCTGAGGCCAGGCATCTGTGTGAACACCAGGAGCTGCACGTCCACATTACAACATTAAGGGTGGAAACTTTGTTACGACACCGTGACTGTATTGTGTGGGGCTGTTGTTTGGCTGTAAGGGCTAATAAAGTGTGGTTAGCCGGGAATGCTCCTGAAATCTCATCACACATTTGCATAGACTCTGGAATGCAGGTTTGTGTACATACATTTGATACTTTTGGCCTTTTCTTTTAACTTTTCTGCTTTGATTGCTGCATTTGTGTACTCTAGCATGTGTTTGTGACTGAAGAATATGTTTGTGTAGACTCTCAGTCATCCCGGAATAATCCATTGTAGTTGGAATGTATGACTGGAGAAGAAGCTTTGAATCATATTTCTGTTTCTAAAGGGCCTATCTCACCGGCCTGGAGATCAGTTGGAGACTCGTGTTGCTGCTGATTACGGATGTCTCCTGGAGATAAGGCGAGTCTCCAGGTAGTCTTGCGGGGACGTCACAGAAACATCTCACAGCTTGAGGACAACAAAAATATTTGCGACACAACTTCTTGAGAATGCGCGCTGTGAAACTGTTTGTTTCCATTGAGACTACTTGGAGACTCGCCTTATTGCCAGGGGACGTCTTGGAGACATCTCTGTGACCAGCGGCAACTCTCGTCTCCAACTAGTCTCCAGCTCTCCAGGCCGGTGAAAGAGGCCCTTTGTATGTGCACAATTTATCCAACTCTCCTCCGGTGAGATAGGCCCTTCACCATAACAATAATAATGGCTCACATTTGTATTGCACTTTACAAGCTGACAAGCACGTTGTAGTGTGGGTTTTTGAGTTTTTCCAGGGGACACCGACAGGGGACACCGACATCGCTCCTCATCAACTGCTGCTGACATTTAATTGGACATATGTTTATGTCTCCCTGGATACTTCACTTGCCTGGACTTTACATTGTCTTATTTACTGTTTTGTTTTATTGCCTTAATGTTTAGTGCAGCCCTGTTAGGCAACTTCTGTTGTGACATTGGGCTATACAAAACCATTGATTGATTGATTGACTGATTGATAGTGTTTATGTTTATTCTCTCCATATTTGGTTATCAGCTGCTATTGTAGCCACAGCTGCCCTATAGGGTGGACTGAAGGATGTGAGACGGCTAGTCTGTATTATCGGCCGGCCCTTCAACACCAACCACTCACACACTACAAACGTACATAGTACATAGTGTCTCACCCAAGGAGACTAGTGTGTACCAGTTGAACGCTGACCTTTTACGAACGAGACACTTTCACTCCCAACCATAACCTTTACCATTTTGATAATTCAACTTTTTCATTTTAAAAATGATCATTTTAAGCAAAAATTCAACAAAAATCACCATGGTACGACAAAGTCCTGCAACCCTGGACGCCTAGAAACTAGTGAGTCCTTTTGAATGGGGTCAAGTCAAGTGCCTGAAACCCATCGATTGGTATCAGCTAAGAGCCAGTTCACCGTCCACAAAGACATCCACATGACAAACAATAGCATCATGACAAAGCTGAGGTCGGACTGTGTCAGACGTCTGTGTTCTCATGACTCTAAAATGCCAAGTTATTCAAACCATGAGATGAGGCTCTTGTGATCTTTATTAGAACTGATGGCACCAATGTGACACAATGCAATAGACTGACTCTGATATGATGATAGCAGGCTGGGATCAGGCAGAACAGGAGGGACACCCCGTAAGTGAACAAAAATAAATAAATAAATGAAACCTTTGGTGCAGAACCTCCTGGGGATCACAGATGACAACAAACATAGGTGAAAATAAAATGTCTACAATCAATCTAATATTGCAAGTCTCTCAAACAAGCTCTAATAGCCATAATGTTTTGTCTTATTACACGAAACATTATCATAATATTACATGTAAAGCAGGTTTTTGGACCACAAATCAAACTTGCATCTAGGGGGCAGAACATCATCAAAGAATTTGCATGATCCTCCTTTTGTTAATTTGGCGCAGGCTGGAATTACATCAGACGACAGAATAATCCCAAATGATTATGAACATTAGAAACATCAAAATGCCCGACGTTTTGGCCCCGAGCCTCCGTAACAGGATCATATGGATTACACGCGGACCTCGCCCCATGCGCTTTTTAAGGCTTGGACACAGCGTTGACCACTGCGGTAAAAACCCAAATATCCCTCAAATGATGATGATTAAGGTCACTTATGCTCACATCCTCTTACGGGGCCTAAGGAAAAATTAAAATGGCTTGGTTTTATCCACCAGCCATCAGATTTCGAAGGTTGGCAGGGAGAACAATATCATTTAAAAAACGTAAAACTCGAAATCTGTACTCAGTAAAGTATCCTAAAATGACGCCTGCGATACAGTGATGTCTTTGCTCTTCCCAACTTTAACTTTTTATTTGTTATTAAAGTTAGTACCAGAACTAAGTAAGAAGAAGACTCTGCCAGCCTATTTAGAATAAGAGGCCAAACGGGGGTGAAGTTAGAAGCGACCAAGCTCTTCTACTTGAACGAGCCTGTTTTCAATCATCACTGAAAGATGGGCAAAAACGTTTTAATAGAAAGTCCATCAGAGAAAGGAACTTCTGGAGCCTTCCCCATTTCCTATTGAGCATCAGCAGCTAATACCCATACTTCGTTCATGTTTTCACAGTTTCCGGTCAAGAGTTTATACGTAGCTGGAGGATGAACCTGTTTGGGTCAACCAAAACATGGGAACCTCATAAATACGGAAAGCATATACCTCCACATTGGAAGGCTTGACTGGGGAATCCAACCTGGGATGTTCTGGGCCTGGAAAGATAACGCAGCCTCCGTGCCGCTATAGCACTTTACACATTAATTAAATGTTTCCAAAAGGTAATTCTCATTGAGCTGTCGTTGGCTCTTGTTTGTGTGTCAGGCCTGCGTTTAATCCTCCTGCTCCGGTTTATCCCGGGATCAGAGCGGGATGAGGGGGGGCGGATCGGATCGGCTCACCGGTCATTTGCGATCCCCACAGCTCTTGATGCTCAAATACCACGGAGATGCGCTGGACTAATTTGGCTTTAGTGGGATTGGATATTAGTCCACTCATCCCCAGTGGATTATCCCGTGGCTGTGATGAACATACTGTGATGGGGCGATCGGTGCTAATATTTCGTAGCAGCAGCTTGTATCAATGTTGTATCAATTAGAAGACACGTATTTTAGCGGTTTTCAGTTCATTTCTGAGCACATTTTTAGTGAAATTCAAAACAAGCATGATTGTCTGTCAGCCTCGTGATTGACTGCCCATTTTTCTTTGCGTAGTAAAGGATATTTCAGGGCTTTTGCTTTTTACTTTAGTGAAACAGAAAGAGCCTCAGGCAAATTTCCAGAACACTTTTTCAATAATGAATTTCTAGCATGTGATCACACGGAGCTTCAAAGCAACATGTACCAACACAAGGAGATCCAATCCGACTTGTGTAAGACAAAGTTCACTTCAGGTTGAGCAGTTTGAGCCTATATTGCGCTTTGTATTGAGCTGAATAAAGTAATGTAGGTTATACGAAAAAGGCCCAAAATTATTTGTTAAACTGTTGCAAGTTCTTAACAGCTGTGCCAGGGTGAATATGCCGTTCCATTATATATATATATAATAGGTTTTATTAAAGGAAATAAACAAACCATTTAATTCAAGTTGACACGTCCTCCCTGTTAATTTATGTGTTTCATATCGATCTAAAGCAAGAACAAAAGTCCAAAAGTCCACCTTTAAGAATCCCCAGGCACCGCACTGTGATCGGGTCAATCCACTGGTCTTACCTGGGCTTTTGAGGTCATCTGCAATAGATACAGACAGACTCTGGAATCGCCCATATGGTCAAGTTTGAAAACAGTTAAGGGGGAAAACAATTTGGAGAAAAATCTTAACTTTCTTTAATTATTCAAAAACTACTTTAACAAATGCTGAATTATAAAGTTTTCTATGTAATAAAGATACAAAGACATGGGGAGGAGCAAAGTGGTTCAACAGCCCATAATTACATAAATAACGGAGAGTGCTGACATGACGCTTCATGTTAGCATCGTGCTAATGCTAGCTAGCGCTAGCTACGACTGCCGTTTTTTCGCTTCTACTGAACAATCTGCTGTGAATGAACAACCATTTGGACCCGATTTAGACTTCACTTCTTTTGTATGTGATAAATAAGTTCATATTCCACCAGAAAACGGCTAAAAAGGGTGAAAAATTGTGTTTCCCAAAAGATTCTGTTTTCCCCCTCTGTGAGGCCACGCCCCCTTCTATGACGCGATGCCGTAGATTGTAGATTAAGTTTAATTCAGATCTGATTTGATCTTCCTTGGCACAGAGAGTAGAGTCGTCTTGTGATCAGAGGGTCAGCGGTTCAAATCCCGCAGGTGCACACTGTGTCCTTGGGCAAGACACTTCACCCTCCTTGCCTCCACTGTCTGCGTACACTGGTGTATGAATAAGAGTGTGAATGGGTGAGTGATGGTTCCTTGATGTAAAGCGCTTTGAGTGCCTAAAGCAGATAGAAAGGCTCTATATAAATGTGACCATTTGACCATTTTAAACTACACCTTAACTGCTTTACTGTGTTCTGTCTGGTCTGTCGTCCATCCATCCATCCATTTTCTTCCACTTTTCCGCTGCCGGGTCGTGGGGGCATCCGCTGGAGCTGCCCTAACCACATTGCACCAGCCCCCATGGCTCCTCCTGCAGGTGGTGAGCCCACAGAAAGACGGCCCCACGGCCCCAACCGGGCCCGTTGGTCTCTCACAAGGGGCCTCTGAACCACTCCTTGTCCGACCCGTCACCTAGGACCTGTCTGCCATGGGAGACCCTACCAGGGGCATGAAGCCCCCGACAACAGAGCCCCCAGGATCACTCGGGCGCCCAAACCCCTCCACCACGTCACGGTGGCGATTCCAGGAGAGGGGGCTGTTATACAATGGGTATTTTTAAGCCTACTTTAATCCATGCAAATTTTAAAATTTAACACATTATCAAAGGCATTTAAATCTAGGGCTTGGACTTTTTCCATTAATTCCAATTCATTAATTACATAAGGTTTAATGCAATAAAAAATATTAATCAAAATTAATCGCAATTTACTTTAGCGGTACAGACACTTTTTCTGTTTCCCTTTTCCTGCGAGACGTTGCTTAGGGACGAGCACAGCGTAAAACTTCAAACTTTAGAGCGCCGACGTAAACCTATTTAAAAAGTTTAAAAGTTAATTTTATTCTTCAAAATAAATCAAACTAGTCTTTGAAACGAAGTCTTTGAAACGAACAGGCATCACATCTCCACTTCAGATAAGGTCAAATGTAGGAAAATACAAAGAAGCATCAAAAATATACCTCTAAAAAATATAAAATAAATAAAAACATTATGCTTAATTGTGATTAATTTCGATTAAATAATTAATTATAGAGGCCATAATGAATTGAGTCCTACCACTAGTAAATTCTTTTTCACTTCCCAGACCGGACTTCCTGATTTTTCCCCAATGCCCTGCACCCCCCACAGCCCCAGCTCATCCCCTGTTTGACCTTCCCATTGGCCGCTGGAGCAGGTTTGTACAACATCTGGCGTGACGCAATAACCACAACAGCCTCCTCTCTCTCTCCCTCTGTTACGCCAGACCATAAAGAGCAATATCTGTGTAGTCCCAATGGATTGAGATAATCTGAGGTAGATTAATGCCCGCCTGCCCCGTGGACGCTCAAATGTTTGTTGTATAAAACGCAGTGTTTGTAAAACAATGTGTCAGTCCAGGTTATGAAAAAGTCAGAGTCATAGTACCTGCCAGATGGCTCTGCGCGGAGTTTCCTAGGTTGCGGCGGTGCTATTCCGGACCCTACCACTTTAACAGGATTTCCAAATGAATTATGTATATATAGCAAACTGGGATTATTTGACAAGCTGTCTAATCTGGTCCTTTTCCAAAACAGGAGTAGCTGGTAGTTTTCGCGGAAAGGGAAGCGGCATTGGTGACACAATCAATGCACAGCTACAGACAGAGCAACCGAACTCGATGCCCCGTGGACCAGCGTGGTGATATGAAGCGTGCTCATTTGACTTGACTCGCTACATCCTCGCCTGTGCAACCCATCCCGGCGCATACGGAGACGGGACGAGCAAGAAAGACAAGCGAGCTATAAGCAAGCAAAGCGAGACAGACAGAAAGAAGAAATCGCTGCCCTTTTAACATCGGAGACGAGAAACAAGCCCGAAGCGTCATCTGCCAACTCAAAATTTGGAGCAAGCTTAAAACTAAAAACATTTACTGACTGTCTCTCGGAGCGGCAGCACTGTGGAGAAGACACTGTGTACAAAAGAAGGAGGAAGACGATTGAGAGACTTTGGGAAGAGTATTTTGAAAGAAGAGGCCTCCTCGCACCTTGGACCGCTTGAAGGTTGAAGAACTACACATCCCAGAATGCCTCACTCCTTTCAACAGAAAAAAGGTAAGGCAGCTTTAAAGGATCTCCGAACTGTTTCTGGACATCAGCGTACAGATTTACAAAAAAAACTCTGAAGTGAATCTAGTGGCGAATTTGGAAAACTTCTATGTACTAATACAAAAACATATGGCCTACTTGATAATCTACAGTACCAAAATAATATAGAAACTAATGTATCTGTTAATGCCATATTGATATAAACATTTTGCTTATTTGTGTAGATGTGTAGATTTCATTGTTTTTTAGTCATTACATTTTACATTTGTTTGCTTTTCTATAATTCAATATTGTATGACCTATAAAGTGCATCTATGTGAATGATGCTGAGGAAAGTCGTAAAAGAAGCTTTGGCTGAAGTGGGATTCAAATCTATAGGTGGATTATGATTGTAGAATGCCATAATCTGCCACAACGAGATTTTCCCATTGATTGGTTTGCATTTTCACAAGAAAAAACAAATCATGAGGATAATTTTACTCTTTTCATTTATTCTAGTGATAAGGTTCAAGGTCTCGCAACATCAACAATAAACACCGTTGACTCTACGCGACCCTCTTCTCTGTTTTCCTTTATAGAATGCTGTGATATAATATCCAATTACATATCATTATCAAACTATAAATAACAAAATAAAACAAAGCCTTGTAATGACAGTATGAATCAGATTCAACAGATTGCTGTCCTCGGAGAAACACGTCTCAGAGCATCACTGTCTTTATTTTGGGGCCCGTAGGCTTTGTTAGGCAGGACAAGTCAGGGTGAAAGGACTCGAACCCACAACGCTGATGTTGGACTAGAGTAACCACTTGACTACTGCCTGGGCCAACTAATTTGCACTTTCCGTTCGAGTCTTCTGTTTGCTGTGGCCTGTTGTGGACCTGATATTTTCATTTCACAACACTATGCGCCGTATTTCATCCTAATTCATTTTGCCGAACAAACAGTAAACGTAAACAAACAAAAAAGCATAAAGCAATTTCACATAAACGGTTCACACGTCTACAAGCACTTTGATAAAATGAGTGCCATCTGATAAACAAATGAAGCAACAGTGGCTCAAACAGCATGAATTACAAGAGTGTCTATATGTAAAGCAGACGTTCACCAGTAAAACCACATTAGGAGCGAGCAGTGTCGGGGGAACATATTACAAAAGTAACGAGTTACAAAAATATTAGTGCCGGGACTTTTTCTGAATAATTATGATGAATTAATTACATGAGGTTTAGTGCGATTAAAAATATTAAGTAAGGGATAATGCACGACGAGGTGTCCATTATCAGAAATAACTGGATAACACGGAGGTATGAACCGTCCGACGCGGAGTCCAGTTATTTCTGATAATAGACACCTCGTTGTGCATTATCCCGCTTATACCATTGTCCCGCGAACTGAAACTGTTCATTGGGGCCTGTTTGCTTATTTTTTTTTAAGTCCTGGGCAGGAGTTATTTCACTTTTTAATCTGTTTTACCTGAAGCTAGTTCCAGCTCAATTGTTTATCATTACTATGGAAACAGCTGCAGTGGAGTGATATAGAACGTGATTTAACTGTTATTTAACTGTTGCTGGACTAGGTGTACATTATCACTTTTTATTATACGGCCCTTCACAATGCAAGTAGAACGCTCCATTGATTTGAATGTGATTTCCCAACGTTCTACCGGTCATTATTTTTTGATAGAAGACCTCTGAAAAAAATAATGACCGCTGCCCTATGGCAACGGAGTTCGTGCTTGTAATACAGGTCTTTCATATCACTCCGCGAGTAGTAGTAGCGGACAGGCGGACACTATCTCTGTCCCCGTCCCTGCGAGAGAAGTTGAGGGAATCACTCGTGAAGTTAACGGGAGTCCGACTTTCAACTTACCCAGAGAGTCACCACCATTCCTCCTCTCCAACTGTACATTCAACTAAGTAGCTAGGCTAGCAATAAGTAGCTAGCTGTGCTGCTACTAGCCTCGCCACACTGCCTGGAATCAACAAACGTGCAAACTTTTGGGTACTATTTGCCGCGGAAATCATTAAATAAACCTTTCTGCCTTCATAAAAGTGTATGAAGTTTATTTGTGTGTGTACAGTTGGCAAACAGCCGTATAGTAAGCGGGATAAACATATACATTATCCCTTACTTAACGGACACCCTCCAGCCAATCAGAATCAAGTATTCACCCAGACCATGGTATAATCGCAATTAATCACACTTTACTTTCACAGACAACCTTTTCAGTTTCCGTTTTCCTTCAAAACGGGACGAACACCGCGTGAAGCCAAAAACAATTTTACTGTCAAACTCTTTTATTCACACAGTTTATTCTCCAAAATAAATCAAACTGCTGTTGTCTTTGAAGTGTTTGAAATGATCACACAGGCCTCACATCTCCACTTCAAATAAGTTTAAATGTAGGAAAATACAAAGCAGCATCTAAAATGTGTCTCTAAAAATACATACAACCCCTAAATGAATTATGCTTAAATATGATTAATTGCGATTAATGAATTACTAAGGCCATAATGAACTTGATTAAAAATTGTAATCGAGTTCCACCCTTAAAAATATATATTACTTTTTTTCAGTAACTAAGGAACATAACATATTACTTAAACAAAATACGATTACAATTTAAGTAACTCAAGTTGACAGTGCATTTAAATGGTTTGATGTACGAAGAAAAAATGCCAAACTCAGCCCAAATGAAATGCAGCACCAAATCAAGTTGAATACTGGTGTATAAGATCTGCAGTTGTGTGTAGTTAATGTTGTCAAAACAAAACACGACAGACAAGTAACTCAAAATAGTGTAACTCCGCTACATTTTTGAAACAGTAATTTGTAATACAAACTTTTTTAAAGTTGTAACTACTAATCTAGAATGTATTACAATTTTAAAGTAACTTGCTCAACACTAGGTGTGAGAGACATGTTGTCAGGGCCTTTTCTAGACACTTGCGATGTAAAAGAGTAACATTAGGGCCTAACATTAACACAAATGCTGTTTGGGTTGGATAAAATACCCATATCGAAAATTATATCACTAAACTTGATAGCATGATAGTGTATGTTGTACCTATCATGATCAGAAGATCAATATTATGTTTAGAAAAACAAAATGCTCACTCATGACTCATTAAACCTGGGGTACCTGATTTTTTGGCGTTATAAAATACATTTATTTTTGCCACCTTAGGGTATGATGTAAACACAGCAAAACACAGACCTTGTTGCATTGTCTTCACCTAAAGTTTTATTGAGCAATGGATGATAGACGTCGAATCTAAATTAGTGGAATTTACCTTGGGGATAAATTCACTTTGTCACCACTCAATGCTGTATTATGGGAAAAGTCAGGTACCCCAGCTTTAACAAACAATCAAATTATGGCTTGTCAAGTCTTCATTAAGCTAAAAACTAAAAAGCTATGGGGCGGAGGGAGTACTTATATCCGTGGAAACATTTAAGTCATTTTGTATTTTGAATTATGCGTAACAATGGTTTCAAACCTCAAGTACAGATTCTGCGCTCTTCCTTTCATCTCTTAAAGGGGGTTGGTAATGTTTGATTTTTTGAAGAAGCACAAAAGGATGCAAAAACACTATCAGTTCAACTATCAGATGCAGTTTTAGCAGAAGCACGCAGCCCTTTGATTTCGTCTATCTCTGAAGCTCGTGGTGGTGCAAAGCGGAGGCGATTCTGCACAGTGTCGTATCTCTGTTATTGATAGAGCAGATAACAGCAGAGGAGAATGTTAAATGGCGTGTACAGTACAGTTTGTGCACGGGGGGTTGTCTCATCCACCTGCCGTTTCCTGGGCAAAGAGATGCATTTGGCTCGAAAACCTCCAGGACTCTGCACAAAGGAAAGACATTAGAAAGTACAGACAGAGTGATTATGAGTTTGCATGAATAATGATGGCCCTGTACAAAGACGAGGGTTGGTTTATGTTTCTAGTAAATAAACAGTGGGAGGATTTATTAAAAAGTTCAAAAGCATTAATAATGTATGGCTTCATGTGTGGGGGCTGCATTGCCGGAATGAACTGCTGCAAATGAATTTTAGATTCATTTAAAATGATAAAAAGCAAGTCTTTTCCCCCACACATATTTGTATATAGAATGACATTATTTTTCCTTTATAACTCATTGATGTTAGTAGTGTTTGCCAGTCAGTCAGTTAGTGTTATCGCTTCAAAGCAGCTCTATTCACGTCACTTTATTTGACATAATTTTAAGTTTTCCTTTTTTTTCTCTCTCTTGTTTCCTTCCTTACAGAATATGTGACTCTTATGCCAGATGACTTTATAGCAAACATTTTTTCCAGGTCTGGGACTTGCGCAAGGGTTATCTTGAAATGTTAAATGTGCAATCATCGGCCATATTCGTGTATCACAACTTAAATAAAGTCAAATCTTTTAGTGGATTACATATGTGGTTGTGAAAACACATTTCAGTTAACTGTAATGGTTACATATTAGAGATATTTTGTTACATTAATTTTGCCACAAGTGTCGAGTGGAGGATGGCCTTGGTCATTGTCACAGGTAATGAGTGCACTCAACCTGGATGTTCTTAAATAAAAAGAAAACCTGTGCGGTACTAGAAAGTAGCCCAAACCAAGGACACTTTTAAATTAAAATATATCATTTTAACCTCTTGTAAACATGAAAGGCTGAAAGGTGAATAAAACCTGAATGGGAATGTTATAAATAATAAAATAACTTTTTTATGTGGTTGGACCTTCCTTTTAAAACTATCAGTGGGATCTGCTCCAATGTACCCATTTATCATTTGTTAATGTTCTTCATCCATGCAGTGGCAATGCGCTCACGCAAATGCAGATAAAAGCTTATTGTGCATTGGCAACATTTTGATTACTATCAAATTGTGACTTGATCCTATATTGTCTGCACCATTGAATCTATTTGAAACTATTTCAACCAAGATGACTGACTTTACACCCTTAATGCTTTAACCTGAGCAAAACTAAAAGAAGCAAGATAATACCCAAGATGAACAAATATCTTGCAAAAATCTTGCATTTGGTGGCTAAGAATTGATTTTTGATTCTAAAAGTGGAATGAAATTAATTTTCTCCTTCAGTATAATGTAAAGCTTGAATTTAGAGGAAAAGATCTTTGTGCAGTCTGGTTGTTGTTTTCAGCTAAATTCAGGGTAACACTTTATTTTACACTCCGGTGAGACATTGTACCTGCCAAATGTTATGTGCGATGTAACGAAGTGTAACGAATAACTCGTACCTATGGGTTAGATACACAATTGAATAATATGTATTTGTATTTTGAAGGTACACAATGTAATAAGACCCAAACTCTAACCCTAACCTGAAGGGTCTGATGTCATACATTATGTACCTCCAAAGTACCAATACTAGGGCCGGGACTCGATTAAAAAAATGTATCTAATTAATTAGAGGCTTTGTAATTAATTAATCGAAATTAATCGCATATAAATATTTGACCTGAGAACAGTGAGAAGTAAGTTTTTTCATAAGGATTTTTAGTATACCATTGAATAATGACTGAATACATAAGCTTAAGCAACAAAATATTGTTTATTTTTGTTCAACCAAGTCCAACAGACCAGTGCAATATTGCCATTAATTGTGCGTCTGCAGGAAAAAAGGAAACTGAAGTGTGGAAAGCAAAGTGTGATTAATTTCGATTAATATTTTTAATCGCACTAAACCTCATGTAATTAATTAATCGCAATTAATCGAAAAAAGTCCCGGCCCTAACCAATACACATTATTCCATTGTGTGTATACTACATAGGTTATTACACCTTGTTACAAAGCTGATGACATTGTACTAAATTTTATTAGGTACCATGTATCAAGGTTGTGTAAAATAAAGTGTAACCAAATTAAGCTTTGGGATATAAGAAATACGTTAGGAAAGTAAGGAATAAGTTTCATTTTTATACAAAAAATAAAATATAGTACAAGGGCTTTTTCAAGGTAGATTTAAACAATGGTCCACAAACACCAGCCTCCATAAAGAACTGGCAGAATCAGTAGTATGGTAGTACCGGTAGTATTTTGTTTACTTTCTTGTCCCTGCAACTAAATGTATCATCTACATATGACCTTTTCTTCAACAGTGCAGCACCCGGGGACACATGTCCAAATCTTGAGCCAGGATCGTGTTCAGAAATACCTAGCTGGAGGTTTTAGCGTTCTACTGATTCCTGTATCTTGTTGTAACTCTGTATAAGGAACAAAAATGTGTGGCCTAATGGTTGTTATGGCCCTGGGAATTCTCCGTGTTTTGATCCTGCCTAACCAGCATCACAGAGCGCACAGGCAGTTGGTATTGCGAACGGACACCTCCTCTGACCTTTCGGAGGGACCGCGGCGGCAACATTAAAGACATTTTTGTAATTACACAAGTTCCTGGACCACAATAGTAAAGCCCAGTGACGGTTTGGTAGAAGATAATGGCGGGGCAAAACCAGTTACAAATAGACTCTGGCTGCGAAGCATGTTTGCGTAATATGATAATGGCGCGTCACTGTCACTTATCTTGATCACACGGTTAGGAATGGTATAACCCGTATCAGCAACACTGCTGGTGAGAATTTAACATTTGAGTGAGTTGCTTGGTGGTGCTTTGAGATTTGCAAACATGTGTCCGTCAGTCAACGCAGGGCAGCTATAGCTAGAACCGTAACTTTACACCTCATAATGGCTACAGTAGCACTATTATAATTATTCACTCAGAGAAACGGAGAAAGATTTGTGGGCTTTAAGGCACAAGGTTTAAGGCACCAATATGACAGAAGACCAAATAAAAATGCTAAGGATATTTCTTCGTGAATGCAGCCATTAGACATGGATCGTACAAAAGTAAATTGATTTCTTTCTAGTGACATGGACATGTTTTTGTCTTTATTCTGTGGATTCCGTTTGAATTTGTTCTCCAGTTTAGTCGATGCCCTGACTTGCCAATGAGACCTTATTAGGTCTCAGTTCAGTCTCAGTCTTAGTTCAGTATAGTTCAGTCCTATTTAAAGCAGTACTATGTAACTTGTTTACCTTAATAAATCCTTTGCGTAGTCCTTCTGGGGGTAATACAAGTGTTGATGGGATGATTGGGGGGTCTTTTATCTCCCCCTGGTGTCTCTGGCCAGAAAACCACAATTGTAACTTGCTTGCCACCGGGTCGGAGCCACCAATACACACTAATGGAATCACGAAGAAGAAGCTAACAGGCTAACGGGCAAAGCTAACTGCGGGCTAGCGCCACTTAAACAGCATTTACAGCCAAGTTTGAGCGAAAGAAATGATCTCCACTGTGTATCTGGATGTACAATGTCCCTCTCTCTCTTTGTCTTTTTTGGCACCGTAGTATTTACTCTCACAGACAATGAGTAAAAAAGGCAACATGCTACGACACCTGCAGTGGCGTTTATGGCCTCTGGGGCATGTGGGGAGAACATGCAAACTCCACACAGAAAGGCCCCGTCCAGGTAGGAATCGAACCCGGACCATCTAGCTGTGAAGCACGAGTGCTAACCGCTGTGCTACCGTGCCGCCCTTACGCCGTTATGGTGGAAAACCCTGAATGAGTACATAGACATCACTGGTTAACACTGGTCAAGAGATTCCCAGTGTGTATTAAAACCGGAGTTGGAAAGCATAACGTTTTCTGCAACGTTTGATACCCGGCGTTGGCGTGTCCTCCTTTCACCCCCGTTGTGTTTACAGTAGGTCGCCGCACAAGTGTCCCAGCTGTAACGCGACACCCTTACGTTAGTCCTGTGAAACACCGCGTTGGCTTTGTTTCTTACACTGTCCCAATTATGTCCATGCTGCTGTGAGATGTTATCGAAAAGGCTGGATGAGGCTGGCACCAAACACAGTAGCACAGTATGGATTGGTTTAGGGACAGGTCGTTTGAGGGCAGGCACGTCCCAGGACTCGGCGAGACCAGCTGAGCGAAAATAAACACACAAACATAATGTGTCAAGTTACACGACGTGCTCTGGACTAACAGGCGTAAAAATAGAAACTAGGCCGTGTATAGTACCCATAAGAATGAGCAAATTAGTGCATTTCGAGTAAGTATGAATAGAAAATGTAACAAAATACACGTCCACAACACAAGGATTGAGTTTGTTTGAAACATATAGCACATCTGTATTGTAGCCAAATATTAAGTTTACATATACTTCAAATGGGGAAATCCCTCTAGTTAATCTGCTACCTGACTGTTACTATCAATTACTATACAATCACCTTTAGGTATAAAAGGTGAAGATTTAAGTGATTTTTTGTGTAGCCTTCTGCTTATGTCGCGCTATTGAGTGTTGAGAGTGAGACCGTGTTGCAGCAAACAACTAAACATCAAGCCATTGCCAATTTTTGCTGGTTAGGGACCAGCAAATCCGACTGGATCTCGTGGCAATTATTATCTCCTTGACATTTTTGTATAAAAAACAAACAAAAACAAAACTGTTAGGACTTAGCTTAGATCTGATTGGTCGGATTGGATCACGTGGTGTGGGGGGCGGCAAACGTGCGTCAGCTCTCGCTCAAGGGACAACAGACAGAATCATTACAGTACCAGGTGAAAAAGCAAAAGAACTGAGGCACTCAAAATGGTAAGAAAAGTTTAAAAAGACTTTATTTTATATGGTTAAATGGATTAAAAGAAAGGAAATACATTTTCACTAATTGATGCTGAGTCTAAAGGAGTGTCATGAGGCCTGCAGAGCCATAGAGGGCGGGTGCAGAGTGATACCTGGAAATGGACAAGTGGAAGAAGATGCCACGATTAAACATTAAATTCTCCTCTAAATGCTTTATTTTAATAAAATAGCCATAACAATCCATCCATCCATCTATCCATCTATCCAGCCATCCAGCCATCCATCCATCCATCCATCCATCCATCCATAACTGTCTGAGATGCCCCCCTATGGCTCCTCCTGCAGCTGGTGGATCCACAGAAGGACAGCCTCATAATTCTAACCGGGCCTGTTGGTCTCTTTGTCTGACTCGTCACCTATAGGATCTGTTTATCATGGGACCAGGGGCACGAAGCTCCCGACAACAGAGCTCCCAGGATCATTCATCTGCTCAAACCCCTTCACCACATTAAGGTGGCGACTGGAAGAGGGGTAAAATAACTATAACTGAGTTCTGTATTTTCAGTGTAACAGCAACAGTTTAGTTTCTCTTTGATGTAACAACGTTGTGACCCACTGACAATGGTCCTGTGACTCGGTTTTGGGTCCTGGCCCACCAGGTGAGAACCACTGGTCTAGAATATAGGGTATACTGCATGTCAGAGTATGTGTTCTCTATCCAAGCACTGACGCTACACTTACTGCTGTGGATTTAATCAAAGCAGGAGTTGTCCTAAATTTAAAATATTTTTCTTTGAACTCATATCCCTGGATGGATACAAAGAAACACAGATTATACAGATTATAAAAACAGAAAGTTTTTCCAGATGAGTTTTTTCTTTTGATCGGTGATGAGCAGTGTACAGACACAGACCGTTTGTCCAGCAGATGGCAGCCTGGCACGGAGGGACACACTTTGCGTTGGTATGCATGGAAAATTCCACATGGTTCGATTGTGCCATGCTGCATTCCTGGCCTCTCTCCGCTGGCCTTGAGAAACTCTTAAATCTACATGCTTTGATTCCCCCAAATTGGAATTCTAGGCGCCCGTCCGCCCCTGTGCTTATAACCTTATAGCATGTAGCTCGCACGGTGAACTCAAGGTTATACACACACCGGCCCCCGGGCTCATACTTATGCGGCAAAACTTATCTTGATCACACGGTTAGAAATGGGTTAGGCCTATACTCACTAGCGCTTCTGCAAAACTAGGACTAGAGATTTGCAACTTTTGGGGCATTCGTCACCGAGGCGAGGACCCGTCTCTAACTGGGATCTTCGCCAAATTTTCCCACAACTTGGCCTTTTTTATATAACTTAAAATTAACATATGTACAAAGTAAAGGTCAAAGTAATTCAGCCTGACTTTTAAAACCCATCCTCTACTGCAAAGGGGAGTGAAATTTGAACACAGTTTGCCTGCGAAGATATGCTCGGTAACAGAGGCAGACTGAGTTCTGAAATTTTGAAAACAAGTCCGGTGAGATGTCTACAGATCCCCTCATAACATCAACAGTTGAGTGTTTTGTTCTGAGTGGTTTAAACCCTCCGGCTACAACTGCACTTGGGTTTAAGCTGCACATTGGGACACAAGGAAGAGTTTGACTGAATGTGAACATGCCCTTCCTCATTTGAAAGCGCAGAATCTTCAGAGATCAGTCCCTGAGCTTTAGCCACTGGAGGAGGAGGAGGAGGAGGAGGAGAGCGTTCCTTTATGTTCATCTCCGAATTGGTTTCAGCGATCAGATCTGGCACCCTTAATTGTTTTTTTGTTTTTTGTTTTGAAAACCTCACGGCATGTTTATGATGTTTTCTTTTTACTCTAGATCATACAACATTTAAGGAGGTGGCAGAATATGCAGTGTTACTAAAACATAACAATATAAGGTACATTTGTCAGTATGGTCCCTTTAAAGCAACAACGCGTGACATCTCACCCAAGAAATAGAATATAATACAAGCATTTGTTTTATTACAGATATTTTTATTGTTGAAAAATACTGAAGAATTAAATGTGTCTTTGCTGTGAGCGGCTCACTTCACCTAACTGTAACTTTACTTGGAACGGGACGTCCCCTGCTCGTCTCCATGGAGATGTTGACTAAAAGCAGCCAAACATGAGATTTAACCCCCCCCCCCCCCCCCCCCCCCCCCAATCCCGATCAGGGAGTTAGGGTTACTTAAGATCAGAGGTTAGGGTTTTGATGAGGGTTAGGAACGGCAAATGTGATGTGAGTTGTGTTTCACTCCCACAGATCTTACACATAGTTTTAGAAACTAGAAGGTGTTGGTTTTCAAATGAGGTGTAGTTTCGTCAACGAAGACAATAACAGTATCATTTCGTTGACGCACCTTTTTAAAATGGAGATAACGTAACGATGACGAGTTAAAATAGCTCTTTGGAGACTAAAACATGACGAGACATTTATGAGATAATGTTAACAAGACGAGACGAAAATGGTAGAAAGTGGAGAACACACCCGTCAGCTCATGTGGACTCACATGCTGCAGGCTGTGCCCCTCTCTCCCTGTGCACCGTTACAATCAGCGTACATCGTTCATGGAGCGCGTCTGACAGCGTCACAGGAACTTTATCATTTATCGCGTATGATCGCAGAAAGCATGTTGATGAACGAATGTGCGGACGGCGCTGTTGGTAAATAATAATCTCGGAGTGATGATCAGAGGACGATGAGAGCGGGGGCTTTTGGGAAAAGCCCTGTTCACAATAACACTTCTCCCAGTGTCTATTGTGGTGTAATCTGTTTGTCAAAAGCCTATATAAAGCCAAGAGATTATTATTTGTATTATTTATCTCAATTTCTAATACTTATCGAAATTAATAATTACTTATAATGAAACTTGACTAAAACTGTAACATTTAGAAATGACTAAAATGTGACGAATACTAAAAGCATTGTCGTCCAAAAGACTAAGACTAAAAGAGATTTGGATATGCATAATTGCTAACCCTAACTCTAACTCTAACCCTAAGCTGGTAGGTAATAGGTTAAATAAGTTAGGTCCTCATCCAAATCCATTTTATGATTGCAAAAAGATAATGTTCTGTGTCGAGCAGGTCATTAGGAACAAGTTTTGTATTGCCGGCGACAGTATAATCCAAAAAGTTGCCCCTTTAAGCCATGGTTTTATTGCGTGTGTGTCATGTATTTTAGCCGTTCTATGGTGAATGTAGAAGTCAGAGGATCGCTGTGTTTTGACCACCACTCCTAACCTTTCAAAGCACCTGCTAAACGTGTCTTTTACAGATGAGAGAGGGGGCTTTGATATGCTCTTCCTGTGTGTGTTTAACCTTGTCGAGTGGGATGAAAGCAGCCAGTGCAGAGGCGCAGACAGACACGACAACACGTCAGGAGCAGGCTCACTCCTTATCTGTTAATTAGAACTGAAACGCAGCGCAGCCTCTCTCTTTTATTCTTTTTTTTACCTGCACGCAACTCGGCCTATTTAGATGTTGTAGGATTTGAATATCAGTATTTTTTAATGCGGTGTGCTTTAATTTTTATTCTTTCAGTTTTGCCTTCGGGGCTAACCGCAGCAAATCAGCTCCTAATGTGATTGAGGTAGAAACTGTGCCTTTTGACATTTCCTTTGCTTCAAATGAGCACATTAAAAACCCTATACCTGTGTTTTCCCCCATTTTCAGCTGGATACATTTAAATTGTTAGTTGTGGTCCAAACTTATTCCTAAGTTTCATGAAGCATTTCTAAAGCAGGGACGGGTTTATAAACATGATTCACAGCTTTCAAGGAGCACAGTGACCTTTTAATGTTTACAGTATTAGCCTGCACCATTTTTGTGGTTTTGTTTTTTCGCTCCAGAGCTGTTTCTGGGTTTATGCCCACTCATAACACACTAGTGCAGACCACATGCAACTTTTTCCCCCACAAATATCTGTGAAGACAAGCACTGTTAAATGTATTTCAGTCGACAACAAGGATAGAAAATAGTATATCTCATGTAATTTTGATCAAATAAGTTTACACCCTAAAAAACACTATGTGAAAGAAACATTTAAAATAGAAACTGGAAAGACAAGAGCAGCAGAGACGAGCAGAGTGCAGCTCTATTGTGCTCATTTCAAATTAAAACTGTAAAAAAAAAGAGATTCATTTCATTTTTTTGTATTTTTTGTTGTATGAAAGGGTTGAAAGGGTAACACACTTCCTAATATCATCTTATCATATTAGTAATTTGCAACTTTGATATTATGTCAGGTGCCCTTCCAGACACAATCCTCTCCCGACGTGCCCCGGATTCGGACCAGCACAAACACACCCTTCTCACAGTAACGGCCTGTTTCTGTTGGCTGCGTTAACTGGAGTTATCCTAGTATATTCATGCAGAAAGACCTTAAAGGAAAGAGTCTAAAAAACTACATGGAAGCAGCCATTTGTATTGACACACTGCAGTGCTGCTACAGTTAAAGCGCTGATTGTATTTGACAAAAGGGAACTTTGTTGTGGCCAAAAAAAGAGCGACGCTTCTGGGCTGCACGGAGTTAAAAAAGTGAAACTTAACAATATGAAAAGAATTCCTTTTAAAGAAAGGAACTAAAAAGACCTCTGTAGCTAAGAGCATTATCTGTTTGGTGTTACAGCCCGGTTGCATCATGCCGCTCAGAACAAAACTCCACACTCACATCTTTGCTGACAATGAACACTGAAGTTGGCAGAAATTTGCTGTGAAACGAGACAAAAGTGTGCAGTTTATGGAGGGGAAAAAAAAGTGAGGCAACCTCTGGGCCGCGGGCTGCAGTCAGTGGGCATCTCTGTTGAGTGACCCACGGAGCAGAGAGGAGCCGATGATACGGACGCGTTTCACAGTCTGTCGCCAGCGCAGGCGGCTTTACACGGAGCAGCTGCGTTCGGGCCGGACTCAAAATCACTGTCAACCTGCTGCAGCTTCTTTGTCTGGCCTCGGTTTATCAGTTTCTCGATACAATTGTGGAAGTACAGATGTTTTAGTGTTACATGGTCTATATGGAAATATCTCTCTGCTGTTTCGGGGCGTCATATGAAACAGAAACTTGCACAGATTTCATAATAAGCAATGCTGTCAGCACAAGTTAACAGAGAACAAAGAAGACCGACATGACAGTGGATTGTTGCCTCAAGTTTGGTTTTCATCTTCAGACATTCAGTTTAAACTAATATTGATTTTATATGTAATGCAGAGTTTCTCAAATTGTGATACTGCAAAAAATGAATATCTAGATTAGTTTGATTTTAATAATATTTTAAATTTGAGTTGTTCCGATTTAGCTGGGCATTTGACCTAGACTATTTAACTTTTTCTGACATAATTCTCGTTTCAAGACATTTAATCTCTATTTCAGGTTGATTTATCATCTGCCAATGGGGTAATGGCAGTTTTACTTTCAAATTTCAAACAAGACTGACGTGTTTTTCCATTGAATTCGAAATAATTTCATATATTTTAGACCTGCGTTGGCCCTGATTTGATATTGATTCTTGGTGGTGCTTGGAAGGCCAAATATTTCACGTGCTGGCACAGATGTTTGAAAACCCTCAGTATCAGTGTGTATTGATCCCCTATGGAAAAAAACATTGCTATTTGAGGTTTTAGTGATAAAAGGCTGAACCTTGTGCCACTTTGAGGATTTATGTTGATTGGCCCAAAATTACAGAGATATTAACCATAATAACCCACTGACCCAGTCCAAAAATCTGTATCTATAAGAAGCACATGCTCTCATCAAATTCTGTCTGTCTCGTTCCTAATAGAAGCCCTTTATAATTAACAAGAAGACACACTTAAATGCCATCAACATATTGTCCCACACACTTCTGGATTCCCTTCCATCAGACATATTGATAAGATTAGCCCTGCTCCCCTCTCCCTCACTGCCCGCTGTAACTGGGTCATTTTATTTTTCACGTCGAAAGGATTGGGAGTAGGTTTGCCATGGATTTGCAGTAATTATCTCGCGCTTCTATAGCTGGGGCGCAGCATGGGGGCCTGGTAAATTACACATCTCCTCTCCTAACTACTGTATATGCTTTATGGCCGTGCATTATGCATAAGTGTGCTCCCTTCAACATCCCCCAAGTGGATTGAAATAAAGTTGACGCGGCTCTTTGTTTGGGAGGCGGCTTTATTTGGCATTGCTGATTCGGAGATTGCTGTAAAAAAGGGGCATGTGTCTTAATTATTTTGGAGTTTTTGTGCTCCCCCTTGGATTGCACACACCTGGAGTGTTTTTTAGTGGGAGGCAGGATTCGAATGAGCGGATGCTGCTAGCGAGGTCCACAGGGAACAGAGGGAGAGGAGGAGAGTGTCGTCATACTGTATTACGGGTTGAAAACAACATATAAAGGAGAGATGCTTAATCTGTACTTAGTGAACGTTGCCTATGAGTTTACTATTAACTCATACTGAACGCCAAATCTAGAAGTTATTTTATCATCAAATTCACATCCAGCCATTTATATTTTTTGAAATTTTAAAATCTTTGAAAGTGCTTTAGTTCAGAGACAAATAAATGCAAGTTTGAGAGGACCTTTACATTTAATTTATTGAACATTTGATCAAACAACTAACATTCTTTTTTTTAAATTTAGGATTTAAAAAGTGTTCAAGCAAATTATAGGAATAAATCAAAATCCTGGTTTGTTCAGTCCTGTTTGCTTTCTGTGCAGAGAGTCAGACTATAACAGTGTAATGACAGAGCAGCAAATTCAATTTAATTGAATTGGTCAAAACTGTCTTTTTAATCCCTGTATTACAGGAGGACGCATCCTAAATGTAAAGGTTACAAATATTGTTTTAGGCAACAAGTTTTAAGCTTGAGTAAGATTGACATAACCTATACAAAGAATGTAAGAGTGATTAACTTTACATAATACTGGAATGAAACTGGCTGAGGTCACCATGCTAAAAGCATTTTATAACAAATGTGGTCATTAAGGTTAAAAGCTTAACTATAATGTAGTAAAAATAGTGATAATTTAAATGGAAAGTGCAAACATCTTTAGTTAGTTTGCACTTTCTTAAAGAATTTACAGATGTAGAAAACTCAAATGTTCCTTACAAGGAAATTTCAGACTTTTTGAAATGTGCATGCGAGTTCAAATTTGTTAATAGAAACACTTATGTGCATTTCAGGCCAACAGATGCTGCTTGTTCCGGGAGCGAGGAAAGGGGAATCCATGATCTGGAATCACCACAAGCAAAGTTTCCATGGTGAGGACTGACGGTAACTTAAGACCTCAGAATACAGGAATGAATGCAACTTTTTCACTTGTGGTCACATCATTTATTCAAAAAGACACACTGGTAAAAGCAGAAGTGGGAGTGGTGTAACAAGAGAGGCCCTATCTGACTGCAACAACACACACACCCCTTTGATACAATGTGAACAAGGTCAAGTAAAGAGTGGGCTACACGTAGGATAAAGACATGTCAGAGAGGCTATTTTATTCAATTGGTAAGGAAATGATAACTTTGTACAATCAAAAATCAAGGTTATTAGACTGCAGAAACGTTGAATAAAAACAGACAAGAAAAAAGGGCAACAATGTTAGTGTGTCTGCGTAAAATGATGGGCTATAGGCTTCAGAACAAAATCAAAGACCTATTAAAAAAGTTAAACAAACAACCTAAGCATTACAACAAGCACATAAGCAGTGACCAATATATCTTGCGTGTGCGAAAAAATAAACCCAGTTCAGCGCACAGCAATGTCATAAGCGACGTATAACACATAGGCTACATAAGGCGAATTTAACTGATTTAGTGCCAATTCTTCCATTAGGGCAGATTAAACCAAAGCGCTTAACCAGACGCACCACATGATGCTGAAGCCTTCACAAACTGGAGTCCACAAACCGCGGCCGTGAAGCGCTCCGGTAAACAGTCCGATACCGGCTCAAAGAGAGGCCAAAAACAGCCGCGTATAAGCACCAGTCATCGCCCTGTCCCGGCGTGACGGTCTGTCTGTATGTCTATGGTCTGTGCGCGCGGATATGAGGCTGTGCTAAACAGCAGTGGCAGAAACGGCACGGGCTGATGCAGAAGTCAAGGCATATGAATTAATTCTGAGAATTTCATGGGGGCGGGTTCAGAACCACTGACGTCTCCACGGTCCGCCGTCCTGTAACGTAGGACGAGACCAAACAGTGGGGGGACCCGGACTATCTTTCTCTGCTTTTTTGAATTATTTCGCACAATTAAAATATTTTTTCCGACTATTAGACCTACATATGGTCGTTATTTAGGCAGTAAAATACACCACTGGCAGCTAGTGTTATTGTAACCGCAATAAGAGGAGTCTGTTTCAGTTGTGACGGCACAAACTCTCTCCCCCTGTCCAGAGAAAGTGGTACGGTCTCGGGCTCAAATTCCGAGAATTGAGCTCGTCTGATTCTTAGAACTGGGGTTCTTAGAAGTGGTGATGCAAGAAGTTTCTAGGAAAGCGCTACCAGGTGATTTTTAAATTCCTTTTTTCATTTAGTTTGGCGCGAAGTTGTTTATTACTGTGCAGTGCTCTTATTTTAGACGTGGCTAATTTGTTGGTTTGTGCTGTTTGGAGTGTCTGAGTGCGGGGCTATGACAGAGTCTGGCAGCATGTTGAACTCTGACAGGCGGCTCTGACTGTGGGGGCTCTGGTCCGACAGTGGGCTCCGGCTGTGCGCTGGAGGTGCGCAGGACAGGAGACTACTGTCCGCCACAGTCTGTGACTTGCGCTGTGTTTGTGCGACTACGCGGAGTGTGATGAGCTCTAGTAAATAAAATGCGAGGCTGGACTCCTGTGCGGACCCAGCGTGTGTGTGGAGGTGTTTACAGGTTCAACGCTCTTCCTGTGTCTGAATGAAGACCTCTGTGTTAGAGCGCACGGCGCGCGCTGTCACAACTTTGCTGGCAGCATGGCAGCCTGGGGTCCGAGTTATTTTTGCATCACGGCGGCTGCAGAGGTAATGTGCTCTAATGGAGCGCAAAGGCAGCGCCAAACAGCCTGCTGTTGCCGTGACAGTGTAGCGGAAATGTCAGTGTGGAGGGAGTGTTTTTCCGCGGTAGAGACTTCAGGACACGTCTCACGATCTCAGTGCGATACGCGCAGCTCGCACTAAAGCTGCGCTCTGTCTGTGGACACTTGCACCATGTGTGTTCTTATTACAGGCTCGTGCGCTTTTACTAAAACGGAATAAAATGCTTCATAACATGCAGGGAATTGTGTATATTATTTTATGTATGTGTGTAATATGTTTCCCGGTTGTTTGCATCCATTCATCTGCTATAAAAGGATTACAGGCTAAATGTTTTAAAAAGGTGACCTAACACTGACGGGGTCGTCCGGGTGAGGAGCGTAAAGTGTCCGCTTGTTTTTGGACGTGTCCCGTACTGGACTTTATGTGAGAAGCGTAAAGGGCGCACTTGTTCTCGGACGTGTCCCGTACTGTACACATGTTAATGAAAGTAGAGCGCTCGTGTGAATCCAAGTACATCGTAAGTTTACAAAACATTCCCATAAAGTCATTGACCTGGAAATGGCATCAGTACAGTGAAGGCAAACAGCGCGCAGTTGTACACAGAGATACGTGACTGTCAGTGTGTTTGTTTGTGCAAAGAAATTGGCCGAGTTGAAAGTAAACTGAAGTCAGGGGAATTTATTAAATTGTTAAATGTTGAGTATGATTAAATGTAACAAGAAGATGATTTTGTTGAGACGAGGCAACTGAAATTATATTTTATTGATAGGCTATGTTACAAAAATCCCTCTCCGTCGGATCTGCAGATTATTTTCATTGATATTTGGATTCCCGCTACTGTAATTCTTGAAGTGGTGTTAATAGCCTCTTTAACCGTAGTTAAGTTAATAATTAAGTCTGTATCTTTAACACACGCGGCAGTGACGATTATGGGGAAAAGGTTTTATTCGGACTTTAATTTTTCATTATACAAACTGCCCCCTGATCTCTTCTATGTTCAAAACTAGCCTGTCGTCCGTGTAAAGTGAGACGGAGAATCTGCTGTAAAAAGTCCAGTCTGATTGATTAACAAATGGCGCCGCCTTCTGGCCAAACGTCTATAAATAGTTTTGGAAACTTGAGACACTTGTCCAGGTGAATTTTGGACTGACATAGCTTCACAGTGGTCACAGCGCTCTCCTTCTCTTCAGACACTGAGCTGTGAATCTTTGCAGGACTGGACAGAATGGCCTGTGCAGCTGACAGCTGCATCCAGTTCACGCGGCATGCCAGCGACGTGCTGCTCAACCTGAACCGGATGCGCAGCAGGGACATCCTCACAGATGTCACCATCCTGGTCAACAGGCAGCAGTTTCGCGCTCACAAGAATGTGCTCATGGCTTGCAGGTGTGTCTTACAGTTTAAACCTAATCCATGCATTGTATGTATATTTATATAGATGTAGTGACTCACCTCTGTACTGTACATCTGTGTGTCTTCAGCGGGCTGTTCTATACTATCTTCACTGACTCCCACAAGTGCAGCCTCAGCGCCATCAGCCTGGACCCAAAGGTGGACCCCGAGGGCTTTGCCATCCTGCTGGAGTTCATGTACACGTCCCGCCTCGGTCTGAAAGAGACTCTGATCATGTCCATCCTCAACACCGCTGTGTATCTGCAGATGGACCACGTTGTAGACACTTGCCACAGATTCATCAAGTCCAGGTCAGTCATCACTATTCTCAGTGCACATGTTACAGTGCATGTGATCTAATAACCCACCTGTTTGTCTGTGCAGTGACCCGGCCAAACTGCCCAGAGATGAGTTTTTGGTGAGCCCTCTGGTCCTGCCTCAGGATATGCATGCGTTTCGGCCTCATGACATGGTGGACAGTTTGCACAGTCGCGTTGCTCCGTTCAGGGACAGCAGACCCTATAGCTCTCACATGTTCAATGGGGTCACAACTCCTTCAAACTACCATCTCTACGGCCAGTTCCCTATGCCTGGCTTCCCCTTCCCTCTGTGTAAGCTCAGTGATGCTAAAAATGCTTTCGCCGACCTCTCAAGGAACGGACTTCACCACAAGCATTGTTCTCCCCACGACAGCACTTTGCGGGTTGACTACAGTCGGGCGATGGGCTCCGGGATTATTCACCCCAGCACCTATGCACCGCGAGAGGACGAGCTGCGGAAGGACAGCCATGACATGAGCCAGTCCATTGGTCTGAGCTCCAGGAAACGTGCTTTTCCCCTGCTCAGCCTGGAGCAGAAGGATTCATCCAAAGATCACGCGGCTGCAGAAGAGGAGCTGCTCCATCAGCATTACCCCATGGGAATCTCCTCAGGAAGGAAGAGCCTCCTGAGCAGCCCCCAGAGCCCCCTGAAATCGGACTGTCAGCCCAACTCTCCCACTGAGTCCAGCAGCAGCAAAAACGCCAGTCTGTCCCAGGGCGCTGCGCAGTCCCCGCATAATGCACAGGACCCCAAATCACGCAACTGGAAGAAGTACAAGTTCATTGTGTTGAATCAAAGTGCTAAGGAGGAGGAGGTGGGGCTTCAGGAAGCTGGGCTGAGCTCACCTCAGCGCCACAGTCTGCAGCCGTACCTTCATCAGAGCGACTCTGAGAGTTTGGAACAGAACAAGAGCAGTGAACATAGCGAAGAGCTGCCTGTGCCCCAGGCCAGCCGCCTCAACAACATCATCAGCAGGTGAGCCAAGGTTAAGCAGCACATCTGCGTTTTGTCTTGTCCTATAAACTATAGCAATAGCAGTTTTTAATCATGTTTTGACTTGTTACTTGTGTTCAGTGCTCTGGAGGGGTCCCTGCGGAGTGGGGACGGTCACTTCCTGTCCCGCCTGAACTGTTCGTCCTGTGGGTCACAGTCGCCGCGGCACTCAGAGCTCTGCAATAATCCAACAACTCGACTCACGGAGGAGATGACAGAAATGCACTCAGAATACTCCGATTCCAGCTGTGGTGAGAACTAAAACAAACCTATTCTACACATCAAAATGAAATGACACACTAAAACTTATAGTGTCCCTCTTACTTCCCAAACAGAAAATGGCACATTCTTTTGTAACGAATGTGACTCAAAGTTTGCTGAAGATGAAGCTCTAAAGCAGCACATGCTTCAGGTGCACAGCGACAAGCCGTACAAATGCGACCGGTGCCAGGCGGCTTTCCGCTACAAAGGCAACCTCGCCAGTCACAAGACTGTGCACACAGGTACAAACCGCTCTGCCTTTCAAACACTCTTTATGTGAAACATTGTAATTTTCTAAAAATCTCTCTTTTTATTTAAATCCATAAGGGGAAAAGCCGTATCGCTGTAACATCTGTGGTGCTCAGTTTAACAGACCAGCTAACCTCAAAACTCACACTCGCATCCACTCAGGAGAAAAGCCATACAAATGCGAGACGTGTGGAGCGCGATTTGTGCAGGTACCGCATCACATGATATCTTTTAAAAATTGCACTCAGGACAATAAAAAAAATGTAAATAACACTTCTTTACCTCTTGCTTGGGTGTGCAGGTCGCTCACTTGAGAGCCCATGTCCTGATCCACACGGGGGAAAAGCCGTACCCCTGTGAAATCTGCGGGACGCGTTTCCGCCACCTCCAGACGCTCAAGAGCCACCTGCGCATTCACACTGGAGAGAAGCCCTACCATGTAAGTGCCAGGCCGCATTTGATTAACATTACAGCTTTTGTTATTCCTACAATAGAGATATTTGTCTTGAAGAAATGACCAGCTGACTAGAATCACACGAGACATTAAATGTTAGACAAACCGTATACACTTATCGAACAGTCTACGGGACCAAAAAAGTAATGAATAAATTGATTTAAATGAAAAAGTTTTTTAATGTTTTTTAAAACTTGAGCAGAGCAACAGAACTAGTGCACGGCACGTCCCAATAATATTGAGGTGTGAATGTGTTTTATGTAAATCTGTTTTGGGTTTGGCCAACCCTCTTATAACCAGAGGGTTGGTTCAAATCCCAGTTCCCGCAAGCACAAGCTTTTATTGTGTCCTTGTGCAAGACACCTCGTCATCTTGCCTCCAGTGTGTACATTGGTGTATGAATGAGAGTGAATGGGTGAGTGGTTCTTATATATAAAACACTTTGAGTGCCCGACGTAGGTAGAAAATCGCTATATAAATGGAGAATTTACAGTTTTTTTCCCCTGTATCCTTACAGACTGCACTTAAATTCAAAGTTAGGCATTTGTAAGTAATTGATTAGTTGTATACTTGTCTCAAATTAACATGGTGGTTCTGTCCATTTCAGTGTGAGAAATGTAACCTGCATTTCCGACACAAGAGCCAGCTGCGTCTTCACCTGCGGCAGAAGCACGGAGCCATCACCAACACAAAGATCCAGTATCGAATCTCCACAGAGCTGCCCACGGATCTGACTAAAGCATGTTGATTCTTGAAAGAAGGAGGAAAAAAAAACTGCAACAGGCAATCTTGACCTTGGCATTTAAAGACCCAAACTTGTACAATCATCCAAAAGTGTAGTGCCACACTGTGTTTATTAGACAATTAAATTGGCCATGTTTGCCACTCTAAACGGGTTACCACTACATGTGAACGTAGAGCCACTGAAGGCATCTTTGTCACTTTATTGTTTGTAAAGATATTAATATATATGTATGTATGTTGGAGTGTTTCTAAGCTTTGAAGGTACATATATAAAGCTTTATTTTGTCGAAGGCTGGAATGTAAACAAGCTCTTTTTTGAAAATACAGTATTTTATATCAGAGAACTTACTTTTCTGAAAATATTAAATTTTGATTGACGGGTGGTACATATATTTTAGGATATTTGAATTTCCGGCTGTACAGAATCATCTCTACTTTTTATGTAGATGAACACATTGCACCATGTCAAGTTGCCATACTCATGTGGGGGGGGAAAACAATCGAAGTTGAACATATCAGATGTCTGCTGCTGTCTGGATATGCATGAGGTACTGCTGTTGCCAGTTAAACATGAAGTGGGCACTGGCATAAATATTGTGACATATTGTGTAATTATATCGCAGGTTGCTCTCTGCTGGCAGAGCCGATCTATGACTTTGGTGTTCAATGCATTTCAAGGTACTGCCTTGGTAAGACCAAGAAAATATTTTGCTTCTGATGTATTTGTACAGATGTGACTTTTTTGTTTAAAACGTTTATCATAAGTGGAAGTTTACAGTTTTGGTCATTGTTGTAGCGGAGTGTAAAGTTGTGTAAGTGTCAAGGTTTTGTTTGTACATACACTGTGTATTCAATGTGCCTTTCTCTATGGCGACTTATTCCCTCAAGGACATGAGTCCTACATCCCTTTGTGTGAGTGTCAACCAGTGTACATAGGTTTTTAATGTTAGTTACCACCAACCTTCTAACAAGCAAATTCATCATTGTAAATGACCAAAACTTGTTTTTGATTGGGCTTTTTTAAAACTGCATTACAATAACTGTACGTTTAATGTATGAATGTATAATAAAGTTATTGGATTTATATGTATCACTGCGGTATAATCTTTGTTACAACTGTAACAGTAAAAGACAATGTCCATGTGAAGAAAGTATCACAAATGTGATACCAAACCTTGTGATTCAACGTTACAGTAAACCATTCCTGCTACTTTCGCAGCTCTTAAAACATGTAGGCCTTCAACTTGAAACAGTTCAGAAAGAGAAAAAAAATATATATATATAAATAAAATATTTTATTGAAAGTTATGTAAAAAACAAACACCTTTCATTATGAGATAAATCAGTGCCTTAATTATATGGAACATAACTGATTTTTCTTTGCATCTTTTGCATTTATTTATTTAACTCTTAACTTTATCAAAAATGAATAAACTTTCAATTATTTGCCGAACAAAACCATGATAAAGGAAGTTTCCTCAAAGGCCTTAAGAAGCTCAAATAATTACTGTCTGAAATAATTCTCTCTAAAAATCAGAAATGCAAAGGTGTAGCCTTGAACACAAAACAACAGCTTAAGATACACAAATGTGACGGAACAAAATCGACATTTTACAAAACTACCCAAACCCTTATCCCCTACATTTCGATACAGAGGGTCCATCACTGCTTCTGCTGCATGGCTTCTTTCCGAGCAGCGTCCTGGAGCAGCTGTGTGTCCACCTCATCAGCAGGCAGCTGCACGTACCGCACCACCGAGCCTCGGATGAAGCAGTTTTTCACAGACAGCTGAGGGAGAAATAACAATGGAATATAAAAGTACATATCTGACCAGGCAATATCATAATCTAGTCCATATAAAGAGTGGCATAAGCAAGGCAATACATCTATGCGCATAGTATGTTCAATGTGTGGCATACAGTATATCAGTTGATTTCAATAGGTTTAATTGAAAGTCATGAATATTTGGAATTAGTCAGCCACACGATGTGAATGCATCAAGCAGAGGGACTCACCATGTGCGGATATTTCTCTGGATCTGTGACGCTGATGTCTGTGAGCTTTATATTCAGGTACTGCAAGGAAAAATAATATACATTATTGCGCTATCAACCGGTGTGGTGTAAAAGTTTGTAAATAAATAATGACTCCCCAACCTGGTCCACTGAATGGAGCGTCCCGCAGATGCTGAATAATGATAATTGGGAAACAAATAAGCAACAAGCTGAAACACTTTCATATACAAAACAGTAACGTTTTCAGTTTTGATGCCAGTATTATGTTTGTGTAGGCTCTTAATCATCCAGTGTTTTTTCATTGTAGTAGCGATTTTAAAATATTGTCGATTGGATTGGGTTGGTTGAGTTGACGTTTTGCCTCCATCTTCACAGGCTTCTTCTTGCTCTTGTAGTCAAATGTAAGAAGAAGCCTCTGAATAGCCTCCGAAACGGTCCCCCCTGTACTGCTTTTAAAATCAGTGTTTTTCTGTGGCTGCTCCTAAACTCTGGAATGACACCCAACTGAATATCAGACTGACTGATTCACTTTCAAATGTCTTTTTATAAAGATATTTCTTCTCCTTGGTGTTTAACTTTGATGGTTGCCCCTTACTTAATTTTTTGTCTTATTTATGCACTCATGTCATTTGTATTTTACATTGTGTACACCACTTAAGTCAGCTGTGTTGTTCTTATGTGCTTTTAAATAAAGTTGTATTGTATATTCCCTTTTTAAAATATCTACTGGGAAGACAATCTGATTGTTGGTGCATGTAATTGGTTGGTGAATGTAAGTAGATTTCTTATGTCACGGGATCCCTTTACCAAATAAAAGCATGACAGTTATGCATTGCAGTACACCTGAAATACCTGAATGAATGAACCTAACAAAGAACCACTATTCTAACATACTAGTAGTTGCGTGTCAGATGAACAGCAAACTGACCTCAGGTCGTTTTTGAGCTCCACCACGACATCTTTTCCCACTAGAGATTTGAAAAACGAGTAGAAAAGCTGCAAAACAGAACCGACACGGAGAGGTTTAGTGACACAACGCGGCGGCTAATTCAAATTAGACTCGAGCCTCACAAACAGCTAGAGAACAAACAAGTGAAGGTTTACGCAGCATAAAAGCAAAACACAAGGTCGCACACGATTTGAGTAACATAAAAGCACAAGCAAGTCAAGTTTATAACAAAAAGAACGGCTAGCTTACCATCTTTGCTTCTTGTGCTGTTTCGTCGTGTGTTGATGAGGCAGTAGTGACGTAAAAACTGCGCGACACTTGCTGCGCTGCTCAATGAACGCACGAGGGAGCCAGAGGTGCGTGTGTATTTTTTAGAAATACTTTAAGAGAAACATTGAGCAACAAAAAGATGTTTTAAATCAAAATACGTGTGTTTTTGATACGGCCAGATACTTTGAATTTCTCGCAGATGTATGGACTCTCCGATGAAATCCTCCTACAAACGAAGACTACGTTCATTCCACGGTGAGTTGTGTGTGCGCCGTTTATCATGAGGAGACTTCGTATGTGAACGTGTTCCAAACTGGCTAATCTTTATTTTTTAAAGGTATAAATAAAGTTAATAACCTATAAATGAATAAGTTATAACTAAATAAATACATCTTTTAGAGTTATGCCTCAACTTTTCAGACTGATTGCAATTTCTAAAAAAATAACAGCAGATGGAGACAGACAAGAAAGTATAGTTCTTCTACTACAACTACTACAACTACTACTAGTCTTAAAGGCACACTGCTTAACATTTTGGATTATACTGTTGCCATCAATGCGAAACATGCTTTGGTCTGAGGGCAATTTAAGAATGTATAGACCCTTTAATTGTTTGTAAACATTCCGGGCTTAGCTGGAGGCAGGGAGCTCGATTCCTATCTATTTCCATTGTAGCTGTTGTCATAGTAACGATAAACAAATGTCTAACTGTTTTGGAAATATCAGATAAACCTTATTTTATCGTCTCAAATGTCATTCTTCTTGTTCTGGCACCTTAAGCCACAACAGGACCACATTTTTTAGTTGTAGTTTTACTCTTAAAATCGCTAGTTTTAGTTTAATCTTATTTCTCTTGATCACTTCCTGCCTCCAGCTGATGTCACTGATGATGTCAGCAGTTAAAGGGTCTATTTGGATGAGGATCTAACCTATTTAAATACTTATTTGGCTGTCAACATCTCCATGGAAACGAGTTGGAGACTTCCTGCTCCCAGTAAAATAACAGTCAGGTCTCAGGAGAGGTGAGCTGATGTTAGCCTGTCAACACGTGCACATGATTGATACCGTGCTGAGAGAGAGGTTATAGTAGTGTCAAAATAATTAATCATAATGTCATTAAATATATTTTAATTTATTTGCTGATACATTTTATACAAAACAATCCATGTCTGTGCAATTAATACTGTGCGGTGATTATTCATGAGTTTTATTAAAATAGTGTGAAATAAAAAAAAATTACACGAAAAAAATGTAACAGGAACTGACTCCACTCTATTGCTGCTGTGTGTCATCTTGTAGAAGAAACTGATTTGCAAATATGCGGGATTTCATATACAGTAACATAACATGACTGAGCTTGGACCTCCGGTGGACAACTCGTCACGGTAATCTCAGGATGCACTAAAGAAAAACAAAGATTTGGTAAGAAAATGTAAAACAACATACAACTGCAATGTCATTAATGCAAAAATAGTGTTCCAACTGATAGAACCAAAATATGCTTTTCTAATATCATGCTGCCAACACTTAAATCAATGTACCCTTATTATCATGATGCAGGTTTATTCCGAGCTTATGGTTTCTGTTTCCCTGGCAGCTTGGCGCCAGATCTGTAGTCAGTCACTCTCAGCTGTTGTTGTGGTGGCGGGGGGTCCGGTCTGGCTTTTACTGGTAAACGTGGCTTATTGGCGGTGGCCGTATTGCTATCAGAGCGCGAAGGCACCACTGGTCTTTTGGGCTTCACTGGTGTGTGGTGAGAGGAGCTGTGTTCTGTGGGCTGGTCTCTGAGCAGGTGTTGGAGCGACTGCGCGGAGTGGGCACCGGGGGTCGATCTATATCCGTGTCTGGTGTTTTGACGCATAAAAACGGGTCCGAGGGCGAGAGAAGGTCCCTCTGTGTGTCTTTGGAGCGAGAGTGAGGGGCTCCTCCTGACATAGCTCCATACAACGGGTTGTCGAACATCTCTGATCTCTTCCCATTCTCACTGAAATGAAAGACAACATTTCTACTCGTAAAAGAGACTGAAAGAGTATTTTTGTGTATGCAGAGGTTCGTAGCTTTTAAAAGTTTATAAATGGAATGATCCAGAGGTGTTATTACCGTATTTTCCGGACTATAAGTCACACTTTTTTCATAGTTTGGCTTGGGGTGCGACTTATACTCAGGTGTGACTTATATATCAAAATATATAATTTCACATATTTGTTATTTTCACCCTGACAGCCGCTAGAGGGGGCGCTAGGCTGGTGTACCAGTACCAGAAATATACAGCTGAAAATGCTACTCGAGCAACAGAAAGAAAGTATGGAGGTTACTCTTACCGCAATGAAGAAAACAAAAAAAGCTAATCGCTGGCTACATGGCCATAGCTAGAGAAACGAGTTAGCAAATTGGTGCTTTAACAACGCCAGTAGAGGCTTGTCAGCGACGCACCTGGGTGGCTGGTGCGACTTATACTCCGGAGTGCCTTATATATGTTTTATTCCTCTTCATTATGCATTTTTTGGCCGGTGCGACTTATACTTCAGAGCGACTTATAGTCCGGAAAATACGGTACTTGAACGCGAGTCAGAGTTGAGGCAACAATTTGACTAAATGAACTAAGACTTGTGAGTGAACTTGAGCACCAATAACTTTAGATATGACTTGGACTTCTGACTTGAGAGGATGTGACGCTTCTCCTCAAAAAATGAACTTATAATAAACACAATGTAACTCACATTCACATTAACAAGGCCTCTCTGCGCTGAGATGTTAAGCAAATGCCAATCAAACATGGCATCATAAACAAACACAGTAAAACATATTAAAAGATATTAAAACTGATTGAATTTACAAAGCCTACAGAGAAAGCAATAGAAATTTAAAGCAAAGTTGATGGCTCAAACATACTATGACCACTGCCCTTGTGTCTCTGAGCAAGGTACTTCGGCCTCTTGAAACTTTCCCTATGTGAAAGAGTAATGTCCCGTGGTCAGGGAGGTCGTTGGCACAGTTTGGCAACTTTGTGTGTGTTAGTGAGTCCAAGGACAGCTGTGACTATAGAAGTAGCTCATTGTTATTGTCATTGTTAGCTCATTTGAGAAGGTTGTAAAGCACAAAGAGAAGCTTAAGAGGGGCATAGCTTTATGTCGTACCCTGCATGTTTCACTGTGGAGCTACGCGAGCCAGGAGCAGGTTTCGGCTGCATGCTGTAGCTCCAGCCCTTATCTTTCATTTGCCCCGTTTTATAGGACACTCCCATGTAACTCGGATTAGAGATGTCAAGTGCCTGAGCAAGAGCCAGCCTGGAAAAACAGAACACATTTAATGAGATCACGGTTGAGAGGTGAGCAATGGTAATGAACAACTGTCTTACTTGTCCCCGCATTTGGCTTTTGAGGCTGCAGGATCATCCCTCTCAACTTTAATAAAATCTATAGACACAACAAATTCAGTCATGCGTCACGAATATCATAAAAATGGGAAGGCTGTGTTAAATTTCTTAGTCTGTTTTTTTGTACTTGTGTGAAGATGTTTAAAATGTTTTACTTACCGTATAATTTCTCAGTCGGTTTGCACTCGGTGGTGTGCAGCTGGATGCCTCCGTTCAAGGTCCCGGTCTTCTCTCCGTTGTGAGTGAGCGTGATGTGGAACTCGGTGTAACAGAACTGTGCAGCTCTGAGCGCCACACAGCCCTCGCCTTTCAACACAACAAAGCAACAATGGCTTGATAATTATGATTGACAGTTAGAAAAAATATTAATTAGCTACGAGGATGATCTAATCCAGGGGTCTCCAATCTTTTTTTCCACGGTGAGCTACTTTTACATACCAAAACTATCAGAGATACTGTACTTATGCTTCGAGTTTGTAACCAAGATTAATCATAATGTCATTAATGTCAGAATGAAAGAAAATTACTGAAATTGTGTCTCTATCCTTTACTGTACATGTATTTGCCTGATTGGTGCAGATTCTCTTCAAAAATGTTCAGAACAAAAAGAAAATACATCTAAAACGTGACTTATCTAGCGTGTGTAGAAATGTAGAAAGCCTTTGGTGAGCTGCTAAAGTGGGCTGGAGAGCTACTGTAGTGGTTGGAGAGCCCTGATCTAATCTCACTGCATGTCTTAACCAAATTCTTTTGTTATATACTTGTTTGGGAGTTAGTCATTAAGCAGCCTCGGGTTAGCTCAGTAGAGTTTTTCAAATTGAAAGATTGAAGGATTTGTTTATGGAATGGAAGCTTATTTGTGTCACTTATAGCTCTTTATACACACCGACATCATTCATACTGGCCTGTTGTACATGTTTAGTGCCTGAAGGAAACCTACACAGACACCGGGAGAACATGCAAACTCCACACAGACAGGCACCATTAACTACTGCACCACCGTCCCGCCCTTGCCAATAACTTTTTTCAGAGATTAGACAAGACATTCAAAATTCCATTCATTCGCTTGAAAAGTAGTCATAATATAAGCCTTCCCACCCATAAATCTGACTTCTTTTTCCAAATGAGAATCCTAAATGATTAAAAATCATCCTGAATGAAAGCGATATCTTTTTTTCCTTTATGTGTATGCCAGCGATCTGCAGGGATCTACAGCAATAGTTTCAAGGGGATATCACCAAATGTATTTCAGTTTGTTCTCCATTACATTTTTTTTCTCATTTATTTATTTATTTCAGGCAGAGGGCAACAAAGAAGAATACAGCAGAAAACAAAAAAACACAACAACAACAAAAAACAATCCACTTCCACCTAAAAGGGAGTGGGAAGAAGAAAACTTATTTAATCCCACCCCCAGTTCCCCACTCAGAGTTCAACAGACTCAGCTTCACCTGCAGTGTCTCGCCCAATGTAATGTGAATGTTGTAGATGCATGTTGAGAGGATACTGACCGTAAGACTCGTCACAATCCGTGGACTTGATACAGATCAGGATGTGCTGGTCCAGGAGATACTCAGGGTCCGAGATAATAGGAGTGAGCTGGGGGAAAAAATGCACAAAATATCTCCAAGTATTATACAAAGCAGTTATGTAAACAATAAAATGCCTGCTGTGAATTACATTTGCTAATGTTAGTTTGTGATTATTTGCTAATTGCATTGTGGGAGGGCTTTCCTTTTGGAGTTTGCATGTACTCCCCATATTTGTATGTACTTCCTAGGTACTGCAGATACGGGTACTCCTGGATATACTTTACCAGCTATGAACTCTTTACCAAACCTAAACCTAAACCTCCTAATCGTAGTCGCATTTAGTAGTGGTAGTTTAGTTTATTTCAGTCGGTATCTTCACACAGACACGATTAACTACAAAACTTCCAAACAATGAAACAATGAAACAATGACTGAAAAGGATTTTGGCTGAAGTGAAACACTTAATTGAAAGCCAAACCCTAAAGGCATTTAAAGGCATTTTTTCCTGGCTTAACCATGAAGAACACTTAAAGTGCATATGACACATTAGACAAAATATGTGCTCAAATATAGTTAACACAATTATATTTAAGATTTTGCTAAAGATTGTACCCAGTTTTCTTTAGTTTGACCATTTTTGTGACGTTTATAGTTTCACTTCCTTATTGGACACTGACAGGAAGTGACGTAGAAGAAGGTAAACAATTTTAAACTGTTGCCGTGCCAACCATGTTAAGTCAATGGGAAATGAGTCAAACTGCTATGAACTTTAGCTTTATCTATGTCACTTCCTGTCAGCAGCTTTAAAATCCAATAAAATAACTTAAATAACTGAAATAAAGTGATAATTATGCAACTCATGCACTTAGTTGGAAATGATGTTATCCTTCTAAATAAGTCATATTCAAAAGCATTAAAACCTGTCATATGCACTTTACACCTACCTGTACTTGATTGTCAAACCGCACTTTTATGTATCCATCCGAGTGCTCAGTATTTTCTCCTTGTGCAGTTTTAACTGGTTCTGTTTGAGATTGAGAAAAGATTTTAGCGTTTACATGTTTAAGATCTGACTTTTTAAAAATAGTTCCAAAACACATACTCTCTAAGCAGCTGGAATGATACTCGATGAAGAAGCGCGTCTGTGATTTAGTCAGCAGACTGGCCATGCAGTTCATGATCTGGATACCGCCTTGAGGCGCACTCTCCGGGTCTGAAAGGTCCAAAACCTCATGAATCATTATTTGTGACCCACGCATTTGACAAGCAGTAATCTATCTTTTTTGTACCTTGCTTGGACACAAACTGCGAGGCCACTCCTACTTCATATGAGGCAAAGACTGGAGAGTGGTCACTGGTCATGATGTCATTTGTGCAGCCTACATGATAAAAGACAGTGCGATTTATCTTCAATTCATAAACGTTTAATGAAATGGGAAGGCAGTCCACTCACCATACGCGTGGCAGATGGCATGAGCCAAAGGATAGGACTTCCGTAACACTCGATCACACCAAGACGGCAAATTATACTTTGTCTGAAGAGATACATGAAGCAAGATTTCTCATTAAAAACATGTTCAATGTTAGCCGTGTTTGTCCATTGATTAGACCCAATTTAGCTTTGGCAAAATGTGTGTGTCCACCTAATTTCAGCTTTATTGTCATTGTTGGTGAGAATGTGCATCGACGAGTCTAATGAAAATTAAATTAGTAAAAAAAAAAGTACAAATCTCAGTGCTTAAAGGGATACTTCGGGATTTTTGACACTGGGCCTCATTTCCTAGTTATCCAGAGTGTTGTTGATGTCTGGAGATATTTTTTTCTTAAATTCATGCAGTTCTTATATTTGAAGAGTCTAGTTGCGCTAGGCTAGAGCAAGGCTAAAGCAGTTCTATGGTAAACGCTAGCCTGCATTAAAAAACAGTCTGGCGCACTCCACAGTGCACCTGAGGTAAATCACTTATAACGCCAGACTAACCATATAAATGTCTGTGTCGATAGGTTAATTTTAACCATTTTGCGTTTAAAATAACTTATATTTGAGCGGCATCAGCTTCGTGGCTGTAAGCTAACGCAGCGGTGGAGTGATCTGCGAGAAAATAGTCCCTCAAAATGCGGTAATTCATGTGATACAAGGTCAGTTTTATTTAAAAAAATATTCTATTAACACAGACATTTATATGGTTAGTCTGGTGTTATATGTGATTTACCTCAGGTGCACTGTGGAGTGAGTCAGACTGTTTTTTAATGCGGGCTAGCGTTTACCATAGAACTGCTTTAGCCTTGCTCTAGCCTAGCGCAACTAGACTCTTCAAATATAAGAACTGCATGAATTTAAGAAAAAAATATCTCCAGACATCAACAACGCTCTGGATAACTAGGAAATGAGGCCCTATGTCAAAAATCCCAAAGTATCCCTTTAAGTTAATTCTGGATTAAAATGTAAACAAAATATGCAATGCAAAAATTATGTTTGGAACTATGCACAAAACAGTAGGATGTGAGTCAACCTAAAGTGCATATGACAGGTTTTAATACTTTTGAAAATATGCAAGTTAGATTTATCAATTTATTTCAGTGAAGCAGCAAATTAATGAAGAAATGTTATGTTTATTTGAATTTTTAAGCTACTGACAGGAAGTGACATAGATTACGCCTGCATAGATGGAGGTAACATGGTCGCTACGGCAACAGTTTAAACCTGTTTGCCTCTATCTTTGTCACTTCCTGTCAGTGTCCAATAAGGACGTGAAACTATAAACATCACGAAAATGGTCAAACTAAAGAAAGCTGGGTTAAATTTTTAGCAAAATCTTACTGTAAATATAATTGTGTTAACTATGTTTTAGCAAAACATTTACCTAATGTGTCATATGCACTTTAACTTAACTTAACTTAAAAACAGTAGGATGTGATGTTACAAAAACTAAAAGTGTCTTGATTCACAAAGAAAACTGTAATTTCTAATACAACATGGTGTACTATTATGAACTGTCAGTGAATAAATTGAACAGTTGAACTCACAAAGGTGGCTTTGGCCTTTGTGTAGGCGTACTTCTCTCGTGTAAATCTTTCAAAGCGATATGTCGGTGCAAATGTGATTTCCTCTTCGTCTGAGAAAACAACACCACTAAAGGTTTAGAAATACTCACACTGAATTAGTGTAATGTTGCAGATCTCTCTCACCGAAATGCAGAAACACCTTCTCCTCGCTCCTCTCCATGTTGAGCTGGTCTTTGCTCAGCAGCTCCTGGTACTGCTGCTGCTTGATCTTTGTCACCATGTACTCGGCTTCCTGCGCACAAAGACAGCATCGAACATTTTATTTAGTATTTCGTTTTTAATCTATTACTATTTTTGCTTGATTAAAGTTGTGCCACGTGGTTTGGACTTACACTGGACAGCATTTCCACCCTGTAGTTGAGGTCTCCGAGCCAGAACAGGTGAGTGAACTGGTTTGTGATGTCAAATGGAGTCAGCTTCTTGTCTCCCAGGTTTAGGAATCGCAGAATGGAGATGTAGTTCTGATTACGCCTGCAAAATCAGTTCAAGGGTCATGAAAATACAGAAAATATATTGCACATACAAGATAGGTTATATATGGGGTAAATACTTTTTTGGTTTACCTGAGTTTCTTCTCACTTCCGGAGGTCAAGTGACTGTTGACGAAACCAAACTTTGTCCCGTTGAACATAAAGGAAACACCCACGGCTCCTTTGTTTCCTGTAGAACAACATTTAAAATCCTGATAACAATCTTACTGTATCATTTATGAAACTGGGAAATGAATAATCTGACCGAGCGTATTAGCGATGCCCGTCTTCACACTGTCGGAGAAGATGTGGGAAATCCTGTTTTCATGTTCGGGTTTTGCCAAAATCACGATGCGGATGCTCCACAGCGTCTGAATGGCCACCTGCACGACAAATGGTGTTTCATTTATTTGCGACTATAGTAGTAAAAAATAAAAATAAAAATCACATGACAAAAGTGGGACTGAACTGGGATAAAACAGTGGTCTCGACATCTCCGGCCAAAGCAAAACTAAGCGAGTAAAGGAAGAGGCTCAAAATAGAGTTGTAAGAGGCAAAGTTCATGGCAAAGATTCCCAAATAAGTGTTATCTGCAGCTGCACTGCTGTTTGGATTTCTTTATGACCTTTATTTAGGTCAGATAAGTCCTACTGAGATTTTGAAATCTCTTTTTCAGGGGAGTCCTGGTCTTGGTGTTGTCCCCATGGGTTTGCTGGTGGCAGAAACCAGAGCACTCAAAGGAAATACATGCAGAAAATTAAAACTCCACACAGAATGGCCCCAACAAGGCGTGGGGTCAACCGGGACTTGGTGTTGCAAATTTTGACGTATTGAAAGGTTTATTGTAATTGAAGATACATTAAGGGAAATAGGGAAATTCGTTCTCTGCATTTGACCCATCCTTCGATGCCGCTGGGTGTGGTGCGTCCAGGGACCCATCTCCAGATGTGGAGCCAGGCTGATGGTCAGAAACACCTGGCTGGAGGATTCACCTATTGTACATGTTTGTAGTGGTAGGGGAAACCAGAGTTCACGGAGGAAACCTATGCAGACACGGGGAGAACATGCAAACTCCACACAGAAAAGCCCCGTCCAGTTAGGAATCGAACTGGGGACCTTCTAGCTGCGAAGCATAAGCGCTAACCGCTGCGCCACCGTACAGCCCAAAGAAGTGGAACAATCTAACAGTTTTGGTAAACCTTTGTTCTTAATTTTTTCAAAGACACTTTTGGGCTTTATTGATCCAAATGAGTAGCCTGGGAAGACCCATGCTGCTTTGCGCTCGAATCATTTCGAACAGACAATGATGTACATGACAGCAGCAGGCACGAAGTCATCTTTTGATCAAGCTTTAGACCATGTTCTAAATAGTTTATCTCAAAAGTTTATTTTAAAATAGAAGAACAGCATTTGGCTTTACAATCTCTACGTACGTTACCGAGTACAATTGATACGATTGGCTATGGCTACGTGCAGATGCATATGATAGATATTTGTTGCGCCCAATAAACGGCTATTTCATTTTCATTTCATTTATTCATTTATTTCAGGCAATGGGCAAAAAAAAAAAAAAAAAAAAAAAAAAGTATATACAATATGTAAACAAGACATGGACAATGGCTATAGCCTGGAAAAATCCAGACTCACCGCTGTACCAGCGAGTGAGTCTGGTCACCGTTGCGTCAAATCCATTTCCCACAGCGGTACATACGCAAGCAAACAGGAAGCGGAGTAAACCAATCAGCGAAGGGCGGGCGTCTGCCATTGATCCGGTGTTATTAGCGGTTTTGCGTTAATATTTGCGCAGGATTATGAATCACGAAACTCACCTACTGTCGATATGTTTTTGGTCATTTACCGCCGATTGGAGACACGCTCTCTTTCGTGCGTCGTTCGTAGATTGTTATTGAGGGGACTTCCGCGTCCCGTGAGTGACGCTGCTCTCTAACAACACGTCACGGCAAATAAACGAATCTGATTGCACGTGAACGGATTGATTTTGCGGAAGCCGCGAACGAGGGCGGGGTGACCAGACTGATCCCCCACTGGATAAAAAATACAGAGGGGAATCATTCTGGTCTCACCAGGCTACAATGGCTATGGACAATCGTAAACCACACCTCTCCTACGAGAAAATGAATGAGTGGTTCCCAGACTTAATATCACTTGTAATATTGTTGCTGGCGCTATTGAAATTGCGATTGTGAAATAGAGGCAGATGCCCCGCACCTGTTTGAAGCTGATGTTGGTGATGTTCCTCAGGGTACTCTTCACCGTCTCGGCCCACTCCCTGTCCCCTAGCGGGTCCTCCTGACTCCCGATCACATAGATGTCATGTGGGATGTGCTCTGCCGTATCGTCCCTGGTCTTGCCCTGCCCTTTGCACTGAAACCACGAGCTGATGTTGAGCGGAGGCGCAGCATTTCCTACAGAGATAAGAAAATTCAGTCGCAGAGGGAAATGTATATTTTAGTGAAGCCGTTCAATGTGAAACATACATTTACATTTAAACACTCAGTGAAATGCACCAAAGAGGCAACGTTATAACCATGGATGAAATTAGTCAGTGTGGCTTTAAATTACAAGTTAATTTATGGATCAAAAGTAATATTAAAATGGATCTAACCCATGTTCCAAGTGCCAACAAACACTGTGATCATGTCAGGTTCAGGTTTCTCTGTGTGCTTGTTCTTCATGAGTTGTAGAAGCTGACAAAAGCCTTCCCTTTTCTAAAAAATAAACAAACAATCACCCCATGCTGTAAATATATCAAGTTAACAATGAAATGGTCTTTTAAAGGGGAATTACCTTTGTGTCTTCAAACACAAACTCTTTCCGCACAACTTTCTCTTTCTCCGTCTCCATGTTAATGCTGATCTTGGCCGGCATCTTCTGCGATTTGACCAACTGTAAAACTGAGGAAAAAGAAAAGTATGCAGTGTAACATTATAGCAGTATTAGAAATTAACTTAAGGTTTAGAGTCGGTAACGTAAGGAGTTAAAGTGTCTGTAATGCTGTAATGTAATCTTCTTTAACAAAAATGTATTGTTTTGTACCAATTGGGCATTCAAGCGGCAAATATCTTCCACACAAATCCCTCATCCCATGGCAACTCACACAGCAGGTGGTAAACTTACTATAGTGGTTCAGACAACACCCTTTTATGCAATAAATGTTTTCATAAAGCTGCCCCTGGCCAATTGCTGTACTAAATTACTACATAGACATTTGATAGAACCTTGAGTGGAACCTATTTTTCAACATTGGTCAGAAAAATAACATACTATACTGTATACTTAAAGGAAAAGGGTGTCACAAAATGTTTTATCAGACAATGGATTATGAGTCTATCATAGTCATTTTTAATATAATTGCAAATAAAAATGAATGCTTACTTTTATTGTGAACACAGTATTTATCTTCTGGACCATCTTTGGACTTTTTTTGGAACAACTTTCCACTCTCTACGTCCACTTTGAGGAACATCTTTGTGGGTATGCCCAGGCATTCCTGCTTCACCTTTAGTGAAACAAATCTTATTATTCTCTTCTATTATACTCTTGTAAATGTGCTCATATTCCATAAATAGTTTATTCAGTTACCTCAAATATCACTGCAGGAATGAGGGACTTTTTATAACCTCCTTCAAAACCAGCAGTCTCGAACACAACGCCTTTGGCCTAAAAACAGCGACACATTGTGACATCATCGGTTGACGAAGAAGATTTTGTTCTCGAATAGTGTTTACCTTGTCTTCAATGGAGTAGAGCAGTTTGGTCAGATGATCCAGACGTAATGATGTGCACTGGAGAGAATCTACAGAAATCTGTAATGCAATAGAGATTTGAACCAAATATTATATAAAGAAGGTCCATCCATCCATCCATCGATTTTCTTCCACTTTTCCGTTGCCGGGTCGTGGGGGCAGCTGTTGGAGCTGCCCAAATCACATTGCACCATATAAAGAAGGTCATGGGCAAAATCAGCAATGCTTTTTGAAACAAGCTGCAGCATCTGTAGATTTGCATAAACCAAAACAATATAAAAAAGGAAGCGGGAGAGCAGCTTGTTATACTGTCATGTCACACCTAACTCACTATAGTTTTTCACCCTTCACTAGTGTCGCTTTCACCTCTTTCATGAACAATAACTCCATATATTACATTTAAAATTGCGATAAGATATAAAGTAGTAACCATAGAAGTTATATTACTAAGAGGTTATTTTTTTACATGCTTAACATTACTTCAATATTGATTCACACACCCTTTTCTCAAGGCAGGGGTTCCCAAACTTTTCAGGCTGTGACCCTCAAAATCACTCAACCAGCAACGCGCGACTTCTATGAAATGTAATTTACAGGGTTTCCGCTGGGCAGTAAAAAGCCATTAAATGAACCGTGTCAAAAATCAAGGCCTTAAAAGTCATTAAAAAGCATTCAATTGGATTCAAACTGGCATTAAATCTCAATTTCTTTGAAAATCATGACATTGATCAACAATTTTTACTGAATAAGTTTACCAAAAATACCAAAATGATGGTCTAAATTAAAACATATTCAGTTGCAGTTTTGTCAGGAATTGACCACATTTTTTGGTCAAACGTTGCCCGTTTGGTCCAATTCTCTTTCCACTGTTTGAGGACATGTTTGCAAATCTTAAAGGGGGGTATTATGTAAAATCGACTTTTTCAAGCTTTATATCATGTTATTATGTCATTCCCTCATTAAACTCATTAAAAAATTTTGAGTAATCAGTAAAAACTTAGACGGCAGCCATTTTAGGTGTAGCTATGCCTCAGTCCTCCTAGGAACGCCCCCACCTCCTGGAGACGCCTCTGGACCTTTTGTCACCAGCCAAGCCACCAACCACTGCTCCTCAGCTCAGCAGAGCCCCCTCCCCGCACAGTGTTGTTGTTTAGATGCCACAGCAGTGTGCTGAAGGGGGCGTGTCGGAAAGCTTCTTAAAGAGACAGAGGCCTATTTCAAGACGTTCAGTACAGCCATTTTGAGAGAGCAATTTTATTCAAGGCAGTTATTTTAATTTACTGCATATACAGACCAACAGAAGGTTACGTCATCATTGTAGTATGCTATAGACTGGTGCTATGTGATTGAAAAAAGCATAATACCCCCTCTTTAAACTAAAATATGCTGTTTTCAATCAAGAATACATCAAATTCAATGTCAGAAATGTAAAAGAAAATATTGTATCAAAATAAGGGATGCCTGTTCTTGTGGTGATGCTGTAGTTTTCTGAGTTGCACTCACTTGTCTGGACAGGTGCCCGATCCCCGGTGAGAGCTTTTGGTCCAGGACTCTATTCACCATCTCCAGAGAGGGCAGCACGCGGGTGATCTCACTGCACAAAACAGAGAGCATAAATACTGCGGTGTGTTGTTAAATACTTAATACTTTAATACTCTATGGAGGGCTGGTACTTGTTGAGGGTTTTGCAGAGGATCATGGTTAACTTCTTCAGTCCAGGGAGGTTGGGGTTGCCATTTTGAACTTGTTCAACGTCCAAACAGATCGAGGTCCTGAAGTACTCCTGGAGGGCCATCTGATGCTCCTCTTGTAATCTGAATTAGAAATATAGACACACACAAAAATGATACAGGTAGAAGAGAAAAGAAGTCTTATATATTCATAAATCTTGAGGAAAATGTAGCTAAGATGTTTAAATTAGTTCCTTTTGTTTTTCACCCTGGTTTAAACAGAGAGATATGGTGACATAAATAGCACATACAAATAGAAGCTCATAAAGTTCCTTCATTGTTCCATTATGAAAATAGGCCTATTGGCTCAACACAGTGCAAAGGAAATATGCAAACTGAATATTAAAATATCTTAAACATGCACAAATGTACTTCTGAATGTTCTGCTTTGTGTCTGTGGGTTTCCTGTAGCAGATATATACCAAAGTTACTGAAATATGAGATCTCTATTGATAACACTCCACAGTTTTCACACGTTCTACTCCAATTACTGTCATGAGGCGGGGTGTACCCTTAACAATAGCCATCTAATCACTGGATGTAAACATTTGGCGGCGTACAAACATGTATACTAACATAGAAAACCATATTCCCGTGGCCAATGCACTCGACATGATCAAAGTTAGTTATCAGTGGTTTCTTCATAGTAAAGTCACTCAGGAAGACCTTTTCGAAATGAGACGTTAACTAACTTCCCTTGGTCTAAGTCAAGCTGAAAACAAAACCAAAATGAAAGAAAAACTGACTAAGCAATAATATGCAACAGTCGAAAGTGAACACAAACCCATTAGCTGAAAATGATGAGAATATGTTTGCTTACATAGACAGGTCCATGTGCTGCAGTCTGGCCAGATAAGTGTCCGACAGAGACTTCAGGGCTTGTTCTGTGTCACTGGTTGAGAAGTTTCGAGGCGGGAGTTGAGGAGGGAGGCTGGAGTCTACAGAGAGATGAAAACACGTATTTGTTCAGTGTCAGTAGCCTATTAAAAAAATTCAGAAATTAAAGTTGCTCAGTATGAATTTTAAAGCAACACAGGTTTCAGTAAAATATGCCTTTCCAAAAGTCTCTGCTTACTTGCTCCTCTAATACTACGTGTTAAAAGCACTGCAGTATTTTTCAAGAAACTGCAGAATGTCTTTTTTTCAACTTCTTGTTGTCGATAATAGATTATATTGCCAAGGGTCAATGAGATTTGGAAACTGGAGCAATGTTTAACCTTGGAATAGTCAGTGGTTTGAATCTAATCCAAACGTATACCATATTGGCCTCTGTAGACACAGTTACAGTGCCTTGCGGAAGTACTAATACACCTTGAACTTTTGCACATTTTGTCATGTTTACAACCCTCATTTTTTACTGAAAGTTCACACACAAGTAACAGACAACTGTGAAGTGAAAGCAAAATGATACATGATTGTTATTTTTCAAAAAATAGAAAAGTATTCATACAGCATTTTCTGAGTGCATTAAATTGCCTTTATAACATTCCTAATGACTGCAGAATGTTCACACCTTGCCCTAACCATTAAATAGAGGCCACCTGTGTGTAATCTACTCTCAGAATAATTCCAGCTGTTCAGTGAGGGCCTCAGAGCTATGGTCAGAGTGTATTGGTCACTAAGCAACATCATGAAGGCCAAGGAGCACACCAGAGAGGTCAGGGATAAAGCTGTGGAGACGTTTAAAGCAGCGTTAAGTTATACAAAGATTTCCCAAGATTTGAACATCTCACGGAGCACTGTTCAATCCATCATTCAGAAATGTTAAGAGTATAGCACCACTGCGAACTTACCAAGACACGGCCGTCCACCTAAACTAACAGACCGAACAAGGAGAGCACTGGTCAGAAATGCAACCAAGTGCCCCAAGATAACTCTGGAGGAGCTGCGACGTACTGCCGCTGAGCTGGAGGAATCTGTACATGGGACAACTATAAGTCGTACTCTACACAAATCTGACCTTCATGGACGAGTGGCAAGAAGAAAGCCATTATTGAAAGGAGGCCATAAGAAATCCTGTTTAAAGTTTGCTAGAAGTCATATGGAGGACACAGCTACCATGTGGAAGAAGGTGCTTTGGTCAGATGAGACAAAAATTGAACTTTTTGGCCCAAATGCAAAACGTTATGTATGGCACAAACCTAACACTGCTCATCGTCCTGAGTGCACCATCCCCAGTGTCAAATATGGTGGGGAGCATCATGCTATGGGGCTGCTTTTCCTCAGCGGGGACTGGGAAGATTGTAAGAATAGTTGGGAAGATGGATGGAGCCAAATACAGAGACATTTTGGAGGAAAACCTGCTGGAGTCAGCAAGAGAATTGAGGCTGGGCGGAGATTCACCTTCCAGCAGGACAATGACCCTAAACACAAAGCTAAATCTACAATGGAATGGTTTAAAAACAAACATATTAATGTGTTTGAATGGCCCAGTCAAAGTCCTGACCTAAATCCTATTGAAAATCTGTGGAAAGACCTGAAAACTGCTGTTCACAAACGCTCTCCTAATTTGACAGAGCTTGAGTTGTTTTGTAAAGAGGACTGGGCTAAAATGTCAGTCTCACTTTTCACTTTTCTATTTTTTGAAAAATAACAGAATCATGTATCATTTTGCTTTCACTTCACAGTTGTCTGTTACTTGTGTGTGAACTTTCAGAAAAAAATTCAAAATAAAATCTTTATGTTTAGGGTTGTAAACATAACAAAATGTGCAAAAGTTCAAGGTGTATTAGTGCTTTCGCAAGGCACTGTATGTAGCTGATGCGTTCCTTACACATTTCCACTGTAAAAGCTCCCATAACAACCACAAAAGTTTACAACCCCGAAATAGAATAAATATATTTTATTTTATTTGCTTACACTGCTCTACTGTCTTTGTTGACCTTGTACAGGCAGTACTTACCTCCATCTTCATCCGTCTCCTCCTCATGCTGAACCGGATACTGGAGGCGCGTCTGCAGGCCCATGTTGGGGCTGTAGTAGGCATCCACAAGCTCTGGTAACCCAGAGAAGAACCGAATCGGGACCCCCTCTGATGCCTGTGGAGGGTAAGCCGTTATGTACTGTACGCAAGTTAAAGCACATAAACGGGTTAAACGAGTTCCCCCATTTTTCAGCTGTCAAATTATTATTATTTTGCATTGTGTTTATTCGTGTGCAGACTTTATTGTCCCAATAGGGAAAATAGTCCCCTGCATTTGACCCATCGTTCTACCAGTCCAAGGAGTACTGTCACTAGCTGCCACTAGCTCGTGTCCTGACGAAGACCAGGAGGCGGGACCACATTACACCGGTTTTAGAGTCGCTGCATTGGCTCCCCGTGTGTTTCAGGATCGATTTTAAAGTTCTTTTAATGGTTTTTAAATGTCTTAATGGTCTTGGTCCTTCTTATCTTTCAGAACTGCTTTTACCTTATGAACCTTCACGGCCCCTTCGCTCCTCCGGCAGGCGTCTCCTAGTTATTCCTAAAGTCAACAGAAAGAGTCACTGCGAGGCGTCTTTCCAATATTATGGCCCTCGCCTCTAGAACAAGCTGAGGAGGAGCTCAGGACCGCAGAGAACGTTCATGTCTTTAAGAGTAGGCTCAAGACCCACCTATTTAGCTTAGCTTTTAACTGACATCTATTAATCTAGTCCTAATTTTATATAATATATATATGTATGTATATATGTATGTATGTATATACTGTATATACATACATACATTTAAAAACCATTAAAAGAACTTTAAAATCGATCCTGAAACACACGGGGAGCTAATGCAGCGCCTCTAAAACCGGTGTAATGTGGTCCCGCCTCCTGGTCTTCGTCAGGACACGAGCTGCTGAATTTTGTAAAAGTTGTAAACCTGAGACATAGTGCTATCATTAATGTTTGGTGGAGTCCCGTTGGCCCCTTCTTATATTCTAAATAATCTTCCCCTCATAGATGTACTTTGGCCTGATATAAACATACTAACAGTTTCCAGTAGATATTTCAAAGCTGTAACCAAATGAGGCCAGAGCTTTGCGAGAGGATGTTTTATAAATAACACATATGCAAATGCCACACACAAACTGCACTGTACCTGCACAGAAAGCTTTTTGTCCTCATTGGGCAGAATCCTATAAGTGTACACACAGTTCTGGTATCTGCAAATAGTAGCATAGACATTAATTTAATTGTAATGCGACATCAACAAACTTTGGTATGAAAAAAAAATCTAACAAAGGTATAGAGGGAGTTGCAGACAGAAAGGTGTTGCTTAGTTGTTTCTCTCTATTCAAATAAAGGGGAACTAAGCTTGCATTGTGCTACATATGTGTAACCAAATGCACACTTTTTACTGTATTCTTTCCCCATTGTTTAATATTATAAATGTTGTATTTTTTCCATAATATTCTAAAACACACTTGGCAATTTCAGCTATGATGAATATGGAAGTGCAATCAATGGTATTTACAGTAAGCAATAAATAAGAGTAATTGCCTGGTAAACCTGATATTTCTAAGTCAATAAGTAGTTTCTACTTACAGGACGCAGAGGGCATATGCTCCCTGTATGGACTCACTGTCCCGTATAAGAAAGCTGCCATCTCGAGGCTCTCTGGACAGCAGGTCTTCAGCCTTGGACCGTGTTATCATGCCATGGTACCAGGGCTGGCAAGTTGGCATCTTGACCCCCCTCCTAAAAACTGCTGCGAGCGCACTTACAACTCCACCATCAAGCTCAAAACGCCAGTCCCAAATGTAAAACAAGCCCTGTTTTATTTAGCAACGTTCATATTTAAGTGTCTAGCTCGGCCCATGTATCAAAAACCTGTAAAAGGAAGTAGCTAGTGGCTCGCAGCTTGACTTCCTCATTTCATGAAGTTGAGAGAGGACGGCCCTATTCCCCTCTATATGCATCAAGTGGTTTATCTTTTACTCTCTCCAGACTTTTGATTCAATACATCAATAAATAAACCAACATTGCTGGCTTTATAAATCGATCTGCCAAATTTTTTGTCGATGATATACTGATAAGAATTTAACCGTGTGTCCTTAAAAAGCCTCATGAAAAAGAGGAAGTAAACCACACAGAACAATGCAGCTTAATAAATGTACATCTACAATTGCTGGTCATTCACAGACTTTTATCTTCACTATGGACTCGCTGTATGGCCACATTGTTTGGTAATATTTTAAGATGGAAACAAGGAAACGCAACTGTACTATGGCTTGTTCATATGATGGACAGGAAGCCATGCAAGAAAAAAAAAAAGAACCAAAGGGAGGAGAAATAAGGCAGCCCTCAAACCACAACTTTGGTCACGTGACGCAAAAGGAGAGCAAAGCACCATGAGCTACAGTATAATCCTCATATAGACGAGACATAACAGACAGACAACTCATGAGTAAATTATGTTATGTAGATTTTTTTTTACATCCTCTGAATGTGACAAATGCCAGCTTTCATTAGTCCCATTTCATTTTGTATTTGCTTTTATATAAACCAAGACAGACAGAAATAGCTAATAGGCACCTAAAAGTCTAAAAACATGGTAATTGTGGTAATTACATGGGAACGGGACACGCAATTTAAAGGCACTTTATCAGATTTCTTTTCTAGTAGTTGTTTTGTCTTCTCCTTTAGTATATTGTAAACTCAGACATTTGCAGGAAAAACACTGTTCATCAACGCATTTGCTACAAAATGAATAGTTAGGAATGAGTTTGGATCACAACTAACATTATAATTTTAGTGAGTTCCTCTTTTATTGTTTGTAAAAACAGGTATAGGGCCTTTAATTGTATACGTATTGTATATGTATTACTTCAAAGTAGTATTATTATTATTAACCTTACCTCCCAAATCCAGTCGATACAGTCCCGATAAAAAGTTTGAGACCAGTCGAAAAATGGCAAATATTCACATTTTGCATGGTTGGATCTTAACAAGGTTCCAATATGCAAAAAGGAGAAATGGGAGTGAGACATAAATGTTTTGAGTAAAGCTTTTGTGCGGCACGGTAGCGCAGCGGTTAGTGCTCTCGCTTCACAGCAAGAAGGTCAACAAAGGTCAAGTGGAAGACCCAAAAAATGTCACCAGCACTGAGCCGGAGGATCCCATTGGCTGTCTGTCACGACACTGGACGATCTTCAATTCAAATGAAGGCAGTGGAGCCGACTGCAGATTTGGCCTTTTAAAGGCATCTGGTCCTAAACTTGTGATCAGCTGCAAAACAGCCTATTTCAGTTTAATTGTTGTTTTCAATAAAAGGGTCACTCAATTATTTTTCGTCTCACTCCCTTTTGTTGATGCATAATTGTAGTTTTGCTTGGAACATGGTTAAGATCCAACCATGCAAAATGTGAATTTTGGCCATTTTTTAAGTGGTCGGGACTGTATTACTAGGAAACATGGTCAGTATTTTCTTGATATTAATATGGAAACACGGCTGCATTATCAACTATTCCCTGTTATTACCATGTTTATTACTGTGCTCAAATGAACTGCCACTGTGAGCAGAAAGACAAAACTACTGTGAAAAGTGTCTGACATTTTAGTTCTGCATTTGAAAGTCACTCTCCCATGAACAAAACGGACACACATATAAAAGTCTGACTCATCCATTTCTATGTGAAAGTATTTTTATTACAAAGATACAAACGCATCATCAATAAGTACAATAAACAAACTGATTACAAATGATTAGTGTTAGTGAAGTGTTATATAAAGCCATAGTGCAATACGTGGGTTTATAATAAATGCATAGAAAATTGTAGAGTGTCCAGAGTGGGACAAAACAAGGTAGAATTGTCAAGCACAAGAAAAGTAAACAATAAACACTTTCAATAATGAAAAAGTAATTTCAAACATATACAGTTATAAATCGCAGTAAAAAACACAGTAAGTTGTATCATATGAAAGTACATTTAAGTTAATGGATTCACAATATACATACATGATTAGTGTTATCTCCAAAATACTGTATAAAAACTTAAAAAAGACAAAGATTTTCACATCTTCAAATACTCAACAAGCACATTATGTCCTGAATAGTGGTTAAGCGCTTGACACATTTCACAAGTGCTCTCTATTTTCCCTAAAAACATTACTGTATTTCTCATCCAGGAAATGTTAAGCTGCTGTTCTTGCTGGTAAATTATTTAATTATTTAAATTATTAGCAGCAAATGGGAGTGCTCGTCTCTGAGGCCTTAGTAGAATAAAGTTTGTGAATGCAACTCATTTACAAACTTTACCACCAGATGTTGCAAGGATCTTGGCATTGTACGTTGTAACTTTAAATTGTGGAAGTTTACAGGAAGTCATTTGATTCTTTGGAAGTATTGCATTTAAAGAAGCCATATCTTGCTAAATCTATTTTTACCTTGAAGCCATTTTGTAATGTTACTGGTCCCTTCTTCCTGGTTTATTTTTCTACTGTACTTCAATCTGTACATCCCTGGTTGTAGTATTGTATCTTAGGAAAAACAGGAAAGTTTTTTCCACATTGTAACCTCTTAACCCCGACCTGAACCGAGCACATTTTGTTTGGCTTTGCCCAAATCTAAAAGCTTTTAAAAAATGCATCAAAATAGCGATGAAAACGAGGATGAAAACGCAACAAAAAAGTCACACAATAAAGTGAGAAAAAGGGATGAAAACGCAGCAAAAAACGACAAAAGAGCACCCAAAACGTGGTGAAAACACAACAAAAAACCATAACAAAAAAATGACAAATACGCAACAAATGAACGACAAAAAACGTACAAAAACTCAACAATAAAAAGCAATGAAAAAGTGACAAAAACGAGACGCAAACACGGCAAAAACGATTAATAAATGTGACAAAAACGCAGTTACGATCGCTTTTGTCAGTCTTAGCTTTCAAATGAGGTATTACACTGTTGCTCTCCAGTTGAGAAGCTTTTAGATTTGAGTAATACCCAAGGCCATGGGAACCCAGGGTGTTGTGGGCGCTGCAGCACCCCCTGGTGGATAGTTTGAAAACTGCAGGCAATATTATTAAAGAGTACCTAAACGGGCGTGCCAAAGCCTTTCCCCACCCACAAACAAAAGTCAAAAAGTGCTGTGAAAGAGGCGGTCTCTGAAGTTTGGGGGTGACATGCGGGGGGGTGAGTGTGTGGGCCTTTGCATTGGCACAATCACAGCAGACAGATTACGTGGGAGGGACTTGGTTATAAACCACAGGTACAGGACAATGGGCAGGACAATGGGCAGCACCTGATGACGATGCGTGGAGCTGGTGCGGCTTATGACGTTCTGTGGAGGCCGTGGACACGTCTCCAGCCAATCAGGAAATTCTAATTTAGTAGCAGAGTTTACCCTGAAGGGGGCTCAACCCATTCGTTTTCAGGCCAAAGTTAGGATTTAACACATGTTTGCGCTATAATGTCAGAATAATGTCAGGGACCAGTAGACAACACTAAGGCGTCGTTCCACATAGCGCGAACCGGCCACGCACGCCACGATCTATGTGCACGTATCGACACTAGCCCGCAGACCTTCTGTTTCCACCACACACACACATGCATTTGTTGTGGGCGGAGCCGCATAGAGCCGCACGCTGTACAGATCGTCATTAAAAGTTTTTAGAGCCGCGATGAGAACAAATAGGGACAAATGCTGTCATCTGGTGGGGGTTAGGGAATCCTTCAGAGGAGCCAAGCTGTATTAAAACAGAAAATAAACAGCTAAACTACGAACTATGAAGGTAAGCTACAGGTAAATGTTATGCTAGCACCAGCTAAAGCTGCGCTAACAGCGGCTAAATGCTATTAAATTAAATTGCCCTTTTAGCACAGCGGTATGATCTTGTGAATGTATGACCTGCGTGTCAATAGTAAGGGCTGTCCACTCTCTCGTTGCCAATCAGAGGCCAGCAGTCTGTTCACGTCACATCAGACACGGGTTAGCGCTTTGGCCACAGCCAGAGGTCGGGCCCAAAACCTATACCTGGTCAGACCAGTTTGGCCCTGGCCTTTGTTATGGAAAAGCTCGACAAAGCGGGTGAAAGAGCCATTCGGCTGACACGCGCCTGCATGTGGAAAAGAGCCTTAAGAGACACCCATTGAGACAGTTTATCAGTAAAAAAAAACTTGATTTGGTGTTTAGTTGCTCTTTAAATAGGAAATATACACAGAAAAAGTGGTTTTGGGGTAAACTTTATCCCTCAGCACCCCCTAACTAAAATGTATTCCCACGGCTCTGGTAATACCAAACTGGGGAAAATGCACTCGGTTCAGGGCGGGGGTGAAGCGGTTAAGCCCCATAATCGAACATTTGATTCTCTCTGAGCAGTTCGGCGCTCAAAGCCTGATCACTGCAACACACACTTCCCACTGCTTCCTGCGGGGGGAGCTCCAGGCACGCTCCTAACCAGCCCTAATCCATAAATAGACATTATATCAATTCTCAGCAACACAAAGAGAATGTTTTTAAACCCCTTATGCGTGACTTTAAAAATACTTCTTGTTAAATCTCAGACTTGGCGCTGACAGAGCTCTCGTGCGTGGCCTTGAGCTCTCCGCTCGTCGCCGCGGACATGTTGCCCTTGCCCCGGCAGAGCAGTCTGGTGAGCGTCCCGCGAAACTTCTCCGCCCCGAACAGATACACCAGCGGATCCATGGCCCCGTTCAAACAGGTGAGCAGCGACGTGAGGCGGTTGGCCAGACTGAGCCCTCTGCGCACCCCACACGAGACGTCCGGGTGGTTGTATCCCAGGATGAACGTCGCCCGGCTCACGTGATACGGCAAGAAACAAACCACGTAGATGAGCAGGACGAGGCCGATGGTGCGCAGGGCTCGGAGTTTCAGCGTGGGCTCTAGTCTGGAGCCGTGATGCAAGCTTTTGATTATGAGAAGGTAGCACGACAGAGTGGCGAGGAAAGGTGGGGTGAACGCGACGGCTAAGGAAATCAGAGCGTTGCGCGTCGCTTTTTCGCGATACAGCTGCAGGCACACGGTCACGCCGTCGACTTCGGCCGTTTGATGAGAGACGAGAAGCGGCGCCATGGAAACGGTGACCAACGCCCAAAGGGAAAAGCTAACGACGTGCGCGTAGCGAGCCCGGCGGACTTTGAGCGACCTCACGGCGTGGACCACAGCGAGGTACCGATCCCCGGCCACGCAAGCCAGGAAGTACAGGCTGGCGTACATGTTGACGTAGAACAAGAAGCCGGCCACTCTGCAGGGCACCTCCCCGAACGGCCAGTGCCCCCCGGTGAGGTGGTAGGTGGCGCGGAGTGGCAGGATGATGACGTAGGACAGGTCGGCGACGGCGAGGTGGACCAAGAACACGTTGGCGGGAGAGGAGGAGGTGCCGCGCTGATGGGAGAAGATCCACAACGCCAAGCTGTTCCCGTTCAGGGCCAGGAAAAAGACCAGGACGTAGACCAAGCCGAAGATGGTGTTCTCGGTCGTCATGTCGACAGGGGGCAGCTGTCCGACTGGTTGGAGAGGGGCGAGGGAAGCGAGGTGGTGAACTCCATCGTTTGAGGCTGGGGGGAGAGAGATAGAGAGGGGTTAGTCTTGTGAGATCATTTGGTGAAATTTGCTTTTTTGTCTTTCGGCAAATCTGGAAATATCACCTCGACTTATTACTTAGAAGTTAGAACCATTGGCGAGGGGCACAAAATGAACTTTTTGCCCCACGTGCCATCACAGACCTGCCCCTGTTCAAAGCAAAACTCTGATATGTTTTTTTATGGTATTTTTTCATTATTTCATGTTTTGTTTCTCATAATTTATGTGAATCAGACTTTTACGCTCAAACAGTTACTCACAGTACTCAAGTTAAATGTTCTCTTTCTTACTCTTACTTCAGTAGTTATTTGGGAAACTACTTTTTACTTCTACTCGAGTAAAATCATTTCAAAGTAACGTTATTCTTACTTGACACTGTTGCACTGTTCTTTTAATATTATATCATGTCTTTTTGTTTAATTCTTAGCTTATTGGTCTTTGGTCAACTTGAGCTGTCATAAAGCGCTTGCAACATGATTCAGTGATGATGGAAGTGAGGCACTGTTTACAAAGAAAAGGCTTAGGAAGTCATTCTTTGAAAGGCAATGTAGGAACAAATTGTACAAATTGTCTGACTCATTACAGTTGATTCACTGTTTTATGATGTTGGTTATTTTGGTGAGAACATTTAGTCTCTGCGGTGCAGTTTCATCTGTTACAAATAAATATGTGGTTTAGTTACAACAGAAAACCATAGAAACTTGCACAAACCACTGTTTCCACACAGAAGCACTTCATTTGAGAGTTAGATTAGACAAAGTAAGTAGACTTTGTTCATTCCACAGTCTAGTTTAAGAAGTCACTATAGCTAAATCTGCTTCTCATGCAATGTACAGGTCCAAAGTTTGGAAATGCTTACTGTTTTTTCTTCTATTTACATTGTAGATTCTCTCTAACCGTAGAATTATGTTTTAAAGGGGGGGTAAGAGGTTAAACCTGTATATTTTTTTGCGCGGGGTGTTTTTGTTCAGTGTCTTATTACTCTAAACAAGTATAGAAGGAACAAATATCCAACCATCTTTTTATTTAATGTTTTGATTCAGTTTTGATTATTCAGAAGAATGCCCAACTTATCCATGTTTATTTACTATTTAACCTCTGCCTTAAAGTGGGGGTATTATGTAAAATCGACTTTTTCAAGCTTTATATCATGTTATTATGTCATTCCCTCATTAAACTCATGCCTGGAGTGTTGCCTTGGCTCATTCACATATTTTTGAGTAATCAGTAAAAACTTGGACGGCAGCCATTTTAGGTGTAGCTATGCCTCAGTCCTCCTAGGAACGCCCCCACCTCCTGGAGACGCCTCTGGACCTTTTGTCACCAGCCAAGCCACCAACCACTGCTCCTCAGCTCAGCAGAGCCCCCTCCCCGCACAGTAGTGTTGTTTAGATGCCACAGCAGTGTGCTGAAGGGGGCGTGTCGGAAAGCTTCTTAAAGAGACAGAGGCCTATTTCAAGACGTTCAGTACAGCCATTTTGAGAGAGCAATTTTATTCAAGGCAGTTATTTTAATTTACTGCATATACAGACCAACAGAAGGTTACGTCATCATTGTAGTATGCTATAGACTGGTGCTATGTGATTGAAAAAAGCATAATACCCCCTCTTTAAACAAAAAAAAAAAAGAAGAAGAAAGTAAAATAGATTCTTCAAAATAGCTGCTACTGCTTTGCACACTTTTGCCATTTTCTCATTGAGCTTCACGATGTCGTCCCCAGAAATGGCTTTGACTTCACAGACAGTTCAAAACCATTTCAGGTGACTAACTTATGAAAGTAATTGAGAAAATGCCAAGAATAAAGGGTGGCATTTCTGAAGAATGTGTATGTTATTTCACCCTTTTTGTTCCTACATAATCCCATCTGTCCATTCATAGTTTGTCTTCAATCAGAATCACACAGAGTTAATAGTGTTGAAAGTAAAGAAAAGCCAATGCATAAAAAGTGTTTCCAAACTTTTGACCAGTGCATAGTTTGCAACTGTAGGCTCTGGGAGGAAGCCTGAATAGCTGCAAGCCAATCCAATTTTTCCAACAAAATCATACGCAACATACTTAAAGCATGACAAGTGACAGTAACATATAAATCAGACATGACATTTGTGGAGCGTCAGTGAAATGAAATGGATGGTTGGCGTGTGAGAAAACACTGGACCATATTAAAGCATCCTTTTATGGAGCTCTCCCCTCGGGTGAACCGTGGACCTTTGACCGCTTTGAGAAAAGGCTTCAGGGCGTCACTAACACAGAGTCTTTATGAAGAGGCTAAAGTTTACAACTGCGCACTCCAGGATTTATGCTTTCAAATGTAGAGAGTATTGTGACATTGCACTGTATGACATAACATAGTGGATTCTTGCTGCTGAACTCGGTGGAAAGGTTAATAGTTGTTTATTAATATATTTAGTTATAATTCTTGTTTCCGATAAGTTCAGTTGCATTGCTTTAAACCTACAAGATAGTATAAGCAAAATAGTAGAAACCTTAATGACATTAATAACTGACGGTTAACAAAATTACCACAGAAGTCAAGATTAGGACGTCCCAGCCTCCTTCAGTGCCACACAATGCTTGAGGGGGAGATATTACCGGTGGCCGTCTGCAGGTTAACAATAGCTGTCAGTGTCTTGGCTCCTTCTACACAGGACTCTGCTGCATAATGAGTCCAGTCTGACCCCAACAAGTGGACAACTTCCCCTCTCTTTCTCTCGCGCTGTCTGGGAATTCAGCACATTCAAGCTTCATTTTAACCTGAGACAAATGTTCTCTTAGTTATTAAAGGTGCAGGTCCCCAATCTTTCTTATGCATTTCTAATAACAACCCCATAGTGATGTCCCTGCTATTTACCTTTGTCTCTATACATTTGTTAAACACAAAATATATTTCTATAATTATTATTTAAATGGCATTTTCTATAACCCATGAGTCCAAAAGGAGTCATTCGTCAGTGTCCTGTTTGTGCCACTAACAAGCCTGGATAAATTTTTTGGCTCTTGTTATCATGTGATGAACCTATAAAAAAGTTCAACTTTTGAAGTTGAAGTTTTCAAACACTTTGCCAGCCTCAGTGTTCTGTCCAATAAAGCCTCCAGGTTAAAAAAAAAGAAAATAAATCATAATAAAACTGTATATTGAAACGATATTTAAGTAACCTGTGATGTGCGATACGACTGTGTAATATCGCGGTAACGATATTATTGCGATATTTCACTATTTTAAATTTTTTTATTGGTTTATTTGGTCGGGACAGTGCATGTTAATGAACATACATTGGTCTCATGCATGTAAACAAGCCACACCGGATTGTAGCCTTGGGCTAATTTGCGTCCATTGTCCCAATGCGCACTCTCAAACACACTCTCATTCATCCTGGCCTATTGTACATGTTTTTAGTGGTAGAGGAAACCGGAGTACCCGGAGGAAACCTACGCAGACACGGGGAGAACATGCAAACTCCACAGAAAGGCCCCGTCCAGGTGGGAATCGAACCCGTGACCTTCTAGCAAACCATTTCAACACAATATGTTCCATTCAAATTAACACAAATCGTAAGAAACTTGTTTTTCAGCAAATTGTTTCAAAACAAGACTTTAAAAAACACTTCATCAGGACCAGAACAAGACTAAAATGGAACTAAGTTTAAGTCTGTTTAACTAAAACTGAACATTTAGACATTTATAAGTTCAATGCAATGTTTGTTTTTGGATGAGTTTGCAAAAATGTGTCGATCTCAGTCAGATGAAGACTTTACTGATGTTGCGATATATTGTGGCTTCTTGCGATACGGATTTTGCATCACCTAATATCGTGATACGATATTTTTTGCGATATATTGTGCAGCCCTAATTGAAACTATACTCCGTCTTTCAGCGACAGGGTTCCATTTTTGATGAATAATAGTCAACTTATTGCATTCAGTTAAATATTCAAATGTTTTTTCCTGAGTTTCTGTTTTCAGCAACGCAAGTCATCAAACCTGGCTGTAACATGTGATATTACCAAACGATCTAACGGCTGAAACTTCCAATACTTGAAACTTATAGACATTTGGGGCAAAGACAGACCTACAGTTTGCATTATTGTGATGAAGCAGCATCTGTTCAGTGCCATCTTGCCATCTATCATTGGTCTGTAAGTGTAAAGTCGCTAAAAAAGTAATTAAAACAGAATTTATTTTACCTCTAAAACAGACAAACCAAACCTGGACAATGAATTTATTTTAGACGTAACTTAATCTAAACTTAAGCTCCTGTTTATTGTGAGGAATTCCCACTAAACCACTGGCTCGCACTCGCTCATAACACAAAGAATTCACAACATTCCTCTGAGACGGCAGTTTCATATTCAGTATTAACACTTTGACCCTTCGCAAGAAATAATGATTGTGTCCAAATGCAGATTTTGGCAAAGCCTGCGCCTCCACTCCTTCGATTGTCCATTATTGTTCTAATGATGATAACTCAGCCAGGACATTTTTCACCAGGGCGCTCCTCCTTTGTGTACTGTGATTATTAAGCAATGTACGCAACATACTACACAGCATAACACAAACTATATATGTATTCCAGTAGAAATATGTCAAAATATAGGAACAATTTTAAGACCAGGCAGGTGCTTTGGTCCATTGCAAACCAGTCAAATGTAACACTGACTTTTCTCAATGCCTTTTCAGCAAATTCAATTGCATTAGAGCCCAGTTGGCACGTGTAGCCCGCACTCTCAGACTGCGACTTTAAACAGGCAGAGGGGTGTGACAGAAGAGGCAGTGGTCCCGAAGAGATCGCAGATTACAAAACAGTTGAAAAAGTGTCTGGTCCCGGAGATAATCCTCCTCAGAGACGAGCCTCACTGCAGAGATCAGGGTGAGACCAGTGCCAAATTAGGCTCAAACCAGTCAACCAAACCTATAACTAATGACGGTGTCTAAATCCTAGTGACGTCCCGAAGAGGAATTCACTCAAGACCTCAGTGAAAACTAAAGATTCTTCCTTTAATAAATGGCATAGATTTTCAGTTGTTGTCAGAAAATGGACTTCGCAATGTTGGTTCAAAAATGTTTTTCAAAAAGTGTGATGAAAATGTAAAGAAAAATTGCGATATATTGGTCGAAATGTATGACAAATCTTAAATTGTTTATAAACATACAATATTCATCAATGTTTAATACTGGATTGGTTCGCCCATGCACATGTTAATAACTTTTTGAATTACCCTGAATTACATACATCACATTTATTTGGGTTGAAAGCAAAAGTTCCTGTTAGTGTTATGAAATACTTTACTGTATATAAAAAGTATTAAATCTAAGTTGAAAAAAAAGAAACAGGAGTACTGACCTTCGCTGCAGAGCTGGAGAGAGTCTGATGCAGAGAGTCTGGTGCAGCGCGGGACAATTGCGCTGCAGGCACTGAGCAGAAGAGGCTGAACTGAACCAGGCCTAACCCCTCTGCTCTCCTCGCTGTGGGACTCCAAACTGTAGCCTTTTCTGTCTCCCGATAAATTTGATAACAAGAGGGGGTCCCGTTGCGAGGTTTTTTCGTTTGAACTCTGACCCAGCCCCCTTTCTTCTCCATCCCCTTCTCCTCTGAGAGCCACTTGTGTTCCCCCCACAATAGCTTGAGTCAGGGCGCGACGCGGGTTTTTTTTTTTTTTTTTTTTGCGACTCGCAGTGCCACAGTCGCCCCGATTGGCCCGGCGCCGTTACTCCATGGAAACTCAAACCGCGCGCCCCTCCCTCTCCCCTCTCCACCCGTGCGCAGAGATAGAAGATTGCCTGTGTTGTTCATTTACAAGTTTATGAGTAAGGTCTCAGAGATGATGGTTTTGTAGATAGAGGGCCCCATGCTCTATATAGGAGAGAGTGAAAAACAAGAGAGGGGAGGAGGACGGGGGGCGGCACAGACAGAGGCCCTTGTTGCTGGATACTTGCCTGCTGGGGACGTCCTGAATTGGAATGCCCCAAAATAATCGGTCACATAGCTGCAGGACAGATGTGCAGGCGACCCACTGGCTTCGTTTTGTGGGGGGATATTTGTTTCACGTCGCAGCTGCATCAGACACTCTGCCCCTTTAACATGGACATGCAAATGCCTTTATGTGCGACGTGAATGAAGCTCGTATCCAAACAGGGCTGGACTCATCGTCTACAGCCAAACAGCTAATTGGGACCGTTTGAATTGGGACGGCCCGCCCTTTTGTTTTGCTCCTCAGCTCAGTCTGCGAGACGTTTCTGATTATTTATCTCAGTGTATTTTGTCTCTGCGATGTTTTTGTACTTAGTTGGATTTACAGTTTAACCAAGCAACGGATTTGATACAACTCTTAAACACACTCTCATTCATCCTGGCCTATTGTACATGTTTTTAGTGGTAGGGGAAACCGGAGTACCCGGAGGAAACCTACGCAGACACGGGGAGAACATGCAAACTCCACAGAAAGGCCCCGTCCAGGTGGGAATCGAACCCGGGACCTTCTAGCAAACCATTTCAACACAATATGTTCCATTCAAATTAACACAAATCGTAAGAAACTTGTTTTTCAGCAAATTGTTTCAAAACAAGACTTAAAAAAACACTTCATCAGGACCAGAACAAGACTAAAATGGAACTAAGTTAGTAAATGAACTTTTAGACATTTATAAGTTCAATGCAATATTTGTTTTTGGATGAGTTTGCAAAAAATGTGTCGATCTCAGTCAGATGAAGACTTTAGTGATGTTGCGATATATTGTGGCTTCTTGTGATACGGATTTTGCATCACACACACTATAATAAGCTTCTTCCGGGTCCTGTTGACAGTTCCATAGATAAACACAGCAAAAAACGCAACTTTATCTGAATCTTCTGCTGAAATAACAGCAAATAAAAGGCCAAAAACTGTTTTACACCTAATTAGATTAATATAGCTCATCATTTCTCCAGGCAAAATGAAGATATTTTTATATTTAAAAAAAAGCATTCATTGTGTATGGAAAAATGTATTTGATAATTAATGACAGAAAAACCTTACTAAAGAAAATCTGAAGTAAAAGTAATATTTCGGTGCGATTAGATGTTTAAAAAGAGCCTTGTAGTCGGCTCTACAGCAGGTTAATCAGCTAAATCCCATTATAGTGAATACGACTAAAGCTCCGGACCCGGAAGTGGAGTGATGACATCATCACTTAACAAACATATTGTAACTGAACAAAATACTTGACTGTGTTACTGTATCTGAAAATGTATGACCTCATGTATTTGATTACATGTAAAGACATGTGTTTGTTGTAAAAAAGACTTCGGGAAGAGTAGCTGAAGTGGGGTTAACGCTAGCCGACACTAATGGGGTTGGTTCTTAATAAACATAAACATAAATGTTATGGAATAAGCTCAATAATCAAGTTAATATCAGTTAATATATCCTAACAAGTTAAAACTACAAAAGTAGTTTACTGCCAAACCAGCACGATTCTATGGCTCATTAAAGGGACTAGATGCAAGTTGGTCATTTTATACTCACCACTGCCACCTCAGGTCTTACGCGTAACTACAGTCTCTATATTAAGTTCGTGCATGACGGCACTTCGGACCCGAATTAACTTTTGGAGTAACAGAGCAAGATTTTAGAGGCAGTTGGGGTGAACAGGTCTGGGCTCATTCTACACCTTAGGACAATACTTGAACATGTAAGGCGAGGAAAATACGTAATTCTAACATTTTTAAACTCTGTATAGTCCCTTTAAATAAACTTTGTGAGGAAAAACATACAATTTGGTGCATAGGGATGGCACTGAAACTTTAGTTTGGTCAGTAAAATGTTATACTTACAACAAACCTTTATTTTTTTAAATATAAATGACTTCAGTATACATTACATACGTCTTTTGAAGATGATTTTTGACATTATTAAAGATACTGTATGTTTGATTATAGCATAGGCGGTGCTAATTTACGCATAAAACTTGTCAACTCAATAGATTTTGGTCAAATTTCCTCATGTATTGTATTGCAAATAAAACACAGTAATACTTTTAACTTTCTGAAACAAAATTAAATGATAGTATTTCCATGTGAGTGTCAGTTGAAGCGCGAGTTCCTGGTCTGCTGAGCCCGTCTCTCTTTCAGATACATGTTCACATACGACGTTATTAGGTCGTCCATTTTGTAACCCTGGAAAAATAACATTCAAATCAATGCATTGCCACATAGTGAGGTGAGATTTAAAAGTTGAGTAGGGTTTCAGTGGGTACTACAAATTAAACCTGTTCTGCTGGATTGGTATATATTGAGCCAGTTACCATATAAAGAAAATGAGTTGCTGATGAAGTCCCTTGAATGAGAGGCACGACAATGACGGCTCAATCTATGTTTACATTTTTCTCAGTATTTATTCTTATTAAGTTTTATGTCAATTTGGGAAGTACTGAAAAAAAGTGTGTTTATAACTTATTTTGACTGAATGTCCCGGGACATAGACACTCACCAAAGAGGTTTCACACAGAAATTTGCTGCCCTTGACCAGGCTTCCTATGGTCATGTGGAAATATGTGCTCCCACTGCACCAGTTTGCAATGCGGTTGAACGGGTGACTGGCAAGAACCTCCTGGAATATAAATGTGATGTTAAAAAGAAAATACCAAATAACTATCCAAGATTTAAACAATATTACCTTTGTTTTGGGATGGATAATGGTTAGCCCCTGTTTACTGATGGCTATTCGTACAATGTCAGGAAAGTTTTGTTCAGACGTTTGCTGTAAAGAAACAAGACATTTGTGTAAGTAATCATCTTTTAAATAACTCTGCACCGTACTTACAAAGCTAATAGAAAAGACAGTTTTTGAAATACCTTGACTTCGAAGAACGCACAGCCGAATGTGGGCCAGCGATAAACCATTTTCAGAAACGCGACTTTGGCCTCGTCCACCGTCATGGCGGCCTGTTTGTTGAAGGCAGCAGCTACTGTCTGAAATAGAAATTAAGTGTTATATTTGATTAGCAGGTTTTTGGCAAATATGGAAATGTTAAATATATATTTAAATGTATGTACAACGGGTTTAGAAAGTTTAGTTTAACCTTTTAACCCTCGCCTTATCCAAGTGCTTTTTCTCCAGTTCAGCTTTACCTAAATCTACAAAACTCATCTAAATGGATCGTGTTGTTGTCACTTTTTTTTTTTAAACTTTTTTTTCATTGCTTTTTTAATGCGTTTTGTCAAATTTTTTGCCACATTTTCATCGCTTTTTGTCACTTTCCTGTTACTCTTGTGGCTTTTATTTTGTTGCATTTCCGTCACTTAGCACTTAAATTCTTAAAACAGTACTAAGTAACTCTTGCCCCTAGAGGCCATAAGCGCAACTGCAGGTGTCTTAGCAAGTTACGATTTTTTAACTTATTACATGTCTTGGAGAGTAAATACTACGCTGACAGAAAAGGTGAAGGGAGAGAGGGGTGTTGTACATCCAGTTATACAATGGGAATATTTTTTTTCACTCAAACTTGGCTGTAAATACTGTTTAAAGTGGCGCTATCCCGCAGTTAGCTTTGCCCGTTAGCCTGTTAGCTTCTTCTCCGTGATTCTGTAAGTGTGTATTGGTGGCTCCGCCCCGGTGGCAGTCAAGTTGCAAGCGTGGTTTTCTGTCCAGAGACACTGGGGGAGATGAAAGACCCTCCAATCATACCATTAACACTTGTATTACCCCAGAGGAACTCCGGAAAGGATTTATTAAGGTAAACACGTTACTTAGTACTGCTTTAATGTACACGTTTTTTCTTATTGTATAATGTATAAGATCTTTGAAAAACATGTGACCTAAGATCTAAATGTTTATAATGACTGAAGAAAATAAACTACTACTACTACTACTCTTTCATCATTTTTTTTTGCATTTTCGTCACTTTTCTGTTACTCTTTTGTGGCTTTTTTGTTGCATTTTCATCCTTGTTTTTGTCTCACTTTTTTCAAGAAGCTTTTAGACTTGGGTAAAGCATTCAGGTGGGGATCAAGAGTTTAAGTGTCAGTTTGGCGTCACAGACATTTCTTTTCTGTTGGTACAATCTGATCTATCGATTACCATACGATAATACATTAAAAATAGAAAAAAATATGTTGAATTTGGCATTGAATTGACCGTAAATGCTCCTGAACAAGTCAAATAACATGGGAAGCCCTGAACGTGCCCTGTGCGTTACCGCTTCAATGCTCTACTGTATGCAAAGTACCATCTTCAAAGAGGTTAATGATTTCCTCTCTCTGCCTCAAGCAATATCCAAAACAGCACTGAGTGGAAGGTCAACCTCTCCACGCATCACATGAAAAGTCCCCCCAAATACTGAACCTTTTTGGTATCTTTTGAATTATTCTCAAACAAAAGTCATCGCAAACCTTTTTCCACTCGTTCTCAGACATGGCCTTGAGTTGGTCGGCAGGCACCAGCTCCTTCAGGATCTTGGCGAGTGTCACTAGCTGGTTCTTGTCGTTGTTGGCTTTTATTCTGAAGAGCAGAACCGCGATAGACACCATTTCGTCTTTAGTGCAAACGTGGTAACCTCTCAGGTATTTCGGCAGCTCCTTTGAAAGAAAAAATAATAATAATTAATGTTTCTCTTTGTTGATTTTTATAAAACCAAGAGAGATAGAATTTTTCTTTCTTTCTTTCATTCATTCATTCATTCATTCATTCATTGAAATTAATGATACAAACCTGGGGGAAGTGGAAGACCAGATCCGCCTCGAGGTCTCGTCCCGGGACCACGTTAAACCAGAGTTTCCTCATGAAGAAGACCATGTAGGAGATGGTCACTGGTCCGCCCACTGAGCGCACACAAACACAGCAAACGGTCACAAATGTGGACAGTGATGTAAAAATGGCTGCTGAAATCCATGTTTGTACCATCATTGATCCTTTTGGCTTTTTTGGACCAGTCTGTGATTTGTCTGAGGCTGTCGAAGAAATAATCCGTCTCATTCAAACTCAGCACCTGAAAAAGATGAGCCGGACTTGTTATGATTTATCGCACTTAAAAAGCGAAAATAATTTTACCTTGTCGTGTGTCTTGACGAAGAGGCTGAATCCGTCGGCTGAAGCCAGTTTCAGTTTTTTGCTGATGTTTTGGATCAGGTCTTTGATCTTGGTGTTGGTGTTTACTTCAAATACCTGATGAGAATAGGAAAATTGAGTAAAGCATCTTAGTAGCATAGTAGAAAACGGATTAAACTACAGTCTGGACCAATGATTCTCAAACTTTTCGCTTATCGGTTCCGTTTTTTAATCGATTGAAGTGGTTTGCAAAAGTTTGGGCACCCAAGCCAGTTTCATAGATCTATGCCAGTTTAGCGCTATCGGATAAAAAATACTTCTACAGTTGTAAAAGTACAGTAAACAATAGTGGTAGTACCTCGTCCGTGTCGTTGGGGAAGCAAATCTTGTGGAAGATTTGGAGACTGTTGCGTTGAATGGCGTCCACTTCGACCTGATGAGGGGGCAGTTTCCTGGGCTCCATCCTAAAACATAACATTGTCAGCTAATATGTTTTGAATAATAATGTTTTGGTTCTACTTACTGTAGGCTATCGATCATTTTCTTTCCCAAACCCTCTTTAGTTAATGAACACCCATGATCCTTACAGGAATATTGGTGGTTTCTCTTGCAAATGTAATTCGTACGACATTGATCAGTTTATCACTGAATTTCACTTTAGAAGTCCTTTCCCTGACAAAACCTTCTTCCTTTACCAGTTTGCATTTTTCACTCAACCCTAGTACATGCTCAGGCTGTGCTTGAACCTTTCGCCAAATAAGGATTGGGATGCAATGGCCGCTGGCTGCTCTGCTTTGCGACGATGACACTGGAGGCCGCCATTGCTCTAGTATCGCCATATAGCCGCTAGTCCCCCATTGGAATCCATTGCACTTTAGACACGTTAAAAACAACTTTAATGCCCGGTGCCTAATTTTTTGGAACTGTCTACAGCTAGATATTCCTCCTGTGATTACGCTGGGTTAGACACAATCAGAGGCACCAGGCTGGTTATCGTAGGATACATTTGAGAAATCTCGTACTTAATGAGGGTCGGACTGTTAGCTTTGGAGCTGCGCGAGCTACACGTCACGCAAGGGCCGAGTCTATAGTGAAGACCCCGCCCTTATGCCCTTATTAGGAACATGCTTCGTCAGAGCTGGGGAGGAGGAGCCTGTAAATCCGCCATGATTTCCCCCTCAAACGTGGTCATTATGGTAAACGGGGAGGAGTGAGGAGGAGTTGTCTATTATTTGTACAGTCTATGTTGGGATGATACATTGCAAAACATTTCTCACTCTCACCAAAATTTCATATCTACCCTATTGAGTTAGATATTAAATGTCGGTAATGTGTGAGAAACTATGAAAAAGAAAAGTTACAATTGCAAGCTCCACGACAAACATTTTTTGGGATAACGATAAGCTAATAATCTGCTCTAGCCACACTTTTAAACATATTGCTCCTTTTTTAGTGAGTACTATTTTATGGCTTTGTTTACAGCTTCTCCTTCTGTAGTTTTTATAGTATCAATATGCTACGGCACATAAAAGTAATGATGGCCTGCTGTCCATAGACTCAGTGTCGCAAATTGTCATTGGTGTGATTGCTGTGACTGTCCCTCTGTCTCTGGGAACAAAGAGGGGTCAAAGCCAGGCCTGGTACACTGCGCTGGGGGTCTGCAGTCACGCGTTGGCCATGCGTTTTACCCACATCAACAACAGTATCACGAGGACGCTGGATATAGGGGGTGGGGGTCTGTATTCACAAATGCTACAGCTTAATGGACTTAAGTTCTCTGTCACATCACGAGTGTTTATTTGTGTGTTGAATGGCCGAGTCAACAATAGCACAGTGAGGGCTGTTAAACAAATGTAAACTATTGGAATGCAACTAATACCTAATTTAGTTGTAACCTTTTTTTTTCTATTGCACCTTCAACATTGTTCATCAAATTTAAAATAGATTAAGATAAAATTAACGTGAGCTTAGAAACGTTGTGTATAACTTTCAAGGTGCATTGCCTGGAAGTGTCTGACGAAATGAAACTTGAAAGTAATACGAATAAAATGTCGACTGAGAACCATTTGATAGAGAATTTTTATGAATAATGTCACAATATATATACACTGCTCTTGTGACTTTTTGAATTCACAAAATTTATTGATAGACAAAGTGTGTCTTGTTAATCAAACCTGTGTAGATAATCTCAATTGCAAATTTTCTGTGTTTTTTATTTATTTTTGGTCAAAATTACAGTATAATTTTAAATCATGTCCTCCTTTAATCCTATATTAGTTGTTCAGCGCATAGATCAAGGCCTGTATGGAGTTTATTTCTAGGTTAGTGGTCGATACAGAATTATACTACCTGATAAATGAAGAAATGCTACAAAAATGATCACACGTGCTAATATTTGGTTGGACCACCTTTAGCTTTGATTACAGGACATTTTGATTACATTTACTGTGGCATTGTTTCAATAAACTTCTGCAATGTCAAAAGATCCAGAGTTGCATTCATTTTTAACCAAGATCTTGTGTTGATAATGGGAGAGCGTGACCACTGCGCAAAGCCTCCTCCAGCACATCCCAAAGATTCTCACTGGGGTTAGATCTGGACTCTGTAGTGGCCAATCCCTGAACCACTGTTTCACAATGCGAGCCCGATGAATTCTGACATTGTCATCGTGGAATATGCCCGTGCCATCAGGGAAGAACAAATCCATTGATGGAATAACCTGGTCATTCAGGATGTTCAGGTCGTCAGCTGAGCTCATTCTTTGGGCACATAGTGTTGCTGAACCAAGACCTGACCAACTGCAGTGACCCCAGATCATAACAGTTAGTTAAATCCAGACGGCATATGCTGCTTTTTTCCTAATTTAGTCTACAAATAATCCTTCATAGTCCGTGACTGTTTTTCTTGTTTGGAGGTTGATATTACATTAGTTTAAATTCAATGGCTTGCTGTGCTTTACTTATCAATCTTTGTTTTGTTTTGGCTACCATACGTTTTTTTCTTGTATTTGCCACATTTACTTGTATCTGTCTTCTCTGACCTGAGGGAGTTTTGCATCCGCTGGAGACAATCGGAGGCCAGTATTTCTCTTTCTCTCGTTTCCAAAAACTTCTGGGCGTGTTTAAGCAGAGAGCGGCTCGGAGGGAACAGGCCACAGCAGAGCCACAGCAGCTGCCAGCCCTGCTCCAGACTGAACCTGTGCACAGGACAGAGAGGAAAGGGAATTTGTAACGGTTAAAAGAGATACAGGAACAGCTGCATTTGTCTAGAAGCTACATTCATTCTGTTTAAGGGGAAGCTTGGGATTCTCTTTTTTTTCCAGAATAAGCAGGAAACTTATGCTAATTGGTGAGTAGAAGCAACACCGCTGTACGGGTCCTACCTGTTGTTATTGTTGGTCATCTGTTTCATGATCTGGCAGTAGATCTCGTCCCGGAGCGGTTCGTACTGAGTGGCCGGTCCGAAGATCTGGTCGGTGAGATCCAGGGGACTCTGGGCCTGTTTGGTCGGATAGTCTCCCATGTACTTCAGGATGGGTGCCCCGCAGTCAAGGAAAAACACTCATAGTTCATAATAACAAACTAATTTTGAACTCATTTTTGAGGGTTAGGGTTAGTGGGTTTTGAAGGAAAATTTGAAAGGAATTGACGGCATTTCCTGCATTTTACAATACTTTATCGTTATAATCTTTATCAAAATCATCTAGGGGCCAGTAAATCTGTAATTACTGGATGAAATGTTGCGCAGTGTGGATGTAAGAAAACACTGAGTACAGGATATCAGTGAAGGCGAGGCAGGCTTTTTGGCTGAGGTCGGAGTTGCCGATCAGCTTCATGAGCAGTGGTTGTCTGATCGGCTCCCGGGAGTTCACCCACAGTCGCTCAGGAGCAGCGTTTCTGGAAATCACCTGCCGGTTCACGTCTTTACTCGGCTGCCTGTTTAAAAAAAAAAAAGATGAATTAACTTTACTTTTGATAATCCACTGAAGATGTAGGGTTTAGGCAGGTTGAAAAGTTTATAAGCTGTCCATTCTTCCTTCAAATGTATTCCGTGACACAAGTAAGGGCTATGCTTTGTCAATTACAGCCCATTCAGTGAATACTTGTCTTAATCGAAAGTGCATGCAGTCACAATGATTATTTTCACATGCAGTTCTAACTTTTTCCATACCTGAAATTCTGAAGTGAGAATTCTCTGAGTGTCGCTGGAGCCACTCTCTCCACAGTCCCAGTGTCTATGGGGATGTTCTTCCTTTGGTTTGGGGGCAGGTTCAGCAGGCTCTGAAAGACACAAGTTGAATAGTTTGACCTTTTTTCAAGTGTAAGTAAAAATCTACCCACAATCTACCACTTTTTTCCAGCATTAGGTGAACCATCAGCCACCTTTCCATCTCTCCATTCGTCTCACTCTTCCATCTAATTTCTGACATCTATGCTTTCAAATTACGGTATCGTGACAATACTGCCTCCAGACTCTAAGCACCAGGGTTTATCAATTCAATGAGCAACTCACCAACCCTAATTCACTTGTCTTTGCCGCCTCTTAAAAACTGGCTGCCTTTCTCTTACCATGACCTCATTGCTTGGTTTGGTGAGCGTTGGTAGGATGAAAATGGCGTCGAGTGGCACCGCTCCGGTCTTCCCTGTGTTTCCATGTTTTCCCTTGATCCAACCGCGCTGCTGAGCAAATTCATTGTCCTTCACTATGATGATGAGGTCTCCCTTTTTGAAGCGAAGGAAAGTGGGGTCATCTGTAAAGCCAAAAGGATCAGTTGGTTCAAAAAGATGCTTGGGTGAGGATTATGATTATGATACCAACAAGACATGACATGGAGTGACTGGCCAAAAATCTGATTAAAAGGAACGTACTGATAAAAAGGAACAAATTGTGACCGTTTGACCCTGACCTTGGCTGTCCCCGTCCTTTAGGGCCACAGCGTACTGGGACCTCTCTGTCAGACCACTGAGGAACATAGTGACCAGCTCCGCCATGTCGTCTGCTGTGGAGCCGCTTAGAGTGAAGTCTCCTTTCAAAGTCACCAAGCTCACTTTCTGTCCAGCAGCACCTTTCCCCTCCCTAGACAAAGAAATAAGAAATCCAAACATTTTCAGTCACAAAACACACCAATTGTAATATAATATATAATGCTGTTTTCTTCGCTCTTTATGTGTTTGATTACTTGATGACGTTGACTCCGGTGACTTCGGGATAGCTGAGGTTTAGCAGTCTCCTTTCTCTCTCGTCCAGAAAAGTGATGCCAGTCCAGTTCACGGCCACAATGAACTTGTTCTTTGGTAAAGTAGGCCCTAAACATAAGTTCATCATTTATTAAGTTTTTCCCCATAATAATTTGCTATTCATACACAAGAACATAAAATATATGGTGTATGTGTTGCACACCAAAGCACTTCTCGGCATGGTGCTGACATGGGATACCACCCTCTAGTGGCTAGGGGCGACTCCAGAAGAGAAGGCTCACTGTAACATGGAATCCTATGGGGACTTAACACTTGTCAAAAACAACTTAGAAGCCTGGCTCTGGTTTTTGTGCTTATGATTTTTAAACAATTAGGTTGTGAATGCGTTGGATCAGTTGGCCTCACACAACAGCTTTCACCTTGTTACTGCCCATTTGTACTTCGGCAAACAGTAAAAGAGTTAAGAAGTCTTTTACCCCCACTGTTATTGGGTTTAAATAAGTTCTACATATTTTTATTGTTTTCCTGGTTGCTACACTAGATGAATAATAATAATAATAATCTCTTGGATTTATATAGCGCTTTTCAAGATACCCAAAGCGCTTCACAGCTCATTATTCATTCACTCCATACTTGGTGGTGGTAAGCTACTGTTGTAGCCACAGCTGCCCTGGGGTAGACTGACGGAAGCGAGGCAACCAGTCTGCGCCATCGGCCCCTCCGACCACCACCTACCACTCACTCACTCATTACATTCGCTAGGCTTCCTGGTGTTACCAAACGGTCTCCCATCCAAGTACTAACCAGGCCCTTCCCTGCTTAGCTTCCAAGATCTGACGGGATTGGGCATAGCAAAGGCGGTATGGCCATCAATGAATTATGATGCATTATCCGCACTTGCTTGCATTCACTTTTAGTAGTGTTTTAATTATGATGTCTTTTATTAATCAAATTGCCCCCGGGGATCTAATAAAGGACTGAATGGAATTTAATTAAACAAACTGAGAATCAAGAAGCGTAGTGTGAACAGAACATAAATTGTACAGGTGACTGTATTGTGAATAGCTGTCTTTGATCCATAGGGGCTGGTGCAATGTGATTTGGGCAGCTCCAACAGCTGCCCCCACGACCCGGCAACGGACAAGTGGAAGAAGATGGATGGATGGATGGATTGTGTGTACATGTGTCAGCACAGGTTACCCATTGCAATACCCAACAAATGTATAGTTTTGAAACCTTTGATCAGTGTTGTGTTGTACCAACCTGACAGCTTCACCACCTCAAAAAACCTGGAGAAGAGCATTGGCCACTTCTCCCTTGCATAGTCCACCATCTCTGCTTTCACTTCTTCAACTTTTGGTCTTTGGCTCACAAATGGACTCTAATATTGGGTCAAATATGTTAAAAAATGGTCAAAAAGCTTATCGACGAATTTCATTTGTTCTTATAAACGGTAGTTACCTGTGAATGCGCCGTGCTGACCATCTGTATCCACTTGGCTTCAGATTTGGCCTCGAGTAGAGTGTTGTTGATGCACTCCTGAATGGCCTCCTTCACTCTGGACGGACTGCTGTCTGAACCGTGTTGGATGTAAAGATGTTTGGCTGCGAGGTCAACGAGGTCGTCTTGCTGTGTGGAAAAGAAAATAATATAACACATTCGATAAACACAACAGTGGTCCATTTGGTCCATATGTGCAAATACTGAACGTGGTTTTAATGGTTTATCATTTGAAGATTAAATATATCACTTTGTCTGCAAAAGTGGCAAAAACATTGAATTTCTGAAGTAGTACATTTATACATTTGCTTATACAGTACTGGTACTGGAGTAATAACGAGGCAGTTTAAGTAATAATTGTAGTAATGCTACCATAATATAGTTTTTCTTCCATATCAGCAGATGTGATTTACTGGTCTTAAAGTAAGATGGCCAGATTGGACTTTAAAAAAAATAAAATTCTGTTTTATATTGTCTTTTCTCATTTCTAGTGAAAAAAGTCTTATTTTAAGTGTGAAAGTTTATTTATATTATTGTAAGTGGAATGACGCTTGTTCCATTGGCAAATTTAGTACAAAATAGTCCAAACTTACTCCTCCCATTAAAATTCAGTTTTAAGTTCATCTATTTTTATAGCTTTAACCTCTTACCCCCGCATTAACCGAGCACACTTTCTCCAGTTCAGCTTTATCCAAATCTAAAACAGCCTATTGGCCAGTCTAACGCCTCATTTGAAAGCTAAGACCTACAAAGCTGATCATAACTTTTTTGTTTGCGTTGTTATCACATTTTTGAAGCAGTTTTGTTGTATTTTTGTCTCTCTTTCGTCTCGTTTTTGTCGTTTTTTGTTGCTTTCTTCATTGCTTTTTCCCCTTGCTTTTCCTGTCGTGTTTTCGTCACTTTTTTGTCACTTTTTAATGCTGTTTTTTGTCGCTTGTTTATTGTGTTTTTGTCGGGTTTTTTTGTTATTACTTTTTTGGTAACTTTTTAGTTGTATTTTCATCCTCGTTTTTGTAGCTATTTTTTTGTTTTTTTTCCAAAAAAATTATTTTGTTTATGTTTATGTTTTGTTTATGTTTATTTATTTGTTTGAGCAGTCAACCCGCCCAAAGGGAGTGGGCTGAAGCCAAAGGCTTATAAGCGCCCACCCCAAAATAAAAATAACATTACATTTAATATTTACAAGGTAGCAAATCATAAACAAAGGAACATAGGGCAAAGTAACAATAAATGATGAAGAAGAATAAAACAAAAACAGCAAAATAAAGAACAAAAGAATGTGCTACTTTTATGTTATAAAGGTTCATTAATACATATTATACTCTGAGATCTTGCTACTTCCCAGTTGTCATTACCATCCGCAATATAATTTAATTTGGGTTATCATTAATTATCATTATTAAAGGTGCATTAATACATATTATACTCTGAGATCTTGCTACTTCCCAGTTGTCATTACCATTCTTAATATAATTTAATTTGGGTTTAATTATCATTATTATTATATTTGTTTAATTGAGTTATATGTGAAGTATGATGTAAGCCCTGCATAGTGTGGTGCATTAAAAAGCCAGGGTGTAGAGCGGGCTAGTTGAAGAGGGCAGTAACTCCCCCTCAACAAACCCCCACCCAGCTGCCCTAACAGTTTTGACGTTTTGTTCAAGAAGCTTTTGGGTAAAGCCAAACTGGAGAAAAGGTGCTCGGATCAGGTGGGGGTTAAGAGGTTAACCTATGTAAAAATAATCATGATCATAAAGTTGAGCCTCTGTTTGACCGGTCTGTCCAAGTTTGATGATGCACCTTGGGCGTCTGGTACTCTCCATTCTTGAGCCCGTGAATGATCTGTTTGTAGATGAGGCTGGTGCTGACGTCGTCCTGGCTGCAGTCGTGCCACGGAGTGAAGATTTCCTTCCTGAAGATCAGCCTCCAGGGGGTGTGCTGCTCCTGCCCGCCCCTGCGCTTCACCTCCTGCTCGCACTGAGAGATCGCGTCCATCAGGTTCTCGCGACCGCTGCCCAGGGGCCACACCTGCTCCGGAAAACCACTCATTTAGGATGGGTAGGTGCTCATTTATTCAATTCTAAGTCAATTTTGAGTCAAACGTTTGTACAGTCACAGAAGCTTTTTGACAATTATAACAAAGCAAACTGCATGAGGGGAAATGGGGAGAGAAAGCAGGTGCTGCAGCTCCAACCCCTGAGCCACATAGCATACAATCATTAGGTAGTGATACCTACCAATTGTTTCCACTCTAAAAGGTGCAGCATTAGGAAGAATGTTCCCTAATAATAGCGTACCTTCTCATACAGAGTCACATAGAGGGAAAAGCCGAAAGTGTCCTGTAGTTTTATTTTATTCGCAAGCATTTGGCAGATCTCTTTAGAGGTGGAGGCCGAGTCCACGGGCAGTGTCATGGAGCGACCGTCCAACAACAACGGCGTCACCACGATCTGCTTCTTCAATTTCGTTGCCTACAAATACAAAAATGTTTTAAAATAAATCCACAAATTAGACAGACTTAGATTCTATTTTGGCTCATATAATATTTTTAGTCTCATTGCCACTTTATGCCTAAACCTACACGTTCTTTAAAGGTCGGCTTGAAATAGTGCGATTCAGCTTGTGTGTCTCACCTGCAGCTCTAGCCAGGCTGGAGGCTCCGAGCGAGCGCCATTCTGGACTGTGCGCCTCAGTCGCTCAGCGCAGTACGATGAGTAACCACTGGGAGCAGAGCGGATGAAACTTTGGAGGTACTGCAATTATAACAGCAATTAGTAATATTCTACTTTCGAATTGTCAAAAGTCTTTAAAATGGTGTCCATATCATGAACTAACTCCCATTAACAATGCGTAACTTAAAGGTGCATTATGTAACTTTTAATGTGAAAAAAAAAGTTATATTTGTGCGTATTTGACCTTGTAGTGCCCCAGTGGCTGTATGAGTGGTCAGCACGGCGCCTTTACTTTCCATCAATTGTTTGGAAGGTTTTCGCTGCTGACAAACCCTCTCACCAGAAAACTTTCAACACAAGTGATCCTGGAGCGTCCTAGAGACCACTTTGATGGAAAGTAAAGGCGTCATAATAACCACTCATACAGCCGCTGGGTAAAATACGCACAAATATCAACTTTTTTTCTGCATAAAAAGTTGCATAATGCAGCTTTAAGTCCATTTCACACATGCGCTATCCTCTGGAGAATCTCTACAAACCATGACATAACTGAGAAGAATGTCCTGGAGTTGGGCCCTTTTCTGAAAATGACTAAACATATACTGTACATTTAAAAGGTAAAATCTTACCTTACTAAATGTGTCGCTCGGCGGGAAAATACCCAGACACAACGAAAGCAGGATCCACCCTCGGAAATAACTGTTTCTGTTGTTATTGTTCTGAAGCTGTTTGCAGATCTGACAGTAAATCTCATCTCTTCAACAAAAAAACACACATATTTGAATATAAAATAGTAATCTAAAGGTAAAGGTTGTGGCTATGGCTGTGGCGTACCTCAGGTCACTTCTGATAATGGCGTATCTTACGATGATGTGCAGCTTCTCCAGAGTATTCAGAGGTCGGTTCAGAGTGGGGCCTTCTCCGATCAAAGCATCAACATCGTTCTGTTTCACTTCTTTCCTTAGACCCCTCTGGAAAAAAAATAAATAAAAAAATTCATTAACCATCCATCCATCCATCCATTTTCTCCCGCTTTATCCGGGGCCGGGTCCAGCTGTTCTGGGGGGACGAGAGACGACACCAGGCCAGCTCGGAGACATAGTCCCACCAGCATGTCCTGGGCCTTCCACAAGGCCTCCTCCCAATAGGACATGCCTGGAACACCTCCCGAGGGAGGGGACCAGGAGGCATCCGAAACAGATGCCCTAGCCACCTCAGCTGGCTCCTTTCGACGTGAAGGAGCAGCGACTCTACTCCAAGCTCCTACCGGGTAACTGAGCTCCTCACCGCGATATTGTCCTTTCGGTCATTACCCAGATCTCATGACCATAGGTGAGGGTGGGAACGTAGATCGATCAGTAAATCGAGAGCTTTGCCCCCTGACTCAGCTCCCTCTTCACCACAACAGTCCAATACAGCGACCGCATCACTGCTGACGCTGCACCGATCCGTCTATCGATCTCACGCTCCATCCGTCCCTCACTCGTGAACAAGACCCCGAGATACTTGAACTCCTCCACTTGAGGCAAGGACTCAACACCGACCTGAAGCGGGGAAGCCACCTTTTTCCGGTGGAGAACCATGGCCTCAGATTTGGAGGTGCTGATCCTCATCCCGGCCGCTTCACACTCGGCTGCAAACCGCCCCAGTGCAGCTGAAGGTCCTGATTTGATGAAGCCAACAGAACAACATCATCTGCAAACAGCAGAGATGAGATCCTGAGGTTCCCAAACCGGACACCCTCCGGCCCCTGGCTGCACCTAGAAATTCTGTCCATAAAGATAATGAACAGAACCGGTGACATAGGGCAGCCCTGGCGGAGACCAACACGCACCGGAAACAAGTCTGACTTACCGCCGGCAATGCGAACCAAGCTCCTGCTACGGTCATACAGGGAACGAACAGCCCTTAGCAGAGGGCCCCGGACCCCATACTCCCGGAGCACCCCCCACAGGGCACCACGAGGGACACGGTCGAACGCTTTCTCCAGATCCACAAAGCACATGTGGACTGGTTGGGCGAACTCCCACGAACCCTCGAGCACCCGATGTATAGAGCTGGTCCAGTGTGCCACGACCGGGACGAAAACCGCATTGTTCCTCCTGGATCCGAGGTTCGACTATCGGCCGGATCCTCCTCTCCAGCACCCTGGAGTAGACCTTACCGGGGAGGCTGAGGAGTGTGATCCCTCTGTAATTGGAGCACACCCTCCGATCCCCCTTCTTAAAGAGAGGGACCACCACCCCGGTCTGCCAATCCAGAGGCACTGTCCCCGACCGCCACGCGATGTTGCAGAGACGTGTCAACCAAGACAGCCCTACAACATCCAGAGACTTAAGGTACTCGGGACGAATCTCATCCACCCCCGGGGCCTTGCCACCGAGGAGCTTTCTAACCACCTCGGTGACTTCAGTCTGGGTGATGGACGAGCCCCCCTCCGAGTCCCCAGCCTCTGCCTCCTCATCGGAAGACGTGACAGTGGGATTGTGGAGATCCTCGAAGTACTCCTTCCACCGCCCGACCACATCCCCAGTCGAGGTCAACAGCTCCCCACCCACACTGTAAACAGTGTTGGTGAAGCACTGCTTCCCCCTCCTGAGGCGCCGGATGGTTTGCCAGAATCTCTTCGAGGCCGACCGATAGTCCTCCTCCATGGCTTCTCCGAACTCCTGCCAGACCCGAGTTTTTGCCTCTGTGACTGCACGAGCTGCAGCACGCTTGGCCTGCCGGTACCTCTCAGCTGCCTCCAGAGTCCCACAAGCCAACAAGGCCAGGTAGGACTCCTTCTTCAGCTTGACGGCATCCCTTACTTCCGGGCGCCATCACAGGGTTCGGGGATTGCCGCCGCGACAGGCACCAGAGACCTTACGGCCGGTCATTAACTGTTTGTATAAATTCATCATTTTTGAATTCACTCAAGATACTAGTATTAATATTAACACACGTATAAGGCTTTTTAGACAAACAAAATCACTAATCACCAGTCATCATTAATAGACAAGGTGGCTGAAATGTTTTTTCCCAAAGACACAGTGATCGTACTCATTGCCTATAATAAGAATCAAGTCACCAAGTATTGAGTTACAGTGAAATAATTTTCACAAGTAGAACAGTTTGTGGCTTGGGATGTCCAGATTATGGATAACCTTCTCCCACCTCGCATGTTTTGGAGAACCTGATGCCAAAAACACAGATTGCCGGGAGAAGGAGTCTGGGAAAAAGCCCCAGGTCTGACGTATTTACAGTAATTAATAGCATGTACCATATATATTGTCTCCTTCGGAAGTGGGAAACATGCACAAGTTTGGAGTAGCTTTTCTCTACCGTAACTTTGGTGTATCTTATGATCTTGTGGATTGTGGTGCTTTTGTTGCATCTTTCTGGAGTCCTTGATGATAATTTATGGGGACGTGATCTGCTCTATCACAAGCAGTGTGAATCAGAACAGAGGAGAGTAAACAACAGTTATCTGAGCCAGGACAGTTGCTAAATCGACACAAGCGCTTGTCCCCACTTGCAGAGGCTTTCGTACGCTCTTGTGATATCAAGCTGGACTACGCTCATCTGTGGACTGTTGTGGCTTAACAATGATTTGGACAATGCCTGTTGAACCGTTTTTCCTGAGGCAAAGCAGACACGGATATCTCAGAGGAAGATGCCATGCCAATCTCACTGCCTTTTCAGTCTTGTGGGAGAAGACAGTGGAGTCTTGATCCGTGCCAGCTCCAACTGACTGAGGCACATCTTAATCCACCAGACTGTGAGAAAGCTGAAAATCCCCTCTCTACCTCCCCCTTTTGTGCACATACAAGTATTTAATACTGCTCTATATACAGTGTTAACTCTATATAGAGCAGGGTTCAAGAATAATGTGTTTGATTATCTTTATGTGCTTCACATGGGGTCAAATTGACAATAAAACTAACTGAAATTAACAATATTAAATGCTATAAATTTTGGATTCTCACCTGATCCACTTGCACTGGCCTCTTTGGTTCAGGCAGGTCTCCCATGAACCTCAGAATGATCCACCACACAGTAAGAGCTGCCTAAAACACACAAGGCCATAATATCAGACATCTTCCTTTGTTTACTGTCTTATATTTCGATATTACCATCATATCCCCCTCGTCTTCGTGGTAGAGCAGCGGTTGCTGAAGCCTCTGCCGAATGTACGTGTGGTTGGCTGCTCCCTGGAAATACATGGAGGCATATTTGGAGAAGGGATACTCGTCCAGGTCGTCATAGTCCTCTTCATGGATGTCGTCCTCCATCGGCATGTCGTCTATGTCGATCCCCTCTGAAATCATCCTTGCACGGTCAAAATTCTGCACAAATGATGGATAGGAATCAGCAGGGGGTCAGGAATTAGATTGGCCACCTTAGTGGCCACTCCCACCTAGAAAAGACAGCTCAACATCTCAACATAGCATACAGCGGGAACCATAAGTTTACATACACTTCATAAAAAGACACATTTGCATTTTTGTCTGACATGAAACCAGAATTAATTACTTCTTTTTTTTTAGAATTGTAAAAAATATTTCTATTTATCAAATGCCAGAGATAAAATTTTCTACACATGTTTTTATTTTTACAAAAGCAAAAGTTTACATACACTAAGATTACTATACCTTTAAACAATTTGGGAAAGCCCATATGACGATGTCATGACCTTGGAAGCACAAGTCTGGTTCATCCTTGGGTGCAATTTCAAGACACTTGAAGGTGCCAGGTTCATTGGTTAAAACAATGATGGAAATGTCCAGTCATCATACAGATCACAAAGAAGGCGGGTTCTGTGTCCCAAAGATGAATGTGCTGTGGTCTGAAATGTGAATATCAACCCAAGAACAAATATAAAAGACCTGGTGAAGATGCTGAACCTGGTAAGAGTTTGTCATCATCCAGAGTGAAACAAGAACTGTATTGACATGGGCTGAGAGGGAACTCTGCCAGGAATTAACTCTTACTCCAAAAGAAACAAAAAAAGCCAGAGTTTAGTTTGCAAATACAAAAAGGATAAAGGCTCTAATTTTGGGAGACATATCCTGTGGTCTGACAGACCCGTGGTCCCGTTTGGAGGAAAAAGGGGAATCTTGTAAGCCTGAGAACATCATCCCAACTGTGAAATACAGGGGTGGCAGCATCACGCTGTGGGGATTGTTTGCTGCAGGAGGGACTGGTGCACTTCACAAAATAGATGACATCATGAAGAAATATTATTACATTATGTGGAAATATTGGAGCCATATCTTGGCTGATATCTGCCAAATGGACAATTCTCATACTGCCAAACTGATTACAAAGTGCCTCAAGGATAATAAAGTCAATGTTTTGAAGTGGCCATCACAAAGTCCTGATCTAAATCCAGCTGAAAATGGAGGAATGGACCAAAATTCCTGCCTACTACGTATTGTGAGAAGCTTGTGGAAGGATATCCAAAACGTTTGACTAGAGTTATACAGTTTAAAGGCAATGCTACCAAGTATTAATGAAATGTATGTAAACTTTTGGCTTTGTAAAAAGTAATAAAAAATTGTGTAGAACATTTTTTCTCTCATTCTTCTGGCATTTGGCAATCTTAAAAATTCTAAATTACCTTAAAAAAAGAAGTTAATATGTCTTTTTATGAAGTGCATGTAAGCATATGGTTCCTGCTGTACATGTGTAACTGCAACCCCTTACCCTAGTGAAAACATACAGTGTCCTACAACCACAAGTCAAGGTGGGGAATTGTCTATTCCATAGATATAGTATACAAGAGATCAATGATTATCCATTTAGGCTTCAACTTTTTACTTCTGATGTACAAAAACCAGCGTGGTTAAAAATATGATACCCAGTCCAACGTTGTCACATGGGTCATAGCGATTTTTAGAAAAAAAGAAACTCTAGCAGTGCTAGCAAGGTGCAAAGACTACATAGGAACGCTGTTTACAAAGTGTCTTTTGGAGTCGTCCCTGGCCATCAGGAGGTGGTACTGCAGCAATGTCAGCTCCCCACCATGAGGACCATAGAGAAGGGCTTTCCTCGCCATTTGGGGTACCCCCAGGCCAGGACACAACAGCAGTATATGCACCGGTTGAAGCTGGTTTTAACATCAGTGATTCCCAAGCTTTTTAGGCACAACGGCTAATATAAGAGCCGCTGTTGTTCGCGACTCTGACAGAGCACGTTTTCCATTTAAGCTCCAAAGAAGATCTGTGGTCTACATGACGGTCGAGGGCAGCGGTTCCCAAAGTGGGGGTTGGAATACCCTGCGGGATTGTGAGGCCCTGGGAGGTGGATGATTTCAAGGTTGAATAGAATTGGAGATGTCACTGTTTTAAAGTAGTTTGTATTGTAATACAGTGTACTGTATAATTTGTCACATCACTTCCAGTCAAATAACAAAACTGTTTGAGTACACAATGCTGCTCTAAAGTAGAATAAGAGGCAATATCTTTTTAGAGAGCAGGTTCTGGATGATGTGTGTGGCATTTTTTGGGGTCAGGCTCAAAAAAGTTTGGGTTAGGTCATAGCACAAATGGTACACTGTCTCTCTTAGTGTCATGAAAATGATTCCCGACTTCCCAAAATGTCCAACATCTCTACACTTTTACTAAATTTTATGCTTAATACTACAATATATCTAAGATTCTAGACCATGAACAAAAGCCAAACAGGAAAGTCACACAAAGACCAAGAGAGAGAGAGAAGAGTTTTTCCCCCAAACCTCAAATCCGGCTGGGGCCTGTCCGTCCTGCCCCCCGATGACTCCAGGAAGGAAGTCGAAGATGCTGTTGAGCATCTCCTCCTCTGTGATGGGGTCCGCCTGCTTCTCCTGCTCTCGCTTCTGCCTCAGCACCTCCTCCAGGTGCCTCTGCTTCTGAAGGATCAAGCGCTGCTCTGCCTCTCTTTCTTTAGCCGACACCTAAAATGACATTCATTTTGTCAATACAATGTTCCTTTAGAATTATAAGGTTAAAAGCTTTGTAGACTTAGGTGATTTTTTTTAGGTTTTATGGGCAAAAACATATGACCTATTTCCATTTTGTTCCATGAGTGGTCAAAACTTTAAACCTATATATCCCAGACCTACTCAGAATGCAAACAGACCTTAAGGGGACAATACATCTAAATAAAGGTCTATGAGGAAACTATACAAATGCCTCTTTGTGAACAATAATTATTTAAACTCTTGAATATCCATCTGTTTATTATTAAGAAATGTGCCAGGAATGACAGTAATCTTAGCGGTTTTGAAGACACAATCTCTATGCGCAAGCTCAATAGGGCACTGAGTTGTCACAAAGATAAGTTATTTGTAATCAACATCTAGATATTTGTCACTAACTATTCATTACTGTCCTGTTGATCAAAAATAGCTGAATGTTTGCATCTGACAGGCCGGAATGACTGGGTGTAGTCATGTTCAAAGTGCAAGGTTTATTGTTCCCGCTAAAATAAAACCAGGACGATAAAGCTCCACCGATCACACCCCTCGCTTATCTTTTAGGTCATACAGAGGTTACTTGGACTTGCCTTTTGCTTCCTCTTCTTCAGCGCCTTCCTGGCCAGTGCGCCCCGGGTGTGCGCCTGGAGCAATATGACAGCGTTCCTCTTGCGTTTCCACTCCTTTCGGGCCAAATATCCCCTGATCTGGGTCTGTAGTAAGATGGCCGCCTCTCGCTTCTTCTTGTAGTGAAACTGCAGCTGACGTGAGCGAATCTTTGCCTGGAGTCTCGCGAAGCCCAGTTTGACCTACAATAATAACAGATGGAAAAAAAACACTGTGGTATTTTTATGGACTCAGATTTCTTATGTTGTTAAAAATAGCTTCTTCCAGCTCAAACAGACAGCTAAACAACAAACAATCCTAACACAAAAGAACCTCGAAACATTAACACATGCATTTATTACTAATGACTGGACAACCTGTTACTTCTCGCCCATCGCCATTGGTTACCCGTCAAATTCAGGATTCATTTTAAAATGCTATTATTGTTCGTTTTCAAATCACTTCACGCACTTGCACCAGAATGCATCACTGAGCTCTTAAAAACCCACTCAGATCAAACTCTCTCCACTGACTGTCTGTCCCCACAACTCAGCTTAAAACCAGGGGCGATCGAGCCTTTTCTGTGGTGGCCCCCAAGCCCTGGAATGACCTACTTCAATTAGTCACCACAATTTACCATCTGTTTAACTATTTACTTTTTTTATATTGGCTCATTTTGTTGCTTTCAATGCACTTTTTGATGACAACTTAGGTACTATGATCAAATGATAATCAACTCCAATGTTAATCAAAGTTGCTTGTTAAGTTGCCACTAGTCATAAAGTTTCGACTCTATGTAATTCATTACCGTTCTATACAACTTCCTCCCCTTGTGGCCTCTCCAGTATTTCTGTATAACCAGAGCAGCGGCCCTTTTCCTTAAGAACTCTTTCCTGAAAATGACAGAAAACACAAATTGAAACAAGGTTGTGATTGAAAGTGTGGTCAAATACAGAGACATATACTATATACAGCCCCATGCCTGTATTTGAAGCCTTTTAAAACCTTCTGAATCAAGAGTGCTTTTTTGTGTAGAGATTCCATTCGCTCCAGTTCAAGCATAGTGTCGTGGAAATCCTATGAACAGCAAAATACAAAGTATCAAACAGACTGCTTATACTCATATTGTCAATGTTGTACAATGCATTACTTTGATGAAAATCTTGGTCTTGCCGGTTTTCCAGTCGCCGTCTCCTTTCAACACGGTCTGGCAGATGCTTTCACAACATTTCTGCTTACTCTCCTATATCAAAACACATGTATGACATACGTGAGGTTGGGTTTTGTGAACCAAAAATCTCAATGTGGGGGTTTATTGAGTGACCTTTTTGGGATCGCAGACGGAGGAGTTGAGCAGCACCCTGTAACGTTGCAGGAACTCGCTGAAAGTGTAGCGCACGGGATATCCAGCCTTACGGATCCGAATGGTCTCCATCATCCCGGAGTACCGCAGCTGACGCAGGCACAGGTCTCTGTCGAACAACTGAAATGAAATACAGCCACAGTCAGTTATACAGGCCAGGCCCGCTTCTGCGTTTTTGCTGAAACCTCCGATAAAGTTGAATCAATGCACACAATTACTACTCTTAATATGACAAATTTCAGGGATGTGTTTAGGGCGTGGCCAGGTAAAGATGAGTTATGCTTAAAGGTCCTATATCATGCAAAATCGACTTTTTGGAGTTTTTAACCATGTTGTTATGCTATTTCCTTATCAAAAACTCCCCCAGAGCAGTTTTTGGCTTCATTCACGCAGTTCTAAGTAAGTTCCTCCTGAATCCTGCTCTGCCCTCTCCTGGTAAACGACTGAGCTGTTCAGTTCTGTCGTCACAAAGGAACGGAAGTGCTCTACGTCTGTAATGTAATGCCTTACAGCCTGATTTTAATTTATAAAACAGCTTTTTCATTTTTTTGTTGTTGTAAGAGAGAAATAAAGAAAAAGAAAAAGAAAAAAAAGGGAAAAAAAAGAACTCTCCGACGCGTCTGTGCTGTCCCACGAGGCTAAACAAACGCACCCACGGCCGGAGGATCCATGGATCCGAGCAGAAGTGTTGTTTTTGAAGACTGAGCTCTTTCTAACCTACTCTGGACACGTCTGTTCTTTTTTCTTACCGAACAATAATGTCACAGATGCGCGTTTGGCTACGAGAGGAACAGGACTATTCAACCTTCCTAAAGAAGAGTGCACTCGCCAGAAGTTGGAATTTCTTTCTGGGATTCAGCGACTATAACAACCAACCTGATGGATGCTTGGTGAACCTTGGTCAGAATCAAAGTGGATTAACTTTTATAACCAACGCGATGGAGGCCAGACTGAGCGGTGAGTCAATCAAAACGCATGTTAGCGTGTGTGTTAGCCATTTATGAAACTGTGTTGCACATGTCAACTCCTTATAACTGCATTATGTGAAGTAACTTCACTGTTTGCAGCAATATTTATATTTATAATACTGCAAATGTGGAATGAGCGGAGAGAGGGGCAGAGTTAACTGAATCGAAGCGTCTAGTCTTCCGGGTAGGGAAAATACCCCCCAAAAATACTTATATTTCTCTCAAAAATGAGTACTCCATGGTGATAGAGGTACAATATATCCTATAAATGCCTATACTTTACTTTGGAATGGCTAAAACAGCATGATACAGCTCCTTTAAAACTAATAGTTTAAAACTAACTATATATTTTCAGCGACAAAATCTAAATAATGGATAGACCCAGATTTAAATGTATGGTTTTATTTTGTTGACATACTGTCTTTAGTTTTTGAATAAGCTAATCATATGTGAAAAAATATGTAAACATTTAAATTTTGCCTTGTTTTTTGGGGGGGTTCAAAGCTCAATAAATCAGGCTGGGAATTAGATTAAAAAAACCTCTGAAAAAAACCTTCAAAATGTTTGGATTATAGCGTCATCTCAGTCACCCTTTGTGGACATAGAAGAAGAAAATAAATAGAAATATGTCAATATTTGTGAATGAATATGCATGGAAACACGGCTTTTTGCGATGTCGGCTCCCTCGCGGACAAAACGTCATAAAATACGCATCGTGGGGGTAAGTTTTGTCTTTTTTATACGCTGACATGAAAACTACGATGCTATTGGAGAAAACTAGCAAAATATCTCCACATTGACCACTGCGTGAATCAACGTTTTCACCAGAATGCTAAAGTTAAAGTCTAAAATGATCAATAAAAAAGACATGCTAGTTTAAAGTAGATAACCCTTGTCGAGTTTGTATTGTAGATGAAAATACATACATTTAAAACGAGCTTTTAAAAGGGTGTCATTTGAACTAGGTTGTTGAAGGAGTCTTTTTGTGGCTTATTCTATTCTCATATTGATTGTATCTTCTTATACCATTGGCTTCTTGAAGTCGTTGGGTTTGATGCAGCGGATGAAGTACGGCTGACACACAGTGAGCGTCTTCATCAGGGCGTCTAGCGACTGGCGAAACTGGTAGGTCAGAGTCGGCACACGCTTCTTCCCATCATTCACTTGCTGTGGAAAACAAGAATGTCTGTGTTTGAAAAATGTAAATGTGCCCAAAGACAAGGTAAAAAAAGAAAAAAGCACCAATGCAACTCTCTTTTATTCATTCTGACATGGATAACACTGACCCTGATGCTGCTCTTGCTGGAGTTGATCATCATCTTGGGGTTGGCGCTGGGTTTTGAGTTGGTTGTGGAAATGTCATTGCGAAAAGCCTGTTTGAGGAGTTTGTTGGTCGAGGTTTCCACCAGCTGGATCAGATCTGAGCTCAGGGCGTCGCGGTTCTTCTCGAGGAAGCCTGGTTGACAAAAACATCAGGGAAGAGCAGTAGATTTCAGGTTGACTATCGGTAAATTATGAAGCCTTTGCACAGCTTCTTAGTGACCCTGCGATTTAATGCATTTTTGATTTGAAGAAACAAGGAGGAAATAGTTCTTGCCGTCAGAGTAATAGTTATATATACCTTTCGAGTCATAGTAGACCTCTCCGGCAAAATGACTCACTCCGAACTGCGTCTCATAGTCGTTTTTCGGAGGAATATAAACCCCCCCTTTCCCATGGACCTGGTTTATTTTTTGCAGCATGGTTGTATCTGTGCCCTGAAGAAACAACAAACATTAACTATATTTGAAAAAAATTATAACATTCTTCTGCATTTTATTGAAAGACGAACCTTGGGGAAGCTGCTCTCCTCGTCGATCAGAGACAGTATGTTCATTGGTTTACAGGCCAGGACGTCTAAAGTTTGTTGGTTGTCCTTGTAGTCGACCCGTTCCCAGACAATGTTTTCTCGTGCGTATTCTTCTTGCTCCAGTTTGAAAACATGGCGCACAAAGAACTGCTGCAGCTGCTCATTAGCGTAGTTGATACAGAGCTGCTCAAAACTGAAATAAACAGTACGTTTGTTCATATGAGGACAAAACGGCCATAATATTATAGAAGGTTCAATAGAAACGAATATGGACCTGTTGGTCGTAAAGTTTTCAAATCCAAAAATGTCCAGGAGGCCGATGGAGTACGGAGCTTTGTCCGAATCTTCCATCAGAGGTTTGTAAATAACTTGATTGACTTTGTCCACAATCCAAATAAACAGTCTCCCATAGATGGCCTAGAAACGACAATAAAAATCATCACAACCTAAACGGAGTTATGCTTTTAATAAAATCTCTACATCATTATTCTTAATAGTGCGCAACATACTCTCGACCAATCAATTACAAAAGTGGCAAAGTACACTTAGTAATGTTGTAATAATGTTACTTTGACAAAGGCGTCTCGTCCATCCACAGCCTGAGCAGACGTCAGAGACTTGGTCACAATTTCTCTGTTCGTCATAAATGAGCGCTGGGTCAAGCCTCTCCCCAGAGACTTGGGCTCCACCTGAGGCAACAACACGGGTCACAGGGTTAAGTCGTTTTGCGATTAACTGTGATCATAGATGTCACAGTAGGATATCTTGACAAGTGTGGTAATCAAGACTCCCTTCGTCTTTAAATACCTCTAAAAGTTTGCTGGCCACGTTAAAATGAGAGGACTTCCGGATGTCGCAGCCCTCCAGGTTGTTCACAATAGTGCCTGTGAGAATAAAGCAAATGAGTCGATTTGTTTTTGTAAAGCTTGATTTGATCAATCAGTGAGAAAGAGAAGTAAAGTTACATGAAATACACATCACGACTTAACAAGGCTCTCTGAAGCGCAGTGTTTCACTCTGCCAAAACCAGTCTGAGCCAACGTACATGTTTTGAGCCAGGCATGAATGGAATACTTTACCACAGAATATGGAGCAACAAGATACTGTTTATAGCTTTAAGAAGCAACTATATTATGATAAATTAATATTCATAAGAGTACTGAATTGTTCTTACATTTTCTGAAATAATTGTGTATCAACTTTGTATTAGTAAAGCATCTGGAAATGTTACTTGGATTTAATTTTGACTTCTTCTAAAGAAATGTTAAAATTAATGTGTGTGATGTGTAATGGGGGTATTAATAAAACATAATACCACGGTCTGGGTGAATACTCAATTCTGATTGGCTTGACTGCCTTGCGTTAAAACTGTATAACGCACAGTTAGTCCGGCAACAGTTAAATCATGTTCTATATCACTCCACTGCAGCTGTTTCCATCGTAATGACAATCATTTGAGCTGGAACTAGTCTCAGGTAAAACAGCTTAAAACATAAAATCTCTCTCTCTCTCTCTCTGTAAGAGGAGAGCGAAGAGAAAGCAGCAAGCACTCATTGTAGTCAACGTTCCTTATAGCAGATGCTTCACCCGACTGCCTTTTTGTCCCTAAGCAATGCCCTCAAGCTACCGGCGAAAGCACCGTTGTTTGTGCGCAAGACACCAACTTTGTCTTGAGCAACACTGTTGTTGCACCAGGCGGAAGATCAGGCCTTTAATGCCTATTGTCAAACAGCACAAACTTGCTCAAATAAGTAAATTATTATTCCCAGACATTGCCTAGAACTTCCTTCTTAGTCAAGGAAAAAGCCAGTCAGAAAAAAGAGAAACCTGAAGTTGAATCAAACTGAAGGAGAAATCCACTCCCATGAACCGACGGGATATTCCTCCTACTTTGAAGTTACACAATAACAATTCCGCTCCGATATAAGTCCGTACCCTCAAAGCGGACATTGCCGAGGTGGAGGATCGCAGCCAGTAACTTCAAGATTTCCCACGAGTCGTTTTCTGTGAACATGAGGATCTTCAGAGCGGAGCGGAAATGAGCGTACTCCTTGATATCGTCCCGGCCCTCGCAGCTGGTGCACTTCCCCTAATGATGAAAACACATTAAAGCCATTATCCGTCACACATATACAGATAATTGAATGCTTTATGACACGTACCATTGTGAGATAGTCGTACTCAGCGGCGCTCCCCAGGGACAGAGACTTCTTCTGGTCGGCCGACATCCCCATCAGCATGCAGTAGAAGATGTGGTAGTTCCTTTCGTCTGGGGCCTGTTCATACAATATCAGTGTTACAAAAACATTCATATGAAACTGCTTCTCTTGACTTCAGATGCCCTTCCAGCAAGACCCAGGTTTCTTTGTGTGAGCGCCAGCAAAAAGTCAAAAACCTTTGAAAACGTATGTGGTCTGCCTGTAATTTTCTTTCTGCATAGCAGCGTTTTTAATGACATGAATGAAAAAGTCATTTGTTCTTAATCAAATCCATACGTAGGCCTGTCATGATAACAAAATCTATATGGTACAGCCTATAGGCCAGTGTAACGCCTCATTTCAAAGCCAAGACCTACAAAACTCATTTACACTGATCTTTGATCTTGTGTTTTTGTCGCGTTGTAGTCACTTTTTTGACATTACTTTTCATTGCTTTTTTGTCACATTTTTTGTCACATTTTTTCGTCACATTTTTATCCTTTTTTGTCACTTTTTTTTACCACATTTTTGTCACTTATTATATTTTTTGTCACCTTTTAGACATTTCTTTTCATTGGTTTTGTTGCCACTTTTTTGTCACTTTTTATCACATTTTTTGCCACTTTTTTGTCACTTTTTTATCACATTTTTTGTCAAATTTTTGTCACTTTTTTAAACATTTTTTTCTACTTTTTTTCACATTTTTGTCACTTTTTTATCACATTTTTCGTCACATTTTTGTCACTTTTTAGACATTTCTTTTCATTGGTTTTTTGTCACTGTCACATTTTTTGTCAAATTTTTGTCACTTTTTTGACATTTCCTTTCATTTCTTTTTTGTCACTTAGTTGCCACTTTTTTGTCACATTTTTGTCACTTTTTTGACATTACTTTTCATTGCTTTTTTGTCCATTTTTTTGTCACATTTTTTGTCACATTTTTTTTGCACATTTTTATCACTTTTTATTATATTTTTGTCACTTTTTTGACATTTCCTTTCATTTCTTTTTGTCACTTAGTTGCCACTTTTTTGTCACATTTTTGTCACTTTTTTGACATTACTTTTCATTGCTTTTTTGTCCATTTTTTTGTCACATTTTTTGTCACATTTTTTTGCACATTTTTATCACTTTTTTGTCACATTTTTGTCACTTTTTATTATATTTTTGTCACTTTTTAGACATTTCTTTTCATTGGTTTTTTGTCACTTTGTTGCCACTTTTTGTCACTTTTTATCACATTTTTTGTCACTTTTTTGTAATTTTTTCATCGCATTTTTTGTCACTTTGCTGTTGTTCTTTGGTTGCTTTTTTGTTCCGTTTCTGTCACTCTTTTGTTCCATATTTATTCTAGTTTTTGTCTCATTTTTGTCGCTATTATGTCGCTAGTTTTTTCAAGAAGCTTTTAGATTTGGGTAAAGCCAAACTGGAGAAAATGTGCTCGGTTCAGGTGGGGGTTAAAAGGTTAAGTTAAGTTTTTTTCTAGAATAAAGATGGTTGGTACCAATAACAAGGTAAACCCCTCCCTCTTGATATTTAACCAGGAAAGATTAAGATTATCTTTTTACGGGGAGTCCTGGCCCAAGAGGGGATCCTGTTGTACATATTTTTGTGGTAGGGGGCATTGAGCCTACGCATGATCAATATTTTTCAGTATCTTCGTCATGCATATTTAGCCTGCTGCCAAAAGATCACTGGCTACTGACGAAGCCTTTGGGGTGAGAGGCAAAACATGTAGTGCATTTACCTGGTGACAGACTCTGGACTTCTCGAGGAGGTACTGCTCGATGCGGGCTCCTTCGATGGCTCCTCCCTGAGTGAAGTTGATGTCGATGTACTTCCCAAAACGACTAGAGTTGTCGTTTCTGACCGTTTTTGCATTTCCAAAAGCTGAAAGGAGCGTTAACAATCATTTGCCGATCGATTGCGCAGCCCTGTCCGGTATAGCTTTCATTCTCACCCTCGAGTATGGGATTTGCCTCCAGAATCTGCTGCTCGATCCAGGAGTGTTGACCGCTCACAGCCGCCAAGAACTGCAGCATGAGTTTAGTGCTCTCTGTTTTCCCTGCTCCGGATTCACCGCTGAAGAAAGGGCATGACAGACAGATGATCAAATACACACAGTTATACAGGGCACGTATTGCAACTTATGTTTAATTACTATGGAAGGAGAAGCCAGGAAGGGGATTTATTTGTATTGCACGAGGCCCAAAAATAAAAAAAGGTTGTATGTTCAGTATTTTGTGCAACTCTGTGATGTTGCGGAATGAAGCCCTGTATCAAAATATTGTATTATCTAATGTGTTTAACCTCTTAACCCCCTCCTGTACTAAGAACATTTTCTCCAGTTTGGCTTTACCCAAATCTAAAAGCTTCCTAAAAAAAACTGTCAAAATAGTAAAAACAAAAAAAGGGACGAAAACAAGGATGAAAATGCCACAAAAAGCTGTCATAAAAACGTGGCAAAAAAGCGACAAAAACATGATGAAAGAGCAACTAATAAGCAACAAACGTGATATAAAAGTGAGAAAATGTGTGGCCATACCGCTATGCCCGATCCCGTCAGATCTCGGAAGCTAAGCAGGGAAGGGCCTGGTCGGTACTTGGATGGGAGACCGTTTGGTAACACCAGGAAGCCTAGCGAATGTAGTGAGTGAGTGAGTGGTTGGTGGTGGTCGGAGGGGCCGATGGTGCAGACTGGTTGCCTCGCTTCCGTCAGTCTACCCCAGGGCAGCTGTGGCTACAATAGTAGCTTACCACCACCAGGTATGGAGTGAATGAATAGTGCAATGTAAAGCGTCTTTGAGTGTCCAGAAAAGCGCTATATAAAACCGATGCATTATTATTATTATTATTAAAACTGACACACACAAAAAGTGTCCAAAAAGTGTCAAAAGCATTGAAAACGCAACAAAAATTGTGAAAAGGAAAAAAACACCTGCCAAAATAAGTAAGAATAAAGTGACAAAAAAGCGCATAAAATAGATAGATAGATAGATAGATAGATAGATAGATACAGAGATCGATCGATAGATAGATATAGCGATAGATATAGAGATAGATAGATAGATAGATAGATAGATAGATAGATAGACTTGTTCTTCTCCTCTGCTCCGTTTCATTCATGCTATGTTGGATTGGCGGTCTTGTGGTGATTGCATGATGTCACTTTTGAATGAAATAAATAAATAAAATGAAAAATGAAATAATAGCTAGATAGATAGATAGATAGATAGATAGATAGATACTTGGCACATTCAAAAACAACTTATTAGTTCTAGAAATGTGCTTCTTTATTCCTAACCGGCCCCTTTGGTAACCCGTCTCTGTCCCGATCCCCGTCTGACCTGATGACGCAGCACTGGCTCTTCTTGTTGCGGCGCATGTTGAAGAAGCAGCTGTCTGCGATGGCGAACACGTGCGGGGGCAGCTCTCCGAGGCGCCGGTCCGTGTACATGTGGACGTGGTCTGTGGTGTAGAGGGGCAGCAGCTGGTATGGGTTCACCGCCACCAGGATGGAGCCCGTGTAGGTCTGGAAGATGCACAATATGAACATCAGGCTATTTTGTTGTGTTGTGTAAGTAAGTTGCGTATTCTGTCGTGTAATATTTGAGTTCCAGAAGGATTAAAATACAAGTAAATGACAACCATTCGAAACGCAACTGTTTTTTTTTCACATCCTCTATTTTGCTTTTTTGATACTTCCACCTACTTTCATAACATGAGCAGAAAAAGATTGTGGTTGTTAGTGTTATAGTTCATAATTTAGACCACATGCGCCCCCTCTATTTTGTTTGCTTGACTGCTTTGACGATATACTCTAAAGAGAAAAGTAAGATATGGGGCCTTAAACCTCTTATACCATTTTCTCCAGTTTGACCTAAAAGCTTCTTGAAGAAAGTGTCAAAATAGTATCGAAAACGAGGATGAAAACCCAACAAAAAAGTGACAAAAAACTTGCTGGAAAAGCAACAATAACACAATAAAACAAAAGAGTGACAAAAAAGTAAAAAATAAAATGAAAAACTATAATAAAGCAACAAAAACAAGACGAAAAACACGACTATAACACTACAAAAAAGTGCCAAAAAAGCATTAAAAAAACAACAACAAAAACACGATAAAAAAATTACAAAAACTGACAAACAAGCGACAAAAAAGTGGCAAAAAAGAGATGAAAACACGACAAAATGCTTAAAAAATGTATAATAAATGTGGCAACAACGCAGCACACTTGCGTTACACTGTTGCTCTCCAGTCGAGAAACGTTTAGATTGGGGTAAAGCCGAATTGGCTGAAAAGGCGCTCGGATAAAGAGGGGATATTATGCTTTTTTCAATCACATAGCACCAGTCTATAGCATACTACAATGATGACGTAACCTTCTGTTGGTCTGTATATGCAGTAAATTAAAATAACTGCCTTGAATAAAATTGCTCTCTCAAAATGGCTGTACTGAACGTCTTGAAATAGGCCTCTGTCTCTTTAAGAAGCTTTCCGACACGCCCCCTTCAGCACACTGCTGTGGCATTTAAACAACACTACTGTGCGGGGAGGGGGCTCTGCTGAGCTGAGGAGCAGTGGTTGGTGGCTTGGCTGGTGACAAAAGGTCCAGAGGCGTCTCCAGGAGGTGGGGGCGTTCCTAGGAGGACTGAGGCATAGCTACACCTAAAATGGCTGCCGTCTAAGTTTTTACTGATTACTCAAAAATATGTGAATGAGCCAAGGCAACACTCCAGGCATGTGTTTAATGAGGGAATGACATAATAACATGATATAAAGCTTGAAAAAGTCGATTTTACATAATACCCCCTCTTTAAGGCAGAGGTTAAATAGTAAATAAACATGGATAAGTTGGGCATTCTTCTGAATAATCAAAACTGAATCAAAACATTAAATAAAAAGATGGTTGGATATTTGTTCCTTCTATACTTGTTTAGAGTAATAAGACACTGAACAAAAACACCCCACACAAAAAATATACAGGTTTAACCTCTTACCCCCGCCTTAACCAAGCACATTGTCTCCAGTTCGGCTTTACCCAAATCAAAAAGCTTCTCAACAGAGCAACAGTGTGATTGTAACTTTTTTGTCGCATTGTTGGCCCGGTTTTGTCACATTTTTGAAGTGTTTGTGTCGTGTTTTCATCTCTTTTTATGTCACTTTTTTGTTGTGTTATTGTTGCTTTTCCGGTGCGTTTTTGTCGCTGCTTTGTTGTTTTTTTGTCACTCTTATGTGGCTTTGTTTTGTTGCTATTTTGTTTTTTCTCACTTTTCTATTTTGCACAAATGAATAAAAGCTCCCGCACACACCGTCTCACTCTTTCAGACATTTACTAATGCTGCAACGATTCCTCAAGCCTGACTTCTACGCATCCGTCTCCTCCTGGGTGTGTCCTTAGCTACGTATTGTAAGGATTGTAAGGAAATCTGAACAAGCTCCTGACTCATGCTTCGCTCACACGCTACAGAACAAGAAGACCATGTCAGTGGTGTCATAAAAAAACGGTCGACACCATAATCATTCTGAACATAACGTGAAGCACAGATAAAGTGCAGACACATAGACACAAACAACTGATTCACTGGTAGGCAGTCACCCTCTCTGCGTAGAGAAGTGCAAGACTATAAAAGGCAACTGTCAACGGAGGTCTGGACTTCACTTCTTCTCTCTCTCTGAAGTCACCAGCTGGTTATACTGCTTTGTAACGGCAATAAAAGCCTTTTCTGTGAGACAACTTCTATCTCCAGTGTATGCTTTGGCCATATCCAAATAACAGTCCTCACGTGATACAAAAGAACCAAGTCTTAACAGTATTTTCCCTTTTCTATATTGAAACTGTTGCTTTTCCAGCATGTTTTTATCGCTCTTTTATTGCTTTTTTGTCCCATTTTTATCCTCTTTTTCGGCTCTATTTTGAAACCCTTTTTCAGAAGCTTTGGGTAATGCCAAACTGCAGAAAGTGCGCTCGGTTCAGGTAGGGGTTAAGAGGTTCATGGCTTAGATTAAAGGGATACTTCGGGATTTTTGACATAGGGCCTCATTTCCTAGTTATCCAGAGCGTTTTTGATGTCTGGAGATATTTTTTTCTTAAATTCATGCAGTTCTTATATTTGAAGAGTCTAGTTGCGCTAGCCTAGAGCAAGGCTAAAGCATTTCTATGGTAAACGCTAGCCCGCATTAAAAAACAGTCTGACTCACTCCACAGTGCACCTGAGGTAAATCACATATAACACCAGACTAACCATATAAATGTCTGTGTTAATAGAATATTTTTTTAAATAAAACTGACCTTGTATCACATGAATTACCGCATTTTGAGGGACTATTTTCTCGCAGATCACTCCGCCGCTGCGTTAGCTTACAGCCACGAAGCTGATGCCGCTCAAATATAAGTTATTTTAAACGCAAAATGGTTAAAATTAACCTATCGACACAGACATTTATATGGTTAGTCTGGCGTTATATGTGATTTACCTCAGGTGCACTGTGGAGTGCGCCAGACTGTTTTTTAATGCGGGCTAGCGTTTACCATAGAAATGCTTTAGCCTTGCTCTAGCCTAGCGCAACTAGACTCTTCAAATATAAGAACTGCATGAATTTAAGAAAAAAATATCTCCAGACATCAACAACACTCTGGATAACTAGGAAATGAGGCCCTATGTCAAAAATCCCGAAGTATCCCTTTAAGGGTTTGAACTTGAAACTTGTATAGTTTGAACCCAGAAAGACACCAGAGTAATAAATATTAAAATGACGCCCTTGAAAATTAGGCCACCAATCATTTAGCCTTTTCACATCTTCGCCCCGATACAAAATTGGGAATCTTGACACACAAAGAGACGTCTGTCCCAGAAAATTTAGCTCCGAGCATCTCTAATTTTCCACCACAAAAGCAGCACGGTTCATTATCGGCGAGGCACTGGAGAGATTTAAGAGCTACATAAAGCTCATCTTTAAACAGAGCCACATTTATCACTATTGAGCCATAAACCAGGGTCCAGAGTCCGCAGCACACAGGGCTTTGGTGCAGCTGAGGAGTGTGCTCATGTGTGCGTTGCCATAGCTTTACAACAGCCCTCATAAAACAAGGTGTCTCAGAGCGGATACAGTATTACATAGCTCGTTTCTAGATTAGACTTGGTGACTGTAAACCAAGTGGCACACATGGTCCAGACTTGGCTTGGTTCGGTTTAAATCACTTGTGTTTCATGTGTTCAGTGGTACGTACGTAGATGATGCCCTCTGTGTGGCGCACCAGCAGGTTTCGGAGCAGCCCCGCCTCGTTCAGGTCGCCCAGTCGGATCATGTCGTCCACGCCTTTGACGGCGGTGGGGTGCATGGGCCGGATCGAACCCTCCTTTTTCTTGCTGACTTTATGCTCCTATAAAAAGGCATCGAAGTTTGTCTTACGTTAACTGGCGAGAGGTTCACACAACTCTATATGAGTTTTGAGGAGCCATTTTATTATTATTCTTTGATTGCACATTTCCTAACTATTTGTGTTCTTGAGAGTTTGCTGTAAGGAGTGAATATCTACATTGTGAAATCAGCCTTATCTTATCAATTTGTTTCAATATTTATCTACCGAAAAGTACAAAAACATACCTGAATCTGTTCAAATTGCTGTTATCGGGTTATTCTTTTTAAATCTTTTTTCAGGCTTATTTGGCTCTTACTTAGTCAACAGTAACTTGGGGGAAAATTCAATTTGACTGTTATTTTGGTCACGGCTTGTTATCCTTGGGTGATGGCGTGTCCCGACCATAGACTACCATAGAATAGTGATGGACTAGGTGAGCGCGGCTTCAGCTCGTTTGTTTGGACATTTGGCTGGGTTTTTGGAGCCAGCTGCTACATTTAGACAAAAATTAAAAATATCAAAAGGAAAAAAGTAAGTGTTAAACAAATGACTCAGTAATGACTTTAAGAGGCAAAAAGGTTTGAATGGAAAGTCCGTTACAGCAGAAGAAGAACTTCCGGAGCCTGCCCCCATTTCCTATTAGGCTTCACACAGCCGTTACTGATGCTACATCCATGTTTTTCACAGCCTATGGTGTAGATAAATGCTTGTTGTTGATTAAAAGTTAGTTTTAATTTAATTCTGGTTTAGTCGTTGAACTTGGTAATTACTTGCCACTGTCTAAATAAACAATATACATCATTTTTTTTCTGATATAAGAATAAGAGAAGATCATCTTGGCAGTGGCTTAGTGGGTACAGCACTGTTGTTGTGTCCTTGGACAAGCCTATAACAGTTTCCTTTGTAAAAATGCGATGATGTGTCGGATGTGTAGGTGTGGATTGGAGGCCACTCTCAGCTGAGACTATGAAGAAATGGACTGCCAGGGTATGGAGCGAGAATGAACACTGACTGTCTATTTTATTCTGATGTGTACCTCTTATAAAAAATAATATAGGACATGAATAATGTAATACAATTAGGATATTGTTCATCGAAGATTTTTTTCATACCTTTCCCTCATCGTCGATCAGCTGAAGTTGCCCAGTGTCGGTGACTTTGACTTCTGCGCCGATGGGGACCCCACTTCCTGTGTCCAACCACACATAATCGCCCTGATAATAATAAATATAAGTTTGCATAAGAAATGGCAGCATCTTTGTAAACCTGTCATGTTGAAATACACTATAGTACACTTACCTTTCCCAGCATAATGGACTTCTGCAATAAATAAAAAAGTTATGTTGGTACAGGGTTATAAAGTGTTACAATTATTTGAACTGGCATTGTAAGTCAGACTATAAAAAGGCACACAAAAATAACATACACAACATTACCCACTACACTCATTGACTGCAGTTTTTTTTTAAACAGACAACAACTATTGCTGCCAATAAAATCAATTCTCTTCATCTTATTTAAGCAGAACTAAGTAACTCATGCCCCTAGAGGCCAAAAGCGCCACTGCAGGTGTTTTTTTTACTGAGTAAACACTACGCTGACAGAAAAGACAAAGGGAGAGAGGGATATTGTACATTGTGCCACAACCCAATTACACAATGGAGATATTTTTTTCACTCAAACTTGGCTATAAACAATGCTAAAGTGGCGCTAGCCCGCAGTTAGCTTTGCCCGTTAGCCTGTTAGCTTCTTCTTTGTGATTGCATTAGTGTGTATTGGGGCTCCGGGTCGGAGCAGGGAAGTTGCAATTTTTCTGGCCAGAGACACCCCAATCATCCCATTAACACTTGTATTACCCCAGACTGACTACGAAAAGGATTTATTAAGGTAAACAAGTTACTTAGTTTTGCTTTAAGTAGTTTGTACAGCTGTGGCCAAAGGCAGGTACTCAGTTCAACTACTTACACTTCGAGTAACTTTACTTCTTGGAGTAGTTTCATCACACAGTACTTCTTACTTCTACTTAATGTAATGTTATTTTGAAGTGACACTCTTACTTGCGTAAAACATTTGGTTATCTTTCCCACTGAGTAAATCTGTAAAGTGGCAAAAGCTTCAAGTTGATGCTCAAAAATGCAACAAATTTAAATGAATGTATGTTTTTGCATATTCTCTAACAAGTTATTTATTTGATCACATTTGTATGGTGGATTTTTAGTTCCTTTCTTTTTTCCCACTATTTAAAGCCACACTGCGTAACACTACTATTTTATTACAGATATTTTTATCGTTTAAACTACCTATAAAAACGTGTGCCTTTGCTCATCTCTTAAGCTCTAACTGTAACTTTACAGGAAGCGGGACATCTCCAGCTCATCACCATGGAGATGTCCACTAAAGGCAGCCAATTTAAATAGGTTGTACTTCACTTAAGTATCAATTTTCTGATTACCCACTGCAAAAATAGCATTTTCCGTGTCGAGTTGTTTTTTGAGGAGCATGTTTTGTATCCTTGGCAACGTAAAAATCCAATATGTTACACAGTGTGCCTTTAGTGTGTCTTTAACTCAACGCTAAGCCATAAAGTCATTACTCACAGTACTCCTGTAGCATTTTCAGCAAGTACTTTTTTACTTTCACTTAAGTATTTGGGTCACTTTGTTTTACTTCTACTTGAATTAAATGATTTTAAAGTCACATTACGCTTACTTGAGTTAATATTTTGTCAATACTCTACCCACCTCTGGCTGTCTATTTTCTATAACAACATTGTGCTATACTTTCTCCACCACAAAGATATCGAAGTATCATACATTCTGAATTGGTATACTATTTCACATCACAAAACCAAAATCTGTTCAAATACCAATGTTTTTCTGCCAAGTTTTAATGTCACTGACATTTGAGCTTATTATTTAGAGCTGATTTGAACATTTTAGAAACGAAACATCAAACACTAACTTTCTCTGAACTTTTTACACAGAAAACATGAAATAATGCAACAATTACTTACCTAAAAGTGCAGGCTTTATGGTGTCTGTTAGTCCGCGCTGTTGAGGTGAGTCCTCTTTGAATGAGGACTGAAGCAGGAAGCCCTGCCACCTCCACTTTATGGTACTTTGACTTTGATCCCGGAAAACTGAAGCCACCCAAAGTCGATTAACACTAGATCTAGACCTGCTATTTACTGATAATATTCAAAACACACTCTCATAACTGTAGCTGTGTACAGATTATGAAAACATAGCGACCACTTTTACTGGACAAACATGAGCAAAATGAAGAAAAGTTAATTCGAAATGCATGGAAACAATTAATCTTTAAGTAAATCTTTTTCAGTCCTGGTTAAGTCTGGGTTTAGCCACATAACAAGTGATTATTTAAACCTGTTTTATTGTCTATTTTAAGGTTTCCCATTGAGTAACATAAAGCTCACAAAATTCGAACGTATCCAGACTTAATCCCATAAAGTAAAGGTATAACATAAGGAACTTTCAAGATGAATCTGGTTATCAGTAAACAACTTCCTTGATCAATACAACAGGTCACTGTAAGAGGTTATGGACTGCCAAACCCTAGGCAGTTATGTTGTAAAAAGTGGACAGTAAAAAGAAAGGAAACTTTGATGTTTTGTTTTCTCACTCATAGGACAACTTTGGTGAGTTTTATAAGAGAGTGCATTCTTGACCCTCACTATACAAACTCCATCCAGCAAAACATTATCTCCATGGTTTCTGTTAGTGAATGGGCGACACGTTGGGTTCAATTCCTTTTGTGTGTGGGGTTTGCATGTTCTTCACGTGTCTGTGTAGGTTTCCTCTGGGTACTCCGGTTTCCCTACCACTAAAAACATGTACAATAAGTTAATTCTCCAGCCAGGTGATTCTGACCATTAACCTGGCTCCACATCAGGAGATGGAGATCCTACAGGTCGCCCCAGAGGCACTGAAGGATGTGTCAAATGCAGAGAACCTTAACCTTGTGTGTAATGTAGTTTAAAGGGATATTTCAGGATTTTTGACATTGGGCCTCATTTCCTAGTTATAGAGTGTTGCTGATTCCTGAAGATATAAAAAAAAAAAATCAAATTCATGCAGTCCTTATATTTGAAGAATTTAGTGGTGCTAGGCTAGTGCTAGAACCTCTTCACAATCATGGGGTAGTCCTCCAAACATTACCATATCTGATTTGTAGAAAGCGCCTTTGTGAATTCCACGTGTAGTAACGCCGGCCGCAGGTAAACAAACTACTGTAACTCTGGTAACCTAGCAGATCACTCCGCAGCTGCGTAGCTTACAACCAGGAAGCTGATACTGCTCAAATATAAGTTATTTGAAATGCAGAATGGTTATATTAAAAAATTCTTCAGTCAACAGACATTCATATCGGTAGTCTGGTGTTATAAGTGATTTGCCTCAGGTGCACTATGCTTGGGTCAGGCTGTTTTTAATGCAGGCTACTAGTTACCATAGACATGCACTAGCCTAGCACCACTAAACTCTTCAATTGTAAGGACTGGATGAATTAAAAATTATCTATATATCTCCAGAAATCAACAATACCTTGGATAACTAGGAAATGAGGCCCTATGTCAACAATCCTGAAATATCCCTTTAATGTTTTGTCCGCAGAGGCATGTACTTACTGGTTATCAACAAGTTTTTAACCATTGTGTGCCCTCAATAAAATGCTTGGAGAATGAGATCAGCTGACTACTTGAACATCCTGAATGACCAGGTTATTCCATGTTATTCTTCCGGGCATATTCCAAGTTATCAAAAAAATATGAGTATGTGACCTTTTTGGTTTTGGTCAGGCAGTGCACAATCACAATCACAGTATTAAAGTTAGAGATCGGGGCATTGTTGAAGTATCTTTACTATAATTACACAGACAAAAGAACACATACAATAGCTGGATGTCTCTCGGGCGCTCTTCATTTCAGTAAATTTCATTAGACTCTGCAAAATGAAGCAGCGCCTTTCACACAGATGTTTAGAGTACAAAACTTGAAAAGAAACTGATGAAAAAAAAAAAACATGTACATTGATTTACAATTATTCAATAGACCATTTTATTAGCACTGGGACGCTCGCTCTCACAAACACACTCAAATTTAACATCACATTCCTTTTCCATATTTTTGGACAGTGTCTGGTATATCATATCCTCCTTTGATAATACTGGTGTTGTGTTTACTAATGTTTCTATGCGCACCTTCCCCCTCCTTAAAATGTACTCGGACATTGCTGTGGTGGTATAAAAGAATGGGAAGCTTTCAAATTGTATTTTCTTCATGAGGTTTATATTTACATCAACAAAATGAAGGCACAGATCTATGAGAAGACCACTGAAGACACACAGTTTTATAAATGGCCAACTGAAATAGTTATGACCTTTTTTTCTTTTTTCTTCATCTTAAAGTCTAACTAAAAGATCTTTGACAGGACAATATGACTTACTGCCAGAAATGATCAAAGACACAACAACAAATCTAGTCTATTGTGGAAAGTTATTGAGGTATTCAGTTCAATGTGAAATGAGCATTAATATCCATTTATATTGTAACGTTTTTTTCCATTCATTCGGGATGGGTAAATAGCAGCATAAAAAATAGGGCTGCACAATATACAGGCAAATTACTGTTATCCTAATGTTTGTTTGTTTTTTAGTCTCCTTTGACAGATGGAAATAAACAAATTGCTTACACACACTTTACTGTATTGAAATGGTTTAGTAATATATCGTTTGGCGCAATATTCATGACGGTTTTCATATCGTGCAGCCGTTTTTGTACCTAATGAAACCTTATAGAGACTGGATACACTACGATTAGAAACTTGCTGTAAATAAAGACGAGAAGAAACTTTACCACAATATTCTCATTTACTAATGTGTCTGTTTGCTTATAGATCCAAATTTGAAATCAAGAGTGGGCCAAAGGTTTAAGGGAAAATAAACTAAATAGATAAGCACTATTTGAACTCTCCACACTTCGCATGTGCGTCACTGAGAACCTATCACTCCCATCTTTTTCTCACTGCTTTTTTTTTCTCCCAAGTCCTCAGTCTGTTTTCTTTTTTAATCCAGGCAGGGTGCGTGTGATTGTGTACAGCAAATCATAGCACCAGTGAGCAGCTCCTCTCGGCCACCAGAGGGCGCCGTAGCGGTGGCGGTCGAAGCCTACGCGCGTTCTTTCCGCTTTAGTTTGGAGGATTTCTTGACGCCGCCGTTTTTGTTGAGCAGCTTCAGCACTTTGTCTTTGTGATCCAGGACTTTCATCATCGTGTCTCGGGCTTCCGTCACCTGGTCCATCACCAGTTTACACCGCTGCATGTTGCCCTGAAGGAGAGGGATTACAGCTTAGATACTTGAGGTGCTTAAAAGCAACTTGTAGGTAAACATGTCAAAGCTTGATTTGCAGGAGAGTACATCAACATTGTCCTCAAAATGACACTTAAAAAAAAAGGTAGAAATATACGGCCTAAAAGTTGTTGTTTTTTAAACCAGCACTAAGCATGCAACTCTTTGGTTGCCTGGCTCTGCCATACTATTCCCTGTCCATTCCACGCAGGGAAGTTGGTCTGGTAAAGGAGCAATTGGAGCAGTTTGTACGGGCGGGCTAACACGCACAGATTGTCAGTGAAATAAACCAATCAGCAATTAGCAGACGTGACGACAGCTGTTTTCCTATTCAGAAAATATGAGCTGAATATACACTGATGAGAACACGGAGGCAAAATCCTCGACTACTTCATCCATGATTATCCATCCATCCATCCATTTTCTTCCACTTGTCCGTTGCCAGGATGTGGGGGCAGCTGTTGGAGCTGCACCAGCCCCTATGGCTCCTCCTGCAGGTGGTGGGTCCACAGAAGGACGGCCTCATGGTTCTAACCGGGCCTGTTGGTCTCTCATAAGGGGCTTCTGAACCGCTCTTTGTCTGACCCGTCACCTAGGACCTGTTTGCCATGGGAGACCCTACCAGGGGCACGAAGCCCCCGACAACAGAGCTCCCAGGATCATTCGGGCGCTCAAACCCCTCCACCACGTTAAGCTGGCGGTTCCAGGAGGGGCATCCATGATTAGTTTTGGCTGATTACTTCTGTAACATAGCGGCTCAGCGAGTGACGTAACCTTGTCAATTCTCTGTCGGGATTGGTTCGGCCTCAGCCGCCAATCAGCCCCTTTTTTACTGTGTATGTCCAGACCCACCTTCTTTAGTGCAGAAAAGAAGTGGGTGTGGTTTACCAGGCTAACTCTTTGGACCATAATTTGATGTGAAATTATAACTTTTTTCCTCACTGTGTAGCCATAGTTGCTGTTACTTCTCATTAATTTGAAAAGTAACAGCAACTTCTCAAATGAAGTTGCTGTTACTTCTTCTTAAATGAAGCCAATTTGAAAAAAACGGAGGCACCTGAAAAAAGGTAGAACTAGCTAAAAGCCTTTATTTTACATGGCTACCTGGATTAAAAAGCCATCTCGAGTTTGCCCTGAGGAAGGCCTATGAGCCGAAACACGTTGGCTTCTTAATCTAGTTAACCATGCAAAATAAAGGCTTTTAACTAGTTCTACCTTTGAGTGCCTCGGTTGCTTTTTCAATATTGTAAAACATGTTTCAAATTAGCTTAATTTAAAGGTGAATTATGAAACTTTTTTATGTGGGAACAAAAACGATATATACACACACACGATATTTGTGCGTAATAGACATTTTGTGAACCAATGGCAGCATGGGTTGTTATCATGGCGCCTTTACTTTCCATCACTGTGGCCTCTACAACTCTCCAGGATAAATTGTTTTGTAGTTTTTCTGTTGAGAGGGTCCGTCATGGCTGGAAAAACTACCAGAAACTCCCAAAACAATTGATCCTGAAGCAAAAAAATAATAAATAAATCTTGGCGTAATGCACCTTTAATCTCTTACTCCTCGCCTTAACTGAGTGCATTTTCTCCCGTGTGGCTTTACCCAAATCTAAAAGCTTCTACACTGGAGAGCAACAGTGTAATGCCTCATTTGAAAGCCAAGACCTACAAAACTCACTGTAATGTTCTTGCTGCTGCGTTTTTGTGTTTTTTTCTTCATAGCATTGTTCCTTGCTTTTTTGCCATGTTTTCGTCACTTTTTCCAGAAGCTTTTATATTTGGGTAAAGCCAAACTGGAGAAAATGCGCTCAGTTCAGGTGGGGGTTATGAGCTTATGCCATATCGATCAGGAAACATTTTGTAGGCCAGGATTTCACAACTGTAACAGCAACTCCACAATGTGAACTAAAAGAAAGACTTGCATGCTTCTGGTTGAAGAAAAAACAAACATGTAAGCCAATAGATTTATCAAAATATATATGCCATTTATAGATTGTTTAGGAGTAAAAAATAAAAATAAATAACTTGTGTTTCATAGACAATCCATTATGCAACTGTATTTCAAGTCTGACTAAGGTGTTGATTACCTGCTCTATGTGTCTTGTGTTTCAGAAAAATAATAAAAAACACATTATGAACTTCTACCCAATATTACAAATCAATACAACGTTCAATCTGTGTTTTCTTATTCCTGACAAGAAATCACGGGAAGTAAATACAGAGTAATGTTATATGGGTTGTAATGGTGATGATGAATAACGATAATGCCAACACGGTAATGAATTCGGTATGGGAAACAAAAATAATACACTGGTTGTAGCGTGTGAGATACTGTGAATGTTGACCTGGTATAATGCAGTATGGCATCTGTTGAAATGTAACCAACTCGGTTGATAGTTGTTTTGTAAGATGGTAAGAAATATGCAGTGTTGTTAGTTATTGTTATTTAAGTCTATGAACAGGGGTGGGAGTCAATAAGCTTGTCTTCTTCCCACTCCTTTTCGAGGTAGAATGTATATTATTTTTCTTTTTTGTTTTTTCTTTTATTGTGTATATATATTTTTCTGTTTTTTCTTGGATTTTGTGCCTTAGCTCGAAATAAAAACTCAAACAAAAACAAAACAAAAATGCTCACCTGGATGAGCTCGTTGATTCTGTGGAGGTCGTCGTCAGCTCCTGCTCTCTTCTTTGGGATCAGTCCTTCCTGGAGAGTGGACAGGCGGCTGTACACGTCATGCTCCAAGTTTGACTGAAGAAGAATCAAGTAAAAAGTGAACACAACGCAGATCTTTTGATGGCTACAGTCATTTTAATATTCCTTACAAGTTGTCTGAGCTGAGCAGCACACAGGTGGATCTTCCAGCCTTGAGCTCTGCAGGCGACACCTCTCTGGTTGGCCATGTCCTGTAAGGTGCCTTTTTCTCTTCTACAATAAGTATTACATAGATATTAAAATGCATTTGAACTCTGGAATAGCAGTAGGTTTTAGACTGAGGAGGACAGACCTTTGACTCTTATGTCACTATAGCGTTGAAAGTGGTGGTAGGCCGCCTTCCAGGGGTTTCTGTAGTGCCTCAGGAGGGTAACCGGGGGTCGCGGCCGGACTTGGACGTAACGCACTCCCTCTTCATCTGAGAGCAACAAAAACATGGAGCATTTAGTTAAAATAATGCGAGCCACCCAACAGATCCACATACTGACAGAAAGAAACGGCACATACCGACATATTCCCTGGGGGGAGACTCGCGCCTCTCGGCCCGGCCGGTGATGGGTCTGCCCGGGGCCTTTTCCTCGTCGGTGCTGTTGGTCTCCATCATCTCACTCTCCTCGGTGGAGATCACGTGCTGCTGCTTCCGGGGTTTCTTCCGTGGAGAGGCGCCCGGGATGAGCTCTCCTGCTCCGGGGGCGTTCACGGAGGCGCCCTGTGAGGTCAGGGCAGGGGCTGAGGACAAACTGGCATTGGGATCTGCAAATCAAAAACAGACCTGGATTAGTCACACACTCACAAACAACAGGGCAAGGATAAAGAAGAATTTAATAACAAGGAACAAATAAAGTGCATTTACTCAATATAAATGTAACTAGGGAACGCTTTTAAAAGGTCTTTAGAAACAAGCGCGTCATGTTCGGGGGCCCTGTAGCATAAATCTTCCGGCTCATCACATCATTTTCTGATATATAAATTGCACACAAGAGCGGAACACTATTGTACAAAGCAACATTTTGAGTTTGGGCCACTGCTGAGGCACTTGCCCCTAGTGATGGGATTTGCGGCTCTTTACCAGGAGTCGAGTCTTTGGGATCCGTTCATTTCAAAGAGCCGTGCAAAAGACTGGCTCTTTTTAAAAAGGAACAGGCCACCGTTTTTCCATACTGAGATATAGGCTGATTCCGAAACCGTGAAATTGGTAAGTGGTCTAACGCCAAACCGGATGTGCGTCAGCGTCCGCCATGATAAATAGCCTCCGAATTGGGCTGTCAGTTAGGAAGGAGTTAGGGAAAGGAGCCTCAATGCTAACTATCATAGCCACTTTAGCATAGGAGCTTCTGATGCTACCTCACTGGCGATTAGGAGCCATGTGCCATCCCATAAGCCACTGCGCCGCATGCCCGCCCCCCTCGCCCCCACCCTCGAGTGATTCTTCATGCTTTGATTGACAGGTGCACAATTCATTAAAAAAATATATATAAGAGATTCTGCACAAGCCAAACTTTATGAAAGTGACGAAATACATGTTAGAGTCATCACAGCACAGTCACAGCCTCAGTAAATGGCTTAAATGGAGGCAGTTTGTGCTTTTGCTTTTATTTAGTAGAAACTTAAGCCACATGGCTAATTTGCAAACTGTAGCTTTATGAAACAGCTGTTGAGATAAAATAAGGCTAAAGGAAAATGTGATGGATCATTTGGGTTTATTTTTTTCTCCTTAAATGTCTTTATTTGGACACTATGTTGTTGCATATGCACTACAGTAGGTGGCGGCATGCGCTTTTGTTTGCCTGCCAATATCCTTAAAGAAGAAGATGAATAGCTGTTGGTGATGTCATTTCCCCTTCCCTGGGTAAGGACGGTCGAATTGGGCAAATGCTGCTGAAGCAGAAGTTCACTAACTGCATAGGGATCTAACAGTTGACCCCATGAAAGGTTAAGGATTAGTGGCTAGTGTTAGGACTTAGAGGCTATCATTTAAGGGTTTCGGAATCAGCCATGTTCTTACCTGAGCTTAGACGAGGTGATGTGTACCTGTCTGGTCTTTGTGCGTGCGCTCAGTCACGCAAAACAACCAAAGATGTTGTTAGCATTTGGCCTCTCCCAATGTATTCCTATGGCTCCAAATGGGGTGAAGTTGGAAGCCAGACGGGTATGTATCAACTCGTCTAAGCTCAGGTAAGAACATATCTCAGTATGGAAAAAACGGTGGCCTATTCCTTTAATATACAATTTTAATAACGCCAGCCAGATAACTGGAAAAATCCAAGACACGATCGATAAAAGGCACACTTTTTCATTTAAATCATCTAAAATTACAACAGGACTGATATTTACACTTTGAAAACGTATTTGTGAATAAATTCTTGCGCCACAGCTGATAAAAGAGGCTGCAACTGTCGGACAGATCATTTTTAGTGCATTTGCTTTCACTTTAATGCATAAAGCTTTCACTTGTGTGGCCTTGTCCATTGCTGGGCTGATACTTGTGTTGGTTCGGGGGAGTTCTGGGTAATAAAAGATCCAGCTCTTTTCCCAATTGAGATTCCCTGTATTATTACAAAAGTTGTGTAATTGCTAAATCTTTTTAAAAATTGGCAACACTCTTTAAAAAAAATAAAAAAAGAACTAACCTTTTTTCATATGTAGCACCTCCCTAGTACCAAGAAATTCCAAGTAGCCCAATCATAAACACATGTTAAGCTGATGAACATGAATAGATATCCCCTTACCTGGATGGGAGGAGGTGTCCATAGGCTCCACCTCTTGTTTGACCTTGATGTCGGGGCAGGTGGAGCTGCCAGCACAGGCCGCGGTGCTGCTGGCCGCGGGCTGAGTGGGAGAGGCCACAGTGTTGGCCATAGAGGCGGGTGCAGGTGGAGTGACCGCCATGGCGGCGGGGAGGGCCGACAGCACCGTGGAGGGCTGCGAGGGGGGCACAGGTCCCGGCGGGGCTGAGAGCAAGGCGGGGATGCTCTGAGCGATGTGCTGGGGGTTCACAGGGATGGGCTGCTGCTGCTCCGGAGTCTGGGCCTCCACTGTGGCCATGACGGGAGGGGCTATGGCCATGTGCATCTCCGCTTTGGGCTTCAAGCTGTGAAGGAAACATGAGATTCTGTTTATAATGACGGTAAATATTAGTATAATAAGAGTTGCACTTTACAGCACACTCAGTAATGACTAAAAACAATCAGGATATTTTTTCTCATATTATTCCATATGTTGTAAAGTTACCCTGCAGGTCGGGGGGATCCTGCTCCTCTCACAGCCGTCTCAATCCTGGCAACACTGGGTTCACTGGGCTGAACCGAGAGGGGCAGGGCTTTACGGACACCACTGAAACACAGAAAGATACAATTAGGTTATAGGATTAAGCAGCAGGGCAAAAATAACTTTGTTGGCAAGGATCAAATCAATTTTGGTGGGAAACGTGTCGAGACCTTAAAGAACAAACACAAAGGACCTTCATTCATTTTCTGTGTGACCTTTAAAAGGAGTGCAGGAGTCGTTTTGAGTACAGAAGGAGATGGACTAAATAATACCGTAAAGCACATTTAGCATTATAAAAGGCCCTTGAGACTTTTGAAGAGGGCCGTTAGTGTAGCTGGTTTAAGACTCACGTTGGTTCATTTGCGGGCTTCTTTCTCAGGATGCTCGGCCGAGGGGAGGACACCAGAGTGGGGCCTCCTCCTCCGACTGCCGCTCCCTGTGTGTGCGCCTGCACCATGGTGGCCACTGGCTGAGTCGCCCCAAACGTGGTGCTGATGGGGCTAGCTACGAAGCCATCGGCCAAAACAACCCCTGCAGATAAAAGAAAATCATACACTGTTAGTTTCAGATGACAGCAGACTTTACCAGAGGCAGTTGCTACCACATCCTTTTTTTAAAGGAAGTAAATAATCATATTGTATGTTCAGTTCTCTCAAGTAGAAGTGGGCAATATTTCATCTACAAGATAATATCGAAATTGCTGTATCACAATCGAGTGTATCTCAAAGAAATGTGGGTGGGGGGGGGGAATTTTTACAAAAAAAGAATTGGGAAAAAACCTTAACAAAAATGGAGGAAAATGTTTTTTTTAGCTCTTTTGTATTCTGTTCAATTGTCTTGAACGACAAAGCAACGTAAATGTAGATGTTATCGAGAAAGTCCCCACAAATAATGAGATATTCATTTTTGTCAATATGTACGTACGTAGGAAGAGCTGTTCTTTGGGGACTGACAGAAATTTGCTTGATTTGACATTCAGTCCAGAACAATGAGGGTTCTGTTCATTTCAATATGACATCAGTCAGTTCATACCTGGTTTTGCTTCAGATGGGGCTTGTTGCGGTTGCTGCTGTTGCGGCTGCTGGGTGACACTGGTGGTCTGCTGCATTCCCTGTGTGGTGATGGCAGCGGAGGTGTGGAGGCCCTGGACTCCGATGGGCGCAGACTGGATGCCCTGAGCAGTGATGGGTGCGGGCTGGATCCCCTGGGTGCTGATTTGAGCCGAGGGCAGACCGATGCGGTCCACAGCCATCAGCTGCATGTGGTTCAGATGCACTGTAGTGGCCACTCCTACCCCTGGCTGAGTGGGCAGGCCAGAACTGGGGGCTTGAGGAGTAACTAAGAGAAAAGGTCGGAATAGGACAATGAGGAAATTCCTTTTTCATAATGGTCTGCATGATCAATCAAACTTTATTTATAAAGCGCTTTTCATACCGAAAGGTATCACAAAGTGCTTTAAAGATTACAACATTTAAAACAATATGCCACGCATCTCTTTTTTTGTATGTATGTATGTATGTATGTATGTATGTATGTATGTATACATACATAATATCATTAGGACTAAATGAATAGATGTCAGTTAAAAGCTAAGCTGAAAAGGTGGGTCTTGAGCCTGCTCTTAAATACATGAACGTTCTCTGCGGTCCTGAGCTCCTCCGGCAGGTCGTTCCAGAGGCGAGGGCCATAATATTGGAAAGTCTTTTTGTTGACTTTAGGAATAACTAGGAGACCCCTGCCAGAGGAGCGAAGGGTTCATAAGGTAAAAGCAGTTCTGAAAGATAAGAAGGACCAAGACCATTAAGACATTTAAAAACCATTAAAAGAACTTTAAAATCGATCCTGAAACACACGGGGAGCTAATGCAGCGACTCTAAAACCGGTGTAATGTGGTCCCGCCTCCTGGTCTTCGTCAGGACAAGAGCTGCTGAATTTTGTAAAAGTTGTAAACCTGAGATACTCTTTTTGGGAAGACCAGAGAGCAGGGCATTACAGTAGTCGATACGACTGGTGATAAAAGCATGATGACAAAACAGATGTCTTACCAGGATATTGGCGGATAGTAGACATAGAGTTGCTAATAGGGGTGTAGGTGTGCGTCAGAGGGTAAGAGGAGGAGTATGTCGGCAGGAAATACTGGAATTGCACTGGGACTGAAGGCCTTGAAAAGAAACAAAAAACAAAGAAACATTAGTAATACACTGTTTGACCAAAACAAACAAAAGTCACACATTATAATATTATGTTGAACCCATTTAGCTTAGACTAGAACGCACATTAGCTGTGGCATTGTTTGACAACAACTTTCTCCAGCACATCCCAAATATTCTGTGGCCAGTTCATGAGAGAGAATGTTTCATGCTTTCTACACCACTCACATCATATGACATCTTTAAAATATTCACAAATAGTAATAACCTGTCACTCCTTGCTTCCATTGTGACTGGGTTGGGAGATGCCCGATGCCCAGGGATGGGGATGAGGTTGGCCCTCTCTCCTGGGTAATCCGGCTGCACACGGGACGATGAATGAATAGGCTGAGGAACTACTTTAGCTGTTGACAAAAGAAGAGCAAAATTTAAGATTCAACTGGCGGGTGTAGTGGAACAGTATGGAGGGAAAAAAACAAAAAAGGGACGTACCGACTGGGATGGTGGAAGTGGTTACTGCTGTGGCATGAGACGAGTGAGAGGCAACCGTCATGGTGACCAAGGTGTTACTGTTCATTTGAGTGTGTGGAACAGTGCCTACAAAAGGGGAAGAATTGGCTAAAAGATCAAATAAAAATAGTATAAATTAAAAACAATCAACCAGTAATATTCACTGTGCGTTCTTCGAAACTTAAAAGTACCTATAGAGGTGGTTGATGGCACAGTGTTGGTGGCCACAATCGGGGCCACTGTTGCAGCAGCGACGGGCGTCACGGTACTGAAAATAGATTTCTGTGGGTAGAAAGGCCTGACAGTTAGCAATATGGCTGGATTTAAATTACTTGAGATACTATACTAGTAAAGTTGCACTACATGAGAAAAGAATGTGATATTCAATAACCGTCGTAAAGTTTGTCGATATATTAATGTGATATTTTATTTCCACAGGTATGTCCCATTAAATACATAAAACAATTATAAGCAAGTCTTTATCAAATTTTGCTAAAACAAGACTTCAATCAGGGGTAAAATGTAAATAAATTAGGAAACTTTTGCACATCTATAAGTTACCATAGGTTTTTGTTTCAGGCAATAAATGTGTAAATTTCAGTCAGATGGAAGACCTTAGCAATTGAGCAAAATTTTGAAGCTTCTTGGGATATGAATATTGCGTCACCTAATATTGCAACAACAGTCATTTGCTGATATATTGTGCAGTTCTATTGGACGGTGTATAAGTGAGATAAGGTCAGGTGGAATTACTATTACTATAAAATAGACGAAGACGACTTCATCATGTAAGCATATTCTAGAACCTGAAAACTAACAATACATGAATTGTTGGCTGTTGTCACCTGGGTCATGGTGTTGGGAGGCTGGGGTTTCTGACCGCCTACAGCAGGGTGAGAGGGCAGAGTGATCCTGGTCGCTGTGTCCCGGGACGTTTGAGGTCTCTGAATACTGACAGTGGCTGGAGGGGGGTGAATGGTCAGCCCAGGCCGTCTGAAATGAGTCAGTCATATTAGCAATGGTCCTTGCCTTGGTAATACTTTGAATAGATAACGTTGCTCATTACCCATGGGCTACATCCGAGGAGTGTGTAGCAGCTGAACTGATGACTGGAGACTGAGTCCTATTGGCCACTACGGTCGGGAGCACAGCTGTAGAGGTGGTCACAGCAGGACGAGACTGTAGAGGGGATAGGACATATTAATAAGTTTAACTTCAGCCTAAACCCATACCACTATTACTACTACTTTAAATAAACAGAACATTTTTGAAACCCACAGTGTTACCTGAATGGTTTGGTGGATGATGTGCTGCACTGTGGGTTGGCCAGAGCCAGCACTTGCTCCCGTCGCTGGTCGTAGGACAGTTTTTGAGCTGGACATGACCGCTGCGGCAGCAGCACCTATGGGTCAAATTATACACGTCAATAATGTAATATAATTATAAAAGTATAGACTTACAGGCAATACAAACCTCGAGGTAAATGAGAAGTGAATGTCTGAGGAGGGACAGGGGGTGTCCCAATCTGCAGAGCAGGGGGACTGCTTCTTATAATCTGAATATTAGCCGGCATCAAGTGGTGCAAATTACTAGAATGACCCTATAATAAAACATTAGCAGATTAGAATGATTGAATTATCACAAACATGAGTCAAACAGAGCTGTACACTCACTTGTTGACCACTGATGGTGGCTACTGGAATTGAAGGAGTAGTAGCTATGCTGCTTTCTATTGTAACTGTAATGTGACCAGGGACCTTAGGAATATGAGCCTGGTTGGCAATCGGTGCTGGCGCAATAAGTCTACTTGGCGGCATTGGAGACTTCAATACAGCCTTGAAAAGTGTTCACAAAGAGAAAGAGGCAGCATTTAAAGAATAAAATGAAGGATGATTCCTGAGGCAAACTCTTATTACCTTCATCTGTCCCTCAGTGAGCACAGTGGGCTGCACCGCTGGTAGATGGACTGCCGGAGCAGGTAGAGTCACAGGTGTCCCAGGCTGAATGGGCACCGTCTGTGGAGCAGGTTGAGGGGACCGTGAGCATGGATTTGAGGATATGGTCTGACAACCATTGTTTCCTGTTTGTCATCTCTGTATTGTACTGTTCCTCCCCCGGGAGCAGGGGATGATCGGGAGGTCCATGGTCTGCCTCACGATGACCATCTCCATCTGGACCCACTGAAAAATTATTTAAACGAACACAGCTTTAGTGTGTGTGTCAAATACATGGTATTGTTGGGTGCATCAGTGCTGCGTCACCTGCAGGGTTTGACGGCTGGGTGACAGCTATAAGGTTCCCAACTGCAGGGATCTGTGGTGCTCCTCCGGTGGAAGCAGGCAGCCCGGGACGTGGAAATTGTTGAGAGCTCATTTCAAATAAACCGGGCCTAAAATGTAACGTTTTGCACCGTCAGTGAAGCATTGTGCACAGGATGATCCGAACCACTCAACATTATTATTAGCCGCAAGGTGGAGGGTATCAAACAGAGGAGAGCTGTAAAATAATGCTAGCTGGCTATAAGACACAGAGGCACAAAGTAACATAAAGCGGAATACTTTGACAACTAAGCATACGCACAAAGAGCTATATGGCACCAAATAACCCTAAAGAGGATGATTTGTACGAACTTAAGCCCTTTAAACACTCTGTAGTTGCACCTCGGTGTCTTGCAGGCTACCGCTCGATCTCCCTTTGAACAGATTCTGTTATTTCAGTAAATTCTGGTTCGGCAGCCAAAATATGTACTGTCCTGTCAAACGATAGACACCATAATTACCAATTTAGAACGATTTTCTATAAAAGGCTATATTTTGAGCTAGCTTTTTAGCCAGCAAAATGCTAAATGCTAATAGTGGAGCCGCCTTTATTTTCCAACAAAACGCTTTAACCGGGCAAACCACCGCTTACTTTGCATGTGCGCTTTCACCGCCTTTACTTTTGCGTTGACCTCACCGTGTAGTGAAGGTAGAAACCGATCTTTATTTGGCAGATTACAAATTTCCCATCCGTCTTTTCTTTTTTCCCCAACATGTAAGCCGGAAGTGTTTGCCATGTCACTGACCAATGGGAGCAACAAGGGGAGGAGGAACGGACCAATGGGAGGCGGTTGTTTGTGTCACATGACTTGGAAAGGTATTTGATGATCTCCACTGGCGCTACTTCACTGCACCAGCTGACCGCCATTGACAAAAACACCGCCCAAAACTACACGCTTAACGTCGTACTGTCGCACATTAGTCATACAACACAGAGGATACGATGTCTACATGTTGTGTTTGAAGTCTTGCTGAAACCGACACTGACAATACCGTTTCTATGCTGTTTTTTATGGATCAATCTCCGGAAAGAAATGCATTTTTCTAATATGCAATCAATGCACCGTTTTAAAGGTTTATAGGGTACGTTTTAGTAGTACAGCGGTCCCTCTCAATGTCCACGTTTCAGAGTCGCTTTCCGAAATGAGCTCATGTTTTTGTGGAGCATGTGCAACTTGCATTACAGTGATTGTGCCACAAGAGAGCAGCAAATCTCCATATTTGCATACCGAAGAGCACAAGCAGATAGCCAGAAATGGTAATGGTCTTGGAATTTTGGGAATCAGTTTAGCCTCTTAACCAAGTGCATTTATTCCAGTTCCCGCTTTACCCTAATCTAAAAAAACTGGAGCTTAGAGTATTTAGGTCAGAGTAACGCCTCTCTTGAAAACTACAAAACTGACCTATACGTATCTTTTTCCTTGCGTTGTTGCTGTCAATTTTTTGTTTTACTTTTTTCATCATCACTCTTTTTTGTCTCGTTTTTGTCGCTGTTTTTTTCAAGAGGCTTTGTGTAGATTTGGGTGGTGCTAAACTGGAGAAAATGTGGTCGGTTCAGGTGGGGGTTAAGAGGTTAATCTCATCAGGCCCTTTCCTTAGCCTGCACATCCTCCTCACTATAATAATAATAATGCATCGGTTTTATAGAGCGCTTTTCTGGACACTCAAAGAAGCTTTACATTGCACTATTCATTCATTCCATACCTGGTGGTAGTAAGCTACTATTGTAGCCACAGCTGCCCTGAGGTTGACTGACGGAAGCGAGGCAATCAGTCTGCGCCATCGGCCCCTCTGATCACCACCAACCACATTCGCTAGGCTTCCTGGTGTTACCAAACGGTCTCCCATCCAAGTACCGACCAGGCCCTTCCCTGCTTAGCTTCCAAGGTCTGACGGGATTGGGCAAAGCAAAGGCGGTATGGCCACAAAACTATACTTTCGGTTACTGTAGAGTTCATCTGGATCTGTTCCTTTCAATAATATTTTGCACAATTGATAAAAGACAAATTCCAAAGGATTTATGACCCACTAGTCAGGAAATGTTATTGCATATAGAAAAATAGTTTATCTGGGTGTCAGATTAATGGTATTCAATTCAACACTCAAAATGCCTCCCTCACTTTAGGCCTTTTAGCTACATGCAAGCAAACCTGTAGTGTGTGGACTAAACCAGCGGTTCTCAACTGTTATGGGATTGGGACCCACTTTTGCCCCAGAATGCCAAGCTACAACCACTCAAATTATAGTTGAATAAGCATTAAAGATATATGTTATACCAATTTTAATAGACTTTTCAGTAGATAAGTATTGAAAGAAATGAAAGGCTCGTGACCCAATGAAAATGGTTCCGCGACCCACCAGTTGCAAACCAGTGGATTAAAGTTTTGTTCAAGCTCAATGAATAGAAACTTATGGAAATGCACATTAGAATCAAATTCATCCAAGCACAATCAAAAAAACAAACATCAGCATCGGTCCATGCCCCAGACACATCCAAGGACAAACAACTCCTCATTCTCAGACCATTCCTTCACTTTAAATTCATGAGTACATATCTGACATGAGCAGAAAAGCTAGAAAGCCTATTTCAACAACAACTATGGTTTGTGATCATTCAAGAGTTATATTCCATAACACATGCCACCTGGTTTCCGACGGGTTACATAAAGAGTACAAGCTTTGACACAGCCCCAAATTCCCCAGCAGCACTGCCTGACTCACATCCACCTGTTGGTATGTCCCTGGGAACTCGTGAAACCCTGCGGTGATCATTCTTTGGATACTATTGTGGTCTAGTTAAAATAATGACACGGTGGATCGTAAAAGCAAAAGAATTTATAAAGACCAAGTTATAGATGGCGGACAACCTTGTCTCATTTTTGAATACTCATACTTTATCACCAGGTTTAGGGACATTTTGGACTAGACTTTGACAGGTAGCTCGCACCTGGTTGTGTGACTTTACTGCTGACTCAAGGGTAATTGTGTTTGTAAAGTAACTGTCTGTTAATACATAGACAGTAACTCATTCATGTCTTCCCACACTGACTAAGTATAGTGGGAATGTGCTGATTCACTGAAACTGCCGACAGTTTAGCGCTGAGGCTGCCATTTGACAAGTCTGAAGAGCACTTTCTTTCATCATGCACATTTAATCAGAAAAAATATGGTAATCACATAGCATATAACTGTTAGACGAGTAGCCAATAGCTGACATTTGCAAAAGCCATTAAATTATCATTAAATTACTTCGTTAATTTGTTAGAAATAAAGTTACTCACAACTGTTTCTAGTATAATGTTAATAATGGGGAGAAGAAATTAAAATTAGTCTTTCACAGTATATCAATATATAAACCTTTTCCTTTACTGCAATTATTCTAATGTTAATGCATTTTCCTTTTAGCTGGAAGAGAATGAATTGTGGTGTGGTTACTGACGTCAGACTCGCAAATCCCATTTTGTTCCTCTCATTTTGGCATTTCGTCACCGTTGCACTGTGGTGCCTTTTCAACAATTCACTTTTAGCCGTGCCAAAATTACCCCGAAACCTCTGAAAAATGCCCTTGGAGCAACACTTGACTGCAGCAGAGAGGAATAATCCCAGTATCGATTGCTTTTGGCTGTAATTCTGACTTTCTCTCACACCACACACTGGAGTATAGCCACAGGGCCATAGTTTGGAGTCTGTGTCACGTTTCACCTTACCTGGAGCTCTGGTCTCTTCACAAACATTTTTGGGCTCAATGTACCACATTAAATACCCAGAATATAATGCAATAGTTTGCAGTATATGACTGGAACGAAAACAATGTCAGCATCAAAAAGTATTGTGCAATCATCACCGGGAAGCCAACAAATTCTTAGAATTATTTTCATATTAGGTTTTTATTTTATTTTATATATTTATTTATGTATTATTGTTTATAGTGTATAGCTACAAAATGAGCTGGGTTTCCACCAAACTCTTAAATGAAAGTTGATGGAATTGGAACAAAACGTGGTGGTTGCAGATGTCTTTTGTATTTGTCTTATCTTAATATGTGAACTGTTTTATGGATCCTTGTGTGTTGCTGCCACTGGGCCATGCACTCTTGTAAAAGAAGTTCTAAATCTCAATGAGTTTTTACCTGGTTAAATAAATAAATGTATGGCTGTAACGCGGCATAAAAATTGTATATGCAGTAAATAATCTACCAAGGTTGAGTAGGAATGTTAAGAAAAGAAAACACACCTGTACACTTTAACAAATAATGTGGCTTTTATTCTCCAAAATCCCAAATGTCTAGTTCATCCTCGAATGTTCTACAGCATTCACATACCCAATTTCATATTTTTAAAAAAAGCTATTGTTATTGGTTATAGTTTATTGATTATGCAAATTGCAGAACTTAACTCAAAGTATACTAGTATATGTTGCTTCTACATTTGAAATGTCATCTAAAATCAACAGGTTTTACTGAGCTATGGTTTAGTTAAAAGATAGTTTCCCATAGTCATCATAGCTATTTGTACTATGCTTGGTATTTGACCACACCATTTGTTACAGACGTAGGTATAGCCCCTGGTTTTTACTTCCCAAGTAGGTCAAGTATTCAAGGCACATTTTTTGTGTGCCCATGTTATCTTAGGGGATTAACATAAAGCATGCAACAACAAACAACACCGAAATATACAGGTATGCGACATATACTAATGCTGCGGTCACCTGAGGGCCTCACCAGAACCTTAATGTTACCATTATTATAGGACTTAGATTTGAAAAGTCTGCATTATTAAGACACTCCATCACCTTGCCTTCAGTGTCTGTTTATACTGGTGTGAAAATATGTGAGTGGTTTCATACTTTACAGTGCTTTGAGTGTCAAATTTAGGTGGACAAGTTTAGTTTATTAGTTTATTTGATAGGGACAGTGCATGTTAATGAACAAGCCTCATTGGATTGTAGCTATTTTCCATCCGTCATCCCCCATGCGCACTCTTAAAACACATCATTATTTATCCTGGCCTATTGTACATGTTTTAAGTGGTAGGGGAAAACAGAGTACCTGGAGGAAACCTACGCAGACACGGGGAGAACATGCAAACTCTACAAAGAAAGGCCCCGTCCCTGGTGGGAATCGAACCCCGGACCTTCTAGCTGTGTAGCACGAGCGCTGTGCCGGTAGTGCTATATACATTTTGACCATTAGAGCATTTAGTCTTGTGAGTACAATTTAAAAAGTTACTGGAGTAAATGTCATTGATTATTCGTCTCTGCTGCCAAGTGAACAATGGACAAAACTGTAAAGGAAAAAAATAACTGGCTTTACAAAGAAAGGGAATCTCTTATTAGTAGTATAGCACTTTTCACATAACACAAAACAGCTACACCTTGAACTGTTTTGCCCGTGATACAATTGCTTTAGGGCTAAAAAAAATATTTTTCTGTACCTGGATTTCTTCTTCCCTGATGGCACGGGCATATTCAAAGATGCCAATGTCAGGATGAATCTGTCTCACATTGTGGAAGAGCGGTTAAAGGAGCATAAGAGATCATTTTCACACATGGATTGACCACAGAGTCCAGATCTTAACCCCATTGAGAATCTTTGGGATGTGCTGGAGAAGGCTTTGAGACTGGGGTCACATTCTCCCATCATCAATACAAGATTTTGGTGAAGGATGAATGCAACACTGGATCTTTTGACATTGCAGAAGCTTATTTAAACAACGCCACAGCGAATTTGTGTTGCAATTAAAGCTTGGTGGTCCAACAAAATATTGAATTTTTATATTTGTGTGGCGACCATAGTCCAAGCATCTGCCTTGTGTTAGTTTCACATCGAGAGCCTTCATTTCATCATTTAGGTTTAAAATTTGCAGAGCATTGCCCTGATTAGTGTGGAAAAAATGAAGAGAAAAATGAGGTGGGGGCACATTCCTGGAGCGCTGTAGGCAGGAAGTTTTGGAATCTCCATGGAAATTAAGGCAAAACACTGCGCAGTGCTTGTTATTTTTCCAAGAATTTCTCCCAGGCTCCATCCCAGGCAAAACGCATTCAAATTCCACAAGGGAAAAAAAAAAAAAGAAGATAATTTGTTTTCCGTACATTGTTTATCTTCGCCGTGGAGTTTACACAGAAGATTAAAGATATAACATGAATAGATATAAGCCTATGTCACACAATTCAAGCCAGATTTAGCATTGAATTTAAATGGGCCTTTCACTTGTGGCCGCACTTCTGTCTGAATTACGATTGGCCAGTGGCAACACACCCACAAACCAAAGTGTCAACAAAAGCGGAGGCCAAAGCGGGCGGGTTGATATACCGTCTCTCCATCATTGTCATAAAGAGCTACAGATGTGGAATACAAAAGGTTTTATAGAACAATGTTTAAATTCAATATGTCTGGACGGATTCAGAAAGGCATTGTTCAAAAAGTCAGCCCACGGATTTCCCAGCACATCTTTACGTATTCTCTAAATGTGCATTTCAGAGTATGACACAGTCTCTATTTAGACCCTGTTGAAATAAGTGGATAATCTGACACATTTGTTAGTGTGGTGAGATAGTGGTTAAGCATTCCCACCTTACTGCAAGAAGGCCCTGCGTTTGATTCATGGATGTGATTTCATGGATTTTTCACTTTATTTTACATTTATCTGAGTGAATTTAAAGAGGGGGTATTATGCTTTTTTCAATCACATAGCACCAGTCTATAGCATACTACAATGATGACGTAACCTTCTGTTGGTCTGTATACAGTAAATTAGAATAACTGCCTTGAATAAAATTGCTCTCTCAAAATGGCTGTACTGAACGTCTTGAAATAGGCCTCTGTCTCTTTAAGAAGCTTTCCGACACGCCCCCTTCAGCACACTGCTGTGGCATCTAAACAACACTACTGTGCGGGGAGGAGGCTCTGCTGAGCTGAGGAGCAGTGGTTGGTGGCTTGGCTGGTGACGAAAGGTCCAGAGGCGTCTCCAGGAGGTGGGGGCGTTCCTAGGAGGACTGAGGCATAGCTACACCTAAAATGGCTGCCGTCTAAGTTTTTACTGATTACTCAAAAATATGTGAATGAGCCAAGGCAACACTCCAGGCATGTGTTTAATGAGGGAATGACATAATAACATGATATAAAGCTTGAAAAAGTCGATTTTACATAATACCCCCTTTAAAGGTGCATATACAACTTTTTATGTGGGGAAAAAAGTTGATATTTGTGTGTATTTTACCGTGTAGTGACCCAGCGGCTGTATGAGTGGTCAGCATGGCGCCTTTACTTTCCTTCATGGTGGTCTCTACAACGCTCCAGGATCAATTGTTTTATAGGTTTTCTGGGGAGAGGCTCCGTCAGCAGAGAAAACCTTCCAAACAATTGATCCTGGGGAGTTGTAGAGACCACCGTGATGGAAAGTAAAGGCGTCATGCTGACCGCTCATACAGCCGCTGGGTCACTACAAGGTAAAATACACACATACGATATCAACTTTTTGTCCCCACATAAAAAGTTGCATAGTGCACCTTTAAGTAATAATAATAACTTACACTTGTATTGCGCTTTACAAGCCTGTATTACCAAGTTTCTCAAAGCGCTACGCTGTCATCATTATTCATTCACGCCATACTCGGTGGTGGTAAGCTGCAATTGTAGCCACAGCTGCCCTGGGGTAGACTAACAGGAGCGAGGTAACCTGTGCCATTGGCCCTCCGACCACCACCAACCACTCACTCACATTCATCCTGGCCTATTGTACATGTTTTTAGTGGTAAGGAAACCGGAGTACCTGGAGGAAACCTGCGCAGACACGGGGAGAACATGCAAACCCCACACAGAAAGGCCCCGTCCAAGTGGTAATCGAACCTGGGACCTTCTAGCTGTGAAGCACGTGCACTAATCGCTCCACTCCCGTGCCGCCAAGTCTAACGTTTTTTTTTCAGTTGTCAACTGGACCGGGCTGTTAAAGCTGAGGATGTCTTGCCTCTTACCCAAACATCTGTTCATGCTCTGGTCATGAGGCTAGTTTATGCACCCCTCCTAAAGGAAGGAGTTAGAGCCGTGTCGCACCACTGTTTACCCAAGTAATATCATTCTGAAGTAGAGTTTTAAGCTTGAGATCTGGCTCTACTCGTTCTGTTTGCTGAGGATCCCCACGGGTCCTGAACGCCTCGTGAATGTTGCGCATACCAAACACATCTGGATCAGAGCAGGAGTTACGGCGTTTGTCAGAAAGTCAGGTTTATCACGGCTGTGATTTCACCACTTTGACTCTCGCTCAGCGCGGCCTGGATCAGGACCAGATGGTTGACATACAAGTGCTGAATCAGACAAAATGACAGGTAATGGCATACTATTATAAGTGATCTGTGAAGCAGTTAAGAAAAACATATTACAGTAATCATAGGAATGCCAGTAGAGGTCATAATTAATCCTAACAGTGCATACCATTTAAACTAATACAGGATAGATTTAACTTATTTAAAAAATGTCAACCATGCTCTTCCTTTCTCCTGCATACTGATACTATACAAATGTGACTCACAGCTCGTCTTGAGTCTTGTCACCAGCAGGGACTGTATATAATCTGGTGCAGTACATCTTTGTCTCTTAGGGCTTAATGTCTCTGTACATTGTCCCTTAAATAAAGATTAAACTAAACTAAACCTGCAGCTTGCTGAATATACAATCACATATCACCTTCATAATGTATTTTCTGAATCTATTTTTTGTCTATTTTTGATAAGTTCTACAGTAATATACAAGTTACATGCAGATCTTCATGGAACACAGTTTATTAAAACTAGAAACGACAGAGCTTTACCCTGCAGTACAGACATGTCCTTTTATAAATGTAGCCCCAGCGTTGCTCATAGGAATGTTTGGGTTGTTACTAATGTTTAAATGTTTTATAGTTGTGTTGTAGACTACGACTCGAGGGCAAGACTGACTCATGACTTTAGTAATTAAATCCCCGAGTCTGGGTCTTGGCGTGTGTTCAGTGTGATCTTGGCCATATCGCAGGCCTTGTGATATTTTCTTTTCCCTGTGGTTAGAATGATAAAAAATATAATGTGACAAAGACAAATTGGTTTAGTGTTGATGGCAAAGTTTTCTACATTTGGCCCATCCTTTAGTGCAAATAACATCATGTCAAGATTAAGAAGCACAAGGACTTGCTTTGTTTATCCCATTGAGTGTGAGCTGAATACCTTTATCTTGTATTCTGCATCACACATTGTTGGTGCATGCATTAAGGAAATGAGGGAAACTGAAGTAGGATAGTGTAGAGTTGAATGCATGGTGTGGATAAACTACTCTGAGATGAACAATTTAATACTTTGTTCATCTCTCAAACCCGTGGTGCAAACAGTACACTGACCAAAGTCTAAAATCAAAAGTGTGTATATATACAAAACCTGGGGGGTCCTCGTGTAAATGTTATTCAGTCAATTCAACAATCTAGTCCCTTTACACAATCATAACCTTTCACCAATACAAGCTCATAACATACCAAACATGAAACGCCTGAAATATGATCAGCCCTGAGGACACAAGGGACAGAAATAATGCTGGGATTGTGCAACGGTTTTCCCAGAAGAAGAAGAAGAAGAAGATGGAATGTGTATTTATCATGGCCGCCTTTCAGAGTTGAGAAAAGTGCAGAGAAACTCCGAGAAGCAGCGAGGGGTGGCCGGGCGAAAATGTGAGGTATTTAGGGAATGCCAGTCCCGCTAACGGGGTAACAAGCGGGACAAAATATTTACATTAACAAAGCCAAATGTCAGTGTTTGCTCAGGGGGTAAGCTGTTAAGAAGCCAGAGATGCCTCCAATGAAAATAAACACCGCAAGCGCCTCAAATACCTGAATTAATTTGATATTGCAAAATGTGGTCATAATTTATCGATGTCCTGAATCAAGTGCGTGAAGCTCTTTTTCCCTCAATAGAGTTCAGTGTGTGGTACGACAGCACAGGTTTTTGTTATTTCAAAACAACCTTTATTACCAAGAGTTCACTGGGTAATCAAGAAACTCATAAAAGCTACAATATTAAAGAAGTATTTTAGTTTAAGGAGTCCTGGAATATTTTATTGGACCGCCTTTAGCTTTGATAGCTTTGACAACTGTGCCATTGTTTCCAAAAGCTTCTGCAATGTCAAAAGGTCCAGTGTTGTTCATTTTTCACCAAGATCTTGTGTTGATGATGTGAGAGTGTGACCACTGCGCAAAGCCTTCTGCAGCACATCCCAAAGATTCCCAGTGGGGTTGAGATCTGGACTCTGGGGTCAATCCATGTGTGAAAATGATGTCTCGTGCTCCCTGAACCTCTCTTTCACAATGTGAGCCCGATGAATCCTGGCATTGTCATCTTGGAATATGCCTGTGCCATCAAGGAAGAAGAAATCCATTGATGGAATAACCTGGTCATTCAGGATGTTCAGGTCATCAGTTGATCTCACTCTTTGGTAGTTTTGCTGAAGCTAGACCTGACCAGCTGCAGCCGCTCCAGATCATAACAGTGAGTTAAATCCAGGTGGCGACTCTTTTTTTTTTGGTTTTGATTTTTAGCATAAAGCAACTTCACACACTGTACAGAACTACCGCTTCTTAACGATCAAAAAGGAAAATTCACAAGCTAGCAATCATGACTTCCCTTTAAGTATGACCGAACTGAACACACACAATGCCCATCTATTCATTTGAATGACTAAAGGCGTTGTATTCAAAACCACAGGACAACAACGTGCCAAGCCTTGCCCAGTAACTTAGTGACAAGTCCAGACCAGGAGCGGGGCCGTACATGGGAGGTTGGGAACAGTCGGCTGCTGGACTATTATTGAACCAAGTTCAAGATCACACCATGCACACCACATGGGGCCGTGTATAGCCTCCTCTTGTGTGAAAGTGGGTTGGATATCACCATTTAAACAGCGACACATGACGGATGTTACTCATTTAAAGATAGATGTTTTCAATATAGTCACCACAAACATGTCATGTCTGCAGTACCCATAATTCATTGTGGCAAGACTATTCTTGTGCGAGGTTTTAAAGGCTGTTCTCAAGGCGATGATGACATGCACATGACTGGACTGAAGATTCTGCCTGCTGTGTCTTTTCAAATGTTATATACAGTATGTCCATGGGAATCATACAAGAACAAAACATGATAATGTCAGACTGGATTACTTAAACCATTTGATCATTTATGATTCATGATTTGTATCGAATCGATTGTAACTGTGAGATAATTTAATTTATGCTTTAGAAATGTGTTTATGTCAGGGTTTTATTCTATTTCAGTCCAAGATTTGTTCTTGATCTGGAAGGTCAGATATTTTATGAGGTGGTATGTGAACATTTTAAGAGCCACTGGTTTAAATGATTGATACAAGATTAAACAAAACCAGATTGTAAGAGTTTTCTTCTTGTTGTTGACTATTGTTCCAGGGAAACCTTTAACCCATCCTTTAGTTTAACCGGTGTGTCAGTGCAACCTTTAAGAGGCAGTGGGTGACACTATGTCGAATTCTTGCGCTTCAGTATTGGCTTGGAGAACCTGCTATAGGATTAGTGCTCAGCACCAGGGAAGCCTGGAGGAAACTCACCCAAACTTTGAGAATAAGGCGAACCTCACACAGAAGGCTCCATTCAGCCCATAAATCCAACCTGAGAAGTTCCTAACCTGTCAACCACCAGCTGTGTGAAGAGAATCTACAAAATCAGATCAAAGGTGGTTTATTTTGATGCAAAGACATAAAGAAGCATCAACAGGACAGTTAAAAAAAACAATACTCCAAAAATACTGCTTTTTGCAGTATTGTTTTATTTTTGATCCACCACATTTTGAGTTTTTTTTTCTTTTGGTTAAACTGTTAAGACACAAAGAAGTGCAAAATTGCTGATGCATTTGTTTTATTTTTGTCCACATGTGGTCAAGTAATAATAATAATAATAATGCCTTGCACTTGTATTGCGCTTTACAAGCCTGTATTACCAAGTTTCTCAAAGCGTTACACTGTCGTCATTATTCATTCACTTCAGACTCAGTGGTGGTAAGCTACTGTTGTAGCCACATCTGCCCTGGGGTAGACTGACGGAAGCGAGGCAACCAGTCTGTGCCATCGGCCCCTCCGACCACCACCACCCACTCACACACTACATTCGCTAGGCTTCCTGGTGTTACCAAACGGTCTCCCATCCAAGTACCGACCAGGCCCTTCCCTGCTTCCAGGATCTGACGAGCTTGGGCAGAGCAAAGGCCTCTAAGTGTTGGGTCAGTGTCCAGTTATGGTTAAGGTCTATGGATATTGTTTTGCGAATCACACCTCAGAATATTTTGTTATGTGTTTTTAATGGTAAATGCAAACACTTTTTGAATATGATTATTCTGATGGGTAAATTTTTTATTTTTAATGCTAAAACTAAACTCAAAAGGGGATAAATCAACACAACTGGACTTACTGTCCAGTTGTGTTGATTTATCCCCTTTTTTGAGTTTAATTAATTACCTGGATGACTGAGAAACTACATTGTCTTAATGCTAAAACTATATCAAATGTATGTATAAAACACTTTTAAGAATAGAGTTTATCATCAGTATAAGCTAGAAACAATTATAGCAACAACAGAATAACATGAAAAGAAATGGAACGTCTGCTCACTTGAGTTAGAGATATACAGTATTAGGTGAACTTTCTAAGTGCGCCATTTGTTATGTCATACATGTTTTGCTAATTGTATTGTATGTTGTTTATGGATTTTTGATTAGTATTATTGATCTTATTTTATTTTCCATTTTCTTATGTCCTTCATTTTTTTAAAGTTTGCTTTGCGCTTCCTTTCTATTTATAGTTTGTGTTCCTGTAAAAACACTATGAATGTGTGGATGATTGTGGTTGTGGTATGAATGCATGGGGGAGTGGTTGGGGTGGGTGGGGTGGTTGAAGCTTGTCTTGTTATTTTATTCTGTAAATAAGTAAAGAAAAAAAGAAAAAGAAGCAGTGCCGAATTAAATGTATACCTTTATAATAGAATTGGGCGGAAAGCTGGGCCACAAAGACTGTAAGCAAAGGAAATCTTCAGTCTCCCATCTCATGTCCATATTTGCCTACTGGGCGTGGACATCAAAACAAACGACAGCAATCCCATTTACAAGACATATATTAAATTTATTCTATTATTATGAAATGTTAAGGCATACACACAAACGTTTCCTTTACAAAAAAATTCACAGCAACTTCAGAGCGGCTCCACCAGCGTGTGCCGAACCGCTCGCATTCGTCCAAAAGTTATAAGTTAAAACACAGAGGGTACATCTTTGGCACCATACAAACAAACACACATACACAATAGAATAACATAATAATAATAATATAATAGTAAATAAATGAAAAAACAAATACCAATATATTAACATCTGTATCACTTCAAATGGCCATTCACGTAAACACATTCCCCGTCACGGTGCATTGGCCGGCAACGCACGCGGACAACACAAAACCAGCTAAGTAATACGAGTTTAGAAGTATAAATGGTATCTTCCAGATTAGAGGAAAAACAAATATCTCAAAATGTGGACAAAAGTCTAGTACGAGCAGCAGCGTCTTTTCCCCATTGAGCTTTTTTAGACTCATATCCCAGGATTGTATATGATAGTTTCAGGTAGAGGGCCTATAGAGGGTGATGTACTCAACTAAACACTCATTCAGCTCCTGTTGCCATGCTGGGACATCATCTGCATAACTCATCTACAACTCTCCGGGCTCTTCACTGTTTTTAAAATAAATGTCTCGCCGAAAATCTATGACTTTAACGTGTTTCGCTTGAGACTGGGTCCTAAAACTTTGAACATTTGTGGCCCTACATTCTCTACACTGACTAAAGAGACACTCAACTTTATGCCAGTTATAGTTTCACTTGGACATTAACCACAAACAAGGTCTAAACATCTGCATTTTTATGGTTTTAAGGCAAATTCACGCACAGAATTCTTAACTGGCCTCCACTTCATTATTAAAGCAGCACTAAGTGACTTGTTTACCTTAATAAATCCTTTTCGTAGTCCCTCTGGGGGTAAGACAAGTGTTAATGGGATGATTGGGTGCGTCTTCAGAAAACCACAATTGCAACTTTCCTGCCTCCGGGTCAGAGCCACCAATACACACTAATGGAATCACGAAGAAGAAGCTAACAGGCTAACTGCGGGCTAGCACCACTTAAACAGTATTTACAGCCAAGTTTGAGTGAAAAAAAAAAGATCTCCATTGTGTAATTGGATGTACAATATCTCTCTCTCCCTTTGTCTTTTCTGTCAACGTAGTATTTTCTCTCACGGACAATTAATAACATGCTATGACACCTGCAGTGGCGCTTACTGCCTCTAGGGGCACGAGTTACTGAGTTCTGCTTTAAAGTACATATGACGGGTTTATTGGCGTTTTTTGTCGGGATGAGATAATGCCAGTGGTAAGTATGGATCTCAGTTTTACAGCAGTCGAATGGCAAGTCTATGAAGTTGAAGGTTGGAAAATGTAACAAAAGTGGATGAGGGAAGACACCATAAAACTCCTGTCCCATTGGTGCATTATAGTTGGATGGCGACAGTTCTAGAAATGCTACTTCTTTGTATGTATGTCTATCTCTGCATGGTAAACATCGCCGAAAATGTCGATCGAGGGGAAAAACTTTGAAGCAAAATCCTGATGTGACGTCAGTGATGTCACGTCAACGCGGTCTATTCCCTGTTAAGTCCACAGAAGCCGTCGAATTCAGTGGAAATAGACCTGAACAAATGCGGCCCCCAATTTTAGTTGACAATTTACAGTGCTGCTGGTGCGACTACCCAAGACAGGAATCCACGCCTGGAATGCCGCTCGCTTTAAACAAGGGAGCAGAGGTCAGACTTTTCATAGACTTTTTCTTTAACGGGAGCATTCCCTCATTTAGGAATGTGAGAAGATTAGGATGTGGAAAATTAGACCCCTGTGCAATGCTGTCAATCCGCGCCGGGCTATTTTTCAAGAGAGAAAGTCCCGGAGAACTTAAGCGGGGCGGTATTCAAAGTATATTTTAAATAGGATGAACAACTGTTAATTTAAGATAAATAGAGGTGGGGGGGATGCTAAACTTATGAGATACCACTACAGGACATAGAAACCTAGCTCTATGCACATACTCAGACGTCGCGTCACATACGAGCAGCATTTACAAATAAATACATATAAAACAACATAGATAAACTGTACATCAGCAGTCCAGAAATGCTGAGTAGAGTCCCGGTACCTTTAAGGACTTTCGTTTGCAATATGTGTGCACAAAACGTGGAGGGAAGTCCCGCCCCCCTCGCGTGAATGAGTCAGTCATTGTTGGCAGATGCCGTTGTCCGACGTGAGAAAAATCAGTCCAGGTTTTTGCAGGATGGAGAAGAACTGGGTGTTTTAGATAAGAATTTCAACCACTTCTGCAGCTGCGGTCTTGGCTTTGAGCTCTTCTGAACGTTCGTCTGTAAAAAAAAAAAAAAAGAAGAAAGGGGATTTTAGTGATTGTTGCTAAAGTTTCTAAGCTACATTGGAGTATAGGTACTGTTCTTTTTAAGAGATCCTTAGATTAAATGTAAAGTTAGACACACGGAGAAAGCCCGAGCTGATTTACAGACCCAGTATCAACACGGCTTGTCAGTAGCTTGTATTTAGGTGCCAAAGGTCGAACATGCCACCCACCAAAAGCATCTGCTGCTTCAGATTCCACGGGCATGTCGGCCTCTGTCTCCACGTGACACGCTTCGCTTTGGGTGCCCCTGTCCCGCATGAGAACCGCCGTCTTGGGTGTCAGCAACAGCGCCCCGGCAGCGGCGGCGGCGGCAGCAACAGCAGCAGCACCTGTCTGGTCATCCGATAGGCTCTTCTTCACTACAAAACAAAGACAAAAGACCATAGGTTCAATTATGCGGCTCCCAAGTTTACTCGCAACATCTGCCCGCGCGATTTCTTCCCATGGTTATTCTGGCGGGGGCTATTCTTGAGCGAGAGATGATATGCATTCCAATTCAAAACGTCTATTTGTGTTTGGGGCTTGTCTCCTAGTTCCTGATTTTTTTTAGATGTGTACATTTCGGACTGGCGTCTCCGAGTCGTCTGCCAGTTGTCGCTTGATACATATGTTATAGTAAAAATATCCCAAATTCCCCACTAGAGCATGAAATATCGACCATTAGACCCAGAGACCTTTACACTCCATGTAGCACATTCTGGAAGCAATGTATGCACTTAGTTATACGCTGCATGTTACAATCATTCTATGTAGTTTTTCCACTTTCATTTATTGCCTTTACCAGGAGAGTCGCATTTATATTATATTATAGAGAAACTCCACATTGAGCCTTCTACTACAACTACTGCTGCTGCTGCTGCTGACCTTTAATCTCTGTGGAGGTGGAGACCGTGCAGATGGACGGGACGGATCGGGCCGGTCGAAGCCCCTGTTGCTCCACTTTGGATCTGTGATGCAGGACTTTGATCACGGCGTCTTTCTCCAGGAGCTGAGCGTGGAGCGCCCGGATCCTGAACAACAAAACACATGACATTAATCACCAATAACATCAGAAAGAATATTATTTTTGAGTCTTTTTTTGTCTGGTGGAACAAATAGCTACCCTCAAGTACAATTATAAAACACTTCCCTATTTTGAGACACACACACAAGAATCACTGCATACCTGTTCTCCATCTCCTGGTGCCTGTGATTGGCCAATGGCAACTTCTCATTGAAACTACTGTTGGGGGAGGCCCCGGGCGAGTGCTTGATGATAGTAGTATCCCTGAAAATCCATTAAAAAGAAGCATTTAAGTACAACAATGGGGCCAATGTTTTGCAGAGAAAATGAGCGTCTCTCCGTCATGTACCTCTGTGCAGCAGCGGTGGCGGCGGCGTCCATCGCGAACTTCCTCATTGTGCTTTCCTCAAGGTACTTCTGTTCCCATTTGGTGATATCGGCCTCGAGCGCCAAAATACGTTCCTCTTTCTCCCTCAGCTGCTGTTCCAACGTGGACGAGCTGAACTCTGTAGACGTGGAGGCGCGTGTCTGCTTCTAAAACAAGAAAAGAAAATTGCTTAAAGGGGGGGTATTATGTAAAAATCGACTTTTTCAAGCTTTATATCATGTTATTATGTCATTCCCTCATTAAACACATGCCTGGAGTGTTGCCTTGGCTCATTCACATATTTTTGAGTAATCAGTAAAAACTTAGACGGCAGACATTTTAGGTGTAGCTATGCCTCAGTCCTCCTAGGAACGCCCCCACCTCCTGGAGACGCTCAGCAGAGCCCCCTCCCCGCACAGTGTTGTTGTTTAGATGCCACAGCAGTGTGCTGAAGGGGGCGTGTCGGAAAGCTTCTTAAAGAGACAGAGGCCTATTTCAAGACGTTCAGTACAGCCATTGAGAGAGCAATTTTATTCAAGGCAGTTATTTTAATTTACTGCATATACAGACCAAGAGAAGGTTACGTCATCATTGTAGTATGCTATAGACTGGTGCTATGTGATTGAAAAAAGCATAATACCCCTCCCCCCTTTAATGAGTTGAACGAAGTACCAAATTCTGCTACTGCGGTCTTCTCCAGTCTAGTACTGCCACTATCTTTTACAACAGAATCCGTCCCCTCCAAATCTCTCTGTATCATCGTCTCTTCTCTCACCTGTTGCGCCCTCAGACTCTTCAGCTCCTGCTCCAGCCTCGTGCGCAGTCTCAGCTCCAGCGTCTCACGTTTCTCGCAGGCCGCCTGCAGTTGGGCCAGCGCGCTCTGCAGACCCTCCACCTTGTGCACGTAGGCCCTCTTCCGGTGCAGCTCCTCCTCCAGGCGACGGCCTCTGGTCTGGGCCGCGGACAGGGCCTGCTCCAGGACGTCCCGCCGCCTATGGGTCTCCTCCGCCGACACGCGCAGAGCCAAGACCTGCTTCTCCAAACGCTCCCTCTCGCGCTGCTGCTCCTCGTCTGAAACGTGGGAAAGTAAGAGGTTATTGTCAGTCAGAAATGTTGTTATTATGTTTTTCCACCGTTTTCCCCAAATGGACTTTATTAGACAGGACAGTGTGGTGTGAAAGGAGTTGAAAAGTGGGGAATGACATTTAGTAAACTGTCAGGGCCAGGAATTTATCACACGAAGCTCAGCCACCATTGCACAAGAATGTTTTTGAAGGTTGGTTACTTAGTTGCTCTGGAGTTGGTCCAAAAATCTGAGCTGTCATGTCAGAAAACTACACTTTAACTTTGTGTTCATGTGTCATTTTCAGTGTTCCTTGACGTAATGCGGCCCTTAAGTGTCCGTAAAGGCGCTGAATAAATATAAAACAGACTATCAGGTGAAAAGTCAGGGCCAAAGGCGTGACACAGAAAGTTCTCCCCGTTCTTTCCTTGATGAATTGTTGCTTTAAACCACCAAGTATTAAACCCATATGAACCGCGATTGTTCCCGTTTGAAATGAGGCTGATTACACAACATTAGTGCATGTCTGTGCGGGGAATGCAGACTTCCTCTTATCCACTTACGCACACAGGCGTAGCGTTGTGCAGCAAACGGCCCAGGAATGCCTCGAGTAAACAAGCCGCTCAAAATGCAATTCTCCTCAGGTCTGCTTTTAAGAAATTATATAAAGATTACATCCTGCCATTTGTAAGCTGCCGGGGCTGAGCCTGGACAGAGGAAGGAACGTATAGCGCCTATAGCTGTGCTAACCTTGAACAGGGTCAGAGAAGGCAAGATATTTGAATGAATTTATACTAATATTTGCTTTTCGAAGATGATATTTCATTTTTCACTTAACATTTTCCAATTTTCAAATAGTTTTGTTGCCAGCCGTTTCTTTAACAATATGTTTGCATGACTTTGGCTCCTCTGCCTGTTCAAACCGTTCATTGAAATTAAATGTTTTTTTTAGTTATCCATTACTATAAGTTATAAATACTTAACCTCTTAACCCTCGCCTTAACCGAGCGCATTTTCTCCAGGTCGGCTTTACCCAAATCTACAAGCTTCTGGACTGGAGAGCAACAGTGTAAGGCCTCATTTGAAAGACCTACGAAAGTGATCATAACTTTATTTGTCACGTTTGGGTTGCTTTTTTGTCATATTTTTTATCCATTTTCGTTGCTTTATTTCGTTTTCATCACGTTTTTATGTCACTTTTTTTTTATTCTGTTTTAGTCGATTTTTATTGCTTCTTCTTTGTTTCTTTTGTTGCTTTTTTGTCGTGGTTTTGTCGCGCTTTCGTCACTTTTTGTTGCATTTTCATCCTAGATTTTGTCGCCATTTTGATGCTTTTTTTTTAAAGCCTTTAGATTTGGATAAAGCCAAACTAGAGACAATGTGCTCAGTTCAGGTGGGGTTAAGAGTTTATGTTAGCATTTAAGATTGGGCTTGATTAAAACCATGTTTGGGTCCATTTTAGCCTAGTTTAGTCCGTTTAGTCTATAGCTCTGGACTCAAGACCGAGAAGCTTAAAATTGTGGTTCTTGGTGTGAAAGTTTTGAGAGCCACTGTAGCGTTCGATAATAGTAGTGAGCAGTGACAAGAAATATTAACAAATCAGGAAAATGCATGTAAACCTACTACTAGTACTTTTTCTTCATCTAAACAACTAACGAAACTGAATAACTGCAAATTAGTTAATAACAAGTCGACTTATTGTCCAAATGAGTCTCCGCGCACCTCGGGGCTAAAATTCCTCCACGCTTCAGATGATCTGATTTTACTGTGAAGAGGACTAAAGGCTTGGAGACGTCCCTGGTGCGCCCACACAGATTAACCCATTAGTCAGAGAGCGGCCCAAACAAGGACAAGGGGCCAGGCCGAGGGGGTCATGTTGAGTTTGGTGTCCCAGACAAATTAGTTCCCCCACTTTAGAGAAAGAAGTCAGCAGTGATCATGCAAATCTGGAGAGGGAAAAGGGGAGGGAGGTCACTAATGCCGGAACAGCCTGAAATACTCGCAAAAATGCCAGGAATCCAGGCCACATTTGTTTGTTTGAGATGCAAAGTATAAAGATTGAGGGATGTTTGTGGCAGTATTTTTTTATGGCAAACTTATAGGAAACCAGGACGTGTTGGGTTGCTTACTTTGCTCGAGAAGTTTGACAAAGACGTGGTGCTTGTGGTCTGAGGTCTCTGCTTCCTTGGCTGCCCTCTGTTGAGTCGCGGACTCCAGTTGATCTGTGAAGAGTAGATGAGATAATGGTCATGTTTGATTTCAGATCGGAGAACAGCGCTCTCTCAGATGGGGGTAGAGGCCAGTATTACTGTGCCACAATGGTGTTTTAAGGTTTTGTAAGAAATATCTAACACTACAATATGTTGTGGGTCATGGTAGAATTGCTTGTATTGTATTTTTTTGGGGCCAAATGGACATCGTCGTTTCATCATACTCCTCAAACGCTGCTGCATCTTTGTTTCAATTTTCCCAAGCTATTAGGCAAATGATATGAACTTACAAGAGTTATTACACATAGCCCCATTGACTGGCTTATCCATGGGTTTCAGTCACATTCATTCTTAGTGTGATAAACCAATGTAGAACTTTGACCAGTCACAAGACGTAGTTAATTGCTATGGAAACTGCCCTAATTTTTCATCACTCATGGAGATAGTTGTTACATAATCTGAAGCTTACCCATATAGGGAAAACATTATCTAGATGTTTTGTAAATGCAGCTGAATGAAGTGTCCTTACCTCTCAGGTCTCTGTTGAAATCGTGAAGTCTCTTGATTTCAGCCTCTAGTCTGTTCCTCATGGTTTTCTCCAGGTTTTCCCTCTTGGCCGATCCCTTCATCAGCGTCTCATAGGCCTCTGAAATTCTCTGGATCTCCAGCTCCAGCTAAGAATGAACAGAAGACTGGAGTTAACACATGCACTGAAATGTGAGTCTTTTTTTTATCAATGAAACCCCTGAAAGTCAGTGTGTTTTAAAAGCCGGCGGGCAGGAGTCTCGTTCTCAGTATTGGTCAGTTAAACAGAGATTCCTCAGTGGACACTTGTGAGCCCCAGGTGTCAAGGCACTGAGCCGAGACGTTTTACAAGACAAAGAATGTGTCAAGGTCCCACGTCACTGAGAAGGTCCTGCAGAGAGAGGGGTGTGTGGAGCCTCCTCTCACAAACCTGCTGTATCTGCACATTTCCAAACCACCACAGTGACATGTGTTGTTTTAAACATAAAAGAAACAGGAAGCACCTCCGTCCCACACCTCACCTTCTGTAGACGGGACGCCTTCTCTGTCAGCAGCTCCACCTCCTGCCTCAGACGCTCGTTCTCCCGCTGCAGCGCCTCGCTCTGGGGGGAGGGGGGCTGGGGAGCCGGGGCCGACACATACCTGTAACACAGGGGCTGTTAGGACTGTTTTAAGCCCAAATATCTCTGAGATGAGCCCGTCTGCGGTGGTACCTGTGCTGTGAGTAGAATGGAGGAGGCTCTCTGAAGTACTGTCCCGGTGTCTCCTGAGAGTGGCTGACCATGTAGCCGGGCAGCCTGGTGGGACAGGGGTACTCCCCGGGCAAACTGGTCAGACAGGGGTATTCTGGAGGGGGCCCTCTCTGCTCTGTGCTTGTGGCTGGGGTCCTGGTGCTGTAGAGCTGAGGGTAGCTGTGAGAGGAAGGCATGGACTGCTTTCTGGCTGCATTCCTCTCCAGAGAGAGCTGCATGAGGCGCTCACTGAGGGAGCGAGTGTGCTCTCTCTTCATGTCCCACTGCTCCTCGGGACACAGCTCCAGACCTTTCTGGGACATCAGGAGCTTGGCCTCCTCATAAGTGGGCAGCTCCTCTGTGTGCAGGTGGTACAGAGGGCTCTCGGACAGGCCCTCACCCTGGTGCTCCTCTCCCTGCGGCTCCTGCCGGGTGTTCATGTAAATGTATGGACTATCCTCCTGGGACAGACTCTCCAGAGAGGACCGGGGGCTCCCTGTGCCCCCTCCACTGCTGCTGCTGCCCCCGCGCAGGGCCTGCTGCTGGATGGCCAACAGAGTGCGGGCATCGCTCATGTTTGCGTAGCGCAGCTGCTCCTGGATGAGCCTGTGCAGGACTGTCCCGGAGGAATCCTCTGCTGTTCTCATGTCAGTGATGTTCAAAGTGCTTTAACACGAACAGATCTGAAACAAAACAACAACGACTTCAGAGACTGCGCTGTGTGTCACTGCGATAAGAAACTTGTGTTTTACTTAGATTGGCCTATACTTGTGGTCTATGTATTTAATCCTGACATGGACATTGACACATTTTAGTCATTTCAAGTTTGCTGATAAAGGATCTAGGAGCAGCTGAAGTACCTGCATGTTAAACACGAATGGCACGCTGTGCAGCTGAGTGGCGAAGTACATGATGAGTTGTTTCTGGAAATACCCTGTCTGTCAGTGATGTCAACCCGGATCCTGTTTTATGTGCAGCTCTCACTCAGAACAGGCATAACTTTATCCACAAAAGTACCGGCAATAAACATCACAACTTCACCACTTTACAACTGGATAAGACACTAATAGTTCACAGTACACAGTGAGTAACGCTCACTTACACTCTTTTATTAAAGCAAGTCAATAAAAAGCAACAAAAGGCCACACTTTGTCTGATCATTAAACGGTAACTGCAATAAATGTTTACGGTAACGTGAGATAAACAAGTAGAGCACCACAAAAACCAGCGCTTCGCATCCAAAACACATGTTATAAAGAAAAAGGTTTTACGCTGCCAAAAACTTACCGCTTTGTCTTATAGTAACATTCCCCGCAAAGCCACGTAAAATCCTATATGATCTCGCACGATATGTATCCTTTTTAAAGCAGGTAAATCCACGTAAAGTTCTCCCGCTGCTTCTGCTTCTCCTCGCTCCGCGTTTCCATGTAACGTACGGTGTGCGCGCGCCGTGCGTCCTGGGCAGACTGAGCAGCTCTGAGCTTCACAGCGCTAATAAATAACTGAGAGGCGATTGTTCCGCTGCGGCAGGAATGAGAGGAATGTGAGCGCACCAAGTCCCCGTGGGATCAAAAGCAGAGTGCGTAGAGAGAGAGAGAGGGAGGGAGGGAGGAGGCGCTACTACGGGGGGTGGAGGGACTCAAAAAGCTGAAGGAAAAAAATGGATGGAGAGGTGCAGAGTATTACAGCTGGCCGCTAGTGTCATGTAAAAGAGCCGCTGGTGGTGCGCTTTGTCCGCGCGGACTGTGCGTAAAAGGCGATTTAAGGCCATACACTTTTAAATGTTGCGCAGGAATGTTATTGTGATTGAAAAGGAAACAGCGGTGAAGAGTGAAAGCCACAGAACAAAGTCAGAGTTGGTTTGCAAGGCTAAAGAAAATGTATGTTGTATATTATTGCTCCTTAAGCTGCAGGGAGACCGCCCGCCACTCTTTTGGTTCTCCTACTGAACTACACTAATATAAATGATGCCCCATTGTAATATTGTCCAATATTGTCCTATTGTCCTATAATATCAATATTTCTGTGTCAAACAAACAATCTGGTGATCCTAACGTGCTATTACAAGTTAAAGACTAAACTCGTTTTCTGCTTGGCTGAAAACGAGTTGAATTAATGATCATTTTCATTGTTTTATTGGCACAATATGTTCTATTTCTATCAATGAAATCTTGAGTACCAATGCCATAGCAATTAACCATTCACAACAAAACATTTCATCTTATAATTGATCATTGTTAAAAGTCGTAAGTCGTAAGAGTCAGATATTTAATATTTGTAGCTTTGTTTAATTGGCACAGACGTCTTGCTATTTGAACAAAGCACACCTAAATGCCATAATGCTGTAATTCTTTACTTTTTTTTGTATTTTCATTTTCACCAGAGCAATGGCCAAATCAAACTCACAGAAATGAATGAAGTCACTGGCTTCACTTCGTCAGATGAATCAAGCCACTTCAATGACTTTACCAAGAGTCTCACTTGTTCAAACAAAAGACTCTCCACGGATGACCCAGACAAAAGAATTAAAATAAAACATACTGGCATCTATGAAGGAACAAAGCCGGTGCTGGCCCTTCTGAGGCCCTAAGCAAAAATCCACTCGGGGGCCCTACAGTACACATCCCAAGGCTCTTCGACGAACAGGGTGCAGGATGGAAGGGGAACATAATGCCCTCAGTTCAGGCCCTGCCCCACTGTGTGAGAACCACTGACCATTTGCCACTATCAGACTGGGGTTTAGGACGACACTGGTCTATTTTCCCCCATTTTTAAAATGGTAAATGGTCACATTCCGTCACCTCTGGTCCCTGACCCACAGTTTGGGAACCCGTGATTTAAAACTAACTTACATGTGTATCCTGACAGTTATTTCTGTCTTACCACTGAGAATAAGCCTGACAGTAATTCGTTTTACACCAAGCACATTCAGAGAACTAGAGTAACTGAAAGTAACTGCGCTCATTAGAGCCCACGTGGATTCAACGCCCCTTTGAAACAAATACGGTACCTGCAACGTTTTTTCTCTCTTCTACTCGCCAAACTACTGTCCTGATACTCTGCTAGAGACAATAAGACCGTTTAAATGAGTGTGTGGCTGATGCATCCCCGAGTCCGAGCAGAGAAAACATGAGACGAGCAGCGCGCAGGAGACGAGATCATGCGGGAGAAAGACGCGCGCGAAGCGAGCACAGACCGACCGGGGACGCGAGCGGAGAAGCACTCACGCGTTGGCAGTGACAGGGGGAAGACGGTAGGCCTCTCCTACTCATCCGCTTCAGGCAGCAGCTACGATGCTCCATTTTGGTGTTTTATGTGGCAAAGTAGGCGGAGAGGGAGTGAGCGCTGTCAGAGCCTGTTGCCGTCACAACGCGTTCATTAATCAGTGAAACAACACCGTCATTTGACCGAGATGCGGGGCCCTTGCGGCTGCGGGGGCCCTACGCAACTTGCAACTTGGAAAAACCGGCTCTGTGAAGGAAAGACATGATGAAACATTTTAGAACAAGCAAACTCCATCCACTTTATAAAGCAACCCAAACTGCAGCAAATAAGCTGAACTGAACCCACCGATTCCAACATTTTCTTCGGAAAGGTCCACTTCTGGGTTCTCAGTCACGACGTAAATAATTCAGTGTGCAGCTGCCATGTTGTTTGTGGGATCAATTTTGAAGCAGAATGGGAGTCCTAAATGTCCAATTCACCTTCAAATGATTAACCTCTTAACCCCCACCTCTCCAGTTGGGCCGACATTACCCAAATCTAAAAGCGTCTTGACTGGTGAGCTATTGGCCAGTATAACATCTCATTTGAAAGCTAAGACCAACAAAACTGATCTAAACAAGTCTTTTTCTTTTTCCATTGTTGCCGTGTTGTCGTCATCACTTTTTTTAAAATCACTTTTCTGCTGCTCTTTTGTGGCTTTTTTTCCCCATCGCTTTCTTGTCATTTTTGTGTGGCTTTTTTAAAAATGTTTGTTTGCTCTTTCATCCTCGTGTTCGTCTTGTTTTGTGCGGCTACTTTGATGCTTTTTTTTCAAGGAGCTTTTGAAGGACAAATCAAGTCTTATCCCACTACTAGATAAAAAAGTATAGGGCCTGTTATTCCTTACAAGTGCTTTGCTTCCAAAAAGGAAAATAAATGCACAAATAAAGAACCAGCAAGAGCCAAATCTCTTAAAACTGTGTAGAATTCCAGACACATGCTGCTCCACTTTGTGCTAATTGCAGTGATAACCATAATCATATAAGCCAAACAGGATTATATTGATTTTAGTGGCGCATCCCTTTGTTTACCGGGGTCTGGTGAATGTTTAAGCCGGGGCCCGTGCCGGATAATTGCGGAGTGTGTGTCGTTGAGCATGTGGACGTGGAGTGGGGGGGGGGGGGGGTCCTGCCTGCCAGCTGTCCCACTCCAATCCCCTACACCCCTCCTCTAAAAAAAAAAAAAGCAGCACTGAGAGATGCATTGTTCTGCCCCAAAAAGACAGACACTAGGGGGCTGCCATCTGCCGAGCCACCCCCGGGCCTCCCCCCTTTACTACACTGCTCCGGCTCTGGCACCGGCAGCACGCTCCTTTCAGAAACACAAACATGAGTGTATGAGGCATCAGCTGGACCCGGGGGGAGGGGCGATTACAGAATAAAGTGCTGTTTGGGCAAGTTCGTTGAGGGGGTTTATTTATATCTGAATTTTACAAAACAAAACACTATGAATAGACTGTTAGAATCAGTATAGTTATGATAGGTGAAGTGTTTTTTTCTTATTAGACAGGACAAGGTGAAAGCGGGTGAAGAACATCGGAGCTGAGTCTCAAACACACAACGTTGAAGCGGGAACATGTAATAAATAGGGCACCTTTAACACTGTATGAAATGTTTCACTCAGAGTCCCAGTCTAGGATGATGTAAAGCAGCTTTCTGGATGTAGTGGAGTTGGAGTATTTAATCCATATAAAAGATCTGGTTTAACCTCTCCAGTTTGGCTTTACCCAAATCTAAAAGCTTCTGGAAAAAAGCGTCAAAATGAGCAACACAAGGTAAAAAAGCGACAACAACACAAGGTAAAAAAGTGATGAAAAGGCCACAAAAATGAGCGACACAAAAGAGAGACACAAACGACCTGCAAGAGCCACAAAAAAGCAACAAAAGAGAGACAATAACGTGCCAGAAAAGCGACAATAAAACAATACGAAAAAAGAAAAGAAAAAAACTTAATGAAAACGTAACAAAAAAGTGACTGGATGTAAAAGTTCTGGTTTAAGTAAAGTACATGGAAATTGTTGGCTGTGTCTGGCAACAACTGATGAAATGCAGTTTATTTGTGTAGCTTTGTTACTATAACACATTAGTTTTAGGCCATTGGTTTTCAAACTGTGGTAAAGTGTAAATTTAGAAGCAATTTCATTTGTGTTTGGTTCTTGTTTAGAACTAATTTTGTCCTGGTTTTCACCTGGTATAGTCTTGTTGTAGACCTGGTTTAGATCTGATACTCACAGACAGCTTAGGTTAAATGATACTTAAAGGAATAGGCCACCGTTTTTCCATACTGAGATATGTTCTTACCTGAGCTTAGACGAGTTGATGCGTACCTGTCTGGTCTTTTTGCGTGCCCTCAGTCACGCAAAAAGACCAAGGATGTTGTTAGCATTTGGCCTCTCCCAGTATATTCCTATAGCTCCAAACATGGTGAAGTTAGAAGTGACTAAGCTCTTCCACGGGCACAAAGACCAGACATGTATGTATCCACTCGTCTAAGCTCAGGTAAGAACATATCTCAGTATGGAAAAACGGTGGCCTGTTCCTTTAATGTGTAAAGTTTGAGAACCACTGTTATACGTCTGTTAAGTGTGACATCACACACTATAATAAGCTTCTTCCGGGTCCAAACAGTTGACAGTTCTATAGATAAACACAGCAAAAAACACAACTTTATCTGAATCAGATGGTAGATAAAAGGTGTTTACACTTAAGAATAAAATAGCTCACCATTTATCCAGGTAAAACAAAGCCTTTTTTATATCTAAAATAAGCCTTCATTGTGTATGGGAAAAATAATTTGATCATTAATTTAAGAAAAACCTTACTAAAGTAAATGTAATATTTCTGTGTGATCAGATGTTTAAAAAAATGTTGTAGTCGGCTCTACAGCTAAATCCCATTATAGTGAATACGACTAAAGGTCCGTAAGTAGAGCAATGACATCATCACTTAACAAAATCCAAAGTCTCCTTGACAAAGACCTATATCCCTGTACCATAGTAGGTCACCAGGACATGGGGGATGGTCCTGTTGTCATCATATCACCTTTGTTTGCACATATCTTGTTTGTTTTCATGTTAGAGATCAGTTTGAGGAAAGGTAAACAGAGCCCCTCCATAGACAAACTGCAGACTCGGGTCCAGCTGCTCATTTGCATTTCGGTTACAGCAGGTAAACGGTAAACGCCTGGGCAGATCTGAACAGGTTTGGACTGTGCACACAATTGGGTCACTGTGACAAAGGGATAACACGCCTAAAAGCTTGTATGGCAACGTTTATTTGAAAGATCAAAGTAACCCATGACTTCATAGTTTTTGTTTTTTGAGGGACTTTAAACGATTGTATGAAACGTTGTCTATTCATACATAAATGTTCAGTAATCCAACATTGAATAAGTATTTTAGTTTTTTTTAGTTTTGTTTGCCTGTGTACTTTTACCACGTTAAACTCTTACATGTTCAACCAAGGCTCCCTGTGGTTCCTTTACCACAGCAGAGTTAATTAGCTGTAGATTTGCATATATTTGCATTTAAACTGGACAACACTGGAGTCTTTTTACAACAAAACAGCCTGAAGCAGCGCTGGACTGAGCTCCCAGCATAACAGCGTATTAGTAAATCTTCAGGTATTAGAGGAACGTTTTTCTGTCGTTGCACATGTGAGTCAGCGCCTGCCATGGTTAATGTAACGTTAAACAGTTTTACAGCGTGTTAGTGAGGCCATGGGGATGGATAAATACCGAGAAACTCAGCTTCCAAAGAAAACAGACGTTAAGAAACGCGTGACGGCTGTGTGACTAAAGATGCCACTGCGATGTGCCTGTATAACTTTAAAAACATGTCACTCAATAGAAGCCTCACAAGGTCACAGCATGTTTTGCTTTTATATGTACGTTTTATAGAAATAAATGGAAAAGTTAACCGAGCACATTTTCTCCAGTTTGGCTCTTAAGTAAAATCCACCTCAAGATAAATCTGGTAAAGTTTTAGATTATTAGTACTGCACTGTGGCAGCCTAAGTTCGGACGCTGTGGATGACGTCAACAGTTGTTTGAGGGCTTGGGTCTTGGTTAATCATGGGCTTCACTTGTTTATTCCCACCTGGGTTAAATCCTCTCCAAGTTTAGTTTGCTTTAATTTGAGGTGTTGCTCTCGTTCAGTGAGGGGGTGTTAAAGCATTGGGGAATAGTAATGCTGAATGTACTGACATTTTCAGGTTTAAGTTCAATAAAAGAGAGTTTTCCAGAGTTTGTAGGATTTTCCATATTATAGTGGCCAATCCACTTCCTTTATATGTTAATGATGTAGAAACCTCATAAATAACCAATGGCATGACATCAAATAAATTAGCAATATTGCAAAATGAAGTCAATGCCAATATAGTTTTATAAAATTGCAATCACCTACAATGTTGGCAGTATTCTTAGATGTAACTTCATATTACAGATATGGACTCACCAAACTATTGCTTTCAGGCAAAAATCCATATGCAGGAAGTGCCTTGGGCTGCAGTTTAAACCAGTGTCATTCGAGCCCATCCATCTGAGTCTGTAATGTCCCGGGATGAGAGGGTCAGTGAAGCAGGAGGCGGTGCTGAGGTGGGACAGGCCCGGCTGCTGCAGCTCATCCCTTTGTTTGGATTCAGAGGAGGAAATGGCCGCATTCCAGCATTAACATGACCATAGGCTCTGAGCAGGCCTCCAGTCTGTTGGTTCTGTTTTGGAGGGTGATAGGGGTCCCACCACAAGTCCAGGACAATAGGAGGAGGGGGAGTATTGAGTGTTGGGTTGTCCTAAATCATGCCCCCCTCCCCCTTTTACATAATGTTGATGAATAACCAGACAAATCCTTATTTAGCTGATGCTTTTATTTAATACAATGCTACCTGTGCCTCAGTGACATTCGCCTATACTTTATTTTACCCACATGGAATGTTTTCTTTTGCATTCGACCCATCCCTCAATTGTAAATACCAAATTTAATTTAATTCGCATCGAATTAAGGTCCAGACAAAGAGTCTAAACATATTTTGTTATACTTGTAACTGACTTTCGGTCTTCACCTAATACATTTGAATGGAGATTTTGGAGCTGTGTATTTACTTTATTAGCACTTAACAAAGACTACTTTAGCCTCTACATTTTGCAGTTTAACAAAAACAAACAAATCCTTTTCTTTTGTAAACTACTTCAGCAAAAGTACCTTTCATTGGTTTGATGTATGACAAGAGGCCGTTGTTTGTCCAAAAACAAAAGCCTCCATCTTCAGTTCCTCCTTTGTTTACACTGATCAGGCCGAGGCATAACCCAGAACTGCTGCTGCACCTGCAGTTCAGAAAACTCACTTCAGCAGAAACGTCAGTACAGTCAGACCGTAAAGAAAACAACCTGGACAGCAAACAAGTCACATACCTTTGTAAAGTACAGAGAAACAAGGTGAACCGTTTGTACTGGTGTAGTAATCTTTTATTGTTGTCTCAAATCATGCGTGGCATACTAGACATACCACTTGTACTGATTAAGATACTTTATTACGTACAAAATATTTGAACAGATGATAAATATGTCTAAACGTAGCTAAAAATGTTTGGAATTTAATTTATTCGTGTCTTTAATAAACTTGTTATGAGACTTGTTATGTCCCTTTACCCCGTCTCGGAGGTTAAGGTCTCTGGATCAGAACCTTCTTATCCCTCGTACTCATTTCAGGACTTCAATCAAAGCTCAATGTTGCCACAATTATTTTGAAAAAGTAAACTACTGATCTCTGATTACTCCTTAAATACGTAACTTTGTTACATATTTTTTAAAAAGAAGGGACTTGGCCAAGCTAACTCCGCCCAGTGGTCTTTATCTAGTCTGCGGCCCAGTTGGAAATGTCAGTGTCGCTGACGAAGCCTTTTGGAGAGCCCTTTGAGAGACGAAACGTCCTACACTTCAACTAGAGTACAGAAAATGATTAAAGACCCTTCATCCAAGATGGACGACTTTTGTGATTGTAACTGTACTTTATTTGTATTTCATAATTTTGTGAAGCACTTTGTGACTTCTCTGTCAGTAAAAGGTGTTATGATCATTGGACATTTTACATAAATCAATAAACATCAGATTTTAGCTGCGAACATGTTCCCTCATTCTCCGCTTAATGAACGGACTTCGTGCTCTACCGGAAGAGTCAACACAATGGAATCTGTGGCATAAAGAGGCACAAGTGGGCGGGTAAGGTGAATATAAATAACAAAATCATAATACTCAGGAAGTCTTCTAACTTGCTCATGTTTTATCATGTGGCTGTAGTAACAACTAGAAGCCAACACATATTTCTTTATTGACTGGGTTATCTGGCATTCTATACAAGAGTATAGAAGAGAAACTGACTGCCCTAAACTGGCATTTTCTCCACACATGTTTGGTCGGAGGCGGTGGACAGCTGCAGAGGTCAGGGCAGGTCTGATAGCCATCTCCCCTCACCCCAGTGCTGGTGCTGCTGCTGAATTTGCCTAAACAAACTAGCACTGGCTCCTTCATTCAATAAAGTGCTTTTAGTGGAGACATATGGACATATGGACTGGTACAGTCTGAGAATGAGCACTGTATTGATTGATCGTACTGACTGGAAAATCTGCAACAGGACACTTTAATGTAACAGAGAGAGGCCTGTTCAATATTAACTAATGATCAATGTGATTTACAACGGTTCACGTTACCAGAGAAAATCCATACAAACCATATGACGTTACTATAGAATGCCATGTTAGGGGTACAAGCAAACATTATGCATAGCCTTAGCTAAAAATATCATAAAAGAAAGTGTCCAAATGCGTTTAAATGAACGATTAAGCCAGTATTTTACATTTTAAGTCTCCCATTAGTTTATTATTAACAACAGATTTAACTGACTGTTGTAATCTCCGGTTACGGGCACGGACAATTTTCAAGATGACAGTGCCAGGATTCATCGGGCTCACATTGTGAAAGAGTGGTTCAGGGAGCATGAGACATCATTTTCACACATGTATTGGCCTCCATAGAGTCCAGATCTTAACCCCATTGAGAATCTTTTGCCATGTGTCCACTGGCAGGCCCTACCCAGCCCAGTGCCTGGTGGTGCCATGCCATTGGTCCGACGACCTATAAGTCTGACGTCTCATTATCCCGAACATTTACACTGAGCAGAGGTGGCATTAGTCCGACATCTCTAACCCAGCTGTGTTGTGGATTAGAGAGCCATATACAAGCATTGGTCCTAACCTTAAGGTCAGTGGACTCTCTCCTGAACCTAATTTTATTTTTCAAACCCCCTACTCAATGGGACATTTTCGGAATAATGAGACGTCGGACTAATGGGCCGACCCCGTGCCTGGTCTACCCTGTTAGGCAGGTGTCCCCACTGTCCAGTCCAGAGCCAATCTAAGGTTTTGGAACCGACCTCTGGCCGTGACCAAAGAGCACTGAACTGTTATTAACGTGATGTGAACAGACAGTTGGCCTCTGTTTGACAAATAGCCCTCACTAAAACATTCAGGTCAATACAAGTTTAATATTTCACAACATCATACTGCTGTTGAACAAGGGGATTTTGCCGATGATAGCATTTAACTGCTGTTAAGATAAGATAAGAAAAGCCTTTATTGATCTCACAATGGCGAAATTTACTTGTTACATTCAGCTCTCAGAAAAGCTTTAAAGGAATAGGCCACCGTTTTTACATACTAGTAAGTGATATCTTCAGTATTCCTGGTATTATTACGCCTTACAATATAGTTCCCCTTTTTATCCGCTTAAAAAATCCACATTGTTTAATTTTGTGTAATTATACTTTATGGTGTAACACTTCACGTAACCATATTTAAATAGGGAAAACGTGGAAGAGTTTAGTAGCTTCTATCTTTACCTCGTGCTATAGAGGAGAAGAGAGAGGCTAAATGCTAACGCCGTCTGTGCTGTGTGAGGGGGGGGCACGCGTGAAGACCAGACAGGTACAGATGAACTTGTCTAAGCTAAGGTAAGAACATATCTCAGTATGTAAAAACGGTGGCCATTCCTTTAAGGGGACAAAAAGTATAAACAGTAAAAATAAAATAAACAGACTATAATTAAAAAATGTCAGTATTAGCAGTACAGGTTTACAGTCATAGTGCAAGTGGTTGGTAAAGTGACGCAGGTAAGTGACGTAGATACAGAGATTGTGGTACGTAGTTTTGCAAAGAGGTTATGTTACTTTACATTAGTGTTGTACAGTCTGACAGCAGTGGGGATGAAGGTCTTGCGGTAGCGCTCCTTCTTGTAGCACAACGGGGACGGCGCCCATGGCCACAGCGATTGCGTGCTGTTATCAAAGCTAAAGGCGCTCCATTAATTAAATCAAAATTAGAGCAAGTGACCTTTTTTTGTGTGTGTGGTGACATTTTCTTTTTTTTGTCTGGCAGCGTCAGGGGCGACAGTGGCGCAGATGGTAGAGCGGGTCGTCTCATGATCGGAAGGTCGGGGGTTCGAATCCCGCCTCCTGAAGGTGCACATTGTCGTTGTGTCCTTGGGCAAGGCACTTCACCCACATTGCCTCCAGTGTCTGCCAACACTGGTAGCCCCCCTAGGAGAGACCAACAGGCCCGGTTTGAACCGTGAGGCCGTCCTTCCGTGGACCCACCACCTGCAGAAGGAGCCATGGGGGGCTGGTGCAATGTGATTTGGGCAGCTCTGGCGGCTGCCCCCACGACCCGGCAACGGACTAGTGGAAGAAAATGAATGAATGAATGAATGAATGAATGTCTGGCAGCGTTGAAATCTATCACAGCTAAAAGAAAAACAGTTCAACCAAACAGCTGCAACACAATGAGCCAGTGTTGAAGGTGCAGATAATCATTCTTGTTGATGAACTGGGAATGTTTTGACGTCTCTCCATTCACTTTTCCCACAAGAAAGCAGCTCTGGATTAAGGCTTAAAATGGGATTCACTTAAAGCCCTGTCATGTGTGTACATTTTTCAAGATTATAAAGAAATGAAAGCCATGTTATGTGATCACTGACATCTATTGTTGAGATATCTTTGCGAGGCATTAAGCTGAGTTTCTCTGTTTGAGGAAAACAATCGGGCTGTGTTTGGCTCACAACACGGACCTGTAGCAACACAAAACACTGCCTTTCTTTCAAATGCATGAGCTCATCGTCTGAACGCAGACTCGGGTTTATCGAAATAAAACCTTATCCCAGAGAGGATCAGAGAAGACAGAGGTATTCCAAACAAAGTATTAAATCGTTACTTTAAGATCACAGAAAGTGTTTATTGCTTCTACTGCTTTAGTTCTTAGCCTGCAACTTCTGCGTCTTCTACTGTTACTGCTTTTTAGGATTATAGCTAAGAAAAAGAATGTGGAAAAAGAAAAACTTGCAAAGGCTGATGATGGAATTGGCATATGAGATTATGCCTACAGTGCTTCAAGAAATGTGATCCAATCTTCCTTTGGCATATGTTGCAGGATGTTTAAGAGCTTTTCTGATCTGGGGCTGCTGCAATTGATCAGGGCTAGGTTCAGTAACACTATGAGCCCAAAGCATGAGATCAGCCGACGACCTGATACTGTTAATGGATTTCTTCTTCCCTGATGGCACGGACATATTCCAAGATGACAATGCTAGGATTCATTTTTCATTTATTTATTTATTTCAGGCAGAGGGCAACAAAGAAGAATATACAGCAGAAAAAAAAACAATCTACTTCCACCTGAAAGGGAGTGGTAATGAACAATATACCAATAATGGTAAGGAACAAATTAAACCAACGATGGCAAGGAAACATTGAGCACTTGTAACACTATGAGACAACAGCAATTCAAATTAAAGACCCTCATCTCTATATTTTGACCAGACCCGATGTTTATATAGGAGTTTGAATTCAAGGATTCAAGGCGCATTAGACATCATTTTCACACATGGATTGGCCACAGAGTCCAGACCTGAACCCCATTGAGAATCTTTGGGATGTGCTGGAGAAGGCTTTGTGCTGTGGTCAAACTCTCCCATCATCAGTTTGGGAAAATGAATGCAACACCGGGTCTTTTAACATTGCAGAAGCTTATTGAAACAATGCCACAGAGAATGTGAGCTGTAATCAAAGCTAAAGGCAATCCCAACCAAATAGAGTGTGTGACTTTTTTTTTTGGTCAGGCAGGGAAGTTCTGCTCCGACTACTACTTTCTTAAAAGCTTTGCCTCGTAATTGGCGACATTTGAGCGATATCTGCAACACCAAAAGTCTAAATTTACTGGCAATTTGTTCAGATGTGATGGCAGCAGGCACTCACGCGACATTACATTTGAAAAAACTGATCTATTTACTTAGCAATGTCTGAATGACCTCAACTGCCTTATGTAGTCAGCTGTAAAGAATGTTACAGACAAAGCCTCGGGTTTATCCGAGCACATGTTGCACCCATTAAAATATGGTCTGTTGCTCTAAGGAGGTGTCTCTGGATAATAGTGCACCGATGAAGTTGGTATTGTGTTTGAGGACATAGCTCTAGGCTGTAGGGGCAGATGTTTGAGGGAAACAAAGCACAGGCAACCTTTAGTGTCTAGCCCCGAAGCACAAGGGCAGAGGCACCTGTCAGCTCCACCACACGGACACGCTACACCCACCGGGAATGCACCAGGAGGACGTGTGCAAAGCAACCAAAAATGAGCAGACAGAAAGACAAAAGTCAGCGGGGGAAAGTGGCACTATTTTATGTTTTTTGTGGGACGAGATATATCAGCAATGGAATGAAAGTATCGTCTCCGAGTATCTCCAGAAGTGAACCAGGTCTAATTTTGGGGCTGAATTTGGTCTAAACTAGAACTAATGAGACTTAACCGTGACTAAAACACCACCTGAAGCAGCAGCTGCATACCACTTCTTTTAGTATGTGAAACACTGGTCTAGGCAAGAAGACAAGATGGTGAGGCCGAGGAGGGGGATGCTTTTGCTGAGGCTGAAGGGGTGAAGGCGAATTTGTTTACGAAAAAAGACACTATGACTCGATGACAGTGAGATGTGAGGGATGCAACATAGTCAAACTGATTTTTAAGGGGGGTATTATGTAAAATCGACTTTTTCAAGCTTTATATCATGTTATTATGTCATTCCCTCATTAAACACATGCCTGGAGTGTTGCCTTGGCTCATTCACATATTTTTGAGTAATCAGTAAAAACTTAGACGGCAGCCATTTTAGGTGTAGCTATGCCTCAGTCCTCCTAGGAACGCCCCCACCTCCTGGAGACGCCTCTGGACCTTTTGTCACCAGCCAAGCCACCAACCACTGCTCCACAGCTCAGCAGAGCCCCCTCCCCGCACAGTGTTGTTGTTTAGATGCCACAGCAGTGTGCTGAAGGGGGCGTGTCGGAAAGCTTCTTAAAGAGACAGAGGCCTATTTCAAGACGTTCAGTACAGCCATTTTGAGAGAGCAATTTTATTCAAGGCAGTTATTTTAATTTACTGCATATACAGACCAACAGAAGGTTACGTCATCATTGTAGTATGCTATAGACTGGTGCTATGATTGAAAAAAGCATAATACCCCCCTTTAATTAATGTCAGTAGGATTTATTAAAAACCCTAAGGCGTAATAATACTTTAGAAGCACTTTGACTTTATGTACGGACGTCGAAGTGCTCCTAAGGTGTTATTACGCCTCACAATATAGTACCCCTTTTTATCCGCTTAGAAAACCGACACGTTTAATTTTGTGTAACTATACTTGGATCGTGTAACCACTCAGATAACCGTATTTAAATAGGAAAAACGTGGAAGAGCTTGGTCGCTTCTAACTTCACCCCCGATTGGGTCCATGAGGAGAGGAGGAGAGGCTAACTCAGTATGCAAAAACGGTGGCCTATATTCCTTTAAGTAAGTACTTTATTTGTCATTATACAATTGTACAACAAAATTGCGTAGATCAGATGTTGGGTTAGTCCTGAGCCCCCTCTCGTTCCATCTCATCTTCATCTTGGCTCCTTCTCCCCTGGCTCTGACGCCATGCTTCACCTGAGGGTCACCTGTGAAACTCTGCCTTACGGTTAATCCAGGACTCAGTGAATTTAAAAACACAACAGTCTTTGACCGTCTTCTGGGAAGAGCGTAGCAGATAAATATAATCCGTCTTATTCTCCAGTGAACGTATAGCCAGGACAATAGGGATAGAAGGCTTGTGTGGCTCCTCGTTTGCCTCTTTCACATAAAGTTAAAACAATTGCAGCTACAAATTAGAAAGAGCTTTGTAATGAAGGCAGTTTGAGCGGTGAAGTAAAGAAATGAAAATTACCACATGCAAACTGGTTCCCTTTTTTTATTGGGGAACCAGTTTCAACGCAATCTCAGTTTAACAATTAAGTATTATGTCACTGCCAAAGACTATGTCACCACCTGTTTCTCTTTCCATACAAATGTGTCTATCCGTCCCTGTGTACTGCTATTATACTGGAAGCAGGTGTGGCCCATTCACTGCCACAGCGGCCACAGCTGTAGATGCCCAGACCGTTCCACCAAATGCCAAATTTGTTTTATCATCATCATCAACATCGCGTCAAATCTAAACACTCCGGTCACAACAAGTCCGAGCATGTGGCCGCGCTCGCTCGCATTCCTGGTGCCGCAGAGGGAGCAGATGGCCAGCAGCGTGTGAGACAGATAAGGGGGTCTGGAGGTGAGGGGTGCGCACATGCGGGGCAGGGAGCAGGTGTGGACCGCTGGGATGGACCCGAGGGGAGCAGGGGTCAAATGACAAGGTCGTGGAGAAAGGGGTGTAAAGGTGGCAACAAATGATTTAAACAGCATTCATTTGTGTTGCATTTCTTGTTAAAATTCATTTCCCAAAATACTACATCACATTATACTGACAATGTAAATGTATGTGAGTAACAATACATTGGCTAAAAATGATGAATCTACGACTTTGGGGAGCAACGAAGACAATCACTGTGCTTGATCTCTGCCTTATCTTCACTCAGGAACTGCTACTTTCAACTGTGTTTGCTTCTTCATGGTTGGACTTTTGTAAGCCTTGTTCATCTGCCTGAATAAGGAGGAGTAATATCATTATTACTTTACAGTCTGTCATATCAAGATGCAGTATTGACTATTATTATCTAATCGGATTTAGGAATCAACTCAACTCTTCATATGATCAACCAACTCTGAGCGTTCTATGAGACTTTAATCTGGATTTAAAAATGGACTAGAAGAAACAAGGCTGAACCCTCCTCATAAAGATGTGTTTAACAGGTCTGATTGGATAAGGCTTTATAATGACGCCTAACGATTAGAGGCGGGTTACATTTAGTCAAGTAAACGTACTTGAATAACTTTTTGAAGTACAGTACTCTTTGACTATACAGTACTTTTTACTTTGTGTAAGTATCTGTACTGTAAAATACTAACTCCAGTTACTGTGAGCACATTTTTAAGTGAATTTGTGTGTATTTTGTATCTAAATTCTTCATAATTATATCTTTTTTTTTTAAAGTATGGTATTTTCTTCCTTTATTTCTGAAAATATTTGGATTTTCATATTTTTTCTCTCACTGCTGGACCATGAATCAGACTTTTACGCTCACACAATTACTCAGTAGTCAAGTACTTTAAAAAAAATAAACAGACAGACAGATAGACAGACAGAACCCACTACTTTTTACTTCCACTCCAGTAAAATTATTTTAAAGTAACGTTACTCTTACTTTCTCTACCCACCTAAAGACTATTGTTTAGTGAATCAGAATCAGAACCATATTGCCATGGTTTGAGAACAGGTTCACAAACTAGGAATTTTTCTCGGTGCCAACGTGCGACATAAAACATATAACACAGAGTTAAGATAAAAATAAGCTAAAAAACTTTAAACTATAAGGCTATAGGGGCAAGCGTAAAAAATATTAGATAAATAAGATAAAATAAAAGTGACATATGGTAAGACAACACCTTGACATTGAACAACAGCGGGATTGTATTTACAGATGTGTAGCCGTATAAAGTGATATTAAGTGATACTGTATATAGAATAGAATTTAAAATAAAATACTAAAACAGTAGTGTGAACTCAATGCTCTCAGTCTTATACGTGACACTGTTACATCCATACCTTTATTTTATGCTGCACCTATGTATAGCACAAAGCAGCTATAGGTGGAATGAATCCTGATTTACGACTGTGTGAGTTTATTATACTCAGTGGAGCCTTAACCCAGTTCTGGGACTGAATGTGAGGAATGAGGAAATCCCACCCAGAACGGCCGATAACAGACAGGAAATGGTCCAGAAGAGTGTTGGCTTTAAATGCATGCGCTACTAAAGGTGCTGTATGTGTTACTGGCTTCAGGGACAATTCAATAAAGAAATGAATCGGTTTAGGCCTATTAGTAACACATATCTAAATACATGATTAAACAAGATTTTTTGAAGGTTTTTCTGCTTGATATTATGATAAACACCAATTACGTTTTACAGGGGAGGTCCCGAACTGTTTACATATGAGAATATCTTTGTTTCATTTGTGTTTTAACCTTTTGAAATCCAAATGTAAAGCACTTTTGCCCAATTGCCCGAATGTCCACGCACAAATCCATTCCCAGTCACCGGCCCAGGTCCTTGTTTAGGGCGGCCGTGACACAGTTTCCCCTGTCTGCCCCCCTGTTCGACTGTCTGTGTTTCTGGACATTTGCTCCTATTGTCCCGGACTTCCTCTGGACTCGGGCTGGACTCACTCAGCTGCAAAGGAATGTGTCCGGCCCTTTCCCAAATTTACGGATGTCCCCATGAGTTTTCCTGAGGACGATGTATGCCCCGCACCAAAATGTGGGGGGAAGAAAAGAAAGTGCTTCCGGGCTAATGAAGAGTGGACATGAGGTGTAAAGTCTATTGATGCAAGGATTCGTTATCGTGAATAAAAATGTCACAATATGAATAAAGAGAATTTGTAGACTTTTAAAAGCAACAATATTTGATTTAACTATAAACTAGACTGTATAAAAAACACGTTGATCATGCCGACACAATAAAGGGAATTTTAATAAATGTTTTGTCACGATAACAAATTTGAAGTTCGATATACTGAGGCAGGAAAGTATCGCGATAAACGATATTATTGACTCTAATGATACTAGATACTGTCAACTCTCAGGCATAAAAATGACAGTAAACCTTTGTTCTAAAAGTGCATCATCATATCCTAAAATATCCAATGGCCACTGGTTGCTCTGCTTTGCGACGACGACACTGGAGGCCGCCATTGCTGTAGTACCGCCATATAGCCGCTAGTCCCCCATTGGAATCCATTGCACTTTAGACATGTTAAAAACAACTTTAATGCCCGGTGCCTAATTTTTTGGAACTGTCTACAGCTAGATATTCCTCCTGTGATTACGCTGGGTTAGACACAATCAGAGGCACCGGGCTGGTTATGGTAGCATAAATTTTAGAAATCTCCTACTTAGCGGGGGTCGGACTGTTAGCATTGGAGCTGCACGAGCTACACGTCACGCAAGGGCCGAGTCTACAATGAAGATCCCGCCCTTATGCCCTTATTAGGAACATGCTTCGTCAGAGCTGGGGAGGAGGAGTCTGTAAATCCGCCATGATTTCCCCCTGGAACGTGGTCATTGTGGTAAACGGGGAGGAGTGAGTATTGACGGTCTATTAATAATATGTCTATGAAAATATACCACACAAGCTGCAATAAACGTGACATATAATGTAACTCGATTTGCTTCAGTTAAAAATCAAAGTCTTGCAAATAAAGAATAGGGGGGGAAATGCTAATAAATGTACAGACGATAAATATCGAGCCCAAAAATGTATCGTCTGTTTTTTATTGAACAATAAGTCTATATATTATTTATCGTGACAGCCCTAGTCCATTAATATGAATAATGGCTTACACTTGTATTGCGCTTTACAAGCCTGTGTTACCAAGTTTCTCAAAGCGCTTCACTGTCGTCATTATTCATTCACTCCATACTCGGTGGTGGTAAGTAACTATTTTAGCCATAGCTGCCCCTTGGGGTAGACTGACGGAGGCGAGGCAACCAGTATGTGCCATCAGCCCCTCCGACCACCACCAACCACTCACTCACACATTACATTCATTCTGGCCTATTGTACATGTTTTTAGTGATAGGGGAAACCGGAGTACCCAGAGGAAACCTACGCAGACACGGGGAGAACATGCAAACTCCACACAGAAAAGCCCCGTCCACCCGGGGATCGAACCCAGGACCTTCTAGCTGTGAAGCACAAGCGCTAACCGCTGTCAGAGGCGGGTAGAGTAGCCAAAATATTTACTCAAATAACAGTAACGTTACTCTAAAATCATTTTACTCTAGTACAAGTAAAAAGCAATGACCCAAACAATTACTCAAGTAAAAGTAAAAAAGTAAAACGTTACTTGAGTACTGTGAGTAACTGTTTGAGTGAAAAAGTCTGATTTATTTTCAATGACACCATAAACTGTGTGAAACTGAACTTAAAATCATGTGGAATTTGTGATATTTCCAAAGAAGAAAATACAGAAATTATTTCATCGCTCAAAATGAAGAGTTTGCCTCTTAAATATTTACTCACAGTGGAAAAAGTAACAATTATTTTTATTCAAGTAAGAGTACAGATACTTCAATATTATTTTACTCAAGTAGAAGTCAGAAGTGTCATATGATAAAACTACTCTAAGAAGAACTTGAGTAAATGTAACTGAGCACTACCCGCCTCTGACTGCAGTTTATAGAAATGTTGGTGGCAGTGAATAATCTTATTGATGTTATTATAATCTTAATGTCTGATTAAAGTGGTTTACATTTGCACTGTACACAATCAATGAGAACACACATTCAATTTTACCCCAATATTGAAAGGCACTTCATATTGTTCATATTCCCATTGGGTCTAAAATGTATCCCTGTAACTTAGGCCTTAGTGAGGATTTTGTTTGCTGGACATATTGGCCACTGTCTGTGTGGATCGAAGCCCCAGAGCCTATAATGAACGGGAGAGAAAGTTCTTCCGGGCAGACAGGAAGTGGACCTGCAGCAGAGCGAGGACCAGACGACGCCTGTGCAGAGTATTTATGTCCAAACTTCAAACAGGTCCACGTCCTGAGTGACGGAGGAAATGCGCAAAAGTATTGTGGCCGGTCAAGCGTTTGTTATAACAATATTTTCAAAACAAATATCGTTCACGTGCGGTCTCACCATGCTGCTAGAGAGAGAAAATATGTCTCAAGCTGTCTTAACAGAAAAAGTCCTGAGCTGCTTGGAGCCGACGTGACCCACATCTTTAGTGTTTATGGGAAATTAGAGCGCCTGGACATGGAGAGAACATGAAAACTGCACAAACAACGGCCCTCCACTGAACCGGGACATGATGGCTGTGAGGATGCCACCATGAGGGGAGCGTTTTCTCATAAGACAACAAACCCACAGACCGGTAAGGACTCTCTTCATCTGCAAAATGTGAAGTTGCATCAGGACCCAAGCCCAATGTAAAGTAATAGGAACACGGTTTCTTTTTTACTATAGCACAGTTCATTCAGTCAGCAAAGGCTCTATGTCTATGCGCTCAATAAAAGAACAGAATACAGATAATATTAAGTTGCTTAAAGGAATAGGCCACTGTTTTTACATACTGACATTATGTTCTTACCTTAGCTTAGACGAGTTCATTTGTACCTGTCTTGTCTTCACGTGTGCCTTCTGTAACGTAAACACAGCACAGACGGCGTTAGCATTTAGCCTCTCTCTTCTCCTCTATAGCTCCAAACGAGGTGAAGATAGAAGCTACCAAACTCTTCCACGTTTTCCCTATTTAAATATGGCTACATGAAGGGTTACACTATAAAGTATAATTACACAAAATGTGGATTTTCTAAGCGGATAAAAAAGGGGAACTATATTGTAAGGCGTAATAATAAAAGGAATAGTTCGGCATCCGCGCAGTAATATCTTCACTTTACTATGCGGACGCCGAAGTATTCCTGGTATTATTACGCCTTACAATATAGTTCCCCTTTTTATCCGCTTAGAAAATCCACATTGTTTAATTTTGTGTAATTATACTTTATAATGTAACCCTTCACGTAACCATATTTAAATAGGGAAAACGTGGAAGAGTTTGGTAGCTTCTATCTTCACCTCGTTTGGAGCTATAGAGGAGAAGAGAGAGGCTAAATGCTAACGCCGTCTGTGCTGTGTTTACGTGAAGGGGGGCACGCGTGAAGACCAGACAGGTACAAATGAACTCGTCAAGCTAAGGTAAGAACATATCTCAGTATGTAAAACGGTGGCCTATTCCTTTAATGTTTTGTTTTATTTCCAACAAAACATTAAAAGAATAGGCCGAAATGGAAAAAAAATAAGAAAGCTCCCTGTTTTATCCTCATAAAGTCAATTTTGATCTCCAATACAATTTTGTTTTGACAATTTAAATACTAATAAATCGCTTTTACTAATGTGATTCATGGACCTAAATAAATATTTGCTTAAAAAACAAACAAGCGCTTTGCATGATCATCCAAACTCATAACTGTAACTGTGACTGTTAACCTGAACCTCCTGAACCGAGCGCAATTTCTCCAGTTCGGCTTTACCCAAACCTAAAAGCTCCTCGACTGGAGAGCAACAGTGTAATGCCACATTCGAAAGCTAAGACCCACAAAACTGATTTTTTTTAAAGCTTTTAGATTGGGGTAAAGCCACACTGGAGAAAATGTGCTTGGTTTAGGTGGGAGTTAAGAGGTTAACCTGACAAAAAACCCCGATCAGATTGACCCATGTTGATTTTGGTTAAAATGTGATATGTATAATCCAAAGACTGGTCGGCTACAACTGCTAATTGAACAAACCGAATATAATCCACTTTAGGCCTTTAGCTGCTCCGTCCAGAGTCATCCACGACTTAGATCCGAAAGAACAAGCTGAGTATAGTGGAATGAATGAACAAAGAGGGCGCTATCTTCTCTCAAAACTACATTGGATTTTCTTTGGAACGGACCAAAGCCAGGCCACAAGACGCCCCTTCGTCACACCACATCCTTTGTCTGTTTGTTGTTCTCCACACGCATTCCCCCTTTTTTACACTGGCGTTTTTGTGCATCACACCTGTTACTATTGAAGCGTCTGAATGCGTGTTTTGATTTCCACTCAAAGACCCCAATGTGTGCCTCCCCCCCCCCAGGCAAAATAAAGGGCGCATAGGCCGGGCCGAGATAAGCACTAACTATACCTCCAGATGGCAGACTGCATTTCAAGGGCCTTGGAGCCAAAGGAGGAATGAGGAAATCCCGTCCCCTGTTCCCGTCCCGCGTGTAGTCGGGAGGGCAGGTCAGGAAGTGGTGTCATTTGCATATACTCCACAGCAGGACAGCGTATGGGGTGACGGGGTTAAAAGCGTGGGAGGAGATCTGCGCTGCACTGATAGGGCAAAGGCAGGTGGCTGTTGGAGCTAATGACATCTACAGACCGCAGATAAAGGACAGGCATTTACTGCATCCCCTCTGCAGTTCCCCTCAGTGGTGCGTAGAGATAATTTCACTGAAGTCAAATTTAGCTATAAAAATAAATACCAGTAGTAGATTAGAAATGTGAAAATACAAAAGGAGCCTCAAAGTCTTACTTAAATATGTATGGAATCTGCAAAGAATTCAGATATTTCCAATGAATGTAATATTACTATAGAAGTAATTCTTGAGAACAGGTACACATTTTGTTTTTTTTCATAGATCAGCATGAAGCGTTTGAAACCACATACTTCAAAACATCTAAATAAAAAATGAAGCCTCCCAAATAATCACTTAAAGGCACACTGCGCAACATTTTGGACTATACGTATGCCAGCGATATAAAACATGCTCCTAATGATCAGCTCGACACAGAAAATGCTCTTACTGCAGTGGGTAATCAAATAATGGATTTGGATGAGAACCTAACCTATTTAAATCTCAGATTCTGCTGACTTTAGTCACATCTCCATGGAGACGAGCTGGAGACGTACCCACTCCCGGTAAAGTTACAGTCATGTCTTTGTAGAGCTGAGCCGCTCACAGCAAAAGCACATGTTTGTTTATACATTTATGAGTTTTTTTTTTCAATGATGAAAATATTTGTTATAAAATAAATGCTTGTATTTCAATAATATTTATTTGGTAAAATTCTACGCAGTGTGGCTTTAAAGGCACACTGCGTGACATTTTGGATTATACTGATGCCATCAGCGATACAAAACATTCTCCTAATGATCAGCTAGACACAGAAAATGCTACTTTTGCAGTGGGTAATCAAAGAATGGATTTGGGTGAGGACCTTGGTAGCCTTTAGTCAACATCTCCATGGAGACGAGCTGGAGACGTCCTGCTCCCAGTGAAGTTACGAGTCAGGTCTTTTTTTTTATTAGTTTATTCGAACAGGGACAATGCACATTAATTAACATCACTGTAAATGTGCCTGTTTTAGCTTCAAAACTAATTTTCAACTGTAGTCCCGGGGCAAGATGTAGATTGCCAACACTATACAACAATAACAACAACAATCATTATGAACCTATAAATGATAAAACAATTCATTAGTATGATCTCACACACACAACCTATGGCACAAACACTACACCATAGACAATTACACACAGGCAGAATTACAGCGGCAGCAGGCATCAGCACAAAAGCAGCAAAAATAAAATACATTAACACTGATGTGCACACATTTGATTCTCAAGTAACCAGGATTTTAACTTATTTTTGAAGGGCCTTAATGTATCAAGATTGCGTATGTGAGAGGGGATAGTGTTCCAGAGCTGGACCGCTCTCACTGAAAAGTCCGACTGGCTGAAGGCACTTTTCCTAAGGGGGACTAACAGGTTATTTGCGGTGGCAGATTTAGTTTGTCTCCTGCTCAGACTTATAAAATTAGAAAGTGGTGGAGGAGCCAAACCACGTAAAATTTTATAAACCGGATTAGCATCATGAAATTGAGAGTTGGAGAGTTGAGTCACTCACATCAACACAACAGTTTGTTTAGGCAGTTTTTTAGGGATAAATACATCTGTAATAAAGTTAAAGCTAAAATTTGTTTCTATTTATTGGGTGAAACGTTATGCGGTGTGGCTTTAAGAGTACAACAATAATTGGAGAAAATACTACTTTCTAATGAGCATAAAAATCTAAAACCTAAATGCTAAATCTTTTTATATGTCAACATGAATTTTTCTCTCTCACATTTATGAGATACCAAATATTTCATTTTTATTAACAGAGAGCAGAGAGAACGCCGAGCCTCATGTGTCACACGGCCTCAAAGCAAATATTCTAAACATTTGTAGGTGATTTTAAATGACTTGGATGTGTTGCATTTCTGTTTAGGGAGGAAAAGGAATGTACAGCATAATGAGCCAAAACAAGCACAAAGGGTGCCATAAATGATAATGTGAGAAGAATGTGTCCATGTGATGTCAAGCTCAACAACCGGAGATCAAATGCTACAGTGAAAGGTTTAGTATGAGAATGGAAGTGTATAGAACATAATTTACTGAACAGAGGAGCAGCACCACTATGGTCAAATTGAAATACTGTATTTAACAAGAAATTTAAAAATAATAAGCTACAATATCATTGGTTCTCAAATGGTGGCACGGCTACCACTTGTGGCCACTGAAGTTCAAGACTTTGGTTAGTTTGGAGACAATTTTGCTTTTGTTTTGTCCACTTTTAGCCCTTGTTAACAACTGCTGCCTTCAAGGTATATCCCTATAGTTTAGGCCTGATTCAGCCCAAGTTTATGCCTGGAATAGTCCTGTTATAGACAACGTTTAGAGCATTAGCATTAGCGTTAGCATTCAAATGTTTTTTTTTGGCAGTACTTGGAGAAAAAGTTTAAAAACCACCACACATTACTTATATTTTTATTATATTTAACCTGTACCAGTCCCATTCCTAGATAAATGGAGTGGGTTGATGTTTGTTATAGACCCTTTAATTGTTTGTAAACATTCCGGGCTTAGCTGGAGGCGGGAAGCTCGATTCCTATCTATTTCCATTGTAGCTGTTGTCATAGTAACGATAAACAAATGTTTAACTGTTTTTGGAAATATCAGATAAATCTTATTTTATCATCTCAAATGTCATTCCTCTTGTTCTTGCACCTTAAGCTACAACAGGACCACATTTCTCAGTTGTAGTTTTACACTTAAAATCGCTAGTTTTAGTTTAATCTTATTTCTCTTGGTCACTTCCTGCCTCCAGATGATGTCACTGATGATGTCAGCAGTTAAAGGGTCTATATGTCAGATAGAAAACATAATAAAAACGGTTGCATTCGTTTAGCATCTATTTGTTTTGGATGAAAATAAAATATAGAACAAAACGGCACACTTGATAACCGGAGATGTAGGGAATTTACAAGTCGATACCCTTCTTTCCAACTCGAAAAAGTAAGAAAACCGACAACCTCTTTGATTAAACTGCCCTTATGTCAATGTTCCTTTGGTACACAAGCCGTCTCCAACATTTCCCGCTGTGTGTGTTGGTCTAAACATGTATTTTAGGCCCAACATCTCACAGAATAACATCCAGTTCCCAACATATTTGCTGAGTCGACACAAAGACAACAACTGCGAGAAAGTCCTGATTTATGTCCCAAAACGTCCCGGACAGCGGAGCACAGGTGACCACAGCTCTCCTCTGATCTTCCGCTGTTACGACAATTTTACGATCACTAATTTAGGCCCAAACAACAGAGACGCAGTGAAGTTGACTCAAGCATGAAAGCACAGGGGAAATATAGAGGTGAAAGGAATTTAAATGAGCCTCTTACAGATTCCTGGTGTGCGGCGGTGGGAGGCAAATGTAATGAATGACTGCGTACATTTTTGACAAAGACATAGTTCGTATATAGGAGACTGGCACAGGGGGGTGATGGAGGATTCTTGTGCAAATAAAGAAGTCATTTGTGATGTGCTAAATGTGATAAGGGCAGTTTGTCTCCTGTAGACGGCAGCTGCCCGCGAGTAATGAGCCGTGAAAAGACTTTCCCTTCACATGCACATGTTACAAGACCCATCTAACGGAGGAAACACAATTTGGACGAAGTTACATGGACGTTAAATAAAATGCTTGAAAAGGTAAGGGCAAGCTGTAAATGAGCCAATTGTAGAAAATAACACAAATGAGAGAGGATGAGAAAAGAGTAGTAAGAATGACCACATAATGACTGGTGATTAAATGCAATAGATGTGGAGCAAATAATGAGAGGCCTAATATGGATCCCTGTGGTACACCAGAGGAAAACTGTTGCAAAAATGATGTGACTTTAAATGGAGGCTTTAGGTATTGCGTGGTATGAAATAGTAGTTTTTACAATGAGAAAGAAAGTATCCTATACATAAATATGGTTGAAGGTAATAATAAAAAAAAAGCAGAAGTCAGACCCTCTGTGATTTTACATGGACTTGTTGGCCTGCCAGATTACACGCTTTTCCTTTCTTTACAAAGACATGTGTCTGGGTTCAGGGATGATTTCTACGAATTCCCAATGGGCATGATTGACAAGCGTATTCACCAATCAGAGAAAAGCCGGATATGCAGCATGCGGCATATTTTGTAAACACGGAAATTCATCGTTTTACAATGGCCATGTCGTTTTTGCAACAAAAAAACTAAAGGATACAAGGAGTCATTAGCAACTCACTTCAGATTTTAAATGTTGGAGAGTTCAACACGAATGCGCAATGGCTTTTTCAATCATGTACGTTTGGTATGGGACGAAAAAAACTTTTGATAGACAACAAAGTACTTATGGAAGATGAAGCATCAACATCTACAAAGGTACATTCTTGTTAAGTACATTTAATTGCAAAGTGCTTTCCATTTAAAGGAATACTAAGGATATACTGGTTTCAAAAGATGTTGCTTTGGTGCTAAACATACAACTTTAAAAAGATACAAAACTAAGACACTCAAAGAAAATAAATGGTGAAAATGGCCATTTGATTAAAACATTACGCGTTTCGGCCCTTGCAGGCCTTCGTCAAAGCAAACTTCCAGTACTGTACAGCGATTATAATTCGGTTTATACCCTCCTCTTCACAACCAGCTCTGCATCATGGAAAGATGCCTCAGTAAAGACCAGTGCAGGACGGGCGTCACTCCCCCAGGCCAAAACACGCAGCTCTGTTTATGTCACTACAGAATAAAGAATGTAAACTAACAGTCCCCAATGTGTGTACGCCGTATCCAAGCACCACTGTAGAGGAGATTATTATCGGTTTCTCCTCTGTTATTGTGGGTGCATGAATCGAGAGGATCACGGCTCCGTCAGACATAATGGTGCCAAGTGATTAACAGCATTGAACCTTTTGTTTTCGGAAAATCTTGTAAGGCCGTTAATATGCCTCATGTTTGCCTCTAACTTGAGATGGTAAAGTGCACATATATAAAAACTAAAAGTGATATTGATAGTCTAGAAATATCACCATAATGCACTGAATGAATAATGTACAAAAAGGTAAGGGGTGCTATAGCAGACCAATATTGGTTTCAGAAAGTTTTCAGTTTCAAGTATTATGGTGCAGCTGGACACTAAGTCTGATTAACTTCACTTTTATTTCTAAAATTCAACATTGATTACCTCACAATTCAAGATTAAAAACTCAAATTTAAAAGGTTTTGCAAAATAATGGGGGGGAAAAGAGAGAAAAGCTACACAATCTGACAATAAAGTATTACACTGACTGCAGAACCCTTCCATTTCTGTCCATCATTTTTGTGATGATTCTGAATATTTGAGTCCGCCTAAGATGAATAACACTGATTGGTCCTGATGAGGAGAGATAACGCGTTCGAAACCATTTTATACCTCTTTAGAGCCAACCTGAAACAACCAAGAACTGGTTACCTGACCAAAAAGAGTCAACATGGGAGAGGAGGGTCTTTGAGCTGAGGTGGAGTCCAATCGTGACCCTGACTGAATGAAACAAAGTTACAGACGGATACAGTGTAAATACTTATGCATTACTTCTTGCGAAAGGATTTTAATAACGTCTCCGAGACCGTTAGGGTTCACAGCCTCGCCGCGCATATAGCACATACTTGTTGGATTGCGTCACGTCTTTCCGGCAACACACCTCTCTCTGAACAAAGGCCAGTCGATCACACGCCTGCCCGACTTTACGCGAGTCAGAAAGTGAGAGTGGGACAGTCGCGGGGCCTTTGAGGTGCAGAGGAAAACTGCACGCCGCTTTAATCGGGGCTCTTTGTGAGCGGATGCCCCCATTAGAAGTGATTGGGCCTGGAATGCTTACATAACAGACAACTGCGGGCACCAAAGAATGCAACAGGATGCCCCGCCATGTTCCAGGAATTTCTTTATTGACTCGAACTGGCCAAAGTTTAGTGGGTGAAATGAGACGGGCAGAGATGGAGGGCTTTAATGCTCACTTAACAATATTGTGACCGTTTTCATTAATGACTAAAGCCAAAAGAAGACAGATTTAAAGGTTTAAAGGAAAGATTACTGTAGATACATGCTCGTAAAGGTGCACATTGCAACTCCAAAAGTGACAGGTGATTTTCAGCTTTGAGCAGTTGGAAGAAGCAGAAACACTTACAGAGATGATCAGAAACACAGAGGCAGGTAGTACTTATTTTCATTTACACAAGTATGTACCTGAGTAACTTTTTGAAGTAGGCTGAGTAGTTAACACAGTACACATACTCTTCACTTCTATTTAGGTAGAAAAGCTTCATTAATGAAAGTTTAATTAATGTTAACTTACTAAACTGTTGTTTTGTTTGAAAATGAGTGGGTTCATGTCCCATCGTAATAACAATAACAATGTATCAGTTTTATACAGTGCTTTTCTGGACACTCAAAGACGCTTTACATTGCATTATTCGTTCACTCCATACTTGATGGTGGTAAGCTACTATTGTAGCCACAGCTGACCTGGGCAGACTGACAGAAGCGAGGCAACCAGTCTGCGCCATCGGCCCCTCCAACCACCACCAACCACTCAACTTCCTGATGTTCCCAAACAGTCTCCCATTCAAGTACCGACCAGGCCTTCCCTGCTTAGCTTCCAAGGTCTGACGGGATTGGGCAGAGCAAAGGCAGTATCTTCTTTCTTGTTTGAACATTTCTGCTTATGTACATCTGCCACAATGCCAACAAACTATGCAGCTTGGTATATTGTCTAAGTATGTGATCCATCACGATGGTATTGATGTTTTTTATTGTGAAATATTATGTCCTGATACATTTGTGGCCTCATGACATATCATTTATAAACCCGGTTGCACCTGTGTGGTTTTCACACTGCCCTGACGAAGACTCTGTTGTGAGTCGAAACGTTGGCGTTTAAGACACCAGACATTATTTAAGACACCAGACATCATTTTGCTATTAAATTATTCTGCCCTCTCGGGATCCTGGAGAGCACCAGATCGTACTACAGGTTGGATCCGGCGAACGCTCCTACAAGTTGTTTGTACTTTCACCAAGTGCTTTTACATTTACTTGAGTAATTATTCAAGTCAATGGGCTGATACTTGTTACTTCTATTTGACTCAAATTATTTTAAAGAAGCATTACTCTCGGGTGTATCATTTACTCAGCAGAATTCTCATATTTTTATGTAACTATGCACAACTGACAGTTTTGCCCAAGGGACATTCTTTGTCATTACAGAAGCACTGAAAACTAATGAGTCTTAATGGGATAGCTGTAAAGGACAAGCAATAGCTTTTCCTTTGAAGGAAAACATATGTTTAACTCAGGTCTTAAAAAATCTGAAACATTTTCTGAAAATTCTGCACCAACATGCACACTGCATTTTGCCTTTGCTCTGCCCGATCCCGCCAGATCTCAGAAGCTGACAGGAAGGGCCTGGTTGGTACTTCGATGGGAGATCGTTTGGTAACACCAGGAAGCGAATGTAGTGAGTGAGTGGTTGGTTGATGATGGTGGTGATGGCCGATGGCGCAGACTGGTCGCCTTGCTTCAGTCAGTCTTCCCCAGGGCAGCTGTGGCAACAATAACGGCTTAGTATGGTGTGAATGAATAATGCAATGTAAAGCGTCTTTGAGTGTCAATGTCAGTGTCAACTTTATTTGTAGCACATTTACAACAACGCTAGATGCCCAAAGTGCTTTACATCCACCTGAATCGAGCACATTTTCTCTAGTTCGACTTTACCCAAATCTAAAAGTTTCTTGAAAAAAGCGTCAAAATGCAAGAAAACACAGACAAAAAAGCCACAAAAGAGCAACATAAAAGCGACCGTCTTAGCTTTCAAATGAGGCGTTACTCTGGTCTATAGTGTGCAACCTTTTGGACTTTTTGGGTAAAGCTGAACTGGAGAAAATGTGCTCGCTTTAGGTGGAGGTTAGTTTTGGAATTCAGCGCACAAGGCTATATAGTTTTGCAAAAGTAAGCCTATTGTGCGCCCATTGTTTATCATTTAAACTTTGGAATTAATATATGCCATATGTAGAATAGCCTATACTAAAAAAAAAGTAGCGTATAATAAATACAATCAAAAACACCTCTTGTTCTGTGTCTGAGTTCCAGAGTCATACGCTGATAAAGAGGTTAAAAGGAGATACATGGCCTTACCCGCTTTTACTAAATGCCAGATTATTCCTTATTATTCTCAATTAACCGACCCCAGACGTTTACCAGTGTTTACACTCCGCGCGATGCCAACAAACAGCGCACCTACGCTGTAAACGCGCCCAAAGAGATCAGGAATGCATCTCGCGCGCTCGGCTTGGCATCGTTCCCGGGCGCAAAACGGTGAGCGCGCATTCCAAGAGGGTCCCGCGGCGAACGTCCCGGGATAAAGTCGGGCCGACCTGCTCCCACTCCCCGGCGGGGAAACAATGAGACGCCCCCCCCTCCCATTAAGAGAGAAGTGGGACACGGACACACGCGAGGCACGACAGGCATGTGGCTCAGAGGGCTGCCAGAGAATGCGCAGCGGAGCGAGCAACAATGATGGGAAAATCAGCGCTTATCTCCGAAGGAAGTGTACGTGGAGCGGTTATTATTTCTGACTAAAGTTCTGGGAAAAGATGCTGGCAATCTTTTAGTAAAGGCTATGAGGAAATAAGTCACTATCATGACTCAAATGTATTTCATAAGAACAACTGCAGCATTTATAAAAGTTTGACCCTCTCATTTACAGGCAATGTTACAGCACATCTATTTGAGAGGCTGCTAAGAAGGTCTAAAAGCATTCCTGTTGAAGAGGCCTGCTTACAACTCCAAGTTAAAAATTCCTTTCCCATTTAGTCATGAATATTTATTATAATTGTGGCTATAAACAACTTAATATAGTGTTATTCTGATCTTGGCTGGTCATTTCAAAATATGTGAAAACACACTACACACTTAAAGGAATAGGCCACCGTTTTTACATACTGAGATATGTTCTTACCTTAGCTTTGACGAGTTCATTTGTACCTGTCTGGTCTCCACGTGTGCCTTCCGTAACGTAAACACAGCACAGACGGCGTTAGCATTTAGCCTCGCTCTTCTCCTCTATAGCTCCAAACGAGGTGAAGATAGAAGCTACCAAACTCTTCCACGTTTTCCCTATTTAAATATGGTTACGTGAAGTGTAGTGTACAAAGTAAATTAAACAATGTGGATTTTCTAAGCGGATAAAAAGGGGAACTATATTGTAAGGCGTAATAATACCAGGAGTAATTCGGCATCCGCACAGTAAAGTGGAGATATCACTGCGCGGATGCCGAATTACTCCTGGTATTATTACGCCTTACAATATAGTTCCCCTTTTTATCCGCTTAGAAAATCCACATTGTTTAATTTTGTGTAATTATACTTTGTAGTGTAACACTTCATGTAACCATATTTAAATAGGGAAAACGTGGAAGAGTTTGGTAGCTTCCATCTTCACCTCGTTTGGAGCTATAGAGGAGAAGAGAGAGGCTAAATGCTAACGCCGTCTGTGCTGTGTTTACGTTATGGAAGGCACACGTGCAGACAAGACAGGTACAAATGAACTCGTCAAAGCTAACTCAGTATGTAAAAACTGTGGCCTATTCCTTTAAACCTAATGCAAAGTTTAGAGACAAAAATATGAAAGTGAGAAACTTCTCCACTAGGCTTTGGCCATGAGCATTGAATTTGTTCCTCTCAGTAAGAAGGTCCCATGTTCGATCCAGATCCTGAAAATGAGCAATCTCAGTGGGTAATGTCAAATAAAAAACACACAACTCACCAAAAGTAATCGACAACAATAAGCAAAAATGTATTTCTTTTGACTGGGTTATAGTTTCTCTCCGACTGGACAGCAAATGTGCTAATTCTCTCTTCTTTCTCATTTCCCCCTTCACCCTCTGACAACCAGGTGCACCTTGCAAAATCCAAACAAACCCCCTTGACCCTTGCAACCTTTCAGACTCTTGCTCATGCTCCAGTACCCTCGAATTGCTATTCCTATCCATCTTCATTCATTACACAACATGGTAACGATCTGGAAGACAAAGGGAATTCCTCCGACAAATACTTCACATTCAGATCTCATGATAATGTATGCTGTACCATTTTGACTGGTGTGGAACAGAGCGTAAAAGCACAAGGTAGTAAAAATGATAATGGGCTACAGTCGTTCACAGGTTTTTTTACCCCCCCAGTAGTCGTTTTACTTTGAGTTATTCATCCACACTTGTCTCACGTGTTGGTTACTATTTGCTGTTTGAAGCTGCCCTGGGGCTGACAGATGGAAATGTGGCTGCCAATCTTCGCCAACAGCCTCTCACTCACCACAAAGGCAAGGTGGGTGAACTGTCTTGACTCAGCCACTTGGCAAATAATATACAAGAAGTAGAAGAAAAAGTGATAAAAGGACCTTTAAACCTTTAAAAGTTCAGCATATGTAGCTGTAGAGACCCACGTGGTATGGGGTATGCAAGTGCGCCCTCTGGTGGTTATCCGTGTGTTTATCATTTTCGCTGAACTACTTTCATTGACTTGCTCTTTCAGTCTTCTGTGTTTTGCTAAATCCTCTGCCTGTGAAACAATAAGTTGATTTAGCGATGTTTAAGTCAAGGTTTGTTATCAGTGTCTTGACTGCAAACAAAATGATTTAGTTTGTTGTTTTGGTTCTTGATGTTGAAACTGATATTATCGTTTCCACCTTGAGTGACATGTCTGGTGATGTAACTTCTTTCTTTCACTGGAATCTGAGAACACAATGTCAGACGTGTCAAACAATGTTATTATTATGAATTCTCCGTGGATGGGGCGCATTCCTTTGGTGGAATATAATCCGTTTAGGGTCATAAGTCTCCAGAAAGCAATCTGTTAAATCAAATTATTTTTCATTAAGCCTCAGGCATAATTTGTGTTGAATTATTACATAAAGTCCAAAGTCTCCCAGGAATTGGAACATCCTCACTGCTGCCTGCCTCTCTCTCTCTCTCCTCTTCCCTCGGACTAGGCCTCTTCAAGGAATCTCCACAGAGAAAAACTCCCCTAAAGAGCTGAGGAATGCCTGCCCGGCCAAATACCTTCATGCTGCTTTAAAACTAATGCAGCTAAACACCAAACAAATGTTGGTTTACTTATTATGATACAAAAAAACATCACGATGAGTCATCAAACATAGCACTTTAATTCATACAGTATAAAAAGAATAGTTGCCACACATTGATTGTGGAGACCTCTGCTATCTGGCCCGTTGCAGTGATACTAGATACTGCCCAGACTTGATTGACACATGGATCTATCTACTAGTTCAAGGGCTGGAAAGTACCCGTCAAAAGTTTGGAAACACTTTGAATGTATTGGCATTTCTTTTTTATCAACACTATTTACATTGTGTGATTCTCACTCAAGACATTAAACTATGAATGAACACATGGAATTATGAAGGAAACAACAAAGGGTGAAATAACTCAAAATATGTTTTACATTTTATTATTTGCATTTTGTCAATGATCTTCATAAGGTCGTCATCTGAAACGGTTTTCAACTGTCTGTGAAGTGAAAACCATTTCTGGTGACGAGGTCGTGAAGCCCATTGAGAAAATGTCCAAAGTGAGCAAAGCAGTAATCAAAGCAAAAGAAGAATTTATGTCAACTTTTTTTGTTTAAAACATAATTCCATATTGCCTTAACCGAGTGCATTTTCTCCAGTTAGGCCTTACCCAAATCTAAAAGCTTACAGTCTATAGGCCAGTCTTACTCCTTATTTGAAAGCTAAGACCTACAAAATTGATCAAAATGGATTTTTTCCCCTTGCATTGTTGCCGTATTGTCATCGCTTTTTTGCCACTCTTTTGTTGCTTTCTGAGGCTCTTTGTATTGCGTTTTTGATCCATTTTTGTCACTTTTTCATTGTATTTTTGCTTCTTTTCATTGTTTTTGTATCACTTTTTTGTTGTGTTTTTGTGTGTAATTTTTGTCACATTTTTCATCAGATTTTTTTTTGGTCACTTTTTTGTTGCGTTTTCATCCTTGTTTTTGTCGCGATATTGACGTTTTTTTCAAGCAGCTTTTAGATTTGGGTAAAGCCAAACTGGAAAAAGTGTGCTCGGTTCAGGTGGGGGTTAAGAGGTTAAATGAATGCCTTCAGTGAGAATCTACAATGTAAATCGTCTTGAAAGAACAAACCAACTAATACATTAAAAAAAGGTTTCTCAACTTTTGACGGATACTGCAGTTTTGCAGTAATTGTACTTATAGCAGTAGAACGTTTTACTTCTGCTTGTGACTCCCTCAATATATTATATATTATTATTCATGCACTCCACACTCGGAGGTGGTGAACGGTGCATGTAGCCTCTGCTGTCCTCAGGTCGACTGGCGATAGTGAGGCAGCCTCCAACCACCATCCACAGAGCGGGTCGTCTTGTGACCAAAGGGTCGGCGGTTCGAATCCCGCAGGTGCCCACTGTCGTTGTGTCCTTAGGCAAGACACTTCACCCACCTTGCCTCCAGTGTCTGCGTACACTGGTGTATGAATGAGAGTGTGAATGGGTGACTGGTTCCTTGATGTAAAGCGCTTTGAGTGCCTAAATCAGGTAGAAAGGCGCTATATAAAATGTCACCATTTACCATTTATCCACACTGACAGAGTGGGTGAAGGGTCTTGCTCAAGGGTATGTCAGTTTTTATCAGCTGGAGCAGGGATTTGATCTGCTGACCCTGGATCCACGTACAAACCCTCTAAACACTGAGCCATGTGTGTGTTTGAGCACAGAGCTGCATTAAACAGAAAAAGTACTGAAACACATGACGATCTTTCCATATTAAAAGATTGCCGCAGGGTCATATCACTCGCCCCAATCAGCTTTATTAAGTTCAAACTCTACCAGTCCCCTTTGGCATGTCCCTTTGGCCCACATGGTCGATATTAACATTCCCTAAACGATGAGGATCAAGCAGGAATGACGGCACTGGCACAGCGCATGCATTCTTTGAATCAATCCCCAGAGAAGACCAAGGCAAAAATGCACATACGTGTTATTCCTCAAACCTACAGGGAGGAGGACGGCCTTTTCCTTCTCTGGACCTGATTTTAAAATTAAGGCTAAATTCCAGACAACTTGAAAAATGTGACAAAGCAAGACTCCCCTCATACAGAGAGTGCTAAAAAGATAAGTAATGGGTTTTGAAAGGAATTTAACGTCTTCTTGGTATGCATAAACACCTTAAGTTGACGTGACCTTTTTATTAAGGTTAATGTATGGGGTGATTTAGTACATTTAGCCGCTAGATTATTGATAGCATAATCTAAATTCCTGTTAAAAGTGACACAATTAGCAAATAGCAAAAGTTGAAATGATCTTATTAATACAATGTCCTAAACAAATCACACAATATCTAGTCTTTAAGGAGTCTTGGAGTCCGGATTGCTGAGGGAATCCAAAGAGGAAAAGTAGATGGTGGAAGAGAGGAAAATTCATTGCAGTTGACGAGTGAGAAAGGCTGACATTCACCAAGGCTGGAGCCGAAACCAGTAAATTGGTAAGAGGTCTAATGCCAAACTGGATGTGTGTCAGTGTCCGCCATGACGAGAAGCCTCCGAATGGTGTGGTCAGTTAGAAAGGAGGTAAGCAAAGGAGCCTCAATGCTAACTATCATACCTCCTTTAGCATAGGGACCTCTGGTGATACCTTACCGGTGAAAAGAAGCTATGTTTCATCCTATAAGCCACCACGCCACCAACTTGTATACAGAGCTTACCTTTCATTTTTAAGCTTTAGACTTAGTTCCTGTGGCATTATAAGGTCTTTAACCCCTTAACCCCCACCTTCACCAAGCACATTCTCTCCAGTTTTACACAAAAATAAATATCTAAAAAGCTCCTCAACTGGAGAGCGTACAGACTATAGGTCAGTCTCATTTGAAAGCTAAATGAGGCGTTACACTGGCAGCGGGTGAACACGGGCCTGTAGATACACTGTGTCATTGTATCAAACAGATCAGTGTGTAAATGCAAAACAACTTCCTCCAGTTAAATACAGATAAAACTGAGATCATTGTTTTTGGCCCACAAAAACACAGAGAGGTGGTCATTGGTCATCTTGAAACACTTTCACTGGGACCGAAAAGTCAAGTTAGAAATCTAGGGGTAATCATGGACTCAGACCTGAATTTTAACAGTCATATTAAGTCCATTACATCAGCGGCCATTACCATCTAAAAAACATTGCTAAAATAAAAAACATAGTGTCAAAACCAGATTTGGAGATATTAATTCATGCATTTGTCTCCAGTCGGTTAGACTATTGCAACAGCCTGTTCACTGGCCTCTCCGAGATCTAACGAGCTGTTAGACAGCTGCAGTACATCCAAAATGCTGATGCTCGAGTCCTGACCAGAACCAGGAAATACGACCATATTAGTCCAGTGCTCCGGTCTCTGCACTGGCTTCCTGTCGCTCAGAGAATAGAGTTTAAACAGCTCTGCTTGTGTATAAGTCCCTTCATGATTGGACACCAAAGTACATCTCTGATATGTTACAGCCATATGAACCACCTCGGGCCCTGAGAACCTCAGGGAGGGGTCTCCTGGTGGTTCCCAGAGTCACCACCAAACACAGTGAGGCTGCGTTTCAGTTTCACGCAGCAAAAGTCTGGAACAGCCTCAGTGAAGATGTGAGACAGGCCTCAACTCTGACTATGTTCAAGTCCAGGCTGAAAGGACACCTTTTTACTGCTGCCTATGGCAATTCATTGTACTTTAACACATTTTTATATAACCAATATACATATTTTTAATGTAATTGTATTGTGTTTTTTTAAATGCTTTTTATTGCATTTTTATTGTGTTTTGGTGTCTGGTGCTGCTGTGAAGCACATTGAGTTGTACATGTACATGAAATGTGCCATACAAATAAACTTGCCTTGCCTAAGACCTGCAGAACTGATCTAAGTTTCTTCCTTGTCTTTGTTATAGTCGTTTTTGTAGCATTTTTATCATGTTTTTCTTGTTATTTTGTCACCTATTAATTGCTGTTTAGTCGATTTTTTTGCCATATTTTTGTCATGTTTTCGTAGCTTTTTTTGTAGCGTTTTGGCCACATTTTGTTTTTTTTGTATAATGTAACTGATTAAGCCACAAAAATGTGACCAAAACGTGTCAAATAAGCAACAAAAACGCGATGAAAACCCCACCAAAAAGGACGAAAACTTGACAATCATAACGATGAAGAAGCTGAGATGGGTTTTGTCGGCCTTAGCTTTAAAATGAGGCGTTACTCTGGCCTATAGTCTGTAAACTCCAGTTCGAGAAGCTTTTAGATTTGGGAAAAGTTGAACTAGAGAAAATGCAGTAAGGCCTAACAGTAACTTAGACGCACATTTTCCTAACACAGACGCTAGTGACAGTTTCACACCAAAGCAACAAATAGCGTCTCTCGGCTCAGGTCACTCGTGTCACCAGTTCTCGGTCAAGTCACTGTAAAGAATCCCGAGTATTTCAATACCGTTCAACCCGACGCAGTTTAAGAGAGAGTTTAAAGGAATAGGCCACAGTTTTTACATACTGAGATATGTTCTTACCTTAGCTTTGACGAGTTCATTTGTACCTGTCTGGTCTCCACGTGTGCCTTCCGTAACGTAAACACAGCACAGACGGCGTTAGCATTTAGCCTCTCTCTTCTCCTCCAAACGAGGTCAAGATAGAAGCTACCAAACTCTTCCACGTTTTCCCTTTTTAAATATGGTTAAGTGAAGTGTTACACTACAAAGTATAATTACACAAAATTAAACAATGTGGATTTTCTAAGCGGATAAAAAGGGGAACTATATTGTAAGGCGTAATAATACCAGGAGTAATTCAGGATCCGCGTAGTGATATTTTCACTTTACTGTGTGGATGCCGAATTACTCCTGGTATTATTACGCCTTACAATATAGTTCCCCTTTTTATCCGCTTAGAAAATCCACATTGTTTAATTTACTTTGTACACTACACTTCACGTAACCATATTTAAATAGGGAAAACGTGGAAGAGTTTTGTAGCTTCTATCTTTACCTCGTTTGGAGCTATAGAGAAGAGAGAGGCTAAAAGCTAACGCCGTCTGTGCTGTGTTTACGTTACGGAAGGCACACGTGGAGACCAGACAGGTACAAATGAACTCGTCAAAGCTAAGGTAAGAACATATCTCAGTATGTAAAACGGTGGCCTATTCCTTTTAAGTCTAGCAAATCTTAAAGGAACAGGCCACCGTTTTTCCATACTGAGATATGTTCTTACCTGAGCTTAGACGAGTTGATGCGCACCTGTCTGGTCTTTGTGAGTTCCCTTGGAAGAGCGTGATAGCTTCCAACTTCACCCCTGTTTGGAGCTATAGGAATATGCTGGGAGATGCTAAAAACATCTTTGGTCGTTTTGTATGGAAAAACAGTGGGCTGTTCTTTTAACAATGTAAAAGTAATGTTTCATAGGATTCGTGCTGATTTTTGGCATTAATGAACTTGGGTTGCCATTGATTTATTATATGAACACCTCACTTTAGTGAAATCTACAGTTAAGTTTTATGATTTATTGTTGCGAAACTTGATACGTTTAGTGTGCAAGCAGAGAAAACAAGTAGCTGAGCAGACAGGCACTGGCAAATGTCCACGATCAGAAATGTATTAACACTTCACATCTGGTTTACATTCCACACGGGGCGCATTTTCACGATTGTGTTTTGTCCATTTTCACTCTCAACTATCCGCGTTTTGGCCACACACCAAGACCCCGTTTCTGGTATGTCTCAAAGTCCAGGATGAACAGCATTTTTGCCAGCTTTTCAGAATAATTGGAACCATCATCTTGTCCCAGTGCCCAAAACCAAAACGTAATTCCCCAAAAATGCACATCTCAATGTTTTTATTAAAGTAGCTGTTTTCCATTTAAAGGCCTGAAATGCATTTGGTATGTGGCACATCTTTTCCAGGTGATGTATTCTGGACTGGAGTTGTTTGGAGAATTTGACCAATGAGACCTGATTCATCCCATTTTTCCACAACAGGAGACCTCAGTGGCTATATATTATATTTGCAACACATGTTATCTGTGTTTACTAAAAATAATGCAAAAGCTTGGCAACAATAATCGCAGTGACTCATGTAAAGTGTTTTGTCTTTTAACTGGAAAACTAATCCCAGCATGCCTGTGTAAGCGCTCAGACGTTTTCCATCGTAGTGAAGGATTTCAAAGTTATAAACGGGACTGGGTTATCTGAGTTGAGGATGTTTCACCGCTCTCATCAGACAGCAATGTTCACTACTGGCTTCAGTGCATTGGAGCTTATGGTGTTGAGTGGTGGTAGTTGAAGAGACTTGCATTTTCAGGGCAGCTGTGGCTACAAAAAACAATGAATGTGCCAGAGAATAAATAACGGCCAACCATAATGCCTTGAGAAGCTTAGTGTGCATTTTTTAATAACCAGGAAAGCTTGCACAGGGTATCTGCAGGAATCAGTAATAGGAATCAGCAATATGGGTCAGTGCAATATCAGGTCTGTCAGGGCATGTGCAATATTGGAGTTTGTGCAATATAGTCGATGCCTTTCCGTTACGGTTTTCTATATTGTCCTTTGCTGTCCACTCTTTTTATTGTATGTTCTAACAAGTGATCACTGTACTCGTCCTTGTCTCTATGTACATAGTCTGTATATAGTGTCTCTGTATGTTTTTACATACAGAGGCCTGAAAACACATTTATTTAAAAAGGCCTTTTAGTTTGTTTTTGCTCTTGTGCTTGCTTTGTTTTACTATGTCATGTTCATTTTGTTTTTATCTGATTTTAATTTACCTGTTGTAGCAGGTTTCTTTGAAATGTAAAGTGCAATATAAATAACATTTATTATTATTATTTTACTAACTTATGCTTAACATCAACCTGCCAGGGGGTCTGCAGATGGAAATTAGCCTAAGGCTATAATCTGGCATATTTACATTTGTGAAAATGTTCATTAATATGTATTGTCCCTCCTTTTCAAATAAATAAATAAAATAAAAAAAATAAAAAATCCTAAAGTCAAATGTAATACCTTTTTAAGACTTTTTAAAATCTCTTTAAGGAATAGGCCACAGTTTTTGCATACTGAGATGTGTTCTTAGCTTAGATGAGTTGATGCGTACCTGTCTGGTCTGGTGAGCGTGCGCTCAGTAACGCAAAAACACTTTTTTGACTTTTTTGACTTTTCGACTTTACTGCGCGGACGTCAAAATGCTCCTAAGGTGTTATTATGCCTTACAATATAGTTCTACTTTTTATCCGCTAAGAAAATTGACATGTTTAATTTTGTGTAACTAGACTTGGATCATGTAAACAATCACCCAACTGTATTTAAATAGGGAAAACGTGGAAGAGCTTGGTCGCTTCTAACTTCACCCCCGTTTGGGTCCATGAGTAGAGAAGGAGAGGCTAAATGCTAACAACATCTGCTGTGTTTTTGTGTGACTGAGCGCACGCGTAAAGACCAGACAGTTACGCATCAACTCGTCTAAGCTCAGGTAAGAACATATGGAAAAACGGTGGCCTGTTCCTTTAACAACTTTAAGGCCTCACGGCATCTTTGAGCTGCTTCAACAAAGGTTTTAAATTCTTCAACTTCTAGCCATGAACCGACAACTTTCCCTATTTTGACCGATTTCTTTAGGGGTAGTTTCACGAAATGGTGGTCAGCAGACACGGAGGAGCAACTTTAGGCAGGCTAAGTCACATCACACATGGCAAAAGTGCACAGAGAGGGGAAAAAATGATAGCAATATATAATAATTTCGCTGTTAATTTTATGGATAAAAGAAAAGGTCAATGCAAAAACAAACATTAATACCTTTTAAATACTTATTAAGGGTATTAATAAGTATTCTGTTGCAATGCTGTTGTAATTTTAATATTGTAGACAGGGATGACCTAAATTAACTATGTGGCAATAACCATAGTCTTGTCTTGTTATGTTCAGCAATATCAAACTTGGATTGTTTATTTTTTATGTTTCAAACATTGGGATTTCCGTGTGAAAATACAGAAGTTCTTTGACTGTTCAAACATGTCCTCCATAATTAAAATGTCCAAATGTTTATTTCTTCACGTCACAAGTAAAACTAGGTGCTCATCCCTCCCTCGTCTCTCTGACCGTTTGTGGATGTAACTGAGCCCTGTGTCACTGTATCACTGGGCAGGTACTTCGACACAGTCCTGGTGTTGTTCTCTGTCATGTTCTGGATGTGATAGTCCAGCTTCTGCAGGAGCTCTCTGGACCTCAGGCTCTCCTCCTCCAGGAACTGAGACACCGTCGCACCAGAGGGAGACGGGGGCAGCGACTCCTAGGAGAAGGAAACGGCACGAATGAATGAGAACATCTAGGAAGATAACTCAATAAAAACAAACTTTCACTATATTTCTCTTCTCTGCATGTTAAGTTAAAGTTGGAAAGTAAAACTGTAACAACATGCCCATCCCGTATTGTATCAATGTGTTGGTAACTTACTGCTCCTGTGGCCATGTCCCTTGTTTTCGAATGCGTGGAGCCCTCAAGTACAGAGTCACAAGAGCCTGAGCTCCTGCGGCCCGCGTTCAGTTCAGAGCTGGAGCTGGATGAGGACAGAGCGGGAGACTGCCCCCTGCTGTTCTCAGAGCCGCTGTGGGACGGTCCCGAGGATTGCCGGGGTTTGACCTTCAGTTGTTGGAACAGCCTCTGGATCTCCCCCTCGTGGCTGGAGCCGCTGCCTTGCTCTCGGACATTCCTTGGGTCCGTGTGGTCCCTGCAGACGTAGTCATTGCAAGGTCATGATCCCCATGTGTGTGAAGCAGACTTTTAATTTGTCCAAGCATTAAATCCATGCTTGATTTTTGTTCAATCGCTTTAAAACGGACGAAGTAGAAGTATATTTGTATTCATAGGTTTCAGGCGATATCACTGGAGGCACTGTTCAGTCACATGAATTTTGTTTATTTTTTCAGAATCCCATCATAATTAACTGAAATAATCAACTAAATTACACCTGCAAAAATTAGCTGTTTATTCCATTCTATATTTTTCTTTTGTTATGTACTTTGTGATGTCACTGATAAAAGAAAAACTTTAAATATTCTACACAACAGCTGTTTCTATTATGAGTGCTTTCAATAATGGCAGCTCCACATTCTGCATCTCCAGCTATTTCAACTTTACCGTTGACCAGCGGTTTGTAGTTTTTCTTGACTGTGTGAGCTGGTAGCACCAAGTCGACTCTGCACTTCCTGCCTCAGCTGTAGATTCTCTTGCTCTAAACCGTTCAAGGGTGAGGTGTGACTGTCCCGCAGCGCTGGAAGGGAAGGGTCTCCTCTCTGAAAAATCCCAGAAAAAAAAAACCTCTCACTCATATTCTATCAAAAGCAGTTGTCCGCAGTTTAGAAATTCTAACTAACTTTGGGTGAGTGAGAATCCTGGCGCTGGAGCAGACTTTTCAAACGCTGGTTCTCTTCTTTCAGAAAGTCCAGCTGAGCCTGAGTCATCTGGGAAAGTTAGAATCAGATTCAAACAATGGCGAGTAAATACCACAACAGTGACTCGTTTGTGTCATTCTAGCTCATACTATAAACTCAAACATAAAGCTAGTGTTGACGTACTTTGAGCTCGTTGCTCCTCTGCTGTGATCGCTGCTGCTCTCCTCTGAGCTGCTCTGTGATGCTGCTGAGGGCGCCGCTGTGGGACGAGATGGTGCGGTCCCTGTGGTGCAGGTCCGAGGTCAGTTTGGACACCTCTTGCCTCATGCACTGCACCTCCGCCCTGTGTGTCTCCTGGGCTCGCTGCAGCTCTTCCCTCAGCTACACGTACGAGAGGACAGTTGTGTAAAAGTGACCGAACCTAAAACCCATTGATACAACATTCATAAATAAAATGTTGTATGTACCTTCTTCATTTCAGCCGTGCATGACTCATATTCAGCTTTAATACTCTTCAGTTCTTGCTCTGTCTTTGTCTGGTCCTCTCTTTGTTTGCTCAACATCTCAAGCCTAAAAGATTGATAAACACAGTTAGGACATACTTCACTAAAAACTCTGAGTTATTGAAGGTGCTAAGGCAATATTTCACCAAGTTGACTCAAGCAATGTATGTAAACATACTGTATATTTGGAAGCAAATAGATATTTTACTCATATCATATTGCACTATAGGACTTTCATGAGACTGACATACAAATAATGGTCCAAAAGACAATATTTAATTATAAAACTCTGATCAAACCTGTTGATTTGTACAATCAATGTATGCCACTTAACTTTACTTTAGTCTGATGATTTCTCTTAGCTAATTATAGCATAACACACAACAACATGAACATAATTAAAAAGTGCTCACTTCTCTCTGAGAGATGACAGCTCAGTCTGCAGCTCTGTCTCACTGGTCTGAACAGATTGCAGTTTGGCCGTGGTCTTCTCTAAATCCAACCTGATGTTCTCCACTCCAGCGCTGCCATGAGCAGCCAGACAGTCCTCCAGAGAGCTGGGAACAAATTTCATTTATAATAATATTTTAGTTATGAATGTGTATATCAAGTTTTTTCTTCATGATAAACAAATTGGTGAGTTATGTATCAAATGTAAGTAGTGGCCTAAAAAACCATCACTCTTTTCCGATAATGTGTCCTCTTGTGTAAAAGGAAAAAAACTTCAACAACATTTGGATATTCCTATCACAACACCTCCTCATTTCAGGTTTCCATTATACACTGGCTCAGTTGTAAAGTTATACAGTGCCCCCTTGAGTTCCATTCATGTACTACTACACTAACTATTAGTGTAGTACACTAGTGTAGTCCATGAAACACAAATACATAAATCCTGACCGTATGACTTGATCTTTTGCCTGAAGCAGCTGATTGAGTCTTGTGGCCTCATTTCGAAGCCTCTGTCGCTCTAAACTGGTGCGTCTCACAAAGGAATCCTGGGAGTCCAGTGTTGCATGGAGCTCATCTCTGTCCACTGCATGTAACTGAGAAAACAAAACACATTTAGTTCCTCTTCGTTTGGCATCAATATCTGTAGCACTCATCCTCACCTTCTGTTCTCTCTGGTACTGTCCCAGCCACACCTCTAGGGGGCGCAGTCGTTCCAGCTCCAGTTCTTGTGAATGGAGTCTGTCCTGAGTTTTCTCCAGTTGAGTGCGAAGGCGCTGCACTTGTGAACAACAGTCTTTGTGCTCTCGCTCTTTCGGCAGCGACCACTGAGACTAAAACAAATTTAGAACAAATTATTTTCTATTGATTGAAGTCAAGTATAAGCAACCGGTCGATGCAAACACAATCTCCTTTTGTTACAGTAAAATTCAACAAATGTATGACCTGGTGGATGGTTCACTGAACTGAATAAATACTAACACATACTTTATTAATTAAAAAACAAAACAAGATGTCTTACTTTCAAGAGTGAGATCTCTTGAGTGAGGCTCTTGTTCTGTGTCTCCATTGTAGTGAGTTGTTTTTGGTATTGAATACACTGCTGTTCCCAGTCTGCGGAGCGCCTCTGGAGTTCCTGCACAAATACATCATTAATGGTAAATCATAACACTGATTTTGTAGCACATTGGACAACATCAGAAGAAAAGGGCAGGTACCTCACACTTTTCTTTTAATCTAGAATTTTCTGAATGGTCTGAGTCTTTTGCTCCTGTGCCGTCCTGCTTCACATGTTTGCGCTGAAGCTTCTGGTAACTTTTCTTCAGCTTATTTAACTGCAAGAAAATAATACTGCTTTAATACTTAATACTTTCTCTACTTAATATTCAGAGATTTGTAAGTATTGTAACCTATAAACAGTTTGTTTAGTTCTGTATGTTCAAATAAATGGGATACAAAGTGCATTACCTCTTCACAGACTTTTTGCAGTTGTTGCTCATACTTTGAAATAAGTTCCTTCCGGTCCGTCTTAGAGGATTCTTGCTGCTTTTGAAGTAATGCGATCTGTAACAAAAAGGGCATGACATATTCATTCATATGTTTTTCCATAGATGATTCAGAAAAGTATGATAACATTTGCTATGCACATACCTCCAGCTCCTTCCTCTGTAGGAGCTCCATGGAGGTGGCCAGCTCCTCCTGGGCGATCTTCAGCTGGACTTGACATGTCTGGATCTCGGCCTCCCACTTATCCCTCTGCTGGCTGATCATAATGTCAATCTGCCTCATCAACTCCTGCAGCTCGGGCTCACAGGACGACAGCACCAGGCTAAGAAACGGGTTAAAGTTGAGTTGTTAAAGATATCATGAAGGCACAAACAGGAGGCATTTTGACATTTCTGCACTTTTCTAATAAAAAACATTAACTCAATTAAGAGCAACGTTACTTTAAAACAATTTTACTCAAGTAGAAGTAAAAAGTAGTGACACAAACAATTACTCAAGTGGGAGTAAAAAAAAAAAAGTTACTTGAATCCTGTGAGTACTAGTAACTGTTTGAGCCTGAAGGTTTGATTTATGTTTCAGTAGTGATATAAATAATATGAACATTGTAACATTTCCAAAGAAAATGCCATAAAATAACAGACAAAAAAACTAAACACTATTACGAAGAATTAAGTGAAGAATTAAACATTTTTATTGAAGATTTACTCACAGTGGAAATAAAGTATGAGTACAAACACTTCAATATCATATTAGTAGATGTAAAAACTACTGTGTGATAAAACTACTATAAAAAACTTACTCAAAAAGTAGCTACATGAGTAAATGTAACTAGTACTACCTGCCTTTGGTCATACCCTACCACATCATGTTTTTTAGGTCATATTTATGTATAGGCTACTACTTTACTTACCTACCTCCTTAATAGTAACACCATTCTTTGTTTATATACTTGTTCCTACAAGGCATACCGCTTTCTTTCTTATCATTTAGCCTTAACAAAATTGTCATGGAAATAAATTATGCGCTATTTAATAAGGCTATGATGATCCAACTGATTGACACATACCTTAAATCAGGGTTTTGTGATCCCAAGTTCTCCATCTCGCAATGTTCATCAATAACGCCTCTTAAGACCAACAAAGATTTTGAATACAAAAACAGTAGATAGTTATAAAAGCTCTGAAAAACTGATCAATAATGTTCTACCAGTTTTGGTGAGGCAACGTTTGTGCAAGAGGAAAGTTGAGTGAAAGTAAAAAATGAATTATTTCTTTCTGCATTGCTAGTATTTGCATAAACGAGTACACGGTTATGTCCCCCTGTAACAAACAAAAAGGAATACAGCTAATTCATTTGAAATATGTCAGCGAGTAGCCAACTTGAAAACAAAACAACGCTCGCATGAATTTTACATTTCCTGATTTGTGGCGGTAACTCCTCCCACATTGTTGACCTCATCACGTCGTGCGTCGGTGGGGAAGCGGCGTTGGCTCAGATGAGGACCGCTTCAAAACAAGCTAACGATGTTTTTATTGCCCAAAATAAAAGATATATAGACCATGCTATCCCGCTAAAGTATAAAAAGGATAGACTTACATATGCAGCAGGTATGTTACACCAATTGAAGCCAGGTTAAGTTGTGGTATAGAAACGTGCGGCGTTGTTATACACCGACATGCGACCACTAAACACAAGCTAGATGTGTGGTTTATAAGATAGAGGACGATGCGTGGGTTTTTAATTATATGCGTATTAGCATTACTTTATTGGAAGTACCTCACGTAGAAGTTGTTACGTGCACTATGCTAACATTTTTGTTATCTGGAGTCTTTCAGTTTGAACACGTGGCTCGTTGGTCTAGGGGTATGATTCTCGCTTCGGGTGCGAGAGGTCCCGGGTTCAAATCCCGGACGAGCCCACATTTTTGCGACAGCTGACGGTCTTTTTTGGGGGTGTTGTGCGCCGTTTCCGTATATGACTACTATACCCTTTGGGTGTTGCGTTTTCTGACAATTTTATTCCATTGCTCCAATTGATAAAAGACATACACTAGAAACCCACAGTCAGAGTGCACTTGTTTGACAAAAAATACAATTCACTTTGAAATGTTAAAGCGAGCCTAGTATACCTCCTTTCAAACGTAATATACGTCTTGCAGGAATCATCAATGTCAAAAAATCAACTACGAGTCTATGTACGTGTGGCTCGTTGGTCTAGGGGTATGATTCTCGCTTTGGGTGCGAGAGGTCCCGGGTTCAAATCCCGGACGAGCCCAACCTTTTCTCTCCTGCACCATTGTTTTCATTTTGATGTGTGAGAGAAGATACACTCGTCTCTAAACGGTCCACTCACTTGTGGCTCATAATCACACATAAATCGATAGCAAACCCACTCATACCGCGTGTCCTCTTGTCTTTTAATCCCAAACTTCCCACGCCCATTTCTCCACCTGCCTTCTGCCAAACCCTGAACAAAGAGCGTCTCCGCGGCACTCCAGCTGTTGTTTGCACTCTTGTGAAAGAGATTTTTGATCTCCATGAGTTTTTTCCCTGGTTAAATAAAGGTTTGAATGAATGAATTACATACACAGTGAGATATGTATAGTCTTTATTTGTTATAATTTTGATTATTATGGCTCAGTTTGTAAAAACCCCAAATTAAAAATCTCATAAAATTAGAATATTTTGAAAATGATCATCAAAATTATAACAAATAAAGGCTTGACATTTGTCACTTTGCATGTAATGAGTCTATATCATATATTAGTTTCACATTTTAAGTTGAATTACAGAAATAAATGAACTTTTTCATGATATTCTAATTATAGGACGAGGACCTTGAAGTTGCAGCTGATGCGACACATAAAGAGCTTTTAGCTCATGTCCCTGTCTGGGCTTTTCTACACAATCTATAATACTAAAATACATTAATACAACATTAGTATAAAACTTTTTCAATCACACACATACAGTACAGACACGATCAAACATACATACACACAGACTCAGTGCTATTTACATATGGGCACAGCTTTGGGTTGTTTTCAGCCAAGACTTAACCCTAAAGTGAACATTTTGAACTCAGATCAGGTTTTCAGTTCTGTAATGAGTTCCACAGACGGACCTGAGTACGAAACGGCTCTGACTGAATGAAGTCTTGCAGAGTAGAATCGTACAGTTGTGATTGACTCTGTTACTGTTTAGTCTCTGTATAAATGAACTGAGGCTCACGTGCTAAATTATTGAGACATTTGAATATTTGAGAAGCACAACTTGCCAAAGTTTAGAAGTTTATGCTTCTCAAGAATGTACCTCGAGCTGTGAACAATGCAGACTAAATATTATCAGACACTTAACATCCTCCGTTTAGAGTTGGAGCTGTTCTATCCATAAAACAAATCCGTAAATACAAACAAGTTGTCCATGTTTTGGCCACATTTCCGGATCAATGTCTCCTCCTCAGCATCCCAAAGACCAAAAAGAGGGGAGAGGGTTTTTGCGGTGGCTGCACCAAACTAATAGCCTGGCTAACGCCAGACTGCTGTGTGCGCTCGAATCTTTTCAAACTTCACAACAGCCTGGGGACCATGGCCGACATTTTCGCATGGATTTGGGGACCAATCACAGAACGAGGAGGGACGGTAAGACGATGACGCGCTATTCGACATACGGAAGTTTGTAGTTTGTTTAGGGATAAAAAATAAATAAATAAAAATATTTGCGGATCCAACATGACAACAGAAGACGCAACGCCATCTTTCGATCATGTTTTAGACCGTGTTCTAAATAGTTTAGCTCAAAAGTTTACAGCGGGTACGTCACATGTCATCTGATACGATGATACGATTGGCTATGGCTACATGCAGACGCATGAGAGACATTCGTAGCGCCCAATAAACGGCTATGGACAATCGTAAACCACACCTCTCCTACGAGAAAATGAATTGGTGATCCCCAGACTAAATATCACTTTTTTTAGTCTGGCGTTAGCCAGGCTACCAAACTAATGTAATGAGCTTCCTCTGCTCATTCATCAGGCTTTACTTCTTCTGTGCCTGTTTTTAAAACCTCTTCCGAAAACGCTACAAAGAAGTTACAAAATTGCAGCAAAAAAAAAATCAAAAATGTGACATAAAAGCAGCGGCAATGCGGCAAAAAAGCTTTGATCAGTTTTGTAAGACTTTAAAATGAGGCTGTACTGTAATGCTCAACTGAGAAAACGCGCTGGGTTAAGAGGTTAAAGAACAGATGTAAACACATTAGGATAAGTCCATACATATTTAGATCAAAGTTTATTGGGTTTACAGGAGAAAATAGTTGGATTTATTTTTGCGTCCATTTTAGTATCGCAGGCTTGTACTTTTTCCTAAATGTTGTAACATCTGTGGGCCTCACATTTACACTTTTTCTTTTTGGAAGTGTTGGACTTTGGCAGGTGTGTGATTAGCAGCACTGCTGGAGGTTACCATAGTGATATTAGACTCTCAGGTATAGTTTTCTTATGATTGTGCATGACCTTATCACTAAAGGAAGTTTTCTGATTCCGAGGTAACAAGGAATGGACTGGGAACAGGGCTGAGTAACAAACAGTTTATGGACCAAGTCATATTTCTTTGGAAAAGGAAGCAGAGAGCTGTGATTGACTTAAGGAGGCAGAGAGCTGTGATTGACTTAAGGCAGACACTCCTGTGATTACAGACTTTATTAACCTTTAATCTCACACCACTAACTTCAGGGCAGGACCTCTGCAGAATTACAGCAGGATTCTATGGAAGTCACCTGTCAAATATTGTTTAATCAATCAATCTATCAATCAATCTTTATTTATAGAGCGCTTTTCATACACAGGTGCGTCACAAAGTCCTTGACATTTAAAAAGACATTAAAACATTCTCGCCCGACAAACCCTCCCACCCTCCAAATATATATACAGTTATCACAATACACACACACACACACACACACCTACACCCCCTACCCTTTACTCTACACACACTCACACACAGAATCAAAATCAAGTACATAAAGCTGGGTACAGATGACCAAGGTGAGGAAACCCCATCAGAGGGGCCGTCCTCCCCGGGAGCAGCAGACCAGCCGCGGCCAACCCGGGCACCGACACAAGGGCCCCCATAGGAGGGGCGGCAGAGACACCACACCTCCACCTGGGCACCCACAGGACAGCACCCACACAGCCACAGCCAGTCACCGCTCCCGAGGCAGAGGGCCCCTTCAGAGGAAACACTGGAGATTCTAAAAATATAAGAAGCAGTATAAAAACATTGATTGAAAAGTTTAAAACAAAGTAAAAATCAGTAAGAAACTAGAAATAATCAATCAAAATATCAATAAATATCAAATTATCAAGGTTAATAAATAGATAAATAAATAAATAAATGGGACTACAATAAATAAACAGATATCAGCTAAAAGCTAAGCTAAAAAGGTGGGTCTTGAGCCTGCTCTTAAATAGTAAGTAAGTTTAAGTAGTCGTTATGTCATCACAGTTACACACAGAATCCGAGGCTTTCCTCTGAAGAGCCTGCAGGACATTTATGCAATTTGATGCAATCAACATACAGGTGCTGGTCATATAATTTGAATTTTATAAAAAAGGCATTCATTTCTGTTATTCAACTTAAAATATGCAACTAATATATAAGCGGATTCGGCATTTCACCGAGCGCAAAGCATGCCGGTCCAGGTTAAAGGTATCCCAAACTGTGTACATAACTGAGTGTGACACAGATATTGATTATTTTGAGCGTTGAAAATCGATGTTTTAAAAGAATGTTGAAAGAAACGGGAACACAGTGTTACTGGGGAGAGAAAAAAAACTTGTGGCCCTTGCTAAACCAATAAATAAATAAAAATGAACAGTTTGTACCAATGCCCATCTCGGCTCGCCCGTTGCATTATGGGTAATGGAATGTCTTTTGGCTACCAAACAATAATGATAGTTAGCGTAAAGCAACGAAGAAAGCTCTGATTTGGACCGTTTTAACCGCTGGAAAGTTGATGATTTAAAGCGTTTTTGTCGTCGCCATGGAGCCTGTTACAATATTAGCTTAAAGTCTATTTTTACAACCAGGGCTGCGTACGGAGATAGACAGAAACGAAACTGCCATTCATACGAAGAGATGCTTCAAAAGTGACGACCAGTCCTTGTTCATATAGTTGGAATAACTATGAGAAAAACATTTCTGACCCTTGAAGCGACTGTTGGACAAAGTCCAGGGTCTGAAACTGTGGCCGCATGTCACCGTGGTGAAGTTAGTTTCACGTTGGACGTTGGATATTCGGCTCCAGCACTTACGGCGGGAGGATCCTTTAACTGCGTCCCACCCGCTCAGTCAGGGTTTAGGCAGGAGCACGCTGAAGGCGCCGCTATGATCTCTGGTCGTTCGAATTTAGGGACCGTCAATGAATTACTATCTCATATAAACGCATTGGTTTAAAAAAATGTACGTCTCATGAAAAGAAAAAGAAAAAATGTTTTAATAAAAATAAATACAACTACGGGACAAAAAACAAATGTCATGTGCAGGTGTATTTAATGTTATTAATTGTTATTTTATTACATTTTACAACCATTTTTGAATAGGCTACAAATGTCAATAGCTTTGGGGCCATGTGACCCAGACACCCCAATCTAATTTATAATAGTTGTTCTAGTCCTAGACTACAACATACACCTTTTTGTTTACCCATTTGGGAGTTTTACCATTTTTGAAAAATCAAAATGTGCCAAAATCAGCCAAATCCACCATTTCTGTTCAATAGCTTTTGGGCCATGTGAGCCAGACACCCCAATCCAATTTATAATAGTTGTTCTAATCCTAGGCTACCACATACACCTTTTTGTTTACCCATTTGGGAGTTTTACCATTTTTGAAAAATCAAAATGTGCCAAAATAAGCCGAAATCCACCATTTCTGTTCAATAGCTTTAGGGCCATGTGACCCAGACTCCCCAGTCCAATTTCTAATAGTTGTTCTAGTCCTAGGCTACAACATACACCTTTTTGTTTACCCATTTGGGAGTTTTACCATTTTTGAAAAATCAAAATGTGCCAAAATCAGCCAAAATCCACCATTTCTGTTCAATAGCTTTTGGGCCATGTGACCCAGACACCCCAATCCAATTTATAATAGTTGTTCTAATCCTAGGCTACCATATACACCTTTTTGTTTCACTTTTGGGGAGTTTTACCATTTTTGAAAAATAAAAATGTGCCAATATCAGTCAAAATCCACCATTTCTGTTCAATAGATTTGGGGTCATGTGACCCAGACACCCCAATCTAATTTTTAATAGTTGTTCTAGTCCTAGGCTACAACATACACCTTTTTGTTTACCCATTTGGGAGTTTTACCATTTTTGAAAAATCAAAATGTGCCACAATCAGCCAAAATCCACCATTTCTGTTCAATAGCTTTCGGGCCATGTGACCCAGACACCCCAATCCAATTTATAATAGTTGTTCTAATCCTAGGCTACCACATACACCTTTTTGTTTCACTTTTTGGGAGTTTTACCATTTTTTAAAAATCAAAATGTGCCACAATCAGCCAAAATCCACCATTTCTGTTCAATAGCTTTCGGGCCATGTGACCCAGACACCCCAATCCAATTTATAATAGTTGTTCTAATCCTAGGCTACCACATACACCTTTTTGTTTCACTTTTTGGGAGTTTTACCATTTTTTGAAAAATCAAAATGTGCCACAATCAGCCAAAATCCACCATTTCTGTTCAATAGCTTTCGGGCCATGTGACCCAGACACCCCAATCTAATTTATAATAGTTGTTCTAGTCCTAGGCTACAACATACACCTTTTTGTTTACCCATTTGGGAGTTTTACCATTTTTGAAAAATCAAAATGTGCCCAAATCAGCAAAAATCCACCATTTCTGTTCAATAGCTTTAGGGCCATGTGACCCAGACACCCCAATCTAATTTATAATAGTTGTTCTAGTCCTAGGCTACAACATACACCTTTTTGTTTCACTTTTGGGAGTTTGACCATTTTTGAAAAATCAAAATGTGCCAAAATCAGCCAAAATCCACCATTTATGTTCAATAGCTTTGGGGCTATGTGACCCAGACACCCCAATCTAATTTGTAATAGTACTTACACTCCTACTACTCCAACGCTACCACAACTGCTTAAACAGAAACACAGACATCATCAAGAATGGAGTGATTTCTTTAATTGCAGACAATGCATTTCCACTCCTCACCAGCAGCTTTCTTAAGAAATGCTTTGGACATTTGTAGACATTGTCCATGAAACCACCGGTCACACTTGTCGCATTGTATCTGTCAACATTAAAAGAAAACAAACCAAGTAAATTACATTAAATTACAACTGTTTTTAATATGTGCAATGTGTTTTACTCTTCACTTTTGTATAACACAAGGATATAAGTTTTGATAAAAAAGAAAGATGACTATACAGAATTGAGTCACAACCAGCAGTATAGTCAACCATTGTCTAATTTTTATTTCAGAAGGGTGTCCAACGATGGTGAAATTATTCAAAACATGTGATGGATTCACAAACTCGCCATATTATTCTTCTTGCTTATAGGCCAGCATCACATACATGCTTTTCAGTATTGTCTTCACTTTTGGACAACTTTCTGAGAAAATAATTAGACCTTAGGTCATATGTGCTGACGGACAAGACATTTAACTGTGCGACAGTTTTGGTTTCATGTTGATTGGACCAGCAATTACATAAACCTAGTTGAAAAATCTGCATTTTGACAGTTACCATAGTTACCCAGCACAGAATGCGAACCTGCAAAACCTGCCCTCCATCTCAATGATAAACTATAAGGCAGAATGTTATGATGTCAGGTGAACGCAACCTATTGAGTGGAACTTAAAAACGAGAACGCAACCTCTAGAGCAACCTCTTGACCTCTTTCAAAGTTGTTCTATGTTTCTGAATTCTAACGTTTAATTCATCACGTAATTCATAACGTCTAGTATTGGGCTTGGTAACAGATTGTACTTTGCCTTGTATAACATCTGTACTGTTTGGAACTCAACAAGGTCATAAAACTTCATGATCTTTGATATTAAAAATAATGACTTTGTGTGGTCTAAAAACCCAACTTTATGAATTATCCGGAATTAAGGAATTATCCTTTATGACAGCTCTTTTTTGCATCATTACTATTGGTTTTACTGTGTTTTTATAAGTACTACTCTACCCTAATGGACGTTGTGGTTGGAAATGTATAATTTAAATAGTTATTACACCTTGAATATTATAATATAATCATCATGTGATGTGCTTTAACTCTCTGTTCATGTGATGTGCTGTAACCTTCTGTGAACTTTATGTGAACCTCATGTGAATTTTCTCTGAAAACCTTTTCCCATGCCGTTTTATTGTTATTTTCCTCCTGAGGTAATTAGGTTTGGTTCAGCTAGTAGGTTTGGTTTGGTTTGAGTTAACTGCTCAAACAAATAAATAAACTAAACTAAAGCTGTTTTCAGGACCATTTGGTTACTTAACTAAATATATAGAAGTGCCTTCATCTCACATGTTATTTGACTGAATAGATACTGTAAGGGTGTCACTATATTTAAAACAGTCATAGATCTGTCTTCTTTGAAGTTGCCTGTATTTGTCCTCTTTCAGGGGTATTTAAAGATTCCCCTGGCATGAGGGGGCAGACTGAAATGAGCTCTGCAGAGTTTGTTGGTCTCATTTTGCATTTGCTTTTCACAAATTATCATTTTTATACTGCTCATAATAACTTACAAAAGACAACTGTTTGATCTTTCCATTTGTTAAATTTTTGGATTTTTGGCTGATTTTGGCACATTTTGATTTTTCAAAAAATGGTAAAACTCCCAAAAGTGAAACAAAAAGGTGTATGTGGTAGCCTAGGATTAGAACAACTATTATAAATTGGATTGGTGTGTCTGGGTCACATGGCCCTAAAACTATTGAACAGAAATGGTGGATTTTGGTTGATTTTGGCACATTTTGATTTTTCAAAAATTGTAAACCCCAAAGAAGGGTAAACTAAAAGGTGTATGTGGTAGCCTATGACTAGAACTACTATTATAAATTAGATTGGGGTGTCTGGGTCACATGGCCCAAAAGCTATTGTACAGAAATGGTGGATTTTGGCTGATTTTGGCACATTTTGATTTTTCAAAAAATGGTAAAACTCCCAAAAAGTGAAACAAAAGGGTGTATGTGGTAGCCTAGGATTAGAACAACTATTATAAATTGGATTGGTGTGTCTGGGTCACATGGCCCAAAAGCTATTGAACAGAAAGGGTGGATTTTGGTTGATTTTGGCACATTTTGATTTTCAAAAATGGTAAAACTCCCAAATGGGTAAACAAAAAGGTGTATGTTGTAGCCTAGGATTAGAACAACTATTATAAATTAGATTGGGGTGTCTTGGTCACATGGCCCAAAAGCTATTGAACAGAAATGGTGGATTTTGGCTGATTTTGGCACATTTTGATTTTTCAAAAATGGTCAATCTCCCAAAAAGTGAAACAAAAAGGTGTATGTTGTAGCCTAGGACTAGAACAACTATTATAAATTAGATTGGGGTGTCTGGGTCACATGGCCCTAAAGCTATTGAACAGAAATGGTGGATTTTTGCTGATTTGGGCACATTTTGATTTTTCAAAAATGGTAAAACTCCCAAATGGGTAAACAAAAAGCTGTATGTTGTAGCCTAGGACTAGAATAACTATTATAAATTAGATTGGGGTGTCTGGGTCACATGGCCCAAAAGCTATTGAACAGAAATGGTGGATTTTGGCTGATTTTGGCACATTTTGATTTTTCAAAAATGGTAAAACTCCCAATGGGTAAACAAAAAGGTGTATGTTGTAGCCTAGGACTAGAACAACTATTATAAATTAGATTGGGGTGTCTGGGTCACATGGCCCAAAAGCTATTGAACAGAAATGGTGGATTTTGGTTGATTTTGGCACATTTTGATTTTTCAAAAAATGGTAAAACTCCCAAAAAGTGAAACAAAAGGGTGTATGTGGTAGCCTAGGATTAGAACAACTATTATAAATTGGATTGGTGTGTCTGGGTCACATGGCCCTAAAACTATTGAACAGAAATGGTGGATTTTGGTTGATTTGGCACATTTTGATTTTTCAAAAATTGTAAACCCCAAAGAAGGGTAAACTAAAAGGTGTATGTGGTAGCCTATGACTAGAACTACTATTATAAATTAGATTGGGGTGTCTGGGTCACATGGCCCAAAAGCTATTGAACAGAATTGGTGGATTTTGGCTGATTTTGGCACATTTTGATTTTTCAAAAAATGGTAAAACTCCCAAAAAGTGAAACAAAAAGGTGTATGTGGTAGCCTAGGATTAGAACAACTATTATAAATTGGATTGGTGTGTCTGGGTCACATGGCCCTAAAACTATTGAACAGAAATGGTGGATTTTGGTTGATTTTGGCACATTTTGATTTTTCAAAAATTGTAAACCCCAAAGAAGGGTAAACTAAAAGGTGTATGTTGTAGCCTAGGACTAGAACTACTATTATAAATTAGATTGGGGTGTCTGGGTCACATGGCCCAAAAGCTATTGAACAGAATTGGTGGATTTTGGCTGATTTTGGCACATTTTGATTTTTCAAAAAATGGTAAAACTCCCAAAAAGTGAAACAAAAGGGTGTATGTGGTAGCCTAGGATTAGAACAACTATTATAAATTGGATTGGTGTGTCTGGGTCACATGGCCCAAAAGCTATTGAACAGAAAGGGTGGATTTTGGTTGATTTTGGCACATTTTGATTTTTCAAAAATGGTAAAACTCCCAAATGGGTAAACAAAAAGGTGTATGTTGTAGCCTAGGATTAGAACAACTATTATAAATTAGATTGGGGTGTCTTGGTCACATGGCCCAAAAGCTATTGAACAGAAATGGTGGATTTTGGCTGATTTTGGCACATTTTGATTTTTCAAAAATGGTCAATCTCCCAAAAAGTGAAACAAAAAGGTGTATGTTGTAGCCTAGGACTAGAACAACTATTATAAATTAGATTGGGGTGTCTGGGTCACATGGCCCTAAAGCTATTGAACAGAAATGGTGGATTTTTGCTGATTTGGGCACATTTTGATTTTTCAAAAATGGTAAAACTCCCAAATGGGTAAACAAAAAGCTGTATGTTGTAGCCTAGGACTAGAATAACTATTATAAATTAGATTGGGGTGTCTGGGTCACATGGCCCAAAAGCTATTGAACAGAAATGGTGGATTTTGGCTGATTTTGGCACATTTTGATTTTTCAAAAATGGTAAAACTCCCAAATGGGTAAACAAAAAGGTGTATGTTGTAGCCTAGGACTAGAACAACTATTATAAATTAGATTGGGGTGTCTGGGTCACATGGCCCAAAAGCTATTGAACAGAAATGGTGGATTTTGGTTGATTTTGGCACATTTTGATTTTTCAAAAAATGGTAAAACTCCCAAAAAGTGAAACAAAAGGGTGTATGTGGTAGCCTAGGATTAGAACAACTATTATAAATTGGATTGGTGTGTCTGGGTCACATGGCCCTAAAACTATTGAACAGAAATGGTGGATTTTGGTTGATTTTGGCACATTTTGATTTTTCAAAAATTGTAAACCCCAAAGAAGGGTAAACTAAAAGGTGTATGTGGTAGCCTATGACTAGAACTACTATTATAAATTAGATTGGGGTGTCTGGGTCACTTGGCCCAAAAGCTATTGTACAGAAATGGTGGATTTTGGCTGATTTTGGCACATTTTGATTTTTCAAAAATGGTAAAACTCCCAAAAAGTGAAACAAAAGGGTGTATGTGGTAGCCTAGGATTAGAACAACTATTATAAATTGGATTGGTGTGTCTGGGTCACATGGCCCAAAAGCTATTGAACAGAAATGGTGGATTTTGGTTGATTTTGGCACATTTTGATTTTTCAAAAATGGTAAAACTCCCAAATGGGTAAACAAAAAGGTGTATGTTGTAGCCTAGGATTAGAACAACTATTATAAATTAGATTGGGGTGTCTTGGTCACATGGCCCGAAAGCTATTGAACAGAAATGGTGGATTTTGGCTGATTTTGGCACATTTTGATTTTTCAAAAATGGTCAAACTCCCAAAAAGTGAAACAAAAAGGTGTATGTTGTAGCCTAGGACTAGAACAACTATTATAAATTAGATTGGGGTGTCTGGGTCACATGGCCCTAAAGCTATTGAACAGAAATGGTGGATTTTTGCTGATTTGGGCACATTTTGATTTTTCAAAAATGGTAAAACTCCCAAATGGGTAAACAAAAAGGTGTATGTTGTAGCCTAGGATTAGAACAACTATTATAAATTAGATTGGGGTGTCTTGGTCACATGGCCCGAAAGCTATTGAACAGAAATGGTGGATTTTGGCTGATTTTGGCACATTTTGATTTTTCAAAAATGGTCAAACTCCCAAAAAGTGAAACAAAAAGGTGTATGTTGTAGCCTAGGACTAGAACAACTATTATAAATTAGATTGGGGTGTCTGGGTCACATGGCCCTAAAGCTATTGAACAGAAATGGTGGATTTTTGCTGATTTGGGCACATTTTGATTTTTCAAAAATGGTAAAACTCCCAAATGGGTAAACAAAAAGCTGTATGTTGTAGCCTAGGACTAGAATAACTATTATAAATTAGATTGGGGTGTCTGGGTCACATGGCCCAAAAGCTATTGAACAGAAATGGTGGATTTGGCTGATTTTGGCACATTTTGATTTTTCAAAAATGGTAAAACTCCCAAATGGGTAAACAAAAAGGTGTATGTTGTAGCCTAGGACTAGAACAACTATTATAAATTAGATTGGGGTGTCTGGGTCACATGGCCCAAAAGCTATTGAACAGAAATGGTGGATTTTGGTTGATTTTGGCACATTTTGATTTTTCAAAAATGGTAAAACTCCCAAAAGTGAAACAAAAGGGTGTATGTGGTAGCCTAGGATTAGAACAACTATTATAAATTGGATTGGCGTGTCTGGGTCACATGGCCCTAAAGCTATTGAACAGAAATGGTGGATTTTGGTTGATTTTGGCACATTTTTATTTTTCAAAAATGGTAAAACTCCCAAATAGGTAAACAAAAAGGTGTATGTTGTAGCCTAGGATTAGAACAACTATTATAAATTAGATTGGGGTGTCTGGGTCACATGGCCCAAAAGCTATTGAACAGAAATGGTGGATTTTGGCTTATTTTGGCACATTTTGATTTTTTAAAAATGGTAAAACTCCCAAATGGGTAAACAAAAAGGTGTATGTGGTAGCCTAGGATTAGAACAACTATTATAAATTGGACTGGGGAGTCTGGGTCACATGGCCCTAAAGCTATTGAACAGAAATGGTGGATTTTGGCTTATTTTGGCACATTTTGATTTTTCAAAAATGGTCAAACTCCCAAATGGGTAAACAAAAAGGTGTATGTTGTAGCCTAGGACTAGAACTACTATTATAAATAAGATTGGGGTGTCTGGGTCACATGGCCCAAAAGCTATTGAACAGAAATGGTGGATTTTGGCTGATTTTGGCACATTTTGATTTTTCAAAAAATGGTAAAACGAATACAAGCGGCCGAAATGAGTTTCCTTTGCAGGGTGGCTGGGCGCACCCTCCGAGATCGGGTGAGGAGCTCAGTTACCCGGGAGGAGCTCGGGGTAGAGTCGCTGCTCCTCCACGTCGAAAGGAGCCAGCCGAGGTGGCCAGGGCATCTGTTCCGGATGCCTCCTGGTCGCCTCCCTTGGGAGGTGTTCCAGGCATGTCCTATTGGGAGGAGGCCTCGTGGAAGGCCCAGGACACGCTGGCGGGACTATGTCTCCGAGCTGGCCTGGTGTCGCCTCGGGGTCCCCCCAGAACAGCTGGAGGAGGTGTGCGTGGATCGGGAAGTCTGGGCATCTCTGCTGAGACTGCTGCCTCCGCGACCCGGCCCCGGATAAAGCGGAAGAAAATGGATGGATGGATGGATGGTAAAACTCCCAAAAAGTGAAACAAAAAGGTGTATGTGGTAGCCTAGGATTAGAACAACTATTATAAATTGGATTGGGGTGTCTGGGTCACATGGCCCAAAAGGTATTGAACAGAAATGGTGGATTTTGGCTGATTTTGGCACATTTTGATTTTTCAAAAATGGTAAAACTCCCAAATGGGTAAACAAAAAGGTGTATGTTGTAGCCTAGGACTAGAACAACTATTAGAAATTGGACTGGGGAGTCTGGGTCACATGGCCCTAAAGCTATTGAACAGAAATGGTGGATTTTGGCTTATTTTGGCACATTTTGATTTTTCAAAAATGGTAAAACTCCCAAATGGGTAAACAAAAAGGTGTATGTTGTAGCCTAGGACTAGAACAACTATTATAAATTAGATTGGGGTGTCTTGGTCACATGGCCCAAAAGCTATTGAACAGAAATGGTGGATTTTGGCTGATTTTGGCACATTTTGATTTTTCAAAAATGGTAAAACTCCCAAATGGGTAAACAAAAAGGTGTATGTTGTAGCCTAGGACTAGAACAACTATTATAAATTAGATTGAGGTGTCTGGGTCACATGGCCCTAAAGCTATTGAACAGAAATGGTGGATTTTTGCTGATTTGGGCACATTTTGATTTTTCAAAAATGGTAAAACTCCCAAATGGGTAAACAAAAAGGTGTATGTTGTAGTCTAGGACTAGAACAACTATTATAAATTAGATTGGGGTGTCTGGGTCACATGGCCCCAAAGCTATTGAGACATATATATTTGTAGCCTAATCAAAAATGGTTGCAAAATGTAATAAAATAACAATTAATAACATTAAATACACCTGCACATGACATTTGTTTTTTTGTTTTTTGTCCCGTAGTTGTATTTATTTTTATTAAAACATTTTTTCTTTTTCTTTTCATGAGACGTACATTTTTTTAAACCAATGCGTTTATATGAGATAGTAATTCATTGACGGTCCCTAAATTCGAACGACCAGAGATCATAGCGGCGCCTACAGCGTGCTCTTGCCTAAACCCTGACTGAGCGGGTGGGACGCAGTTAAAGGATCCTCCCGCCGTAAGTGCTGGAGCCGAATATCCAACGTCCAACGTGAAACTAACTTCACCACGGTCCGCATGTCGCCGATATTCACAACATTTAAACTGAAATGAGAAATAAAAACATAGAATCCCCTTTTTTTGTCAATAAGGAGGTGGACAGTAAACGAAATCTTTTTCTTAATTGTGACCAGAGAGCACACACATACACACATAGGCTATGCCATCTAAATGTACTTTATTTTTATTTTTTTACGAGTGATCTGATGGTACAACAGAGCTAATCGGTCACTAATTTGACAGACGGAAATTTACTAGGGCTGAACGATTAATTGCATTTGCCATTTTATCGTGATATTACACAACGCGATTTCCTAAATCAAAGGAGCACTAGTTATCTAAACATCCCTCGGACGTTTAACATGAAAAGGAGTGAGTATTGTGGGATGTGTCTTTTATATGTGCTTGGTTTAGGACAGCTTAGTGTGAGTGAGTGAGCGAGCCCGGCAAAGCGGACGGGTGTGTCTGTGTGAGAGCATGACCGGAGAGCAGGATACGGCGACCGGTACAGGTAGCGAGTTAAATGCCCTGTATATGAGTGCAGCCAACCAAATAAAGCACAAAACTCTTCGGCAAGACGGCCTCCGTGTTTTGTATGTCACCACCACACGTAACAGCGTGGACGTTGAGGGAGTTAACCCCGGAAGGAGAAGTACCGGCCCTGGAGAAGACGGATCTCCCCTGTGTCTCCCAACCACGGTTAGGGGACAAAAGCAGGAAAGGTTAACAACAGGTTTAATTCCAACTAAAGAACGGGGCTTTGAGGCCCAGTGTGATGTTAATGCAGCCGTGCGTCAGAGCGCACGCTCGGCGACCGCAGGAGTCGGGCTGAGCCTGACTCCAGGATCATTATTACAGTCATTCACTAAATTTGATCAATGAGCTGAAGTTAGACTGATGTTATGAAGTCAGACACTGCTCCTCTGGCTCTGAACACAAATCAGAGGTTATTATTGTGCACTTTTGATACAGCGACGTGGGCGCGGCTGAGCCTAAAGCACAATAATAGAGAGAGTCCTCCAGCAGCGAGTCTGGACGAAGAAATTACGCACAACCGCGGGGAAAAGTTCACTTAAGTCATGAGCGTGTTTCCCTTCTCTGAGGTCGTGGACATCCGTCTGATAATCAGCTCAACTTTAAGGTAGAAGGTAGAAGCGGCTCTAGGATGCAGAGTGTGAGGGGAGATTACGACGTGAGAGCGCAGAGCCACACATTCACGAGGACCTGCTCCTCTGGCCTCACGTCCTCCCGGGGTTGACATAAAACCGTCTCACGGAGGCTCCTCAGTGCGCGCTGGAGTTAAAGGCAGGTCCAGAGCGTCCTCCTCCTCCACACAGCACCTTTACCGCTCACGACGCCTTTGCAGCCCAAACACTGCTGTTCCGTTCTCTCGGAAGCAGTTGGAACAGAAATTACGCATTTGCGGGTGCACGCGCGTTTATTGTGTGTGTTATGTTGTCTAATCGCCCTAAAAATGTCATGTTTTGTGAGCACCCCCAAGAAAGACCTCAGCACCCCCTAAGCACCCCCTGGGACAAATGTCTGGCGCCGCAGCTGGTTGTTTGCCTTGTGTGTTTTGGGGGTGGGCTGTGGGGATACGGGCGCATCGATTTGTCCCGCCCCCCTAGGACATAGTGCAGACTCAGCCCTGACAGGAGGCAGACGAGCGGCTCTCCTCCAACCATTCACTGGAGGAACAGCCCTGGAGGAGCAGAGCAGGCTGGATACAGGTCTGAAGAGCAACAACTCTGCTCCGGGAACATCTCCAGCTTTGTAAGTAAGCAGCATTTGGTCAACTTTATATAGATTTGTGCAATGTAAATCAAAACTAGATTTAATTATTATCTTCACATGCCTTTTTGACTAGTGTTTTAGTGCGCTATTATTTACCCATTTCCGTGTGTATCAACAAAGTGTGTCCAAATCATATCACTGTACTCCATTATGTCCAGCTTCAGATTTGTTGCGTTATATTTCTCTATAAAATATTTCTAAATTGTTTGCAAAGTAAGTTTTCTACTTGCTCTTGCTTTTATCTTTTTTTACTTACACTTCGACAACGTAGCCATGGTGACGAGCTAATTTTCTTTGTAGATCAATACAGTTAATCTAAAGCATAGGACTAAAATATAGATCTATTATTGATCCGTGTTTCCTCTGCTCCCATTTAGAGCACCCATATTTCAAGAGCACGATATTCCTTTAGTTTGATAGATTGGCTTGTTTTTCTATTAGACAACCTCTATTTGCTTCACATTAGCGCAATTCTGGGCATTCTTATTGTTATTCACGTGATTGTAGACGTGTTTTCATAGCTAATCATTTGTTATTGTGTACTTTCATAATAGGCTACTAGGCTGTAAATGTATGCCTTACTTATTATTATACTGTAATACTGAACAATACCTGTTTTGGATATGTTAAATCCACATTGTTAGGAATGAAGATTAATGGGAGGTGGAGACAAGTGAAAAATGAATTGAGGCCATTCTTGTCTAGTTCTGTTAAGCCCTTTTAGTAACAGCTGCCTGTCTGTCTGTGATTCTCAAACTGTGGCTGCTTCAGTTGCTACTCAGGCTGTTCTGCAGGTCTAACCTTTGTTAACTTTAAAGAATGTCTGATTCATACTTTTGAACTACTTCATCATGATTAATTAGTGAAATTTTAAGCCCGCTTCAGCTCAAGTTTGACATGGTTTGGTCCTATTATATAGATCTAGTGAGTGATACTTCTAAAGTTTTTCTGGTGTTAGATGATGTGAAAAGTTTGAAAACCACTGCATTTGACATGGACATTAACTGTGTTTTGTTTTGTTAATCTTTTAGCAAGGAACAAACTGGTTCCTCGGGCTGAGAACTTGGACCGACATTTTCCTCAACATCTCAACATCATCCTCATCACAGAAGATTTTGGACGACTGAGACACATTCTTATTCCATCTTTTCATTGTGCTGCCTTTACAGGCTACAGTCTCGTAGCACCAGCCCGTTTGCACCATGGTCCTATGTGAGGACACCGAATGCAGCGTGTGCCTCTTGCCCTACACCCGTTTGGAGCGCATCCCTCGCCTGCTCCACTGCCGACACACTTTCTGCCAGCCCTGTTTGGAGACGCTCTCTCAGTCCCGGGGCGGCCTGCTCACCGTGTGCTGCCCGCTCTGCCGCCGGGTCACCTGTGTGGGGCGCGGCCTCGGTCTCCAGGGGGCGCTATGGGTCGACAGCAGGCTTTGGGACCACATAGTAGAAGATAACGAAGACGAGGAAGAGAGTCAGGACCGGCTTAAACGGGACGGGGACGTGGTGCGGTCAGCGCAGGCCAAACGAGAGTCTTCGTGGTGGGTCTAAACACTTCTTGCTCTTGTGTTGATAGTGTCCATACAAGTGGCTTTGAAACCTGCCACCAGGACGGTACGCTTTTGACCTCATGGCAAATTTAGCCACCGAACCCCCGACCTCTGAGTGTTGCCTAAACTTCTGAGCTTTTCCTGCAAACACAAGAAACGTGTCATAGCTGCAAACTGAGTAAACACTGAATGAATGATTGAATGAGAGAAGTAGCACAGAAAAAATTGCAATAGTGAATAAGTGTTTTGTATATCATTGCAATATAACATTTCAAAATTGTGTCAAAACAATAACTAAAAAATAGTCTTAAAGTTTTAAATGTAAATACATGAATAAATCAAAGCTAAATTTACCATGACAGTCATTTTTTAGGACTGCACAGGCATGAATGTGTAACTGTTAGTCAATTGCAGGATCTAAGTGAGATACTATTGTGATACTAACCATGATTTGGCAGTATCTTGTGCAGCCCTACTTTGATAAAAACCCGGTCAAGGCTAAAGATGTGCAAATGCAACTGGGGTCAGGAAAGACAGGAGTTTGGCCAAAGTTATCGCTACTTTCCCCAATAAATTATTCAAAAAGATGTGGTTTGAATAATTAATGTGGCAGTTCTCTAACCTTTTGCACCGAGCCGGACCACGACCATTGAAAATATTTGGCTGAGTCAGCATTGAGTGCCATCTTTCACTAACTCAAAATGGTCAGGAACTAAAGCAAATAAATACAGAACTAAACTGGGCCAATAACAGGATGTGACACAACTTACACACGACTGAAAAAGGAACTGTTTTAGCTGTTTCCCATTTAGAAAAAAACAACTGTGTATGGGCAGTTGCTTATTTAATTAAGGGATGTTTAAAACATTGTAATAATGCAGAGCTGTTGGAACCAGGACAGTTAGAGATACTTCCTCTTGCTAATATTAACAACTGGATGCACTTTAGGCTTGTATATATAAACGATATAAGTACTTGCAACGTTTTATCAACCAGGAGTCTTCAAACTGTGGTATATGTGTGGTATATGTGATATGTGATATGATATGATAGGTGTTTTATACTGAATTATAAAGACAGTGAATGGCATTTTTGGACCAACTCTCGAATAGTACACAAGGTTGGTTATAGAGAGCATACAAATCCTCTATTTCACAAAAGCCAAACTTTGAAACTTGAGGATTTAGTTAAATTTAGGACGGCACAAGTCGTTTTTTAAGCAAAAGACAAAAAGTGCTCCCAGAAAATGTTCAAAGATAGAGATGGTGCATATTATCTAAGAGGGAAATGTAAATTTAAATACTCAAAAGTAGAGTCAACCAAAAAGAGTATGTGTATAACAGTCTGTGGTGTAAAATTATGGAATAAACTGGATGAAAAGCTAAAAGAATCTGCGACTATTAAGCACTTTAAATGTATATGTACCAAAATCTACTTGTTCAAGAATACAATGAGAATTGAAAGTGTCACTGCTGTAGTTGTTATCGCCTCTTGTCTGCTTTTCCATGTGACCGTCCTTGTTACCTTCCACACACCTACTCAAATAAATATAATATTAAATACACACAACACAATACTAGGGCAAGCAAGAGGTAACCGGTGCTCGAGTGGGAACACCAATCTGGTACCAGGTCGCCAAAAATCTTGCTCTTTTAATGCACAGACCAGGCCACCCAAAGGCACTTCTCGAAATGTACGATGAAGAATAGGTTGAGCAGGAGGTGGGCTGGAGCTCGTAAGGTGCTCCCCTCTGGCAACAGCTTACCAAACCTTGCCTCTTTTAACGCATAGACCAGGACACATTGAAATGTACTCACAGATGACAAAACATTAAAGACACACAAGAAGAAAACTATATGTTTATATATGCACGTACTGTCCATGTACAGGCATATATAAGTATGACAATGATGGTACTATATGGGGCAGTATCAGATGGCAGCAATAACCTATTACAGAAGACTATGCAAACTGATTTCCCATGTTTGATTATGGTTATGTATCTATATCCAAAACTATGTGTTGAATATGGTTATGTATATCTTAATTGTACCATAATGAGCTGGTTTCAGAGAACAAACTTGAACCTGGCATTAGCGATAAAATCATCTTTTGATCTTTTGTTTGCGTGACAGAGCTATTGATAAACCTGTCAAACATCAGTAAATCAGTGGCACAGCATAAACTAGTTCTATTTTATCAGGGAGGGGGTTTTCAACGCTCAACTCAAATATTCTCTTCACTCTTTTCTTCCTCAGCCTGTCTCCCAGATCCTCAAGGACAAAGCTGAAATTCCCTGCCTTTTTCAGACGCTTCAGTTTGACGAGGCAGCACCAAGAGCGGATCCTACCTGGCAGCAACGTGTAAGTTCACACCTGCTCCCCAACAACACCAGGAAGTCCGTAAATCTGTAAAACTAATATGTTCTTTTCTCCATTCTCGCGTTCGCAGGGAGATGAAATCCTGGCGCAGGCTTTCTACAGAGGATACTTTTTGACACCTTTAGGTTACTTTTTCAGGGTCATTTGTTGTTGTTTTTTTATGTACTTTTGCATCAGTCTCGGGACGTCCTCCTGAGTCAGCATTGAGGAGCAGGTCTCGTGGCCGTTGGACGGGACAGTCCCTTTGTAAAGCTGTCAACAGACGCCATTGTTCCCAGCCAAAGGTTTCCCGCATTATTTATTCTGGGCTTAATTCTCCCAGCTGCTGTGTTGGGATTTGGTTCAGGAGGCGACACCCCAGACCACAGATGGTCTCCCGAGGGCGCTCCCAAATGAACTGTAATTATTACTCTCCCTATTTATAATAACCAGCTGGTACAGTATTTAATAAAGGTATTTTTCTTCACACCCGTCTAAAGATTATTGACTGGAAGTGCTTGAACAACCAAAAGTTACATGTTACAATGAGGTAAAGAGACTGATTTTGTAACCAATAGCAACAACACAACTGTGCACACCTTTATCTAAACCTATTGTTAGCAAACAATCAAGAATTTTAATAGCTGTATTAAACGACTATGCATACTAGCTCATACTCACTCTGTACAGTAGAAGTAATAAAATCAGCATTACTTCTTTAGTTTTTACCGTTGAAAGGATTACTGCTATAACTGCTGTCACACCCATGTTTTTGAATGATGTCATGGATACCAATCAGAGATAATTATATAGTTATGCGCTGGTTACCCAATAACAAGGATATTAACAATGGAATTGGTTTAACCTCTTAACCCCCACGTGAACCAAGCGCATTTCCCCCAGTTTGGCATTACCCAAACTAAAAGCTTCTTGAAAGAAGTGTCAAAATGATGCAACAGCAAAAACGCCACAACGAGTAACAGAAAAGGGACAAAAAGGGCAACAAAAGTGTGACAAAAAAGTGACAGAAAAGTGACACAAATGTGTAACGCAAACGCAACAAAAAAGCAATGAGAAAATGTCAACCAAAAAGAAGTTTTGTAGAGTTTTGCAGGTCTTGGGTGAAGCTGAACCGGAGATAATGCACTTGGTTAAGAGGTTAAGACATCAACAATGTGACAATTAAAAGGCAACAATTACAGTAATATTATATAGTGGGTATGGAGATTATGTCACAGCTCGGCAAAAGCAAAATTACTCAACCAACAACTCGGGGACCCCCTTCTGTAAAACGTAATTAGCATTTATAATAAGGTGCAAACCATTTAAAATCTGGTTTAATGATGTTAGGTTGGAGACTATATTATGATATTTGACTTAATTTCACTAAAATATGCTGTTTTCAATCAACAATACATCAAATTCAATGTCAAAGCACTTCAGTGTCCTCTTTGGAAACTACTGAATACTACTACGCTCCTACTCTACTACTACATGTGCTATAACACGGTCAAACTTCAAAATGTTCCAATAGCAAGATGACATTTTTATTTTTATTTAATGACCTAAACGTGAGTCTCACAGCTACAGAAGTGTAGGTAGTGCTTAGTTCATACATCACAATTAAATACATTGAATTTTACAGAAACTGCTGTATACTGTGTCTTTCAAATCCTCTCATTATGCAAACAGCTGACTGAGTAAAAGTAGTGTATCCACCTGACAGTGTTAATTACACAGGGGACATGTGCTCAGTGAAATCAGTGAATGCCCTGGCAGACGTCTGAATGTCATAATGCAAATATATCACTTTTGTGTCCGAGATACAGAACAAACAGTGTCACAAAAGAGTCGCTCAGGCGTGAAAGCGGATTAAAAACGGCATTCAGTCCACTTCACCGAGCATCTGGCGAATCTTCCACAACTCCAAATATTAAAATAGTCTTCGTCACTTTCGGTGGGTTGTATTGTGTCGCCATATGGTCATATTTCAGAGAGACGGGGGCAGAAAGAATCAGACGTGTGGCAGTAAATGAAAAGGGATCTAGTTAAGCTGGGTTTATACTGGGTTCTTAGATGGGACGTCCCAGTTGTATTAAGGTCACTTTGCTTTGCTCTTGAAAAGTGGGTGTTTTAATTGCCTCAACAAAAAGATATTGCTGCTTTAAAATAACATTACATTTGAAAAAAATAGCTTTATGAAGAATTGACAATACACCACAAAGAATCGGTGTGTAAAATGACAGTTGCATGGTGCTTCATGTCCGTTAGTCGACCCACTGGTTTGGGGCACGACCAGTTGGGACAGGAAAACGCTTCTCAACCGCCAAATACCTGTTTTCTTTGCACAAAATTAGTTCCCAGGACACAATGCCAAGAGTGTTGCAATAAACCTGAAGGAATGGTGTCGGTGTGATTTAGTGTTTTGTTTTTCAATTGAAGACCTTTTGGTTCCTAAAAATAAAAAGGGCATAGTCTACTACAACAGGAGTATCATCTATTGCTGTGGTTCTCAAACTGTGGACTCAAGCTGCGTGATCTGTGTGTGTCCAGTCTTTGTATTTATTATGAAATGATTTCGCTCGTGCTTCACAGCTAGAAGGTCCAGGTTCGATTCCCACCAAGGCCGGGGCCTTTCTGTGTGGAGTTTGCATGTTCTCCCCGTGTCTGTGTAGGTTTCCTCCGGGTACTCCGGTTTCCCCTACCACTAAAAACATGTACAATAGGCCAGGATGAATGAGAGTGTGTTTGAGAGTGCGCATGGGGGACGACGGATGGAAATTAGCCCAAGGCTACAATCCGGTGTGGCTTGTTCATTAACTTGCACTGTCCCTACACAATAAACAAATAAATAAATAAATAAATAAATTTTATATTGCGTTTTTATCCACCTTTGGGACAATATAAAGTTACACTTTATTTTACAATGCTTTGATTCATTGTACCTAACTAAATTCAGTACAATGTAATCTGCTTTGTAACAATCTGTAATAACTTGTACCTATGAAGTACGCAATGGGATATAATGTGTATTAGTACTTTGGAGGTCCCTTTATTAATTTATTTATTTGATAGGGACAAGTGTGAACAATTAACATGTAACATTTATAGCCAAAGGTCTTTTTTCTAAGAGGCACTTTCTCATTTCCATTGGCAAGTTAGGATTAGAGTTAGGGTTTTATGTCTTATTACATTATGTACAGTGGGGGAAAAAAGTATTTAGTCAACCAACAATTGTGCAAGTTCTCCCACTTAAAAAGATGAGAGAGGCCTGTAATTTTCATCATAGGTAAACCTATGAGAGACAAAATGAGAAAAAAAAATCCAGAAAATCACATTGTCTGATTTTTAATGAATTTATTTGCAAATTATGGTGGAAAATAAGTATTTGGTCAATAACAAAAGTTCATCTCAATACTTTGTTATATACCCTTTGTTGGCAATGACAGAGGTCAAACGTTTTCTGTAAGTCTTCACAAGGTTTTCACACACTGTTGCTGGTATTTTGGCCCATTCCTCCATGCAGATCTCCTCTAGAGCAGTGATGTTTTGGGGCAGGCGCTGGGCAACACAGACTTTCAACTCCCTCCAAAGATTTTCTATGGGGTTGAGATCTGGAGACTGGCTAGGCCACTCCAGGACCTTGAAATGCTTTTTACGAAGCCACTCCTTCGTTGCCCGGGCGGTGTGTTTGGGATCATTGTCATGCTGAAAGACCCAGCCACGTTTCATTTTCAATGCCCTTGCTGATGGAAGGAGGTTTTCACTCAAAATCTCACGATACATGGCCCCATTCATTCTTTCCTTTACACGGATCAGTCGTCCTGGTCCCTTTGCAGAAAAACAGCCCCAAAGCCTGATGTTTCCACCCCCATGCTTCACAGTAGGTATGGTGTTCTTTGGATGCAGCTCAGCATTCTTTCTCCTCCAAACACCACGAGTTGAGTTTTTACCAAAAAGTTCCATTTTTGTTTGATCTGACCATATGACATTCTCCCAGTCCCCTTCTGGATCATCCAGATGCTCTCTAGCAAACTTCAGACGGGCCGGGACATGTACTGGCTTAAGCAGGGGGACACGTCTGGCACTGCAGGAACTGAGTCCCTGGCTGCGTAGTGTGTTACTGACGGTAGCCTTTGTTACTTTGGTCCCAGCTCTCTGCAGGTCATTCACTAGGTCCCCCCGTGTGGTTCTGGGATTTTTGCTCACCGTTCTTGTGATCATTTTGACCCCACGGGGTGAGATCTTGCGTGGAACCCCAGATCGATGGAGATTATCAGTGGTCTTGTATGTCTTCCATTTTCTAATAATTGCTTCCACAGTTGATTTCTTCACACCAAGCTGCTTACCAATTGCAGATTCAGTCCTCCCAGCCTGGTGCAGGTCTACAGTTTTGTTTCTGGTGTCTTTCGACAGCTCTTTGGTCTTGACCATAGTGGAGTTTGGAGAGTGACTGTTTGAGGTTGTGGACAGGTGTCTTTTATACTGATAACAAGTTCAAACAGGGGCCATTAATACAGGTAACAAGTGGAGGACAGAGGAGCCTCTTAAAGAAGAAGTTACAGGTCTGTGAGAGACAGAAATCCTGCTTGTTTGTTATTGACCAAATACTTATTTTCCACCATCATTTGCAAATAAATTCATAAAAAAATCAGACAATGTGATTTTCTGGATTTTTTTTTCTCATGTTGTCTCTCATAGTTGAGGTTTACCTATGATGAAAATTACAGGCCTCTCTCATCTTTTTAGGTGGGAGAACTTGCACAGTTGTTGGTTGACTAAATACTTTTTTTTCCCACTGTACCTTCAAACTAATACATATTATTCCATCGTGTATGTAAGCCATAAGTCCAAGTTATTACATATTGTTACATTGCACAATACATTGTACTAAAGGCAGGTAATGTTTCAAGTGTAAAATAAAGTCTACCCAATATACTCTGGGTAAAATCAAATATTTGCCAATTGATTTATTAGGAAGTACTTTGTGTAAAATGTGAGAATCTGGATCGATACAAACCATGAAACCTGCACTTTAGCCCTGTTACATACAGTATTTAGTATAACATGCTCCACATTACTGCCAACATCTCCAAATAATTAGTCTTCCTATTGGAAACGATTGTGTAATTTAGATTCCACGAAAGCAGGCTTGAGAAAACTATGAAATGCCAGTTTCGCTTTCGCAATAGGTGTATTATTTGTAACGTAGACTAGACGTGTTGCAACAAATGACTGGGATTAAGAAGGAAAACCACAACCAACACCAACACCAACACACTCCCTATATGTTCAAAAGTCAAGTTGTCTGATTTACAACTTTTTGAAACCACACTGCTGAAATTCCTGGCTATATGCCATCGGAAAATATCTGTAGTGTTTTAGTTAGGGGACAGAAGAATGACGTTTTATATTATTGAGTTACAGGTGGAGCAGGTGGTTTTGTTGTCACCTTTCTGTCCTGTTACATGTTTGACTTTGACCAGACCTGGGTGCTGTAGATCTTAAAGGTGACCATTCCTCTACGTGCTGTTACATTCCTAAATGTAATTGTGGGCCGTGTGTTCATTCATGCGGTGAGCTCAAGTCTGGAGGAAGTTCCTACCGGCCAGACCGTGGTGCAAGAGGTTTCCACATCAGTGACCAGTAACGTGGCTCTGTCTAGTCTAGTGCATTCCTTTGACATTGTGTCTGCTGCTTAAGTGTTTATAATTAGCAACACCAATACTAAAAGCCAGTGAAGCCACATAAGAATGCAGTACTCCTGACAGAGACTGGGAATACTTTACTTAACTGTTCTTTTTTCATTAACCTTAGTAGGAAAATTGTTTGTTGGTGACATAATGAACTGCAAATTGCTGGGTTTAGTGGTTCTCAAACTTTATACACCAGGCACCAAATCATCACTTTTCAAGTTTTACCAAGACTAGGGTGACCAGACATCTCAGTTTACTCAGGACAGCCCCAGTTTTCAGCAATCTGTCCAATGTCCATGTGAGTGCATCCAAAGCCAGTGATTTGTCCACATTTTACACAATCTTTGCCTCAGGTGTCCCAGTTATTTTTTTTTTTAGGAAAGTCCCACTTAAAGGGGGGTATTATGCTTTTTTCAATCACATAGCACCAGTCTATAGCATACTACAATGATGACGTAACCTTCTGTTGGTCTGTATATGCAGTAAATTAAAATAACTGCCTTGAATAAAATTGCCCTCTCAAAATGGCTGTACTAATAGGCCGATCTGTCTCTTTAAGAAGCTTTCCGACACGCCCCCTTCAGAACACTGCTGTGGCATTTAAACAACACTACTGTGCGGGGAGGGGCTCTGCTGAGCTGAGGAGCAGTGGTTGGTGGCTTGGCTGGTGACAAAAGGTCCAGAGGCGTCTCCAGGAGGTGGGGGCGTTCCTAGGAGGACTGAGGCATAGCTACACCTAAAATGGCTGCCGTCTAAGTTTTTACTGATTACTCAAAAATATGTGAATGAGCCAAGGCAACACTCCAGGCATGTGTTTAATGAGGGAATGACATAATAACATGATATAAAGCTTGAAAAAGTCGACTTTACATAATACCCCCCCTTTAAAAACCTCTTTTTCAAGGGAGTCCTGGAATTTATTGGAGCCATGCCCAAAGCAACGTTTTGACTAGAAACCTAATGACTATTGTGGGTCGAACAGAAAGTTTCCATAATGACTGAACCAAAGCTCAAAAGTCTATCACCTCGAGACTCGGATTATTTAATTACTTGATACTTCTACAAACAACAAGCGCGGAATAGTCACAATTTGCATCCCCCACAAATTCCCATTTTTGTCCCAGTTTTGAATGTGGAAAACTGGTCACCCTAACCAAGACTAAGTACAGTCTAAATCAGGTCTTTAACAGCACATGCAAAAACGTAGACTTCAATCATGCATAATCCAGGTTTAAAAACAACAAGTCTGAAGCAGGACTTAGACTTGGCCAGTTGTGTTCAAGTCGAGCTGAAATGCTTCTGCTAAATAATGCATTATTCTCAAGCCAACAAGGTAAGATCTACACTCTTCATAGTGGCTGGACAACACTTCATTTTTCTGTCTGTGCTAACTTTGTCAAGAGAGTATAGACCCTTTAATTGTTTGTAAACATTCCAGGCTTAGCTGGAGGCAGGAAGCTCGATTCCTATCTATTTCCATTGTAGCTGTTGTCATAGTAACGATAAACAAATGTCTAACTGTTTTTGGAAATATAAGATAAATCTTATTTTATCGTCTCAAATGTCATTCCTCTTGTTCTTGCACCTTAAGCCACAACAGGACCACACACATCTTTCAGTTGTAGTTTTACACTTAAAATCGCTAGTTTTAGTTTAATCTTATTTCTCTTGATCACTTCCTGCCTCCAGCTGATGTCACTGATGATGTCAGCAGTTAAAGGGTCAATACGAAGAGTGTAGGTCTTTGTTTTTGTTTAAATAGCCAGGAGTCAGGGAGGCATTTTCGGCAAGAGTCAACTTCACGTCATCTTATAGGTGATAATTGAAAGCAAACTGTATGGTTGTATACGATTAATTATACATTTCATACGTATGGCTTGGTATTTTCAACCAGGAGGGTATAAAGTTGACTCTTTCCAGAAAAATGCACCCCCTGGCCATTTAAACATCCCTATAGTTTTGACCTGTCTTGGTTTGGCTTTGATTTTGGTCCAATTTCAATCCGTGCTTTGTCCTCGCTTATAACAAAGTTTAAATGTTGTGTCTGAGCATTTTGGCAGCACTTTACTTAAGTCATAACATGGAAACTTACTATATCATTGTTAAGTAGTTATGTGTTAGTCAGAATTAAGTGTTAACTCATCATTTATTAAGGCTAAATTCATGTAATTATTATGAAGTGTTACCAAAAATACTATGTTGTTTAGGTTTGAATCTACATTTTGTATTATTTTTTTCTGGGTTACGATTAATCATATTACTATCAAATAAATGTGTCCCGTTTCCATGAGTTACCATGTTATTACCGCAATTAACTTAGGTTTTACTTTTACCATGTTGTTACCATACAATTACTCTGCTGTACAATGCTACCTGTATTTGTGAGAATTTTAAAGACGGCAATAGTTTCTCTGAAGTGCCCGTAAATGTATTAAGCAAAAACGACTCACACCGACTTTGGTATTAAGACATCTTTATTATTAATAACCGTTTGTAGAGACATGCCAGATCTCTGTACAGTGGATGGGACAGCACACTCATTTCCCTTGGGAGACATTAAACTGTGGATCTGCGTCACTAGAACCCCGTTACAAAGATTCCTTCCTTCATTTGGAAATGGATCAAACCATGTCATTACTGGGAAAAATGCACGGGAGAAAACGAGCACCACTCAACTGAGAAGGCCGCAAAGTCTGTACATTCTTCTATGACGAGAAGTCACCCATTTGACATATTAGTAATGTTGTTTAGGTGTTTTCATATAATGTAAATCAACATTTGGCCCATTCAGGTTTCAGTACTGTGCAAAAGTTTTAGCCAGGTTGAAAATGGCAAAGACTCCTTTTAAATACAACTTATTCTAATGAAAACTGTTGGCAGTAATGGACCAATAAGAACTGATTTGTCTTTTGACCAGATTTTCAATATCATAAACAGGAAAACAGGGATGCAACATGAATTCACTGGGGAGTAGCCACATCTTTACGTTATTTACTCAATTAATAAACCTGAATTGCAAATGTCTAATGTTATTGCTATGGAGCAGTCAGCATTGAGGTTATATAGAGTAAGACTTTTGAGCTTTGTAATTGGCTTATACTTTGTGACAGAGCAAAGATATTCACTCCCAAGCATAGTGCAGCATTCTGAGCCTTTGCCAGTGACTAGAAACCCATTGAAAGTGTGGGCTTCTGGGTGCTAGTATTTATTAATCTATTTTGTATTAATCATTTGATGCATTTCTGAACTATTATGCTGTCCAAGACTTTTGCACAGGACACATCTACGCACCGTTTCCCTTTTCAACACCATTTTAATATTTTTTTTCTTTTTTTTACTATAAGACACAGTAATGTCAATGGAGACTTTTATACATACAGTATTTCTAAGCCAGTCACTCTAAAACATCTTCATAAAAAGTGCAATAATCTCAAATCAAAGTAGTGTTGTTCTTGCTGCTGGCTCACGTAACACCAGTGAAGATTAGCTCTATAAAACACACGTCAGTAGTTTTCAACTCAAGCAGCGAACGACAGAACACTTTAACAATTGTCTTTGAATATGTTGCTGTACAACGACCGTGTAGAAGTCGGGAAAAAGATCGGATGTGCAAAATCGTAGACTGTGGGGTTAGTTTGAAAAGCACTGTGTGAGGAGAAAGGCAACACCCAACTTAGGCCACATGTATGACAAAACTATTTAACATTAAAGTTGTGCGTAAAATGACACAAGTGGGATGCTATGTCCGCACTACAAAACACAACTCCGATTGATTAACCATCTCAAAACCTGCTCTGGTTTCCGGAAGTAAAGCTCCCATTCATTTATCCGTATTGAGTTTGAAAAGGTTTAATATTAAGTGTTTAAAGGGATGACACAGGCTAATCAGCTCGTAGTAACAACTGATCATGCGATTGTTTTAAATTAAAAAGTAAATGTATCTTATGTTCATAGCGGATTTGCTTCCATCATTCTTGTACATTTCTCTGACTTTTCGAAGGAGGCGGAGTCTGAGGAAAATGAGAATCGTAAATTTACTAATGGAACCAGAGCAGGTGAAAGGGTTGCGCTCTGCAGAATCTTAAATCGAAGTGAAAAATGGAAAGTGTGTATGGTCTATATTGTTCAGATTTCAGTATCCCTAATGCCGCTCCATTCTGAAGACATATGATAATTGTAGCCCTGCACTTTACAGTTTGGTTTGTCAGGAATCTCCAACATCATGATAAGGTTTACAGTGGACGACGTGGTACTGGATATCAGATCAAATCACTTTAAAAGGAACAGGCCACCGATTTTCCATACTGAGATATGTTTTTACCTGAGCTTAGACGAGTTGATGCGTACCTGTCTGGTCTTTGTGCGTGCGCTCAGTCACGCAAAAAGACCAAAGATGTTGTTAGCATTTAGCCTCTCCTCCTCTCCTCTATGGGGCCAAACAGGGGTGAAGTTAGAAGCGACCAAGCCCTTCCACGTTTCCCCTATTTAAATACGGTTACGTGAGTAAAGGGGAACTATATTGTAAGGCGTAATAACACCTTAGGAGCACTTCGACATGCGCACAGTAATATCTCCACTTTACTGCACGGACATTGAAGTGCTCCTAAGGTGTTATTATGCCTTCCAATATAGTTCCCCTTTACTCACGTAACCGTATTTAAATAGGGGAAACGTGGAAGGGTTTGGTCGCTTCTAACTTCACCCCGTTTGGCCCCATAGAGGAGAGGAAGGGAGGCTAAATGCCAACAACATCTTTGGTCTTTTTGCGTGACTGAGCGAAAAACCAGTGACAACTCGTCTAAGCTCGGGTAAGAACATATCTCAGTATGGAAAAACGGTGGCCTGTTCCTTTAAACACATTTGTGAGGACATAGCCGGACCTTTGCTGTGAAGTTAAACACGTAATGCCTGTACAGAAAACATTTCCACAACAGTAAAGAAGAGAGTTCAAGTCAAGTACGAATCCAGTTCAAACAAAGAGTGCAGTAAGTCACTGGTGTGAGATTTACATATTCAAAGTGGTGTAAACGGACACACTGTACCTAAGCTCAAAGACTCGCATGCATTAGATACTCAACATGTTGTTCTCTTCGCCCCCCAAAGGTCTGACGGATCATAACTACGGTTATGGACAGCAAGGATGTGTCATATATGGTACAGGGGGCTGTTTAAGTGATCAGGCAACACATTTGGGTCATAATGTGTTGTCCAGTTATTACAGTCTGACCCTTCCAAAAAAGCCCTAATGCTTTGCCAGATTTGTTGTAGTCCATAACATACAGTAGCAAGATCCACATTACTGAAAACATTCTTCACGCTCTTAACGCAGAGCTTTGTTTTGCATCTTAAATAACTTTTTTTTTTTTACAGAGGGATTCCCTGTTTATACAAAAATACAAAAAGAAAACCGCAATAACATTTTTTCTTCTTTACAAAATCTTTGACAATTATTGATAATTTGTTGTACTCTCCAATACTCTTTTTGTTTTTCTTTAATTGGCATCTTTTTATTTATTTTTGTATTTTTTGGCAAAGTAGGCTACACTACTTTGTAACCGAATTGACACATAGCAAGTTCAAACTTTCGTCGGGACTCTGGTTGAAAATGCCGGATCAGGACGTGCAAAGTTAACCAATAGGAAGCGAGATTACAAGCGCGTGGTGGTCGGGGGGTTTGTTCTGTGGCGAATATTAACAGGAACAGGCTCCTTCAGTCGGCTGTGGCTCCTGCGGTTTGTCCAGTTTGATGTCGATCACTGCAGGAATTGTTAGGGAAAAATTCAAGGGCGACTTCTATGTATAAGGGTGGCCACTAGAGGGCATCATTTGTATATGGATGCGGTCACAGCATAAAAGTAGAAGTAGCCAGGTTTCCAACTCATTTTAGAGATCACTAAAGCACAAAAAATATGATTGTTTTATACCATGATCATCCAGAGATACAGCACTTGTAATTTTCCACAAACTTCACTGAATAATACGCAGTTTCCATCTCTTTGTTTTGTTATTGCACTTTTTGGGAAACTGTTTATTAGTACAAGATTACAAGAAAGCCTCGAGTACCAGGGTGATTTTGCAACAGTAGTTTTTGGAAATAACTGTTAGCTAACACTTAATCGATAACTGTTGGAGCGGAGGGAGCTGCTCAGGAGGAAGGTGGAGCTGACCAGTGTAGGACACCACGCTCTGAAACAGGGACAAACCCAGGAGGCGCTGCATCGTTTCAGAGGATCAGAGGAGACTGAAGGCAGCCAGCCAGGTTTCCTCCGGGTGCTACGGTTTCCCCGACCTCCTGGTCAGGTCGGCCCACAATGGCTCAGGACTAACACCTGAACACCATTTCATTGTATGCTTGTACAATGACAAATAAAGCACTTACTTACTTACTTATAATCGTTCGGTAAGACACCTATTCAACCGATTAAACATATTGAACAGAAAGTGTGTCTCTGATTTCTAATTAAATCTTAGTAAATCAAGTCCTTCTTCTTAAATAAACACTGAGTATCTTTACTATAGCAAAGACTTTTCTTTAATCAATTCCCATCCCTTATTAACTGGCCATATTACACCTTGGCTTTTTAAGGCACCTCACTAAACAAGGCAAACAACAAAAATAATAAAACAATCACAACCAATATTTTACAGTGGAAATGGGAATTACAATAATAATGGGTCGTGTTGACTATGTAATATTTATTATAACTAAATTAATAGTCAATTAATAGAATGGTGACTGGTGCTTATAAGTAATGATTTGAAATGGTTATTATGTGAACGGGAATGAGGAATAAGAAAAGGAATAAGAAAAGAAATAAGTACAAATTGCAAATAAAAATAAGTAATTCAGGAATTTGTAATGTAAAGTGTTGTATTGTATGTAACATGAGATGTTGTATCACTCTATCCGGATTGTAAATTAATCTTGAATATGGGGGTAGGCACTTATAAGCTTTCTTGCTTGGGCCTACTCCTTTTGAGTCTTTTTGTTCCTTTGTTTGTTCTCTGCACTATAATATGTTGTTGTAAATAATCACTCAAATAAATCCTATCAATATCAATTAATGTCCTAAGGGCTCTATAAGGACAGATGTTGAACAAAGAGGATACCCAAATCAATAAATGAAGACAAAAACGTGTTCATACAATTAAAAAGTATGTTTTGTCCTAGTTTTAAATCACTTTAGCGCTGACCTAAGCCTCAAAATGAAGCGAGTGCCAGGGACCAGTTCTCTTCGTGTGTGATATTGAGATAAGTGCGACTGGCCCCTGCGTCCCGTTAACAGCTGGACCTCAGGACTTGATCCGGCTCCAGCCTCTAAATGTGCAGCCAGTGATTACAGTCCGAGCTGCAGGAGGAGAGCGGGGAGTGCTCTCTAAAGGCCCTGACATCGTCCATAAATCTGTTTGACCCACCTGTCCCCAGTAAAAAAGAAAAAAAAAGAAAAAGCAATTAACTACAGACTCGCTTTAACATTTGCTCTTCCATAAACTCCTAAATCAGCTAGTAGCATAATATAACATGCTTTTGCACCCTCTGCTGAAAGACAAGTGTAATGCTATTGTGAATGCGTTGACAATTAAAAGGCCCTATACCTGATTTTTGGTTTACAAATGATGAAAGCAGAGCGAGGTCAGGACATGGGCAAAACGGGCAAGCAGCCTTGAGCGCCATCTGCTGGAAAGAGTATCAAATTGTGCATTTCATTTGGTTTTAATCCACTGAGGTTAATGCTTAAAAACGAAAGGTTTCAAGCTTTCAAACAGGACCTGGTCTTTCTACGCCTCAGAGGAGCTGTGTAACATCATGAATATCCGTGACTATTAATATCAAAGGTGGGTCCCCTTCATATAAAACTCCTGAGCATATATGTTTTGTGATTGCAAATGTATTCCATCTTTTTCCCTGAAACTAGACTAGAAAAGTATTTGCTTGACCTTCTGACTGGAGACAATGTACAGTACTCTTAAACCCACGCCAAAAACTCACCTTTTTGACCTTGCTTATCAATAGCTATTAAATTCTTGTTTTTATTTTCTTGTTTCTATTTTTCCCTCCGTCATGCTGTTGTGTGGTAATGTACGTCCTTGTCAATGGGTAAGGAACGTGCTTCTCTATGGTCCTTATGGCGGGGAGCTGACATTGCTGTAATACCACCCCTTGTGGCCAGGGGCGACTCCCAGAGACACTTGGTAGACAGGAAATATTTTTAACCACGCTGGTTTTTGTTTATCAGCCCGAAAAAGTGGAAGCCTGTTCAGTGCATTGACTGGATCCGGAGCCTGTCAATCAAGCTCTGGAGCTCTGTGGAGGCTCCGGCTTCCCGCCTTTTTGCCCTTTTAAGGAACAGGCTGCGTAGGAGGAGTCTGAGCGGCCATGTAAGTTTCACACATGACTCGGGACCTTTACTATGAATGGGACTGAATAGGTATTCGTCTATCTCTAATTATTATATCTATGGTCCTTGTATTTTTTCCCCCATAAATCGTGTGACGCACTTTGAGCCGTCCCTGGCAACAAGTGCAACAACGTAAATAAACTTGAATAAAGAATGGGAGCAACACAAACAGTAAACATGTATTGCCAAAGGGCCTAAATATTTTCAAGGCCATTTGGGTCAAAAACGTACAGAACAGGCTTTGTCCATGTGCTCGTAAAAGATGGTATTGGAGCCGGAGTGCTTCAGATCATTGACCAAGGATTAATTGTTTACTCTGCCATCTTCATACCATATTTTTTGAAATGTTCGCCACCTAAATTGAGTTGCTTGCTTGATTTTACGGTACGGTGATACTTGAATATGGTTATATCGTTGCAATGACTTAAATACAGCCAATGAAGTCGCTTAATATATTATATAGACAAGCTGCTGCTCAGCTAAAGGCCCTCTGTCCGTCCGGTCACCTCTCATTAGGACAGCTCTACATGAGGAGATATCACGGTAATGGGCTCTGTATGAATGATGTTATAACCAAGAAATACATATGACAGTAATGAAAGTCCAGGCGATCATCTCAGAGGGGCTGTTAAATTACGGAGTTTATAACCTGCCTCCCTCCATTAAGAAAGGTACGATCACCACAGCATAATAAGTGCTCCGCTGTGGCCCAATGTGGATGGATTGTTGCATCCAAGGGCACTTTTGGATTTAAGTTTATGGACTAATTGACAATTGACAAGTGGGTTCTTCTGGGGCAGGTCTGATTAACTATTATTTAGAGCTACTTTTAGTAATATTTTAATCGTCTGGTAATTGGGGACTGCGTTTTGTGGACCCCTTTCGTAGTCATTTTAGTCTTATTTGTTCAATAGTTCAGGCCTGGCTCAGTCTTGAATTTGAACCTGAATCTGGGTCTCCTTTAGTCTTGTTTCGAGTTGTCGTAACTCTTTGTTATTCTTGTGTAAAGGATACTGCCTTCTTTGCTGGTTTCCTGCATGCTCTCCATCCCGGGAAGAGCCGCAGCCACACGTCGAAACAACTGTCAAACAAAAACAAGGTTAGACATTTATATACAAATCATCTGACAGCATGTCCATGTATTATGTACGCATGTATGAAAGAATGGTGTTTATAAGGTCATTTGTAACGGTTTTGTTTTGTGTTCAAGTATTTCAGACCCAGAGTCGAGTTCTTCCTACTCTGGGTAAATCTATAAGTGGCAAAAGCTTAATGTGACAGATGGTCAAATTTTAATTCATTTAAACGTTGACAAATTTTCTTGTATCATGTCTTAAGAATTATTTATTTCTTCTCATTTTAATGGTGTGTTTTTGGTAAATGTATTTTTTTTCAGTATGTTATATTATGTTTTGTCTGCCCTTAAACTCGGGTGGCCACATGTCCCTCTCTATGTTGCACTGCACAGCCACTTCGTCTTTTGTTCCTCATCCCACCTATTTAGATACTGTCCAACTTTTGCAATAAAGTTAGATTTGAATAGAGAATGACAAATGATCCACCAATTTTTTGAGCTATTAAAGGAATTTTGCCAAAATGAAGGCCTTACTGACAAGCAGTACAGTTGTTTCAAGTTGGCATTAAATCTTCATTTCTTGATCTTTTATGCCATAAATTCATAAATAAAAAATATATACTGTATATAAAAAGTCCAAAGCACATTCAACTGCATGTTTTGATATAAAAAAAAATCATTTGGCATAAAATGAAAAATATTGTGTCCTAACTTTCCGGATTAGACCATTGTGGTATGGTATGGTATGGTATGGTATACTTTATTGTCCCACAATGGGGAAATTTGCCTTGGGTACATGGTGCTGCTTTGTACATCCACACAACACAGTCAAACACACAGTAACAATAAAATTTACAGGAATAATAAAATATTTTGTGACCCATTTCTATCTGCATGTGTGATTTTGGGTCAAAAAAGCAAAGGATATGCTTCAATGCTGATCTTTGTTTAATCTAAGTTTAATTTCTCATGTCTGTCACATGACTTGTTCCACCTTCACGACTATTTGTGGTGGTCTCCCTACCTACAATATCAATACCAAAACTTAAAGGTCCTATATCATGCAAAATCGACTTTTTGGAGTTTTTAACCATGTTGTTATGCTATTTCCTTATCAAAAACACCCCCAGAGCGGTTTTTGGCTTCATTCACGCAGTTCCAAGTAATCCTCCTGAATCCTGCTTTCTGAGCAGCTGCTCTGCCCTCTCCTGGTAAACGACTGAGCTGTTCAGTTGTGTCGTCTCAAAAGGAACGGAAGTGCTCTACGTCTGTAATGTAATGCCTTACGGCCTGGTTTTAATTTATAAAACAGCTTTTTCATTTTTGTTGTTGTAAGAGAGAAATAAAGAAAAAAAAAAGAAAAGAAAAAATAACTCCGTCTCAGACCGTCTGTGCTGTTTGCTAAGCAAACGCTCCCGCGGCCGGAGGGTGCATTGTTTGTGAAGACGGAGCTCTTTCTAACCTACTCTGGACACCGCCTGTTCATTTTGCTTACGATAATGTCACGGATGCGCATTTGGCTCTATTAGTTCCATGGTTTGGCTACGAGAGGACTAGTCAGCCTTCCTAAAGAAGAGTGCACTCGCCAGAAGTTGGAATTTCTTTCCGGGATTAAGCTACTACAGTATATCAACCAACCTGATGGATGCTTGGTGAACCTTGGCCAGAATCAAAGTGGATTAACTTTTATAACCAACACGAGGGCCATAACGTAAACACCCGACGATGGGGAGGCCATGCTGAGCGGTGAGTCAATCAAAACACGTGTTAGCGTGTGTGTTAGCCATTTATGAAACTGTGTTGCACATGTCAACTCCTTATAACTGCATTATGTGAAGTAACTTCACTTTTTGCAGCGATATTTATATTTATAATACTGTGAATGTGGAATGAGGGGAGAGAGGGGCGGAGTTAACTGAATCGAAGCGTTTTGTCTTCCGGGTAGGGAAAATACCCCCAAAAATACTTATATTTCTCTCAAAAATGAGTACTCCATAGTGATAGAGGTACAATATATCATATAAATGCCTATACTTTGGAATGGCTAAAAGCATGATACAGAACCTTTAAAAGAGACTTTTATGATCAAACTAATAAGTACTCTCAAGTAGTTTTTTCTTTCACAAATTACTTTTACTTGAGTAATTATTGGGCAACGTTTTTACTTCTGGACATCTGAGCCTTTTATTTATATGTTTTGTTTAAGAGTGATGTTGTGCCTTTAACAAAAAAAGCTACAATTTGCCTTGTAAGTTCAGTAAATCTGTTCATTTGTGGTCACATTTTGCAGTTTGATGCTGCGCTGTCGTTTTATATCACCCTCATGTGACAGTTATAATTGTGACAACAGCCTCCTCTGTGTAAAACACTGCAGCTGCACCATTCGCCGGCTGCAGAAACAGAGCAGCATCACTTCTTATGAACTCAACGGACACTGGCTGCCTGTCGACTTGTGCTCAGAACAGATTGGCTTTTGTTGTTGCCAGAGCAAAACAGCAAAAAAAAGAGGGGGAAATGTATTATAAAGTTACTTTTAAGTCATTTAACATCATTTATGCCAATCTACGTAACAATCAGGGCATCATTCGGAATCGGAACCTAAAACATGATTTCCTTTTACATATGTTGCTCTAGATGATACAAAATATCGGTATTATGTTGTTATATTTGTGGAGTTCTTTTAGTAATCCTTGTTGCCTCATCTGACAGTTGTGAGAAAGCGATGACTGTTGATCAGTTTCCTTTTGGAGTTTCCCATTTGTGTGATTAGCCGCGAGGTGAAATATGGCGGCGGGCGTCTCATGCCTGGCAAAACACGACGGCGAGACTCACCTGTTTCACGTTGTACCCGGTCTTGGCGCTGGTCTCGATGAACATCACGCTCAGCTCTTTGGCTCTCTGCTCTCCCTCCTCAATCGTTATTTGTCTGAAATAGAAAAACATTTAGAAATCTTCTTTCTGCTTCTTTTCGTAGTATCTAGTTTACAACAGCAACACACGTGGACAACAGTGACAGTATGTGATGCCCAAACCACTGGCCCTCTGGTTGGTGGGCAAAGGCTTAACACATTTCGCCAACGTTGCATCAAGTCAATTGAAAAATGAACCATCTTATATTATGTCTTTGTCTGTTGCCTGCTTTCATAAAACAGTTTTATTTATTTGTGATATTTGAAAGAAATAAACCCAGCTTCATTTGTCATCTATAATGTTTAAATGTGTTGATTATTAGCTGAAATGAGGAGAAACAACATCCCTAATATTAGTCATATTCTCTTATGACGATATCAACTTTTTAATGCCATTTTAACCCTCAAATACTATATTTAATCTGCTCTATTGCACTATGTATAGATTTATAATTTATTTGTATCTAAATTCTTTGTTGCACGTTTCCTTGTTGCTATTTTGTTCCTTTGTTGTTCCACTATGTTCTTGTGAAATAATGATTATAATTGTATTGATTTTGGGGTGGGAGCTTATAAAACTAAACTAAACTAAAACACATCTGCACCGAGAAAACTTCCTAGTTCGTGAACCTGTTCTCAAACAATGGCAATAAATACTGTTCTGACTCTGATTCTTATAGCCCTATAGTTTAAAGTCTTTATAGTTTATTACTTATCTAAAGCTATATGTTGTATGTTTTATGTTTCATGTTGCACGATCGACTGAAAAAAATTCCTAGTTGTGAACCTGCTCATAACCATGGCAATAAAGCCAATTCTGATTCTAATTTGCAAACATTATATCAAACAGGCATTTTTCATGGCATTCAAGGCCTTCATTTTGGTACAATTAATGACTTTTAATGTTTTCTAATGCCCTGCGGAAACCCTGAATATGAATAACTTCGGTCAGGTCTGGAAGAACTCAAAGGGAGCAGCCGTCAGCTACAAAATGTTGAAACTACTGTAAGTAGGGCTGGGCGATATGACGATATTAGACCGTCTTACGATCTCCAGAGCTGACGATCTGTTATTTTTGTGGGATCGTTTTATCACGGTTTTATGCACTTCAGCAAAGTTGAGTCTTTTCACCGTCAGTGAAGCAAACTCAAGCCGCGCACTTTCTGCTACGCAATGTCGGACGCTAATGCGAGCCTTTGGCAGCGAGACGCTCCTCTACAGGGCGCATACACGACCAGGCTCCTCAATCTAGAGCTTTAAACCCAGAGTTCCGTCTCTATTTCAGCGGTGCTTATGTCTGTGTCTTTCCCCCGCTAACGCCGCTGCTCTGCTCAGATCGCAACGTGTGTTTATTTATTTACCTGGCGGCACATGTGCGAAGAAGCGAGTGTGTCCTTTGTCCTTACAGTTCTGTCAGGCGCTGCATCCTTCTCATTTGTTTAATTTAAATCCTGGACCGTGTTCACAAATGCGCTGTTTATCCATGTCTTTGAAAATATAAAAGTTCTCCAAAAACACCGTCAGTCTGAGTTCATTATTGTAAATTCGCCTTACAATGACAAACTTCTTCCTGTTTGAGTTTTACACAATAAAAGTCACTGCATGTTATCGCTTTAGTAAGACTCTTATTGTGAAAGGGTGCGACAGCGACAGCGCGTTACATTTACAGCAGCTTGACGTCATGAGAGAGACCTCAGAAAAAATGCCAAAAAGCAACAGACACTAACAACTAATAATATAATAATAATAATAATAATAATAATAATATTAATATGTCTATGCTAACAACTAGCATTTACCAAACTTACTCTTTAACTTACTTCTACTTAATTTTAGGTCCAAGTCTATTATTGCTGTGTTGATTATCACAGTTGAATAAACTAGTGTAGTATTTTTCTTCTTCAGTGTGTAATTTAAGTAATTTTGTCATTATAAAAAATCGTGATAAAACCGAAATCGTAAGTTTATTATTCAAAAATCGTGATATTCTATTTTTGCCATATCGCCCACCCCTAACTGTAAGTCTTTTTCTTCATCGCTTTCATCTCAATATTGCGTGAATTAAAGCAGATTGAAGTGTGCACCTTTTATCTGCCAGGTCTGTTTTGTTGCCCACGAGCATAATGATGACGTCACTTCCTCTCTCTGTTCTGACGTCATCGATCCATTTGGTCGTCTGCTGGAATGAGTTCACATCTGTAAAGAAAAAAAACAAATACTTCACTGTAACTTTTTGTACATAAAAGTGGTACAAGGACATGGTCTAAATGGGTTTTCAAGATTCAAGTATAGGCAGAGTAGTCACGCCAAGATGTAAAACCTCAAGATGGATTTTGAGTTTGTGACGCTAAAGCCTGAGAAAACACTATAAAAAAAAATTAAATTAAGAACAGCGCAGGTCCAGTCATCCAGCAGTCCAAAGATGCCGATTTTATTTGTGTCCCGCAAGACACTTGAGCTACTTTGCCTCCAGCACTTTCATGAATGAGAGTGTCTGTGAGTCTGAATCTATGTCTACTGACCAAATCAATATCAGAAAAAAAAAAAAACAGGGAAGAGAGAAAGCAACAAAAAAAAAAGTGGTATTCTGGAATTGTTTTTTGTTTTTAATTGTTTGTTTTTTAGCTGAATGATGGTGCTTGAGAGGCTTTGTTAATTTGCCTCGGAATGAACTCCCATTTATCAAAAGCAGTAAAACACTAAACTTTATTTGACAAACAACTAGCAAAAAATATGCATTCAACATCATCATTAGTGTAATTGCCATTTCATAAGGCTGGCGTAATTAATTGTGAATTTCATATCTTGTATTTTTGATTAACAAGAAACAACACAATTCGAATGTAGTTTGGAATTAAAAACATACAAAGTCAATAAGAAGTTAAATAGTGCATGCAATTAAGCCATAGAGGGCGGAGAAAAATAAGAATAATTAAAAAGACGGCTAACTGTGCTTGCGACGGTCTATGTCGTCTCATAAAGCATTCTCTGTGTCAGTCATTCTAAAGAAGGCGTCAAATGAAAAAACAATTTCATTTTTTAGACATCTTTAGAGCCAAGTTTTGATGTTGTTAGCAGCATCAAAACAGCATTAAAGGAAGTGTGACTTGGTTGTTTCAGCTCCAATAACCTTTTCCAATTTTTAGCCACATTTTTAAAGGGGGGTATTATGTAAAATCGACTTTTTCAAGCTTTATATCATGTTATTATGTCATTCCCTCATTAAACACATGCCTGGAGTGTTGCCTTGGCTCATTCACATATTTTTGAGTAAAAACTTAGACGGCAGCCATTTTAGGTGTAGGTATGCCTCAGTCCTCCTAGGAACCTCCTGGAGACGCCTCTGGACCTTTTGTCACCAGCCAAGCCACCAACCCCTGCTCCTCAGCTCAGCAGAGCCCCCTCCCCGCACAGTAGTGTTGTTTAGATGCCACACTGAAGGGGGCGTGTCGGAAAGCTTCTTAAAGAGACAGAGGCCTATTTCAAGACGTTCAGTACAGCCATTTTGAGAGAGCAATTTTATTATGTAAGGGATAATGTATAGAACTGGACACCTCCGCTGCGCGTCGGGATCCAGTTCGCCCTGAAGGTACTTATTTTCCCAATAATGACCGGCGTTCTATACATTATCCCGCTTATTATACGGCTGCTTGCCAACTGTACACACACACATAAACTTCATACACTTTTATGAAGGCAGAAAGGTTTATTTCATGATTTCCGCGGCAAATAGTTCCCAAAAGTTTGCGCGTTGCTTGGCAACGTTTGTTGATTCCAGACAGTGTGGCGAGGCTAGTAGCAGCACAGCTAGCTACTTATTGCTAGCCTAGCTACTTAGTTGAAGGTGCAGTTGGAGAGGAGGAATGGTGGTGAATCTCTGGGTAAGTTGAAAGTCGGACTCCCGTTAACTTCACGAGTGATTCCCTCAACTTCTCTCGCAGGGACGGGGACAGAGATAGTGTCCGCCTGTCCGCTACTACTACTCGCGGAGTGATATGAAAGACCTGTATTACAAGCACGAACTCCGTTGCCATTGGCAGCGGTCATTATTTTTTTCAGAGGTCTTCTATCAAAAAATAATGACCGGTAGAACGTTGGGAAATCACATTCAAATCAATGGAGCGTTCTACTTGCATTGTGAAGGGCCGTATAATAATTTAATTTACTGCACAGACCAACAGAAGGTTACGTCATCATTGTAGTATGCTATAGACTGGTGCTATGTGATTGAAAAAAGCATAATACCCCCCCTTTAACAATTTTGTTTCTTATTTTGCCCCAATTTTTTCTAATTTTCCCAATTTTTTGCAAATTCCCCCCCCCCACTTTCCCCCCAAATTATTGCCCATTTTTAACACATTTCGTGACATTGGAGATAAACCTGATATTGTAAGTTTGCATATCTTCCACACATTATTGTTCTGCTAGTATAGGAATCGAAAACTAAGTATCGTTACTGTACTATCATCAGAAAAAAATGTAACAGTACCCAGCTCTACCTGTGGATACGGCGCTGGTTAAATATATGATACATAAAATCAGTGTGGATCATACAACAGCTCACTCTTTCACAGAACAATAGAATGCAGTTTCCTGTATTTACTCTGCACATCGTAGAAAAAGCGCTGTAGTTGTGAAGCGTGTTAAATCTCTAAACAGACCGCGCTGACCTTGCTGCGTTCATTAACAATGCAGTCATGTCATGTTTCTTGTTCTTGGTCTGGGAATTTGACGGGACCAACCTATGTCCTTCTCAAGGTGAGCGGAGAGCGTGCTTTCATTTCCATAATCAGGTTCACACTCCACTGGGAAATACCTTTAAGAGCTATTTAACGGGAGAAGAGATTTATAACATCAAAGCATCTAGACCAGGATACGGCATTTGTAAAGAACAATATAGCAAATCTGAGTTTAGTTGGTCACTTTCTAAATAATCAGCAGCACCGTCGAGGCAGGAGGTGCTCCGAGTATAAATGATACAGGTATAAAGGCCTACTGACTTGTGATGTCATAGACCACCACCGCCACCGTGGAGTCGCGGATGTAACTCGGGATGAGGCTCCGGAAGCGCTCCTGCCCCGCTGTGTCCCAGAGCTGCAACCGCACCTGGCGAAAGAGAGAGACGAGGGAGAGACAAGTGATTAAAGTGAACTTCTCCATTGTGAGAGCAATAAAGTCTAATCTTATCCAGTCTTAAATCTAAAATGTGTTTGAACTAGGACTAAAACTGGTCAAAGCCAAGTCGATAACAGGACGAAACGAACTCTATGCTTGAAATTCAACCTCTAACAGAGCAAAATCTCAACATCAGAGTATGAAATTAGATATTAAACATGTTTTTAGTGGTAGGGGAAACCGTAGTACCCGAAGGAAACCTACGCAGACACGGGGAGAACAAGCAAACTCCACACAGAAAGCAGAAAGACCCCGACACACTGTGAAGGACAAGGGCTACCCGCCGTGCCACCATGCCGCCCATTGTTAGAGGGCTCATTATTTATAACTCTCCATTGTCTCTATATTTTTTGTAATTTCTCATTTGCGCTGTGTCTGTGAAGGACAATGCGAGATATAAATAACGCCAATACACGGAGTTGACAAGGACTAAACTAGGAAAACACTAGGACTAACCCAGGAAGGACTAGAACGGAGGAAGAAAAGCACTGACTTGGATTATTCAGGTGATTTTTTATGGATTTCACACACTCACACGCCACATACTGTATACATATCACAGCCATGATAGATCAAGCATAAACATGAGCCATGCGCTGTGTGATTGCTCTGAGCGGGACCCTCATGATCACACTCTCAAGGTCAACGCGCTGCGGGCCCCTCATGATAAAGAACCCGGGGGCAGGTTAAAAGTGGTAATATCTTTAGTACGAGTAGAGCAGGGAGACATTTAGCAAAGTGTCTGATCTTCTTGATCTACCTAATATAAACATTTCTCGATAGGTCTGATATCAATTGTAGTCGACTTTAACATAATTGATTGCATTACTCGGCCTCCACCTACCGTCCGGTCCTCCAGGTACATGGTTTTGGACAGGAAGTCGATGCCGATGGTCGCCTGCAGGTGAGACAAGAGAGAGACAAAGCGTACAGGTCAGAATATGCACAATGATAAAGACAAATTAAGAAACAGACACTTTAAATTATGTTGTACAAATTAATTTAAAGGGGGGGTATTATGTAAAATCGACTTTTTCAAGCTTTATATCATGTTATTATGTCATTCCCTCATTAAACACATGCCTGGAGTGTTGCCTTGGCTCATTCACATATTTTTGAGTAATCAGTAAAAACTTAGACGGCAGCCATTTTAGGTGTAGCTATGCCTCAGTCCTCCTAGGAACGCCCCCACCTCCTGGAGACGCCTCTGGACCTTTTGTCACCAGCCAAGCCACCAACCACTGCTCCTCAGCTCAGCAGAGCCCCCTCCCCTCACAGTAGTGTTGTTTAGATGCCACAGCAGTGTGCTGAAGGGGGCGTGTCGGAAAGCTTCTTAAAGAGACAGAGGCCTATTTCAAGACGTTCAGTACAGCCATTTTGAGAGAGCAATTTTATTTAAGGCAGTTATTTTAATTTACTGCATATACAGACCAACAGAAGGTTACGTCATCATTGTAGTATGCTATAGACTGGTGCTATGTGATTGAAAAAAGCTTAATACCCCCTCTTTAAGCAATAAGCAACACATTTGAAAATCAACTCCAATCAAAGCCTAAATGTTTGTAGTGCTGGGTATCGTGAACATTTTTTTTATACCAATACTAAAATATTTCTCATAAAGAACCGTAAAACAGATTAATAATGTTCATTTATTCCTTCTTTTACATTTGTATCATTTGTTTGAGGTGAACCCCCCCCCCCATTTTTTGTCACAATTTTTTATTTTTCCCCCCCACAATTTTTCTGTTTTTCCTTAATTTTCCCCCAATTTTAAAACATTTTTTTTCCACTTTTCTACCCCAATTTCCCCCAAAATTTTCCACTTGTTTCTTTCAAATTTTTTCCACTTTTCCCCAATTTTTCCCCTTTTGTAAATTTCTTCTTTTTTTTTTTTACTTTTCTTTCTTTTTTCTTTTACATTTTGAAAACTTGAATATGAAGATTTTATATTTCTTTTCGGTTCCTGCTTTCGATACTTACATTTTTTCCATACCAGGAGTACCTAAACCTTTTTTTCCCCGATATCCGACTGGTCTCGTTTAACGGTACCCGGCCCTACTAAAGAGAAAACTGTTTTGATTCCTTTCCACGTTTCCCCCCAACTTTCATATTACCTGTTCAATAAGCAAAATACATGTTCATATATTCAAATACCCAGGTTTAGTTTTGTTACATATCATTTGGTCATTATTTCGTCGTGGTTAATGCGGAGATGCTGCACGGACCCGGCAGCTCTGACGCGCGGTGCCCATCTGTGAAAGCAGGTGGGAGTGTTTGGATCTCGGACGTCCCGACGGGGGGCAGTCTCTCTCTGACAGCCCTGAGTCCCTGCTGCAGTGGACCGGCTCAGACTGGGCACCGCAAACAGGCCTAAACCAGAACTAAACCTGAGACTAATCCGGGACACACAACAATCTGAGGAAATAGCGAATGTATTCCCCCACAGAAAGAGAATTTCTTCTTTGTGAAAGTGTAACCGATATGGATTTTGTACAGCTAAAAGCTTTATGCTGTTGGACTTTTCTCTAATAGCAGTGACGCCGTATCCCCCTCTCTAAATATAGACGCCCACACAGACACTTTACATGAAAAGATTAGATGGAGCAGAAATTATTCATGTCTTTTTAATTATTAATCCGCACATTTCTTTAGGAGACAGACTCTATCTCTGTGGTCCACACTGGCAGCAAATAGGATACAGTAGGACTCAAATACTTCGATTAGGCCATAGAAAACACATTTTATTTACCATTCGAATAAACTAATGTGACATAATTCATTGTAAAGTGAAGTCCCATCTTTATAATAAAACTGAGTAGTGAATATCAATAGCATGTATGATATTATTGATCTAAAGGTCTTTGAGCGGCATTTGAGACCGACAAATCCACAGATTTCTTCTTCTGAAACACTGAAGAGGCACCGAGAGCCTCTTCAGAGTAAGTTATGAATTGATGGTTCTCATTGAAATCCGCCATTTTAGGGTTTGCAGGCAAACACTGTCGTCCATAGACTAGCATTAGCTAAAAACATGAACAAATAGAAAAAAGCAACGTGGAAAAGCAGGTAAATTCATCTAATACACTCAAGTGTTCAAACGCTTTCATAATATTGCAACACTTTTGAAATCTCATTTGGTTTATTGTTACCCAGTGGTTACCCACAAAACCCAGCGGTTTGACAACATAACCCTGAGCTTCTTCTATAAATTTCATAAGTAAAAAATGACATTAATTTTGCTTTTGTTGCCATTGTGACGTCATCTGCATACGCTATATACAAGTGCAAGCAAAAATCCCAGTCCTATCTGCAGCTTAACCCACCTCTTACATTACAAAATTAGATGGAAGCAAAACCAAATTGAGCATTGGAATCTTGTAAGCTCCCAATTATCCAGGAGATTTCCATTGTGCTAAAAGGTTTACAAAGTTTTTTGACTTGGTCTGGAAAACCTTAGGTCTGAAGAAGCATCTTGGATCAGAGGTAAATCGTCTTAACAACTCAGTGTAGAAAACTACTTTTTGAAATTCTTTGCTACAACATTAAAAATAAAGTATGTCCGGTTGGGAACTTGGCCCTTTCCAATCCAATTTTTGTATCTTGTTTGTAAAGGGGGCGAAATCAAATAAATAAATGTATCATCAACCCTTGGTTCTCAAACTTTTTTCTTGTCACTTTCCCCAACTATTTAGCTTTCTATATCACCCAGACCAGACTAACTGAAATAAGCCCAGAAATGAGATTAATAGACCTAAATTTGGACTAAATAACGATTAAACTGGGTGTAAACAAGGTCTAAAACCAAGATGAAAATTGAAATAGTATCGAATTCAAATAAATGAAATCTAAAATCACAGTGAACACACAAAAAGAACCTGACCAAGTCCTCAAGTCACAGAAACCAAAGCCACACCGACTGGGCGCTTCATTATTCCCGTGTCGTCCCTCACTGTGATGGCGCTGACATTTTAATTGCTGCCCTCGGTTTGTGAACCCGTGTGGGACGCCTCACTCCAGACGATCTGATGGCTCTTCTCCAAATGGACTTTCAATGTGATGAGGATGCCACACACAGAATATGAATATTTAGTGGCGGGTATAGGCTGAATGGAATATTAAAAAGTTCATACTACAGGTTTTAGAACATACATTGACATATGGCATTATTGTATAAAGCTACATCTAACATTCATATCTATATTAAACACTTTTGTTTAATATAGTTTTGGGACACACAATACAGATTTTTTTGCCAGATTCCCATCCTGTCACGACCAGGCAAACATTATGGAGTAGCTTCTGTGCCACTCTAAACATTACATAAATTATTGCGGACATCGGAGTAGACACCGTCTCCCCAGACTGACAGCTCTGCACCGCTGCCTCCGGAGCACCTCGTTTTTTCATGCTCCGGGACAAATCTCTGTCTCTCCCATCCAGCGCGATGCTTGGTAGCTCTTCTGATGCACTCCAGTGTCTAAACTCACAGTGGGTTTTGGCACAATCTGCTCGAGTCGCTGAGATACGACAGAATTGTGCATCGCCCCAAAAACCCAATGCGCGTGTCCCCCGTGGCGATACATTTGCGCGTTTCCTTCTGTGCTCACTGGGGAATGAAGCGTCCTCCTGAGCGCCGCAAACACAGACAGCGAGCTCATGTAGGCAGCGTTTTAATTAAGACTCGGAAGCTCTTGAGTTCAGTGGGAAAAAGCAAATGCTGTGACACTGAAGGATGAGAGACACTTGTTTTGAGTTTCTCTGTGGAGACTGTCTGACGTAAGGACCTGATTTGTGAAAACCGTATTTATTAGTAACACGTCTGACAGCGTTTCATTAGGTATGTGTTTTACATTGATTGGTAGCCAAATATTGACTTAAGTAAGAGTAAAGTTGAATAGAGTTCATAGGAGCGCTTGCCGGGTCACATTAAGTGTAGTAGGCGATCTGGACACTCTTCAGGATCCTAAGGGAGCATATAGGGTGACCAGACTTTCCAATAAACTGAAATCATTACTGAGAAGTCTGTAGGAGTCTCATGTGATTAAATAAAGCGATTTGCATTGAGGTGATAGACTTTTGAGCTTTTGAATTGGTCCAGTCATTAAGGAAACTTTCAGTTTTACCCATGGCTGAAAGTCATTAAGTTTCTAATCAAAACGCTGCTTTGGGCATGGCTTTGGGCAAGAGTGTGTAAAACTGGGACAACTCACCGGTTTCCGATAAACTCACAGGGACCTGGGACAGATTGCTCAAAACTGGGCCTGTCCTGGGTAAACTGGGACGTCTGGTCAACCCTAGGCAAATACAGGTGAAACTCGGAAAATCTGAATATCATTCAAAAGTTCATTTATTTCTGTAATTCAACTTAAAATGTGAAACTAATATATGATATAGACTCATTACATACAAAGTGACATGTCAAGCCTTTATTTGTGATAATTTTGATGATTATGGCTTACAGTCCATTTTCAAAATTTTAATTTGTTTTTTTTTTACAAATTGAGCCACAATAATCAAAATTATTACAAATAAAAGCTATATCTCACTTTGCATGTAATGACTATCATATATTAGTTTCACAGTTTAAATTGAATAACAGAAATGAACGCATTTTTTAACGATATTCTAATTTTCCGAGTTTTCCGAGGCACAGATTCTTGGGCTAATACTTTTTTATTATTTTACTGCAACGCCAACATGTTTTGACTCTTCAAGTCAAACCATCATTGAATCGAAACGCGTTGGAGGAATACAGTAAAATAAAATACTAGCCTGAGATTTCATTTAGTTTCTTGTCAGGGTTAAGGTACTTTAAAATCCTATTACCCTTTCCTTGTAGAGCACCTGTATATGCGGACGGGTTACTTTTGGGACCTACACCGCTTCTATTTTAATTTACTTTTGAATAGCTGTAGATTTGTAGAAATAAAAAGCACTATTAAGTAAGTAGTGACCAAATTATTACAAAAAAAATATTTGGTGACTTACTTGTTGATGAAAAGTGTTGATGTATCAGAACAGACATGATGTAGATGAACATGAAAATTATGGTATTTCCATAAAATTCACCATGAAAATAAGATAAATAAATACTAAGATGTAAGAAAATTGCATTTGACGTGAAGCTTTTGCCTCTTTCAGATTCACTCAAAGTGGAAAAAGCAAACAAGAGACTGTTACTTCAAAATAATATTACTCAAAAATACTATGTGACAACTACAGGAAAAGAAACAGTTACTTCAAGGCCATGCTTCAGAAACCGTAACTTCCGCCTCTCATTGCTTTGGACGATGGCTAAACGATCTGAAGAAAAAAAATGGTACATTACTTTTATGAATATTGTCATAATATAATAGTAGTTCATATATAGTCTGTAGTAAAATTATAATAAAATTAATACTGAAGTCAACACTAAACAGGACCAAACAAGGCTGATTAGGACTAGAGGATCATAACAAAAGTGTAAATTAGGTGATTTTTGCAGCGCTGTGCAGCTCCAACTCATGAACAAAGTCGTTTTATCTGGTTTCATACAGTAGGAAACATTCAGCACTTACAAAGGCCAGCAGGAAAAGCTTTTGGCCCATCTCCTTTTGTTCTATTGTTACGAGAGGCATTAAACCACAAATGGGCGATTATTGAATTAGAAGATATAACCAGAGAAGCTATTGGCCACTTCAAAGAGAAATGCTGAGCTGCAAGTTTAAGCAAACAAGCCATTAAAGGAAATACATAGACCACTGTAATATAGCTTCAGTTAAGTTTAGTGTTGGTTGTGAAAGTACAATGCAACGCTTTTTACATTTACTTGATGAATACTTGTATGGATTCAGTATTCTGACTATTATATTTATATTGAGCACCTCTAAACACTATTACATGCCTGCGATTCCTTTGTTAGTTTAGCACTTGCCTAAAGTTCGGCCCGGGGCTCAAATCGGGCCATTTGGCCAATTCTTGTTGGCCCTCAGGCTTGTGGCCGAGTGGGAACACATTGACAGAGATGGTACTTTCTACTAAAAACTTAAGATATTTTACACAATTTCAACCTCAATAGCCAAAAATAGCCAATGATACTTATTATTTCATTTCCATTATTTATCAGGCAAAACATTAAGAACAAATTCTTATTTACAATTTTGGCCAGAAAGTGCTTAAAGTGAATTTAAAGGGACAGGTAGGGGTGGGAACCTCTGGGTACCTCACGATTCGATACGATACGCGATACATGGCTCACGATAACGATTATCTCACGATACGCCGATACTGCAATAATCGATATATTGCACAAAAATAATCTACGATACATCAAGATAAAAAAAATGCTACTTTTAACCTTTATTTTAACATACTACATATTCATCATTTACATTTCTTTTCATGTGCTTTGTACCACTTTTATAAATGATCCCTGACTTACACACTGAAAATGGGTCTATAGATCTGTGAGTGACTTCATTTACATTTAAATAAACAAGAAACCACAGTCCTATTTAAAAAAGTAATAAATCAACCCCAAATTAATCTTATTTATAATTATAAAACCATCATTCAAAGTCATTTATTTGTGTGACAGTGTTTGGTCCAAGTGCTTAAAACTCTAGTGCTGCCCCCTGCTGTCCTGACTGAATTCTTGAAAATTGTTGGCCTCTGTTGACTGTGAAAACAGTGGAGCACTGCTGCCTCACTAATATGCATGATGTTGCTCATTAATATGCATGGAGTCATCAAAAGTATCGATATCGGAATAAAAAGGATCGGTATCGTATCGTCCTGCAAAATATTGCGTTATATCGGATAATCGATATATTGTCACATTTGTAGGGACAGGGCAGTTATGTTCTGAGCCTAAATAACCCTGTACTAAATGAATCCAGCTGAATGTTTCACTGCACTGACCACCCTCCACGCCGTCTACACTTCCAAATGTGGCCCCCGAGTTTGGACACCTCTGGCTTAGTTTCACCCTATTGATGATTTGTAGTTCCAATAGTAATTATAGCATTTTAGTGTAAGACAGAGCTGCATTAAGTTTGAGGTCGACCAATATATCGGCTGATATATCGGGCCAATATTTGGGTATTGGCTGATCTAATGCCGTTAAAGGGCCAATATGTCCGAAACCTAAAGTAAGAGAGCCTTAAAATGAGCCCACCCACAGCTTCCTAGACCTCAGGGGAGCGGAGAAACATTGTGATGAAAATTGCTCACAAGTTTTTTACACCTCTGATCGTATTTTACTGTATATATTTTATGTTGCAGACTTTTGCTTATAATTTTGGAACCATAAGAGATAAAGAAGTGTTTTCTTTTGTAATCTGCTGATGTTTTGTCTTTCAAACAAGCTCCCTCTGAGGAACCTATACTAAACAGGAATGTCTTGAATAAATCAGCTCTATGCCTCTAATAAAGCGCCCCCTACTGTCACACCTCAACACTGACTCATTTTAGGCAAGGCAAGTTTAATTATACCGCGCATTTCACACAGAAGGCCACTCAATTAAAAAAATTAGTAGCATCATACACAGCATTATAGACATTATAGACCGGCATTTGGGGGGCGAAAAGCCAAAAATATTGGCTGAAATTATTGGCATCGGCCTTAAGAAACCCATATCGTTCAACCTCAAATCCAAACCTAAACAATGGTGTGGTTGTAAAGAAACCCCTGCTAAATGTATCCAGCTGAATGTTTCACAGCATCATCAGTGTCTATGACCAAGCAGCACACTGTATAAACTTCAATATACGTCTCACTATCAAAAATGTTTGGACACCCTTGGTTTAGCAGTGCAGACTTCAGTGTTATGAACTGGATTATCTGAAAATTCATTAACAGCCATCTACTGTTTATGCAACTCCAGACACATGAAATACAAGTTTAACATCTTATACTCTGCTAGACTTAATGAAGCCATCTCTGTTAGTCTGAGTTACAGCTGTGTCCTTGAAGCTGCAGTCGGACTGAACGCAGCATCAGACGCCCACGTTTACCGCACATAACACGCAGAAATAATGTGCTTTGTGTGGCTAAGAGACGCTTAAACTCACTGAACCCTGGAAAATGCACCGGCAACGGGGATATAAACAAGCAAATACACGGTCGGCAATCTCTTATCTGAACAATTAGCAGATTGAACGTGCAAATCCATCGAAATAAGATGTGGCACCGTAGCTGTATTTCAGCATTTATGACAAAATGGAAATGGGGAAAAGCGGATGTGAATGCACCGGGCTAAAGCTAACACAAGCAACATAATCCACACAACGAGAGCCAAATCTGATTAGTCCACTGCAGTGCCCAGGAGCCGCTCCAAAATACTCTGGAATAAAGCCTTTCTCTTCACTCTTAAGGCCAACACAGCAGGTTTGTTTCTACTCTTTAGATAAAACACTGTATGCACTGAAAACATGTCAGACAACGCTTTTATTTAGCGTTGTCTGACATGGACTGGACTGGTAATCGGGGCTATAATTATGCAAGTTATGACTTTTCCATCCGAAGAGTTTTCATTTTAACAGTTTGCACACTCCAAAACACCATATATTTTCAAATATTTAGTATAAGATTTGCATTTAGAAAGAGTCGGTGATCACAGAAAGCTATAGAGTTGTTGGTAATACTTTAGATTTTACAGCCCGCAAGTCCCATGTGCAGTTACAGGTAGGAAGAAAGTAATTACACATGAACATACAGGTAATTACACATTAAAGCGCAAGGTTATATCCATCCATCCATCCATCTTCCTTCACTTATCCGTTGCCGGGTCGTGGGGGCAGCTGTTGGAGCCCAAATCACATTACATGTACACCTTTGTTACACCTTTGTTACATATTTATTGTACCTTTATACCTTTATTACATCTTTGTTGCACCTTTGTTGCACCTTATAAACCTTTGTTTTGTTTGGCCAGGATGAATAAGCATGTGTTTAGCCGTCGTTCCACATAGCGCGAACCGGCCGCGCACGCCACGATCTACGTGCACGTATCGACACAACCCCGCAGACCTTTCTGTTTCCACCACACACACACATGCATTTGTTGTGGGCGGAGCCGCACAGAGCAGCACGCTGTACAGATCGTCATTAAAAGTTTTGTAAGCCATGATGAGAACAAATGTGGACAAATGCTGCCTTCTGGTGGGAGTTATGGAATCATTCAGAGGAGCCAAGCTGTATTAAAACAGAAAATAAACCACTAAATACAACTATGAAGGTAAGCTACATGCAAATGTTATGCTAACACCAGCTAAAGCTGCGCTAACGGCGGCTAAATGCTATTATTGGCAAAACCCCCTTTTAGCACAGCGGTATGATGTTGTGAAATATTAAATCCGTATGACCTGCATGTCAATAGTGAGGGCTGTCCACTCTCTCGTTGCCAATCAGAGGCCAGAGTCTGTTCACGTCACATCAGACACGGGCTAGTGTGCTTTGGCCAGAGGTCGGTCCCAAAACCTATACCTGGTCAGACCGGTTTGGCACTGGCCTTTGTTATGGAAAAGCTCGACAAAGCGGATGAAAGAGCCATTCAGCTGACACGCACCTGCATGTGGAAAAGAGCCTTTTGAGAGTGCACCTTTGTTACATCTTTGTTGCACCTTTGTTACATCTTTGTTGCACCTTTGTTGAACCTTGTACACCTTTGTTACATGCTGCATACAGTTGTTACACAGCTACAGGAAAACTAGACTTGAACACAATCTCTACTGTAATTTGAAGGCCCTATACCGGATTAGTTTTTTCTAATCGTAATAAGCTTTTCCTAATTATTTTAAGATTTATTTTAAACAAAAAAGTAAGAGCAAATTCAAGTCTTTTGCAGGCGTGTTTAATAAAGCACGTCATTAACTCCCATTCAAAGTCAAACCTGGTCCAAATTGGTTTTACGTGGCACAGTTTCTCATTTTGTTCTACCTTTTTATTATTGCTTTCTGTTTGTTCAAGCTTTATCTGATATTATAAACCGCACGCAGCCTCATATTCTGTAGAACAAAAGCAGTTTATTGAGTCCCTTCCACAGAATGCACCGGGTTATGTTTAATTCCTTCTTTATTGCTCTGAAACGGGACGCGTTTTGCTTATAAGGCAGTAAGACTGAGTTTTATTTATGGCCGCGGTGCAGATGTGACTGAAAAAGCCCGGTAGCTGCAGGTTCTGTTTCAGGGATGACAAAAGGATCAGGCAGTGGACGCCCGAGGGTTAGCTCCGCTCCCAGTTCTGTGCAGTGAGCAGAGTGACGACTAGGGCTGGGTACCGTTAAACAATACCGGTATGGTATCAAAAAATAAAGTTTAGGGACAACCGGCATCGAAAAAATTAAAGCAGGTACTGAAAAACATATATCTTTAGATCCAAGTTTAGATGCTGTTGGTCCAGGGACAACATTAAAGGAAGTTAATTCAGCTCAAACTATTTCCCCCCCATTTTTGCCCAATTAATTATATTTGGTTCTAAAAATTGTGCCCAGTGTTTGCCCCATTTTTCACTTTTTTTTTCTTGATTTTGCCCAAATTTTACATTCTCCCAATTTTCCCCCATAATTTTTGTTACATTTTTTATTTCTAATATTTTCCCTATTTCCTCCCATTTCTGCCGCCCCATTTTATTTACACAATTTTTTGCTTAATTTTGCCAAAGCTTCCTCTAATTTTCTCAAAAGTTCCACCAAATTGGAGGCAACGATGGCGCAGTTCATAGAGCGGGTCGTCTCGTGATCGGAAGGTCGTGGGTTCGAATCCCTGCTCCTGCAAATGCACACTGTCGTTGTGTCCTTGGGCAAGACACTTCACTTCACACTTCACCCACTCTGCGTACATTGGTGTATGAATGAGAGAGTGAATGGGGTGACTGGTTTCTTACTGTAAAGCGCTTTGGGCCTGATAAAGGTAGAAAAGCGCTATATAAGTTGAGTCCATTTACCTTTTTTTTTTCTTCAAACATTTCTTCACATTGGAAATTAACCCGATTTTGTAAATTTACATATCTCCTTTTTCCTGGTTCTAGATAACAAATATTCGAGTATAGATATTGGAAAAAGTATCATTCAGGTATCGGTATCATAAAACAAGTATTGTTGAAGTACCGGTATTGTTTTTTTTACTTATGCTAAACTAGGAATCCAATCGACACACAGGATTCGAACATCCAACCTTTCAAATATAAGACGACCAGCTCTTCCATCTGTCGCCCAAAAGAAGTTTTTATACCTCAAAAAAAAAGTGTGTGTGTGTGTGTGTGTGTGTGTAGCCTGTACCTGATACGTGTTGTCAAAGCTGTCGTACATGAACCGTGTGATGAGGGACGTCTTTCCAACTGCAACAAAAGAGAGACACACAGAGAGACAGCGGTAAATAAAAAGTACATGACATGTCCTGCACCTGTGCCGACACGGGTAATAAAGGCGGCAGAAGAGGATTGTGGGTGATGGCTGGTGCCCCTGGTCGCTGCCGTCTCTGCCCCGGGAGCTCATTACGAGTGAAAAGGGGACAGAGGGGTCAGACCTGGCAACAGCTCCTCCAGTAATTACACGAGCTGCTACAGCCTTTGTTTATAATGTAGGCTAAAACCTGTTGCTTTATTTTTGCCTTTATGTTCTCTCAAAGCAACACAAAGCTACATGTGTATAAATCAAAATTGTGGCTGGCTCCAAGACAATTACAGTGTGAACTTTCTGCCTCATTACCCACAAAACAGTTTTCCATTCTGAGACAGCTGTCCAAACAATGATGCCTATACTTCCCTCACTGCGGACACTTCCTCAATTTCAGGTAAATTAATGGAATAGACGAAGATAATAAACTAATGGAAATCCCAACTTTGGATGGCAGTAATATTGGCGTACATGGCTTGTACAGCGCTTTACAAGCCTGAGTTGACAAGCTTCTCAAAGCGCTAGTCATTACTCATTCACTCCATGCTTGGTGGTGGTGAGCTTCAACTGTAGCCACACGCGACCCTGGGTTAGATTGATGGAAGCGAGGCTGCCAATCTGCGCCAGTCGGAGCCGGGATTCGATTTACATAGAAACAGGATATGTAATTGTTGTTGCATGGTATTGTGACAAATTCTTCTAACTAGTGTCAATTATGAGGAAACATGGTTAGCATTTTCACATCATTTTCATCTATCTTTCATCTACCAGTGTGGCATAGAAAAAAACAAGCTTAGGTCCTACTGGTATTGAAAAAACTATAGTATCGAAAGCCGTTATAGAAAAAAATATATCTTTAGATCCAAGTTTTGATGCCTGTTGGTTCCAGGGACAGCAAAGGAAGTGACTTGGGTGTTTCAGCTCAAATAAATGATAACAATTTAAAAGAAATTGAATAAATTAACACTATTGTTCTGTTTTATGGTTCTAGATGACAAATATGTAAGGTATAATGCACGACGAGGTGTCCATTATCAGAAATAACTGGACGACGCGGAGGCGTGAACCGTCCGGCGCGAAGCGGAGTCCACTTATTTCTGATAATGGACACCTCGGAGTCCATTATCCCACTTATACCATGGTCCCACAAACTGAAACTGTTCATTGGGGCCTGTTTGCTTATTTTTTTAAGTCTTGAGCAGGAGTTATTTCACTTTTTAATCTGTTTTACCTGAAGCTAGTTCTAGCTCAATTGTTTATCGTTACTATGGAAACAGCTGCAGTGGAGTGATATACGTTTGTTAAGTGGTGACGTCACAGCTCTACTTCCGGGTCCGGCAGATGTGCGAGAAACTACAAAAAACTCTTTAATACCACAATCAATATTTCTGAAACTCAACAGAGAGTTACTGAACATACTTATTTATCAGGCCCATTAGCCAAAAATGCTGCACCAAAATGCTGTGGTGACGTCACACTTAAAGGGATACTTCGGGATTTTTGACATAGGGCCTCATTTCCTAGTTATCCAGAGTGTTGTTGATGTCTGGAGATATTTTTTTCTTAAATTCATGCAGTTCTTATATTTGAAGAGTCTAGGCTAGAGCAAGGCTAAAGCATTTCTATGTCTAGCCCGCATTAAAAAACAGTCTGACCCACTCCACAGTGCACCTGAGGTAAATCACTTATAACACCAGACTAAACATATAAATGTCTGTGTTAATAGAATAATTTTTGAAATATAACTGACCTTGTATCACATGAATTACCGCATTTTGAGGGACTATTTTCTCGCAGATCACTCCGCCGCTGCCTTAGCTTACAGCCACGAAGCTGATGCTGTTCAAATATAAGTTATTTTAAATGCAAAATGGTTTAAATTATTCTATTAACACAGACATTTATATGGTTAGTCTGGTGTTATATGTGATTTACCTCAGGTGCACTGTCAGACTGTTTTTAATGCAGGCTAGACTTTACCATAGAAATGCTTTAGCCTTGCCCTAGCCTAGCGCCACTAGACTCTTCAAATATAAGAACTGCATGAATTTAAGAAAAAATATCTCCAGACATCAACAACACTCTGGATAACTAGGAAATGAGGCCCTATGTCAAAAATCCCGAAATATCCCTTTAACAAACGTATTCATCTTTTTCCGCCCCGCCCACTTTTGCCTCTTTTTGCCTTGTCTTGGCACTTCCGTTGTATTGGCACTTCCGGTAGAGCACGACGAAGCCTGTTCATTTAAACGGAGAACGAGGGAAAATGTGCGCCGCTAAAATCTGATGTTTAGTAGATCGATTTGTGTAAAATGTCCAACGTTCATTTGCACCAACAAGTCAACACTGCACCGTTAGAAAATGTCCGACTTTGTAAAAATCCAACTGTTCCGAACATACTGCACGCCTCTGTAACTCCACTGTGGTGCAGTTTAAAAAAAGCTTCACTGCAGAAGCTCAAAGTTGCGTATAATGATGCTTTTCAGATAAAGGCCAAGTGCCAGTCGGAGGTTTTGTCATGCTCGTGTTTGTACTTTTGACGCTTTCATGTGAAACCTAATGTACAGATTTGTTTGCAGTTTAAATGACTCGTTGGACTTTCTTGTTCAAATGCCGGTGAATCCAAATGTCAGTGCTGTACGTTACCAGTCGGCTCTGTGGAAGAACTGAAACAATTGTCTTTTGTGACCATTTTATCTGTGCTGTCTTGTGGTTTGTCTTTTGTTTTTTATGGACCTCGAGTCTCGCAATAAAAATGATGACAATGTAATGTAAGAAGCAAGAACTAGTCCTATATGTTATTACTGTGCTGTAAATCAAATAATTCTAGTGTGGTGTTTATGTCCAACATGAATGAATCAATCCAGAAGCAAATGCAGGGAAACACTACAAAGAACTGTCAAGGCTCGTCACTGACAAATTACTTTTCGATTACCTCCCGACATCATATCAGGTCAGATATTAATCCATCATTTGGGCCAAACTAAATGCATGAAAGAGGAGCGGCCGCTGCAGTTCTGACAAATGACTCGTGTGGGCCTGAGATCGTATTTTGTCAGTAGTTTATTAATGACCGTGATGGGGGAAGCAGTAAAAAGCAAATGCACCAAGAATCAATCACAGCTACTTTGATATCCATTAGGCTGCAGCAGCAGGGACAGCGCATTCCTCTAAAACATTGTTCTAACCAGACTTCATGGCAAATTAGCATAGCACAAAGTGGGATTTTGCCATTGATTCACATCTGTATAAATGTTTAATGATAAAGGTAACAGCATGAAGCATCGAGTTAACCTGTTAAATTGGCCTCCAACCTAAAGCAATCAATAAATAACATTGGAAAGCACATTAAGCTACTTACAGGAGACTTTAGTTTTTATTTATTAATTATTTTTTTTACAAATGTATACTGAAAATTGCAATTTCTGCAAACAAGCCAGGTTTTAAAGATGCCTGAAGAAAGTATTACAGTTAGGGCTGGGCGATATGGCCAAAAAATAAAATCTCTATTTTTTACTCAGTTTGGACGATTACGATTTTAATCGATTTTATTGGAAATAAACGTAAGTAAAAACTAATACTTCCCGCACACTGCCAATCTTACACAAATAGTTTATTAGGATTAGGTCAATGTTTCGGTCCTGAGACCTTCATCAGGCAAATTGAAAATAAACTTAAAAAGGTCTCCTGATTTTTCATATGAAAAAATAAACTGCCCAGAGTCCTCCACATTAATATTTAGATTTCAAATATAGCCCACAATTTGGCCCATTGAAAATGGTTAGTTCTGTTTTAAATATTCTGTGTCTGCTCTCAAAAGTAAAACCTCCTCATGAGCTCTGCTGTGATTGACATCCGTCTCCATGGAGACTCAGAGCGGAGACATGGTGGAGACACAGCAGCCCCTTCCCCTTGAGTGGGAGAAGGGCAGAGGATCAGACTGGGGGGAAACTGTGTTTTAGCAAAGAAAACTCCAACGCGCACAACGAAAATACAACACACTGCCTTTGTAAAGCAGCAGAGATCGTCAGAAAGTCACTGGGTTCTCCACTGGCGTAATTTCTGAAAACAGTCGCTGTAGAGCGTCTGAAACGCTGCTAAATTGGCAGCGCGACTCACGTAAGGCGGACGTGGAGCGGCGGACGCGATTTAGCCATTTTCCACATCGTCTGTTTATAAAAGCATGAATTAATCGAATTAATTCGATTCGCTCAGCCCTAATTACAGTGTCATTGAATTTTAAATTTAGTATGCTATACATGCTATATACGTACATTCAGTGTTGGGGAGTAACTAATAACTGAATATGTGCATTTAAAATACTCATTTTGAGTTGCTGTATTCCAGGAAAGTTACTATTTCATTGAAGGGTATTTAAAATACAGTTATTCAAATAAAAGGAATACATTGCAATAAATCATTACATTTCATTTTCATTTTCATAACAATAAGAGAATGAAAAGATTAAAACAGCCGGGGAAGGTTTAGACTTTGGGCTTCCACAAAGTGCTTTTTTGCATTCTTTATTAGTAATAATTAAATTCATAACATGTGTAGCTGCATGTTTTTAATCATATGCCGCTTTTATGCATGATTACAATGTAAATCAATGTGAAAGTATTCTAAGTATTCAGAATACAGTACTCTGATTGGACAAGTATTGGCAAGTATTCAGTAGGGATGCACCCATCATATAATAAAGGCTAGATGTCTTGTACGCGCTGCTGGCTAGTGGAGGTCGACGTCCGCACACGGCGGCCATCTTGCCACAGGGAAGTTTGACTTCCTTGTTTAGGCCTAAATTTAGTTTTAAAAAATTATTCTGCTAGTGGACTAATGAAAAAAAGTCTTATTTTAAGTAAATATAGATTTACTATCCAACTTTAAATGACATGTTTTATTATTCTGATGTAAGAACAAAAATACTTGTTCCACTGGCAGATTTATTTACTTAAAATCAACGGCAAATATAGTTATTTAAAGATAATTTTACTTTATTTCTAGATTAGATTTTGTCGTTTGGTCCTGGTTTAGACTTTAACCCTGATTAATCCTGGCTCAGTCCTGGTTTAGCCATGGATTACTCCCAGTTTTGTTCTGATTTTGTCTTATGTTACAGTCTTGGTTTAGTCCTGGCTGCGTTAGTCCTGTTTAAGCCCTGGATCAGTCCTGGTTCTGGTTAGAGAGCCAGTTTGATCCCCAGGTAGTACTGATTTAATTGAATGTAAATAGCACACAGTCAAATATTTTGCGTGGTGCTGTTAGAGTTTATAAATCAGTGCTGTAGCGCTCTGACGGTGCGTGACGTGTTCATAAAAGAGGACAACGTTGTGAGAGCCAACAGAGAATGTGCTGCTGACTCATCCTCCTCCGACTGAACACGACTGCGCTGTCTCTGAGGCTTCACAGACAGAATGTGCCCATAAACTCACTGCTTTTCAGAATTTGCACATAAAACACAAAGGAAAATAACAGCAGCTCAAAGTGTAAAGCAAAACTAACCCAAATCTAAATGAGCGAACAGAAGGTAAACCAGCGCTGGGGGATGGCCATGGGCAGGGGGAGGCAAGTTTGCTGAGTGACGGGACGATTTTACCCCCAAGACAAACACAGGAGGGCTGGAGATAACGTTTTACTAATATATCCAATATGGGTCTGGGTGTTTTGGGCACATTGTTTTAAGAACTGGCAATATTTCAGCAGTTTTGTAATATATTAAAACATGTTTAGATCACTATTGGATGTAATTATAACTCAAAATCGACATGGGGCCAAATGTAAAAGGACCACACTAAGGGGCCATTTATCAAGCGTTTGCTCATGAGCAAAATGAGGAGCATGTGCAAAATTGACCCAGCAGCAAAGTCTTTGTAGGGCAGGGAGATACAAATGGCTAACGCCAGACTAAATATCACAAGTGATATTTAGTCTGGGAACCACAAATTCATTTTCTCGGAGAGGTGTGGTTTACGATTGTCCATTTATTGGAGGCTAGGAATGGAATCTATCAGTTGTACCCAATGACGTATAGATTGTAAAGTCAAACGCTGTTCTTCCTTTAAAGTAAACTTTCGAGTTAAACTATTTAACACGGTCTAAAGCTTGATCGAAAGATGGCTTTGTGTCTGCTGTTGTCATGTTAGATTCGTAAACAAACTACAAGCGTCTGTCTGTCCAATAGTGCGTCATTGTCTTGCCTTCCCTCCCCGCTCTGTGATTGGTCCCCAAATCCATGCAAAGATTTTGGCCTTGGTCTCCAGGCTGTTGAGCAGTTCGAAATGATTCGAGGGTGCAAAGCAGCATGGGTAATCCCAGGATAGGATGATATGGCCTAATATCTACATGATATAAAAAGAATAATGATATAATTGACGATATAATTGACAAATTATTTCAAAATCCCAGCCTTATGCCTATTGGGCAGATTAATTCAAAGATATTTGATTCATTTTTTAGCGCCATGCTAATTTCCTCGCATAAATGATCTACTCAAGCAATTTACATCTTTCATTTCATTTAACTTTTTAAGAACTTGCCCCTGTGTTCTACACAGTCAGTTTTTATGCTGCTCTGATGGAGCTGAGCAGAACCACAAGAATCGGTATTGGAGCAAAGATAACTGGGTCGGTTCATCTGTAGTTTCTGAAATAAAGCTTGATTGAATGATTATTAATCTCAAACACAAGACAAAAAAAAGCACTTCCAAAACCGTTTGCCAACCTCTTCAGACAATACTCCAGGTCTGTAGTTGGTGAAAATTTAATTAGAGGAGGAAGAGGAGACTGGGAGACGCTTTTGGCTGAAATAATTTGGGAATCGCTCCGTCACGGCGGCCTAATAAGAGCTAATTAAGAGTCGGATCTGTGGGTAGTTTTAGAAAGGGGGGTTTCAGAGAAGAACACCTCCCTCTGGTTAAGTCTTTGAAGCTCTGAGCACTGGTGTGCGGATTAATGTGGCTTTAAATAATTAGCAGCCTTAGTCACAAAGAAAAGTAGAGTTTGCATTTTAACACATACAGTTTCAGTCTGTGTAGATAATGCTATTATGTTAAACAGTTTCAGCAGTCACAGCCATAATAGTAGCAATAGAAGAAGTAATGGGTGGCATAGGGGCGCAGCAGTTACTGTAACGCTCTCGCCTCAAAGGAAAGAGGGTTCGATTCCAGGGCTGGATAGAGTTTGAATGTTCCAAGTCACCAAGGCTTTTGAGCAAAACATACGTACAATTTCCGTCAGCACTTCAGCTGAATGTGTTTTAGACCCCATTATTTTTCAAGAAATGTTAATGTCAGTTAGAATCCAATTTAAAGCATTTAATTGCATTTAAGGCCTTAAGACAAGAACCGTGGCCAATTCCAGGACTTAATTAAGCTATACTATGACTAAACACAGCAGGACCAGGTCTAAACCAGGACCAAATAAATGCCTTCGTTGACTGGTTCACTGGTCCATTGGGTAAGCATTTTTCCATCTCCTCATCCCAGTGACAAACAGGTTTTCTGTGTGCGTAAAGCAGCTCTTATTAATAGCCAGTCTTCGTTGGTGTTTAATGAGGTGTCCCGCAGAGCCCTGGCCCTTGGCGCAAATGTCTCTTCTTGACATTTAGGCGACTGCTGCAGCGTTCCCCTCGGGGCTTTGCCACCTATTGATTAGCTTTTAATTATTGCTGAGCAGGCGCACGCACATACACACAGGTCTAAAGGGCCTTTGCTTTATACGGTGCCAAGTGTGGTCAATCTAATGTTGCACTTTGAAGAACTGACACGAAGGCAGAGACGTAGAAAATTTGCTGGTACTAAAAGGAACTTTAATTGTCCAGCTGGTTAAGGTTATAGGGTAACAACAGGGAAAGTTGAGCGACATGTGGCCCTCCAGACCTTCTTCCATGGAGGAGTCCCTGTAGCCTGGCATGAAGCCATTCTGACTTTATTTATGTATTTATAAAGAAAAAGGTCTGGAATTGTGGTACTGTAATAGGATACGATTTCCAAATCGAGACTCGTGGCAGGACTAAAGATCGCAGCTTGAACGAGAGAGAACCAAACACAAAGCGACCTACACTTTGCGTTTACGTCTGACGCCATGATTATTTGTAGTCCAAACAAACATGGCGGTGAAAGCCCTCAGAGCAGCTTCTTGCTGTGGCTTTAAGAACAAGTCCAGCTCCTTTAAAAAAGAAGAAAGGCACTGGTAAAAGATCGCTGGTCGTGGCCGCCATCTTCACTGTTTTGGTTATGGGAAGAGCACTGGTGTGTTTTATGGGTAATCCTGGCGCGGAAGATGACGCCGTTAACTCTCGCCTCTCGTGGTATGATTGGCTCGTCTTGGTTTTGCCGGAGTCAGCGAAATTCAAATCGCCCACTACCAGACTATATCCCCATGTATCTCTTAACATGGAGGATCAGTCTGGCTCGTGCCAGGCGAGAGTCCCTGCCTTCTGCTGTGTTGAAGCTCCAGCAAGGACTGGACGTTAGCTCCACAGTCTTCATCCCCATCTGCAGATTGACTCCCGTCAGCCCTGAGCCTATAGAGCCCAGTCCGTCCATTGGAGTTGGAACCGTCCTTAAATGTGGCTCTGGTCGAGGTTTCTCATTTTTCCCACTAGGTTTTTTTTTTACTTTTCTTTGCAAAGAAAGATGTTCTAAGGACAGTTAGAACATCAAAGGTTTCTTTTGATGAATCTGTCTTACTGTTGATTTCCAGGCTGTTCTTCTGTATAAAAAGCAAATGGCATTAATGATCTCTGTGTTGAAAGATCACCTTGGGTACTAAGCCCCTTGTTAAACTCTGTCGAGTCCCATTGTTACTCAAGGAACCTCAAAGCATGAGTAGCTCTCCGCCGTTTGAACAAAAGGCTGGTAAAACCTTGCTTTCAGGTATAGAAGAACAATGGCAGGATCACAGAATATAGAGATGCAGGAGTTGGCTGCTTGAGGCGGGTCATGGAGGGTGTTTCCATCACTGTCACTTACATAAGCTCCTAAATCTTTAACATCGTCGTGTATGAACTCAGTGACGTCTCAGCCTCGACTTAGACCTGAGCCACAGAAAGAAACGCGTGGGTAAAGCGAGAGCGAAGCCAACAAGGATATTATAGGGCTGTATTTTGAAAATGAAGGTTTGCCAGACAGAGAAGGCCACGGGAATATTACACAAGAGAATGAGTAATAATGTCATATCACTTGTTTTGATGCAAAAGATTATTTCAGACTTGTTGATTTCAGATTCATGATTGTATTCTGAATGATGGGGAAACTGTGTGGTTAGATTTGAGTAAAGCAACGAGATACATTGTGAAATAATGAACTGAAGTCACAATTTCAACATTGCTATCAGTAAATCGCATATGCAGCAATTCTTTATGTAAAAATGTGCTCCGGAAACAATCAAACAATGATAAAAACATGTTAAATTTGAAGCTAATACCACATTTGTTTTCTTTATCGTTCATATTTCAGTCTTTTCTCAAGTGTTAATTGTTCGAACAGGTTTAAAATGGGCACTAAGCACTGAATCTAGATTGTAAAACATACATTGTAAGTAATTGTGCAGCCCTATGGTATATGTTAGACGAGTTATATTCCTTTGTGCCTGACAATTACCATGGCTTGTAGATCTGAGGGCACCATTATTGAGTATTACATGTGTGTAAACTAAAGTTAACATTTGTTTTACGCTTCAGTAGATGTAAAAACTAGGAATGCACCGATCCGATACTGCCTGGTATCAGATATCAGAGCCGATACTGGAAAAAATCCAATATCGGGTATCAGCTACATATATCAATACTGAACCAATGCCTGTTTTGGCTCTCACCGTTTAAAAATGTAAACTTTCCCCAACTAAATCTCCGTGGGCATGCTGCACCTCATTTTGAAGGGCAGGTTAGTTTTAACCACCACAAATGTATTTTTGATCGCGGAGCAAAATGCCACAGTATGCTAAAGCTAGCTGCAACTATATCAAGGCTGGGACAGAAACTATGATTGCAGCCTAATAAAATTATGATTGCAGCCTAATAAAATTATGATTGCAGCCTAATAAAATTAAATCTAGAAAAGTCCAGTAACTCTTGTTTAAAGTTTCTCCATTATCGTTTATTAATAGATATATTTCATATAAAGATAAGATAAGACTTTATTGATCTCAAAATGGAGAAAAGAGGACCACTCACTTTTTCACTCACAGCAGCCACTTTTAAGAAAGTCTCTTGGTATCGGTTATTTTCGGTTATCGGCAGATACTCAAAGTCCCAGTGTCGGTATTGGAAGCAAAAAAGCTGGATCTGCCTCTCCAGTAAAAACATAAATCGTGAACTAGGGTAGTTGTTGTTTATATCAGCCAATTTTGTTTTACAGACTCATTCCCAATCTCAAGTATCCTGCCAATATTTTTAACAAAGCCATAAACTAAACAGTAGAGAGTTGGATTCAAAATGAAGCTAAAATACTCAAACGTTTTACTAAAAATATAATTAAAATGAACAACATTCAAATTCTACTCCAATTCCAAATACTCCTAGGTAAGTGCTGAGTGTTGAGGAACGTGCTAATAAACACATCCCTGTGAAGAACACTTTAAACTCACATGCCCCCATTTGTTTGCACATAAAATGGTATGGGCCTGAGCTAACATTGTTTTTTATCATCCTTTTGTAGAATAAGACACAGAAATGAGTGCTTAGCTGCAGCCCCGGAGGGAACAGTTCAGTGCCCACTCATGAAGGGTAAAACAGTGATTTATAGAGATCTACATTTACAGTTCGCCCTTAATAAAGTCTCTACTCAACGCGCCGCTTCAAAGAGTGAGTGAACCAAACGCGGGCCAATTAGCAGCGCGGAGCACATGGAGCAGCCGTATGTGCTCACCGGGACGCCTCATCAGATACACCTCCAAACACTGCTTTACCGCGTTAAAGGCCTTTTCACAGCTGGTGCCACATTACGCCTTAGCTCCCCTCCTGTTGCTTCTGCGCAGAGTGACCGGAAAATTATATCCGTTAAGGAGTTCATCTCGCCAGCACCGAGCAACAGAGGGAAGAGTATTAGTGAAGTAATGCCAGGCCACGAAATGGATGAGATTGAAATGGAATTTAAAAACAGAACACAGATTCTTTTATTGGTAAGATGTAGAAAATAAGATTAAAGTTGCCATTTTGAGTCCGTCTTTGATGAGAATGAGAGGACGGGGGCGTCTGGGGACAGTTATCCACCTGCAGCTTCACTGTCAGCTGTTGGACACTCGGATGATGACGTTTCATTTGTTCTGTTAGTTATTTGTCTCATAAAGTTTTTTACTAGTTTGTCTGTTTTATCAAATTAGTATTTTCGTGAAGTCCTGTGAGCCAACAGCTGTTGTGATTCTGGGCTTCACAAAAACAATTCAGTTTAATATGATACTCTAATTGTTAAAGGAATCTTCCCATATATGGTCATGTTCAAAGCAGCCAGAGGGAAAACAAAGATTAGAGTGCGAGTGGGAGACAAAGGATGGAAATTAGACCAAGGCTACAATCCGGCGGTGCATGTTTACATGGATGAGTCTCATGTATGTTCATTAACATGCACTGTCCCAACCAAATAAACAAACAATTGGTCAAAAAACCAACACGTCGCTATTGTGGAGGGTGCCAATATTATCAACACATAATTGATAAAGCGTGGTAAAAAAAGGTTAGCTTTATGCTACATATGCTAACATTAGCAACGAGTGTCGTTTTTCGCTTCTACTGAACAAATTACTGTGAAAAAACATCCATATGGACCTGATTTTGCTTGACTTTATTGGTGTCTGATAAATGTGTTAATAGTCTACCAGAAAACATCTAAAACAGTGAAAAGGAAGAGCTGACAAAAACGCACAGCTTTTTGTCGCTTATTGACAATTTTGGTTGTTCATAGAAAACATCAACAAATACCATACAAGCTGCAATGTATCAGCATTATGTTTTTTCACATAGGATAAAGACTGCATCCTATAGTCTTATTTTTTCACCAATCACTACTTTTACAATTTACTCCATGGGGGGAAAGGAACCAAAAAAGGTATAAGGGTATCGAGTGAATTGCCTTGTGATAAATAGCCTAAAGGCTTTCTGTGATGGGCAATAGTATCTTGATTAAATGTAAGTAAGTAGTTTGAAGATAAGAAAATATGTAACAGTTCTTCTGAAACAAAAATATAACATCTTGCCCAATGACACAACACTGTATGAACTGCATTGAACAGAATCTGAACCGTCCAGCTGGGATGACTACTTAACACCCCACCTGCATTTTCATATTTCACGTCACACTGCGATGCTATAAATCAGTAAATTGTCTATTTGGGACACATCCATAAAACATAATAGCCTCGCACCTTGTTCTTAAATGGCTGTTTAAAAGTCCGTTGATATAAAACTTGTGTTGATGCCAGAGGCTGTGGACCAAGCAGCAGGTACTGAGCCAGACACGCGCCACTGAACTGCCCGCAGGTCCTTCTAGCCAATCAGAGCGCATCCCAGAGGCCTTTTTAACCAACCAGAGTGCGCCAATGCCTCCCGTTCGGGCTACGCAGGGTAAAAATAGTGAGTTTCTTCTTTGCGCGACATCTAATATTTATCAATGAGTCAACGGCAGAAGTGGGGAGTTATGTTTTATATTGAAGAGGAAAGGTTTGGAGGAGTTACAGATATGTGGGAGACAGTCAGTTTATTCATAGTTTCAACAGCAGGCGCTCGAAGCCCAACAGGAGAACGGCAAACAGCAGATGGCTTCAGAACACATATCCTTTAGTTCAAACAATTTGACTGGCACAAAGGCAGAGCGTGATAATAACAAGGCCAGCAATCACTCTTTCCGTTTTACTATTAGAATGTGGAATATTTCTGAAAGCCACATTTGACAAGGTACAAGCCTGAATAAAAAGACTCTCTCCAGACAAAGTTTAAACTGGGAAGCAGCAGCTTACAGTGAAAACTGGCGATAAGGTGAAGGTGCCAGGTTTGATTCTCAGACTGAATGGACCTTTCTGTGCGGAGGTGCAAGTTCATCCCGGGTCTGCATACAGTGTAAGGTTTCCACAACCACTAACACATGTATAATAGGGTCCTATCAGGGGCCAGGATGAATGTGTGTGTTTGTGACAATAGAATAATCGAATTGAAATAAGCCAATGACTACAGACCATGCACTGTCCCGACCAAATAAGTAAGATAACAAAACACAAAGCACTAAATTGAAGCAATGCTGCGTAATATTTCATCCAATAAATAGGAATAAAATGGACTTTAAGGAGACGAGCGTCACCTGACTTGCGAGTGGATCCTGCTCTCATCCGCTGCGCTTCCTGTCCCGGTTATTTCCCAATAAGTTTGTAGCAGCGTCTTGTCCCAGAATAAAATAGCTAAAGATTAGATGGCAGACAGTGCGTTACTAACAGACCGTCACTAGGGTCATGTTAAAAACATTACGTCAGGAGCAATGAATTCACTGGAGGAAACTTCAGTGCTCATCACAGTAGGTGTTTTTGTCTTGAAGCCAACGACTAACACTAAATATGAATTAAAACAGCACTAAGATTTTGAATTTAGTCGTTTAATTTTTGTGTTGTTTTTTTTTATACGAGTCGTTAGCTCTGAGAGGATGTGTAATGTTTTTAACAAAGAGCCTATAGTACCTACTGTATACATGCGTCTTTACTGTGAACAGGCTCGTCTCTTTTCAAACCCGACTCTTACAGTGAGTAACTCTGCTGAGACTGGGACTTCATGCTTGTTTTGAAGCCACTGCCAAAACAACAATGTCATGTCAGGTAGTTTGTTTTGTATCCCTGGCATGTTTTGAGTTTAAAAAATTAGCCTATTTGTGACATAGAAACATAACCTGTAATGTATAGCAGTCTGTATGACAACACAGTCTAGACAATGTGCAGCCTTTAAAATGACGAGAAATATGGCTGTTAAAGGGGGGAATTATGCTTTTTTCAATCACATAGCATCAGTCTATAGCATACTACAATGATGACGTAACCTTCTGTTGCTCTGTATATGCAGTAAATTAAAATAACTGCCTTGAATAAAATTGCTCTCTCAAAATGGCTGTACTGAACGTCTTGAAATAGGCCTCTGTCTCTTTAAGAAGCTTTCCGACACGCCCCCTTCAGCACACTGCTGTGGCATCTAAACAACACTACTGTGCGGGGAGGGGGCTCTGCTGAGCTGAGGAGCAGTGGTTGGTGGCTTGGCTGGTGACAAAAGGTCCAGAGGCGTCTCCAGGAGGTGGGGGCGTTCCTAGGAGGACTGAGGCATAGCTACACCTAAAATGGCTGCCGTCTAAGTTTTTACTGATTACTCAAAAATATGTGAATGAGCCAAGGCAACACTCCAGGCATGTGTTTAATGAGGGAATGACATAATAACATGATATAAAGCTTGAAAAAGTCGATTTTACATAATACCCCCCCTTTAACATGCACTTCATACGGCATTTATCAAAGAGTAGCACCTCACAGGGACGGGTTTTTCTATGATTTTATTGTATTTTGTTCGTCCTTTAATGCTGGGGCAACACTTGAGGAGAACCAAGCAGGAGGGTTAGCCTATTGTACATGGTATAGGCTAGTGGGTGGATATGTAGCGCCCGGAGGAAAACCAATCCAGACACAGGGAGAACATCCAAATGCCACCATGCCTGGTAAATGTTCTCATTCTCCGCCAGTTATTGCAGACGCATCATCTTAGCAACCGTCTGTCTATTTTAAATAAGAAAAAGTCATTATTTTGTTGTCTCCAGACTGACAGCAGATATTACGGGCAAACAAACACGCTGCCTCAAATGACTCGAGTTATAACTTTTTCATTAAATCCACAACTGAGTGGAGGAAAAGTAAAGCGTGGGATGATTAAACTTGAGTGTAAAAATGCAGAGCAGTGAAGTGAGCCAGAAATGTAAAATGACATGTAATAAATGAGTTACAGATGAGTGATGGGTGTGAGTCCTCTGGGAACGCCGCTGTCACTGTGGACCATAACACTTGACATGAACTCGTCTAAATTGCATTATTGTCCCAGAGGAATGACAGCAAATCAGTGGCTCCCCTAAATAATGTAACTATCTAATGGAAATGTTCAATATTAGACCTCACAGTAAAGCCATAACTGATGCTAACACTAAACAGAAACGGATTTACTCCATTTTCTTTTGTCTTTTATGCAGTAAACAGAAGTTTCCCATTTTCAAATGAATTTTTATCTGCAGTAAAGGGTCAGATCAATGTTGTGCTTGCAGATGTTTGTGAAAGAAAAGAGGCTGTTACATGCAGTGTGCATAATATTATGTACATCAAAAATAAGCCACAAAAAAAGGTAACACCCTCTAGTACTTCGCTGGAGCACCTTTAGGATAGGCAAGGCAACTTTATTTGACCAAAAAGTCCTTAGGATCCACTTCTGGATCTTCTAAATTTCCCATACTGATGAACAATCCTCAACTCGTATAGTATTGACCAATATTTGAGTGAGTCTAAAACAACCAGCTAAAAGCCCTTATTTAAGAGCTCTACTAATGCCCCGCTTGTGTCTTGTCCTAAACCCTGATTGATTTTACAAATCACATGGACTGCACCTGTACACGGCGCAGAATGAAGTCTCCTCGGGACCCGTGCACTCACCGCGGCTCTGAATAATAGATGAACAGGCTCTCAAAGTCAACAAAGACTGTCCCTCTGCCACACGGCGCACTCAAAAAACACATTCAGGCCAGTCCGATGTCCAATGAGCCGTGTGTCCTCCCTAAAGCGCTGCAGCGGATCGGAGATAGGAGGGACCTCTTTGTTTGCGATTGCCCGAAGAAACAAGGCAAACTCATCTCTGCTATTGGCCACAGGGCTCAGACAGAGGCAGGAGACCGTTTAGTGTTTAAATTAATTAGGTTGTCCCGGAGCAGAGGGCGCTGCAGGGAGAGACAAATGAAAACAGCTTTTCAAACCAAGTACCACTTCGGAAAATACTTGGCTTTACTTGGCTTGGCCGTTGACGATGGCAGCAGCTGTATTCACACATGTTGAGGTGAAGATAAATATTAACATATTCATACCTGTGTGAACTTATTATCCATAATTGTGGCTTACACTTCAGCTTTTATATTATACGTTATTTGATTGTGAATTGAAAAGACACTTTAGGAGTGAGGACTGCGCTGATGTGCATTTTGAATTGGCCTGGGGCGCCCTCTGTTATCACTGTGACACGTGATAAAACAGCACATATAATACTACAAGCTTTCATTTCCACATGCTGAAACATCAATGACACCAAGATGATCATACTTTGGGGATTATTTAGCCTGAACTGAGCACATTTTCTCCAGTTTGGCTTTACACAAATGTAAAAGCTTAAAAACATGACAAAAATGCAACGAAAAAGATGTGTTTAGATGAGTTTTGTTGGTCTTAACTGTCAGATGAGGCGTGGCACTGGCCTATAGGCTCCAGTCGAGAAGCTTTTAGATTTGGGTAAAGCCAAACTGGAGAAAATGCACTTGGTTAAGGCGGGGGAGGTGCGAGTGTAAGCTTGGAAGTAGCATATTTGTGGTAGTTTTGCACCTAACATACCATTTACAATTGCGTTTATCACAGTATCAAGGCCACAAATCTGATACATAAAAGAGAGCATGAGGCGTGTGTAAAAATGTGTGAATGACTCTGCTGGTGATCCACTTCTGCACATGGGCAAACACTTGGTAAATGACCCCCGTTGAGCGCAGAAATGCTTAGAGCATATTTGGTGATGGATTATGGGCTTTAAAAGTGAGCAATACGTCATAAAACAAGCCAATATAAAGTCGAGCAACCAATCCACTGATGAAACCGGTAATGATCTATGTTGACACTCTGGAACAATGAGACTTCTGTGTAGAATAAAAACAATGCAAATGCAATTGCCCACTTTAGATCGAGGAACAACATTACAGTACAACAAGTTCAAAGGCTTAAAAAGTCAGTTTAGCAGAATATAGCGCTTTGGATTGGCTGTGATAAGAAGTTTAAATCAAAAATCACACTGTCACTGCGCTGACATAAACAAGCCACTGCGGTGAGTAAAGTGCTGGTTAGTCACAGCAAAACAGGTGTTGTGTAAAAGTGTTGCAAACTTCAAACGCGGCTGTGTCATCAGTTTCACTCTCAAAATGTGATCAGTCCCGCCCACTCAGGGTCAATACTGCAAACTGAGAGAAACGCAGTGACTCAGTGCAACAGGATACAAACTCCTCTGCACAGAAATATCAAGGATTTGTATCGAAAATGATGGAAAATGGTGCAAGTATTTAAACTTCTGATGCCAATACAGACTTTCCAGATTTGATGCCGATGCCACAGCTTTTGCACTTGTTGAGTGCCATAACTAATTCACTGTTCCGATACAAACCAGTATTTTTCTAACCCATAGTTACAAGCCGTAGTTGTTAGCTACAGCATACAGACAAAACTCATGGCTGTTCAGCTCCGGGTTGGATTGAATGGTGTTAAACATTTCCTCTGGGGACAATGCTCTGATCAGTGCCTCTCCGCCTCCAAACTGCTGCTTACTCATACATTACATAATAAACATTATAACAATAAAGCAGGATTAGCCACTGGATTAGGCTTTATTTAGTCCAGCTTTGGTCCTCAAAATTCCAGGGCCTTTCTCGGTCCTTCATAATATTTCCTGTGGTTAGTCTGGGTTTAGTCCTTTGATATATTTTTTCAGTCCATGTTCGGCTTTAAGTCCTGGTTCAGTCTGAGCACAGTTCTCCTGATACTCCTGATAATGGTTTACACTTGTATTGAGGTATATTTTATTTATCCCTATAGGGAAATCTACTCTGCATTTAACCCATGCTTTGATGGCGCTGGGGCAAGTCTTAAGAAGCAGTGGGCAGTAGGGCAGTGCGATATGGCCTAATATCTATATCACGATTAGGGCTGAACGATTAATTGCATTTGCAATTTTATCGCGATATGACACAACGCGATTTCGTAATCGCAGGGCACGCGATTTGGCAAGTGAATGGAGCAGCGAGATATGGCAGCAAAGTCAGGTCCGCCGCGTGCTTTTGTTTACGTCTCAGTCTAGTTAAGGTGCGCGGTAGATTGTGGATGTACAGTGAAAATATCAGCGTTTATCATGCAGCCACCGCGAAGGACTATTACTTTCTTCTCCGTTAGCTGCAGCGCTAATCACGCCATTCTCTCGCTGCTACTACACGCTCTGATGATCACAGAAACTACCTCACCTCCGGATTCACACGTCTCTGCCTCCGTAAGTGAGCCTGTGCTGCTTGTAAAGAGTAAAGAGTCGTTTGTGGCTCAGTTTAGGAGGCTTATGATGGGAATGTTGTGGATAAAGAACTTATCTCAAAAGCATAATGACGGTTCATGACCATAACGTATCCGCGGAGGCGATGTGCCATGTGCCTTTATTTACCTTTACATCTACCGCATATGCGCTCCGTAGGTAGTACAGACGCTAGATATTAACACTAAACTGCTGTATGAAAAGTGTTGGAAACTACAATCCGAGGCAGGACTCCGTGTCATGTCTTATTTTGGCTGAGTAAATGCGCTGTTTACGCTGAAATGTCACTAAATGGCTGCGAGTCAAAGAAAGTAAAACGTGTCTGTGTTTGGCACCTCATGTCCCAGTCTCCTTGCATCACTGTTTCTTCATATTGTCCAAAGTTACATCCCCAAAACCAACTGCTCCCAGTTCCAGTGTGTTTTGGCGTGTGCTCCATCTGGCCTCTCCGTGTCCATCAATAACGCGCATCTGAAGAAACTACGAGTCGCAGCTCAGACAGGGATTTGATTGGCCGAAATAATAAATAATTTATTTTGTATTAAATGGGAGTTTGATTTCCTAAAACTTTTCCAACTAGTTAAAGCAGACGTTTGTTTGCAGACTTTTCGTGCACTTTAGTAAGGGTGATGTTACTGACTGGATCAGTGAGTTTTATCTTCTTTTTTTTTAAATATCTCTATATATAATGTATCATTTATTTATAGACAGTACTGTTAAGTTTTTAAGAAGTGCAGTCCACATGTTCACAAATTTTGGATAGGTCAGGCAACAATTTTGTTTGCTTTATTGTTGCAATTTTCACTTCAAATGAATCTAATATTGTTTGTTATGAAACAGACTGATTTATTGCTTGTGTTAGGTGAAAAATACATGAGAAGAGGACCTTGCAACAATAATCGCATATTTAATCGCAATCGCAATATTTAAGAAAAAAAATCGCAATTAGATTATTTTCCAAAATCGTTCAGCCCTAATCACGATATAGAAAAAAAATATCACGATAACGATATATTTGACGATATAATGGACAATGGACAAATTATTCCAAAATCCCAGCCTTACGCCTATTAGGAGGATTCGTTCAGTGATTTTTTTTTTTTACGGCATACTCATTTCCTTGCAAATATTTTTGTCTAATGTACCCCTTGACTCGATCATTTACACTTCGAGTGCCCCCATCTTAAAGACTCTGCCAGTATTTTTAAATAGCGATCGACAAAACGCAGTGTTTAGTGAAGTGTTTAAAATGAAGCCTAAACACTGTAAAATTCTAATATTATACCAAAAAATCTAATTCACCAAGTGGTCAAGTACCCCCAGGGTTCTCGTACCCCTGGTTGGGAAAATGGTAAATTGTCTCAACTTATATACCGTATTTTCCGGAATATAAGTCGCACCAGCCAAAATATGCAAAATGAAGAAGAAAAAACATATACAAGTTGCAACTACCTGGGTATGGAGGCGTAACTGCACCGTTGACGAGCCTCTCCCGGCAGCACGTTGTTCAAGCTCTCATTTGCAAACTCGTTCCTCTAGCTGTGGCATCTAGCTTTTAGCTCGCGATTAGCTTTTTTTTGTCTTCTTCATTGCAGTAAGAGTAATGAGGAAAACAAAGTGTGAGGGACACTTTTCGCCAGCCCCTCACAAGTTCCTCGCTCACTCCAAACACTCAAAGCCTAGCGTGCTCTCTAGCGGCTGTCAGTGTGAAAATAACATTGTGGGATTATATATTTTGATTTATAACTTGGACCTTAATATAAGTCGCACCCCGAGCCAAACTATGAAAAAAGTGCAACTTATAGTACGGAAAATTCAGTAGTTCTTTTCTACCTTCATTTGGCCCAACGCACTTTACAGCAAGTAACCAGTCACCCATTCACACTCTCATTCATACACACATGTACACAGACACTGGAGGAAAGGTGGGTGAAGTATCTCGCCCAAGGACACAAAGACAGTGTGCATCTTCAGGAGCTGGGATTCCAATCCCTGACCTTCAGATCATGAGAAGACCCGCTCTACCAACTGCACCACAGTGATCCAGGAAACACTGCTCCAGTCCACACCGTGCCGCCCTATTGTGCTTGAGTTGACAAGTTTCTCAAAGTGTTACACTGTGTTAGACTCACTCCACATTCAGTGTCGCTAAGTGCTTATATGGTAGCCACAGCAGCCCTGTGGTAGACCAGGCTGATAGTCTCTACCATCTCTGACCCCCGCTGCGAGAGCCGGGATTCAAACCACTGACGATGCTCCGACGACGCCCCTCTGATGTCACCCCAAGAGTCCTTCCTTTACTGTTGGACTGGTTATCCTTTCTTTGGTTTTAGTTTTGTCCTGATTTAATCCCCTTCACCCCCAGATTAGTCTGGTCTCTGCTGTCCTGGTTTAGTCCTAATTTCATACAATTAAGCCTTGGTTTAATCAATGCTCTTTATTCCCCAAACCTAAATCTGATATAATAATACTTATTAATTAAGATGTAGAGACACTGTCATAGTGATGCATAAAGTCATAACTATCTGTTCACAGCATCGATCAACATTAGAGCTTAGTAATTAGTGCCAATAAAACACTGACTCGATAAATGCTCATTGACCTTGTTTACAGTGTGATTAACAACATAAATAAACTCTCATAAAATGTAATTAGTCGAGCTGCTGCAAACTTAATCACAGCAATTAAAAGCGGGGGATATTTCAGCAGGATTGTTGCTTCTTCAGACACACCGAAAGAAAACAGTGTTGCAACGATACAAAGAGAAAAAAAACATGAAACTCTAAATGCAACGGTAAACTGTGTGTTAAGCTATTTCGGTTCTGTTGTAACTTTAACTGCAGAAATTACAAATGTGCATCACCAACTGAATAAGCGTGGCTTCTGTCCCTGTATTATATCAACATTAATTGAAAATTTGACATGCGCTTAATCAAGTCTGCAGCAATGATAAATTAAAGTCGCATTACCAATCAGTGTTTTATGCTAATACAACACGCAGCCTTGTTTAAATGTATTGTGTGACCTATTTTACCACAGCAGTAAAACGTAGCCAATATGTAGAGTCCCTGCACTGACTGTGGGGCCTATTTCACCCTGTTTTTGTTTCCAACTCGTTACATCTCAGGTCCACGGAGCCGACAAAAACACTATTGTAGCTATTGCTGTTTATAGGGATCAAGGCTCGCTTTTGCCGCTTTAGGGACGAAGTACGGATCCAAGCAGGAGCCAGTCTCTAAAAGGCACCATTCTGGGCTTTAAAGAATAAACAACACGGCTCGACAAAGATGGCTTCCTGTGTCCAAGCGGCGCGAGCTGACAGGAGGAGACAGGGATAGTGAAAAAGACACAAGTCACAGAGGAGAGCTGAGGACAGGCTGAATACATTGGCATAATGAGAGCGAGTGGGAGAGGCTTTACTGCTGCTGTACCACCTGGTCCCTGTGTCTTTGTTTGCAGAGGAAATAAATGCTGCCAAACCGTGTGCTTAAAGGCATCAACGGAAAACATTATTTATTGATTCAAGAGGTTTAAAATGTACTAGGCAAAGGTGTTTATCTTCTCGTAAAAGACTGGCACGCCACACACCACCTGTCAAGTGTACTTTGCGTTAGATGCATGTCTATACAGTGCAGAATGGTGGCACTTTAACACTTTTACAGCTGTAGGGTTGGGTACTGTTAAATCTTTTCGATACCGGTACTTTAACAATGCTTTTAACTGCTTGGTTTGGGATTCCAATACTTGAACAATACTTTTTTCGATACCTACTCAAATATTTGAGTATAGCTGAGTTGAGTATCATCTAAACCCAGAAAACAGAACAATACGGTTAATCTATTCCATAAAAGAAACTTAAAACTTAGTTTTACTCACGTTGACCCATACTTTTATTTTTTCAATACCAGTAGTACCTAAACCTTTTTTTGATACCATTCTGGTATCGTTTATCCCTAAATATGAGCCATAAAGGGGATCTCCAACCTATTTTTTTCTTTTAAGTTATCCTTTATTAAAGAGTACCTAAACGGGCGTGCCAAAGCCTTTCCCCACCCACAAACAAAAGTCAAAAATTGCCGCAAAAGAGGCGGTCTCTGAAGTTTGGGGGTGACATGCAGGGTTGAGTGACGATGTGTGGAGCTGGTGCGGCTTATGACGTTCTGTGGAGGCCGTGGACACGTCTCCAGTCAATCAGGAAATTATAATTTAGTAGCACAGTTTACCCTGAAGGGGGCGCAACCCATTCGTTTTCAGGTCAAAGTTAGGATTTGACACATGTTTGTCAGAATAATGTCAGGGACCAGTGGACAACACTATGAGACACCCATTGAGACAGTTTATCAGAAAAAAAAACTTGATTTGGTGTTTAGTTGCTCTTTAAGCTCTGTAGAGAAATTTGTTCTCTGCATTTGACCCATTCTCAATGTCACTGGGGCGACCTGTAGGAGCAGTGAGCTGCTACCGTGGGCCAGTGCTCAGTGGGGCAAGTAGGGTGAAGTGTCTTCAATCAATCAATCAATCAAATCATTATTTATATAGTGCTTTTCATACATTTCAAGTAACACAAAGTGCTTTACAGATTTAAAAACATTCTCTCACACCCACCTCCTCCCACAAATACAAACACATTGTCACATTCACACTCTCCTCACCCACCTCCCCAGAGACACGCCACACAAGCACAACACACACACTCAAGGAAAAACAATGGACATAAGGCTGAGGTAAGGCTGGGTACAGATAAACCAGGTGAGGAAATACCATCCAAGGAGCCGTCTGCATCGGGAGCGGCACCCCGGCTGCAGCCACAAGGCACCAACACAGGGCACCCGGAGGAGGCGCGGTAGAAACATCACACCTCCATCCAGACACCCACAGGACAGCACCCCAACAGCCACAGCCAATCACCGCTCCCGAGGCAGAGGGCTCCTCCAGAGGAAACTGGGAGAGCCTAAAAATGGTTAAAATAAATAAAACATAAAAGTAAGAATATTAGGACCACTAAAATAAGAGCTAGAGGTAAAACACATAAGGTAAAATAAATATTAATAACAATTAAATAAATAGGCCTAGCAAGAATAAATATCAGTTAAAAGCTAAACTAAATAGGTGGGTCTTGAGCCTGCTCTTAAATACATGAACGTTCTCTGCGGTCCTGAGCTCCTCCGGCAGGTCGTTCCAGAGGCGAGGGCCATAATATTGGAAAGACGCCTCGCCGTGAGTCTTTTTTTACTTTAGGAATAACTAGGAGACCCCTGCCAGAAGAGCGAAGGGGCCGTGAAGGTTCATAAGGTAAAAGCAATTCTGAAAGATAAGAAGGACCAAGACCATTAAGACATTTAAAAACCATTAAGAGAACTTGATGTCCTTCCCCAAGGACACAACAGTTCGCATTTTGCGGGAGCTGGGATTCAAACCCCTGACCCTCCGATCACGAGACGACCCGCTCTACCAACTGCGCCACATTTGTGAGCTATTTCTACTGTATGTAACAAAAATGGTAAAGACTATTCAGTGACTATGCGACTTAGCTGGACTTCACCCTGAAGAGTTAGTGGCAAAGAGGATTATTGTCAGAAGTTAAGAAAATAGTTTATGTTTTACTATATTAATCCAAATGCTTGCCGATTTAGTTCAGCATGTTGGAAAATGCATCTAAGATATCTATGATTTGACTCATTAAGCAAATGTAAAAATTAGAGGCCGATATTTGGGAATTTTTCGATATGACTATCGGCCAATCTAATGCTGATAGACGCCGACATCTCTGGAACCAAAAGTGATAGAGACTTCCCGTTTTTTGCCCTGGAAAGAGCTCAGTCAGAGCTTTAATATGATACAACACCTCAAGGGGACTGAGAAACATCACAAAGAAAATCGGTGGACGCAATGGACATAAGGCTGAAAAAACACAAGTTTCAACGACTAAACCTCAGTGAATATGGACATGCTGCTGATCTAACAATATCATCAGATCACTTTATGTAAGTTGTTAATATTAGTGCAATTCTAAAGCCTGTCATTTCCCCAAGGACATAGTGTAGAATAGTCCAGTGATCCTTGTTTAATGTTTTGACATTATTTTATCAATTGATATAATTGATAAATGGTGACATCTCTTTTGCAAGAAAAAATTAAGACTGCACTGATGTCACACTGGAGAAAAGAGGACCTTTCACTTTTTCACTTAGAGAGAAAACCAAGACAGGATTGGTTTTAATAAATCAGCCTTATGCCCCCAATAAAACGCCCCCTGCTGTCACAGTTCAACACATTTTACAATTTAGAAGCCTCATATAGGATTATAGACAAGAAATTTGAAAAAAAAAAAAAAAAAAAAAATCGGTCAAATATACATCGGCCATGGACATCGGCATCAGCAAATTAAAATCCCAAAATATCAGCATCAGCCTTAAAAAAACCATATCAGTCGATCTCAAGTAAAAATGTAGAAAGTCTTTGGGGAGCTACTTGGAGAAGGCTGGTTACTCCTGAGCTACAAGTTGGAGCTCCGTGATTTGCACTATTAAACCTACAGTATGTAAAGCATAATCTTTCAGCATTAAACTTTTAACTTTTTTGCCAATAATCTGCTTCACATTAAAACCATCAACAACATCAGCCTGAGCGTGGGCCTTTCTGTGTGGAGTCTGAATGTTCTCTCGGGTTTCCTCTGGGTGCTCCAGTTTCTCCCATGAACCCAAAACAGACAATGCAGTGTGAAAGGGGGTGAAGCATGGGAGAGACGTTCAGAATTTGTGCAGCAAACTGTAACTACTGGACTATCAGCTGTACGACAATAAAGTACACCTCAAACTTAATCTCAGTTTATTCTCTCCTTTCAAGTTAAATACTAATCACAGAAATCCAGTCAGCTGTAAACACTTTACTTCGCTCCATGTCCAAACCTCTATTTGCCAAACTACAGCTGACTTGACAGCTCCAAGAAGCCTAGTCCACTGTATAATAAGTTGAAAGCCTGCAGAGTATTATGGACCCGGCCTCATCTGCGAGTCTGGAGAGAAGGGTAAACAGCAGAGACTGAGACCCGCTGAACTCAGTGAAGTGTCTCGTCCCGCGCTGCACAGACTCCGCTTTCATTCTGTTCGAGCGACTGGGTTTAGTTCAAATGACCCTCTCTATCTCTCTCCACGGAGCTCACTTTCAGCATCTATTTCCAAGACACATTATGCACAAAGGACAGCGCAATATCCAAATCCCAAGAAACAAAATGTGTGGCAAAAAGTCATCGCAAGTGGGTGAGGGTCCAGGATGAGACCTGATTGAATGTACAAAAGGAGGATGGGCATCTAATTTTTATTCTTTTTAAATACATGTTCTAATGGCATTCAGTCCACCATTTTCAGTGCCTTGTCTGTCGCTGCACCATCAGATCTGGTCTCAGCTCCTCTCTTGAAGACATGCGGGTGGATTTAATCAGACACTTTCTCATTTTTACGCTGGTGCAGTGAATAAAGGGGGCTTTGGGAAGCTCACCCACTCAGCTGTGCGCAAGCGTGACAAAAACGCCACCCGCACATTCGATACTTCTAAAGCAAATAATGTCAAACTGAACCTGAATGGAAATCACAAAACTACTAACTGTCCATCTATCCTGCCTTTCTCACTTTTTTTTTTACTGTCACAGAGAAGAAACGGGAATATCTACAACCAAAATGCAGCGACATTGTAAAGTAAAAAATAGCTACTGTGACGAACTCCACGTCAAATATATAAAACAACACGATATGGACAGTTGATTCTGGTTAGGGAATCAGGACACTGGATCTTGCCACTTGCTTCTTCAACATTTAATGGTGAACAGCAGATGATTGGTACAGCAACATTGATTGGTTATACAGCATACATTGTCAGATGATTGGTAGATAGATTGGATACAGGTTATATGTGGATATGAGTGTGTGTGTGTGTGTGGTCTGAAAGGAAACAGAGAAAAGGGAAGAAAAATTAGTAACAGTTGACGGCTAACTGAAATCCCCGCTAAGTGGAGATAGGTCTTGACTGATTACATATATTTAACAGTTATAAATTGGGATAATCATCACATAAAACTTATTCTATCTAATTTGGAAACTAATAGAAAAAGAACAACAAATACTCACTTTATAAAAGATAACGCACACCAGGGAACGGAGGAAGATTCAGCAGTAAGATGCAGCAGTGAAGTGGTTGCTATGTGGAGTGAGTGATGGTTGCTAGGTGGAGTGAGTGATGGTTGCTAGGTGATGGTAAACAAAGTGTAACTGTAAAATGGAACTATTGACCCGTTGCGTGTAGTCACGTGATCATGTGAGTGAGCCAGGACGGACGTCAAGGGGAGCGACGGGAGTACGGACGGGAGTGTTATACTGAGGGAAAAAGTTAGGATTGCGATTGTTGTTGTTGTTTTTTGCGAGTTAGCCATGGCTTCAGCAAGTCCGAGCTCAGTGCACTTGTCAGCTGAAGTAGCACACTTAGTCGGGACTCATAGGCAGAGATATATACAAAAGTTAGCGATAGCTAGCTTGCCAACAGACCCTTACCTTCTCGCTCCTGCTCTGTTTACTGAAATGATCAAATCGCCGACTTTGCCAGAATTCACCCCTCACGATTTATACCATTATGTTGTAAACGGTGTATCTCCTTATACTGGAGCTGATTTAAAAGCTTACAAAAGTCTGGACGCTTACCAGTTTTTTGTTGCTGGCTGGGTCACCGCGACGAGATGCTACTGTCACACTGGAGGGACAATGTATCTAATAATGGCAAAGGTAAGACTTACGCAATGCTTATTAGTTACAGTATCTTTGTTAACATGTAGGCCTGTAGACTTTTTGGATCAATATTATTTTTACAATTATCCACAGAAAAGCATGTCCACCACTGTGTTGGGGGTAACGTATTACAAGAGTAGCGAGTTACAAAAATGTATTACTTTTTTCACTAACTAAGGAATATGACATATTACTTATACAAAATACGGGCATATATTAGTCATTACATTTTAAGTAACTCGAGTTACAAGAGCATTTAAATGTATCAATGAAAAAATGCCAAACAAGTTGGACACTGGTGAATTAGATCTGCAGTCTGTAGTGAATGTCGTCAAAACAAAACACAAGAGAATGGGGGAAAGCGAATGAAAAGAAAATCTCTGACTGAACTTTTGCTTGGTGGCATTATTACTATATTCAGTAAATATTTTGCCAAAAGTAACTCAAATTAGTGTAACTCAGCTACATTTTTGATACAGGAATATATAATACAAACGTATGACATTTTTAGAGCTGTAACTACTAATATAGATTATATTGATTTTTTTAAGTAACTTGCCCAACACTGTCCACAACTATAACAATATAAAGGCGTCACTTTTATTTATCATTTCAGGTTCATCACAGTCAGTCTCTGTCTGAAGCTCCTCTTAAGCCCTGGGTGTCTGTAAAAAAGGATGGAACAGTAATGTGTGGCCACTGCACATGCAAAGCAGGTCTGGGAGAAGTGTGCTCTCATGTCACAGCGCTCCTCTACGCACTTGACGCTGGGGTGAAACGTTTAGAGGATAAAAGTTGCACAGATGGGCCTAGGCAGTGGGGCCTTCCTCCTGTCAAAACAGGAAAAGCTCTTTATGAAGAAGCGACTGCAATCAACTTCTCAAATCCAGCCAAGAAACATGACACAAACACCAAATCCCATACAAGACAACCTGAAAAGAGAAGAGCGAAAAGAGGTGTGTCCACAGCTGCCATAGAGAAGTTCTACAAAGATCTGGACAATGCAGCCCCAACAGCATCAGAGAAGAGTGGCCTCCTGAGGGTATTGCCAGAGTACTGTAATCAGTTTGTGCCAAAGGTGATTTCTCTCAAACTGCCACAGCCTCTGACTGAGTTCTACAAGTCTCATAACCGCGGGTTGTCTGCCTCTGACCTTATGATGAAATGTGACGAGGAATTCATGAACATGGAAGTCACACAAGAGCAGGTAACTAATGTTCTTAATCAAAACTATATATATACTGAAATTTGCGAGTGTTGTTTTAATGCTATTTTGAATGTTGTAGGCAGTAAAAGTTGAGGAAGAGACACGGCAACAGGGACAGTCCAGGCTATGGTTTGACATGAGAGCGGGCAGGGTGACAGCATCCAGGTTCAAATCAGCAGCAAGAACCGACCCAACAAATCCTTCCAAATCTTTGATTAGGCAGATATGTTATCCCAACCAGGGCCGCTTTTCTACAGTGGCAACAAGGCATGTGTATGATGACACAAACATTCAAGACATTTTTTTATAGTGAGACTATGCTTACAGCTTTCAAATCAAATATGAATAAGCACATTTATACGTGTTACAATGTTAAGGAAAGTTCAGAGAACGGTCTTAGGAGCTTATAGGAAAATTGTAGTTAAAGACTGAGAACAGGGTTTCCGCGGGTACAAAAAAAGCATTAGAAGTTATTCAATGAAGTGTGCCAAAATCTAGGCCTTAAATGTCATTAAAAAAATTATGACATCACTCCACATTTTTTACTGTACAAGTTCATTGAAAAAACCAAAATGATGGTCTAAAACATGCTTTGGCTGACATTAACCACATTTTTTTACTTACAAGTATCCCATTTTTTCCAATTTATCGTTTCTCTTTTTGATGAAATTCTAAGAAAGGAAAAATGTGTCATTTTTTTCTGCGTTTGTGGGATTAAAATGACATTAAAAAGCATTCAATTGAACTCGCTTCTGCCTGTATAAACCCTGAAGGAAAATGGTTGAAATCATAACAACTTGGCTTTCTTGTTTGTTAGATGGGGATGTGAACATGAAAAAATAGCGAGGCAGACATATGAAGCCATCGCTGGACCACAGCATCAGGACCTGAGAGTTTGTGACTCCGGACTGCACATCAACCCTCGATGGCCATACCTCGGAGCTTCTCCAGATGCACTGCTTTCCTGCACCTGCTGTGGTAATGGTGTTCTGGAGATTAAGTGTCCACATTGTGCCAAAGGTGCTGGAGTTCTTGGTGCCACAGACAAGAAACATTTCTGCCTTGACAACACAAATGGGATTTACGCACTGAGCAGAGATCACGCGTACTACTACCAGGTGCAAACTCAGTTGTTTGTGACAGAGCGAATGTACTGTGACTTCATGGTGTGGTCTGAATCAGATTGTTTTTTACAGAGGATTATGCCTGACAATGCTTTCTTTACAGAAGCATTGCAAAATGTAGAAATGTTCTATAGGGCAGCAATTTTACCTGAGCTATTGGCCAAAATATATACATGTCCAGTAATGCTGCCATCAGACACCACACAGAGCACAGAGTCAGTGGTGGGAGAGAAGGAGTAGTAAAGCCAAGTTTATAATAGCTCTCATTCTTGTTTGCAGTCGTTTGTGTTAAGAATGTGCAATAGGTTGTGTTCACATGACAACATTCTAAAGAGCATACAGTTTAATACTGAAGCGTAGGGCAACTAATAAATTCCATGGCAGTAACTAAGGTAACTGTTTGTTAGTCTTAGTTTATTGCTAATTTATCTGTAATAATTGGGCCAATTCACATGGAAAAAAACTGTCACGAAGTTCAAAGTCATATCTTCCAACACATATGGTCTAATTGTTTCCTCATAAAAGGTGTCCAAAAGTGGAGACAATATTCAAAAAACATGTGCGTGATGTTGGTCAGTAGAAAGCACTTTCAGCCATAAGAATAATGTCAGGTTTGTGAATACAATCACTATCAAAAATGATCAGAGAAAACATTGACATTTTCTTTTTTTTAAATTTCTTTCAAAAACTGGTTCTTTCCCATCGATTTGTAGTGATACCTGCCCTCCATCTGAAATAGAAATACATAATGTGAACGCAACCTATTTTTAAAAATGTTATACGTAGTTCAGGTTTTAAAATAAATGTGTTTACCGTGTAGATTTTAAGAAAAGATGTACTAATAGCTGAAATTGTAAGATATGAATTAATAAATGATCGCGTCTATATTGGGAATATACTGTCGAAATAATAGCAGTCCTTGCACGATGTTATTCTGTTTTACAACACACGTTTAATTTTTTTATTCATTGATGTGTGAAGTTACAGTACACAAATAAAGTTGATTTTGCACTTTCTTGGAATTGATTTCATATTACTAACTGTACAGTAGATGTGTAGTAAACATTTGAAGATGATTGTTAATCAGTTGGCACAACAGAAGGGCACAGATTAGTTAGGGCACATGCCACTCTCACTATTTTGTCCAAAGTAGTGTACGTTGCATCATCACTGGACAAAAGACTAATGGGCACCGGTCCATGCAACATTTTATACTTTGAGCGTGCTTGTCCAATGACCCTCTCAACATGTATGCGGACTGCTGCAAGTCTTCGGCTATCTTCCAGTTCAACTGCACCCAGCTGCTTTTTGCCCCGTGTGAACGCAGGTGTTTCGACTTTTGCACAGTACAGCCCGACTTGGTTCTGGATTGTGAAACCACGGTCAGCAAGGATTACATCTCCAGGTAGAAGGTGATCCAAAAAGCCACTGTTTGCTGTAATGTGTGCATCTGTAGTGCGTCCACCCCAGCCATTTGAGATGAAGGAAATGACGCCTTGAGGAGTAATGCTTATAAGATACTTCATGGTGTTGTGAGATTTATATTGAGAGTATGTCTGTGCCCTTGCCTTCAGATCTTTTGGTTTATCCATGAATATCTCAAAACAATCTACAATTGATATGCAATGTTTGAAGGATTTTCTGAAGCACATAGGCATAGATGTTTCAACATGCTCCCTTTCTGGCCATAACACACATACTGGTACAAGGATATCATTCAATATATTAATCACATTGGTAAAAACTCTGGAAACAGTAGAACTATGAACATCAAAAAGATAAGATAAAAATGAAACCTGCAAATTACCTCTCAGCCTCATTAATGTAATAAGTAGTTGTTGGAAACTTGTCATGTGTTTAGTGTCTTTGAGGACTGGCTTTACTAGGTCAAAAACAGCCATAAACACTTCATATCTGTGTAGTCCTGTAAGTGTTCTTAGTTTTTCTTTGTTTTTGAAACTGTTTTGTTCAAGGAGATGCACGCTTAGCTTCTCTTTCAGTGTAAATGTCTCACTTCGAAGAACCTGACACTCACTTTGAAGTATGTCAATGTACTCTGCATTGAGGTCTGTTTGGCACATCACATCACCATTTGAAGTGGCATCCTTACACATGTCAGCTACATTTTCATTGTTCTCTTCAGATCCAGTTGCCTCAACAGTGAGGAGTGCACTGGCGTCTTCATTTTGAGATGACTGTAGCTTCTTTTTTCTCTTGATTTCTTGCCTCATGCCATATTTCTGGAGAGTCTTCAGGGCACGTCTTTTGGCCGGAGACTTGGTGTGGGCAAATACAGATGGCACATAATCAGGTGACAAGGGGTCCTGGCTCTTCTGTCCTGGTAAAATAAATGAGTAGTTTAGTGATCAACAGTGTGTTTACTGATAATAGATACATGGTTTATTGCTACTTAGACGAAGGGCTAAGTGACGCCCGAAACGTTATCTTGTGGTGCGAAATAAATTATTTGGGAGCAACAGCAGTGCAGAGTTTCTTATCCTTTCATCTTACTGCTACTTAGAATCATGCGAATGTAACCGAGGGTCAGAAAGGAGATAGCCTATAATCTGCACCAGTTTTATGTAAGAATGAAAGCCGTATGGATTTTTGACAATGTCCCTTTTCTTTATCACTGTTTATCCGTAGAGAAAAAACAAAAACAAATCCGATTCGGCGGCACTTAGCATAGCGTCTGTAGGAGCGTTATTTCAGTTACTCATTATTGCTTATTATCTTTCACCTTATTTTTACAATCTATAATTGTGTCTCCTTGCTTATGAAATATATTTACGTTTAACCTTCTTACCTTGTAAAAAATGCTCGCTGCAAATACGTGAATACTTGGAGGGTTGCCAGTCCTTACGATTGATGGCTGCTATCCATCGCCGCCTTCTGTCTTGATCAGCAGGTATGTGGTAAAAAGATACATTTGGTTTACATCCTTGTCTGTTCACGCAGCCGACCGCGCAACAAGCTATGACCATTTTTATCAAAAATCAACAAAATAGAGGGCAACTATGGCTACTTTTCCACAAACTTTGTAGAGCGCAAACGGTTTTTTTGACGTCTGTCGTAGTGGAGGGGCGTTCCAATGAGGAGCGTGACGTCACACGCAATGGATCAATACATTGATTATAAACAAGTCTTTCTGACAGCTACATTATAATAGTATTTTGCCTGAAATGCTACGAATGATAAGCAACTGTGATTAGCTTACAGGTCTAACACAATGTAATACAAAAAGTCTCCCAGCGACTGAAAGATGTCATGTAAATGTTTGAAACATTCAGTGTGTACGAAAGTGGTTTGGTTTAATTATGTATTTTCAAACGTTTTTGTATACTGAGACATGTTCTTACCTTACCGTGATAACACCTTAGGAGCACTTCGACTTTACTGCGCGGACGTCGAAGTGCTCCTAAGGTATTATTACGCCTTACAATATAGTTCCCCTTTTTATCCACTTAAAAAAAAAATCGACATGTTTAATTTTGTGTGACTATACTTGGATCGTGTAACTACTCGCGTAACCGTATTTAAAGAGGGAAAACGTGGAAGAGCTTCGTCGCTTCTAACTTCACCTCTGTTTGGCCCCATGAGGAGAGGAGGAGAGGCTAAAATGCTAACAACATCTTTGGTCTTTTTGCGTGACTGAGCGCACGCGTAAAGACCAGACAGGTACGCATCAACTCGTCTAAGCTCGGGTAAGATCTCAGTATGCAAAAACGGTGGCCTGTTCCTTTAATTATCCTATTTTAATAACTGGTAAATTCCCGACCTCCCACTTGGAAAAATGCCTTGGAACGCCGCTCAATAATAATTACAACATGTAAACTCGGAGATGATCAGAATGCTCAGTGTTCAGATACGAGATGAAGACAGCCATGGCGGCCCCCAGTGGAGAAGTGTAGCTAATGGTAAAGCTTTAATAAAACCACTGCATCACTTTTGGTCACAGCCTTCAATATAACTATTATAGAATTATATCTGTTGTGGCGAAACTTTAATTTAACGTTAGCATCTTTTTAGCTAACTATTGTAGCATTAGTCCAATGGAAAGCTCTATGATATCCTCCAGTATGGTGCTGACTGTCCTGCGTTACCATGGAGATCAGCTGTGATACATCAGACCAATAGTTTATCTGACAAGTGTTACAGTAAGATTTCTAATTTACGATGCACTTTGCCGGACACATTTTAAAAACTCCAGGAGCATGAACATTTCAGTCTGAAATATATAACGTGTTAATCTAAAGCTACATCAGGGTCAGCAGGTTCAACACATAATGAGACTCCGGAATTTGCTGATATTACCGATATAATTACATTTGTGATTTACTGTGGGTTTAATGTCTCGATGTGGGTAACTGGTGCTCTGTTGGAACTGCACCGCTCTCTGCGCATATAAAAGAGGAAATGCACCTACACTTTCTGCTGAACCCACAAAGTTAAATGGGTCAATCTGAGAAGCTCCTCTACTTTCACTTTCTTGCAGCTTCAGATGAGAAAGCATTCGGTTGGTAGGCCTGCATTCTTCAATACTCATGGTATTTTCTAGATACAAACATTAGATTTCATTGGCTTGGTTCAGAAGCAGGACCATGCCTCAATCAAACCATCCTCCTTCTGCTCCGAGGGGAAGGTCCTGAAGAGACGGAGCCCCCACCCGCAATCTCAACCCAGCCATCGCCGATTACTCACTAATGATGACATCTTTAATCGCACCTTTCGTTGGGGCGTGGTCCTTGCTGGTGAATTTAAATTAATTATAAGATAAATTCAAGTTGTACTTTTTTAAATGGACGCTGAATATTGCTTTAAAATGGTCAAATACTAACCCCTCGAGCTTGTCCATGTGTCTGACACCGCACTTTGCCGGTAACTTAAGCCGATGAATGCAACTATCCGGCGGGGACGTTTGAAAGAAAAACTCCCTGACAAATCGTGAAGATATTTATTACCAAGATGTGACTAAGCACCGAAGCGGTAGCAACAGTGGAAGAAAAAGGCGCAATACTTTCTGGAAATGATGCCTTTCTCTGGATCAATTGTCCACATTACTGGGCGGCGGCGCACGGATCGATATGAGATCAAAGCTGTCAGGAGATGGCTTCTCCCAATCCATCAGAGGACAGAGCTTATACAGTATAGTGCCGGGGGGGGGGGGGGGACTGAGACGAGCGTCGGAGAAATGAACTGTTTTTGGAGAGACACGGACGATGTCTACAAATATAAGACCAGAGCGAGGAGAGTGAGAGACGGTTTCCCGCTGAGCTTCAAAGATATCACTAACAAGTATGCACTGGTAATCTCTCATTCAGAAAACAGCTTTATTTTCTAGTCTCACAGCGCGGTGGGTGTTTCAAAAGAACATAGATTAAGCACTTGTAAACAGCTTTGGATACAGCTTATGCAAAATAAATATACAGGGCTGAACAATATGTCAACAATGTATTTGATTTTTGATTTGATTTGATTTGATAGAATTTCATACTGTAACTGTCTTGAATAGAAAGCTTACTATATTATATTGCAATACTAAATCTAATCATCACGCTCTATTAAATGTAAGCAAAACAATTTTTTTTTTTTTGCAAAAACAAGTAGCAATCACGACTATAACTGAACTTCTCCACATTTTTAAGATACCATGTTCTTTTGTTTGTTTGTTGTCAGTCAGAGATATTGAAATCTATAGCGGCCTCTTTTTATATAAACATTAAGTGAGTTGCAGAATGTTGCAATAACGATCATTTGGTGATGTATTGTGCAGCCCTAAATTACAGACACATTGGTTTTGACTAGGGGTTTACAGCCTTTTACACCTAAAGAGGCCGTTTTTCTAGACAATACTAAATTATGCAAAAGAATCAGTAAAGAGCACGACCAGGAACAAAGCCAAAGAGCAGGGTTTAGGAAGTGGCTCTAATATTATAGGTTGCAAATAACCTGGTTAGTGGAATCCTAAATCCTATCCTCCTATAAATATCAACTTAGAGGTGGGGCAAAATATCGTCAACAAGATAAAAAAAAAAAAGTAATTGCTGTTTGGAAGAAATGCCACTTTACAATGTCGAGTTTATCTCCAATGTCAAGCAGCAATAAAAGCTAAGAAAAAGAGTGAGACAAGTTAAAGGAACAGGCCACGAATTTTCCATACTGGGATATGTTCTTACCTTGGCTTAGATGAGTTGATGCGTAACTGTCTGGTCTTTGTGCGTGCGCTCAGTCACGCAAATGTTGTTAGCATTTAGCCTCTAAACTCCACCCCAGGTTGGAGCTATACCTTTGCTGGGAGAGGCTAAATGCTAACAAGATTTGCGTGACTGAGTGCACGCACAAAGACCAGACAGTTACGCATCAACTCGTCTAAGCCAATGGCCGCTGGCTGCTCTGCTTTGCGACAACAATACTGGAGGCCGCCATTGCTCCACCATTGCTGTAGTACCGCCATATAGCCGCTAGTCCCCATTGGAATCCATTGCACTTTAGACACGTTTAAAACAACTTTTATGCCCGGTGCCTAATTGTTTGGAACTGTCTAGAGCTGGATATTCCTCCTGTGATTACGCTGGGTTAGACACAATCAGAGGCACCGGGCTGGTTATCGTAGGATACATTTTAGAAATCTCGTACTTAATGAGGGTCAGACTGTTAGCATTGGAGCTGCGCGAGCTACACGTCACGCAAGGGCCGAGTCTACAGTGAAGATCCCTTTTTAGGTACGCGCTCCGTCACAGCTGGGGAGGAGGAGTCTGTAAATCCGCCATGATTTCCACCTCGAACGTGGTCATTATGGTAAACGGGGAGGAGAGGTCTATTCTTTTTAACGGTCTATGGTCTAAGCTCAGGTAAGAACATATCTCGTGGCCTGTTCCTTTAAGTGTTTTCCTCTCTTACGCACCTGTCGCCCATAGGTGTGCAGAGCTTCCACTTTTTCGAGGAAAATTGGGGGAAAATAGGGAACAAATTTGGAAAAAAAATTGAGAAAAGTTGGGGAAAACTGGGTAAAGTGTTTTTTTCTTTTGTAGTCTGTTTATCATCTTTCTGAGCGACAAAGCAATGTATATTAAAATGTCGTTATCGAGAAAGGTTCTTGTCAATATCATCCAGCTCTACATGAACTCCTATAATATTGTATTGCAAAAAACTCTGTCTTAAAATATAGCTTATTTATTTACACTGATATGAAGAAAATCCAAGCAGTGCAGTAAATATCTCACTTCAAAGCAGCTGCCACCAGTAGCTGCAGCCACTTCAAACATCGACGTTAGCGTTTCTCTGTGAGAGGAAACAGGTGCCGTCACTGTTCACACATTCGGCACCGGAAGTTGGTACCGACGGCTCCAAATTCAAGCAAAAGGAAGTCATGCAGAGTTTAAACTAGATCAGGCAGTGGCTTTCAAACCAAATAAAGTCTTGCGGTGCACTCATAGGTAAGATCGTACGAGGATAATCACGTCACTATAGTTCAAACGTAGACCAATCTTCCCTGACCATCCTGGAAGTGTCTAAACGCCTATAAAACATGGCCCTGTATCTTTTATAGACTCCACAGTAGCATTAAACGGCTCTGTGCCAGCTGCTCTATTGCTCTGTGCAGGTTTCATTTGCTTTGAAAGCTGTTTCCTGCAGTGATTGATGCCTCGCACGGCCAGCTAAAAACTTCAGGCTTCATTTTAGCCGGCCCAGTGAATCAGCAGTGTTGGGAGAGCGCGGTTATGGTTTGAGCAGCACCGATCTGAAAGAGAGAGGGGGGGTGATGGTATTTTGATTCGGTGAGCTAAATCTCCCGCTACAGTCACCAAATGTGTTCCCATCTGTGGAGTCTGAAGTGAAATGGAGCTGAAAGCCGTGGATTTGCTCCGAACAATTGGCGTCGACAACAAACAGATAAAGATCCCGCTTCTTTTTAAGATTAGCACGGTGTAAAATTGTACGGGGGGGAAAAAAGCAAGATGTTTTAGGAGGAGGCTACACCGGGATTTAAAAGATGGATTCCGTAGGACTTACATTTAATATTCTACTCTCTCTGTTCTGGTCCAAAGCCTGGATAAATCAGGATTGCATCAGTGAGAGGAAGGAAGTTGGATTTAAACTGTTTGAAATGTTAATATGACAGTTTTCATCTGCTGTGGATCACTTCCAGATTTTGCACACGTTGTATTTAAAAGAAAAAGTTCCAGAGATGCCTGTTGCCGTCTTGTTTAAAACCGAAGCTCCATCATTTATCAATCGAAATCCTCAATCCTCTACTGACTTAAAAAGGTCATGTATGGATTATTTTTGTTTTGTTCGTCAAAGCAAATATTGACTTTTACAGATACGTAGATACTCCCAAACCAAGAACCTGCATGGGCTGAAGTATGGGTCAAATGCAGAGGACAAATGGACAATAAAGTCTACAAATGCAAACTAAATACACTATCCTCTTTTACATGATGTTAGCCCCTATACTTTGACTTGGTTAAGGGTTACGCTTAATTTGTCATTATACAACAACTGTACAACAACTAGGGATGTAACGATTCATCGAAAATTGATTTAAAATCGATTTAATATGCGTAAAATGTGAATCATGTAAAAAATTAAAGAATCGATTTTAAAGCCACCCTCAGCTACTCCATTTTGCGCTACCGAAATAGACCAGAACATAGCTCGTTGTTTCTAACGACGTTAACTTTTTCTCAAGACAAGCTCCACACCTCCACCCGCCTCACCCCCAACACACGCCACACCATGTAAACACAAACACGTGTAGGCATCGAAGCAGCAGACGCAGCTACGAGATTAGCGTTAGCGGCTAACGCAGAGTTTAGCATTTTGACAGAAGTTTACCAAAGATCGTAAACTGACAAACATCTGACCAACCTGCTCTGATTCTGCTGAAATCCTCATCAAATGTCCGCTTGTCAATTAATCCAATACCTACAGGGAGCTGTCATGTCTTTTTCCTCCTTATGATTACAAAGGCTGCACAGGAGGCTGTGAGGCGTTCGAGGGTGAAAAAAACTGCACTGTAAAATTTGTTCTAAATGGTAGTATTATGGTCAAACTGCAAAAAAAAAAAGGTTTGGTAAAATAAATATAATCTCAAAATATTTGCTTTGCTACACATCGTGTTTATGATGAAAACATGTAAATTTACAAGCACTCATGTCAAAATGATTATAGTTCATTTTCATGTCTTGTAATTTTTTGTAATGTACAGTTCTCTTACTGAGACAGTTGCAGTTTGTTACAAGGACAAAAATGCAGATGTTAAAACAAAAGAAACTTTGGTATGAATGAGTCATACTCTTTTCTAAAAAAAAAGTTTAAAGGTAAAAAAAAATCGGAAAAAATCGAAATTGGGAACTTAAAATTGGAAATCGAATCGAATCGGGGCTTGAGTGAATCGTTACATCCCTAACAACAACATTTGTCCTTTGCATTTGACCCAGTTCTTGCTCTCTACTCTGGCCTCCCACAGTCATCACTCTACCAGTTACATTTAGTTCAGAATGCAGCAGCCCATCTTCTCACCGGTTCATCCAGACAAAGCCGCATCACTCCCGTCTTCTCCTCCCTGCACTGGCTCCCGGTCCGTTTTCGGATTGATTATAATGTTTGTTCTTAAAAGGTCTTCATGGTCTCGTTCCTTTATATTTGACCGAGATTTTGAGTCTACATCGCTCCAGCAGAGCTCTCCGGTCTCCGATCAAATGGTTCTTGACGTGCTCAGGTACCGGTAAGAACAGTGGGGCGATCGTTCCTTTGCAGTTGCAGCACCTAAACTATGCAACAGCTGCCCCTTAGTCTGCGTGTTTTCACAGATCAGTCCAAAGACTCTTCAACTTGGCTTTTAACACCTAGACCATTCACACAAGGATGCAATAATGTGGTGTTTTTAAATTGTTTTCTCTTTCTCTGAAGCACTTCTTCCTGGTGTTGTTGTAAAGTGCTATATGAATAAACTTTGATTGTTTTACTCATCCTTAGATGGGATTAACCCGTAAGGAGCAGAAGGCAGCCATCTCCAGATGTGGAGCCAGACACTGAGAGTTGCCTGATATGCAGCTAAAAAAAAGAAGAAAAATAAACACTTTGGAATAAGCTTGGGAGGACTCTTTGACTTTGTTTACTTTACCTTTCCTTCACCGACTTTCTCTGAGAAGGTCATAACACTTGCCAGGCAACTTATTTGGAAAAATGTTGCCAAAACTGTTTGCCAAAATAATATGCAAATCGCTGCCAACTGTTTATTGTGGTAATCCCAAAGGAGGAGGTGAACAGAGGGAATGGGTTTTATTCAGACTGTGGAGGCATATATTTGAATTGATCATGCTTGCTGTTTGACAACTTGGCCGGTAAAGTAAATCAATTTCTAAGTTACACAGAGACACAACACAGAACAGAAGCCCAGATATTTTTATCCAACTATGAACATTGAACAGGAAAAAGAACTACTGCAGTTCATGCACATTGTAAAACAGCTGACTGGCTTTAAGCACTAAGCTCCTCCGGGGCAGTCTTTGATGACCTCCTTGTGTGAGTTATGCAGAAACTATCCACAGAAAAGCACGAGTGGAGCCTTCTTGACAGCTCATTTCACATTTCTCTCCCACTTGTTCTGACGTCGCTGGGTCTTTCAAACCCAAACATGCAGAATTTCCTTTTTTAAACACGCTTTTAGCACCTCGCACGGTCCTCAGCGGTGGATTTGAAGAAATACTGAGTAAATGGCTGCGCTCCTGACACGGCTGGGTCCATCCATTAATAAAAGATAGTGGCAGTTTCTTTCCCACCTGAACAGCCGGGCCCAATTACAGCCGACAGGAGAGTAACACTACATCTGCTGTATCAAACCCCCGCTCTCTTCTAAAAGGGGCACAGGCTTCACTGCAGTCTATATAGGACTCATTTAATATACTCAGCCCTCCACAAGCTATTTCAGAGAAGTGCAAAACCCCATTTTACCAGAGCACACTGAATCAGGCCGCAAACGTTTCACTTTAATAATAACTAAAAGTGGATCAGGTCAAAGGTGAGTTGCTAATATAGTGGTATAGTTTTGATACTGCTATTGATCATTTAGCTGATCAACTAATCTGTTCTTTTTTGAGACATTTTAAGAAAATGAACGTAAACCAAGCCCCCGATGACGTCTTGACAAAAAACATTTTCAGACAAAGGCGTTTTTTCATCAAATTATACATTGCCTGACCTTTAGCTATGATAGATACAGACGGCATCTCTGGAATCGCCCATATATGGTCATGTTTGAAAGCAGTTGAGCGGGAAAACAATTAAGAAAAATCTAAACTTTCTCTAATTATTCAAAAACTACTTTAACAAATGCTGAATTATGGACTTAGTTTTCTACTAAATAAAGATACAAAGACATGGAGAGGAGAAAAGTGTTTCAACAGCCCATAAATACATAAATAACGGAGAATCATAACAGAAGCATCATGTTAGCATTGCGCTAATGCTAACGCTAGCTAGTGTCAGCTACAACTGCCGTTTTTTTGCTTCTACTGAACAATCTGCTGTGAAAAAATATCCATAAGGACCCGATTTAGACTTGACTTTATTTATGTGTGAAAAATAAGTTCATATTCCACCAGAAAATGGCTAAAAAGAGTGGAAAATTGTGTTTCCCATAAGATTCTCTTTTCCCCCTCGGCAAAGCCACGCCCCCTTCTATATCTATTCAATAAGTTTCTGCAATGTCGAAAGATCCAGAGTTACATTCATTTTTCACCAAGATCTTGTATTGTATTGATGGGAGAGTGACCACTGGGCAAAGTACTTCTCCAGCACATCCTAAAGATTCTTAATGGGGTTAAGATCTGGACGCTGTGGCGGCCGATCCATGTGTGAAAATTATGTCTCATGCTCCATGAAGCGCTCTTTCACAATGTGAGCCTGGTGAATCCTGGCATTGTCATCTCGGAATAAGCCTGTGCCATCAGGGAAGAAGAAATGATGATGATGGAATAACCTGGTCATTCAGGATGTTCAGCTGACCTCATTATTTGGGCTCATAGTGTTGCTGAACCTAGACCTGACCAACTGCAGCAACCTCAGATTATAACAGTTTGTATACAGTATATTCTTCTAGTTACATTTTTTATTAATTCTTCCAGCTCAGTGTTGGACACAAAATCCTATTTAGACTTATTTTAAAGTCTGTATACTTAGATAATATATTAAAAGATTACTTATTACTAAATTAGATGATGAATAATTGATCAATCACAATTATTTCCATTAATTGTTTTAGCTCTAATGGTGCAATTTAAATTTTGTTTTGTTTTTAAAGCAGTACTAAGTAACTCCTGCCCCTAGAGGCCATAAGCGCAACTGTAGGTGTCGTAGCAAGTTGCGATTTTTTAACTTATTAATTGTCCGTGAGAGTAAATACTACGGTGACAGAAAAGGCGAAGGGAGAGAGGGATATTGTACATCCAATTACACAATAGAAATGATTTTTTTCACTCAAACATGGCTGTAAATACTGTTTAAAGTGGTGCTAGCCCGCAGTTAGCTTTGCCCGTTAGCCTGTTAGCTTCTTCTTCGTAGTTCCATTAGTGTGTATTGGTTGCTCCAGTCCGGTGGCAGTCAAGTTGCAAATGTGGTTTTCTGGCCAGAGACACCAGGGGGAGATGAAAGACCCCCCCCCAGTCATCCCATTAACACTTGTATTACCCCCAGAGGGACTACGAAAAGGATTTATTAAGGTTAACAAGTTAACAAAGTACAGCTTTAACTATTCATAACATTACCTAAATATCTTGGTTGGGGCTAAAAAAGCGTAACAATTCACAATGTTGGGTCTTGGGAAATCCAACTTTTTACCATTTAAACATTGTGTTTTAAATGCTGTTCACAGAGTTTATGGATCATTTTGGGCCTAATTTCTTGTATGTGAAATAAAACAACTAAATAATAAAATGTACTACAGGTATCTCTGCAGTTCAAACACAGATGAGGCTTAATCTAAAGTGTAGAATGTGCTTCAGTCATTTTGAGCAAATGTAGTAACACTAAATCATCTAAAGCATGACCTACTTCAGCAAGGCTTCTATAGAGTAACAATCACGCTAATAAAACCTTGAACCAAAAACAGCGCTGAAACGAGGGACGGAGGACATCTCGTTCCTCCACACGGCTGCAGATTTTATCCACACGGTGCAATTCAAAATCTCATGAATCACAGTCTATAAAGAGCAAATAAAACCTGCTCTGCCCCCGACGTTTTACGTACTGCACAGCGGAACGTACAGCTTCGTCTTAAAAACAGCCCAGATTAAAACTATCGAACGCAGACCTTGCTATGGGTGATAATTTGAGCTCATATGAATGCATTAGGCTCTCGCAAGCGGAGATAATCGTTATGATGGATAGTAGACGCAACTGGAAGTATTTGCAGAGACTGTAAGAAAAGGGGAGTTAACCACAAAGCCCCTACAGTACAGTATAGAAGTAAAGTAATGATATGCCGATTCCAGTCGTCCAAATTCCTATTGAATTTCGATTAACCTTGCAGCCAGGTTATTCCACAAAAACAGGTGAAATCCTCTAAAATAATCTCATTTCTTTTTCCTGACAGCGCCCAGAGCAGACAAACCGCTCGTAGGGTTTGTTTCAACTCATTATGTCTCCAATTTTCGGCGACGTCAGCCACGGCTTCTCATTTACTCAATTTTCAGATGAGCTGAGGCAGAATCCTCTCTCTTGGGAGTTCACATGAATTTATTGATTTCAGATTTACAGGAAGCAAAGAAGGAAATGATTCGAAAGATGAGTTGTTCTGGTTTCTGTCTAGGCGTTATTTAGAGGCTGAACCTTTCTGTGTCACGGGCAATGAATGGAAATTACCAAAGATCTCAACTTGTGTTTAAAAACAGCTGGGAGAAATAAATGTCTCAGTGTCTTTTTGGTGTTGTATTGTTGCCGAGTACAGTTGTGCAGTAAAATATTCCTATTGTAAGAAGCAAAGATGGCACCTGTCAATCGATTTTTATCAAAAAGCTGAAAAAATGTCCATGATGTTTCAAACGAGAAGAGCACACTCATCTCTGAGGCTCAAAAACTGCAGGGTGTCTCCAGATGTCAATACTCATTTTGCGGTCAGTGATGCCGCTGCAGGAGAAAGTCGTCCTCCTCACCACAGCTTCAGTTCAGCCCGGACATTTACAAACATAAATCTGCCGCTGCTCAATAAGCCCTGGACACTGCGCAATGGACCGCTGTGGCAAGAAGCATGACCCGCTCAGATCGATAGGACCTTTGGAGCGACCCGGCCATGACTAATGTGGTTTGTTTGGGATGACAAAATCCCCCAAAACAGACCTGCCCTGTTTATTCATCAAATTGTGTCAATACAAGACTTCAAAAATACAAAATCAGGGCCAAAGCGAGGCTAAAATGGAAGCGAATAAGGACTTTACTAAACTTTTCATGCTACTGTACTTTTTTTTTTTCAATGTGTATAGCAAAAATATCCTGCCTGTGTCACGTAATGTGTCATAATAATGATAATAATAATATTGTGGCAATATTTTGTGTAGCTCTATTGAAATTAAAAAGGATAGAGAAATACGAATAAACAGCGCATTGATATAAAATTGTGTCTTATAAGTAATAGGTTAAATGGCCACAACTAAAGCACTTTGTTTAGCATGTGCTCAAAATGCTACTTTAAAGCAGAACTAAGTAACGTGTTTACCTTAATAAATCCTTTCCGTAGTCCCTCTGGTGGTAATACAAGTGTTAATGGGATGATTGGGGGGTCTTTCATCTCCCCCTGGTGTGTCTGGCTAGAAAACCACACTTGCAACTTTCCCTGCTCCGACCCGGAGGTGCAATACACACACTAATGGAATCACAAAGAAGAAGCTAACAGGCTAACGGGCAATGCTAACTGCGGGCTAGCGCCACTTTAGCAGTATTTACAGCCAAGTTTGAGTGAAAAAACCCATCTTTATTGTGTAATTGGATTGTGGCACAATGTACAATATCCCTCTCTCCCTTTGTCTTTTCTGTTAGCGTAGTATTTACTCGAACCTGTGTCTGCGAAGTGTGAAGTGTTTTGCCCAAGGACTCAGAGGCAGTATGGACAGATTCAACTGCCAGTCTTTGGTTCAGTGCTCCTTTAATCCATCTGTTTAGGACTTCAAAACTTCATTTTCTGGGGTAAAAGATCCAGTACATTTTTGGAGGATGCAGCAAATACTATTCATTATTGAGATTATACAATTTATTTTAATGAGTAGGTTCCTGCAGGAGCTGTTTTGGCTTGTTGTGTTAAAACGAGTGCTTTTTTTACATTTCTTTTCATCGCTTTTTGTGGCTTATTCGTCACTTTTCTGTTATCCTTTGGCTGCTTTTTTATTGCGTTTATGCCCCTTTGTCATCACGTTTTGTCGCTCTTTTGTTGAGTCTTCATCTTCGTTACTGGCTCGTTTCTGTGGCTATTTTGACGCTTTTTTCAGGAAGCTTTTAGAGAGATTAATGCTTATTCAACAAACATTTGTGAGAAAGTATAGCACTTTGCATTCTGGATTACAAATGAATGTTGTATTTGGATCCTTTTAGAGTTTTAAGCAGGATAGAAATCAGTTACCAGCGCTTTTTGATCTTTCGATGTTGGCCCTTTCCTGTCATTGTGAAGCAGAGTTCACCAGTCATTCAAAGTGTCTGCTATTAGAGGCTCACAAAGCTCTTACTGTAGATCAATCGTTCTCTTCTGGTATAGCCCCGGGTCCCCCTTGTCCTTCTTGGGCGATGGCGGGTCCTGGGGCAATACCAGTTGATTACCACTGATCTAAGACCTCTAATAGCAGACACTTTGAAGTATACAGTAGGTCAGAAATCAAGTTATAAGCTGTTGTGATTGAAACAGTGAAGCACAAGTGTGTTATCATTCCTGTCAGGTCCTTGGTCACATTGACTTCACAGAAATAACATGGAAAATAGAACAAAAATAGCATAGTAGAACTAAAGGGATAATGGGGAGAACGATATTAAAGTAACTTGCGATATGGCTGTGAAATATCGTAATAACAATCTTATTGCGATATTTCACTAAGCCATTTCAACACGATATGTTCCATTCTAATTAAACACAAATCATAAGAGAATATATTTTTTTTAAGCTCTGTTCATTGATTGTTCATGGCTGAGTTTCCAAAAATGTGTCGATCTCAGTCAGAGGAAGTGGTGATGCGATATATTGTTGCTTCTTGCAATACGGATATAGAGTGTTTGCCCGTGACGTCACTTTTCCGAAGTCAGACATGATGGCGATACTCATCCATGTACTCGCCTATCAAAACAAACAGTACCGCGAAGTTTGAAACAGCAAAATGGTTAATTATTGTCGTGTTCTTGGCTGTCACAATACATCAGACAGAGAAACTACTTTGCAGTATTACCGTTTACCCAGAGTTGTGCAGAATAAGGGAGAGCAGACAGAACAATTACCTAAATAAAGGAGACGATAGATTGCAAGCCTCAATCAGAATCTGGACGGGAATAATCTGGATAACATCCGAATATGCGCAGCTCGTTTTGTAGCCGGTATGTGGATTTTACATTTAATGAACAGGGTGAAGCCTATGTGTAAAAAAAAAAGTTTAACATTTTCAATTAGCAAGGTTAATTCCAACATGACCTCTAGTTAGAGGTGGGAAATCTACCAAAACAAAACATTACACACATTTCTAAGAGCGTTATGTCAACTTCGTATAAAGAGCATGATATCAAATATTGATGAGAAAATTGCGATTCATTGTGCAGCCCTAGTAGTTACCGCAATTACCATTATTATTATTACAAATACAGGTGCCATTTTTTTTTTCATCCTACAATGCTGTAGCCTACTGTGCAGCAAAGCAAAGTCATACCCAGACAGTGTTTGTCAGTTTCATTTTGTCATGCCATCTTGTTGGGGCGTATAGGCTAAAATGATGGAAGTAGGCCTAAAGCAATACCATAAATATTTCACAAAACCACAGCAAAAAAAAAAAAGAGTCAGAATTCAAAGACACAAGTCATCCCTGGAGCAACAACCACCACTGACCGGTACAAAGGAGCACAACTTCATCATCTCATCATCACCATCATCATCATCATCCCCTCTGTCTCTCTCTCTGGGTGTGTCTCAATACAGCCACAACTTCATCCTACAGCAGCATCACACACACACACACACACACGGCTGATACTATCTTCACCCCTAAAGCCACTCCTATAAGTTTGAAGCCTGTGACACGACGCAATTGCCACTTTACAAAAATCACACTACGAATCGATCAGTTTGGGAAAAGTTAGTTATAGCACGCGACGATCCAGCCCAACCCATTGTGCCAAGTGCAAACATAACCATTATAGTTGCATCTCTTACCACTTTGCTCTCCCAGGAAGACGAGTTTGAATTTTCTTAGAGGGTTTCCAAAGTCGGCGCCCACAGACATGTTTCTTGGGGAGGGGAGTAGGACGATCAGGAGGAGTATAGCCGTGGTACAGTCCCACCACACTCGTGCCCGGTGCGTGCAGAGCCGAGGTCGGGGCGATGGAGAGGGTTGAGATGTCGCTTCTTCTCGCGCAGACGGTCCAGTCCGATGGTCTCTCCCTCGCTCTATCTCTCCGTCGCTCCCTCTCTCTGGTCTCTCCGTGATGAGAACAGTAGTGCCTCCGCCGCCGCCGCTGCACCGGACCGTGACGCTTAGGGGCTGACTGAGGGCGTAGTGCGCATGCGCAGCAGAGACTCCCCGGTTCCACGCTGAATCGAGCCGTGATATAAAATGACGTCATGTGGGCTGGGGGGAGAGAGGGAACGACTGGATGTGTCATTGGATTGCAGGGCTATTTGATCAAAAATACGACTTACTGTATATAAGCCTATATGTTATGTAGCACTGCTGGGCCTTAACCAAGTGCACTTTCTCCAGTTCAGCTTCACCCAAATGTAAAACGCCTCATTTGAAAGCTAAGACCAACACAACTTATCTAAATGGATCTTTTTCCACATGTTGTTGACGTGTTGTCGTCACTTTTTCATTGCATTTTTGACACTTTTTTGTTGCTCTTTGGTTACTCAAAGCTTTTTTTTGTGGCTTTTTTTAATTACGTTTTCTTCACATTATTGTCAGTTTTGATGCGTTTTTGTCACATTTTTCCGTCCCTTTTTGTCCTTTTTTCATTGCATTTTAGTCACTTTTTTGTCTCTTTTTTATTGAGTTTTCATCCTTGTGTTCTTTTCGTGGTCTTTCGTCATTTTGACACTTTTTTCCAGGAAGCTTTTAGATTTGGGTGATGCCAAAACTGGGGAAAATGTGCTCGGTTCAGGTGAGAGTTAAGAGGTTCAACTTTTTACACAGTCCTCTTAAAAAATATTTGACCCAAAGCACTACCAGGCCTGGATCAAGATCAAGATCAAATCAGGACTAAACCGGGTCTAAATGCGTCTCACATATACAGTACCTACAGTATGTCTAACCTGAGTGTAAACCATATACAGTATAACCCAGAAAAAACACCTAACCTAAATGCATTACAAAGCATATGCCCAAAGTAAGGCCCGGGGCAGAATGCAGCCCTCAGAGTGGCATTATTGTTGGCAAGTCTAAATAGATGAACCTCTGCTAAATGCACTGGGTCTCGACACTGTATAGAAAGGCTACACTTCAATACAGTATATGGCCCTCAATGAAAAAAGTTTGGACACCCTTGAGTATCACCTGAAGAAGCCTGTGTACCACCAGTGGAGCACGTAGACCCACCCCAGTTTGAGAACCAAATCGATAGACCATTATGAACCATTGGAATCCTCATGGGATGACCTCGCATCCATCTTTTGGTTATACTGCACAACTATTTACTGTAGGTCTTTGTCCAGTATAGAGAGCCTAATGCCCCACTTTCTCAAAGTTTCTAGGGACACACAATCTACTTTCTTCCTACTCCTTTCATCAAATGTACATTATGAAAAATCAAGTGTAGCCAATCATTTAGAAAATTATCCTCTAAACTAGGATTTATTGCCATCTAGTTGTGTTTTGTGTTCGTAATAAAGCAAAAAGTCTGAAGATTCCAACCTTTTTATAGAAAAACAGAATGAAAATAACTCTAGATCTGAAATGATTCCAAGTTGGGAAACACTGATCTAGACAACTACAAATACAAACACACATCAATTGAGAAATCAAACTTAATTTATTTGTAGTGAACACATTTCTCTATCTACAACCACACCATGTAGAGCTTATGCTGGTGGTTCATTTGACTGTAATACAAACACGACTTTTCAGTAAAAACGTGATACATTTACTGTTACTGTTCGAAACAAGTCTCATTGTACGAGACAAAACACTGGCAAATAAAACTTAAATATTAAGCTATACAAACTAGTTACAAAATCGATTCCCACTGCGACGCGCAAATGGAAAGTGTTCGGTAAAAGTCCGTTCCACATGACGCCCCTCAGAAAGAAGCAGTAAATTCCGTTTTGTAGCAAAGCCTTTTTCGGATTGTGTGGAGGACGATGTTAGGCTTACACTAGAGATGGTCAGTTTTCGGGACATTAGTGACAGCGGTTTGTCTTCTTTTAAAAGCAGATGAATTGTTTTGGAGGTGGAGGGGGTCAGTATCAGAACTACAGCAGCCCCTCCGGTCTCTTCTCCAGGTCGTACTCCTGAGTCCTCTTCACTTTCCATCCCAACAGCATCAGCAGAACAATGCCCATGATCTTGTACCCCACCTGCAGACCCAGGTACCTGCAAGCACACAGCAAGGACTTCAAACTACTGAGTTTTGACCAATTTACATTAAGATAAAGTAACACATAGCTTCAGGTGCATATGGCAGGTTTTAATGCTTTTGAAAATATTACTTATTTAGATGAATAACATCTGTTGTAAGTAAATAATCATCATTTTATTTCAGTGAAGCAGCAAATTAATGAAGAAATGTTGAGCCGAAAAGTTATTTTTATTTGAATTTTTAAACTGCTGACAGGAAGTGACATAGATAGTAGGAGTGTGACAATATATCGATTCCGATATATCGCGATATTTTGCGGGACGATACCGATACTTTTTATTGATGACGTCATGCATATTAATGAGCAACGTCATGCATACTAATGAGGCAGCGGTGCTCCACTGTTTTCACAGTCAATAGAGGCCAATAATGATCAAGAATTCAGTCAGGACAGCAGGGGGCAGCACTACAGTTTTAAGCACTTGGACCAAACACTGTCACACAAATAAATTACTTAATACTTAATGATAGTTTTTATAATTATAAAGAAGATTAATTTGGGGTTGATTTATTACTTTTTAAATAGGACTGTGGTTTCTTGTTTATTTAAATGTAAAGGATGATGAATATGTAGTATGTTAAAATAAAGGTTAAAAGTAGCATGTTTTTTTAAATCGTGATGTATCGTAGGTTATTTTTGTGCAATATATAGATTATCGCAGTATCGGCGTATCGTGAGATAATCGTTATCGTGAGCCATGTATCGCGTATCGTATCGAATCGTGAGCTACCCAGAGGTTCCCACCCCTAATATATAGAGGTAAAGCGCACATAACACGGTCGGCACGGCAACAGTTCAAAATGGTTGTCCTCTATCTATGTCACTTCCTGTCCAATAAGGAAGTCTTAAATATAATTATTTTAACTATACTTTAGCAAAAAATGTGTGTAATGTGTCATATGCACTTTAAATTAAAAAAATTAAAAAATAAATAGTAAGAAGAAAAATCATATCACGACTTTCCTCTCGAGTCTCGAATACACAAATGATATAAAACTGAGGTGACAAAAACACTGATGTGTTGTTTTATGGCGTGGGATCAAGAACAAAGCAATGCAGTTACATAAGATCCACCTACTCCTATGTTATATATATTCCTAAGCACACGTTTATTTCAACAATTTCAGTTTGAGTCAGAACATCACTGTTAATTACAAAATGAGAGATGAAGCCTTTTTAAATCAGTGATATACGTAGCTTTAACTAAAGTGGTGGCGAATCTATGTGTAACCTCTGCACGACCCACTTTTGGGACTTGACCCAGTTTTGGGAAACCACGGGACCATGTTTTTACATTACTTGAATATTAATGGCAGCTGCTTTGGTCCGTGTTCAAAACAGCAGGTCTATATAGTAACTGAAACACAGGGCCAAGTGTATTAAGCTATTTCCTTTTTTTTGTTAATTTAAGTGTTTACTTCGCCACTAATCAGATTCATTTGAGCATATGCCAAGTACCTGTTTCTTAAAACGTTGTTATCGTAGTATCCGCAGCTGAATTTCTTGCCGCATATTCGCCTCCACCAGATGCAGGACGTGTCAATGGCCGTCCCGAATAGGGCTGGGGCAGGGAGCCAGGCTGAACAAAACAAAACAAAAAACAGACAGACGCCGTTAATCACCAGCAGAGGGCGACGATGCTGCACAAATTACAAAATTATGAAGCAAGACCAAGTAAATTTGCTTGAACAACTTTTAAATTGTGTTTTCAGTTTATGGGAAAGTCGACAATAAAAGTGAATTTGATTTGTTTGATATTTTTCCAACAATAAGCTGCACTTAAATTCAATAATAGTCTGTAAATGGCAAGGGACAACAATTATTAGGGTTCTGTACACGCTTTCCACCGATGTATTAAAATTTCAGCAGCAGAAAAACTTTACAAAGGTTATTACTCACCTAACACTCTCATCAGCAGAAACTGTATCCCGATGGCGAATGACTTCTCTTCGGAGGGAACAATTCTGTAATTAAAAATATAATTTTGCTGCGGCGTGTGAAATACTACAGTCGGTGTTATAATGCCCTGTTGTGTTGCCTGACCTGAGCACCATCATGTACAGGGGGTTGTGGGTGAAGCAGGCGATGAAGGCGGCCCCGGAGATGACCAGCATGACGGGCAGCAGGAGGTGGGGGCAGGCGTTGGGGCAGGGGGCTGGACGGGCGTGACTCTGGGCTCCGGGAATGCACCTGCAGTTTGTGTACAGCTGCGCATAGGAAGAGGAGAACAGAGAGCTATTACAGCAACCTTAACATCACTTTCCCTAAAACAAACTTGTAATGATAACAGTGGTTTGATTTATGTAAGGCTTTTAAAGAAATCTAACTTTACAACGGAGTTAAATAATCATCTACAATTTTCTTATTTAGCCGTGGTGACAAACATGGCGGCCATTTTATGCCTCTTCAACTAATAAGGGTGAGAGATTCAGTGTTTTTGATACAGCAATCGTTTCTTTAACCTCTTACCCCCTGGCTTAACCGAGCGCATTTTCTCCAGTTCGGCTTCACCTGAATCTTAAAAGCTTCATGACCGGAGGGTTGATAGCCCATAGGCCAGTGTAATGTCTAATTTGAAAGCTAAGACCTACGAAACTGATCGTAACTTTTTGTCACGTTGTTGCCACGTTTTGTCACTTTTTTGTTGCGCTTTTGTCACTCACTTTTTGGTTGCATTTTCACCTCATTTTCGTCGATATTTTGACTATTTTTTTCAAGAAGCTTTTAGATTTGGGTAGTGCCAAACTGGAGAAAATGTGCTTGGTTCAGGTGGGGGTTAAGAGGTTAAAAAGTTGAATCTAAATGTATTAATGTTGTTACTATAGCTACCGCCTTTGCGATGCCCAATCCCGTCAGACCTTGGAAGCTAAGCAGGAAGGGCCTGGTCGGTACTTGGATGGGAGAGCGTTTAGGAACACCAGGAAGCCTAGCGAATGTAGTGAGCGAGTGAGTGGTTGGTGGTGGTTGGAGGGGCCAATGGCGCAGACTGGTTGCCTCGCTTCCATCAGTCTACCCCAGGGCAGCTGTGGCTACAATAGTAGCTTACTACCACCAAGTATGGAGTGAATGAATAATGCAATGTAAAGCGTCTTTGAGTGTCCAGAAAAGCGCTATATAAAACCGATGCACCAATAGAGCAGAATAGCAGAAATGTCCCTTACTCAATCCCATAAATACAACATGTAAGTCTCAACTCCCTGAAACACCTTTTCACAATGTGAGCCAGATGGATCCTGGCACATTTCCACGGTAACATTCAATTCATAATACTAAAGTGGAAATATCATGCAAAGTCAACTTTCTTGAGGTTTAAACCATGTTTTAGCGTTGTTCCCTCGTCAAAGACATACCTGGAGAACTATTCCACAACATTCACTCAGTTTCTTCTTCTACAGCGTCAGCGCCTCGTGGCTGACACCTGATTACAATTGTATCATAGTTGAAACCCAAAAAACTCCTCCACATTTTCAAAGCCCATAATCCATCGATTTTGAGCCGTTCTGTGCTCGAAGTGTTTATCCCTCACTGCTGGAGCTGCTCACACACCGTATCCAACCTGGAAGTTATTTTTTTAAAGAGGGGGTATTATGCTTTTTTCAATCACATAGCACCAGTCTATAGCATACTACAATGATGACGTAACCTTCTGTTGGTCTGTATATGCAGTAAATTAAAATAACTGCCTTGAATAAAATTGCTCTCTCAAAATGGCTGTACTGAACGTCTTGAAATAGGACTCTGTCTCTTTAAGAAGCTTTCCGACACGCCCCCTTCAGCACACTGCTGTGGCATCTAAACAACACTACTGTGAGGGGAGGGGGCTCTGCTGAGCTGAGGAGCAGTGGTTGGTGGCTTGGCTGGTGACAAAAGGTCCAGAGGCGTCTCCAGGAGGTGGGGGCGTTCCTAGGAGGACTGAGGCATAGCTACACCTAAAATGGCTGCCGTCTAAGTTTTTACTGATTACTCAAAAATATGTGAATGAGCCAAGGCAACACTCCAGGCATGTGTTTAATGAGGGAATGACATAATAACATGATATAAAGCTTGAAAAAGTCGATTTTACATAATACCCCGCCTTTAAGAAAATTATTCCTATAGCTGCCAGCAGGAGGAGCCCCAGTCAAGATTTTCACCAGCTCTTTCACCTGCATATCATTATCATTTCATTCTTAGAGAGACATATTTAAAATTATGTATGTAAAATATCAAAGCTGAGGCACCAAAAATAATGTTTTAAGTCTATTTTAGGCTCCATATGCATGACATGTCCACTTTAAATCACAAACTTTATCCATGTGAATCAAGGATAAAAGGTGACGCCAAACGCTCACCTGGACTTTGTGGGTGTTGTTGGGGTCTTTGGTGAAGTTGGTGCAGCCGGCGTGACACGGGGAGATGTACTCCACGCCGTCCGATCCACAGACGGGATGGAACGCACTGGTGGGGCACGAGCAGTTGGAGTAACAGGTGGATTGAGACCTAAAGAGGCGGTTTGTTTATGTTAAAATGTTTATGAATACTTAATCATTAATGTCAACAAATGTGTTTTTACTGACCCGTCCAGGGGCGTGTTGACCTCTGAAACTGTCTGTGTGGAACAGCCCATGAAGAACAGCGGGACACAGAGGAGCGTGGACAGGACCAGCATGACCACAGAGAAACGAGGGATGGTTTTTAGAGAGAGATTGGTCTTTTTCATGATGACTCCTCCGATCAGCATTCCCACGGCGACTGACGGCAGATTCACAGAGCCTGCGAGTAAATGATGAGAAATGTGATCGCTGTGACAAGACCTTACTGCGCTTTGGATAAACAAACAGAGCACTTTTAAAGAGACTGTACAGCATCATATACGTAGTTCTAAACAGCAATGATTTTCAACGTAGGTAGGGACCAATTTGATAAGCCGCGGAACAGTTTTTAATGTTAAAATCGACATACTTCTCTGATTAAATATAGTGTTTTGATATTTAATGCACTGTAACGGGGCTAAACTGCCTATGTAAAAGGTTCATTTAAATTGTTTGATTAAAAGTTTTATTATTAATCTTTTTTATTTTCGCTCTATGTTTTTCATACTTGTAAGTTGTCTTGTAAGTCAGATTTTCAACCTGTGACATGTAAAAGCTTCGAAATATCAATACTGCTAATCAACTATTGTACTGTTGAAATCTGCAACAACATAACTGTAAATCATTGATGGGTACACCCACAGAGTAGTGTGGGTATGCCCATATATGAGAAGAAAAAAGAAAAGAAGATGTATATGAACATGTTATTTGTAAATTACTTTTATTTAAACAGGCACACGCACGCCCTGGCCCTGGCCTGTGCCTGGGCAACACAGGTATTACAGTGTAATGTGAAATTTTGCCTGCAGCTGAACACATGCGCTTCAATAATGTACAGATCTCTACTATGTTGTATTCGTTCACAACATTTTTTGAAACGCATGAAAGTATATTAAACTCAAAACTGTCAGCTCTTTTTTGAATTAAGTGTGTTGATTTATCCCCTTTATTGAGTTTAATTAATTACCTGGATGACTGAGAAACTACATTGTCTTATGAAAGTTTATTGAATTTGGGGCAGGCACTTATAAGCTTTCTTGCTTCCGCCTACTCCGTTTAAGTTATTTTTTTTTGTGGTTTCACGTGACAAATGTAAATATAATCATGTAAATATTGTAATAATAATTGCTCAAATAAATCAAATCAAAATCTATATTTTGCTGCCCAAATGACAAATGATAATTTGAAGGTTTGAACCGAAGTCACATAAGCTGAGAACCAGTGCTATTGAACCTTTCATTGTTTGTAAACAGTGGAGGTGGTGGGTGGGGCTTAGCCGGAAGGAAAGTAGTAATGATAAACAAATGTTTAACTGTTTCTGGATATACCAGATAAAACTCCTGTTCTTGCACCTACACACACACAACAGTACCACATTTTAACCTCTTACCCCCGCCTTCACCAAGCACCCAAATCTAAAAGCTTCTTGACAAAATGTGTCAAAATAGCGACAAAAATGAGACGTAAATGAGGATGAAAATGCAGCAAAAAAGCATCAAAAGAGCAACAAAAAAGTTTGGTTTATTAGGTTGGGACAGTGCATGTTAATCAACAAGCCACTCCAGATTGTGTTCTTAGTGACCGGAGTACCCGGAGGAAACCTACACAGCCCCGTTCAGGTGGTAATCGAACCCGGGATCTTCTAGCTACAGTTGGCCCATATCGTATCGCGTTGTAATTTTTGATATCGTTGTGGACACAATACAATTTATGTTCCGCTCAGCTCCATCAGAGCAGCATAAACACTGACTGTAGAACATGGGGACAGGTGCTTAAAAAGTAAAATGAAATGAAGGATGTAAACTGCTTGGGTAGGTCATATTTGCGAGGAAATAAGTAAACAAAAAGAATAAAATATCTCTGAATTAATCTTCCCAGTTGGCGTGAGGCTGGGATTGTGAAGTAATTCGTCCATTGTCAATGATATCGTCAAATATATCGTTATCGTGATATTTCTTTTTTATATTGTGTTATACATTTTAGGCCATATTGTCCTGCCCTACTTCTAGCTGTGCCACACGAGAGCTAACCGCTGCGCCACCGTGCCGAAAACGAAAGTGATGAAAACCCAACAAAAAGCAACAAAAATATGACAAAAGAATCTTAGATCCGTTTTGCAGGTCTTAGCTTTCAAATGAGGCGTTACTCTGGTCCGTAGGCTGTAAACTCTAGTGGAGGAGCTTTTAGATTTGGGTAAAACTGAACTGGAGAAAATCCATGTTGTAAAAAAAGTTGTAACTTTACATTTATGAGCACTAGTTGTAGTTTCATCTTCTTTCCCCTGCATTCTTCCGATATTGTGCCCAAGGACACAATGACAGTACGCTGTGGTTGTATAGTTTGTGGCGTTTGCTCTACCACTGAGCCACTACATGTTTGTAACTCTGTATTATTTTTCACTTGGATAGACTGAATCTTCTGCTCTTCCCAGTGGAGTTAGATCTTAACATTTCAGTCATGGGTTTATCTGCATATCGGTCGTGTGTATCCTAGAGTCTATTGTAAACACACCCACTAGCAGGCTGCTGTAGGCCGGCGTCGCTCCGTACTGACGCTCCAGGAACTTGTTGAGGAAAGTGGCGAGTCCCGCGATCACGGACGAGAAGCAGCACTGAGCCAGAACCAGGAGCAGGAAGAGAGGACTGAGGAGGAGATACACAAACATCCGCGGGAAATCTGACCAAAAACAGAGAGAGACAGACATCAGGCTTTGCAAATCAGAGGTGCAGGTGTAATACAGAAGTTCTGTTTAGTAACAACAAATAATACATTTGGCTTTCAAAATAAGCCTGAAATGCGGGTAACCAGAATCCCCACTGTTGCAAAGGGAGAGAAGCAAATCCCAGTTTTAAAGCAGAACTAAGTAACTCATGCCCCCAGAGGCCATAAGCGCCAATGCAGGTGTTATAGCAAGTTGCTGTTTTTTTACTCATTAATTGTCCGTGAGAGTAAATACTACACTGACAGAAAAGACAAAGGGAGAGAGGGATATTGTACATCCAATTACACAATGGAAATAATTTTTTTCACTCAAACCTGGCTGTAAATACTGTTTAAGTGGCGCTAGCCCGCAGTTAGCTTTGCCCGTTAGCCTGTTAGCTTCTTCTTCATGATTCTATTAGTGTGTATTTTTTGCAAGGGTGGTTTTCTGGCCAGAGACACCAGGGGGAGATGAAAGACCCCCAATCATCCCATTAACACTTGTATTACCCCCAGAGGAACTACGAAAAGGATTTATTAAAACAACAAGTACCTTAGTTCTTCTTAAATCAAAATAAAGCAGGTATACTACAGGGCTAATTCAGGGTTTTTACACAGGTCAAGTCAAAGTGAATGCTTTTTAATCCCACTTTAATGCCCAATTACAATATATTTGATGCAAAAATATGATATTTCAATATTTAGAGGTAAATTGGACACAACGGGCAACTTCTGAGCAGGAATTATGTATAATTTCAATCAACTGCAGCTGAATCCATATTGAACCATAATTCTGTATTTTGGACAAAGTTTTGAAGTAAAAAAGGCCGAGCAGCCCTGGAGTAGTATTTCCCCCCCAAAAAACGTGTATTCAGTGGCCATTGGAATCCCAGTAAATGCTTTTTATTAACATCTAAGCCACAATGACTAACTAAATTAATTGACTAAGCCTATCTAGTTCTAATATCAATTACTATTTAAATACATAAAACATACTGTAGATATCTGCAAACTTCAGCATGTGTGTCTCAAACTTACTTTTAAGAAATTCTATTAAAGACACTTCTGGTTTCTTTAGGTCGCTGCTCACGTCGCTTTCAGGTTCAACCACCTAAAGAACCAAAAGAAACACTGGGTTGAAAACAGAAAATAAACAAGGACTTAACCAGGACAAAACATATGGTTATAAAAATATAAATCTAGTCTGGACTAAACCGAGGCTCATCCAGAACCCCGGCTTTAGCTGCACCTTCACGTATTGTATAAGCTCTTGCTCAATTCGAAGCCTGTCTTTTGAGCGTGTTACCTCCTGCTCAGTTATGTCTCGGATGATTGGATTTGTCAAACGCAAATCCTTTTTCACTTGTTCCTTTTTTTTTTTGAGGAGCCGAAACGCAGCCTTTTTATGTTGCGTTCACAGCGACACAGTGACATTTGACTGAACTGAAAGGCTCAAAGCAAGAACTCCACGGAGCGGCTCGTCCTATCAACACGGGCGCTGTCAAAAAAAACATAATTGGGTTTTTCAGCGCTTGACTCTGAGAGCTTTTATGGATTTCAACAAGACGGGTTTCGGGAGCACAAGGAAACGGAGGGCGATGCAAACCAATATGTTCAAAGCGGGATTACAGGAGGGAATCAACAGAAAAATGTCAACATCTTTCACCTAAAATATTTACTTTGAAGGATCTCATTGTTGAAGATGTTTAACGGTTAATTCTAAAGCGATTTCGTTGTTGCTGCTCCTCTATTTCACAGGAAGTCAGGAAGAATCATCAATTTCTCCCTCTGTAAGTTATTCCTCTAGGCCTGACCCTTGCACCCGTTTTTGTTGTGTTATGTAGACACATTTCAGGTCCAACATTTGTTCATTTCCTTCCATGTCACACTTTAATAAATCAAATCTAATCGTCTGTTTGCTATCCAGCTACCACTTGTGAAAGGGCGTCGCTTATAAAAAGAGCAAAGGTCGACTGAGGCGTGGTTTATTGTTTATTGCAAGTTTATTGTGCTCTGCTGGCAGCCTCACATTCATTTCCTCGTTTACATTGCGCTGCCATTTGTTCTTCCTTAAAGGGGCTAGATAGAAGTTGTCATTGTTATACTTGCTACTGCCACCTCAGGTCTTACGCGTAACTGCAGTTTCTATATTAAAGGGATATTTCAGGATTTTTGACATTGGGCCTCATTTCCTAGTTATCCAGAGTGTTGTTGATGTCTGGAGATATTTTTTTCTTAAATTCATACAGTTCTTATATTTGTTAAGAGTTTAGTGGCGCTAGGCTAATGCTAGGCTAACGCATTTCTACGGTATCAGTTAGCCTGCATTAACAACAGTCTGACCCACTCCACAGTGCAGCTGAGGTAAATCACTTATAACGCCAGACTGACGATATAAATGTCTGTGTCGATAGAATAATTATAACCATTTTGCTTTTAAAATAACTTATATTTGAGCAGCACCAGCTTCATGGCTGTAAGCTAACGCAGCGGCGGAGTGATCTGCGAGAAAATAGTCCCTCAAAATGCGGTAATTCATGTGATACAAGGTCAGTTATATTTCAAAAAATATTCTATTAACACAGACATTTATATCGTTAGTCTGGCGTTATAAGTGATTTACCTGAGGTGCACTGTGGAGTGGGTCAGACTGTTTTTAATGCAGGGTAGCTGATACCGTAGAAATGCTTTAGCCTAGCATTAGCCTAGTGCCACTAAGCTCTTCAAATATAAGAACTGCATGAATTTAAGAAAAAAATATCTCCAGAAATCAACAACACTCTGGATAACTAGGAAATGAGGCCCTATGTCAAAAATCCTGAAATATCCCTTTAAGCCCGTGCATGACGGCACTTCGGACCCGAATTAGCAACTTTTGAGTGACAGTGCAGGCTTTTGGCGGCAGTTGTGGTGAATAGAAAATACATGATTTTAACATGTATTAAATGAGGCTCTCACAGGTCAAACTAAAAACTTTATTAACCCCATCGTGAGCTAAACAATGTTCGTGTCCCGAGAGAAAGAGATGTAGCTACAGCCGGTTCCGCTGTGGCATGGGTCGGCACTCGCTCGGCCAAAACAAAAGCACATGTTCACCCCCCCCTCCCCCTCGCCCCTTCCCGGCCGTGGAGTCTGGTTGGAGGAAAAGGCTGTTGTACATAACATCGCGATTGCTCATGGGTGTTTCTCCACCCCACGTACTTCCCACTTAAATCCACCAAGTCTAGGAGATGCAAGATCTCTTTAGTCAGCGTTTAGAAACACAAGATCGGTCCCAATATGTGTTCACATTGCAATGGTACACATTTTCATATGAAGTCAAGTGGAAGTAAATATTTCTTTTAGCTAAAAATATCAATCATATCACATTATCATAACACATAAATATATCACGTATCATTTGAAGCCAAAGAAGGATAGAAAAAATCTCCTCCCAATCTGGTGGAGGTCAATATACTGTATCGATATAGCAAAATAACATTTAATGAAGGGCGTTTATGGCTGATAAAGTTGGTCTTACATTATGCACAGGAGGCATTCTGCGAGGGAAGAAGAAGTACGGCAGAGAGGTGAGGAAGAGGCACCCGGAGGTGATGAGGAGCCCGATCCACCAGGCCCCGACCCAGCGCGGATCAGAGGGACTCAGCTCCAGCTCAGCCCCTGCACAGGACAGGAGGAGGGGGTACGGGTCAGATATCTCACACATCACCACAGGGGGGCAGAGGGACGAGAGAGTGAGGGTAAACAAAGCATTACCTAAGTCCGATCTGTTGATGTCCACATAGATACGGAGCATAACAGAGCCCAGCAGGAAACCGAAGGCAGGGCCGAACACGGAGATGGCAAACAGGATTGCTGAGGGAGAGGAAGACTTGTTACCATGGGAGAATAAGAAGACTCTAAACAGAAGCAGGTTATATTTACTTAGCTACATGACCTGACTAACGTTTGGTAGTTTCTAGAGTAAATTTACACCTGCTTGAGTATTATGATTTTGAAGTATGAATATTTTTACTTAAAGGCACTATACCTGATATTGTTTGTAGTAGTGAAGCATTTTTTCCCTCTCCTTTAGTATATTGTAAACTCAGAGATTTGCGGGGAAAACGCTGTGCAGCTAATTATAAAGCATTTGTATCAATTTCGTGAACTTGGAGGCAGTTGTTGAGTTGTGAAATATGCTTAGAAAACTCGTCCCTGTGAAGAATTGGGATGCCACAAATATGTTAGGAAAGTTGGGAATGAGTTTGGACCACAGCTAACATTATAGTTAGTGGCTTCCTCTTTCACAATCAGGTATAGGGTCTTCAATGTTACTCCCACTGTGGGTCAGTCTAGTGATAGTCTGGTTTTCAGTCTTCAGAGTTCTTTCTTTAATCTAGTTTTTATTCAGAATTATTTTAATTTTTGCATTATTTTGTGTAAGTCGACTTCACTTCTAAAACAAAACCACACTTCAGTACCAAAGTAGGGTTTCTATGCATCTTTTTATGTAAACAATAAAGTTGATATTAGTGTGTATTTGATCTTTCAGTGACCCAGTTTGGGTGGTTAGCATAGCACCTTTACTTACCATCCCGATGGCCAGTTAATCCAGGATTAATTGTTTGGGGGTTTTCACTGCTGATTGAACTGTCTCCATGGTTACATATACAATCCATTCGGGATGGAAAGCGAAGGCGCTAAGCTAACCACCGATATAGCCCCTGGGTGACTGAACGGTAAAATACTCACTGATATTAACTTTTTTTTTTTACATAAAAAGTTACACCTTTAAGTTACGTGACTCCTCCTTGAGTAAATATTTTGCCTCTTCTGCCCACCTGTGACTCTATAACAAAAACTTGTAAAATAAGACAAGAGAAGCAAGCGTCGGACGTAACTTTTTTTTTTTTTTTAACTTTTATTACTATATTTTGTCTTTTCCTTTTTATACTATGGACCAGGATTGTGTGTCCTTCAGCTTGACTGAATGAATGACCGGATAATACAGCAGCATTTTTGGATAGGTTAGATTAAATTTTCCTAGTCATAATAAACAACCAAATATCAAAGCAGATGTTTGCAACCAAATGGTCCAGCAATATTGACTTGTTTTGAAGATAATAACACAAAATACTACTATAAACCTGGAGCATATTCCGAACATTCACCTATATAGAGAGGGGAGTTCCCGGGGCGAGCGAAGTCGTCGATGTAGGAGATGCCAAACGGCTGGATGGGCACCGAGCCGATGCCGAACAGCAGCTGCGCGATGGCCATGAGCAGCCACAGGGTGGAGCTGTCAGCCAGTCGCCTCGTCTCGTCACGGCCGCAGGACTCGGAGCCGCTGGAGTTACTGTGCAGGTTACAGATGTCATGGCGATCTAAAAGGACGACAAAAAAGAGACGAGTTAACCTCTTACCACCCTCCGTAACAGAGCGCATTTTCTCCAGTTCAGCTTTACCTAAATCTAAAAGCTTCTTCAAAAAAGTGTCAATATAGCGGTGAAAAATGTGACAAAAATGTAACAAAAATGTGACAAATGTAACAAAAATGTGACAAAAAGTGACAAAAATTTAACACAAATGTAACAAAAATGTGACAAAAATGTGACAAAAAAGTGACAAAAATGTGACAAAAAAGTGACAAAAAAGTGACAAAAATGTGACAAAAAAGTGACAAAAATGTGACAGAAAAGTGACAAAAATTTTACAAAAAAATGACAAAAATGTAACAAAATGTGACAAAAATGTGACAAAAATTTAACAAAAATGTGACAAAATGTAACAAAAATGTAACAAAAAAGTGACAAAAATTTGACCAAAAATTGACAAAAATTTAACACAAATGTAACAAAAATTTAACAAAAATGTGACAAAAATTTGACAAAAATGTGACAAAATGTAACAAAAATGTAACAAAAAAGTGACAAAATTTGACCAAAAATTGACAAAAATTTAACACAAATGTAACAAAAATTTAACAAAAATGTGACAAAATTTGACAAAAAAGTGACAAAAATTTAACAAAAATGTGACAAAAAATTGACAAAAATTTAACAAAGATTTTACAAAAATGTGACAAAAATTTAACAAAAATGTGACCTAAAATTGACAAAAATTTAACACAAATGTAACAAAAATTTAACAAAAATGTGACAAAATGTAACAAAATGTAACAAAAATTGGACAAAAAAGTGACAAAAATTTAACAAAAATGTGACAAAAAATTGACAAAAATTTAACAAAGATTTTACAAAAATGTGACAAAAATTTAACAAAAATGTGACAAAAAAGTGACAAAAATTTAACAAAAATGTGACAAAAATTTAACAAAAACACAAAAAAGCAACAAAAATACGTCAAAAATATGACAAAGAGACAAAAACGTTATGATCAGTTTGTAGGTCTTAGCTTTCAAATGTAGCGTTTTCTGTAGTTCCGCTTTACCAGTTGCGCTTTCTCAAGAAGCTGTTTGATTTGGGTAAAGCGGAACTAGAGAAAATGTGCTCGGTTCAGGTGGAGGTTAAGAGGTTAAACTTATGGGGGGAAACTATTCTAGGGTGAAGCAGGAAGTTTGGACACTTTAGACACTGACTTTTTTGAGCATACTTGCATTTATTCCCATTTGTGCGTGTTTGAGTAATTCAGCAACCTGCATAATTTCATCAGTCTCCTTCTGAACAGCTCAAAACATTTGAAACCCCCCGCTGATGTCACGACGTGGGGGTTACTCTATCTAAACACGTTCATAAGACTTCTTCTGATCATTTTCTGACACTACAAAGCTTGCCAGGCGAAAGGCTTGCGGCGATTGCTTTAAGCCTAATTTAAATTCTTCCCTCTTGTTTTGGAGCCTGTGAGGTTGAATGCGCTAATTTCACGTTTTAATTTCCTGGACATTTCCTGACGCTTTGGTGGAGACACTCAAGGCAAATTAAAAGCGGCAGGAGGGAGGAGTGCTTTCAAATTAAAAGCCCTGAGGTTGGACACACTCGCGCTCAGAGACAGACAGACAGATTATTAATGCAGTCCAGAGTTCACCTCAGAGCACAGACAAGCTTTAATAAGGCATTTCCTCTAAAGCGGTGCTTCTCCAAATCACCACCACGCAACAGGAAATATTTGACTTTAAGCGATAAGCGTCTTTAACAGAGTAAAGTGAGTTTAGGAGCAGAAATTCTTGTCCTACTTCCGTTGTACCTTTGCAGCCACACCACTTTGCTCAGCAGGGTCAGGCCTGGTTAGTATTAGGGTGCTGGCCTGGGGAGACAGGGACTAAGTGGCTGTCTAGTGTTCACTCGCACATCCTAAAGGTATTCAAACCCAGCTCTGGTTAGATCACACTGTCGTCATGTTCACCTTGCACCCTTCCAGTGTCTGAATACATTAGTGATTCAATGAGAGTGTGTGAGTGCAAATGCTGGACAACAGATGAAACTTAGCATAGCTGTTAAGTGTCCCGTTTTGGCCAAGAAACGACTGTATTTTACCCCTCTTTCACGCCATCCTCCCGTATTAGTTTTATCCCATAAATCTCCCGCATTATAACAAAATTAGTAGATTCATCTACCTCTCCAAACTGAATTCTGCCACTAGACTCACGAGAAATGCCGCCTGCAGTGGCCCGGGTGGCAGTAGCCGTCAAGTGTCGCGTTTTGGCCTGGAAACGGCCGTATTTTACCCTATCGCATTGAGTTGCCTTGTGTACGAAATCCATCCATCCATTTTCTTCCGCATTATCCAGGGCCGGGTCGCGGAGGCAGCAGTCTGAGCAGAGATGCCCAGACTTCCCGATCCACGGACACCTCCTCCAGCTGTTCTGGGGCACCCTGAGGTGACACCAGGCCAGCTCGGAGACATAGTCCCACCAGCGTGTCCTGGGCTTTCCACGAGGCCTCCTCCCAATAGGACATGCCTGGAACACCTCCCGAGGGAGGCGACCAGGAGGCATCCGGAACAGATGCCCGAGCCACCTCAGCTGACTCCTTTCGACGTGAAGGAGCAGCGACTCTACTCCGAGCTCCCCCGGGTAACTGAGCTCCTCACCCGATCTCAAAGGGTGCGCCCAGCCACCCTTTATTTCGGACGCTTGTATCCGCGATCTTGTCCTTTTGGTCATTACCCAAATCTCATGACCATAGGTGATGGTGGGAACGTAGATCGATCGGTAAATCGAGAGCTTTGCCCCCTGACTCAGCTCCCTCTTCACCACAACAGTCCGATACAGCGACCGCATCACTGCTGACGCTGCACCGATCCATCTATCGATCTCACGCTCCATCCGTACTCCATGTGTACGAAATGCACGATTTAAATAAAGTTTCTTTGCTTTGGAGCTCTGTTGTGGTGATGGGACGGCTCGCAGCCGGGGCCGGAAAATAGCCCTTATTTTCAAATCCAATGGCAAAAATCCACCTTAGCTTGTTTGTATGCATAATCTCAAGTGTGTTCATTAATGTGTTGCCGTCCCCCGATCAGGAGGCTAGGGTTAGAGTCAGGGGTTAAGGTTATAGTTAGGGTTAGGAACGGCAAATGTGATGTAAGTTCACCCAAAACTAGAAGGTCCTGGCTTTCAAATGAGATATCTCACTGGCATATGGGCTGTAAACTCTCCAGTCAATACACTTTTGGATTATGCATAATTGCAAACCCTAACTCTAACCTTAAACCTAAGCTGGCAGATAACAGGTTAAGGCACACTGTTCCGACCAAATCAACAAAAAAAGAATAATTTAATCCAACTCAATAACTAAATGTCTTCCTTGTTTCATTCTCCAGCCACAAACTATGCCTGCAGTGAGTAATGAGTTGTGTCCAGGAATAAGGTTTGAATCCCTGAACTTTGAGTTGGTGAGAAAATGTCACTGCCCCACAGAAACCCACAGCAGAATGATACTTGGCCTAAATCAGGTCAATACCAGAAAGAATCCACACATTCCCCAATACTTTATCAGAACAATGACAAAACAAAATATTATCTAAACTGAGAAACTTATGTGGGGGACTGTAAAACCAAATCAGGTCAGATTACACTACTCTGATCTTGTCTCAAAGCCAAGCCCTGAATATTTGTGCGTGTGGTGCTGAGTGCTATGGAGAGGGCCTGAGGTGATGCGGTTCAGTTCATAAACATTTCAGAGGGATCTGTTCATGTGGGGCTGGTCACGCTGTCACTGCGGTGCCAGCGGCTTCAGCACTGCCCTGTGACATGTCTGCAGCCTGTGTTTTAATATGATTGTAACGCCTAATGCAAGAAAGCTATACCACACATCCTCTGGAATCAGGTTTGTAATAAATGTTAATTCACCTATGACACAAGGAGCCTTCAGCAATAGAAGAAACCACTGGAGTAAACGGGGTTACTCAAAACTGCATGAATGAAGCAAATACTACTCCAGGTATGTTTTTGACAAGGAGGCAAAAACAACAGAAACTCAAAATAGTAAATTATACATGAGACACAGCAGGAGAAAACATATTTTTTATGCAGTGATCAATTTTTAGATTTTTGACTAGTTTTATCCCTTTCCATCTTAAAAGTGAACCCCAAAAAACAAGGCAAAATTTGAATTTTTACAGATTTCTATTCACTTATAACTAGCTTAGATATCTAAAATCACCTCACAGTACTGTAGGCCTGTCACCATACCAACATTTGAAGTTTGATATATTGAGGACAGAAAATATTGTTATAAACAATATTATTAAAGACCTTTTAATGCTAAAGAAATGCAACGCTTAAAAATGACCGTAAAAGCTTTGTTTGAAAAGTACTTAAATCTTAAAATATACCACAAAAACATGAAAGACAATGTAACACTCTGGGTAAACAATAATGGAAAAATTGAGAAAAAATGCTTATAAATGTACTGAGCGATACCGATACCGTTAAACGATACCAGTCTGGTATCAGAAAAAAAGTTTAGGTACTACTGGTATCGAACAAAATAAAAGTATCAAAAGCAGGAACCGGAAAAAAAATCTTATACCTTTAGATCCAAGTTTTGATGCTGTTGATCCAGGGACAGCATTTTTCCCACCCATTTTCCCGAAATTTTTTTGCCCAATTTTCAAATAGTTTTTTAATTATTGTTGCCAATTTTTTCTTGTTTTCTCTTTGTTTTTCGCAAACTTTTTCCCTATTTCCCCCATTTTGTCCAATTTTTCCCATAGACATTATTATTAATAGACCGTCAATACTCACTCCTCCCCGTTTACCATAATGACCACGTTCGAGGGGGAAATCATGGCGGATTTACAGACTCCCCCTCCCCAGCTCTGACGAAGCATGTTCCTAATAAGGGCATAAGGGCGGGATCTTCTCTGTATACTCAGCCCTTGCGTGACGTGTAGTTCGCGCAGCTCCAATGCTAACAGTCCGACCCCTGTTAAGTACGAGATTTCAGAAAAGATTTATTTCGAAAACCAGCCTGGTTTCTTTTTTTGTGACTAACCCAGCGTTATCTCAGGAGGAATATGTAGCCATAGAAAGTGTAAAAAAAAAATAGAAACCAGGCGTTAAAGTTGTTTTTAACGTGTCTAAAGTCCAATGCTTTTCAATGGGGCCTAGCGGCGATATGGAGGTACTACAGCAATGGCGGCCTCCAGTGTTGCGGTCATAAAGCAGAGCAGCCAGCGGCCGTTGATTTTTCCCACTCTTTTTTGCTAAATTTTTAATACCAATATTTTTCCTATTTCCCCCATTTTGTCCATTTCGTTCTTATTTTTGCCCCAATTTTTCCAATTTCTTCCCCATTTTCTTTCCTTTTCCTTATTATTGCTACAATTTCTCCCAATTTTTCCCCAAAAGATTCACCATTTTTCACACATTTCTTGACATTGGAGATGACCAAGTATTGTTAAAGTACTGGTATGAAGAAGAAAAAAAAAACGGTACCCAGCCCTATTCTCTACCCGATTCATACCAATAAAATCAACAATGATCATATTAATATAAGCTAAGTACATCCTGAGTTACATAAGAATCAGAAACACAACTGATATCTCTAAATGTATTTACTGTTCCCTATTTACAGAGCCTCGTCTAAAGAGAGTCACTTCTTTCACATGTTTGCAGATATTAATGTACATGTACTCACTGTGCAGCACTGAGTCGAACTCGTACGGCTGGGACACAAAGTGAGGTAGAGTGAGGATGAGGGCGCTGACCGACATCAGGAGGCCCCCGACTCCGATGACGCGCGGCCTGTGCACCCTGTGTCCGAAATAACTCACGAACACGATCAGCACCGTGTTACTCACCTGAGGACACAAACAGTCGACAATATTAATCTGATCACTTTCAATTACATATGTTACAAACTACTGTAATTAAAAAAACTAAAACTGAATTCTGAATGTCAAGAATCTATGATGATGAATTGGAACATTGATCTTCACCTTTGAAATAACACAACAGTAAAGATCACATTTACAGAAAACAAACTGATCTATTGCTATGTAACTGCATTATTTATTTTCATACTTTAGGTCGTTCATAGGCTGGTGATGTTTTGGCCGTGTCTTTCAAAAAGGATGTGAGCGAGATCTTTTACACTAAACCTCATAAAGCCAGGCATTGTTAAACCTAATCATGAAGCATTAGATAGAGATTCAGGACATCGTCGTATTTCAATGAACATGCCAATATCGGAGCAGGGGATTAGCTCATCAAACCGATCTAAATTAATTGCAAAACGCACTCAGACGTATTTGTTTTTGCCCACATTTTTAGAGCTTTCTAAAGCGGGCGGATCTTTAAGGGGAAACTTGATTCCTCTGATGACGTCTGAGCTTTCCAAGGAAAGTGAACAAAGCGTTAAGAGATTTCAATTACAGTCAATGACCTGTGACAAGGCGAGCTCAAAGCCATATCCTGAGTCATTTTGATCCTGTACAGAGCAGTGCTGCACATGCCGCCTTGTGTCCTCCTTATTTTAGTTTAGTCATAGCGCCTCCCATTGAAGCTCAAGGGCCTGATCTTCCGCCTGGCGCAACAACAGCATTGCTCAAGAGGAAGGTGGTATCCTGTGCACAAACAATGGTGCGCCAGAGGACGTCGCTTAGAGAAGAAAGGGTCGTCTGAGGTGTGTTACAAACTGCACTGACTTCAACAAACGCTTCCTCCTCTCAACATTATGATGGCGCACATCCTCGTGCATCTTATTAAAGGGATATCTTTTATTATATTTTATTTTTTACATTGAGCCTCATTTCCTAGTTATCCAGAGTGTTGTTGATGTCTGGAGATATTTTTTCTTAAATTCATGCAGTTCTTATATTTGAAGAGCTTAGTGGCGCTAGGCTAATGCTAGGCTAACACATTTCTATGGTATCAGTTAGCCTGCATTAAAAACAATCTGACCCACTCCACAGTGCACCTGAGGTAAATCACTTATAACGCCAGACTAACGATATAAATATGTCTGTGTCGATAGAATAATTAGTCCCTCAAAATGCGGCAATTCATGGGATACAAGGTCAGTTATATTTCAAAAAATATTCTATTAAAGCAGTACTAAGTAACGTGTTTACCTTAATAAATCCTTTTCGTAGTCCCTTCGGGGGTAATACAAGTGTTAATGGGATGATTGGGGGGTCTTTCATCTCCCCCTGGTGTCTCTGGCCAGAAAACCATGCTTGCAACTTGACTGCCACCGGGGCGGAGCAAGCAATACACACTAATGTAATCACGAAGAAGAAGCTAACAGGCTAACGGGCAAAGCTAACTGTGGGATAGCGCCACTTTAAACAGTATTTACAGCCAAGTTTGAGTGAAAAAAATTATTTCCATTGTATAACTGGATGTACAACACCCCTCTCTCTCTTCACCTTTTCTGTCAGCGTAGTATTTACTCTCCAAGACATTTAATAAGTTAAAAAATCGTAACTTGCTAAGACACCTGCAGTTGCGCTTATGGCCGCCAGGGGCAAGAGTTACTTAGTACTGCTTTAACACAGACTAAGCTCTTCAAATATAAGAACTGCATGAATTTAAGAAAAAAATATCTCCAGACATCAACAACACTCTGGATAACTAGGAAATGAGGCCCAGTGTCAAAAATCCTGAAATATCCCTTTAAGCACTCACTGGACAAACTACAAACTACTTCTCCCACTGTGAGTTAAACACTGTCCATCTCTCGAATATACAGTAATCGATGGATCCCGCTCTCACGCAGATATTAAAGAGCGCGGGGCAAACTCCACATCAAAACACCAGCCAGCAACATCGCCATGGGAGTCTGTCCAGTCCTTGTCCAGCACCAGGTTTGAAGCTGAGGATTTCACAGAGCGCCCTCCGTCTGCGCAAAAGTCTACAGTGTCCTTTTAGAAACTATGTGTTACTCAAAAGGGGATTGACGACAGAATAAACTACAAAATGCACAAGTATCACCCTAAACCCTCTCTTGTGCATATAGGGCATCAAGTGATCTGAAGGGCACAACATTGAGACCATTGTGATTGAATGGCATTGCACGGTGTTTAAGTGGCTGTTTGATAAATGCAGTCGACAAAAAAACTGCCTCGTATTCAATGGGAACGATGAGAAAGAAGAGTTATGGAAATGTGCAGAGAGACTTCTCACACGGCCCGTTCATACAACATACAAATCATACTAAATTCATCAGCAAACATAGGTTCAGATGCCCTGACAAAACCTTGGTAATGTTCTTTGGAACCTTAGTCCCATTAGGTCAGCAAAACGTATTTGTACTGTACTGTGGTCACATCCTTGTTAAGAGTGCACACATATTCGCAATCGCATACTACTGCAGTATTCAAAGCCTCTGTTTGAGCTGGCACAGATGGATGGAAGATCACAGCAGAAAAGCACAGTACTTTTCCTCATTAAGTTTGACCCCTGTCGATGATAGCAACTTTCCAAAACACACAGATCTCCCTCTCGTCCTGTGAGGAAGCACCGCTTGTTCTCCAGTTCCTCTTCTGTCATCGCTGACCATGAACTAAAACTATCGTGATCTTAAGATGTGTTTGTGTTGGCACTGGCCTCGTGCAGAGGAAAGTGCCCAGTTTAGACATAGTTTAAACATATTGCCATATGTCCAGTTCTCGTGTGGTTTGTAACTAGACCTGGTTCGAGCCTAAGTCGGTCGTGATTTAGTCCCGGTTAAGTTCACTCCGTGGTGTTTGTGTGAGCTCTTGCCTCGTGCAGGGACGAGATGGTTCCTGAGGAGTAGCTGCTGAGACCGAAGCGCCGTTCGATCGTGGTGATGGTGCTCTTGAAGTAGGAGCTGTAGAGGAGCTGGGAGAGCTGCAGCAGCCCATGGCACAGGACGAACAGCTGAAAATACACAAAAACACAGTTTAGTTTATTTTCTTATTTGATGTCTTGCACCTAAATGGTGCCCAGCCCGCATGGGCTTATAAGACACAAAAATGCAGACAACAGAAAAACATTAAACAAAGACTGTCCTCTTACGTTGAAGCCAAGCGCTTGACAAAAACATAGACAAATAAAATGGCTTATACTTGAACAAATATTTAAGCCTTTCCTCATCTGATAGTTCAAACACATGTACAGCAACATCAGACAGTTTACAGAATAATAGCCTTCTCAGATCATGATATAAAGGACAATAAAACACAAAATGCAATTCGTTTTCAATATCATCTAACTGACACAAACAACATGTCCGCTCCTCCTCTGGGACCGAGTGGAATCGACCCGTCTCCAGAGCCAGGGAGTCCCAGACCTCAGCTGAGCCTCTGGGCAGGTTCAGGGTCACATAGGGCTCAGGACCAAAATGATCTTTTATCAAAACATACGTTCTCAGCTTTGGCTTACACAAGACATCATTTAACCATTTATGTTTATACTTTTCAAAGTAGACTTTTGTAATTTCTCCAACATTACATCTCAACTTGTTTCTAAAAATAAACTGGAGATCAGCATCAACAAAAATGTTCTCCATCTGCGCACTCCAGCCATATCTATTAGACAGGTCCCATTTAAAGATGTGTTTGGACAGTCTTGTGTCAGACATATTGATAAACCTATTCCATAACTGTACCATGTCACAAACAGGCCTCACTTCGCATGGTTCCCAACCCATGTCTCCGTACAGAGCAAGCTTAGGGGTGTTTTTGTGTACACCTAAAAAAAATGTTTGGCTCGTAAGTTTTATTGCACAGGACATGTGAGGAAAGAGAGGAATGACTTTGGACCACAACTAACATTTTAACTGAGTAGCATCCTCTTTCAGCGACTATGTTTACATGGAGACCAAAAATCTGATCATAATCTGATTTCTACAGTTCTCAGATTATTGACGTGGCATGATATACATTATCTGATATTCATAATCTGTGTGCATAAACTAACCTAGAAAATACAGCAAAGAGGACAAACTAATGTCCTCTAATTATTTTTTTTTTATTAAAACCAAAACGTTAGCCATGAAATGAATCTATAATTTGTTTGTAGAGGAAGTAAAGTGTGTTTCCAAGTGGTTAAGCTGCTGCACATGGTCGAATATTACTCCATCGTTACAGGGTTAGTACAGGGTTACTTGTAAAAAAAGAAAAGAAAGAAAGAAAAAATCAGGTATAGAGCCAAAAGGCAAAAACGTTTTTTTGAGAATTTACTCTGAATAACTAGAGGGTGACCGTTAGCTACTCTTCCACTGCACAGTGCACCCCATAATCATACTCAACATCACCTAAAGTGAATGAAGAAACTGTGAGTCTTGACAAGCTCAAGCTTTAAACTTAGTTTATATTACCCAGGGCTAGTTCAAACCAGAGTCTTTCACTCTGACTGAGCAGCGAGAAAGACTTTCAAAGACAAACATAACTGTGCTGCTTTGACAAGATCTCAAGCATGTTCAGCATCAATCACAGAGTCAAAGGATCAGACATTACATAAATTCAGCTCAAAGCCCGGACACGACTGACTCTGTGAGTTTGTATGTGCTCCGCGAGGCATTCACAGACACCGGGAGAAGACAGTGCTGGGCTTTAGTGCCCTGTGCCGGTGAATGGATGAGTGACGCTGAAGACACCGCGAGATTAGGACGGACTTTTGCTGAGAAAACAAAGATAAAGCCAGCTCTGACTGTGCCGCCGCAGGTCGACTGAGGCTTTCGGCTCAGAACAGTTAATGCTCTGTTAAACCCGGCTTTGTGCCTCACTAAACCACACACAATGAACCTTTGCACTTGTTAATAATTCATCCTGAATCTGTATCAAAAGGCGCCTGATGGCACACAGTGAGTGATCAGGAAGGCAAACAGACGCTACAGATTATTTAGCAAGTTATGTCAAATCAATGTAAGGTCAATTTATAGGAGCCGCGACAGTTTAGAGCAAAACATTGAACCGTAAAGAAGACTGAGATGTTTCCATGAGTGCGTTTACATGAGCTCGAGCTGGTTATTAGGCATATCCAGAGGGCTATGTCATAAAGATGGCTTACTCTGTAAGATAGGCTTATTTGGCCAAGTCTGGCTTATTTTGTTGTCTTTTTAGTTTCATAAACCAGGCTCACTCTGAGTCTGGCTCAGTTACTATGGAAATAGTCAGAGAACTTAGCAGACTGAGCACAAGCTATGTTTTCTTCGTGGAATCCAACACCAATGGGCAATGTGAATGACACAAGCAGGGTATTAGCGCCAGCATCTGGCCAAAATGTATGTTGACCTCAAAATGTGAAAAAGAAAACATGACATCACAAAATCAATTACTTTATGCAATAAATTATAAATACACACCAACATTGTCTTTGTCTCTCATCTGTGAAATACAAAGTTGTGTGACACATTAATGACATTATGTGTCATCAAAAAGCTTGTCCAAGAAAAGGAACCTTAGCCCACAGACAGGACCCACCCTCATGACCTGTGTCCTGTGTCAACAGAGTTTTCTTTTTTTTTCTATCATGTGTTTAAATTCCTGGGGAAAAAGAAAAGTGTTTAAATTCATAGGCGCAGATTTATGTTCTTCCCAGTGGGTGCCCAGTCACAAAAAAAAGTCGAGGCCGGAATCGATCTTGCAGCCTTGTGGATGGGAGCCCTGTGCTCTACCTATGGAGCTAACGTAGCGGAACAAAGCTGGCGGCCTGTGAAGTATTCTGCGCGTTCACGCCTGGCCATGATTTCTCAATGAACTCTGTGATCGTTAGTGTGGTCTGCTTATGTACGCGGCAAGTGCTAATTAGTTGAACCTGTCTTGAATTAGTGAGATCAAGCTCAGCGTCCCTTTAAACCCAGTAATCGCAGCTTGGATTGTTGTGCCTCACGTAAGCCAGGATTTGGAGCCTAAGCTTAGCTTTACTGAGCGAGTTTTAGCCCTCAGGACACTTATATCCCTGTTTACATGAGCAACGACAGTAACCTGGATATTTAGGCTCCAGAGGGGGCGGAACTAATGACAAATATGGTAAGAAGCTAAATACTTTAGCAATATAGCTAACGCATGGCTTTTTCTGACTTTTCTCTAGCACAGAGACAACAACTATCCAAGGCAGCATTAAAACAGTTCTTTACCAGTTTCAGCAACAGACATGAGAATTCAACCTGGATAGGTTGAAAAGCAGCGATTAGGAAGATTTATTGAACTGTATTTTAGTTTTGGGGATCAGACCCCGGCGGTAGACATCGATGTATGTATGAAAGTCAGTATGGATGAACAGCTTGGTGTTAGGGATGTCTTCCCCCGGAGCCTGGACACTGGTGGTGGTATAGGAGACCCGTGAAGGATGCAGCAGGGAGAAGCCGTGGGCAGAAGAGGTGGAGACGGGGCGGAGGTGGGTCGCAGCGCAGCTGGGAAGTGAACGAATCATGATTGCTGGGGCTTAAATGCGGGACCGAGGGCGATGATTGGCTGCTACAGTACAGAGGTGCGGCTCTTGCGCTGATGGCTGAGGTGGATGGTTCGATCCGAGAGCAGTTGTCTTTTTTAAGGTTACTTCAGTGTTTTGTTAAAGATATAAAGTTTTAAAGGCTCAGGTACCAGATACAAACGCTGTAGGAAAGTTTTTGCACCTGCCGTATCTGATTCAAAAGTTTGCACATGCTCAGTACGTCAGAAATGGTGACACAGTATCCTGGAAACCGTGGGAATATCCTGGTTTCTAATCATCTGGATTTTGGTTTATCCAGGAAACTGAAACTAGGATTCTGTGTTTACATGAACCAGACAAAACCAGGAAACTTAAAATCCCTGTTAAAAACCTTGATACTTGAGTGCATGTAAACACATAAAGTTCCATAAAGCTAGGCTAGATCTTAGAAATTTACTTTTTTGTGGACAAAACAATAACAAAAAGGGAAGAAAGAGTCTATGATGTTAAAACATATAATAGATTCAATAGACTTTGAAAGTAAAGATGGGATACGTGGCTCTTTGGGATCCATTCAAAAGACTGGCTCATTTTTAAATCCCTTTTTTTTCTTTTGTGAAGCCAGCCAGAAAACTCATATCATCTGAGGTCTGATCGCTGACAGGCACATCCACTTTTGAGCCATCTAATTATCTAATCTCATAATAGGTCTGGTTTTTACCCTGTGAAAAATGCATATGTGAGTACAACTTTGTGGCTACAATGTCTGCCAAATAAGTTTTCAGTGCAAAAAGCTTGTTGATTCTTGAGCTCAGTCACATCGCTATTCAGCCAACACAAGCATTTTCCTTTTACATTGCCACTCTATATGACAACAATCTTTTCTGCAGCCACTAACCCAACAAGAGACAGGTCTGAGGGGTCAGATCTTTTAAAGAGGGGGTATTATGCTTTTTTCAATCACATAGCACCAGTCTATAGCATACTACAATGATGACGTAACCTTCTGTTGGTCTGTATATGCAGTAAATTAAAATAACTGCCTTGAATAAAATTGCTCTCTCAAAATGGCTGTACTGAACGTCTTGAAATAGGCCTCTGTCTCTTTAAGAAGCTTTCCGACACGCCCCCTTCAGCACACTGCTGTGGCATCTAAACAACACTACTGTGCGGGGAGGGGGCTCTGCTGAGCTGAGGAGCAGTGGTTGGTGGCTTGGCTGGTGATGAAAGGTCCAGAGGCGTCTCCAGGAGGTGGGGGCGTTCCTAGGAGGACTGAGGCATAGCTACACCTAAAATGGCTGCCGTCTAAGTTTTACTGATTACTCAAAAATATGTGAATGAGCCAAGGCAACACTCCAGGAATGTGTTTAATGAGGGAATGACATAATAACATGATATAAAGCTTGAAAAAGTCGATTTTACATAATACCCCCCCTTTAATAGATTCATGGCTGGCACTAAGTTGAAAACAAAATAACAGGTGTGCCCTGGACCGCGCCGGGTGTATTGGATGCCTGGCCCTGTGTATCTTTAAATGACTCATATTTAGCCCCAATGAATGTCTCAACACTCTTTGCCCCTTTTCGCTGTTCAACAAAGACAGGATAACAAACTTGGACAGTATCCAACCCTACCAAGGACTTTTGCGCTATAGAATAATGTAAAATCCATCACCACGTTGACAAAGTGCTCAGAGTGAGAGGAGCGGTGCATAAATGTCACGTCCCACTCTGAAGCACGATTTATTGTTTCTGTTCAATCTAAAGATTATTTATAGCCTCGGAGCGTTTGTGTGTCATTGTCCCCGTGCGCTCTCCTGCTGCGAGCGCAGAATCGAGGGAAGTTCGGAGCTCAAATTCAAACGCTTTTATTCCTCAGACGTGTGCGGGACATGCAGAGATCCTGGACGCTGAGGGATAAACGCTGACCATCGAGAGACACTAAATACTATTCATTCACACCGAGTCTGTATAAAACATGCACAATATATGTTAACCCGGGATCACGCGCTGTTTTAAAGAACCTGGCAATAATCTGGCATAGTCAAGTTCAGAAGCCCATTATGAGAGATCAACAGGCCCGGATAGAATCGTGAGGCCGTCCTTCTGTGGACCCACCGCCTGCAGGAGGAGCCATAGGGGCTGGTGCAAACCCGGCAACGGACAAGTGGAGGAAAATGGATGGTTTAGTCAATCGAAAACTGGACCACATTAAATCCTGTTTAGGTCTAGTCCTGGTTTAGACCTGGTGCTTGAGTCTTTTTAGTCCTGATAAAAAGCTGGTTTAGTCCTAGGCTAGGTTTTAGATCAAGTCAGAACCTAGATAAGCCTTGGTGGTTTACAACAAGTATAGTACGCAGCAGTTAGGGCTCTGCCTCACTGCATGGAGATCCTGGGTTCGATTCCCAGGCTGGCTGGCTTCTGTCTATGTGGAGGGTGCATGTTTCTTTCAGGTGCTCCCATTTCCCCTTGCACTAAAACCCTGGATAAAAGATACAGTAAACTACAGTATTTGCAAGTGTGAGTATGGGAAAAGGGATGAAGAATTATCCCATGATCAGGATTGTTTTAAATGCATGTATCAGGTTTATTAACCTATCTTGACCAAATATAGAGATGATTGAAGGCATTGAGCACTAACATGTGTTCAATGTTTCTTTACCATTGTTGGTATTTATTTATTTATTTATTTGATAGGGACACGTGTGAACAATAAACATGTACCACACTACAACATTTATAGCCAAGGCTAATTTGCAATGTCCGTCCCTATAGAAAGTACAGAAAATACATTTACATTTACCGTAACATTACTTAATTCTGACATTACACAAAGGATGTGCATTTGAGCGCAAACTAAAAATGACTGCACGCTTGATCTCTTTTTAAAATATGCTTTAGTTCATTTTTAAAAGCCCCAGATCTAAGTCCTGTTTCAGCTCAGGAGACAAGGAGTTCCAGAGTTTAGCTCCTAGACAGTAAAGGCCGACTGTCCGAAGGTCTTTTTTCACAATATAATGTAATAATTACTTGTTACGCCACCAAAATATAACATTTGTATAATAATCATGAAAGTCACGCAAACAACGTAGAACGGCACCCCTTTCTTGTACAGCCTTTTGTTGTACATTGTTCTGGTTCTCAGTTAAAAGGCACCGACTACATAGACACTCCATAAAGCCCTTTGTTATCGTCTTCAGGGAAGTTACCGAACATTTTCTCTGGACAGTATTATCAAGATCAAGCTTTTTGCTCAGATTGAACACGGAGATAAACAGCGTTCGGACGTCAGCCCCACGCTCCACTGCACGGCTCTCACTTCACCTGTTAAACTACATAGTGTTTCAATCGGTTAAATCCTGGTCATGGACGTTTTGTTTTTTATGTGCTAATTCTGTGATGCATTTTCAAGCATTTGCAATTACGCCAACAAATACAGATGTGAATAAATTATAGCCAAATCGGTGCTAAAGGAGGACTAAACCGGGTCCAAATCTGGGAGAAAAAACAAATGAAAACACTGATTTAACTTAAGTGCCTTTGCAAATCACTAATCGCGGCTCATGTCTGACTCATTTCTGGTTACTGCATTAACGATGTATTCGAAAACCATCGTGTTTTCCAGGTATTTCTTAAAGGGGGGGTATTATGTAAAATCGATTTTTTCAAGCTTTATATCATGTTATTATGTCATTCCCTCATTAAACACATGCCTGGAGTGTTGCCTTGGCTCATTCACATATTTTGAGTAATCAGTAAAAACTTAGACGGCAGCCATTTTAGGTGTAGCTATGCCTCAGTCCTCCTAGGAACGCCCCCACCTCCTGGAGACGCCTCTGGACCTTTTGTCACCAGCCAAGCCACCAACCACTGCTCCTCAGCTCAGCAGAGCCCCCTCCCTGCACAGTAGTGTTGTTTAGATGCCACAGCAGTGTGCTGAAGGGGCGTGTCGGAAAGCTTCTTAAAGAGACAGAGGCCTATTTCAAGACCTTCAGTACAGCCATTTTGAGAGAGCAATTTTATTCAAGGCAGTTATTTTAATTTACTGCATATACAGACCAACAGAAGGTTACGTCATCATTGTAGTATGCTATAGACTGGTGCTATGTGATTGAAAAAAGCATAATACCCCCTCTTTAAGCTTGTAAAGACACTCAAATTACCTCGACGTGGACGAATATCATGGTGCAAGAGTGAAACGTGATGAAGTTGTAAAAACACAAACATGTCCTGAACAGAGTGTACCGCTGTCAGGGAGAATGAAACATGGGAAGTGTCCCAGACAAAGCGCCGTGCGGATCAGAGCTGCACTGAGTCGCTCAAAGGCTGTAATCAAGAAACAGAATCAGGAGCAATCAAGCGTTTTGGCAGATCGTATTTGGACAACGCACAAGAAAACACAGACCACAACTGAACTGTGGTTAATATCAAGACACAAGAACTCACTTTAATGTGCACGTGCCATTCCTCATTTGAAAGCTCAGAACCTCCAGAGATCCGTCATCCAGCCTTAACTCCTCTAGCTTTAATTCGGGCTCGATTAGAGAGTGTCTGCATTTATCTGCAAATCGCATTTTCCAACTCTGCGATTGTGACTCATACAGAGAATATGGTCATTTCACATCACATTGTGTGAAGAGGAGTAACTCTAACTCCCTTTATGCTCAGTTCCAAACTACTTCCACCCACAGGAGCAGCGTGGAGCTCATTCTGCTTTATAATTGAGAACCAAAGCAATACATGTAAATATGAACTACCTTTACATCATATAAAATGTTAACGTTATCAGTAAAACCTACACTTGATTTGAACAGTGTTTACCATCTTGGGACGTGCAGACAGGTTAATATTTACAAAAAAATCAGACTAACCATAAGTTTAAGAAGATCTGGGTGCGTCTTGATCATAGACTGTAAATTAAGAATGGGCTTATTGTGGCCTACTTCTTCCTGAAAGCGTAAGGAAATGGCGGCTGGCTCCAGAAGATCTTTTCCCCCCCCACCTTTATGTCATTATTGAACACAGACTTGTCACGTGTTTGCTTTAAAGGGGGGGTATTATGCTTTTTTCAATCACATAGCACCAGTCTATAGCATACTACAATGATGACGTAACCTTCTGTTGGTCTGTATATGCAGTAAATTAAAACAACTGCCTTGAATAAAATTGCTCTCTCAAAATGGCTGTACTGAACGTCTTGAAATAGGCCTCTGTCTTTAAGAAGCTTTCCGACACGCCCCCTTCAGCACACTGCTGTGGCATTTAAACAACACTACTGTGCGGGGAGGGGGCTCTGCTGAGCTGAGGAGCAGTGGTTGGTGGCTTGGCTGGTGACGAAAGGTCCAGAGGCGTCTCCAGGAGGTGGGGGCGTTCCTAGGAGGACTGAGGCATAGCTACACCTAAAATGGCTGCCGTCTAAGTTTTTACTGATTACTCAAAAATATGTGAATGAGCCAAGGCAACACTCCAGGCATGTGTTTAATGAGGGAATGACATAATAACATGATGTAAAGCTTGAAAAAGTCGATTTTACATAATACCCCCCTTTAACATGTGCAATATCATCCTAATTTTATCTTTTCACTTCATTTTTCTTCCCTATTCTACCATGAATGATGGGGCTGGCTCCAAAGACCCGGCCAAATCACTTGCATGATTGAGCATCAGTGAGCCCGCGCTGACCGCTAATTCACAAGGTCCTGGCGTAACCCTAACCCGCCTGGATAAGACTTGATGATCTATGCACAGTTCTGACCAGTGCTTGCTCCATTGGCATCCATCTTATTTCAAGACAGTCCAAACCTGCTCAAAATCAGCATTATTGTTTTATCTCAAGCATATTCTCAAGCCATTTTTCGAAGATAAGATGGCATTTTTCCACTGTTCTTAACAATTATACCATCAATTCAAAACGTGGCAGCAAAAGTATTGGGGTTAAGCATTATTTTACAAACAGCCTCTCCATAACACACACATCACTCTGCAGCTGAAACAAAGGAACAAACTGTGATACTTCCTCTTCTTCAACTAATTATTAACCAGCAATATTCATAGATATCAAATGTTTTTCTCATATCATCCGCTCTAATCTCCACAGAAGCGATTGATAAGAGTTACAGTATGTCCCGACCTCGACCCTCTGTCTAAACATTTACGAGTGCGCAGTGAGGCAGAGGTGCTGTCCTGCCGCCTGGGAGAGGCCGTACAGTTCACCCCCGCTCTCCCCCCGTCCCACTTCTTTCCCTTTACATATTTGGACACGGAGGGTTCAAACAAGACCACCGCACTCTGTGTGATCTCGCTAATGCAAACTTATCATTCATCATGTTTCACCCTCGGGAAAAATGTATCCTTTCTAAGAATTCAGCTCAGCTCACTCGACACAGGTGCAAAACGCTGCAAATGTTTGACAAAAGATCAGATTGTACTGTGGGCTCTGACAAAGGAAAAATAAAGTATAGATTTGAAACATGTGCTTGAAGGCAATTTTCATTTGAACCTTATTCATTAACCTCTTAACTCCCACCTGAACTGAGCACATTTTCTCCAGTTTGGCTTTACCCAAATAAAAGCTTCTTGAAAAAGTGTCAAAACAGCGACAAAAACAAGGATGAAAACGCAATAAAAAAGTGACAAAAACATGACAAAAAAACTATGAAAAAGTGGCAAAAAATGTGACTAAAACGAAGCCACAGAAGAGCAACAAAAAGAGTTTTGTCTTAGCTTTCAAATTAGGTGTTACGCTGGCCTACAGGCTGTAAGGTGGGGTTTTAGAGGTTAATGGATCTTTGCATTGTTTTCCAAAAGCAAAAACTGTTGTTACATAGAGGACTTTGATATTCAGAGGCACCAGGAACTGACCTCTTACAAAACTATTGAAAATATGTTTAAAAACCTCAGTTATGTGACTTTTGGAGTTCAATATTACACCAAACATTTAGGAGATCATGCTGCTTGTTTCACATTGTGGAGGCAGCTATTGGAAAAGATTTAAGCTGCATATCTCTTTAGGGCTGTAGGATTTGATAAGAGATTGACAAAGGTTTGAAATATTTGCGATTGCAGATAAGCCACAGCCAACTTAATATGTGCATTTTAAGGCGTGTGTGTTTGCCTTCGACTTTTACTACTTGTTTTTTCAATTCACTTCCTCCATAATCTTTCAAAAAAAATCTTATGGCCCGAACCTTAGATTAGTTTAAGTTGTAAAAAGTGAAATAACTCCCGCCCAGGACTTAAAAGAAGCAAACAGGCCCAAATGAACAGTCCGTTCAGCCTCGTTGTTTAATCCTTACGTAGGCCTATATAATGACGTGGTTAAAACAAACATGCCAATAGAGTTGTTACCATGGAGATCCGCCATGTTTGTGGCTGTGAGCATTTTCCGTAGACTATCGTTAGCTAAAAAAACAGTATAAAAAGTGGAGGAAAAACGCTGTGGAACAACTGCGTTAGCTGTTGAGTCACTATTGGTAAATACATCCAACACACTGTGGGCTCCAAGTGTTTTAATGTGAACCATAGAATCATTTTATTGCCATTGTTTGAGAACAGGTTCACAAACAAGGAATTTTTCTCGGTGCAGACGTGCAACATAAAACATATGACACAGAATTTAGATTAAAATAAGCTATACAACTTTAAACTATAAGGCTTTAGGGGCATGCATAAAGAATATTAAAATAATATAATATAATAATATAATAATATACCGCGGCACGGTAGTACAGCGGTTAGCGCTCGTGCTTCACAGCTAAAAGGTCCGGGTTCGATTCCCACCAGGGACGGGGCCTTTCTGTGTGGAGTTTGCATGTTCTCCCCGTGTCTGCGTAGGTTTCCTCCGGGTACTCCGGTTTCCCCTACCACTAAAAACATGTACAATAGGCCAGGATGAATGACGGATGGAAATTAGCCCAAGGCTACAATCCGTTGTGGCTTGTTCATTAACTTGCACTGTCCCAACCAAATAAACCAATAAGTAAAGTAAAATATGGTAAGACGACAACAATTGACACAGAACAACAGCGGGATTGTATTTACAGATGTGTATAAAGTGATAAAGTGATAGCAGTGGATCCAAGAGTCTGTAACTAACTTCCAGTATTTTACCTTCAAATCTCCATTAGTTTATTATAGCTGCAAATCCCAAGATGCTTAGCGATATGACATCACAGGCTACATGTTATGATACAATGATTTACTATCGTCAAGGAGGACTATGTCAAGATATTGTACATTTAGTGCAGCAAAACTGCAGCCAACAGTTTCAAAACCTGTCACTCATCGTTAATCTGTTCCCATCTCACATTCTTATCAATTGTACCTGGATAATTTATAGACCCAACAATCTACTCGACGAACATAATTACGAGACAAAATGCTGATATTAATCTCCATTTGTTTTGGAAGAGGTTTTTCTAATGGTTCGCAGACAACTCGACTGACGCTTTGTTTATGTACAGACGAAGAATTTTAGCTTTAGGCAGCGATAGCTCACATTTTTGACACGTGCACCTTGACTGTAATTACTTATGCAATGCTCTGGAAATAATAGCCCGTTGCTCACCTGTTTCACACAGTAAACAGTGAAATCGCATGTCTGTAGGTCAAACTTAGAGCCATCTAAACCCAACCAAAAACGACTGGGGCCTGATGCATAAAACACATGTATTCATCAATAATAGGTAATAGACTATGAATGGCTCAGCTCAGGTATCAAAGACATTAGTTTTATTGTATGAAATAGAAGAGAGGACATACCTTTGCTTTACCTATGCTGTTGGAAATGTGTTTAATAACTTTAGTAAGGATAAGATTAGACTAAGGACGAAAAAAAGAACTATTCCAGGTCTAAAGAAGGAGAAAACCATCAAACCCATGACTTTTGAATTTCTTATTTGAGGGACAAAACATGATTGTAATAAAAAGGGAAAATAATAGCCATACTTTCCACAGAATTATACGCTGATATTTATTCACAAAAGTGGTGTAATGTCGGCTTAATCCACCAAGCAGGCTGTACAGAGTGAAGACCTGAACCATGACTGACAGAAGACTGAACAATAATAGTAAAAAGATAACATGTTAACAGCCTGTTCTTACCTTGATGCTGCAGCCCAGTGCGCGCGGCTTCTTCGGGTTCTTCAGTGACTCCGCGTCCATCGTTACGCTTTCCCCCCGGTGTCCCGTGTACAGCTCGTGTGGATTGTTAGAGAGGTTTTGGCCTGCCTCCCTGGAGCTGCAGCGCTTTTGTATCCGTGTTAGTGGTGATGCAATAGAAGCCGACTCAACCCACGGCTCCCCCACCATTCTCTCCAGGCCGAAGAAGAAAAAAAAAATTGACAAAATGTTTTGAAAGTTGTGAATTCTCTCGAGCGCAGAAGAACAGCGCGTCCCGTGGAGCGGCCGGCTGCGTCACTCACCTGCGCTGGCGTGCACAAACTTGCGATGGGATAACCTTTAGTGACACAGTTCAGGTGTGTCACTAATAATAACAATGCAGTGTGTAGGTAGAAGTTGGAAAAGGCGTAGGAGAATCAATCAGAAAGTGGAGGTACTCATGCCACTCATGACAAATCTTGTTTTCACGCGTAAAAAATATGTATTTCTTGATTTGTTGACTTAATTCTTCATAATGATTTCTTTTATAAGGCCAAACCGCCTTTGCTCTGCCTGATCCCGTCAGACCCTGGAAGCTCAGCAGGGAAGGGCCTGGTCGGTACTTGGATGGGAGACCGTTTGGTAACACCAGGAAGCCTAGCGAATGTAGTGAGTGAGTGAGTGGAGGTCAGAGGGGCGGATGGCGCAGACTGGTTGCCTCGCTTCCGTCAATCTACCCCAGGCCAGCTGTGGCTACAATAGTAGCTTACCACCACCAAGTATGGAGTGAATGAATAATGCAATGTAAAGCGTCTTTGGGTGTCCAAAAAAGCGCTATATAAAACCTATGCATTATTATGTTTTTATGGATTTCACGTTTTGTTTCTCATAATTCATGTCACTCCTGAAACATGAATCAAACTCTTACGCACAGTTACTCAGTATTCACACTACTCAAGTAAAATGTTCTCCAAGTACTTTTTTATCCATCCATCCATTTTCTTCCGCTTTATCCAGGGCCGGGTCACGGGGGCAGCAGTCTCAGCAGAGAAACCCAGACTTTCCGATCCACGCACACCTCCTCCAGCTGTTCTGGGGGGGACCCCGAGGCGACACCAGGCCAGCTCGGAGACATAGTCCCACCAGCGTGTCCTGGGTCTTCCACGAGGCCTCCTCCCAATAGGACATGCCTGGAGCACCTCCCGAGGGAGGCGACCAGGAGGCATCCGGAACAGATGCCCTAGCCTAGTACTTTTTTACTCTTGAGTAAATATTTGGGCCACTACTTTTTACTTCTAGGAAAAAGTACTTGAGTAAAATTCATTCAAAGTAATGTGAAGGTCAAGGGATGCTTTAAAGGTGCATTATGCAACTTTTTATGTGGAAAAAATGTTTGATATTTTTGTGCATTTGAACTTGTAGTGATCCAGCGGCTGTATGAGTGGTCAGCATGGCGCCTTTACTTTCGATCACAGTTGTCTCTACAACGCTCCAGGATCAGTTGTTTGGAAAGTTTTCTCTGCAGACGGAGCCTCTCACCAGAAAACCTACAAAACAATGGATCCTGGAGCGTTGTAGAGACCACTGTGATCGAAAGTAAAGGCGCCATGCTGACCACTCATACAGCCGCTGGGTCACTACAAGGTAAAATACGCACAAATATAAACTTTTTTTTATATTACTATACTCTTGAGTAAATATTTCGGCTACTCTCTCCTCCGGGAAATGTCCGTGTCAGGTTTTGGGTCCACCTTATGGCCACTGAGAGACAAAGGTTGGGAGAGACTGGTGTAGGGCAGTGGGCTATAAATCGCAATACCTCTAGGCTAATAAAAGTACCCACATGTTATCCAAAATACAGACAGAGACTTAAGAAAGTAATTACACATAAGTCCAGGTGATTACACATGAAAGTACATGGTTTAATAAATGTGTAGTAAGAGTGTACAGAGTGTTCCACCTTGTTACTCTTTAGTCATCCGTTTCCTCTTGTTTGTTGCAAGTCTGCAGTAAGTTTTTGTTCCGCTCTTATTTCCAGTATGTCGCTCCTATAATTGAGTCTTATAGAAGACTGATTTCATGAGTCTGGATTCACTTGTATGTTTGTACGTATTTTGCAATAAAAGAAAATTCCTGGTGTTGTGTTTTTTCCCCAATATTACTAATACACCATTCATGAAACTAGTAAGTCCTTTGTAAAGCTTGCGCACCTATTTTTAAGTTTGGGACCCCCTGCCTTAAAACTATGAGAAATTATCCTTTTTAAAGTGTGAACAGAAAGTCCCAATGCTTCGGTCATAACTTTGCACTTTAAAATCCTGACTGAAGAAGAGTTACCTCCCGTGTTGCTTAGCGCCACCGTCAGAAGAGTTGATCTTTGCCAAAGCGTTCACAAGTGTGTGGTAAACATGACTCACCTCATCAGAGAAACATCCAGTCTGCCGTCCTTCCTATAAACCACGCTGGGCACACACAGAGGAAGCACCACCTGACATAGAGCTGAAGGTTCGAGGAAGCTCATTCACAGGGGACTGTCCCGAGTTAGTCACTGATCCTGAGACGGGACGGTAAGTCTGTGATGTTTGGATTGAAGGTGTGACCCGAGCAAAGAGAAAGATACTGATACAAAGCAAAAGGAAAGGTAATCGCCGGGGTCGGAGAGGAAGAATTTGTCGCAAAAATACTTTTATAAAAAGGGGCCTGGAAAGTTAAAGCCCATTTAAAGCAAGTATTGGCCTGATGGGATATAACTGGAATCAGTTTGTCCCAAAGACATGAAATAAAACTTTGGAAAATAAATACCGGTGTCATGAATTGCACGCCCCTGCACGGTCGTAAAATGAGGAGTTAAGTGGCAAGTAGTGAATAATATTTGCACCAGCAGCTATAAATATCCTCATATTTGAAAAACCTTGTAAATAACTTCATACTCTCACTTTACGTGACTCTGCTCATGGCGGGCTCACAATCAATGCCTACGAGTGCGGAATCTGAATTTATTTTGGTCAAAACCTAAACGGTGTTACTTTAAATCAAGATTTAGCTCATAGTTTCAATTTTTTTAATACAGTATCCATCCATTTTCTTCCATTTGTCCGTTGCCGGGTCGTGGGGGCAGCTGTTGGAGTTGCCCAAATCACATTGCACCAGCCCCTATGGCTCCTCCTGCAGGTGGTGGGTCCACAGAAGGACGGCCTCATGGTTCTAACCGGGCCTGTTGGTCTCTCATAAGGGGCTTCTGTTTAATACAGTATTCTCTCCAAAACATCTACCGATACTTGATCAATATCTGACCAAAAAACAAGTTTCTGGGAAAGACACTTCCCCCACCAAAGGGGCAGCCTGGTTTCCATCGCTCTGCCTCAAGGCAGGTGTGGCTACAATAGTAGCTTCCCAACACAGAGAATAGCGTGAATGAATAATAACTACAGCGTAGCAATTTGAGAAGTTTGTCAACTCAGGCTACTAAAGTGCAAGACAAGGAAAGCCAATGTGAGGCTAAATAAATCCCTGTGCATGGAAAGAGAAACTCACGGTTGCATTAGATTGTAGGAGTTGCGGTGTAGACATTGATGAGCAATAACACTTCCACCTCCTCCTTACATAAGCCACGTTAGTACCTAAATGTTACTCAGACTCAATCACTGAGTCTGTCATCAGATCTTTCCTTGAAGTGAGCATCGGAGCGACAAAAGAGGAACAAACCGATCGTCACTTTAGTTTGCTCAACGGTTTCCAGAAAGTGTCACTAAAGATTTATTATGACTGACACGGTGACGAAACATGAGAGGTTTGGTCTTTCAATTTTCTGTTAAAGGATTTTTCAGGAACTTGCGACTATAATTGTGCAGCAAGATTAAAATGATCACATTTAATGGGTAATCATTTTAGAATATGTCACACGTCTCCTTTTCAGGGAGTAGAATTTATCTTTCAAGCCTGAAATAGAGATAATTGCTCAGCTTTAGACATTTTAAAAGGTTATGTAACAATACGTTATTTGCTAGTTTTTGTCTTTCTGAATGAAGAAACAATTTCTGCACTTAAGTTTAAAAAGTTTTCCATTGAGTGAGTTTAGCCTTTGAGAACAATGCTCTTAACGTTCGATCCTTATTTCAGACGGGACAAGAAAGAAACGATTAAAGTTAAAAGACCAAATTTAATTTGTGGATATGATTTCAGGAACAACCTTAAGTCAACATGCAGTGACCATGAAGACACGTCAAAGATGCAACAGGCTCAGGGTTAAGATTAGGCTGGTTTTAAAAAGGACTATTTTCAACTGTTAAATATTTGCATTCACAAATGTATAGTTTAGTTTTAAATCTTTACTGGGCTGTTCTGACACAGAACAATGAAGCTTATAAGGTAAATACGTACTTGGGTGGGGACAGAGACAGAAGTATAAAAACAAATATGCACCCAATGTCCAAGGTTCATAACGTGGCATTTCAGAATTCAAACTTCTTCAAACTTCTTTCCAAACGTTGGCACAGGTGACAGAAAGTTAATAGTTTTAGTACCATCAAAATGTCTCTTGGTCTGGCGTCAGAGTCGGCTCTTGTACCTTTTTATTTTGAGCTTATTGCAGCAAAGTATAGTCAGCATTTCTACTTTTGAATTTGGTAAAAAAAATCATTGTCTTTAAGTTGGTCGTGAGACGGCAACCAACTTAGAAAGCAAAAATGTCCACTGAACGCGCTGCACAAATGTCTCCTTTGTTCAAAAATGGCCGTCAACGCAAACAAGATATTCCGACCAGACATTTGCTTAAGTGTAAAAAGGTAATTCAACTATAAAAACTGTACAAGGTCAAATCTGTGAGTCCAAGTGTGTGCTCCTTCCTCCCGTAAGGCACAGTTTGAGTCGCGCCGCTTGGATCTGTACAAAATCCGTGTCCGTGTTTTCGGTCCAAAGTAAAAGGTTCGGTCTCTGGTTCTAGAGTCTTAGATGTGGTCCGGCTCAGGGCTCCTCAGACGTAGGCTCCTAACGCGGCGTGAAACTCGGTCAGACACTGCACCAGCTGCTGGAACTTCGGCCTCTCCTCTGGATCTAAAGCCCAGCAACACGCCATCACCGCAAACCTGCAACACAGACGGGACAAACGCCTTTTTAATGTTTACGCAGAAAAACACTGCCTGAGCAAAAAGAGTGAAAAGTGAGCACAATGTACTACACACTAGAAAAGCTTTTACAACAGGTTTGCATTGGTAAATACATAATTCATCATTTATAAAAAGTGTACACATTTATACCATGTAGTGGCTGTACGTGTTGCCGTAGTGACACATTAGCGTCTTTGAGGGGGTCCCTAAATAATTATATTTTCGGACATGTTTGACTTTATTAAATTTACCCCTAAACATATTATTAAAAGGTAAAACATGTGTGACCCTGTATCGCAAGTCTTACTCTAGTAGTGTTTCCCAACCAGGGGTATGAGGACCTCCGAGGGTACTTAACCTCTTAACCCCCGCCATAACCAAGTGCATTTTCTCCGGTTCAGCTTTACCCAAATCTAAAAAGTTACAGCCTATAGACCATAGTAATTTGAAAGCTAAGACCTACATAACTGATTGAGAAGGATCCTTTTCCTCTCATTGTTGTCACTTTTTTTGGAAATTTTTTCATTGTATTTTTGTTGCATTTCCATCCATCCATTTTCTTCCGCTTTATCCGGGGCCGGGTCGCGGAGGCAGCAGTCTCAGCAGAGATGCCCAGACTTCCCGGTCCACGCACACCTCCTCCAGCTGTTCTGGGGTCAGCTCGGAGACATAGTCCCACCAGCGTGTCCTGGGCCTTCACCAGGCCTCCTCCCAATAGGACATGCTTGGAACACTTCTCGAAGGAGGCGACCAGGAGGCATCCGGAACAGATGCCCGAGCCACCTCAGCTGGCTCCTTTCAACCTGAAGGAGCAGCGACTCTACTCCGAGCTCCTCCCGGGTAACTGAGCTCCTCACCTGATCTCAAAGGGTGCGCCCAGCCACCCTTTATTTCGGCCGCTTGTATTCGCGATCTTGTCCTTTCGGTCATTACCCAGATCTCATGACCATAGGTGAGGGTGGGAACGTAGATCGATCGGTAAATCGAGAGCTTTGACCCCTGACTCAGCTCCCTCTTCACCACAACAGTCCGATACAGCGACCGCATCACTGCTGACGCCGCACCGATCCGTCTATCGATCTCACGCTCCATCCGTCCCTCACAACATGACCCGATATACTTGAACTCCTCCACTTGAGACTTGTTGCATTTTCATCACACATTTTTGTCACTTTTCTGTTACTCTTTTGTGGCTTTTTCATCCTCATTTTCGTCTCATTTTCGTCACTTTTTTCAAGTAGCTTTTAGATTTGGGTAAAGCCAAACAGGAGAAAATGTGCTCGTTAAAGTGAGGGTTCGGAGGTTTGGCACTTTGTAGGGGGTACATGGGATTACCTCAGAATTAAAAAAAGGTGAAACTGTAGAATTTCAGAACATTACTTTCAAAGAAAAGTTTGTTTTAATTATGTTTTTCAGTATCTATATTTTGAACATAACACTCAAATACTAAATACTGAATAATCACTGTTAAGTTGCTCACTTTGTTCAGATTTTGGCTCCTCGAGTTTGGAGGTACTCGGAGTATAAACTGATGCTTCAATGGGGTACCTGGGACAGATAAGGTTGGGAACCACAGCTCTGCAGAATCTGGCTCACACAGTTAATTTACCAAATAGGGGAGAGTGGGGTAAGATGAGCCACCCTTACATTTTGTAAAATAAAACATTTTTCTTGAAATGTGAGATTACAGATTTAATCTTTACATAATTTGACAGACTTTTTATGAAAAAGCTTTTTTTTCACTGTTCAGAGCACATTTATGGCCTGATCCCAAATACGATCATCACAAACAAACAAAAACATGCAGGTACATTTTTTTCCTGATGTTGGTCGCTCATTAACTTAGGTATAAAAGCAGATTAATAAATTAGGACGATTTCTTCTTAAATAAACACAACTCTCTGGTATTCTCAAAGAAGATATAATGGGGTAAATTGACCCAAAAACGTTGGGGTAAATTGAGCCGCCTCTGCTCCATAAGAAACAATGAATGACAAACTACATTTTAATGTACAATTCTATAGTTTTTGCATTGTTTATTGGTGGCAAATTCAAATTAGATTTTACATTAAATTATTTGGGATTTTGTTAGAGACAAAACGTCATAATCTGCAGAAGTAGCATATGAAAAGAAAAATATTTGTTTTAATATGTTTTTGGAATAAAATTAATGAGAAACAGTGAATCGTAAAACATGAGCCTTCATGATGTTTAGTATTATTTTCACCTTTAAATCTGGTGGTTCAATTTACCCCAAGACCCATATGCTACAGATGATTTTTGAAGATGCAAAAGAATAGAAAACATCCCAAAATGTGATAGTACAATTTTGCATCTATTGTTTACTGTTTTTACACAACAACCACCAAAGCATAAAGTGGCTCATATCTTACCCCACTCTCCCCTGCAGCATTATAGAGAAGGAGAGAGAAACTGGACTGAATGAAAGTTTGTTTTTTTTAGTCCAAATGTTGAAGGTTTTCGAGGTCAGAAAAAGGGTTAGGGCACATTATATCATTGGGTATAAACATATTGACAGAGTGAGCAGTCACGTCGATCAATATGTTTTACAAATGAACGATTTTTCACTATTATTCACCAACGCTTTACAAATACTTGAAAGTGTGTGTTTTAAATGTTAACCCTAATATGGGGCCACTGCATTTGTCACATGCATACATACATACAGAGTCAAAAGAAAACCGAAGAGGAATAAAATGTCATCTTGGCACCATGAGCGTTACCGGACCTCCCTGCGCCGCACTGATACAAACCAGCTCAATCATTTCTCAAACCAAGCGGTGATTTTAATGTTTTAGTCCATGTTCATGTTTAGGAAAAGGAATTAGGTGGTCACTTTACCTCCCATTGTATTTATATAATCGGCCTCCACACTCCTCGCTCTTGTACTTTCACAGAACCACAGATGTAAAGGCAGATTGAGGGGTTTTCCGAGTTCATAGGATTGTGCTGAAGGTGGGCGCTCAAGGTTAAGGTCCAGACGACAATTACAGGCGTGAAATGTGAAGGAGCGCTCGATGTAATCTATAATGAGCATTCACAGGACCCTATCGGCATGACATCAGCCGTAAACTATGGGCAGCCCCAACATTTCTAGGAACGGAAGTACCAGCAACTGCAGTATTGTTAGTATGAACCGTTTTAGTACAAGCATATAGCAATCTCTTGTGACCAAAGCCAGAGACAGAGGTAGCTCGTGTGAGAGAATAGTGCTTACAGTTCGTCTGGGCAGTTGATGGGCTGTGCTATCCTGTACCCGTCCTTCAGGTAGGCGGACATCTCGAACGGATCGATGTCCACGTACGGAGTCTGCCCCAGAGTCATGAGCTCCCACAGCGTCACCCCAAACGCCCACTGGGAAAACACAAAGGGATATTACTAAATTATTACCAATTCATTCATGCAACAAAAGCCATAGATGACGATCAGTAAAATAAAACGAAGATAAATCCGTGTGAAGGATCGAGGATGATTCACTGAAGGGCATTTGACAGTTTACAGCATATACAGAATGAAGCTCAAGTCACACAGTAAAAATAAACAAATAGTGAAGATGAAATGAAGTAAAACAATTTGAGGAAGTCATGATGATAAATTTACTACGCAACGTAAATCGTTTCACAGTTTTGGCAGAGTGCAGCAGGTCACGCCCGATGTGTGACCTTTACATGACGTTTCACAGATTAAGGCATTTCCTCTTTGTGGTTTTGTTACGTAAAAACAGTTGATAAAATTATGAGTCTAAAATAAACCTGGGACAAAGGGTGGTGGGAATGATGCAAGTTTTTCCTTTCAGTTATGTCATCTCGATAATGCAAGAATGACACATTAATCACCGTTTGTTTGTTGTATACACTAAACTAAACTTTGTACAAGGCCAGATTCCAAACCAACTCAAAGCATGCACATTATGTCACTATGTCATAAAACTCTATTCTACATGCACTATTGTAGGATAACCAGTGTAGATTTGAACTAATTGAAATTAAACATACAATGTATCCTCAATTAAATGCAAAGAAGAATAACACCTGGGGAGAGCAAAATAGAGAGGAAATGTGCAATCAAGTAAGAGTAACTGGAGTTATTTTATATAGAATGAATACAAAGCTTAAAAGGGCAAAAGTCATTCAAATAGAGAGACATAAACTTAAATGATCCGGCAGGAAGTCGCAATTAAAGTCAGCTACTTTCATTCACACAGCACAATACATTTTGAAATCAAATGGTACAAAGGGGTTTTAATGCCAGCTTGAAACCCATTTAAAGTGATAGTCTGTAAGTTATTAAAGTGAGGAGACGGAGTAAAATTTGAATTTTAAGTTAACAATCAATCAATCAATTCCTTCCCTCTATAACCACATGGAGAGCAGGAATAGAATTTTCAAAGTAAACAATCAAGCTCCGCCCCCTCCTGCAAGTGGGCCATTTTGCACATTTGATCAAAGTTGTAAAAATATTTAGCCTTCCGGACTATCACTTCAGTGCTTCTTGATGGCTTTTAAAGGCCTTAGTTTTGGCATAATTTAATTAAAAGGTACAGTGTTTCCCACACACAGACTATTCTGTGGTGCACCACCACAGAATCAACACCGCCCGCCACATATTGAGTTTCGTTTGGTTTATTTATTTTTTTAACGCTATTTAAAACACGCATCACCGCAGCGGTCAATTTGACTGCGGGGAGGAGGGTTTAAAATGCGGCGGGCCTAGTGTTAAGCTATTTCTCCAGTTTTTCCAATACGCAGACAACGCCAGTTGCGTAAGGCCCCGCATCTCGGTCAAATGACGGTGTTGTTTCGCTGATTAATAAACGCGTTGTGACGGCAACAGGCTCTGACAGCGCTCACTCACTGTCCGCCTGCTTTGTCACATAAAACACCAACATGGAGCCATGTGTGGATGAGCAGGAGAGGCCTACCGCCTTCCCCCTGTCACTGCCAACGCGCGAGTGTCTCTCCGCTCGCGTCCCCGCTCGGTCTGTCTCTGCTCGCTTCGCGAGCAGCTTTTTCTCGCATGGTCTCCCGTCTTTTCTCTGCTCGGACTCGGGGCTGCATCAGCCACACACTCATTTAAACTATCTTCTAATTGTCTCTAGCAGAGTATCAGGACAGTCGTTTGGTGAGTTGAAGAGACTACGTACAGTAGCTACTGTATTTGTTTCAAAGGAGAGTTGAATCCACACGGTTCTCATGAGTGCAGTTACTTTCAGTAACTCCAGTTCTCTGAATGTGCTTGGTGTAAAACGAATTACAGTCAGGCTTATTCTCAGTGGTAAGACAGAAATAACTGTCAGGTGTAAGTTAGTTTTAAATCAGCGGTTCCCAAACTGTGGGTCAGGGACGAGAGGTCAACAACATGACCATTTACCCTTTTAAAAAATGGGGAAAATAGCCTAATGTGGTCCTAAATCCCAGTCTGACAGTGGCTTAGTGGTTAGTGTTTCTCACACAGTGGGGCAGGGCCCCTGCTGCCCTGCTCTACTGCACAGTGGAACTGTTTTCGACCGTACATGGGTTCACTCTTCTTCCAATAGCGGATACGTATTGTAGGGCCCTCGAGTGGATTTTTGCTTAGGGCCCTCTTTACTTTCGATCACGGTGGTCTCTCTCTTTTCTGGTCAGCAGTGAAAACCTTCCAAACATTTGATCCTGGAGCATCGACCACCGTGATCGAAAGTAAAGGCGTCATGCTGACCACTCATACAGCCGCTGGGTCACTACAAGGTCAAATATGCAAACATATCAACTTTTTTTCCCCCATTGAAAGTTGCATAATGTACCTTTAATGGCTTTCAATGCCCCGCAGAAACCCTGCACTACTGAGGGACAGTCACATGTTACGTTGGCTGTAAAAACTTCCCAGGAGGAAATGTCGTTTAAGGTGGGAGACGTGCTTATAACTCATCAGGGATGGAAATGGCCTCCATGCCGGAACTACAGTCCATCTCCCTGTGACGCACTTTCGGGTCCCGCGCCACCCGTTAGCGAATCTCTTCTGTAAATAAACAACTTAAACGCACGGTACATCTGCGCGGTATTCATCAAGGCCATTGACGTTGGCGGCATCAGGCCTTTAAAGGAAGAGCATAGAGTGAAGAGGGCATAGCCGACATGCCTCCGCTCTGAGCCGCTCTCCCATTTAGTCTTATCGTCTGAAGTGGTATCAGGCTTGTGTGGCCACTCGCACACACTAACACTGACATCAATTAGCCAAGATTCTTCTCAAAGCACTTTGCTCTTTATGACAACACCTAAACCTTGAGTAACACATTCTTGCGTTGGCTGATTTCTGACCTTTTAGAAAATGTCATCCAAATCTAATAATAACTTGCTCTTCCAAAATTCTCCTTTTGCAACAGCTCCACACCTTTTTATCATTGGTTTATTCTCGTTTTACTCATAGTCAGTCGTTCAGCCCAAGTCGAGCTGTTTTTAGTGGCACGGAAAAACATACAAATTCCACCCGAAAGGCCAGAGTTTGGGAATCGAACACATGACATTCTTGCTGAGAGGCGAGAGTGTGCCAAGTAACAGCGCCACCGTGTTAAGCTCTCATCTGGTATTGAAGTAGGAAAGATACAAGTCATTTTAATTTTTCTGATAACAATTGCAATTAGATTTGATATTTTTCCATTATAATTAAGACTCGTAAAATAATAAATAGCTTGAGTATTGCTCGATTATGCCTTTTTTCAGTATTCAGTTCAAAGTGCACGTTTACATTTGAGAGACCAAAATATGTCCTGCTAAACTAATCCCATGCATTTAACGTTTGTAGCAATGTTAAAAGGGGGGGTATTATGTAAAATCGACTTTTTCAAGCTTTATATCACGTTATTATGTCATTCCCTCATTAAACACATGCCTGGAGTGTTGCCTTGGCTCATTCACATATTTCTGAGTAATCAGTAAAAACTTAGACGGCAGCCATTTTAGGTGTAGCTATGCCTCAGTCCTCCTAGGAACGCCCCCACCTCCTGGAGACGCCTCTGGACCTTTCGTCACCAGCCAAGCCACCAACCACTGCTCCTCAGCTCAGCAGAGCCCCCTCCCCGCACAGTAGTGTTGTTTAGATGCCACAGCAGTGTGCTGAAGGGAGCGTGTCGGAAAGCTTCTTAAAGAGACAGAGGCCTATTTCAAGACGTTCAGTACAGCCATTTTGAGAGAGCAATTTTATTCAAGGCAGTTATTTTAATTTACTGCATATACAGACCAACAGAAGGTTACGTCATCATTGTAGTATGCTATAGACTGGTGCTATGTGATTGAAAAAAGCATAATACCCCCTCTTTAATTTTGAAAACATAATTTAGTTTTAGCCTTTTGACAAAGTTGGTTCTAACTTTATAAACTAACGTTCTGTGTGAATCTAGCTGCTTAAATGTAAAATGTATTTAACTTTACTTTCACATCTACATTGTTTGTAAAGATCTAATCCATAGGTTTCGCAAGTCTTATACTATTATACTATTTTTTAACTCTGATAACTGATTTTTTAGTAGTTGTTGCTTAAATATTTGCAGTCTTTAGGATTTACTAATTGCAACTTTACGAATTGCGACTGAGAATAGATCACAGAGCGAGAAGGGTAACAAGTTCATGAATCTAACTTCTCGGAGCCACCGTGACGCCGTTTCCTCGCCCTGGTGCTTCTCCTGGACTTCCCCTAAACCTTAACTTTGAGCTGTCGAGGTGGAGAGGGGTAAAGGGAGGAGGTGGCACTGAGACCAAAAGAGGAATGCAGTGAGGTGGGGGCCGTCTCTCTGTCTGTCTCCGTCTCCACAGATCTGCTTCCCGACTGTCTGCGCCGCGCCCCAGGCCCAATCCTGCCACGGGAAACCGGAGTCACAGGGATCACACCGAACCACCTTGACCAGTGCGGTTTGAGAGCGGTGACTCACTCGGCCCGTCCTGTGTACGGTGTCCGCTGGAGGGGATGCCAGTAACGCCACGAGGTTCAGATGTGTTGCCAAAGTTTAAAATTAAAATAGTTAAAGATGCAGGCATTGTCCTCTCAGGGGAAGACGGTGATTAACATTTGACCCAATCATCAAAGGGGGCAGTGGAGGAAACATGTCAGGAGCTTTGGACGCCCACTGTGAAGTACCCAGCTGAAGGAGTAGCCTACTGTGCATGGAAGAAACCCAATTCATGGGGCTATTCGTAGGAAATTTGACTGTCAACCAATCAAGGCTGGGACAGAGGCTATGACTGGATCACTTCAAATAATGAAATAATATTGGCCACTGTTGAACGTCCCAGTGTAGGCCTACGCATTAAAAATACAGCCTTGTAAAGGTTTAATGATCATCAGATCATTTTATGTTAGAAGTGTTTAATATATTCTATACCTATGTTTGTTAATCTTGCATAGTAGCTTGAGTCACGTAGCCATGGCTGTTTGGTAGGAATGGGCCAAGTTCCCGTGAGATTAAAAAGTCACAGGATCTCACAAGATCAAATGCCACAAGATTTTGCAACCCTGAGCAGATGAATATTGTGAATTTTAATTTTGAATTTGAATGCGCTGCATCCATCATACCCATTGTAGACTGTTCCCTTTTCCTGCTAGGGACCGGTACAGGACCTGAAAATGTAGGTGCTGTTTTCCCTGTATGAAAGGTAAACGCAAATAAATTAGCACGAGCTGAGGGGAAATGCTCAGGGGAAGAGAGCAGACGCTCTGCAGTGCTGGTGACACAAAGACGTTGGAGCTGCACGTAACACATTCAGCTTCGTGAGGCTGCGCTAATTCTGTCTGTAATAAAACCAGTTGAGCGCGAGTCCAAATGATTTCTGTGGCGACTGTCAGGAGTTTCATTATATACTGTATCTATGGATGAGCTTATTGGCTTGTGGACTGGCCAAAGATAAATCGTAGAAAATGCAGTCCTTTATAAATGATTTACTTTTTCTCTGCGGCCCGGTAGCAAAATTGTCAAGGCCCAGCACTGGTCCCCGGCCCGGTGGTTGGGGACCACTGGTTTAAGGCACTTAAAGGAATATTTAGTTAATAGTTACCCACCAATGTTTACATAATATATGCGCTTTTAAAATCGATTTTCATTACAGTTACAAAGTTACTACACTACAAATATTTTGCAAGCCTGAAATGGTTGGTATCAGGCTTCAAGTTTCGGTACAGGTAAAAAAATAATAATTGGACCAGTGCATCTCTACATACTGTACATCTATTACTTCTCTCAAAACACTCAGACTATTTTTTCAATTTAAGGCTCAACAAAAAAAAAAAAAAAAAAGACAGTAGGAGATAATCTTAACCCTCCTTTTCAAATACACAAACCACCAAAGGGGTTTGATCATCTACCAGTAATATTGTCCGCGTCTGATGGACAAAAAGGGAAAAACATTGCCGCACAGTTTTTGATCTGACTTTATTAGTTGACAGTATTACGCAAAGCCGTGTCTGAAAAGTAACAGTTGTAGACAGAAAGGTAATGACAGAAGTTGAGGTTTGTTGACAGATGCTGATTTGATTAAAAATACTGGTTGTAAACATTATGATCTCCCATTATTGCTTTAGTGACAACAAAACACTAACCACAAAATCAGAAACTTTGCCAAATCCACATTTCTCTCTCTTTAATAAAATGTGTTTACAGTCGGTGCGGCTCTTACCACATCACTAGCGCTGGAGAAGTCATTGTTGAGGAGACTCTCTAGCGCCATCCAGCGGACGGGCCGGTTCTCGTTGTCCCCCAGACAGTGGTAGTCCATGGGGAACAGGTCCCGGGCCAGAGCGTTGTCTGTGATCTTCACCTGCATGTTGTCGTCAATACTGGACAAAGAGCAAGGCAGCAGGTATCTCGGGTTATTTTCACTTTTTCTATGTATGAGACGCACTCATCTGAATTAAACCTGAAAATGTTGTAATTACAATGAGCGTGTATGTATGTTTGTCTGTAAATGCAGTAAATTAAAATAACTGCCTTAAATAAATTTGCTCTCTGGCTGTAGCAAACGTCTTGAAATAGGCCTCTGTCTATTTAAGAAGTCCTGACCCTTTCCGACACGCCCTCCTTCAGCATGCTGTATTGGGCTATCATCACAACTAAACACTGCTACATACATTCTCTCCTTCACATGTTGAAACTACGATCGATTTTCGCTGCGTTTTAATTTTACTGTTGGAAAGGAGCTACGCGTTATCACTTTTTGAACAATGGCCACCCAGGACATGATTTGATTCTGCGTCTGTCTCGGAAAGTGACTTTGGAGACGAACCTTTGAGAGGCTCTGTGTCCACACCGAAGGAGCTCTTGCCTGAAAAATACCTGCTGTTTGGAGGCTCTAGTCACTCTTCGCTACTGCCATGCCCTATGGATCTTTAACTATACCCCCATGGTCTACACCAGGATCTTCCCAGGGACATTATCTGAGCAGGTGGACAATTATTCGAGATTACCCCGTTAGCATGTAACAATCGCCCACAGCTCATTGTTGATGAAAAATCTGCAATAAACCACAAATGTGTAAAGCCTTACTCATTGTGTGATCATCATAAATGCTGCTTCAAGTAATTGCCTGCTTTACTGACGTTGTTATGCTGCTTGTTTTCTATGAATCATTCCGAGCTAGCTGTTAGCGCCTCGTGGCTAGCTTGTTAGCTCCGGAAGAAGGGTTGGTGACGAAAGGTCCAGAGGCGTCTCCAGGAGGTGGGGGCGTTCCTAGGAGGACTGAGGCATAGCTACACCTAAAATGGCTGCCGTCTAAGTTTTTAAAGATTACTCAAACATACGTGAATGAGCCAAGGCAACACTCCAGGCATGTGTTTAATGAGGGAATGACATAATAACATGATATAAAGCTTGGAAAAAGTCAATTTTACATAATACCCCCCCTCCCTTTAAATACTGCAATCATTTTGATGTCTTTTGTGATTAATGTTACAAATACACGTTCTCCCCGTGTCTTCGTAGGTTTCCTCCACCACTAAACACATGTACATTACTTTGCTACTTTTTCTCTTTGATTGCACATTCCACCTGACTACGTGGACCCCTTGAGTGACTGCTGTAACAAGTGGGGACTGCGTTCTCCCAAAATTTAGCCCAGTTTCTCTTTTAATGGATCTAGACTGTGGAACTCTCTGCCCACTGGTTTAAAACTGCAAACGGATATGAACAGCTTTAACAGAGGTCTGAAACAGCAGCTGAAGTCAAAGCTGCGCACATGGTAACACTGTGTGAAATGTATATTAATGGTGTGTATTGTTTACCTTTTTAAATACTGTACATGTGTTAACTTTGTCTCCTAACCTCCTATGGGCAAGTGTTGCAAATTAGCAGTTTTGCTATAACACTGAAAACGATGCATCTGGTTTGTCCAATGCTATTGTTATGTCCATATCAAATAAACAAATAGAAATATTGTGAGATCAATATTTTGTCTCATCTTAGGACAAAATATCTAAATCTGCACTTACACACAATTCCTCGCGGCGAGGTCTTTGTGGATGACCTCCCTTCGGGCCAAATAACTCATGCCACATGCAATCTGGATAGCCATGTACACCAGGTCCTGCTGCGAGATCGCCTGCAGAGACACGACAAACAATAAGGAACAAAATAAAATTACAACTATGAACAAGTCTCATTGTGAAATAGTGAACATCAATACCTTTGAAACAAATTATTATGTCAAAGTGCACAGAAACTATCATTTATACAGTGTGTATTAGCCAGGAAGCTGCCACTAAGACAGGGCTTGTTTTGTTCAATACACAAGATTGTAGACAATGTACAGGTCAAGTGTCAATAGCTTTAAGAGTCACAAATGTACCAAACAACACAATCCTTAGACCAAAACAATGTAAGTTCAGCAGGCAGCCTTGACTTGTTTCAGTGTGTCATCCATCAAATGCACTGTGTGTGTAACTAATTGAGACATGTCTGATTTCTTAATCTTATCCAAGAGCGGGGAAAGTGCCAACCTAATTTATAATTCACAGCAAACAGAAACAAAGTCTTGGCAGAGAGTGCGTTCAGATAAGTCGAACAAGAGAAAAACACTTGACTGAAGAACTGTGTGTATTCAAGTGTGTTGCAGAGAACACTGTAAGAACTGTATAGTGTCCTGTCCATGAAGGAGTTTTGAATTGACTGCTTTTCTTGCTTTGTGATTGCTCACTGCTTCATAGAGCGCTGCGGTTTACTCCAGAAGCTCCATGACTGGCTCTTTGTTCGGCGCAGGTGCCAGAGGTCTAAGCAATGATCCTGACGAAATGATCCGAGCCTCGATGCGTTACCCGCTGCCTCACAAAAGAGCGTTTGACGAATGTAAACGGTGGCAAGCTGCATCTTGCGATCGCTGCATCTGTATTTTGGAGCTGATTGAGTGGTTTGGAGCTACGTTGTCGCTCTGCCAAGTGCCTCTTCAAAGACACCCCTGCACAAAAGCCATATTGTCTTTACGCAGTGAATGAAAAGCTCTGCCTTGAGCGCTCCCTTCATAACTTTATCAACAGGCCTCTAATTACAGCGTAAACACTGGTTAGACGGAGGTGTGAGGAGATTGGTGCGTTCGCAGAGACATCGTGTTTTTTTTTTTTTAATCGCCTGACAAACAGAGGTGTAGTTATGATCTATGAGGAAGGGTAATAATGCTTTATTAATTATGGTGTGCGGTGTATTCATTATTTGCAAATGTTTTGTCATTGTAATATTTTTGTAAGGGTGCCAACATTTTACAAACACAACTGGTGAATCAAAAGGCACCACCCTGATCTATGAAACGGGATGAGGGAGCGTAGCTGAGCACACAGTAGAAGACGGTTGGGGAAGTAAGCTCTCGCTACTGTCTGACAAATCCATGTGAGCAGCAACAGGACACGTCAATTCCCCGTCATCGAACGCTTCTGACAAAAGCTAGAAGAGCCAGGGGTAAGTAACATCAGGCCTGCGGGCCAAATCTGGCCCTCCAGCATGGAATCTCTGGCCCCAAGATGATTCTTAGAAACATTATTACACCGTCTTGTTTTACCCTGTTTAACAGAGTCGTTAGCTCTGTTGGTTTTGTATGTTTTTTGTGTAGAATAAAACTTAAAAAATAAAAAATAAAAATAAATATTATTACACAAAACAGAGATCAAATAAATGTTAACCTCCCCCGCCTTAACCCACCACATTTTCTCCAGTTAAGCATTACCCAAATCTAAAAGCTTCTTGACTGGAGTTTACAGCCTCATTTGAAAGCTAAGACCTACAAAACTGAGCTAAACTTTTTTGTTGCATTGTCATTGCATTGTTGTCACATTTTGGCCACGTTTTTTGTTGCTTTTTCACCATTTTTGAGTTGCTTTATCACAGCTTTTTTCATCACTTCTTTGTCACTTTTTGTTGTGTTTTTGACATTTTTTGGTCACTCCTTTGTTACTTTTTGACAGATTTTAGTTGAGTTTTCGTAGTGTCTTGCCGTTTTTATGACATTTTTTGTTGCTTTTGTCTTTACTTTTGTGCTGCTTTTTTGTTGTATTATTGTTGCTTTTCCAGCATTAGAGTTAGAGTTGAGGACTTTTAGCAAAACTATCCAGCGACACGTCCTCTGCGCAATCACCCCAGTCCCGTGGACAACATTTGAAAATCTGTACAACAATGGCTAATTCCTAAATGACTGGGGCCTAATCATGTAAAGCGGGTGAACAAATGGAAAAGGTTTTGATAGTTTTAACACAAAATACAAAAATGACCATAAAGCAACGCATGAATGCCATTCTGTCAAAGAAGCAGAGGTTTTGTGTTTTGAGGCCGACCTGTGGGTTGTTGGCCTCGGCGAGTTTGCACTGACGCAGGAACAGTTTGAGGTTGCCCCACGCCATGAAGGGCAGCAGCACCATGGGCTTTTCTCCCTCCTCTGTGCACACGTGACTGATGGGCAGCAGGTTTCTGAAGGAGCACAAGGAACACGTTTGATCATCTCTAAAGACGTCGTGCATTAGAGTAAAACATGTAATTTTATGTGGAGTTTATTTGACGCAATTCCCTTCCAGACTTTTCCATTATACTGTATCAACATTTCTCGCATCATTTTGACATCGTGACGGACGTATGATCGAATAGACCTGCAGAAGCAAGTAATTTTCCACTTTTCTTGGCAGTCCTTTTTCCAATACATTTCATAACTCTCAACCGTCTACAGTGATGCAACAGCGCAGTCAGTAAAGCTAGAACATGCAGTGAGTCAGAGAATCTCCTATTGCAACTACAAACCAATAGACATTTTAAAGCTGGATTACCAAGACAACATAGACAACATGTTTTCATTCTGTATAAATCTGCTTTCTTCCATTATTTCCCTCACCTGTGATGAAGCCCACGAAGCTTGCAGCTTTCCGTCACCATCATGGTCACCTGCACTTCTGACGCATGATCTAAAAACATGAAATAAAAATGATCAATCTGCTTTCTCTGAGATAAACATCACAGGAGCAGATGGCGTCCGTCTCCTCAGACACTTCGGTCAACTCAAGTCAGACCGCTATATTCCCACCCACAGATCGATAATACAACTCTAGATATTCCACCCGGCGGCCATCTTGCGTTTCTCAAATTAGCCAAATTCTAATAGAAAGTAATGTAAAAAGAAATCCCCCCAAAATAGTAATAACTATCAAAATAGTGTGGAATTTTTGAGTCACAATAACACAGGGAAGGGCATTTGTCTGTCAGATCCTGCTTTTACTGAAATATGAACATTAACAGCACATCTTTGCATATGTAATAGAAATGGCATCAAAATAGGAAGTATCATAAAGCGTTTGAAACAGAAACGTTACACAACACAGTACAGATTACTTCCTTTTGAAACCTTTTGCTACAGTGTTAGAAAAGTTACATTATCAGTTTCTGAACAAAATTGTATCATTTATATAGAGAAAAATACATTTTAGTCATCATACGGAGTGCTGCAAGTACTCTACGTACTTCCCTTTCTCGATCTTATCCCAACTTCTTCAACAGTTTCAATCAATATTTCCTAAACAAATGCAACCGGTCAGAACACAAGCACAATCGTATCACTGGGTTTTATTTACTTCCTGTCTGCTGCCGTTCTCAGAGGGAAAGTGCGAAGGAAACGGCCAAACTGTGCCAACTGAAACTCATTGGGGTATAGTTTGAGTTATGTGCGTGCTCCGTCCGCGACTCGTGGAAAGCTGTATTGTTCCCTTGCCAGGCGGGACATGAGAAGGAAGTCAGGAGAGTTTAACACGGCCCGGGCTGGTATGAGGATATTGTTTAGGAGCGCGATGTTCACCCCTCCCTTTGGCAAACGAAAAGGAGCAACCACAACACATTTAAATGCAACATAAAAGAAAAAAAAAGTGATGACAGGAGCTTAAGTACGTCGCTCCAGCCTCCTGCAAAAATTAACCCCATGTGAGAGTGGAGGAAACTGAGGAAAACTTTGAAAAAGTACACATTTGAGAACATACCCTTCACAGTCTTCACAAAGACTTGCTTCTCTTTAGTTGGATCCTTCTCATCCAGCAGCACGCCGTGGAAGATGCGTCCGAACGTCCCTGAAAACACAAGATACACAATTTTATTTCGGAAATGAGGAAAAGGCAAAGCACTTTTTTTTCTTCTCTAGAATGGTTAACTTTATTTCCCACTGCATCAGAAATATGACTTTGGCTCACCATCACAGTTAAAAGAAGCCTACATTCATATAGTGAGCTTTTATACATATTCTTCTTTCATGTATGTGTACATTCTGTAGCGGCACTCGAGCTGAGTGGAAGCCCCAGCCTCAGCTCATCAAACCAAAGGAGCTTAGTATCACTAGTTTTGGAAATGTGTGACGCTCACAGCTGTGCAGAAATAAAGGACAGTGGGTTGCGGTTGTCGATTGACGCGTCTCTTTTCACTGAACCCTGTACCTCGTTGGTTAAGACTTGACCAAAGCTGAAAAAGTGGCACACAATGTCCGTGTGTGGCCACAAAAACCACACGGCTCTAATATTTAATTGGACCGCTTTTAGCTTTTTTTTTTTTTTTTTACAGCTGTGGCATTGTTTCAATAAGCTTCTGCAAAAACATTTACACCCAGTGTTGGGTTATTTTTTTCTGACTGGACTCTTAGAATATACCCATGGCAACAGGGAAGAAATCCATTGACGGAATAACCTGGTCCTTCAGGATGTTCAGGTCGTCGGTTGATCTCATTCTTAGGGCACATAGTATAGAGCAGGTGTGTCCAAAGTGCAGCCCGGGGGCCAAATGCGGCCCTCAGACCAATTTTTGGTGGCCCTCAGGCTTGTTTGTTTTGTTTGTATACTTTATTGTCCTCGTAGGGAAATGTGTCCTATGCATTTGATCCATCCTTCGATGCTTCTTGTTGAATTGGTACACATCTCCAGGGATAGTACTTCTTTCTGCAAGTTTCATAATTCCACACAGTTTAAACCTCAAAAAGAGAGTCAGAGCTGGCATAATGCTTCCAAGCCTGAACAAAGAACCTCTCTTAAATAATAGTCAATGTTCACAGCTCTGATCACCGATCTTTGGCCGTCCATGATGTATGCACCTCAATATGCCACTGGCCTGACCGACTGCAGCAACCCCAGGTCAGAACAGTTGGTTAAATCCTTTTTTCTCTGGGTCGGGCAGTGTATTTTTTCGAACACAATGTACGGCATTGTGCGCATCCTTTCCTGTGCCACTCTAGCATAAACTTTTTTACAGAAATTGAGCACTTCCTCCTGCGTCAGGTCTTTATGTTGCAAAGCCTTATGAGCACAACCATTATCTCCTTTGTCTAAACTGTCAGAGCTGCCCCGGGACGTGACGGATGTAAAGTGCCATTCAAGAAAATAAACTATCAACGTAAACTAAGGAGAAAATCACCGCCTTGAGGCTCGACCGCAGAGAGGCTTAACAACAGGGTATGTGTTTTTAGCCGCTGCCTCCTGCTCCCGTCTCATCAAAACCTGCCCCGACACGCAGCCCCAGAAGCACATCGCAGGTCAACACAACTGTCTCAGTTCTATGATTAACATGGTTAAATATTAGCTAACATTTATATGACGAAAGACAAAAGAGGCAGCATAGAAGTGACTATTGTGCAATGATTATATGATATTAGGCCATTGGCTTTTCTAGCCTGAAGTTTCATTCTTTCTTTCTTTACATATTCTGAAACTATATCATACCAAAGGGGTCAAATAAAGTTTCCACGCGCAAAAACCCTGCAGTTTTTGAGAAATTCGAGTGTGAAATGGGAAGTATTTTCTTCTGGCGCGTGTGATTTTAGGGTCACCTGACCTAGTTCTGACCAATCAGCACATCGCGTTGACACCGCAACCCGGAAGTAAACAGCGCAAGCCACACGAGAGCCTTCACAGTTAGCGACTATCGTAATGAAAATCCTGCTTTCTGAAGGCAAACTTTAGATCTCTGCAGCGAGAACAACTAGAGCAGCGTGGGCAACATTCACGAAGATCGCTAAAGAGTGGATATCGCCCATAGACCTGTTATAATCCCTGGACAGCAAGTACAATGAACTGGAAACTTACCGCAAACTCCTCAAAGACATCGACAGATCTTTGCCAGGCAATGACTCCTAAAACGGCAGCCAGGTGGTTGTCTTACTCGTGAGTACATTCTTATTTATTGTGTAGCTTAATGTCAATACAAATAATGATAAAACTCAGTAGAGAGGGAGCTACACACGTGTTGTGCCTCAAGTTTTAGTGTTTCATGTTGCACTTTTGACCCGAAGAAAATTCGTAGTTTGTTTTGATTCTGGGGTAGATCCCTACTTGTCTATAATAAAGCACTAACCAATTGAAAAAGTAAATATAAGAGTGCCACTGGTGAACAGCTGTTATTTTTAGCCCATGGTTGTACACTGCACTAAGCTGTGGTAAATATGTAATTATTGGTGGAATAACTATCTTCGGTGTGAGTTGGAGTCACTGGCCCTTTCAGTCTCTTATTCCACTCAAAAGTCCAATAAAGTCCATGATTCATAAAATGTAGAATATCAGTACAGTTACTTTTACATGATACATAGGCCTACTAGTTATTTTCTGTTGTCTGCTTATTTCATTTTCCAGGACAACTACATGATGAAAACATGTTGTGGTGGAGGCCTGGTGCTGTGAAGCATAGACTCGCTTCATTTAAAGACTCAACATTAAAAGAGCGAGGTATGTATTCATGGGAAATTCAGAATGAACCCTCCAGGGCTCGGAACAACTGGATTCACATTGCAAAATGCTAAACAATTTTGCAAACTGCTATCCAGCACTTATCTAGAGGTCTTTTATAGCAATATTCCTAACACATTTTGAAGACTATCTGACGCTAATAAATATTATCATATTAATCTAAGCTCTGAATTCTCACTTTCTGTCCTTTTGGCTCCTCAGATATTGCTTTGATTCTTAACTGCGTACTTTCCGTTAAAAACTTAAAATGTGCTCTGTCTGTATTTTTACAGTGGGAGAATCTGCCATCTATGGCCACATTCAAGCTCTTCTGTGATTGTCTAAAGGACTTTGGACAACAGAGGAATGATTCTGATGAGCACTCTTCTAAAGATCATCAATAAAACTGCAGTCGTCAGATGCCTATTCATTCATTATCAAATATCTATATGGCTGTAAAAATTGACTTTCTAAATAACCATGGAACTGAAATAGTTTGGTGTGTGTTGCTCATAGGGCTGCTCTCTGGTGTAACACACACCTGTGAGTCTGCATCGATGCTTATAAGCCACTTCTGCCGCTGTGGGGGTCCGTTTAGGACAGACCTTTCCTTCAAGGGAACGCGCATTTCGAGTGTTGGTGCATAGGAAAAGGAAGGAGGACGCGGTTTCAGAAAAGGCACGACTAACCCCTCTGCCACATTTCCACAATCATCCCAGATACTAGACTTTATTTTTTAACTAATAATCTACTTATATGGGCCCAAAACTGTACATACAACGTAATAAAAAAGCCTAATTGTAATATGAAGTATTTACCGCCAGCATACAATGAACTAGTTGTAAATTAAACTTAACAGTACTTTTTAATTTCAGGCCTGACCGGCTGACGTCAAGGATTCAAGCTGCTTTTCCTCCGATCACCGTCTTATCTGAGAAATAAGAGTGAACTTGTGTAGCTGAAACACTTTGAACAAGGACTGTAGTTCAGGAGTTACACTCTACATCAGAAAGTCTTTACAGGACCCTAACTACAAGAACTGTTCAGCCTCCTTGCCTGGATAGAGGGTGCGTTAGAACAGTGGTTCCCAACCTGGGGGGTGGGCCTTCCCTGGGGCTCCTGGGACGGCAGGTGGGGCCCAGAGCTTTGTCAGGTCATAAATTTGCACAAATGAAATGGTTAAAAATCACGACGGCGAACTGAGTACAGCCGCTTAAAACAATCTAATTTATGAAATGTGTTAAAAATGCATATCGGTAAATATTTTCATGTTTTGATTTTCTTTTTTTTTTATTGGACTGAGGGGGCGCAGCCTGACTACAGCACGCGCAGGAGGGGCTTCAAGAAAAAAGGTTGGGAACCACTGCATTAGAAAGTCTTATACTGAATGAATTACAAGATCTAACAGGCAAGACTGAAGTCAAGCTTTCGTCTATATGTCAAGATACACTTGATCTGCTTCTGATGCTTATAAACCCCAAAATCACAAAAAATAAAAACGTTTGAAACTTATCTGGAGCAATTTATTTATGTTCATAAAATCTTAGCTGAAAATATTATATGTGGAAATAGTAGGTCCCATAGTGTGCTTGTTTCAATATGACGCATATTTAAAAAAAGGCATATATTCAAAAGTTAGTTCTTAAAAACTAGCACCCCTGTCAACCTTCTTTTTCCACATATTGAATATTTTTAGTATTGTTTATTACTGTAAAATTTTAAGTCTGTGGCCTTAATACTTTTTGAAATAACAAAAATGCCAGTAGAGGCTAAAATGTCAATTTTTTTTCACAAACTTCCCCGCTTTAGGAGCCAATTTCTCATTAACTGCAGGGAGTCTGCGTGTGGAACTTTTTGTGGAAGAAGTTTAACTATTTTTACTTGATAAAAATCAAAATCAAAAGTATTTCCTGGAACAAATTTCTAAGCACTTTGAGAGCTAGCCGATGGCCTATATGAAGGTCAGTTTAGTTTTCACATTTACTGATTTCTTTATTGCTGCAAAAAGTCTCGATCCAGACAGTGACCAGTAAAGGTGGGAAAAGTCTTTGCATTTGGGAATTATGGAAAGCCTTGAAAATACCAAAATTCAATCAGATTTGTATACATTTTTGGCTCATTTTCACTGTTCCTGACACTACATTTTAGTTGGAGCATGCAAAGAACAAATCCCTGCAGCTCAGGAAGGCCTTGTTAATTTATTTGGTTTATAAAAGATAATGTTTTGGAGAATCATCAAGTATTCCCAAGACTCAAAAGTCAAAGTACCTTTAATTAAAGGCACAATGTGTAACATTTTGGACTATGTAGTACAGAACATGCTCCCAATGACCGGCTCGACACAGAAAATGCTGTTACTGCAGTGGGTAATAAAAGAATGGATTTGGATGAGAACCTAACCTGTTTAAATCTCAAAATCTGCTGCCTTTAACCAGCATATCCATGGTAAATGGTAAGTGGACTCAACTCAGCTTTTCTACCTTTATCAGGCCCAAAGCGCTTTACAGTAAGGAACCAGTCACCCATTCACTCTCTCATTCATACACCAATGTACACAGACACTGGAGGCAAGGGTGAAGTCTTGCCCAAGGACACGACGACAGGGTGCATTTGCGGGAGCTGAGATTCGAACCCACGACCTTCTGATCATGAGACGACCCGCTCTACCAACTGCGCCACCGTCGCCCCGAGCTCCATGTAAACTCTCTGTAAAGTTACAGTCAAATCTTAGGGGAGCTGAGCCGCTCACAAAGGCACTTGTTTGTTCATTTATGGGGTATTTTTCAAAGATGGAAATATCCGTCATTACGGAGCCCGCCAGGGGACATGACGAGAAATGTTTTTAAATTGTGAAATAACGCAAAAGTTTTGCGATAAAACACAATAGTTTTGCGATATAACGCAATAGTTTTGTGATATAACGCAATAATTATTGTGAAAGAACGCAATCATGTTTGGTTAGAGAACGAGGCCGCTTACAGCGTCTACTCTACGCTATCATCCTCCACACACAATGGATCATGAATGGGGGAAATTAATTGACCTTTATTTCGAATTGGGTTTAAAATACAAAGAATCAAGATTAGTGCTGCCAACAGACATGGTATTTTAATGTAGCCTAACTGAAAGACATCTTATTAGCCTATGTGGAAGCTGTACGATGTCTCGGAGGGTGTCCCAGAGTCATGAGAGGCGATCTTGGGACAAAGAATTCTTATAGGATTTCAGATTAGCACAGCCAGGCCCCGAGATCAGGAAAGAGGGTCACTCCCCGACCGATGTTTAGCTGATTGTGGAGGTGTCAGTCCCAGATTCCTGCGTTGCGCAGCCCACGTCCCATGGACCTCAAAGCAACACATTACGTACAGATTCAGCACCTGCAACTTTCAGTCAGTCTCTGCACAAAACTGGCCTGATCCACCAACCCGGGGGTGAACGTTGTCGCTTGTCCCCAAATAGCTGCGTAAAAGCAGTGCGTCTTTACGCATCTTACCCACTGCAGTTGCGCCAAGTGTCACAGGCACCAGGTTCGCCCCGAAATGCTCCAGCGCTTCCACCCATCCCGTCAAGGAGCGTTGGCTTCTCTTGAATTAAAAGTTTGGCCTGTCTGAGAACGAAAACGAAAACGACCCTCTCCCTGCGCGCAACACCTTTGCCTCTGGATCAGTGTGCGCTCTTTTGGCTCAGGGATTACCAGCGCCCAAGTCTGCGGAACTTATGAATTCTTCAATTTGTCGTAAAAGTCAATATGCCAGATAAAGTCAGGTCCTCTGAAAAAGACTTCTTTGAAGTCTCCTGGCTTGCCTTCTGGACACACCGTTTGGATCCAATTCCCTCAGGATAATGCACGTCTTCCTTTCTCCTGCCTAAACCATTTTCTCTGCACTTGGCGTACATCCCCCTGCTGTCCAGAACCATGCACACAACTGTGTAATTTTGGTTATGAATTCAACCAGAACCGCCAGGTCCGCGTGCCCCCTTTGCCATTTAGCCTACAGGAATACCATTGGCCAGCACTAATCTTAATTCTCTGTAATTTAAACCCAATTCGAAATAAAGATCAATCAAATTCCCCCATTCATGCTTTTGACGGGATAGGTGGAAGCGCTGGAGCATTTCCAGACGATCCTGGTGCTTGTCCGTGCGCGCTAGTGCCTCTGACACAGCGCTGCTGCAGAGTGTTGAAGATGCATAAAGGCGCACGTAGCTGTTTGGGGAAAAGCGATAAAATTCACCCGGGGTTGGTGGATATGATCGTAAATTCAGCCCAGTTTTGTCAGCTAGACAGCGGTAGGGGAGTGACCCTCTTTAACGCAATAAAAAAAATTGTCGTCATGTCCCCCAGCGGGCTCCGTACGTCATAAAATATTTGCATGTATTTCAATTTTATTTATTGGGTAAAATTGTACGCAATGTGGCTTTAATCAGGAAAGTCCTACTGAGATTAGGAATCTCTTTATCAGGGGAGTCCTGGCCACAGAGGGGAACCTATTGCACATGTTTTTAGGAGAACATATAAACTCCACGCAGAAAGGCCCCGTCCAGGTGGGGATCGAACCCAGGACTTTCTTGCTGTGAGGCATTTTTTTATTGGTTTATTTGGTCGGGACCATAGACCGTTAAAAATAATAGACAACTCCTCCTCACTCCTCCCCGTTTACCATAATGACCACGTTCGAGGGGGAAATCATGGCAGGTTTACAGACTCCTCCTCCCCAGCTCTGACGAAGCATGTTCCTAATAAGGGCATAAGGGCGGGATCTTCACTGTAGACTCGGCCCATGTGTGACGTGTAGCTCGTGCAGCTCCAATGCTAACAGTCCGACCCTCATTAGCACGAGATTTCAAAAATGTTTCTTTCGAAAACCAGCCCGGTTTCTTTTGTGACTAACCCGGCGTTATCTCAGGAGGAATATGTAGCCGTAGAAAGTGTTTAAAAAATAGAAACCAGGCATTAAAGTTGTTTTTAACGTGTCTAAAGTCCGATTCTTTTCAATGGGGGCCTAGCGGCAATATGGAGGTACTACAGCAATGGCGGAGCAATGGCGGCCCCAGTGTTGCGACCGTAAAGTAGAGCAGCTAGCGGCCATTGGTCGGCACAGTGCATGTTGATGAACATACATGGGTCTCATTCATGTAAACAAGCCACACCGGATTGTAGCCTTGGGCTAATTTCCATCCGTCGCTCCCATGCGCACTCTCAAACGGACTCACATTCATCCTGGCCTATTGTACATGTTTTTAGTGAGCACTACCTGCTGCACCACCGACCCAAGTCTTAGAAGTAGATTTATAGAGATCTAAGATGTACTTCAATATCACTTGCTGTACAAACGGCAGAAGATGCTGAAAGTACAGACAATGCGAACATAAATAATACAAGAATGCTGGGAAGGAAGCATTTTATATCAATTTTCTATTAACAACAACAAACCTTAAGCCACAGCCACAAAGAGTCACTTCAAGACACACAAAAATCATTTTATTTTCCGTCTGTGCGGCCAAATTGTTAAACAAACAAGCGGAGTTCGGGCTAAAGTCCAGAACTGAAGCGCTGCCTTTGTTAATCTCCTCGACTGAATGACGCGCCGAATCATTTTCAAAAGCGTCGACGAGAGGAAGACTGACACTTAAACCGAGAGCTGCGCTTTTAAACTTGGATTCAGAGCCAACGGGAGCTTAAGTCATCATTTAAGATCGCGTCAGTGAAAGCAAAGGTGCCTATTTTACGTATTTGATGTGATGAGACGTGCTTGATTAATACTATAGTTTGCAAAAGGCAGTCGTCAATGACAGATTAAGCTTTTACCCCGTAATTAAACCTCTCAGCAATAGGAGATGAGCATACAGAAATAATAAATAGACAATACACCTTTTGCCAATAAAATCATAAGTAGAAAAAATACATAGTAAGGTCCTGCCTATCAATATATATCAATACAGTAAAAGACATTGAAATAATTATAGCAACTGATTGATGTCACAGTCATGTTTATGGCAGTGGGACACCAAGTTTATTAAAGCGAGATATGTTTTGTTACAGTAATTCTGCATATTCAGTCAGTTCTGGTAGGTTTTCACCAGGTGTCGTAGCATGTTGCCGTTTTTTACTCATTGTCCGTGAGAGTAAATACTACGCTGACAGAAAAGACAAAGGGAGACAGAGGGACATTGTACATCCAATTACACAATGGATAATTTTTTTCACTCAAACTTGGCTGTAAATACTGTTTAAGTGGCGCTAGCCCACAGTTAGCTTTGCCCATTTGCCTGTTAGCTTCTTCTTTGTGATTCCATTAGTGTGTATTGGTGACTCCGAACCGGAGGCAGCGAATTTGCAATTGTGGTTTTCTGGACGGAGACACCGGGGGAGATGAAAGACCCCCCAATAATCGCATTAACACATGTATTACCCCCAGAGGGACTACGAAAAGGATTTATTAAGGTAAACAAGTTACTTAGTTCTTCTTTAAAGTTAACATATGTTAGTTTTTTTGGAAATATATTCACTATTTTGCGAACATCCCTTCATCAAAGCCTAATTATTGATATTGTAGGCCCAAAAAAGTGAACGCTCTGTGACTAAATTCTGGATATCCGGAGCTTAAGGTATGTTTATGCTCATTAAGATCTCAGCTACTCATCCTGGGACACTCTTCCTGTGTATATATGTCCACAAACCTGCACTTGTGTCCCTGCAGCTGAAAGTAAATCACAGTTCCGTGGTGACTGTAACACCTTTTATAAACATATTCTGTGTACATTGCCTTGTGTTTGAAGTAAATCAAACTGAACTTTGCACCCGGTTTGTAAATGCCTCTTTTGTGAATTCAGAGACATGCTTTCTGCTGCTTGAACACGTTGCTCTGCGCCCGGAGGTTAAACTGTGGGTATTAATAGTAAACAGCTGTCATGCGCCGCACAGCAACAGTATGTACAATCCCAGTCATAATAATATTGTGATGGTTTGTGATATATCAACAGATCGTAGCAGTGGGTGTTCTGCTCCTGTTGTCTGGCACCGGGCTGGAGACACTTCTCAGAAACGGCACTCAAAGTTCAAATGGGACTCTTTGGTTGCGCTGTTGTTGAGGTAACCGTTTTGGGGTCTGAATTGTACACCATATGGAAGCTACGTATTGTTTTCAAATGCACAAACACACAGAAAACATTTTTTGGAAAACCATGGGAGGAGAGAGAGGTACCTTCTTGCAAGACGTCCCGCAGTGTGACCCTCTCCCTGGAGATGGCGATGTCTTTCACTTTGGCTTTAGCTTCCATGAGAGTCACGCTCCGCAGGTCGTTCTTCTCGATGCGCAGAGAGGGATAACCTGCACGGGACAGGGGCAGACATGTTTAAAGACACTCGGGGTCCCACTGACTGACAGCTCATTTATACAGGATTAACCTCGAAAACAAACACTCGTGGAGACTTTAGGTGACACCAGGATTTTGACAGGCAGGCATAATGTAAAAAAAAAAAAAAAAAAAAAAATTGTAGTATCTGGGTTAAACGTTGCATTTAGAATACAAAATAGCATTTCTGGGGAGCAATCTTGTAATCAGAGCCTTGGGAACATATTAAGGGCGTGCTGAGGGACATGCGTTGGATTGGGTCAATATGGTCAAACACAACCAAAACTCAAACTATAGCACTGGTTAACATTTTATCAAGAAAGAATTGTTAGAAGACAGAAAGAGCAGATCTAAGCCTTAACTCGGCCTCTAAACCTGCTCCGGACCAGGTCAACTCTGCTGCAGTGATTAAACCAGAATATAAAAAACAGCTTTTATTTTTCGATTGCACGTGGGGAGAAATATCATCATATTAAAGGGATATTTCAGGATATTTGACATAGGGCCTCATTTCCTAGTTATCCAGAGTGTTGTTGATGTCTGGAGATATTTTTTTCTTAAATTCATGCAGTTCTTGTATTTGAAGAGCTTTGTGGTGCTAGGCTAGGGCAAGGCTAACGCATTTCTATGGTATCAGTTAGCCTGCATTAAAAACAGTCTGACCCACTCCACAGTGCACCGGAGGTAAATCACTTATAACGCCAGACTAACCATATAAATGTCTGTGTTAATAGAATAATGAAATATAACTGACCTTGTATCACATGAATTACATTTTGAGGGACTATTTTCTCGCAGATCACTCCGCCGCTGCCTTAGCTTACAGCCACGAAGCTGATGCTGCTCAAATATAAGTTATTTTAAATGCTAAATGGTTAAAATTATTCTATTAACACAGACATTTATATGGTTAGTCTGGCGTTATAAGTGATTTACCTCAGGTGCACTGTGGAGTGCGCCAGACTGTTTTTAATGCAGGCTAACTGTTACCATAGAAATGCTTTAGCCTTGCCCTAGCCTAGCGCCACTAGACTCTTCAAATATAAGAACTGCATGAATTTAAGAAAAAAATATCTCCAGACATCAACAACACTCTGGATAACTAAGAAATGAGGCCCTATGTCAAAAATCCTGAAATGTCCCTTTAACCTCTTAACCCCCGCCTTAATTTTGATCGACATTTTGATCGCTTTTTTATCACTCTTTTGTGGCTTTTTTGTTGTGTTTCGTCACACATTTTTGTTAATTTCTTGTCGCTCTTTTGTTTGCGTTTTTTGTCTAATTTTTGCCACATTTTCATCACTTTTTTTGTTGCTCTTTTGTTGCACTTTCATCCTCATTTGTGTCACTATTTTGACGCTTTTTTCAAGACGCTTTTAGATTTGGGTAAAGCCAAACTGGAGAAAATGTGCTCGGTTCAGGTGGGGGTTAAGAGGTGTCCCACATTACATTGACTTTACTTTTTTGGTAGGAAGATGCATTGGTGAAAGTGTGCAACAGCAGAAAACAATGAGAAAGACTAAGGTTGCCTCCTAGTGGTTACAAATAATACTTCACACATGCTATAAGTATGTACTCCCATTGTATATTTTTACTTGATTCAGTTTTGTACACATTGTAGACAACATTGAAAGCTGACAGGGTGGCAGAGTGTTAGTATAAAGCAGTTAATGTGAACAGATCTAGATTAAAAATGTCAAACATAAAAGATGTCAGAGTTTTTCCCCTTATTTCTGCTTCGGAGTGAAATTTGAAAACATAAATTCCAAAACCAATTAAATGGCGGAACATGCAAGCGTAAATCAAGTCGTAAAGCTGACATCGCTTTTTTTCTTTGGAGACCTGACTCGCACTTACTTTTGGGCTCGTGAGTGGGGGCACCTGGGTTTTGGAAGGAGGAGGCAGCGAGCTGGAGAATGGGTGCAGAGCCAGGGTGATTGTCTGATGGAGAGGAAGAGGTGAGGGAGGTCAGACAGCGGTGGATTAAACAGAGTGAATTATGGCAGGAAAAAACAACAACAAAACAATCACAAATGCAGACGTACAAGAGGGCCAAAGAGGGTTAAACAAACGCACAGATGAGACACGTATCATCCACAACCACAAGGGGGCGCCACAACACCAACGATAACAGGAGGAGGCCCAGCAATAAGACGACTTTGTTTGGGTTATCCATATTAACACGTTTCGGCCATGTCATCAACTGGGCTATACTGGCTCTCAAATGTGCAAAAGGCCCCAATTAATTGTAGAATAGATTTATTGGTAACACTCTTTTTTTCTGTTCAGGCTCATCTTCCAGTCGCCATGGTAACCTGTAAAATAGTCCTAAACTGGCTTGGAGCCGCCTGTTGAACCTGTAATCTATACAAAAAGTGATTTTCTTGTCCAAAAGTGATGACTGACCATGACCATGCAAGTTGTTTGTACTTGTCTGTTTTGTTCGATGTGCTTTGTTAGCGTTCAGGCTACCTATTATTACATCAGATGAAAGCTAACTGCCGTTGCCAACCTTTCTTTTGTGCCTTGTCCCTTTGTACTTATGATGAATGTTTCCTTTCTGATGTAAATTGAATTGTGCTTTATCCTCTTCTATCGGTGTTACAGAAGGCCACACTCTCACCAATCATCAACCTTTGACGCTTGTAAATTGAAGATTTTACTGTCAACTGTGATTCTTTATTATAATCCAAACAAAGCTCCTTTGTGTCCTGCTCCAGGCTTCAAAACTAGTTGTCCTGGCTTAAGAAGGAATCTGGCTGACGCTTCAGGTTGAAGGCAGGGATAGAGTTCGGGGAAAATTCACTGTTACCATGGAGATCCGCCATGTTTGTAGGTACTGGCAAACATTTTCCATCGACCAACATTAGCTAAAAAAACAGTATAAAAGTGAATTAAATTAGCCGTGGAACAACTCCATTAGCTGCTGAATCACTACTGGTAAATACATCTAACACGCTGTAGTGTCAGAGGGACCATTGGCGCAGATGTGTGCAGTCGCCACGGTTTCCCCAGGGGAACTAAGCTACATACTTAGCTTACCACCACCAAGTATGGAGTGAATGTAAAATTGTCTCATTTAAAGCAGTACTAAGTAACTCATGCCCCTAGAGGCCATAAGCGCCACTGCAGGTGTCGTAGCATGTTGCGTTTTTTTACTCATTAATTGTCTGTGAGAGTAAATACTACGCTGACAGAAAAGACAAAGGGAGAGCGGGATATTGTACATCCAATTACACCATGGAAATATTTTTTTTTCACTCAAACTTGGCTGTAAATACTGTTTAAGTGGGGCTAGCCCGCAGTTAGCTTTGCCCATTAGCCTGTTAGCTTCTTCTTAGTGATTCCATTAGTGTGTATTGCTGCTCCGACCCAGTGGCAGTGAAGTTGCAATTGCGGTTTTCTGGCCAGAGACACCAGGGGGGATGAAAGACCCCCCAATCATCCCATTAACACTTGTATTACACCCAGAGGGACTATGAAAAGGATTTATTAAGGTAAACAAGTTACTTAGTACGGCTTTAAAGCGCTGAGACCATGTCTGTGAAAGGCGCTACATACAAATAAAAGCTCTTCTTCTATCTTCTCTCTCTTCTCTTTAAATGTGAATAATAACTCCAGCATTTTACCTTTTAAAACCTCCATTAGTTTATTATTGCTGCAAATCCCATGATGCTTAGCGATATGACATCACGATCTGGAACTCTATTGCATCAGATGAAAGCTAGTTACTGTGCCTTTGTACTTGCGATGAATGTTTGATGACTTGAACTGTGCCTTTCCCCCTTCTATCTGTGTTACAGAAAACCACACCCTCACAAATCAACCTTTGACACTTGTAAATGGGAAGATTTTACTGTCAACCTTATTATAATCCAAACAAAGCTACTCTGTGTCCTGCTCCATGCTCCAAAACGGATACTCACACCATCATACAAGTTGTCCTGGCTTGAGAAGAAGTGTTCTGGCTGACACTCCAGGTTGAAGGCAGGGATAAACACGTCTAGGGCCTCAACTCTACACCCACAGTCAGAACGTTCTCCCTTACACTAAACTCGAGCTTAAGTAGAGCCACAAGTTCAACAAAGTAGGTGGAGCTCTATTTGAACAGGCCTGATTGAAGACTTGGTCAAGGTCTGCACCACTCTGCAAACTTCCAGAACAGCCCTCAAAAAGTGACAAGTTAATATTAAACGGGAACAAAGGTTTTTAATTTTAGCGTTAGTTGGTATTCACAGCAAAAAGGGTATGTGTGCCACTAAAACTTACGTCTCACAGCCTTAATTGACTTTCCGTAGCCTCTGTCCCACGATGTAAATTGAATAAAGTCCAAATCATTTCATAACGAAGACAGTCAAAGCTGGCATTGTCGTGTGAAAATTATTTAAGTGGAGAGATCATGACTGGTCTTGTGATAGCAGTAAATCACTAATCAAGCCATTATCCTATATTATAAAAATAAAAGGAAATGTCACTTGCTAGAACTGACTGAAACTTCCCAGCTACAGTCATGTTTTACTGCATAGAGCTTAAGTTAAAAATAATTACATGCTTTTGGATCTGGCGTTTAGTTATGAGCCTTTTTGCATGCGGCTTACACAATGCTATACAGTTACAACTTGGAAGATTTAACTTTTCACACGCAACCTTTAGGTATCATAAACTCCTACAGGGCGAGGATTTTCTTGCAAGCCGTGCCAGATTATGTCTCCGTCGGCTTAATACAGTGCAGACCTGCCCACAATTACAGTAGGTGCCAGCCAACGACGCTAAAACAACTTCTAGCCTTCAGAAATGTGCTTTTTGTCAAGTTAATTATTGGTCCCCAGCAGAAAGGGCCTATTATTAGACTGGAAGAGCAGCCGAACCCACCTATTCTCACACTGCTATGGACAAATAACTTACATTTTGCTACAATCAAGTGTGCTACTTTCATTTAAGCAATTTGAATGGAGAATAGCAGCTTACACCTAGTTTAGTATTTAGTTCTATATTAGATCGATTTTAGATCCGGTTTAGTCCTGATTTGATCTTGATCCAGGCCTGGTGGTTTTATGAGTTGGTACCTGATGTGAAAAGTTTGAGAACCTCTGGTCTAAATATTAGCGATAGCGGTCGTCGTTTCCTTCCACGATTTTCGACAGATGTTTTGGTGAGTTGTAGGTAAACAGCCGATGCAGCCGTTTTATAAAATCACCAATCAGTTACAGCACAAGGGATGCAATGCCCGGTTTGTGAATATTGTTATTGCCTGTCATATAAATATTGTTATTTATTTAATACATTAAATTGCCAATCACAGCCCCCAGCAAATGGAAAAATTCAAAGTGTTTATAAGATACGACATAAATAACACAAATAACAAAATATCCCATCTCATAAATGTTAGAGAATAAATTAAATAGCTATTTATCATATTGGATCATGCTGTACTATCTCTGTCGTAGCCGTAACTGTGGTGCTCAGCAGCCTGCCCTCCGCCACTGAATGTTTTGCTTGCATATCAGTATGACGCACAACAGAGGGTATTTATCCCTCTTCTGTGGAAGCATAGAGAGACTTGAATGGTAAGACGAGCGCAATGTCTCGAGTTCGTTTCTCTGGACTGATGATAAATCAAGAGTCCAGGAGTCTGGATGTCTTATGAAGGAGAAGTTTTCCTGCATAAGACATCCAGACTCCTGCCCATCTTTCATCTATCCTCTCGAACACCATTGATTATTCTCCAACAATATTGCGTGTGATGTCATAACATAGCAACATGGCAACAGCAGCAAGCTGAGTGGCAAGTCTGCAATGTTATTTACCGATTTGTCCATAAATTTGCAATGTTGAAGGTTGTATTTCTGCGTAGATTTAAATTTGCATCGCCTCTGATCGTATAAAACCTCTATGAACAAGTTCTGAAATGCACGATTGTTGGTTAGCACCCAATGTTTTCCGTTTTCTGTGTTAAAGCTGCTGAAGAGTTTCAATGCGAGTCGTGAACTATTTTGTAAAAGACAAAACAAAAACATAATCTCAATCACAATACCTCTCAAAATAAATAAGTCCCAAAACATTTAAGCTCTGGATGCATGCTAGTTATCCGAGGCAGCAGCATGTCACAAAAATAGCGTTGTTGTTGAAGTCTGTGTGTTCCTCTCAATCTCATGACACCACTTCAGCAAATCAGGGCATTCACAGTCCATTATCACATTTGGACAGGCATGCAGGTCCGCGAGAAAGCAAATCAAGAATCTAAATTTACACCACAATGTTCCTGCTCTTATTAAATTGCCTGCTTTAAAGAAGATACCGCACTGTAAATATTGCCGTTCTTGCAGTAGAGATGTTAGCGTGATGTAGTCGTAATGAAGGGACTTTCTTACTGGTGACTGGGGCGACGTTGTTGGGGGTGTCCGCTCTGAGGTACTGCGTGGTCTGAGTGGAGGGCTGAGACAGACCCTGGGAGCTCCCACTGTCACTCACACTGAAGAACATAAGGGAAAAACATCGTCATATCATTGTGCACAATAACAATACATATAAGAAAAAAGAGCTTCTCTGTGGTTCTGTATCTTTTTATATTAATAGATTAAGCCCATGATTAACCACAAACACTTCTAGTCGAATAAATGATTAAACTCGAACAGGATACAGGAACACAGCATAAAAACAGTCATATGAAATCTAAATTTAAAGGCACACAGCGTAACATTTTGGATTACGCTGTTGCCATCAATACAATCCATGCTCCAAATGACCAACTACACACAAAATTGTACTTTTTGCAGTAGCTCAGGGGTAGGCAACCTCAGGCCCGAGGGCCAAATCCGGCCCTCCAGCACAGAACCTCTGGCCTTCAGGATGTTTTAAATGATTTTGAAGATTATATTTTTATCAAATTCCGTTATAGTACTCTAAAAATGTGCAAAATACAGTCAATTATTTCCAAACAGAACAGCCAATTAGGTCATAGGGCTGTGTACGGTTCATTTTTATTCGATACCGATACCAGATCGATACTTTTTCCGATACGTATACTAAAATATTTGTCATCTAGAACCAGAAATAGAATGTGTGGAAGATCTGCAGATTTACCATATCAGATTAATCTCCATTGTCAAGAAATGTGAAAAATGAGGTAAAAATAGGGAATAAATTGGGGAAAATGGGGAGAATATTAGTAATTTAAAAAATGGGAAAACAAGAAAAAAATGTGTAGAAAAATGGGGCAAACATTGAGCAAATAAATAAAGTGTTTTTGATACTTTCATATTTTTTTATTTATACCACACTGGTATCGTTTAACTGTACCCAGCCCCTAATCATGTACTTACAACACTGGCATTTGAAGATAATAGTACTTTACTTTGGGTTAAGATTGGCAGGTCCGGCCCTTGGTCTTTTTACAGTGATGAAAATAGACCCTCTGTCGAGCAAACTTGCCTTCTGTACCTCTGCAGTAGCTAATCTAATAATGGATTTGGATGAGGATGTAACCCATTTAAATGTCATGTTTGGCCGACTTTAGTCAACATCTCCATGTTTGACCATTCAGGTATTTTTTCCAACAACAAAAATATCTGTAATAAAATAAATGCTTGTATCGTTATGTTGCGTAGCGTTAATTTAAACCTTTTTACACGTTTATGGCTTAGACAAGATCGGGTTCTGGAATATGTGAGCTACATAAAACATGTTCAGACAGCTGTTTTCTAAGAGAGGAGAAGCCACTATGGATGTAGATAAGTAGTGCTCAACCAGTCGATCGCAAACTGATCCCATCGATCTCGAGGGGTCTAGGTAAAGAGAAAAAGCCAGGATTTTGCAATTACAATACTAACAAGAAATCAAAAAACTCTGCGAAATCAGCGCGCCACTGTGACTATATGTGCATAGTTGTGGCGTCCAGCGCTTCCACGGGGCTGCTGCGTCCGTCCTCCCGGCCGCCTCCCACTCAAGCCCGGGCCCGACTTCACAGTAAAGCTGAAGGAGCTGCTCCGTGCTCCTTCAGCCTTCTGTCCATCGGTCTAATTTCTCTGCTACCAGACCTTATTTGGCTTAAATCTGACAGATAAACTGCGTGTGCCTTTAGATCGCTTCTCTTCTCTTGTGATGTGGCGCGCTGAACCGGGGGCCGAAGCTCATTTCACAGAGTGAAACAAACCGAGCATCATCTCCTCCACAGAACAGCTTGTTCTGGGCAGTGTTTCATCAGACTTGTGTGGACTCAGAGACGCGACAGCGGACAGGTGCCTGTTTGCTTTGCCCACTCTTCACAGCTGAGCGGAGACAGAAGATAAAGATCTGTTTTACTAATGATACAACTACTTAAAAACAACTAATATTTGAGTTCTTTTCATATTCTCATAAACTCTGCAAACTGGCAACTGTGAGAGGAGTTTGTCTGTGTGTGTTTGAGAGGAAGGGTTTGTGATGTGATGTCTAGTGGTTGTGTGACAATAAGAAAACTTGTTGTAAGGTTAGTTACGGCAGGAACTAAATGATGTGTGCAGGTTCACGATGTTGACACTGAACTGGTAGATCTCTGGAGGTTGGCTACTTGAAAAGTAGATCTAACTGCAATTAGTAGTTAATTTGTATCTACAAAAACAAATATTCACAAAATGAGCTGACGAAAATATAACCTTATTTGTATGTACGATATTGCAAGTGATTGTTAGCTATTGTCTTTTTGCACCAAGAGTTTGAGAAAAACACATTTTATCTTCTCTGCATATACATAATGTAAAACAACAGCAAGATGAAGTTGTAACTGTAACAAACATGTTGAAAAGTGAGGCAGGATGTGATCTGATTTCACTCAAATATAAATCACAGATTTCCCCGAGGCCTTGAGCCGTTGGATTTCACTAGACTAAGCATTTCCAAGCACATGTTTAAACTTGCTTCAAAACAGAGGTGACCCATATTGGAGTTTATCTGCAGTATGAAAGTGTGACGCACCTGTCCTCCATCTCGACCCTCTTCATGCTGTGCAGGTGCAGAATGGCCAGAATAATCGCCACCAGGAAGATGACGATGCAGCACACGCTCACGCTGATGTAGAAGACCTGGGTGGAGGTGGTGGGGGTCGTCACGTCTACTGGGAAAACAAACAAATAAATACAAACGTTAATAAGGGTAAATATTCCTATATTAAATATTCCTATATTAAAATTTGAGAACACCATTGCCTCTAGTATCATAGACGTTAACCCAGTATACCCAGTATTTTTGTAACCTTTTCAACATGTTGCCAATGGCCGTCCTTCAGTAACTCGTAATTTATTACATTACTATGTGATGAATGACCTTGTTTTCAAGATCCTAAAATTCAAATCCAGGTTAGAGAAAATGGGACTTAATTGTTGTCTTTCAGAAAATTTAAATTGGAAACCAGAGGCTGCACACAATGAGCTGCACACATTTACCGTCCCCTAAATCTAAACGTATCGTCTAAACTCACACACACCAGTGTCTGATGAGGTCCTGCAAGGGTTAGTGGATGCCTGGAGCGGGACAGTCTTTTCTTATTGCCCAGTGTTTGAAAGCGTTTCTCATTACCCACCACTAATACAGGAACCTCCGAGGGCCCCAGGTTCCTTAGGCCTACCCAAGCATAAAGACGGCCCGCTAATGGCACTTTGTTCCCGGGCAGAGGGCTCGGAGAGAGCGTGAATAAATCGCAGCCACTCCACACACAAGGGACGCAGGGGGTGGGGGAGGACGACCCTGTCCCGAAATGAAACTCGGACCCTCTCGGTTGTTTAAGTTGCAGCAGGACAAGCAGCTGGGGCAGATCAACTGGCGCTCCTCTCTAATAAATAAAGAGTCGTTTTTTAGGGGGTAGGTAGAGGAGCACTTACAGTCAGGTCTTGGCAGCGTGTTGTTTGGGACAGTGGAGCGGTTTGGATCGGGATCTATTTCTGAAAAGAAACAGCAAAAAAACAAGACGTTCATCACTGATAATGAAAGGAAATAAAGTATAAAAGACTTATTGATACACACTTGGCTTTCTGTGTGTAAAATGTCCTATTTAAGCTAATGTTTAATGAATTGTGTGGGGGGGATACATCGTTTACTGTTAGCTCAAAGGACATTTTACAGTCAGAGTTTATACAGGTGGTAAAAAGCCGACTTTAATCCTTTTTACTGCATTTTCAGTGTCCAAACACAAAATAAATCTATTCATTCATTACTTCTGAAGACATTTTATTGAACATATGAATGAAGGAAAATGTGGATATTTAAGAAGAAGAAAAAAAAGGACACAATGGGCAACCTTTAGTGCAATTAGAAAAGATTTCTCTTTGCAATTAGGACAGTAGCTCCATGTCACAGTGTCACATACTCCCCATCATGTCAGGATTCTCTGTTCCAAATTTCCTTGCAGTGTGACCGAGTATTTTGTTTTTTTTAGAAGAATTGATGGAGTATGGCCTTAATATTGGCACAATTCATGTAAAGACCCTAATAATTATATCTATAAAACACTCTACACTGCACCTGTCCATATATTTACTTCTCATTGTGACCCGAGTGAGTTAAATTATTCTTTATGGGGATGAATTTGCCTTTTACCATATGTATCTAAACAGGGTTTCTACAGGTGGCAGCAACTCTGTCGCAGATGCAATAATCGTGGCATATTTAATTTAGTAAAGTTTGCAAGCATTCATCCAAACAGGGGCATGATGGGTAATTTGATATTAAAACCTAAAATAGACACGTTTGAGCAAGAGTGTTTAAAGTTTCAGTCTGAACAGCAGCCACATTTATTTAAACCATAGTTTGTGTTTTTGACGAATGTACACAGTAAAAATAATTGAGTATCGTCAGAGAATGGGTTCTGTCTCCACGGAAACATTATATTTTCTAAGACATTTAGATTCAATGCTAATTTGAATCCAATTTAACCTCTTAACCCCCACCTGAACAGAGCACATTCTCTCCAGTTTGGCTTTACCCAAATCTAAAAGCTTAATAAAAGCATATGGACGAAAATAATGATGAAAACACAATGAAAAAGCAACAAAAAAGCCACAAAAAAGGGACAAAAACACAATGGAAAAGTCACAAAAAACACAAAAACGTAACAACAAAAAGTGACAAAAACATGACGAAAACACAATGGAAAAGTGATGAAAAAAACGACGAAAAAGCAACAAAAGATCCACACAAAAAACAAACAAAAATGTGACGAAAACACGATGAAAAAAACAATGAAAAAGCCACAAAACGTGACGAAAACACAATGAAAAAACAATGAAAATAAAGCAATAAAAAAGAAGAAAAAAGCCACAAAAAAGGGACAAAAACACAATGGAAAAGCAACGAAAAAGCTACGAAAAAGCAACAAAAGATCCACAAAAAAAAAAAAACGTGACGAAAACACGATGAAAAAGAAAAAAGCCACAAAAATGTGACGAAAACATAATGAAAAAGTGATGAAAAAACTACGAAAAAGCAACGAAAAAGCCACAAAAAACCCCAACAAAAACGTGACGAAAGCAACAATGAAAAAACAATGACAAAAAGCGATGAAAAAACAACAAAAAAGTGACAAAAACACGGCTTTTGTAGGTCTTAGCTTTCAAATGAGGCATTACACACTGTTGCTCTCCAGTTGGGCCGAACTGGAGCAATTGCGCTCAGTTCAGACCGGTTAGAGATTAATGCTTTCAAGGTCTTCACTCAGGCATAATTCGTTCACTGACTTGCAGCTAAAACAAGGCTTTACTGCGGCCCAGCACAAGCTCGTCGTGTTATGAGGGACTCACTCTTGTAGCACATTTTCCTCCTCTTGAAGTTGAGCACTGTGTAGTTATTTGCGTGGACCGTGAGATTGAGCTTCACAGTCACCACCGCCTCCCCGTCCACCTTCCCCGAGCAGAACAGGTCCACTCTGAACACTGCAGGAGACACCAACAAAGACATTACAGACCGATTACTGCTCGTACCATATCGCACAAAGAGCACTTCAATAACACCAGATAGTAACGCTTAGATAGAGTAAAAAGGCAGAAATGGACAAACCAGACGGCACACGGGGGAGCTCTCCCTGGCTGGAGACGTTACTCTGCGGAGCGTTCATGGCCATAGGATTTTCCACTTGGTATCCCAGTCTGTACTCGACCTGTGGAGACATAAAAAATCATTACCTTGAGGAGTTTAACCACAGCAGCACTTCTAAAGGTGAAAACATCAATTTTTCACACGTTGAGATTTTAAGCTAGTTTTCTCCCTTGACATCTTAGTATTGAGGTCGGAGTGAAAACAAAATAAAAATCACCCTTTGCTCTGCTTATTTCATGACGATTTGTCAAGTAGCACTTCAGTTTTCCAGGAAATCACTCAGGCTTTCTTTACTCTTTTAACAATATCTCCACTTTAGCAGCTCCTACAGACTTTCCAACTTTCCAGTCTTGGACTTAACGATATTTTGAAGGTGTTTTCAGAGGGTTGTTCTAATATCCAATTCATAGCCTGATTTATTGAGCTTTGAACTGCAAAAAACAAGGAACATTTTTCCAGATTTTCTCACTTGTAGTTTATTCAAAAACTAAAAGATACAAAAGTGCCTGAATTTTTATATGCAAATGGCGGAAAACCTGCAACACAACCCTGCTCTCCCGCTGACCTCACCTGGCTTTCCCCCTCACTCCCTTCCACACGCTGCTCCATTCGCAGCAGCCAGTTTTTCCTATTAACTGCATTACACTTTCACAAAATGTATGAATTACAAAAATGATCATTCATATCAGTCACTGGGTCCATGATCTCGCTGTACAAGACCAAAAATGTCTTCCAAAACAAATTATTTTACCTCTATATAATTTCATAGGCCTTTGGAACGCTGTGATGTCCCGTGAAACCCAGTAATTATTGTAAGATAATCTAATATTCCTGCCGTTTGTGGTGTGTTAAGACCGCTGTCGTCTGCTCGGAAAGACTTTGGGACGATCCGATCTCAAATCGGGGATATTCAACATGTTGGATTTTGGCCCGATTTCTCATGGTGTGTGGTGTGCCCCGAGAACAGGTGAGGGGTGTGTGGAGCTTGTCTTTGCTTCTACGAGACAAAGTTAGCTCACGGTTTCAAAGGTCTAGTGATGCAATATGTGAACATGCACATACAGTATGGGGCCGTGTGGGATGTTACCTTAGCTTTGGAGTACCAGGTGAAGTGCAGGCTGTTGGTGTCACTGGGCACCGGCAGAGTGAAGGAGAGGGCATAGTGATTCACTATGTCGTCCCTGACGTAGTACAGCTCTGCATCGAGACCTGAGGGCAAGAGGGGAACAGGGTTACTTAGTTAAGTAGATTGATCAAATCTAAACCTCTGTTGAGTGATAGAGAAAAATGTATGTTTTGGCTTGCGTATCATCAGTATGAGGCATAACAGAGGTTACTTTTCCCTCTTGATGTGGAAGCATAGCCAGTTATAGAAGACAAATATTTTAGTATCAGTATCAATAAAGTATCGTTCAAGTATCAGTATAGTAAGCCAAGTATCGTTTAAGTACCCGCATCGAAAAAAATTAACGGTACCCAGCCCTAGCTCGGGTATAGTTCCACAGCGGGAACCTGGCGGTCTTGGTCTTTGTTTAGATCTGCTCTGTCCAGGTGTAGAACCCATTTGACTTGGATTATTGTCGGGTTTACAGTTGTTTTAACCCTGGTTCAGTCGTAGCATGTATTCACAAACACCCATCAAAACTACTCCGGTGATTTAAGTGCTGCAGTAAATGGGATGGCCTCGACCACATCTGTAAGCACTTGAGCTCTCTTAGTGCCGAAAAGAGAAACTTCAAAACCCTTCAAACACTGAGGCTACGGCTAACGCGCACACACACACACACACAGTAATTTTCTGTCCAGGAAACAAAAAACGTGGGCAGATGAAGGGTTAAGAGGCACTGGGATGTTACAGATGCAATTACGAAGCCTTTTGAGCTAAAAATGTCAGACTTAGGTGGGTCACTTTCTTCCTTCCTTTATTACTACGTGAATCTGTCTCATAATAATAATTTGGGCTTCGTTTGACCAACTTTAAAGCCACAATCCATTTCGGTCGACCGACATAAAAAAAAAAAAAAAAAAAAAAAAAAAGAGTGACTCGTTTCATTAAAATTCATGCTGTAATGCGAGTACGCCGCTGAAATCCTCGGTCTGGGCCCGGGGCAGCAGCGCTATCCCAGGTTGAAAGCGTCTCGGTGGCAGAGCGGGTCCGTCTATCAGTGTGAGAGGATCTAGTTTAAAGACTGGGGAGGAATGCGCCCACATAAACCCCTCTCCTGCACCCCTGTGTACCCCCCCCTTTGTGTCCAGGGGCTATCCCATAGACCTCTCTCACATCTTCAATTAAAAACAGTCCCTGCCGCTGCCAACTCAGACACCATTTCTGTTCACTGCCTTGTTGCATACGAGGTAGAGGTTGTGTACAATGTTACGTAATATTACGATCACTTGAAAATGGGAAAGTAGGGTCGTGCAGTTTATGATCAATTTCAATTAACAGTGATAGAGGAATCGCCCTGTAGCTCATAAACAGTGTGTATAAAAAGTTAATTATTTATTATTATACAACAAATGCTTTTGACGTAAGGCCCATGTCAAAGGTTTAAATACAATACCCAAATCTGTATGTTTCTCTTACAGGCCAAGTAACGTTTGTTTGTTTAATTTAAAGGCCCTATACCTTTTTTTCCTGTTTTGTTTATAACTATGAAAGAATGTAAACTGTTAGTTGTGTCGAACTCATCCCTAATACATTCCTTCCACCACTTTCAGCGTCACTGTCACAGTAACAGCCTGCAAGCTCACAAACAATCGATAATGCTTTATAATTGCATAACTTCAAATCATAACAACGCCGACCAAGAAGTGACATCCTGTTTCGATCCAGCACGCCAAAATAAAAGCACACAGCTCGTCTCATTGATTAGTTCAGCAGGTACTTGCAACATTAAAAGAATATAATTAAATACACACATTTTAAGTGTTTTGTCTGTTAATAGTTAGGCAGAAAGAAAGTTGAACTACTGAATATGTTTGTTAAGTTTGACGTCACGACTTCCACTTCCGGGTCCTGGCAGACGGGCAAATATGCGAGAAAAAAAACATAAAAAATTCTTCAAAACAACCATCAATATTTCTGAAACTCAACAGAGAGTTACTGAAGCTACTTATTTCTCAGACTCATTAGCCAAAAATGCCGCACCTACTGCTAAAAAAGTAATATTTACTAAAGTCGCTACTTCCGGGTTTAGCGTTTAGCGTTCCGTTAGCATTTTTCTCTGCTAACCCGGATGTAGCGATTTTGGTAAATATTACTTTTATAGCAATAATGGAGTCTGATAAATAAGTATGTTCAGTAACTCTCTGTTGAATTTCAGAAATATTGATTGTGGTTTTAAAGAGTTTTTTGTAGTTTCTCGCACATCTGCCGACCCGGAAGTAGAGCTGCGACGTCACCACTTAACGTATAAGATGGTGCTTTTATTTTGGTGTGCTGGATCGAAACAGGAAGTCACTTCTTGGGCGGAGTTGTTATGATTTGAAGTTATGCATAGAGTCAATTACATGGACAATCTTTTTTTCCACAAGCCAAAACAAAATTCATAACACAACTAGGAAAACTAAAATAAATCTGGTACAGGGCCGTTAATCCATGTCAAATCAACACATTAAAGAGAAAATCCTGCTCGATCCTCACGATTTGCTTCACCCATTTCAAACGGAAATGTCTTGTCCATGGATGTGATGCCACGTTCAGAGCTCTGATGGCAGACTTTGAATTTGAGGGCAACCTGCATTTTTTACAACTGCGTTTGAAGGCCCAGTGACACGGGACTGACTCACGCTCCAGCCCCATAAAGCGTTAACTAAATCCTAAACAGGAAGCCGAGCACCGGGAGCAGGGGTTTCTCTCTGGAGTGAGGGGCATCAGCTGCTCCCTGACTCACTGTTCTCCCAAAAAAATAAAAACTCCCTCAGGTACAGACCATAAACTTTACTGAGTGTTGTGCCACAAGAAAATCGACAACAGCGCAAGTACAACTTTCTAGCGGATTGATGACGCTGTCAAAATAACTTCCTGTTGGAGCTTCCCTTTTCCTGGACATTCGACAACACATTAACAGGAAGAATGTTGTGCGTGTGATTGGCTGGCTGTTGTTTTTTTATAGGAAGGATTCGTAAAACCGCGAGCGACACAAACACGCAAACATAACATGATATGGAAGTATCAAAAACATGGGCCAAAAACCGTAACTTTTCTCTGTTTTGGTACAAGCGCTTCAACAGATGCATCTAATATTGTGGCCTTGAATTAAACACGTGAAGAGAGCGGACAGTGCAAAGGCATCTGTCATGAATTAGTCTAAATAAAGTCTGGTGAGCTCCTCAGTTGCGATGCACCGACAAACGTTTATGTTTAGATGAGGGGAGTCTCTGACACTCACACTCTGTCAGCGGATATGGGACGTACAGACAAATACAACACAGACACTGTAGATCGCTGACTTCTTATTAAACCATCAGCCACAGATTAGACAGAACTTTAAGCACTGAGAGTGAACACGAGAGCCACTGAGAAAGCAAAACGATACGAAATACAAGAGAGATGATGTTAACAGTGTGTTTGTGTGATATATTTGACAATTAACCTCTTAACCCTTTCTTCAGCTCGGCATTATCCACATAAAAACTTCATGAAAAAAGCGTGAAAATAGAGACAAAAACAAGATGTAAATGAACGGACAATAACGTGATATTAGAAGCGACATACATGTGACAAAAGTGCACCTAAAAGTCACAAAAGAGCAACGAAAACAAGACGAAAACGACAAACAAAAAAGCCACCGAAAAGTGTAAACAACACAGCAACAACGCAAGGAAAATGATCAGTTTAGATCAGTTTTGCGGGTCTTAGATTTTAAAGGGGGGTATTATGTAAAATCGACTTTTTTCAAGCTTTATATCATGTTATGTCATTCCCTCATTAAACACATGCCTGGAGTGTTGCCTTGGCTCATTCACATATTTTTGAGTAATCAGTAAAAACTTAGACGGCAGCCATTTTAGGTGTAGCTATGCCTCAGTCCTCCTAGGAACGCCCCTACCTCCTGGAGACGCCTCTGGACCTTTCGTCACCAGCCAAGCCACCAACCACTGCTCCTCAGCTCAGCAGAGCCCCCTCCCCGCACAGTAGTGTTGTTTAGATGCCACAGCAGTGTGCTGAAGGGGGCGTGTCGGAAAGCTTCTTAAAGAGACAGAGGCCTATTTCAAGACGTTCAGTACAGCCATTTTGAGAGAGCAATTTTATTCAAGGCAGTTATTTTAATTTACTGCATATACAGGCCAACAGAAGGTTACGTCATCATTGTAGTATGCTATAGACTGGTGCTATGGGATTGAAAAAAGCATAATACCCCCTCTTTAAATGAGGCGTTACACTGGCCTATAGGCTCTAAGAAGCTTTTAGATTTGGGTAAAGCTGAAATAGAGAAAACGTGCTTGGTTAAGGCGGGGCTTAACCGGGGCTTGGTAAAGTTTTTTTATAGAAGAAAACTAGAGCAGAAACTAGAGGTCAACCGATACATGAGTATTTTACAACAGTGGTTCACAACAATTTTTTTGTCTCGCGTACCCCCTAAATCGTTCATTTAAACTCAGAGTACCCCATACCTTGAGGATCTTGCCAATATTTTTACAAAGTGGTCAAGTAAACACATTTTTTCAGTATTTAATGGACTGTTGTGTTCAAAATGAAGCTAAAATACTCTCAAATTCAAAACCTTGTAATGAGAAACATAATTGCAATTAACTTTCCTTTGAAGATAGTAGAAATACTCCTACAAGATGCACCTCTACGCTCAGGAAAGAAAATAGCAACAAATTGGAGAATTCTTTAGTGGAAATACAATATTCCACATAGAGCTGACTTTGTTACAGGCTACACTCCCGAAATCAGAGTCTGTGCTGGATTTATTCAGAGCTAAATGTTGTTAGCGCTGCAGCATAGAGTCTGCAGAGTTTCCAAGACACAGGCTAATGTTGCTAACCAGCAGCTAAATATCAGCTAACAGCTCTGGTGATTCTTAAACCGCTTTAAGCCCAGGGGATTAATTCATCTGTCAAACTAACCCAGCAACAACAACAAAAACAAACAGATACAACATGTCCATAGTGAGCGAAACTGAGCTGCAGCAAAACAATCAAAACGCTGTAGGCTAAGTTGCAATAAACACACGGGAAAATCCACACAGAGCTGCAGTAATATGTAACCATCTCAATACTATTGTTAAATAAAAATAGATAAATGAATAAAGCACAGGCATTGAGCAGCTTTTGGACATGGGCTGTTCTGTCTATGATGGACAGGGCAATACAAATTAAAATATTGAATGAAGAAAAAAAGACATGCTCAATTCTGATATAACTTCTCTTAAAAGTGTTGCCTACATTGCTCAAGGAAATGTAAATGAGTAAATAACTAATTACTAATCTGCTGTGAAAAAGTCTATAAACCGTCTATTCACTTCAAAAAGTATGTTATTGATATTCGGCAGGTACTTAAATCAAAGTACGTATCGGTTTTATAAAAAAGTGGTATCAGCGCACCCCTAGTTTTATCTTATCTGTAAGTACCCCTGCTAAGTGCTCAAGATCCCCAGGGGTCCCCGTACCCTGGTTGGGAAACACTGCTTTACAATATCGTTTATCGGCCGATATAATGCAGATAAATAGATACAGTATAATGGCCCCTCATATAATTTGATCATTTAAGACGGTCTTTTCCACTTGCCTCTCACTCATTCTCACGCTCAGTTCAATCGTACCCCATCACTTAACAGCCCAAAATCAAGCCCCTCTCAGCTGAAATACCCGGTGGCGTCTGCAGTGTCTGGCCAATGGGGGATCGTGTTGCAGAGAGAGAGAGGGGCAGAGGAGAACAAAAGGTGGCAGTGGCCAGGTGGCATGACCCGGGACGACGGGACAAAGCCGGCACTGTGCTCCGCGCAGTTACCCTGGCTCCCAACGGTTCAGTCCTGAGCGGGGCACAGATAAACACGGCCCCAGAGACACCGGGAGGAGCTTTTTAGGAGAGGTATACGCTCGGGCGGCAGGTAACTCCTTCAGTCTGAACAAGGAATGTCACAATGTGGAATTAGGACTGCACAATATATCACAAAATGATTGATACCGCCATATTAGGTGATGCAATATTCATATTCCAAGTTAAAGAACTCTCAGAGACAGCAAAATATGTCATACCCAGCCTATAACAAAAAGGGGCGGCAACTTAGAAATAAAGGTCGACCAATACTGTTTTTTTCTCAGGCCAATGCCGATGTTTGTGGTTTTTGATTGCCCCGATGCCGATATGCACCGCTGATATTATTGGCCGATTTTCAAAAATGTCGCGTCTATAATCCCGTGTATGATGCGTATTAACTGTAAAATGTGACAGTGTTGAACTGTGACAGCAGGGGGTGCTTTATTAGGGGCACAGGGCTGATTTATTCAGGACATTCATGTTTGGTAGGTTCTTCAGAGGAAGTTCATTTGGAAGACAAAAATCTGCAGGTTCCAAAACAAAAAACGGCAAGTCTCTGTCTCTTCTGGTTCAGAAATTATAAGCTAAAGTCGGCAATATATAAAATAGGTGTACAAACTTGAGACCAATGTTTCTCAGCTCCTCTGAGGCCTAGGAAGTCGTGAAGGGCTCTGACTGAGCTCTTTCCAACCAAAACCAAAACAAACTAAAATGGGGAGTCTCTATCGCTTCTGGTTCCGGAGATATCTGCCTTTTAGCGGCATGATATCAGCCAATAGCCGATATTGTAAAACACCTAAATATCAATATATCAGCCGGCTGATACATCGGTCCACCACAACTTAAAGATATGCAAAACGTCAGTTAAGCTCCATTTTAGCCTGGCCTTGGTCCTGATTCTGTATTTTAATTCTCAATTTGCCTTGATTTGGTTAAAAACATGCTAATTTAAAAAGGGCATATTATGTTTAGGCGCGTTGAGATGCCTTGTGTACGAAATGCGTGGTATAAATAAACATGCCTTGCCTTGCTTTTAGCAGGTATTTGGTAAAAATCTCAAAAGCATCTGGCTTTGTTGGCTTAAAAACAGCTACAACAAAAGATCCAGTAGTTTTACATCCTGCTTTGCTGAGTTTATTTTGTAGGACCTCAGGAGGCGCATTGAGTTGCCTTGTGTACGAAATGCGCGGTATAAATAAAGTTGCCTTGCCTTTTTGGGAGCCACCACTGCAGTGCTAAGAACAGACGCTGGTAAAGATCCAAAGATTTTGATGACAACATTGTAACATTGTAAAAAGAGAATGATTTTGTACTTTAACATGTGACAAATTTGTCACAATGAAGGACACGCAACAAGCAAAAACCAAGTGCAACATTGTTTGTTCCTGCTATAGTTGACCAGATCTTTGCTGCTGTTGGTTTTATCAGATTTCATTCATTCATTTTGACTTCACAACGGAGCAACAATAACAGCTTTCAGGCAAAGAGCTGGAAGACAAATGAGTGAAGATTTATGGTTTGGTAACCAACCACAGACCAGGATATATTCATTTAGACAACTTTATATAATGACTTAAACAGATGTAAAGCAGCTTTGATAATGACAACCAAACAATGAAGGTGCACAACAGTAGTTATTGTGACTCGCTTTTCTTTAATGACACTATAATGAAGGAAGAGGCGGCGTGTGTGGAGGTCTTGAGGTCAGTGGTGTGTAGTTATGGGTGTGGGGGGTAATTACAGTCCTACAGGCGTGTCCTAGGTGTGAACCAGTCTCCTTTAGTGCTGAATCAGGTGGAGACGGAAAAATAACAGGGGCAAAGACGGTGAGAGCGGGAAGTGACTGAGGTGTTGTTATAGGAAACCAAGCTCCCACAGTAAATTAATCAAATCAGACAAGATTTAATAAGACTGAACTCGATTAATCTCACAGCGGTGAAATGTACAAGTCAAAACAACTTAAAGTGCATAAGAATTAGTTCATGTGCAGATAAAACAACAGATAAATCACATTTTACATTCACAACTAAGACGCTTCTCGCTGAAATGTCTCAGTATTTTGCAGCAAAGGAACAAGTTGCACCACGTCAAACCAGCACACGGAGCTTATCTGCAGGAAATAACTGAACATCCCACTGGAGTCGCAACACTGGCAGGACCTTCGAGCACAGCAGCCTGTGGGTCGGGGACAAAGCACAGTATGGAATAAACTGAGGCTTAACTTAAAGCGGATGTCGAGCATTTAATGCATCGAAAAGGGCAGGACGACTACGATATTGACAAGACTTGGGGTGTGCGTTATATTATTGTGATTAGAGATGCACAGATCCAGCTTTGTTGCTTCAGATATCGATACTGGCGGTTTGAGTATCTGCCGATATCTGATATTAACCGATACCAAGAGACTTTTATTAGGCTACTTTAGGTATTTCTATCATAGTTTCTGACCCAGCCTTGATTAGTAACCGCTAGCATTAGCATGCTCCCACTAGCTTTAACATGCTGTTGCTAACCGCGTCATTTTGCGCGGCGATCAAAAATGTGTTTGCGGAGGTTAAAACGAACTGAGCGACTGAATTCTCCAGATTCTTCTCTTCAAAATGACTCTTCAAAGTTGGTGAACGTTGTCTTTTTAAAAACAGTGAGTCAAAATGGTATTGGTTCAGTATTGGATATTTGCAGCCGATTCCCAATATTGTATTTTTTCCAGTATCGGCTTCGATATTCAATACTAGTATCGGATCAGTGCTTCCCCTTTGTGATACTTTATAAATCATTTCAACACAGTCTGTTCTATTCAATTTAAACACAAATGGTGAGAAATTTGCCAAAACAAGACTTACAACACTAAATAAGAACCAAACGGAGCTACAGTGGAACGAAATTAGGAAAATTACTTAAACCAAGCAGTTTGGCTCGATTAGCAAAACATGAATCAATCTCAGTCAGACAAATATACCATATCGAATTTGATTTTCAATTCAATTTTATTCTTTCATAATAAAATGCATGTAGCTGATTCATGAACTTAGACATATCTTTTATACAAACCTAATGAATGAAACTGGAGGAAAGCATTTAACGCATAAGAATCTTCCATTGTCTCGTCCAAACTCCAAAACTAAGTTCCGTTTCCATCAAAGAAATGGCTCTAAACCTGACGCTTATAAAGACCCAGGACGATTATTGAGAATGACCAAAGTAAGATTGTAATTTTGATTCTCGCATGTCTTATATTTATGAAACTTGGTTCTGCAAGAGGTTGTCACATGAAAAAGGGAATGGACATGAACACAACCATTGTTGCAGTGAAAGCTGCAGCAGCATCTGAAATTGAAATTTCACACTGAATAGATTATGAATTGTTGCTCTAAAAATGTGTGTAAAATGTCTTCCAGTGCGTCACATGTCAGAATGGCCTTCGGCACAGACTCATCCTGTTCATTTCCCTCACGCTGACTAAAAACCTCAGAGATTTAGAAATGTAGTGGAAAATTGCTGAAACTTGATGAAATTGTAGTCTAAAAATTAAACTGCCCTGAGAGTATTTTGAGAGCTCAGTGGATTACTTTGACAATGACAAAGAATTATTTTTATTTTGAACATGTGAGCTACACATCTCTACAAAAACTTAAAGCATAAAGGCTGTTTCAAATCAATAAGAACAAAAGCAAACTTGTGAAATCTGTTTCGAAGCCAATGTTTACAAAGCCACTTCACTTTAAATTCATTTTCCAACCCGGTGTAAAATAGTTCTTGTTTATCCATCATCACTGCTCACAACATTCTCCCATTTCTCCACCATTACTTTAAAAGGAACAGGCAACCGTTTTTTCCGTACACAGTAATATCTTCAGAATTCTTTAGGAGTGAAGATATCACTGCGCTGACGTAGAAGTGCTCCTAAGGTGTTATTACGCCTTACAATATAGACCCCTTTTTATCCGCTTAGAAAATCGACATGTTTAATTTTGTGCAACTATAGTTGGATCGTGTAACTACTCACACAACCGTATTTAAATATGTGAAACGTGGAAGAGCTTGGTCCATAGGAATATGTTGGGAGAGGTTAAAAGGTCTTTTTGCGTGACTGAGCGCATACACAAAGACCAGACAGGTTCGCATCACCTTGTCTAAGCTCAGGCAAGAACATATCTCAGTATGGAAAACCGGTGGCCTGCTCCTTGCTGAATTATATATTAGGTCGTTCAACAGCCCATTAATACTTAAAAAACGGACAATGCTAACCGGGATCTACGTTAGCTTCATGCTACATATGCTAAAGTTAGCAACGAGTGCCGTTTTTCGCTTCTACTGAATAATCTGCTGTGAAAAAACATCTATATGGACCGGATTTTTACTTGACTTTGTATAAGATAAACACATTTATAGTCCGCTAGTTTTCTTCCCCTTTGGCTAGGCCACGCCCCCTCGTATGGAGCGTTGCAGTCTGTATCTAGAGGGCTGTCATGATAATTAGCCTACTACGTCGATTTATCGTTCAGTAACTGACAACACGTCATCTATATATTTATTTATTTGCATTTTGTGCCACATTTTTTCTAATGTAATGCGTTCATGTATTAGGATTCTATTTCAGTCAGACCAGGTGCCAATACATTTCTATGGGAGAGAAACAGTCTTTGAAAGAGATTTCCAAAAAGAAAATGTCCAAATGTTTCCCCTGATCCTTATTTGACAGAGATTGGATTCACAAACCTGACACATTACTCTTATTTGACATTTATTTATTTCAAGAGGAATAGCCCCTTGAGATGAATCATTTTCAAGGGGGTTGAAAACAACACAAAAGGTAGCAGTTCAAACCTTACATTACAAAAACAATAAATGGTTGAAAGTCCTTTCTACTGGCCAACATCACGCACGTGTTTTTGAATATCGTCTCCACTTTTGGACGCCTTTATAAAAGGACATAATTAGACATTAGTTCAGATTACTTCGAACTTTGTGACAGTTTCTGTTTCATGTGAACCGGCCCAAGGACTACAGAGAAATTAGCAATAAACTAAGACTAGATATCTGCATTTTGACAATTACCATAGTTACCACCAAGGACTTTTCAGTTGCCCTCCGCCTCAATTTTAAACTATCGGCCCTTTAGGATGCTGTTATGTCACGTGAACGCAACCTATATATACACGTCATGTTTACTGTTGGCTATTATTTCTATTATGGCATTAGAAATATTCTTTATCGCAGTATTTTCGTGGCTCAATATATCGAGCTTCAAATCCTGTTATCGTGACCTGGCTACATACACAAATGTGGCGTTGTATCTATTGATAGTTTTGGTGATTCTGTGCACAACGGACCGGTAAAGAAGATCCTGTGGCTTTTGTTCATGGCCAGTAACATTCTCGGCATTTTTATTTACAACCCTGTTTAGCCTGTTCTTTACAATCACAATACAACCAAAGTCCTATTAAAGACTTTAGTTTCAATCAGACACAAAGCCCCTGAACTTCCAGATCACGAAAAGTAAAATGTCAGCAAAATCCATTAGTATTTACTGTCGCGCTGACGGTGTGGAGGAGGGGCCTGACCGTGACATCAAGCAAAGAACAAATCTGGTGGTGGATCTTCGCGGTTTTCTTTCATTCACATCAAAGGCAGCGAGCATCTGAAAACTCCTTTTATTCCCCGGAGCCGCCCGAGGGCATGTGCCGCGACGGGCGCTTCATTGATGGCTATTTCCTCCACGAAGAGGCGCCGGCTCGTGTTTACTCCTCAAATACGACTGAAAAAACGCTTATCTGTTTGTAGCGGGCGACTTTATGGTCAGGAGACTAAGAGGTCATTTAAAAAGTTGTCACACCTTTAGCTATATTTGGACAGGGACCGTTTTACAAGTAAGGAAAAGCAAATATTTCTTGCAGTTTGAAGTCGGCAGAGACTATTTCCGAAAGTAAAAAGTGTAAAATGTGTAAAGGGGGCCGCTGTGTATCGCGTTACGGAGTTTACTGCACCAACTGTGTCTCAGCATGACATCACAGTCCAGGCATCTCATCGCGCCACAACACTGGACTGCACACAGAACGATGCTAAGGCTGCGCAGTTACATCGCTATGAGGGCACAATATGAGAAAAACAGGGATATTTGAGAACTGTCTTGAATCTTGTGATAAAGATGTGGTTGCAATGTTTTACTTTTAGTATGTTCCATCAACAAAAACAGTCAAAACAACATTTGGACCAAAACAGGGCTAAATTGTGACAAAAAACTGAACTTTTGCACATTTTTAAATTACCATATGTTGTGGTGTAAGAAACAATGGAAATCTCAGTCAGATAGAAGCCCTTGATTATTCTTGAGTTGAGATACTGTGTCATCTCATATTGCAATAGTAATAATTTACGATGTACGATTTCGTGCAGTCCTACTTTTGACGTTTACAAACATGTACTCAAATGTGTACGGTTCTTGTATTTAGTCTAAATTTCAGTCTTTTCCTAATTGTTGATTAAACATGTTGGGGTTTGTCACTTTTTGATGCATTTTTGTCCTCGTTTTCGTCACTGTTTTGACGCTTTGTTAAAGAAGCTTTTAGATTTGCATAATGCAAAACTGGAGAAAATGTGCTCGGTTCAGGTGGGGGTTAAGAGGTTAAAATGTGCACAGTGAACAGAATTTTGATTTTATTGCATAAATAGATATTTTTCAACATTGTGCTGATACTATATCTACTAGAGCTGGGACGATACACTTTTATCAGAATCAGATACGCATCACGATTTTCAGGGGCCAATTCAATACGTATTGTGATACAGTAAGTAATACTGTAAATATGTTTACCTTAAATTGTGTAAACATGTGTCCAAAGTTTATAAACCAAATGCCATTTGACATTTATTGAGTTAAAGAAGAACTAAGCAACTTGTTTATCTTAAATCCTTTGCGTAGTCCCTCTGGGGGAAATACAAGTGGATGATTGGGGGGCCTTTCATCTGCCCCTGGTGTCTCTGTCCAGAAAACCACAATTGCAACTTTCCCTGCTTTGACCCGGAGGCACCAATACACACTAATGGAATCACGAAGAAGCAGCTAACAGGCTAATGGTCAAAGCTAACTATGGGCTAGCGCCACTTAAACAGTATTTACAGCAAAGTTTGAGTGAAAAAAATGATCTCCATCATGTAATTGGGTTGTGGCACAATGTACAATATCCCTCTCTCCCTTTGTCTTTTCTGTCAGCGTAGTTTTTACTCTCATGGATAATTAATGAGTAAAAAACACATGCTACGACACCTGCAGTGGCGCTTATGGCCTCTAGGGGCATGAGTTACTTAGTTCTGCTTTAAGATTGAAAAGTGCATTAACACAAAATGTAACAAAGTGCTGTTACTGGAAAACAAAAGAGTGTATGATATAAATGCCTCCAAACACAAGTATTGAAAAAAGTATTCTGATCTGATTCGATCCAACATTTTGTCCCAGCCTTATTATCTACCATGTTCTACACAATTGTTTGGGGAAAAACCAAAAGGTAAATGAAAAGGATAGAGTTTAGATCTAAACGGAACACAAATAACAACATTCCTGGAAGCTGAAAACATCCCATTCGCACAGCCATTGAAGAGGAGCGGAGGACCGACATTTCACCATCAACAACCAGATCAACCCTATGAAGGAGATGTGCTGCACTGAATGAGGCAAATGGTCACTCCAGACACTGACTGGTTTTCTGACTCCCCATTAAAGCAAAACTTCCCCTGACTTTGAATATTATGAAGTAAGAGGAGACCGGAGAGATTATTGTAAAAGGCTTTGTAAGACCCGAGTGCTGCCCATGTTCCCTGCACCACATGAGAACCACTGTTGCTGTCGTCGTAAGCTTTAAAAAAACCTCATAATCATGTTTAATTTTGAAGTAGCTGCCCCTCTGGATCTCAGACAAAAGCTACGAAAGTGGGGCTCCTCTTTTTCAGCTCGACTCCTCAGAGAAAACCATGAAGGAAATGAATGCAGCTGTCAATCAGTGCTCGAGTCCCGCACAAAGACCGGGCCCCGGCGCTTCAGATGAGAGAACACGACTGGCTCGAGACAAAAGCTCTTTATACGTGCTTTTTAAAGTATTCAATGTCATGCTTCTTATCAACTAATGCAACATAAAACTAGAGGCATTGCAATGGAATGGTCATTTTAAAAGGTTGCATTCGGTAACAATGTCCTCAGCAAATACAACATCCAGTGTCCGTGTTATCATAAAGCCTGCAAACCCTGTAGTTCTGATCTCAGAATTTTCTCCAGTTCAACTTGACTCAAATCTAAAAGCTTCTTGACTGGAGCCCATTGCTCACATTTCCAATTGAATGTCAGACTAATTGATTGATGCTGATGGTAATATAAAAACAGAATTAAATTCTTAAAAGCTATAATATATACATAACCGTGTATTTCCACATTCAACATAACCCGTAGTACCGGGCAGGCAAGTGGGGCCTGCTGCTCGAGGACAGCATTCTTCTGGCAGAGGACTCCTAAATCATCCTCTTTTAATGCACAGTAGGACATTTAGCAAAGGATGGGCCGGTTGCTTGGGAGCTGCTCCCCTCTGGCAGCAGGTCCAGACACAGGGGAAAAAAAGAGAAAAAATAAAAGGAAGAAGCTCGACCCATTTTAAAAGGGATATTTCAGGATTTGAGACATTGGGCCTCATTTCCTTTATCCAGAGTGTTGTTGATGTTTGGAGATATTTTTTTCTTAAATTCCTGCAGTTCTTATATTTGAAGAGCTTTGTGGCGCTAGGCTAATGCTAGGCTAACGCATTTCTATGGTATCGGCAACTCTGCATTAAAAACAGTCTGACCCACTCCACAGTGCAGCTGAGGTAAATCACTTATAACACCAGACTAACCATATAAATGTCTGTCGATAGAATAATTTTAACCATTTTGCATTTAAAATAACTTATATTTGAGCAGCATCAGCTTCGTGGCTGTAAGCTAACGCAGTGGTGGAGTGATCTGCGAGAAAATAGTCCCTCAAAATGTGGTAATTCATGTGATACAAGGTCAGTTATATTTCAAAAATATTCTATTAACACAGACATTTGGGTAGTCTGGTGTTATAAGTGATTTGCCTCAGGTGCACTGTGGAGTGGGTCAGACTGTTGTTAATGCAGGGTTGCTGATGCCATAGAAATGCGTTAGCCTAGCATTAGCCTAGCGCCACTAAGCTCTTCAAATACAAAAACTGTATGAATTTCAGAAAAAAATATCTGCAGACATCAACGCCACTCTGGATAACTAGGAAATGAGGCCCTATGTCAAAAATCCTGAAATATCCCTTTAACACACATCAATAAAATAAATCTTGTTACCTTGAGCATCAATCAATCTGTTATTACTATACCTTTCATGAATAAATATGGATTATGTTATACATCATTCAAACACTTAAATACAATATAAATACTATATGGGTGGGGGTGACTGACGATGACGACGAAGAACAGTAATACTAACATGGTATTATATTAGGTACAGGAAATGAAAAATTAAACACTCATAGGGGCAAAGGAACGAAAAAAAATTCATATTTTTGACAGATTCAGTATGTACCTCGTCTCTGTTCTTGTGCGTCTTATGTTTATATGGCTCGAAATAAAATATTCAATTCAATTCCATGTCAATTATAGAGAGAGTCAAATTGCAATCACAAAATCCAAAGGTAAAGTTATGCTAATGCTCATGTGGACACAGATTCACGTTTTTCCATCACTGTTCGACTTCATGGAGGGAAAACACATGGGAGAAGCAAACACAAACAGACAATACCAAGAAAACACTTATAATCTAGAAGCATCACTGCCGAGTACTGACACAGCGAAATTTAAGCTGAGTCGCCTGAAAACTCCCCTTAAAAGTCGTCTTTAAGTTTCCAATAGCAATAGGAAAAATCTTTGCGAGTAATTTAACCACTGCTGATACTGGTTTTGGAAACTAAAAGAACCTTGTTATTACAGGGAACAGCAAATAAGACTGGGATGCACAGGAACATTCTCAAATCACGCAGACTCTTCAGTATTTTAGAGGAAGAGATGCTGTGAAAATGTATCTGAGTTAAGCAAGGACTTACCCTCGTCTCTCCGACATAAATGCTAAACTGGTGCATGCTTTCTAAAGACAGCCAACGAAGAACCACGAAACAACAGGGATGCAACGATTCACTCAAGCCCCGATTCGATTCCCGATTTCGATTTTTTAAAACCTTTTTTTAAGAAAAGGAACATGACTAATTCATACCAATGTTTCTTTTGTTTTAACATCTGCATTTTTGTCCTTATAACTCCAACAGTTTTTGTGCAGTTTGAACATAATACTACCATTTAGAACTAATATTACAGTGCAGTTTTTTCCCCATAACCCTCGAACGCCTCACAGCCTCCCGGTGCAGCCTTCGTAATCATAAGGAGGAAAAAGACATGACGGCTCTCTGTATGTATTGGATTATTTGACAAACGGACATTTGATGAGGATTTCAGCTGAATCAGAGCAGGTTGGTCAGATGTTTGTCTGTTTACGATCTTTGGTAAACTTCTGTCAAAATGCTAAACTCTGCGTTAGCCGCTAACGCTAATCTTGTAGCTGCTAACTTTAGCTGCATCTGTTGCTTCGATGCCTACAGGTGTTTGTGTTTACATTTCATTTCATTTCATTTTATTGAGAGCCCCATTAGCTCCTGACTCATTGCAGGAGCTATTATACCCGGGGTCCAGAGGTTACATTAACCGAAAATTCTCCGTCATTTACGGAATATTTTAAGCTTTGACGGAACATTTCAAAGGCCGTCTGTCATTTTGACTGATTGAAAATCAAGCCGTGATTAAAATAAAAATGCAGGGCTGCTTTTTTTTCAGAGCGCGCGGGGCTCTCTCTCTCTCTAACGCAGCTTCACTGTTTCACTTGTATCACTGCCTAGCTAGCTAACTTTCTGGGTGCTAACAACAACACGGGGAAGAAAACCACGATACAAACGCGGTTAAAGGCTAATAATATCCTTCTCATCTGGAGCCGCTCTTTAACTTTAACTTACGTAAATCTCAGGACGAGCTCATATTTCTCTCCCCTCTCTCTCTCTTTCCCTCCCGTGTGTGTGTTTCTGTGCGCGGCGTGCTGTGCAGTGATGCGAACTGGTAAATATTGTCCGCTGTTTCTTAAACATTAACGTTAAAAGAGAAAGTGCAAATAATAAGCTCCACTTTACATTTGTATTAGTGTAATATGAGCCCTGATATGAGGAGCAGATGACGCTCTGAATAAGCCTCTGAGAATTTTACGCACGAGTTCATACACATTTCTGTAGCAAAATGTGTGTTCCATGATTGTTCAAATGTTTAGTTAAACTCCATTTATCCAGCGATCTCACATTTTTCCTAACATACACAATATGCAGCTTATATATAGCCTATGTAAATGTCTTTAAAAATTGCTTATAATGTGAGATTAATTCATGAAGGATAAAATAGCCCATGACGGATTTTTTATAAACCTGCCCGTCAAAATGAAGGAGAGAAATTATCCCTAGTGAAACCACTGCCGGGGTCTCTTCATTTTAATTACAAATGTTTACAACACAACGCAACACAACCGTGGAAGCTCAATGTCAAACCAAATATGGTGTGGCGTGTGTTGTGGGGGAGGCAGGGGGAGGTGTGGAGCTCGTCTTGAGAAAACGTTAGCTCGCTTTTTCTAACAATGCAATGTGAAAATAAAGCTATTCCGGTCAAGAAAAATGGAGTAGCTGAGAGTGGCTTTAACATCGATTCACATTTTACGCATATTAAATCATCCCTACATCCCTACTAAACAATGCCAGGAACAAGTGCATTTTTCACATTTCTTACCATCTCAAGCACAACATAACTTCTCCAAGATTGCCTCTGTAATCTAATTTAGACAGACGCGGACACAACTGAGCGGATATAGGAGTCTAAGCAGGAATGCGTGAGGGAAACGGCCCGGCATACATTAGTCATATGCAGAAACAATCAGCGCTACAGCCTGGGTTTCATCAAAGCCCAGTGAACGCACACGTGAAAGTCAGGTCGCAATTCAACCGAGACGCTGCTCTCGGGGAGAATCCTAGAAGATGAGTGTGTGTTTGAAGATCTCAGGACATGTGCTGTGAATGGAAAGCGAAGGAGGAGTCTAATTACATAGAACAAGCAGGAACTGGGAAAATAAAGAGCATCTGAGCATCTAATCCAGGCTCCAAACTACCCAGACCATGTTAAGACGATTTCCAATGTCACTTTGGCAATGCACATCCGCCTTACAATGGAACAAAATGATGCAGGGACCAGATCGAACCAACTATTATACGGTTCATGAGTAACTGAAGGATGTTTCACGCTGCTGATGTGGAAAGTGGGGACCGGAACTTGGACCTGGAGCTTCGTGAGTTTTGTCCTGAAGTCTGGTAACGGAGAGAACAACATGGTGTCTTTATTTAGCATTGTAGCGTTGATGTGTCGCTCGCCCGATTGGTTATGTCCAAGTCTTTTCACCCGGCCCCATCTTATTTATGGCACCGCCTGTAGATGAAATGGGTTTAATCTAATGCAGGCCCAGATTACTTGCTGCGACAGCGAAGTGCCTATACGCCGCAGTGGGACAGTAAATCTAAAGCAGCTGTTGTTTATGTTTATGTTTATGTGTTTATTCGGTAGGGACAGCGCATGTTAATGAATAAGCCTCAACAGATTGTAGCCATTATTACTTCAAAACAATAGTAAGAAATTATGCATTAGTCAATTCTCTTAGCTTTCGATGTTATTATACACGGCCTGATCCCAAAACCTTTATTGTCTGGTGGAAATGTGTCTTTACCATCACCTCAACATCCAGCATCAAAAACACGTGGCACTACATTACTCCTGACATTTGTAACTTAAAAAACATGAAGTGCTCTTGATTAAAAAGGAAAAGTAATGCAGCCTAAAGAACAACTTCTCTTACAGATTTAAGCTTTCACTGCTCTGGGCACGAAGGTGTTGTTCTTTGGTTTTACTTTGTATCTCCGTCCTGACGGCAGTAGTTCAAAGTCATTGTTGGAGGATGCGCACAGGCTACAGTCCCAAGCGCTCAAAAACTACCTGAACATCCTGAGTGACCTGGTTATACCATCACTGGATTTTTTCTTCCCTGATGACAATGCCAGGATTCCTCAGATTCACAAGTGGTTCAGGAGCATCATTTTCACACATGGATTGGTCACAACAGAGTCCAGAGCTTAGCCCCATTTAGAATCTTACATGTGCTGGAGAAGGCTTCATCATCATCATCATCATCATCAATGAAAGATCTTTGTGATGAATTAAAGCAAACTTTTGACATTGGAGAAGCTTAATGAAACAATGCCAATGCTGTAATCAAGGCTAAAGGCGGTCCAACCAAATATTAAATATAATAATCTTTGCCAACTTCACACACCCAGCATGCGTAAGTGAAGTATGAATACGCTGCAGTTGAACTGTCAGGCTGTGGGTGGACACAATAACACTCACTGGGCCTTCTCTGTCACATGATGTCACACTATTAAACAGATGACCGCCCTGTCTGAGCGCTGACAGGTGATTGCAGAATCGTACAGTGCGCGCTCAGCTTTGATGACTGAGCAGTCTGTTCCAGATGTTTAAAGTGTCTGTATAGTTTGTGGCTGCTGCTCTTTATGCCCACAGGAAATGACTGGCACATACAGCACAGTGAACCTATAGCCTCTACACAGGGCGGGCACCGGACGGGCACATGTTTAAAAATAGGATTAGCAGCACATAGGCCTCAGCGCTAAGTGTGATTCTGCAGCACATGCCGCTTCTTCACCACATACTTTCAGCTTCACTCACATAGTTCTCGTATGTTTAGAGATGCTCCTGTTCTGTGGGAGGACATTCTGGGGCAAACAAAGTCCCAAAGAGAGACAGAGTCCTTAGCATTTAGAGAGATGAAGCACAAAAGAAATCTGAACGGACAAAGTGGGAACATGGTTGAACGCTGTTCTGATTACAGGAGAGAGTAAGACAGATGTGCCGGTACTCAAAACGAGAGAGGTCGGCCGATATGTTTGGGGATTTTACAATATCAGCCGATCTAGTGCCGATAAAAGCCAATATCTCTGGGACCAAAAGTGATAGAGACTTCCCGCTTTTTGCATTGAGTCAGGGATTTAAAACAAGTCCTCCCACAATGTCCCAGGCCTCAGGGGAACAGAGAAACATTGCAATGTAAATTGGTTAAGTTCAAGTTTATTAAACACAAGTTTCACCAACTAAACCTCAGTGAATATGGACATGCGGCGTGTCATTTTCACAGAACCTGGAGAATTCAATCGCCGAGTTAGATTTAACCTCTGCATTGTATATTTGATCGATGCGCAAAATGCAGCGACTAGCAACATTATGCTAATTAGGGTTGCCGCTAACGATTATTTTGGTAATTGATTAATCTACCTCAACCCCCGTGAACTGCTACCTTAACGTGGTGGGGTTGTTTGAGTGCCCGAATGATCCTTGGAGCTATGTTGTCTGGGGCTTCATGCCCCTGGTAGGGTCTCCCATGGCAAACAGGTCTTAGGTGACGGGTCAGACTAAGAGCAGTTCAGAAGACTCATATGGACGTACAACATTCAAGGACCGTGACGTCGCCCGGTATGGCGCAGCCGGGGCCCCACCCTGGAGCCAGGCCTGGGGTTGGGGCTCGAATGCGAGCGCCTGGTGGTCGGGCCTTTGCCCACGGGGCCCGGCCGGGCACAGCCCGAAGGGATGACGTGGGCCCGCCCTCCTGTGGACTCACCACCCGCAGAGGGATCCGTAGGGGTCGGGTGCAGAGAGGACTAGGTGGCAGTCAAAGGCGGGTGCCTCGACGACCTGGTCCGCGTGCGCAGCTTCTGGCGTTCGGGACATGGAACGTCACTTCGCTGGGGGGGAAGGAGCCTGAGCTTGTGCGGGAGGTTGAGAGATACCGGCTAGATATAGTCGGGCTCACCTCCACGCACAGCCTGGGTTCCGGATCCCAACTCCTGGAGAGAGGCTGGACTCTCCATTTTTCTGGAGTTGCCCGCGGGGAGAGACGGCGGGCTGGGGTGGGTTTGCTCATAGCCCCCCAGCTCAGCCGCCACGTGTTGGAGTTTACCCCGGTGAACGAGAGGGTCGCGTCCCTACGCCTTCGGGTTGGGGACAGGTCTCTCACCGTTGTCTCGGCCTACGGGCCCAACATCGGTGCAGAGTACCCGGCCTTCTTGGAGTCCCTGGGAGGGGTACTAGATAGTGCTCCGACTGGGGACTCCATTGTTCTACTGGGGGACTTCAACGCCCACGTGGGTAACGACAGTGAGACCTGGACGGGGGTGATGGGGAAGAACGGCCTCCCCGATCTGAACCCGAGTGGTGTTCTGTTATTGGACTTCTGTGCTAGTTACAGTTTGTCCATAACGAACACCATGTTCGAGCACAAGGGTGTCCATAAGTGCACGTGGCACCAGGATACCCTAGGCAGGAGGTCGATGATCGACTTTGTAGTTGTGTCATCTGATCTCCGGCCGCGTGTCTCGGACACTCGGGTGAAGAGAGGGGCTGAGCTGTCAACCGATCACCACCTGGTGGTGAGCTGGATCCGCTGGCAGGGGGGAGGAAGCCGGTCAGACCTGGCAGGCCCAAACGTGTTGTGAGGGTCTGTTGGGAACGTTTGGTGGATCCTTCTGTCAGTAGGGTCTTCAACTCCCACCTCCGGAAGAGCTTCACCCAGATTCCGAGGGAGGTTGGAGACATGGAGTCCGAGTGGACCATGTTCTCCTCCTCCATTGTCGATGCGGCTGCTCGCAGTTGTGGCCGTAAGGTCTCTGGTGCCTGTCGCGGCGGCAATCCCCGAACCCGGTGGTGGCGCCCGGAAGTAAGAGATGCCGTCAAGCTGAAGAAAGAGTCCTACCTGGCCTTGTTGGCTTGTGGGACTCCGGAGGCAGCTGAGAGGTACCGGCAGGCCAAGCGTGCTGCAGCTCGTGCTGTCACAGAGGCAAAAACTCGGGTCTGGGAGGAGTTCGGAGAAGCCATGGAGGAGGACTATCGGTCGGCCTCGAAGAGATTCTGGCAAACCATCCGGCGCCTCAGGAGGGGGAAGCAGTGCTTCACCAACACTGTTTACAGTGCGGGCGGGGAGCTGTTGACCTCGACTGGGGATGTGGTCGGGCGGTGGAAGGAGTACTTCGAGGATCTCCTCAATCCCACTGTCACGTCTTCCGATGAGGAGGCAGAGGCTGGGGACTCGGAGGGGGGTTCGTCCATCACCCAGGCTGAAGTCACTGAGGTGGTTAGAAAGCTCCTCGGTGGCAAGGCCCCGGGGGTGGATGAGATTCGTCCCGAGTACCTTAAGTCTCTGGATGTTGTAGGGCTGTCTTGGTTGACACGTCTCTGCGACGTCGCGTGGCGGTTGGGGACAGTGCCTCTGGATTGGCAGACCGGGGTGGTGGTCCCTCTCTTTAAGAAGGGGGATCGGAGGGTGTGCTCCAATTACAGAGGGATCACACTTCTCAGCCTCCCCGGTAAGGTCTACTCCAGGGTGCTGGAGAGGAGGATCCGGCCGATAGTCGAACCTCGGATTCAGGAGGAACAATGCGGTTTTCGTCCCGGTCGTGGCACACTGGACCAGCTCTATACCCTACATCGGGTGCTCGAGGGTTCGTGGGAGTTCGCCCAACCAGTCCACATGTGCTTTGTGGATTTGGAGAAAGCGTTCGACCGTGTCCCTCGTGGTGCCCTGTGGGGGGTGCTCCGGGAGTATGGGGTGCGGGGCCCTCTGCTAAGGGCTGTCCGTTCCCTGTATGACCGCAGCAGGAGCTTGGTTCGCATTGCCGGCAGTAAGTCAGACTTGTTTCCGGTGCGTGTTGGTCTCCGCCAGGGCTGCCCTATGTCACCGGTTCTGTTCATTATCTTTATGGACAGAATTTCTAGGCGCAGCCAGGGGCCGGAGGGTGTCCGGTTTGGGAACCTCAGGATCTCATCTCTGCTGTTTGCAGATGATGTTGTTCTGTTGGCTTCATCAAATCAGGACCTCCAGCGCGCACTGGGGCGGTTTGCAGCCGAGTGTGAAGCGGCCGGGATGAGGATCAGCACCTCCAAATCTGAGGCCATGGTTCTCCACCGGAAAAGGTGGCTTCCCCGCTTCAGGTCGGTGGGGAGTCCTTACCTCAAGTGGAGGAGTTCAAGTATCTCGGGGTCTTGTTCACGAGTGAGGGACGGATGGAGCGTGAGATCGATAGACGGATCGGTGCAGCGTCAGCAGTGATGCGGTCGCTGTATCGGACTGTTGTGGTGAAGAGAGAGCTGAGTCAGGGGGCAAAGCTCTCGATTTACCGATCGATCTACGTTCCTACCCTCACCTATGGTCATGAGATCTGGGTAATGACCGAAAGGACAAGATCGCGAATACAAGCGGCCGAAATGAGTTTCCTTCGCAGGGTGGCTGGGCGCACCCTCCGAGATCGGGTGAGGAGCTCAGTTACCCGGGAGGAGCTCGGGGTAGAGTCGCTACTCCTTCACGTCGAAAGGAGCCAGCTGAGGTGGCTAGGGCATCTGTTCCGGATGCCTCCTGGTCGCCTCCCTCGGGAGGTGTTCCAGGCATGTCCTATTGGGAGGAGGCCTCGTGGAAGGCCCAGGACACGCTGGTGGGACTATGTCTCCGAGCTGGCCTGGTGTCGCCTCGGGGTCCCCCCAGAACAGCTGGAGGAGGTGTGCGTGGATCGGGAAGTCTGGGCATCTCTGCTGAGACTGCTGCCTCCGCGACCCGGCCCCGGATAAAGCGGAAGAAAATGGATGGATGGATGGATGGATGGATTAATCTACCGGTTAATCAATTAATCGCTTGGCTGTGAAAGGTGCATGGAGATAGTATTTTTTCAATTTTTTCTACCACATGACCCCCGGCTCACATTAACTACGGTCCGGGTTCGGTCCTGATCCGGTCCGGGTTTTCCCCAAACTACCACTCACAGTGAGTTCGGCTGACACTGTGGCTCCGCCAGCTCCGGCGCCAGACGCTGCGCCAGGCACAGAAACAGCCCTCGCGAGAACAGAAGTGCACGTGAGTTTCGCTCTTGGTGCGAGTTCACGTGATAAGTCGCCCCATATAGGTAGATTTTGTAAACAAAAGCCGTATTTGCCAGAACAACGACTCTCCCCAGTGAAGTGGATGCTTTAAACACACTAGTTCCCCTGTGTCACTGGTAATGGAGAAATGTTTACATTTCCGACGTTACGTGCGTGTACAGGCGGTAAACGAGACCAAATAAGTAGTATTTGAGTCTGTGTTTACTACAAAACGATAAATCGATTACTAAAATAGTTGTCAGCTATTTCAATAAAATCGATTAGTTGTCGATAAATCAATTAGCTGTTTCAGCCCTAGTGCTAATGCTAACAGCAACTTATCAAAGCTGGGACAGAAACTATGACTGAACCACCTGAAGTAATGAAATAAAATCAGCCAATGCTGGAGCGGCCAAGTATTTATGTTTTTACCGGATTACAGAAAGATTGGCCAAAAATATCGGCATCGGCTTTAGAAAAACCCATATCAGTCGACCTGTACTCAAAACAGAAGCTCATGTTGTGGAACTGTGCAGCTGAGCTCTATAACCGGTGTCACCACTTGAGGACATTAGGACCGAGCTCTGCGACGGCATGTTGGCAATTCTGTATTTACGGCACGTCACCAATAACAGCATCTACAGCTACTTTTGAAAAGATGATAATCCCTTTTGACGTGACACAAAGCTCGCACTGGATTATTAATTCCTTATCATGTCCACTACTTGTGTTCTTAATCAAGTTTTACTGTAGAAATCCAGAGAGAATACACGTTGAACATGCCGCTGGTGACTGCATTGGAAATCTACAACTTATGGCCAAAAAATGAACAGAGTTTGCAAATGTCGGTCTTCCCTCAAAAGGCGAATGTTCCTGGACATGTTCAAAAACGCACGGCAACATTGTCTCACTGTGCAACACTAAATCATGATCTTCCGCTCTCTGTGTCAGTAACTCTATTTTGTATTTCAGTCCAGTTCTGTCTAGCGTCTGGCAGAGCGCACAGCAGCGCAGGTGGAGCCCCCTCCTAAAAGCGTCCCGTTCAGAGAGGGCTGTGCGGCAAATACTGATGCCTCCCGCAGACCTGCTCCCAAAATGCTGATCACAAGCTTTTTATTCTCTGCACCTAATCAGTCAGAGGGAAAGTGCAGCTATCGCTCCCTCCCCCCCCCCGAGCATAAAGTCAGGACGCCCTACAGCACCTCCGGGCCGTTCATGAGGCTGCGGAGGGTCAGTCATGCACAGAAAGACTGGGCTACGATACACGTTTAACCTACAAAACAAGGCGATAATGACTAATGGGGATCCGTATTAAAGATAAACATAGTGGAAGGGTTGTTTTGAGAAGATCTAATAAAAGTCCTGCACCTGCATTTCCTTTTTTCTCAAGGAAATAAAAAAGGTATCGAGTCTGGAATTCATTTTATATATATCTATCTTGTATTTTGACCATAGTTTTAACTGAGAACGCAGCCGGAAAAGCATCAAAAGAGCGACAAAAACGCAGCCAAACAGGCGACAAAGCAGCACAAAAAAACAACGAAAAAGTGATGATAATGCAAGGAAAACTCTTAGATCAGTTTTACGGGCCTTAGCTTTCAAATGAGGTGCTACACTGGCCTATAGGCTGTAAGCTTTAGATTTGGGTAATGCCGGGGAGTTAAGAGGTTAACCCGCAGTTACGATTTTTACAAGAAAAATCAGACCATCACATGTTGTCTGTAATGCATCTATGAGTGTGGCGTTAAAGGGATATTTCATGTCCTAGTTATCCAGAGTGTTGTGGATTTCTGGAGATATATACATTTTTAAATTCATGCAGTCCTTATATTTGAAGAGTTTAGTGGTGCTAAGCTAATGCTAGGCTAGTGCATGTCTATGGTAACTAGTAGCCTGCATTAAAAACAGTCTGAGCCAAGCACAGTGCACCTGAGGCAAATCACTTATAACACCAGACTACCGATATAAATGTCTGTGTTGACTGAATATTTTTTGAATACAACCATTTTGCATTTAAAATAACTTATATTTGAGCAGCATCAGCTTCCTGGTTGTAAGCTAACGCAGCGGCGGAGGTTACCAGATCTACTGTAGTTTGTTTACCTGCGGCCGTCATAGTACACATGGAATTCACAAAGGAGCTTTTACAAATCAGATATGGCAACGTTTGGAGGACTAACCCATGATCTTGAAGAGATTTTTAATGCAGGCTACTAGTTACCATAGACATGCACTAGCCTAGCACTAGCCTAGCATGTACGTAATTCATTTAGGTGAACAGGTGGGAGGTGCAGGAGGGTTCGCAAAAGCACAAAGCAGCTATAGTTGAAATCGGGGAGAGCAGAGAGGATAACAAAGGTCCTCTGTAACGGTACAAAAATCACAATCTTTTATTCAGTTCATTTTGATGGCAAACTATACCTAAACTATGTAACTAAACTACTTTTCTCCTCGTCTCTCCTACGTCGTGACACATCGGTCTGTGATGTGGTCCCAACTTTTCCACAAAAAAACTGAAGCATAAGCATCAGCCACTGCTCCGTTTAGACGACGGTGCCAAGGACGTTTCTAAAAACAGCCCGGTGCATTAACGCTGGAGCTAATTTTAGTGCTACAGTGGACATCCAGGTGTGCAGCTAATAAAAGAGGTCATTTGGACAAACTAAAGAGAAAACTTCAGATTTATTGGTTCCAGTAAAAAAATCTAGTTTTAGTCAGTTATTTCTCTTTCTTTCTTGATGCGGGTTTTAGGTCAAAGCATCTTCTCAAACTTACATTCTTCGAGGCATGAGATATTTGATACGCAGCATGTTGGAATCTCTTTTCAAACCACTCACTCACTCACGATATTTCCTGGAGCATCACAAAACAGCTGTCGCACATAAGCCTAATGAGGACAGAGGAAAAACGTCTTATGGTTATGTTAAAGTGACCTGATTATATTCATGTAGGTCGTGTTTATTCATGAACTGAGGTATGCAGCACAACGGACGAACTTTCAAACTCCATATTGAGGTTTTTCAGCAAGTTTAAGTAGCCAACATGAAGTGATGAACTTATTGATACTGTCAAAGTAAAGGTATCCCAAATAAAGTCAAAGATTCTCTCAATAAGAGTCCATTGTTCCTGTTGTATAACTCATTGATTGCTCCATATCTGACCTATTGCACTGAAGTGTTGGGGAAGTGCCGGCAAATCATACATTAATCCAATTTTTCTTTTACAGAAAAGAGTAATTGGAGTCACCAGTGGAAGTTCCAAGTCCATTTATGTGGTTTAAGAAGAATGTTAAATGATCAATGTTACAGAAATATGACACTGCGGAGTAGCAGATCAACTTAAGCATATGGATTACTGTGTATTGATGTCTTGAAATTGATTGACGGCTGCATCGGACAGCTCAAATGAACTGGAAATTATTTTGCATTGATAGGGGGCAGACATGTGTATTTACTTCTTTCTACTCCTTTTCATTAGGCCCGAGCGCCATCAGGGCTGGCGAAGGGGCTCTTGTAATCGTATAGAGTGCGCACTCTATACGATATAGTCGTATAGAAAAACTATTTTAGTAATCAGCACGGTGGCACAGTGGTTAGCGCTCGTGCTTCACAGCTAGAAGGTCCTGGGTTCGATTCCCACCAGGACGGGGCCTTTCTGTGTGGAGTTTGCATGTTCTCCCCGTGTCTGCGTAGGTTTCCTCCGGGTACTCCGGTTTCCCCTACCACTAAAAACATGTACAATAGGTCAGGATGAATGAGAGTGTGTTAGAGAGTGCGCATGGGGGACGACGGATGCAAATTAGCCCAAGGCTACAATCCGGTGTGGCTTGTTTACATGCATGAGACCCATGTATGTTCATTAACATGCACTGTCCCGACCAAATAAACCAATAAAAATAATCGATTAATCGTTTTCTGACTCAAATAGAGCAAAAATGACATGAAAATGTAGTATTTTTGATGAAAACCTACTTTGTTTTTATAGTTGGGGTCTGTAGTCTTTAGTACATTGTAAATTTCATGAATATCTTTCTGTGTCTCATCCAATCAGAAGCAGAATTAGCGCTAAGAGCCTCCAACAAACACTTACTTTAAGTTTACTCCATCAACATGTCCTCAATCGGCGCCACTTTAGCTTTATGTGATAAAAAAAATAAAAAATACAATTTTCCTACACCATTCACAGCCACCCGATTAATCGATTAATCGTAAAAAATAAATAGATTAATCGATTACAAAATAATCGTTAGTTGCAGCCTCGTGCACCACACCAGCTCTGCATACAGGTTTAATCGAACATCCCCAACACTAAACTTTGAAAACATTTGCAGTGATTTCGTTCTTACCCAGGAGCTTCTTGACCTCCTCCACGCTCATGTAGATGTTGACACTGGGCTGGCTGTTTTGGTTGTTGACGCCAGAAGGGTTGCTCGGACTCGCCAGACAGCCTGCCCCGTCCAGCAGCAGGAGCAGGCACAAGCCCCGCAGTCTGCAGAGCACCGACAGCGGCCAGTCCCGGGACCATGATGAGCCCGACATGGCAGCGCTCCTCCCCGGACTCGCCTCCTCCGCGCACTCGGTGTCGATCCTCCTCCTCCTCCGAACGCTTTCTCATCCGTATCGAAAGTTAATCCCCCGAAGCGACATAACTAATTTCTGTTTCAGGTGAAAGCACGCAGTCTTTCCCCCCCACAATGCTCCGTTTTGTCTCCCTCGCTTTAGCAGACGCAGGCTAAGTTTGTTAGCATCGAGAGGCTAACTTTCCCCTTTCGCCTGAGTTTCACTCCAAAGCTTTAACGCACGGAAATGGTTCACGGCGTATTTCCAACTGGCTGCATTACGTCAAACGAAAGCGACACGAGGTATTCACGTGAAAGTAACAACAGCGAGGTAAAAAGGAGAGTTAAAAAGTCGCTAATACATCCAGACTTCTCCTTCCATGGTTGCTGTCCCCGTTGGTTTTCCTAGCTCTCAGTTTTCACTCGGGGAGAAAAGGTGGGGGCAGCGAGGGCGCGCGCACACTCCCCCGTCTCCACGAGAGGACGGCTTTCAAGGGTTGTGGGGAATATTTGAGTCAGCCAGATTGAACTGAGATAAAATAGCAAATGCAGCCGCCGAGAATTACGCGGTTAATTAACCTCTTAACCCCCACCTGAGCAGAGCACATTCTCTCCAGTTTGGCTTTACCCAAATCTGAAAGTTCTTGGAAAGCAAGCATCTAAATAGCGACAAAAACGAGACTTAAATGGTGAAAACGCAACAAAAAATTGGACAAAAATGTGATGAAAAACGGACAAAAATGCAACAAATAATGCGACGGAAAAACAGACAAAAATTCGGCAAAAAGTGACAAAATGCAACAAAAAAATAGACAAAAATGCGATGAAAAAGTGACAAAAATGCGACGAAAAAGTGACAAGAATGCAACAAAAAATGCGACGGAAAAACAGACAAAAATGCTACAAAAAATAGAGAAAAATGCGACGAAAAAAGTGACAAAAAATGCGGCAAAAAGTGACAAAATGCAACAAAAATAGACAAAAAATGTGATGAAAAACGGACAAAAATGCAACAAAAATGCGACGGAAAAACAGACAAAAATGCTACAAAAATAGAGAAAAATGCGATGAAAAAATGACAAAAAAATGCGGCAAAAAAGTGACAAAAATGCGACGGAAAAATAGACAAAAATGCGATGAAAAAGTGACAAAAATGCGACGAAAAAGTGACAAGAATGCAACAAAAAATGCGACGGAAAAACAGACAAAAATGCGATGAAAATCGGACAAAAATGCGACGAAAAAATGACAAAAAAGTGACAAAAAATGCAGCAACAAAAGTAACCAAAATGCGATGAAAAAGTGACAAAAATGCGACAAAAAAAATGAAATAAAAAAAAACTATTAAAAATGACGGCAACAACGAGGAAAACATCTGTTTAGATCAGTTTTGTAGGTCTTAGCTTTCAAATGAGGTGTTACACTGGCCTATAGGCTCCAGCCGAGAAGCTTTTAGATTTGGGTAAAGCTGAACTGTTGAAAATGCGCTCGGTTAAGGCGGTAGGGTAGGTTCGCTTTGAGTGAAACGCTGTCGATCGTTGCGCTCTAACACTGTAAACCTTTTTTTGTAATCTTCATTATGCCAAATCCAAGGCAAAAATATAATAATCGTGACTTAGCTGTGATCTGTTATTGCTAAACGTGCATGTTCCCCCCCCCCCCCAATTAAAATGTAGCTAAAGACGCGCTGACAGCGGGACGGCCAGGCGCGCAGAGGTGCGACATTCCGATTGTCAATAAATGCATCACGCCAGCAGAATTTGGAGAGAATCTGGGCATCTTGGCAAATCACAACAAAAAAACAATGTATAATGAACAAAAGCATCTGTTTAAAGCCAAAGCACAAAGAGCAGTTGTAGCAAGACCAAGGACTGTGCGTTTGGGTCAACCTTGATTTTGAATGCGGGCATATTATGTATGCACGGTGGTCCCAGGGGTCACTCCCGGTCAGCGGTCTTCAATCATGTGCCACAAGTGAAATGCAAGGTTGTGGCCCACTGCCCTGCCCTATTTAAATCTTGGGTGTGAAGCAGACTCTTTTCCAATAGCGGTATAGGCCTGCAAGAGCATATTTTGTGTGTCTCTCAAACCATTGTGGCTTCAGCGAGATTTTTATTATAAGTATAGACTTGTGTAAAGAAAACAGGGGCATGTTAACCTTTTTTTATTTTTATTTGTGTGGCACTATTTTATGCTGGGATGGAACCAGGGTCTGACCAAGTCAAAAAGAGAAGCCAAATTTAAATTGAGAATTTAACACCTAATAATTGGATAGAGCAGGAGAAGCCTTAGCGAAGAGGCAATAGGTTGCGTTCACGTTATAGAATTCTATTTCAGTTGGAGGGCAGGTGCCAATACAACTCTATGGGAGAGAAACAGTTTTTGAAAGAAATTTCCAAAAAGAAATGTCCAAATGTTTTCTTTGAACATCATGTGACAGTGATTGGATTCACAAACCTGACATGTGAATTTTATGGCTGAAAGTCCTTTCTACTGGCCAACATCAAGCACATGTTTTTGAATATTGTCTCCACTTTTGGATGCCTTTGTGAGGAAATAATTAGACATATGTTCATATGTGCTAGAAGATATGACTTTGAACTTTGTGACAGCTTTTGTTTCATGTGAATTGGCCCAGTAATTACAGAGAAATTAGCAATGATTTAAGACCATAAATCTGCATTTTGAGCGTTACTATGATTACGGCCATGGAATTTTCAGTTGCCCTCCACCTCAATTTTAAACTATGGGCTCTTTAGAATGTTGTGATGTCACGTGAACGCAACCTATTCTGATAAACTTGCAATAGTTTGGTTTTATTATCCATACTTGCAATTGGTTGGGGGTATAAATGAAATTAACCTTAGTTCTAATTGACCCCGAGTATATTGTGGGGTTTTTTTGTAGTGGAGGAGGGTCTAAGAACACTACATTTCTTTGTCTCTTTCTTGTCTGTCTGTGTCATTGCTGATTTTCAACCTGTTCTTATCAGCAATATTTGTGCAATCCCTGGGGCAACTGCTGTCATCGAGATATTGGTCTATACAAAAACAATTTGACTTTATTTGATTCTGCCTTGGCGCTTTTGATTGGGAGGCCTGTCATTCCCCCCGTCACCCCGAGACATGCTGCTCCTTATATGAATGTGTTTGTCTGATCTACTGGTTTGTTCATATTTTAATCCCAAATTAGACCTGGTTTAGGCGTCGTTTTGTCCCTGAGTTTGTTGAGTGAGTATAATATTTTTTATCCATCCAGTACAGAACACATGAAAAGGACAACATTTTGAGATTTTTATTATTAAAATAGTCACCTACAAAACAGTCTATAAACACTATGTACAGTGCAGCAGACAGAGATGCCCGCTAAGACACAAAGGGGGATACTTTACACAGACACCACTGTGCATCATGGTCGAGAAAAACGCGATTTCAAAATAAGATGCTTCTGGTAAATACACCTGCGGGCCACGCTTCCCTGAGGGACAAACCTGCTCCTGTTTCAACGTCAACCTGGACATGAGGTATATATGGTCTACGAGCTACTGCGAATTTTGTAAAAATGAATTGTTCTACCAATGAAATGCCTTTTTGCACAAGATACGCTCACAGACGACTTCAGGGATCAGAGCATCAGTGTCTGTTTTTCATAGGAGACCTTACAGTGGGCTGAACAGCACGGAAATGTCCATAATCAGTCGCTTCAAGTAGAAAATTATACACAACAAAATTGAAGTTTGGAGGTTTTCACATGACAGCGATGGCAGTAGATCAGTCAGAGTCGGAGTGCTCTGTGGAGACAAAAAAAAAAGTTTTAATCTTTTAACAGTGTAATTTACTTAACCGAACGCCAAAGGAACTAAAATATTTACATTTTGAAGTACTTCATTCTACTACTACATTACTCCCCGTTAAGCACAAGTATTTAGCGACTTCCCATTTCTCATTAACTGCAGAGAGGAATGTTGATCATTTAGTTGTCCAGGTGTGTTTTGTGCTTGTTCAACTTTTCAGAAAGTAGTGCGACAGACAGAAGACTGTTCAAGTCACATCCAAGAAGGTCCGCTGGTCATAAAGCAAAAATACTTACCCGCTTCCCATTAGAATAGTAGAGCATGTGATGGCACAGCATTGTAACCGCATGGCAATAGAAGCCAATGACGCGCAGGGGTTTCATCAGGGTTTATACAAGCAAGTCAAATTTAATGCCCAAATACTTTCTTTTAATACCATAAATGCAGAAAGAATTTAATTTCTTAAGATTTGCAAACAGAGGAAAGAGAATTGGACAAAAAGGGCCACTTTTTAGGGAAACTTAATATGTTTTAGATCATAATTTTGATGTTTTCGATGAACTTATACCGTAAAAATTGTTGAGCAATGCCATAGATTTCCAACAAATTCACATTTAATGCCAATATGAATCAAATTTAATGCTTTTTAATGCTGTTAAAGGAACAGGCCACGTTTTTCCATACTGAGATATGTTCTTACCTGAGCTTAGACGAGTTGATGCGTACCTGTCTGGCCTGTATGCGTGCGCTCAGTCACGCGAAAAGACCAAAGATGTTGTTAGCATTTAGCCTCTCCTCCTCTCCTCTATGGCGCCAAACGTGGGTGAAGTTTGAAGCGACCAAACTCTTCCACGAGGCTAAATGCTAACAACGTCTTCGGTCTTTTTGCGTGACTGAGCGCACGCATACAGGCCAGACAGTTACGCATCAACTCGTCTAAGCTCAGGTAAGAACATATCTCAGTATGGAAAAACGGCTGGCCTATTCCTTTAAGGCCTTGATTTTGGCACAAATCATTTAATGACTTTTAATGCCCTGCGGAAACCCTGTTCATCCCGTCTAGTACGTGCATAAATGGATCAGCAGCAGAAGCATGTGTATGTTTTACTCACGATGCACTCTCTTATTTACACATCAGATTTTTGTGGTCCAAATATATCAATACACGCATTTCCAAATGGTAAATTAGGTGCAACCTGCCCACACATAGCCAAAGCCTATTTTCCAGCTTGCACGCATTTTCCAATAGCCCCCTCAGCGAGGAACATCTGGGGTTCTGTTTAGAATGACAATTTTGTAAGTGCATACCCTCTGTAGGTCCACTATTGAACAAATTTGAACAAGCTTACTAATTAAAAAACCTAGTCCAGACTTTTAAAACCATTAAAAACAAAAACTCAGAATACAAACCTTTATTGTTGCCTGTTTGGTCTTTTGGCTGTCGAAAAGAGAAAAATGTGGTTATAAATAAAATTTGAGAAATTGAGAAAACTTGAGAAATGTAATGTAACAAAAGGCTCTTACTCTGACTTTTCTTTGGGAGCGACGGTTCACAAACCTCTCGGTAGCAGACGTCCTGCTGGACCTTGTACATTCGCCTGTATCTGGAATAAAACAGAACCTCCTCAGCGCATGTGTCTTTATAATCAGGACGCAGGAGGAAGATGACATGACCGGGCTCGATGTAACTTACAGGTAGTGACAGACTCCGCCCTCCCAGACTGGAACACTTTTGGTCTCTGAATACAGCCGGGTGCAGGGGTGCGGGACTCTCTGACACACTGGGGAAGACGGAAAAGAAGAAAAACGCATCTATTATTTGCTGCTAAGTGGGAGAAGTCTGCTAGGTGGTTTAGGGGTCTTCCGGGACTGACTGGGTGATCCCGGCCCGCTGACAGATGTTTTTTGGAGGAAGGAATGTTTAAACAATCTGATGCTAATGACTCAAGAAGAGGGAGAGAAGTACAGTGACACTTTAGGTTCTGATAATACAAGACTCCTCAATGCAAGGTCTTTCTTTGGTATGAAAACATGTAGGAAGAGCTGTTAAATAACTTGGTTGTACTTTACCGTTCAGCACATGGTGGTAACTAGGGAAAACCAGTGACAATGCCATTTTGCAGCCCTGTTTCTATATTATGGTATTACCAATAAACTATTATACATGTTTCCTGGTCATTTAGTCCTTATACTGAGTTAAGGTTAGGATTAGTTTTATGGTTAATCATTACCATAAAATAACCTAGGCCTTTGTCTTGTTTCCATGTAATTACCATCATAGCCATCACCATCACTTGGTATCATGCAATTACTGTGTTTTAAAGTAAAGTGCAAATAATAGTTCATTTGGGAAGGACTTTCATTGCCTCTGTAAGGATTTTTTTCATCTGTATTTGACCCATGCTTCAATGCTGCTGGGGCTTTGTAAAGAATAGGAAAAGCATGCATTCTGGATGACCAGGCTACAACGCCGGAGGACCCACCTCCAGATCTTCACCACGGCTAATGGTCAGAATCATCTAGCTCCTGAGCGCCATAAAGCAAGAAGAATCACCTGTCTGGATGATTCATTATTGTACATGTTTTGGTTTGATGAGGGAAACCAAAGCATCCGCCCAGTATAGGCTTTATAATAAAGCCTGCACAGTTTGGTCTTCAACACTCGTAAAATTATTGCAAAATATCATAAAAAATCTGACAAATATTGACATTTCTATTGTTATATTTTACCGTCTTTGACCCAAAAAGTCTTTTTCGTCTTTTTTGTGTGTGTCACAGGCCTGTGACTGTCAATGAACCAGCCCCCCTAAAATTGGAAAGGTCTGACATCTGGCTTATTTCCACTACAGGTGTCACTGGAAAACCTCTTAGAAACTTATACTCCATCCATAACATTTTGGGTTTTTTTAGACAGAAATGTCAAGGCAACATTTAGTGTAAAACGATTTGGCCAAAATTCATTTGCTAAAGTACCAGGACAGATTAAATTGTGTAATGTAGTAGTGAAATATAATTGGTGTTTCTTAGAGAAGTCGCTATGCAGGTTTTATTTATATCTACAAGGAGACAATCTCCTCAAATACCCATAAACTTGAAGAACGAGAGTTTGTTAAAGAAATCAACACTCAGATAAAGTACGTGTGCTTGTGCTTCCTCCAGACAGCGCACACTTTACCACATGTCTTCACAGAGACCTGATCAAGACAGCAGAAGCCCTCTGTTGTAACCGGGACGTCCCAAAGAAAAACAGAGGCTATAATGTAGCAGGGGCCTCTCTGTGGCAGTGTTAAGGAAAATAATATGTTCCTTTGTGCCCCTTTCAACAGCACTGTGTATTCATGTTGTACATTAGTGCCCCGCAGCCTTTAAGTTAACCAGGCTATTCATAAATGTCACTGGAGCGAGTTTCCTGCTTTTAGGAGAGAAGAGCCGGAGGCGTGGTGCTCTTCACAGATGACCCACTGAGCCCGAGTGTGGGACAGAATACATCAGTGGGGCCGGACAATTTACCGCTTTGTTTTCATACATACTTTAACTTAAGTCTGTTTAGAAAATCATATTAACCACAATACTGCCAATTGTGCAAAAAAAAGAAAAGATAATCTACCTTTCTTTTCTTGTATAGCTTGGTCACCCAGCCCTTCCCACTTTCTATTTAAAACCAGCGGTCAATATCAAAACTCAAACGTTTTTTTATTGATTCAATCACAGAAGATTCTCTCAAACGCTGTAACATTCAGAAAGAACTTCATAACTTCCCTGAGCAGCCACATTGGACGGACCATACGGTTCTCTGATTACAATGTACAATGAATGTGCAGCAGCAGGTCAGCTTTATATTGGATTATCTGAACGTGTTAAATCAACATTTGAGTGTAATTCTGGTCACACCACTAATGCAATTCACTCTTTATTGATTGGATTTGTGTCACTAGCCCCACATTTGTCACCAGTGTGGACGGCAACACATGGACATTAACTACACTTGCAGTAATTTGGTGTATTAAGAACTGTTCGTGATTCCATGAACAAGTTGAAAACTGGACGCGATGAACCTTTTGACTCTATTGGTCCATGTCTCCTTAACTCCAGAGTGCTCTTTTAAAATTGGATTTGCTTTAGAGCATAACAAAACATCCTTCTTCCGCCTTCTACTCCCTGAAGAAGGGCGGTACGGGTGGTATAAAATAACACTCAGCAGCATGCAGGTCTATGCTCAAATGCAAACATTTCCCCCCCATCTTCTCCTGCTATTGGTCATTCTCATCATACTTTGAGTGCGAGATGGGGAGAATTAACTAATTACATTGAAGTGTGAAATTTTAGAAGCAGCAGATGGCTTTTCTTAAATATAATTATACTATAAACATATTACAAGATAAATATACTGCAATATTGTGTTGTAGGCTCAGGATATGAATTTTTTAACGCCCACTCCTATTTATTATCATAGTTCATAATTCCTTTTGTGCAGGCCTTTTTTCTCAATTTTCTCTACTGATCCATAACTATCTAGATGACAAAACATGAATTAGCAATATGAACGAATCAACAGTATTTTTAAAGAGCCTGAATAACACGTTCCATCGGACCCTTAAACACTATCAAACACTAATGCAAACTAGCATGTATGAGAGTAAGGGTGTACTCACAGAGCTCACACTGCCTGCCCTTGAAGCCGGCGGCGCAGTCACACGTGAAGGCGTCCCCCGCGCTCACACATGTGCCCCCGTTCAGACAGGGCAGGCGACGGCAGTCCTGGGACAGCTCTGAAACAACAGCTGCAGTCAACGTCACAGAACACAGGGGCTCGCGTTACAGGCACCAAAAGGGCCCAGACATTGTTTTCTGTTTCCAAACACGCTAAGGTTTTCATAGGGCTCCTCACTGGATGGCTCAAGCATTAACGAAACAGCGGGTAGGTTTTGGAAGCTTTAGCTAGTTCCAAAAGTGATATAAAATCTGTTCAGAGGTTGGCATCATCAATCCACATGAAAAGATCAAATTCGTTTCTCACTATTGGGCTAAAAACGAGGCGGTGTTCAACGAAAGATTAAAGGCGGGTCCAACCAGGTGGTCCCTAATGCTCAATGTGGGGAATTATACATAAAGTGTTCAAAAAAATCATTATGAAATACAGAACGAGACGGCTACGCTGAACACAATTCAAACCTCTCACGCTCAGCTTTTCAGAGCAGCTCGTGGCACATCAGCTGTGGTCTTTAAACGCAGCCAGATGTGATAATTAAGACTCATCTGTGAAACACCCACCAGGCACCGTCCTCACAGCCTCCTCCTGGATCTGCAGGGCCAGGCTGATTTTGTTGGTCGTCTCCTCCATCTTCTCTAATCTAATCGGGGGGTCCGGTTCTGCAAAGCGGTTACGCAAATTTAGCACAGTAATAAGAGGTAGTAATCAGACACGGAACAGAGAGGGAACAAAAGGCAGAGTAAAGAGAGCACAAACGGCATGAATTTAGATCACTTAAAACGGTAATGGTTGGCGCTTTGGACAATATTCAGACGGACAAAATGAATCGCAATGGCTGCAATGCACTAAAAATATGTACATTAGGTTCCCCTCTGATATATGAATTTATTTGGCAAATACAAATATTCACAGAGGATAACAGAAGTATAAAACCCTTATTTCAAATGTATGTAATGCCTCTGGGGCAAGGACTTAATCTCAGTGGGACTTTCCTGGTTAAATCAAGGTCAAATAAATAAAATAAAATTGCTTTAGTAAGGCAAAATCCATTGAAAGCAACAACATAGCTCCATGAGGTCATATTAAAGTACAAGACCTGCTAGTTTAAACCTCTACAAACATGGAAATGCATGGGATTATATCATTAATTTAGCAGTTTGTATTTCAGTCTTTTCTTAAATGAGACATCTCGAGACGTTTAAATATGCGCTGACGTTTGAGAAAGAAATCGATGACCTGACCGTGATGCATATATACGTATAATAATATTCCAGTTAGATACTGTATTCTTCCAAAATCATCATCAATACTTTTGAATTGTTCATTCTTCTACGGGATTAACGAACTAAAAGCAAAGATTAACCAGTGATTTGCTGTGTTGTGATCAATAGTGAAATATTATAAAATGGCCATGAAGTTCAATGGGCATTTACACCTGAACTAGGAGAGCGATCAGATTACTGCATTATATCTTTACTCGTACGTACATCTGTTAGTATTTATTGTAACAAGAGAAAAAAAAAACATACAAAAATGCCAACTTAAAAATTATGCATGCGGCCTCAGTGGGAGATAAAATACATGCTGGATAACATGGTTCATATTTCTTATTGGCAACATATTTGGCCTAATATATTCCATCTGCAAAACGACATGAAACGAAAGTCATGTTTGGAGCAAATCTGAACAGTTGTAGCGTGTTAGGAAAATACTCTGAAGCAGAACAAATGTTTAAATATTGATACACAAAGGCTTTGCTAAATATTTTATGAAAAACGCTTGTATATTTAATCTTTGCGTTTGACGCACAACTTGCAACCAAAACAGAAATAACCGCATCCATACAGAGGGCTGCAGTTGATTAAATAATGTATAAATCAGACGTCAGCCTTAAGTAATCTGACTTTTCAAAGTTTTATTGCAGAAATGTCAAGAGGATCCCTCTTCCACAAATTATTTATGATTTTGTTTTTGTAAATGCTGAAGCACTTAAAATTTAGAGCAATGTTTTTAGCCTTTATACACTAAATAAACAAAATAAACAAACCATCTTTGTCTTTGGGTGGTCTGTAAGTTTGGGCTGTCAGTAAATTAAAATAAAGATACGTCATATAGAATAAATTGGATAAAGACAAGCCATTGAATACTACTTTTTAGCCACAGTTAAACCCAAGTACTAATTCCACTGTTTAAATCACTGTGAAACAGTAATGAAAGGCTTAGTCTTTTATAAATGTGTGGTAATGTACAGTATAACAGGCTCTTTGACCAGTGAAATGGCTGTGATCATGTAATTGCAATCAGATTAAAAGCTTTATAAAGAACTCACTTGTCCGATGTCGAATTGCTTTTCGGGGCATATTAGTTAATTTCGCAGTTATCTTCCCTCGTCTGTCAATGAGCTCAGTGTATCTGTGGATTCAATGGGGATACAGTTAGATTACCAGATAAACCTTTAGAACAGGGGTAAACTGTTGCTGTTTTGACCGACCTGGGCAGCTCTTCTGAGTTTTCTGTTTCTTTCTTTAGGTCCTGAGTGTGTGAAGGCGCCATTTGTCTATTATGGGGACCCGTAGCTCGTTGTCTGTCTCTTCTTCGGCCTGATCTAGTTTCCATTGGTACTGCGTCAAACATAAAACACAAGGAATTCAAATTTGCCGCAAGTTGGCAGAGCAAAACCCAAGTACTGTAATTTTCTATATATCTCTTACAAGGACAAGATTCTGATTTAGAGGAGTCTGACTTTGGTTTAGCTTTGTTGACATCAGTTATCCTGCCTGTATTAACCTCTTAACTCCCACCTGAACCGAGCTAATTTTCTCCAGTTTTCTCCATATCTAAAAGCTTCTCGACTGGAAAGGTTACAGCCTTTAGGCCAGAGTAACGCCTTATTTGAAAGCCAAGACCTACAAAACTCATCTAAGCTTCTTCCTGGTTTTTGTTATAAAAATGTCATCACATTTTTAATGCTTTTTTGTACTTTTTTTTCTTCAACGCATTTATGTTTTCATTGTTTTTTGTCGGGTTTTCCACAGATTTTTGTCACATTAGATTAGTTTTGTAGGTCTTAGCTTTCAAATGAGACGTTACAGTGGGCTGTAAGCATGGATCTATTGGCTGTAAGCTCCAGTCCAGAAACGTTTAGATTTGGATAAAGCTGCACTGGAGAAAATGCGTTTGGTTAAAGTGGGTGTTTGGTGAACACTGCAGGACTGGACTGGCCATCTGGCGTAGCGGGCATTTCCCGGTGGGCAGATGCCGGGCCGGGTCTGACTGTCATACAAAAAAAAAAAGTATGTAGTTTTTATTGACTGTGGCCCGCGAAAACACGAGCGCGGGGCGTGCGGCAGCAGAGCAATGCTACGCTCGTTTAGCTCCATAGGTAGAGTGCGGAGCTCATAACCACGAGTTTGTGAGATCAATCCTGACCCCCACCCACTGGGAAGAACACAAATTAGCGTCTATGGCAGGGGTCACCAACCTTTTTTCAGCCGAGGGCCACTTCAAGAGCATTAAGTTGTTTGAGAGCTACCAGTTAAAAACAAATCCTAAAGACTTAAATGTATACTGTTTACTTATAGGATATTGACCCCATATTAGATCAAAATAGCTTTATTTTAAACTCGTACTGAATCACAAGAACAGAAATAACAGTATTTTTAAGAATCAGATTTGAGAAAATTAAGTGTTTTACACCTAAGAAAAAGTCTCAAGGGCTACTGGGCATGCCCCAAAGGGCACCTGGGTGCCCGCGGGCACCACGTTGGTGACCCCTGGTCTATGGTATGACTGATTTTTATACAGGGCCGGTCTTGACCCAAAAGTCCCGGGCCGATTTTTTCTGCCAGTCCAGCCCTGACTGTAAGTACCAAAAGTACAAATTACTATTAAAAACTGTTACAGATTTTTAAGGGGATATACATACTATAAGCTAGAGTTGTCATATATGACCCTTTAATTGTTCCATTCTAGCTGTTGTCATAGTAACGATAAACAAATGTCTAACTGTTGTTGGAAATATCAGATAAACCTTATTTTATCGTCTCAAATGTCATTCCTCTTGTTCTGGCACCTTAAGCCACAACAGGACCACATTTTTCAGTTGTAGTTTTACACTTAAAATCGCTAGTTTTAGTTTAATCTTATTTCTCTTGATCACTTCCTGCCTCCAGCTGATGTCACTGATAATGTCAGCAGTTAAAGGGTCTATAGGTAATGGTAAAGGTGCTGTATTTGTAACCACACATATCCTACGCTACTGTTCTTTTGAAGGTTTTCGTTGGAAAAACGTACATGTAGTAAATGTGAGGTGCTCGGCCGCACTGTGGACCTGCTCGTGGCCTGTGTTTTTGACCGATGTTAGAGACACGTGGTACTGCTGTCCCGGGGTGAGCTCTCTCAGGGTGTACGACTGGAGTTTGCCGTTGGGCAGATAGCGGCTCCTGGTGTTCAGGCCCCGCGTCACGTTCACCACAAAACCGTCCGAGATGAACCGGGAGGGGCGCAACCAGCCGATCAGGGCGGAGGTCGAGCTCACGTGAGACAGGGACAAGTTCAGAGGGGGGAGCGGTCCTGGGAGAAACACAAAGGGAGGACAGGGAGGATTACACTCATATGCAGAGGATTCGGGATTCAAGTAGTCCTACCTCTACAATTTATTATGTTGGGAGTTGGATACCAAAATTAACCTATTATCCCACCTTAACAAGTGCATTCTCTCCATTTCAGCTTTACCTGACTCGAGCTTACAGCCTATAGGCCAGTGTAACGCAGCATTTGAAAGCTAAGGCCTACAAGACTGATCTAAACTGATCTTTTCCACGCGTTGTTGCTGTTGTCTCTTTTTCCATCTAATTTTTGCCACTTTTTGGATGAGTTTTTGTCACTTTTTCATTGCTCTTCTCTCGCTTTATTGTCATGTTTTGTTGAGTTTTTCACACTTTTTGCAGCACTTTCACAGCTTTTTTGTTATTTTTTGTTGCTCTTTTGTTTTTTCACTTTTTGACACTTTTTGTGTGTTTTCATGCTTGTTTTGTTCTCGTTTTTGTCACTATTTTAACGCTTTTTTCAAGAAGCCTTTAGATTTGGGTAAAGCCAAACTGGAGAAAATGTACTCAATTCAGGTGGGGGTTAAGTGGTTAACAGTGAAGTGAAGTGAAGAGCAACAAAATACAGTATAAATGTGATGTATCGTACGTGTCCAGAAGTGCAGCGGTCCGGCGGAGTGGCTCGTGGAGGGAAACTCATCGGGTCTGACCCCACTTTGAGTCAAAACTTCCACTGTGTATTTGTAACCAGGAAGTAATGAACTGGAAAACACAAACACAGATTTGTTTTACAGGTCAGTAACTCTAGTAAAGTCTTCAGGTGTAGTATTTCAGTGCCATCTAGTGGTGAAATTGTGTACTCCATTGATAGACATAAAAAGTTGAAGCCTGGACAAACACACACTATATAACTCCAATGATGACTGATTAATTAGATGTACAAGAAGACGTTCAGCGTTCTCACCTGAGGCTGTATTCTGTGGCGTTGCCGTTCAGGACGGCAGTGACAGCCTCGGAGTGGTTTCCTGAAGGAGCCACAGAGACCAGGACGCGGCTCACAGTGGTGTGTCGAGCCGCCTGCAGGAGCCACTGCAGCCACACGGCGGAGGAGGACACGTTCACCACCGACAGCTGCTCCACCCGCCGCGGCCCTGACCGCACAGACAGATACAGAGGTGAGCGGAGTCAGCGGACAGGATGTGCTATAAAAACATGGTTTGAACGGTTGTTTGATTTGGTTCAACTTTTGTGCATAGGAACCTGAATTTAAGACTTTCAATTTTCAACTTAAGCTGGTTGTGGTTTATTTCATTAATACATTTTTGTTGGTTTTTATTCTAAGCAGTGGCACAACCATTCTATTTCTCTCTGCTAAAACTATCCACATTTCACTTATAATTATTATTACTTGTCTTTATTTCATTCTACCAGCCCTTAACAAGTATCAAGTGTATTTCTCTTTTGTGATAATAATTAAGTTCTCTGTTATCTAACATTTGTTTAATCCAGACGTCGTCAACCTATTTTACCTGTGAGCTACTTTTACCAAACAAAACTGGCAGAGAGCTAATGCTTTAATGGCAACTCAGAGGAAATTCACCCTGGAGAGAGTTAATGGACAATATACCATTTCAAAACAATTAAAGACAATGACTTTATACTTTACTACAGTATATTTACCCAAATGTTTGTTTGCAGATTTGTTCAACATGACCAGAAGAAAACAGATCTAAAAGGTGACTTGTCAGGTATAGAAATTAGAGAGCCTTTGGGGAGCTACTGATATGATACTGATCTATATCTCTGGTCTAATGCACTAACTTCCCATCCTACATGACCTTGTTTATTTACAGTAAAGTCTCCTTACTGGTCCGTATGAGCGCGGTGGCGGGGCGGCTGTAGTCGCTGTTGTTGATGTTGTGCTTGAGGGAGATGGTGGAGATGTTGTAGAGCAGTCCGGGGAGCAGGCCTCTCATCACGTGGCTGTGCTGTCGCCGGTCCAGCAGGTCTGTTTTCCGGTTGCCCCGTCCCAGCGGAGCGTACTTCACCGCAAACCCACTGACCAGGCTCTGAAAGGGATCGGGCGCGTCCCATCTCAGCTCCACCTCGTTCTCCTCCACGCGCAGCACACGCAGGCCAGAGGGGGCAGCAGATCTGGGGACACAGAATATGCTTCAATAGCGCATTTTACAACAGTTTTCAAAGTTCTGCATGCTAAGGACTGACACCAAAGAGTTCATTAAAAGTATAAGTAGCTTAAGCTAAAATAAAACAACTTCTTTTTTCTATGCTTGATGTATAGACAACCTTTGGGGGCCCCTCTGCAAAGTGCACATTCCACTGTGGAAGTTTAGTTTGGTACTGTTTATTAAGAGCCACTTAGCTCAGGAGCCAATCTGCCTGGGGTCTCCTTCATTTCTATTTATCTAAGTTTATTCTCCCACACAAATTCCAAACACGACATGAAAAAGCCCAATGTGAAATAAAATAAAATAAACCAAAACTAATAGAGCATAAAAATCACTACACATACATAGAGCCCCGTGCTGTGTGGGAAGTGTGAGTGGGAAGGGAAGGCAGAGTGCTCAAATAAGCAAAAATCTATCAAAACACAGACGCTGACGACTTTGCTCCGAGGCTTCCTCACTAGAATTATTGTTTTATGGTCAGCTGAGATGGACACAGGGCACAGCGGTGTACAATGACCGACCTTTCTCACAGTCCTTCCCGGTGTGCCCCACGTTGCACACACAGTTGTAGTTGCCCCTTTTGTCGCTGGTGCAAAGGCCGCGGTTTCCACACGGGTTGAGCACACATGGGTCCTCCACTAGGGGGAGACAAACAAATACAATTAATGTCTTTTCCCACAAGCCATGGCTTTTCATTTAATAGCAACGGCTCTGAATATTTCTCTGTATGTATCAAAGTAATCATACAAAAGTGACTTAAGAACTTAAAACTTATATTACTACTGTTTTAGCCCCCAGGGATCACAATAGGTCACAAGTATACCCAGATATTGTACATTTTATGCAATTAGTTTAGCTATTATTCTCTAAATCTAGCTTATTATTGAGAGAGTTTGCGTGACAGAATTGAAAAAGTGTGAATTTATCTACAACCGAAAGGATAAGTGGTCACGCTAGTTCTGTACAAAAGCTCACACCTTTACATGTTTTGAAGCTCTTAAACAGCATAACAGGCAAATAGGCATAAAGTATTTAACCTCTTAACCCCACCTTAAGCACGTGCATTTTCTCCAGTGCAGCTTTACCCAAATCCATAAGCCTATAGGCCAGTGTAACACCTCATTTGAAAGCTAAGACCTACAAAACTGATCTAAACATATCTTTTTCCTCACATTGTCGTCACCTTTTTGATTTTTTTTTTGACATTGCTTTTTGGTCACTTTTTAATAGCTTTTTTTTGCCATGTTTTTGTTGCTCTTTTGTCGCATTTTCATTGCTCTTGTGTGGCTTTTTTGTCACTTTTAGATTTGGGTAAAGCCAAACTGGATCAGATGGGGGTTAAGAGGTTAAAATCATGCCGTTTTGTTATCTATGATGTCACACTGGATAGAGTAAAAGAGGCTGAATTAGTTAATTGCTAAAAGTAAGACTAATTCTGCTGGTTGGCTTATGTAACGTCACTCCTAAGTTTAAACCCTGGACAATTTGACGTGAATGAAGTTTCTTACACATTTGGCATTGGTCCCCGAAGAAGCCCTCCTTACACAGACACAGATAGTTGCGTCTGTAGCTGCGGCACACTCCTCCGTTTAAACAGGGGTTGGTGTCGCACACATCCTGCTCTGCACAAACACACACAGGACACACAGGTTACCTCTTACATCGAAATAAGCATAATCCTCGTGAGCGCTGTACCTCTTTCACAGTGAACTCCTTTAAACCCAGGAGGACAGTGACAGAAATAGGAGCCTGGCTGGTTCTCGCAGGTGCCTCCATTCTTACAAGTGTCATGCGAGCATTGACTGACATCTGCAGCGACAAGAATTCAATGATTCACGGTTGATAAAAAGACTGCACTTTGAGTAAAACTGTCGTACCTGTTTGACAGCGGGTTCCACTGAAGCCTTTGACACACTCACAGAAGTAGGACCCCACCAGGTCTCGGCATGTTCCTCCGTTTAAACAGGGCTGTGACCGGCACTCATTGATCTCTGTGGTTAAGAATAGTGTAATAAGCAGGTCTGAGCGCAGTAGTTATAAAAGCAGTAGAAGTAGCTGTTGAAGTAGTGGCCGCAGTGGTACCTTCACAGACTGGGGGCTGGCTCCAGTCTCCCTGAAGCCCGCAGATGCTCTGAGTGGCTCTGGGCACAGGCAGGAAGCCTGACTGGCAGATGTACACAGCCATGGAGCCTGGAGTGGTTTTGGAGAAGTGCACATCGGCGTGTTTAACGAGTGGAGGGTTCCCACAGCCCACATCTGAAACCGTCAGATTTAAGTGCACAGAGAGGGAGACACGAGCTTAGTTTACTGCAGTAATGGTGACAATAGAGAGTTGTTTCTTCAGGTCATCCATTTAATGACATCATAAAATATATGGCCCACATTTTTCAAGTACAGCAACTTATCCAAGACACAGTTCTAACAGTGCAAACAAGGTATTCACAGATACGTTTGCAAAATAAATTAGCATGTGAGCATTGTGAGTATTTCAGACATTTGCATAGGTATAGTGTATTTCATATTTGGTCACCACTATCAAGAGGTTATTGATTAAAAAAAACAACTGTATGTCTCACCTGTGGATGCGTGTGTGAGACTCATGTTGATCTCACAGTGTCGGCCAAAGAAGTCGTCCGCGCACTCACACTTGTACTTCCCGATGTAATGAAAGCAGGTCCCCCGTTGAGACATGGGCTGGAGGAGCAGGGGTCTGGCCTTCCTAAACACACAATACATTATGGACCGTAGGCATCAATCCACTCTAACTCAGAACGTGCCGAGTCTCGGGGCACTGACCGACTTCACAGTGCTTCCCAGTGAAGCGGTAGGGGCACACGCAGTGGTACGTGCCGTGCTCCTCTTTGCAGGTGCCCCCGTTTCGACAGGGCGCAGCGGCACAGGTATTGAGTCTAACTGGAGAGAAACAGACGGCAAACATCACACTAAATACATCAGTTTCAGTAGATTTCTTCTCAAAGTCATAATTCGAGGAAGTGGCTCATAAGTAGTTATTAACATAAGCCTTGTAGCTATGGAATATTTCAAACAGCATTACGAGTTATGGCGCGCTTCCTGATGCATAAAACTAATGCTAAGGGTAAGCCTGAGTAATGGCGCACAATACCTGGCTTGGGAGCCGTTTTTTTCTTTTGTATTGTATTTCAGAAATTTCCAATGACAGGATAAACATTTTCAAGTATAAATACAGTTACAAAATACAAAATGAATGACTACATAAAACCATGGACACCATGTTTTTATTATACCATTATTTACTTTTATAATTCTACCATTTATCTTAGCAATAAAATCAGTTCCTGGTACAGTTCACACAAACAGGATGGTGAAAAATGGTAAAAGCACTGCAATAATGATTCTGCATCTGGTGTTATAAAATGATGGTCATTTAGTTTAGATCTTTAATAAATACTAATGTGCCAGTTTCATTTCAAAGCTACTGTATTACTATAAGGCTTTGCAAAATGTTTAAGAGCAGTGCTGCTAAACCCAGGATGTTGGACAATGGTCCACACCGAGAACACCAATGTCATAGAGTTAAGTTACCTTTCTGGCAGTGCTTGCCCCAGTATCCGTGCTTGCACTCGCAGCTGTAGCCGCCATCACGCTCGTAGCAGTAGGCTCCGTTCAGACACGGAGACGAGTCACACACCGACTGGGGCTGTACTGAAAAATACACACACACTTGACTGTGTCCCAGGGCTGAGCTGAGGATAAAAAACAAACTATATCCAACAAAAAGAAGGCAAGGCAAGGCAAGTTTATTTGTAGAGAGAAGAAGAAATCAATTGAAAAGCAATATTCAGATAGTATACACGAGGGGTTCTCAAACTTTTTGGGGATTACATTGTAATTCCTTTTTCCCAAATAATTTGCTATTTTTTGGATCTTTGATGTATCTAGATCAGTGGATAACTTCAGTAACACCTACAGCAGTGTACACTGGAAAAGATAAGAGATCGGCTGTTATTCTGACCAATAAAAGATAGATCCGCACAGCTGTATGCTCACCAATTTTTATGTCAAACACTGTCAAACCTGATTTTATAGACTGTCTCGGAATAAGTGTATTATTATTGTAACATTAAATTGGTCTTTTCTAGTTTCGACCATGTAAACTGCACATGGGACGACTTCTCAACAGAAAGAGACCAGGTTTGAGAATGCATTGGTTGCTATAGTAACCGTCTGCTGAGTCCGTTCGCACGCAGCTGTGAAACGTCCTGTTGTTGTGTGGGTGCCGCGGTCCTTACCATAGGGGTAGTAGTCCTTGTGATCTAGCTCTGCCCCGCTGGTCTGACAAGTGCACAAGTAGGTCCCTCCGTACTCCAGACAGGGGGCGCCGTCGGGACAGGACCGGCTGTGGCTGCACGGAGTATGGGTTACTTCTGAGAGGACACGATTGTGATGTTTTGATCAAAGGTGCAGTGAGATATTCGAGAGGATAAGTAGACTGTGAGCAGGTGATACCCACCGAACTGACAATAGAGGCCAGTGTACCCTGTGGGGCATTCGCACGTCCCATTGACGTCCACGCAGACGCCGCCGTTCTGACAGAGGCATTCTTCTGCGGACACATTCAAAGAGCAGGCTATGTTTCAAACTGATTTCAGAGTCACGTCAGTCGTCCAGGAGTGTTTCATCAGAGGAAACGTTTTCAAAAAGGCAGTCGTCTGGACAGTGTTGTTTAAAATTCAACTTCATTTGCAACAGCTTAGACCAGATGGCATCACATTATTAGCATAGTATCTTCTACTACAAGTACGCTAACGTTATTAGATGGTAAAGTGCAAAAAAGACAAAGATACTACTGGTATACAAAAATTACATATTTAAGGCCCTTCCACTTATTTAGATGAATCACTTAGCACTTCAAGACTATTTCGTTCACCTGAAGAAGATAGAGTAGCTAAACCATTTAAGAGTGAATGGCTGTCTATGCAAAGATACTGTCTGCTCTGGGGCAGGTTATACTGTAGCAAGCTGGCAAGATTTCATGAGTGAAACCTGAAGCAAAATACATAAAATCTTATAAAATTCAACAGTCTGACTCCAGAGATCTGAGCTTTATTGAAGTATACTGTGCTATGTGGGTGAAAGTGCCCTCTGTGCCTGGATGTTAAGTTTTTGGGGGTTGGCTGCAGGGTAAACATACACAGAGCTGCATGGTCAGCATCTGCTCCAGATGCGCCGCGTCTTTCATCTGCTCTACTGTAAACTCATATTGATTCACTGTCATCCCGCGTTCCTTCATCTTTTCCCAACAGAGTTCACAGGAGCAGAAGATTACAAGTCCGCCGCGCGCCGCACATCCGCTGAGTGCAAATTGTAAGAATGTTTTTATTTTCCTCGACTTCCTAATTGCAGCGGCGGATCAAAGGCCATATCGCAGCTAAATGCTTTTCATTTGAAGTCTCTGCGGCGCTGTGGAGGGTATTATTTTTCTGATGATATAGAGTTATTCTGTGACCATCAGGCAGGACCCCGGGGGCAATTAATGGTTTCTTAATTCGCGAGAGCCACTTACATTGGCCACCTGTGCGGCTTGTGCTTTTGATCTAGGCCTGATTAGGAGCTCCTGTGTCCCGCGACTTTCTCTTCCTCCGAGGATAGTGCTGTTTTTCCGCTGTGCCTTCCAAGTGAGCCAGGCAGGAAAGTATTCGGGGGATTTAAGAGAGCCTATATAAGCAGTAATAGTTATTTCAGCTCAAGGGTGAGGAGCGGCATACATTTGCAATTGCTCAAATCCTATTAAGGAGATTCCAAGGGAAACTGTAAGCGCAGGTTGACAGGTTCCTCTTATAAATTCATAGCCTCTTACAAAGATTTATCTGCAACTAGTCCATAATCAGGATCAAAACCAGGCTAAAAAGGAACACAATTTTGAGTACTTTGTGAGATGTGTGTATAGATATTGCGTCTATGAATGCAATAACAATAATATTCCGTTACAGCCTTAAGCAGGCATAATGTCTTAATGTGACTTTATGGTAGGGAAGTATGGAGATGAAGGTGGGATAATAACATATTTGTGAACAAATTGTGCAATGATTATGCAAGCTGCAGCTGTGTTCGAAAATGTAGTGCCATGGCCAACGTCCAGGTCCTAAGTAGTGGTGTGGAGCGTGCATATTTCAACAGTTTTGCCTGCACAAATAGCCTGAATACCATAGACAGGCTTTGACTCATAAAGGCTGCTACTTAAGTCTAGACAAAGCATTTCCCCTTTGTTGGTAAACTAATAAAATGTGCTAATAAAGTGATTATTTGCAACATCAAGAGGCTGCTGCTCCAGGTCGCTGTCGTAAACTGGGTGAGGCCGTGTCAGTTTTGATAATTACAATAATCCATCATCACAGCAGTCCCTTCCAGGGCACCAGGCCAAATTCCTGTGGCATAATACAGCTCCTCTCCACATACCCGAGTCTGCCTGCTACCTGCCACAGTGCAACAGAAACAGCCACCGTGATGAGCTCATAACTCAAGTCACCAATATAATATCACTCAAAAGTGTTTTTTAATCGTCGGGGACGGAAAACTGTGGCTCAGGTGTCACTGGTGATGACAGATTTCTAATTTCTTTAGTATCAGGCTTGATCATTCATATTATAGCTGGCTTTTCAGGATGCTGCATGTCGACAAACACACGAGGAACAAGTAATAGACACATGTGCATTTAAACATGCCTCACCGGATTGTAGTCATCAGCTAATTTAGATATGTTGACTCGCATTTGTGCTCACACACACTCATTCATTAACTGTCTTGCCCAAAGACACAATGACAGTGAGTACTGGCTGACCCTGGAACCCTGGTCCCAACATATGGATCATGCTCTGCAACTGAGCCACAGCCTATTTAGTTATACTTCTTTGATCATATCATTTCATATCAATGAATCTCTTCTCTCTTGACACGTGGTTTGTTTTTTCTAGAGAGTAATCAAACTTGACACTTCAAGCTTCTATAGAAAAGTATAAAGCCTTTGGGGAGCTACTTGCAAAGGGCTTGAGAACTGCAGATCAGACCCTCCTGGTCCAATCTGATATACAGAGAGAAGGTGAGTATGTTAAAGGTAGCTCGAAGCTGGCACACAGAGGTCACAGAGTGTAGTGTAAATGAGGGAAAGTTTGGCAAATTTCTGGACTTGTTTTTACCTGTTTGGTTTTCTGCGTCAGTTGTGTTCACATCAAGCACAACAAGCTCTGTAAGAACAAGCCAAACAAGACGGTGCTCAAAACTGTCATTCAAATCACAGCTGACATTTTGTGTAATTAATGAAAACAAGCATGTGCACAAAAACTAGCCGCGCGGTTTCTTGCATTAAATAATAGGAAGATGCAACTTTGCAAAGAGCTCACCAGTCTCACAGAGGAGTCCGGTGAAGGCTGCGGGACACACGCAGGTGAAGTTGGTCACACGATCGATGCACTCTCCTCCGTTCAGACAGGGCTGCGAGTCACATTCATTTATGTCTGTACGAAACACAAACGTCCAGAGGAACAGAAGAATGTGTCAGTGCAGTTCCCCAGGTCCTGAATGAGCCGGATTAAACACTGCGAGCTTCCCTTCTGAGAGAATAAGGTTTCACTGACCAGGTGTGGAGCATTAGGACTAATCCGCTCTCATGTACGAACAAGGATGCAAGGCCTGATCAGTTCATTCCACCGGGAGGTTTGGGTTTCATTAATAACTCCATATGGGGCCAGATAAAAGATCATTTCTTTTGGAAACGTAATACTGAGCAACTCACTACTGCTGCTCTATTTGACCCATGAAATGTAACGTCTATCAGAGCAACCATCTAAACCAAATGTATAGATTCATATTCTGTACATCGTAACAAATGCAACAAACAGTAATCATCGGTAAGTTTGATATTAATTTAGTCAGCTCCTTTCTGCTGTAGATCACACTGAAACATAATTTTCAACACATAATTTTCATTCTTGGTGTTTTGAAACTTAAGAGACACCGATTTCTTAGTCAATCCGAAATAAACTTCCCACAGAATTTTTGTTTGTTTGTCCCAATCCATATATGAGCAGAAGAGAGTAAAGCACTTCCATCATTTTCTTTCAAAACCAAACCCACAACATTTCCTGTGTCAAAGAAATGATTAAATGTAGAATTGACACTTATTTGGCTTATAGCTGATACAATTCTGTAACGTCACTCGGATACCCTCAAGTCAGTTTTCAATATTCTGACTAAATATAAAAGCTAATGTAATATATTATTACTCAAATACTGACCAGTCTCGCAGAGGAGGCCGGTGAACCCGGGCTCACACACACAGCTGAAGTTGCTCACTCCTTGGACACACTGCGCGTTGTTGAAGCAGGGTTTGTCTTTGCACTCGTCGATGTCTGAAAACACAACGTTAGAGAATATTTACTCAGCTGATTAATACATCCACTCCCTCACTCTGCAACTATGTGCTGCTCGCTGCGAAAGGTATCAGAGGATGAATATATCTCTGCAGAACAGCGCAAAGAGGTGCATGCACATTAGGTCCGTAGAGGCATCCATTTTCTGTCTAGAATGAGGTTAATGAGTATATAATGCTTTAGAGATGATTAAAATAATAGACATGAAACCTTTACAGTACCATACATCAGAATATAATGTAGGAGAAACTTGATCAAGACCTTAGCAAGAACATACTGGTTAAATCACCTAAAAGCACTGGACATAATCTAGGGAGTTTAGGTGTGAAATTATAATTAAACATAAAGGTTTCTTCAGTCCAAAATGATTGTATGAAGCTCATATCTGTCTATTGTTACCAAAAGGTAGGGACAAAACAAACCCTGCAAGTTATCAACTTATTGCGTTCTGAGGGCGTTTTCACACAGGCTCTAGTTAGGTCGACCTAAAAAGACTCTTGACCCGAGAGCGGCACTTTTGGGTCAGTGTGAATCCAACCGCAGCACTTTGGGCCGATCTATACAGCCGCTCCGAGTGTGGTTGAGCGGCCTGAGCTGCACTGTGGTTCGAAGTGGGAGTGGTGTGAATGCGGCCGACCTCGGGCCGAACTACTCTCACTTTGACGCCTCTTTTTTGCGTGAAGAAAGAATGAATACGCGCAGCATGAGGACATTTTACTGCTCTGACAAGGCAAAATTGATCAACTTTAAATCATCAAGGTACGCCTCTCTTTCCCTTCCTGCTGCAGTAACCCTTTACTCTTCATGAGCCGATTATGGTGCATTTCTCCTCGCTTCACGTATATCAGCCTCACTGTACTTAACCATGAGGGAGAGGAGTGACCGTCGCACATATGTGAGTGCATGTCGGCGCATTGACAGGTCGATGCCCGTTGTCATGGGAATAAGTTCAAGTTTTGAACAGCTGATCATTGAGCATGGCTGATGGTGCGATGTCTGGTGCAGGCGCGCGTGAACATGGACTGAACTAACCTTGAAGTAAATGCAGTTGGAGCGGTCTCGGCTCGACCCACAAAGCGCTCCAACATGTATGAAAACGGCCTAAAACTGTGGGGAAAAACCCCACTCCTACCCTCTCAAACCTCTATACAAGTTTGTAGATACTGAATCTTTATGTTTGCTACTTATGCTTACAGTAGGGCAAAACATAAACTATATAAAAATGAAAAAGGATGCATTCACTCAATGTGTCACTTTTACCAGTTTCACAGTGGACCCCGGTGTATCCAGGTGGGCACTGGCAGACATAACTGTTAATCTGGTCTTCACACGTCCCGCCATTTTGGCAGGGGTTTGAGGCGCACTCGTCCACATCTGAAACAGAGAAACAAAGACCCAATAAGTCCCTTTTAATTAACCAACATCTGACCAGGTTGAGGGGATGCTAGAAAGTTCAAAAATGCAATTGATACTTTTAAACTATGCAAAGTCTTTGGAAAAATCCAAGTGTCAATGTGTCCCTGGCAAGACGCACAAAATCATTCTGTTTTTACAAGCTGATCGTGTTTTTCCTGGCTAATCCCTTTCGAAACATCAGTGTCCATTCACAGTGTGCAGTGTGTCAAGTTAAACGGGCAGGAAGCAGCTTTAGCCATAACTCACCGATCTGGCAGCGCCGCCCTGTGAACCCGGCCAGACAGGAGCAGGTGAAGGAGGGGTTCCCTGTGATGCAGTCATCGATGCACTGACCTCCGTTCAAACACGGACGCAAGTGTGGGCAAACAGAGGCTGTGGAAAAATGGCACTATTAAGAGAGATCTTTCAACTGATGAGTCAGAATGTAACATCACTGGCTGTGTTGTAGTTGAGCTGACTTAGATCCATGTACATGTTTGAGATTTGAATCTTATGCTGAAAAGCAGTAAAATGTGTAATGTATGTCTAACAGTCAAGCCCAAATCCAATTAAAGTTCAGCCAAGTTTAATATAATTTTATTTATCATATATATTTATGAATCAAATATGAATATAAATATATTTGTTGGACTAAAATATACTATTGGACAGTCTCTACTTTTGTTAAACAACAAGTCCAAACTGCATAAGCTTCTGTAACACACGCTCCACAAGAGAAAACAGTATCACACATCACAAAGGTTTTCACACCAATCTGAAGAAACAAGTTCAAGTTAGAGTGTTAACAAATAAAAACAAAAAGTAGTAGTGAAATGCCAAGAGTAAAATACTCTGCCTCAGCTCACCTGAGTTATTGCAGCTGCCGACTTCCACATTGGCGTGGTCTATCCGAAACACCCATCTGCCGGGAAACCCTACGTTAGTGGTGACCTCCACGCTCACGATGTCCTCTGTGCGAGAGCCAGGGATGTTGAAGTAGCGCTTTCCGTCACCAGCGTTAAAGCCTGCCTAGGAAAAGATCAGCACCATGTCATGAGAGGAGCCCTAAAGCCTATTTTATCTTTTGCTTATCCTCGTAGAGTGGAGCTCAGTGTTGTTCATTAAATAATTAAGTAAAGACCTTCATTAACCTCTTAACCCCCAACCTTAACCTCCAGTTCGGCTTTACCCAAATCTAAAAGTGTCCTGCCTTTAGAGCTTACATCTCAAGGCCAGTGTAACGTCTCATTTGAAAGCTAAGACCTACAAGTGGGTGGCGCGGTAGCGCAGCGGTTCCGCTTCACAGCTAGAAGATCCCATGCTCTCCCCGTGTCTATGTAGGTTTCTCCTACCACTAAAAACATGTGCAATAGGTGAATCCTCCAGCCAGGTGATTCTGACAATCAGCCTGGCTCCACATCATGGAGATGGGTCCCGTGCCGCGTCCACTGCTCCTTACGGGTTGCCCCAGTGGCATCGAAGGATGGGTCAAACGCAGAGGACAAATTTCCCTACGGGACAATAAAGTATACAAACAAACAAAACGTTCTCGCTTTGTTGCATCTTTTTTAGCGTTTCTGTCGTGTTTTCGTAGTTTTTTTTGTTGTGATTTGGTCGTGGCTTTCTTGTTGATTTTTTTGTTACTTTTTCATCATTGTGTTATTGTTGCTTCTCTGGCATGTTTTCGTCGCTCTTTTGCCGTGTTTTTTGTCACATTTTGGAAGTGTTTTCGTTGTGTTTTCATCTTTTTACTCACTTTTTGTCATTTTTTGTTGTTGTTCATCACTCTTTAGTTGGGTGTTTTTGTCGCTCTTTTGACACTTTTTTGCTTTTAGATTTGGGTAATGCCAAACTGGACAAAATGCGCTCGGTTAAAGCGGGGGTTAAGGGGTTAAACCTCCCTCACTTGTTTACCAAAGTAAACAATGTAGAAGTAAAACACAGAAAACAAAGTCAGTGTCATGAGTGTATCATATTAAGTGTTTTGGGACATTGGACAGGATTCTTAACGGCTAAAATAACACTAATCATTTAGAATTACATTTAATACTAAAGATAATGTGATTCTTGTCCAGTGCAGAACATCCAGTATGAGCGTCTTCCGATGAAATCAGTTTACACATATTGTACTCATACAGTGCTTTTCTAGACACTGAAAATGCATCACAAAACGTAACAAAACGTACAAAGATAAAATATTGAAAACAGACAAGGCAGGGAAACAACACATAGAAAATAGGATGGTTAGAGATCAAAACATTTCGAATTTCTTCATTTCACTTCTCTGCGTTCTTACCTGCGCAGCAATGCCCCCAGACCAGCCCGGTTCCCTCCACTGGTGGCATGCATGCCTGTAGTCCATGTGATGTTATGGTATTGAAATATAGTGAATGAAAGCTCTCCATCTGTAATCAGCACCACCTGAAACGTGTTAACCTACAAAGAGGGAAACAGTCTTAGTTTTGTTATTTTCTGACAAATGAAACGTGAGATCATAAAGCATTTTAAAAATCCAGTACCGGTGTTTTGAATTGCCTCCAAAGAACGTAACTTGGTGCCATGTGGAAATGAGGACCCAGGTAGCGTTGAAGTTTGAGAACTCAGGAAAGTAAGTCCGGACGTCATTGGAAGCTCGGTGCAGGACGTCCGACTCCAGGCTCTCTCTGTAAAACACCCTCCCAGCGCGGCGGTTGTCCACATCGGCCCAGAAAGCTGCCACTACCCTCCTGTCTCCAGCAATGGGAAAAGCTACAGGTGTGAACTGAGAAACCTCCCTCAGGAAAGACACCAGGCCGTTGTTGTTAACCTAGGAAAGAAGTAGCACCACTTTAGAGACGGAATTGAGAAGAATAATGCACTGTCACTCACAATACAATGTCAAAACAAGATAATGTATGCAGAACATTCTGTAAAGAGAAGGTGTTGTAAATAAATTTCACAAAAAAAGACAACATAAAAAAAGAACCAATAACAGCTTCTACTATAGCTAATATTGATCAAGTAGGGCTGCACAATTTGAATCAGCAAATTTCACAGGCTGCAATTACTTTGGTTATATAATATTTCTGTAAAACAAAGTAATCTGTCTCTAGTGAGATTTATCATATTTGCTAAAACTGTAGTTTAGATCTTTACAAACATGTTTTGAAAGGCATGTGATACTTGTATTCATTTAGCCGTCCATAGTCTGTTAATTTGGGACTTATGCACTGAGGCAGAGCTTCCTAAACTTTTCGGGCTGCAACCCCAAAATATGGTTACTGTTTGGATACATTTTGATAGTTGGCTTAATTTCAATGAAACAGTGTTTTCAACTCAAATTCAAATGATATAATTTTAGAGATATTGTCTTGAAATTATCTCACGACCCCAACCACAGTGTCGTGCAATCCACCGGGAGCTCCCGAGCCCCACTTTGGGAACCCCTGCGCTAAGAACTGACTCGTGATTTTAAAACATAAATCACAAATCTACCTAATAGTAATTAAGTGTTTTTTTCCAAAATTGTACAGTCCATAAGAAAGTGTGAAAAATGTCTTATATCAGATAATGCACAATTACGGTAAATTTACTGTTACTTTATTCCCCTTTTAGACCTATAGAGGTTATGCGTGTGATGTCATGACATAGCAACAGAAAATTTCTGTTTATTTCTATTTAGATTTACATAGAAATAGAATGTGCATATCCCCTATGATGGGGCAGTAGAAGAAAGTGAAGAGCACAGAGAGACATGTAGCAAACTGTCAGAGTCCGGGCTTGAACCCATGATGCTTGGGACAGTGTTTCTCACAGCAGCTTTAATCACCGACTATCGGCTGAACATCAATTCACTTAACTTTCAAAAATAATGTCAAATACATTCAATACATGTGAATAATACACAAGCTTACCGCTATAGGGTTGAACACAGTAAACACTCAGAACATGAAGTCCAGACAAACAAAGACACAGACCGTATTTGACTGACCCCTTGTGACATAACATGCGGGAAGAACTGGTCAAATGAACTGGCAAACTGCACTGTGTGGTATTGGATGTTCCCACAGCGGATGTTTGCACTTCCCGTCTAACAAACAGGCGTGACTTTTATTCGGAGAAATGAGAAAACCTGGCCCAAGCGGCCCGGACACCTGTGAAGTCATGGCACTGGAGAGGACCTTCATGGACCTTTAAATTCACAGATGTGCGCTAACAGCAGAGCAAAATTGAATACGGAGTAGATCTCACTGTCAAAATTTGTTACTTTACCCTGTCTTCTACAGATGCCTAGAGTGGACAAAACTGAACACATTAATAATCCATAGCCTGTGGTGCATGTAAATAAAATAGATAAAAAGTCTTCTGCAAATTGCTGTCGTGGCACGGTTTCTACTGCGCCACACTGAGATTCACAGCATATGGGAGGATCGTCAAAATGATGGGATCATCTGAGGCCAATACTGATAATTTCTGGAAATAATTTGGCCCATATTCTGTGGTTTGAACATTTCTGGAATATTTGCAATAGCACTAAGGCATCTGACATCTATTTAGGACTGTATTTAGCTATCTCTTAAAGAGAAGTGCAGCAGCAGCTCAGTGGCAAAGCAGATTGTCAGTGGTTCCACAATGTAATTATTTCTTTGGGCAAGACACTTCAGCCAACATGCCTTCAGTGTCTGTGTACACTGATGTATGAATGAGAGTGTGTTTGTGAGTGCAAATGCAGAGCTACGGATACAAACCAGCCCATGGCTACAATCCAGTGTAGTGTTTTCATAATCATGTGTAAATATGCCAAAGGTCAGAACAGGCACTGTCCTGACCAAATAAAGCAATAATAGAAAAAGAGCTCACAGCATAATAAGAAACCAGCTATTAAACCTGCATATTAAGGAACCATGTATAATTAGAAGCCTAAATAGTCATTCATGAAAGCCACTGATGCAAAACATCTCTGTCTCTGTCTTTTAAAAGCATGACAACATATTCCCACTATGGCACTATAGTATCTCGTTTCGCTTGATCTCAAGAGTGAACTTAAGCTCTCAATGTGACCAATGTGACAGGGACAAAGCAACATCAGATGGCTTGGCCTTTGCTTCCTGCATGTATAAACACATAATTTGAAGAATTTTACAGTAAAAACAGAAAGGGAAGTTTTGCTTGGCATGGCACAGCAGCTCAGTTAATTGCCCAACCACAGCCTTCCCCTCTGCATCAGCGTAAATGTGGCAAAAATGTGGCCCGGTGTGGGTAAGAAGAGGTCCGGTCCGGGGGTCAGCCAAAACAGCATCTGATACAAAAACATAGGAGCGGGTTGGATGAAAAGATGTCCGTGAAGCGCTAACTCCACACACCCACAAGGTCACTAATGAGGGCGCTGTGGTGGCAGTGGTCTGGACAGCAGCCATCTTACAACAGAATTAGTGTCAGGAGTTCAAGCTTGACAAGAACTACACTTCATATATTCCGATCCAGGAGAATGTTTAATTGCCTTAATCCAATTTCTTGTAGATCAGGGGCTGTTTAAACAAGCATAAACCGCCATCATGGAGTTTTATTTCAACACTGGTTTGACATGACATTACTCTGGACTGCACTAGCACTTTGCAATTCAGGTCATTCAGTCTAAAGGTTAATGTATAGAGATAGACATAAAGACAAGTAGTCACTCACATCTACAGTATTTACGACTGACAAATAGGGGTCACTGTTTTAATCAATCTATCAACAGTTGCCTCAAAGGGCCATTCAAATATAAACAGTTTGGAAATGAGCAATAAGATAACATGCAAGTCTTTGGCAGTGATGTCACCGTTTAATATATGTCTATAATCTGTGTAATCTGTGAGTGGATCCTGCTATAGTGCTGTAAAGCACTTTGTGTGCCTAATGTAGGTGGAAAAGTGCTATATAATACCATTCACCATACGAGCACAGGTTTTGGCAGAGCACTGTAAAGGTAGGGGGAACTCGAGGGAATGACATGACCAAGGGGTAGGTAATCCAGTCATCAGGGTCAAAAACCAGGGTACTCAAAGTCCCAAATCAGAATATACTGATGGAGTGTGTTATTTTCAGATGGGCATCTACTGTATCTGCTTTAGTAATATCCACCACCAAATTAATACAAAGCAACACAGCAATGTTCTATTTTTTTTCTATGGGGCGACAGTGGCGCGGGTCGTCTCGTGATCGGAAGGTTATGGGCTTGAATCTTAGCTCCCGCAAAAATGCACACAGTTGTTGTGTCCTTGGGGCAGACGCTTCACACTACGAGCGCCGGCCCGCGCCAGCTACCCACTGCTCCCACAGATCGCCCCAGCGACATTGAGGATGGGTCAAATGCAGAGAATAAATTTCTCTACAGAGATTAATAAAGGATAACTTAAATTTTGCTGTGAAAGGTCTGAAAAGTCAAAATTAAACTGTAAAATATATTATATCCAGGAGAGGCAATCTCCAGAGCAAAACTCTGTCTCTGTAGTAACATGACTAAGGTCAGGATTTGGGTGTGAACTGTCTCTACCTTGAACAAAGCATCCCTCTCTCCATATTTCTTGTTGCCCCTTCGCTCCATGACACCCTTGTTATGTCTGGGGAGTTCCTTACCGGATATATGCAGGATTTTGCTTGGGTGGTTTCCTTAAGAGCCCGACAATTTATGGGCTAAAATAAACTTTCATCTGGCTAAAGTCGAGCCAACACAAACCCGTATGAAAGAGGTGCCCATGGATCAAGTCAGGAAAACATCTGTTTGCCTTGTCAAAAAGAAGGTTTCACAGCTACCAGCCAGTCCAGTTACATGACGAGGAGACAGTCTGTGCACTTTACCTGGGTTCACTTTTATCAGCAATAAATCCTGCCCGCTGTGGGGGGAGCGGAGAACAGGCTGCAGTAAAAAAGCAAATATGAATGTTTGCAATGTAAACTTTAAAAATCAAATGGAATGGCCAAAGTAGGGAGTCCTGAGTAAGCTTATTTCCAGAATGAGCACTCAAATTTAAGTACTTATTGGTTACGTGACAATATCAACAAAATAGGCAATAAGGGATGGAGGGATATGCTAACTCTAGAGTCTTAGATGGCACAGCATTTTTAGTGTGGGTGTAATGTCAAATTGTGTGTCATTTTTCTGACAAGGAGCTATATGAAATTTTCTGTTTGTGTCTGGCTTCACAGAGCCAAGAACACTTTTGTTTCCCGCTGCAACAGCACTCTTTACTGGTGTCACTGGTGTCTGCTGCCCAATGCCCACAAAACTAAAATCTGTACCACACAACCTTAATTATGCTGACTAATCTTGAAATGGGACTTTACCAAAAGAGCATTGTAAATACAGTAGAACATTTTCTCTTGAAGTTCTCTTACAACATGATCATTTTACATACTGACTAATAACACATGCAGATCTCTATATCAGTGTTAATTTTGACAGCATATTTTCGACTAAAATGTAAAATTGCATGCAACTTTAGTCGACTAAATTGAAGATAAAAACTTAAAACCAAAACCTCAATAGACTGTGATGGAATAGATATGTTTATTGTAAAAAGACAGTTGATTGTATTCTTAAACCACTTTCCTACATTTTCAATCTCCCCTTTATCTCCGGTGTCTTTCCTCAAAAAATGAAAACAGCAAAGGTAATACCAATATTTAAAAATGGGGACAAGCACATGTTTAATAATTATAGACCCATACTTTCACAGTTTTCAAAAATTATTGAGAAATGGTTCACAATAAAATTAGATTCCTTTCTAGAAGAAAAAAAAAAATGTGATTAGCAATATGGGTTTAGATCCAACAGAGCCACCTCTGCTGCACTGATACATTTTACTGAAGAAGTCCTCGCTGCTATTGACCACTCACAGTACACGGTGAGCTTTCTGGATTTAAAGAAAGCGTTCGACTCAGTGAACCATGAACTTCTGTTGTCTAAGTTGCAGGACTATGGCATAAGAGGACATGTTTTTTAAATGGCTGGAAAGCTACCTGCAAAACAGACAACAGTACAGGTATGTTCAATTCGATCAACTAAACTCAAAACATGAAACTGTGGTATGTGGAATCCCACAGGGTTCCATAATTGGCCCAAAACTTTTTATTTTATTTATAAATGACATCTATGAAGTAACAAAGAGAATGGGCTTTCTATTGTTTGCAGATGACACAACCGTTTATAAATCAGGAAGTGACCTCGATACATTATTATCTTATGTAAGCACTGAAATGGCAAATTTTAAAAAATGGTTCAACCAAAACAAATTATTATTAAAACCAAATATATGATTTTTGGGACAAGGAAAATTGAGGGGAATGTTAACATCACTATTGAAAATCTAAGGATTGAAAGAATTACCAAGATTAAATTTCTGGGAGTTATGTTGGATACTAAATTCAGCTGGAAGCCACATATTGAGTATATTCGAACAAAAGTGAGTAAATGTATAGGTATTTTGCATAAAGTAAAATATGATCTTGATGAGGCTTCCTTATTTCTTTTATATTCTTCATTAATTGTCCCTTACTTTATATATTGTATCGAGGTCTGGGGAAACGCATGCAAAAGTGTAATAGACCGAATGTTTTTACTACAAAAAAAGGCTGTAAGAATTGTAAGTCATAAAGGCTCTAGAGAACATACTAACAACCTTTTTGTGAAGCTGAAACTATTAAAATTTAAAGATCTTGCTAATTTAAAAAATTTACAGAGCATGTGGAAATTAAGCACAAGTTGGTACCAGAACATATTTACAAGAAATTGACCTTGATCACAGACGACACAAGGCGAATAGGAAACTTTAGTGCACCTTTCTCCCGATTCTCACTAAGACAGAGGGGTTTCTTGGTTGCTGGGGTAAGATTATGGAATTCATTAAAGGACACATTAAAATGTTCTCAAACAATAGATACATTTAAAAATATGTTCAAGGAGATGCAGATGGAGTAATATAAAAAAATATAACTTGTATGTTGAAATGGGGGAATTTTTTTAAAAAAAAAGTAAAAATGTTGTTTTCCAAAATTGTTCAAATGATTTATTTTTGTAACACCAAAAAGAGTGTCACAAATTTGTTGAACAGATCACCCGCCGCTTTGGTCATCGATTTTCCTGTAACTATTACAAGGGGCATGGACAATGTCTTCATCATGCTCCTTTTCACCATGTACTGTTCATATTAATGTATGACCCTGCAAAGAACAATATGAACATGGATGAATAAAAAAAAAGATTGATTTAGTCAACTTTACATTGACAATATTTAGATCATCATATTTAATTCAATCATATTTAATCAAGGTCCTCTGCTTCATGTTTGTTCTCCACATAAACGAAGCACAGAGATGTTTGTTTGGCAGTGAATCTAAACGATATGAGGCTCTTTCAAACTATTATGTCTTATTCACATCACTGTTTCATTTTAGTAGACGAAAATATCTGGCCATTGTAGTCATAGATTTAGTCCCACAAGCAATATTATTTAGTTTTAATCTAATTTTAGTCAGCAAAAAAATAACTTAGACTAAAATGATGATGAAATATTTAGTATATGTAGTAATTATTAAATGAACACTGGTCCATTACACACACGCACACATTTCATTACAGACACACAAAACCTATGATCACTTCTACCAATAATGACAAATCTATTTAAACATGCACAAATCTTTTTGCAACAATATCTCCATACATTCCCCTTCTGGAACCGCCACCTTAACGTGGTGGAGGGGTTTGAGCACCCGAATGATCCTAGGAGCTCTGTTGTCGGGGGCTTCGTGCCCCTGGTAGGGTCTCCCATGGCAAACAGGTCCTAAGTGACGGGTTCGACAAAGAGCGGTTCAGAAGCCCCTTATGAGAGACCAACAGGCCTGTTTAATCATGAGGCCGTCCTTCCGTGGACTGCGACTCAAACCCACTCTCAAAAGCAGCAGCATAAACAACCTTATTCCTATATCAAAAAGGTACTATTTAAGAACAGCATGAGAGGGGATAAAGACAGCAACCACCAGTTGTGCAAATACTCTAAGTTCACGTACCGTTGATCAGTAAATCAAAATGGCATCAAGGCCTTGTCCCACATGCCTTCTTTCAATAAATCAATTTAATTCATTTCCAATGACATTTTTATAGATACTGAAACTCAGTCTGCCACATCGAACTAATGACTGAATATTCTCTATATAATCATATACGAAGTCTGTCTTGCGTTCTCCATATGTTTAGCAGTCAATTGTGCATAATGTGCCACAACCTCAGTTCTTAAGCATCTGGTATAAACTCAATCCCACCATGCCCTGTAAAAAGTGATAAAAGTTCACTAACATATTACAGGCCCATGTGTCTATCGCAAACCGACAGTACGCACAAGTAATAGCGCTCGTGTCATTCATCTCGTGAGTAAAAAGCGCTCAAGCAGAGTACAAAGAATCATGAATGCACGCATCCTTGGCCCTTTGCGGAGTGCTGACGAGCTGAAGAGGATGAATGAAATTGCACAAGTGTTGTAGATCTGGAGAGGGGCAGATGAGCACAAGCAGATGTTCAGAAAGCAGTTCACTTTTGCACATTCTTGGCACGAACTTCACTTTTGTTTACATGTAGCTGCTTGCTTAAAAAATATACAATACAAATATACAGTCACTCTTTCTGATTAAAGAAAAAACACATATGCAATGATATGCAGATAAAGTTGACAGATTGATAAAGGGAATTGACTTTAATTAGATTTTTTTTTTTCATTTGACAATAAATGCCTTTGATGATATCTCTTCTCACATCTGCTTCTAAGCTTGTGTTCCTTCCTCCCTGACCTGGGATGTCCTCCTCCTTGTTCTATACATAAGTAGAAGTTTATCCGGTGTTGTTTGGGAACTCCTCCTGAACATACATCTGCGTTGTGTTAAAGCGATTGGTAATTTCTCAGATAAAACAACTGGGAAGACCTCTGCCATGCTATCTGAGGCGTAGGAGTGTGGTATAGGGGAGGGGAGATAGCAGCGACAGCCTGGTTAGCAGCAGTGGGACTGGAACCAGGATGTTTGTAAAACCACTTTGGGGGTCAGCTAAAAGATATCACTAACCACTTTGTTCACCAACATCTTGACAAGGGCTGCACAGCATTTACTGAGAAGTCGGATAAACAATTGCCAAAGTGGTGGTTAATTAAATTAAAGACAATAAAAGTGTAAATCAATGATATGGATAAAAGGACTAAGTAATAAACTAAAAGTCAGGACTAACACACGTTTACGCCATACACAAACCAAGGTCTATGTAATCCAGACTAAACTAGGACTTTACCAGGACTTCAGTGTAGAGGAGTCTTTTGATCTGCACTTACATTTGAGACCAACAAATTTCTTCTTGAAACATTTCTTCTGAAAAACTGAAGAGGCACCAAGAGCCCCCCACCCCTGCAGCACAGTGGAGGCATCACAAGAGGAGCTACAGGAAACCAGGAAAGGACAAACGAGGAGGTATCTGGGCAAGACTCACAGCTAAGCCACACAAGCTTTCTATCCCTACTAGTGTTCAGGCTAATGGACGTTCACTGGAGAATAAAACAGATTAACTGCTAAGCTCTTCCCAGATGATGGTGAAAGACTGTTGTGGAGTGGAGGGAGCTGCGCAGGAGGAAGAGGAAGGAGGAGGAGGTGGAGCTGACCAGTGCAGAACACCATGCTCTGAAACATGGACAAACCCAGGAGGCGCTGCACCGTTTCAGAGAATCAGAGGAGCACTGAAGGCAGCCAGCCAGGGTTCCTCCAGGTGCTCCGGTTTCAACAACCCCCAAAACATGCTGGTCAAGTTGGCCCACAGTGGTGGCACGCTCAGTCGCAGTGGCTCTGGACTAACACCTGAACACTATTTAGTTGTACAGTTGTACAATGACAAATAAAGCACTTACTTACTTACTTGCTTACTTAGTTACTGCCTGACTCATTTGGCTTCTGTTACTATGCTGTTGCTATAAGGTTAAATCATCTTCATACCCTCTACTAAAACATACCAAAAACATAATAGACTCAATTCTGGTTAAAAAGAACTGCATAATGATTAAATAGAGGGGAATGGGAATTTATCACCAATAATAATAATAATAATAATAATGGCTTACACTTGTATTGCGCTTCACAAGCCTGTATTACCAAGTTTCTCAAAGCACTACACTGTAGTCATTATTCATTCATGCCATATTCGGTGGTGGTGAGCTACTGTTGTAGCCCCTCCGACCACCACCAACCACTCACACACAACATTCACCCAGGCTTCCTGGTGTTACCAAACGGTCTCCCATCCAAGTACCAGCCAGGCCCTTCCCTGCTTAGCTTACGAGATCTGACGTGATCGGGCAGAGCAAAGGCGGTATGGCCAACCCCAAATACAAATTTAAAGGCACACTGCGTAACATTTTGGACTATACTGTTGCCATCAGTAAAAAACATGCTCCAGCTCAACACTGAAAATGCTATTACTGCAGTGGGTAATCAAAGAATGGATTTGGATGAGAGCCTAACCTGTTTAAATCTTAAATTCTGCTGACTTTAGTCGACATCTCCATGGAGACGAGCTGGAGACGTACCCACTCCCAGTAAAGTTACGGTCATGTTTTAGGAGAGGTGAGTTGCTCACAGCAAAAGCACATTTTTCAATGAGGAAAATATCTGTCATAAAATAAATGCTTGTATTTCAAGTTTATTTATTGAGTAAAATTCTACGCGGTGTGGCTTTAAGAAAAGTAAAACATTTAAGCGCAGAGTTACGTTCTGTGAGATGGTAGAAGTTAACGAGGATAAGAGGCTGAAGCAGAATAAATAACGATGCACACACAAGCGCGCTTCCCCCTGGAGTGTCATTTACCACTGAGTTTTTTCATAAAGTCTGTACTTAGAGCACCGGCGGCTCCACAGACAGGTGCCTGATCAACCTCTGTCCACACAGCTGTAGAAGCGAGAGGCGTGTTGTTTGGGAATCACTGGGATTTTGGTTAAGACCTTAATCTGTCCCTGTAGCCTTTGTCTTGTTTTATTTCTGTAGCAGACCTGTTTTTGGCTTGGTTTGCATGTGGTTAAGGCCTTGGTTGGTCTTAGTCCTGACTCCTGATTTACATGTGATTTAGTCCTGATTAAGAACCGATATGGCTTGATATTTACAGATTATTATAGTTCTATCAAATACCGGTACCAGCCAATCTAAACACATAATTAAGTGCAATTTACAATCGGATAAAGTTCAGCAGAATAAAGTTCGAGTTATTGTTGGTATGACCCTCTGACTCAATTCAGGTTTCTCATGTGGCCCCTACAGGCTAAACTAGTAACTACATGTAGATTCCTTTTAGTGTGTTAGTATACTAGAATTCTCAACAGTTCCTTCAATTCCACTAATGAATGTGCAGCCCTGTCTTCAATTTAATTTTGTTTTCTTGAAGCGTGCAGCTCCTATCTTTATCATCAGCGTTTGAGCGCTCGGTTAGTGGATCTAATTGTAGTTGAGAGGGAAAAAAGGCACACTAAAGAGTTCTCTGTCAAAATAATACTATGAGACAGCACCCACAGCCCATCTACAATTAGTGTGGATGTGCAGCTTCCATGTGGCTGCAGTCCACTTGAACTGAACTCCTCAGAGAAACTATTCATACAAATTTGCCTCTTAGCGCTGGCTGAAATACTGCCTGTTCAAAGCAGTAAAGGCTCTCTCGTGGCGGAGATCAACATGTGGCGCGCGCTCTTTATAGCAGATGTTTTAATGGATTCAGGTGAGGCGTTTCAATGAGCGTGACTGTAATTTCAAGTGCCTGCCACAATGTGTTATGCCCTGCGTGACTACAAAGCTACAGCCCAATGAGATGCAGATCTGAGGAAGGATATCACTTCACAGGCTGCACGGCGTTAAGATGATTTATGTCTCGATTACCTGATAATTTAACCTCAGATTCACAAGGAAAATTATCAGCATCGTGTCTTATCTTGTCTAATTGGTTGTCAGTTTTATTATGAGAGAAGGACTGTTTTGCAATTCATGGCTAAACACAAGCCAGAGCTGATGAACAAAAGTGTTACAGTGTAGACACTGTGATTTCTTTGAGATTCTTTGAAAAAGTTAAGAAATGTGGTTAATGCTACTACTCTCCATCCCTTTTCACACAGTGCTATTTACTGTATATAAGGTATAAACAATTGGAGGTTTTAGATTAAAGAAATTATAGAGAAGCGCCAATGGAAGCGCCTCTTACTTGACTGTCAAACAGTGCAATGCATGTAAACACTGACTGGCAAAACACTGGCACAGGCTTATAAAATAAAAATCTCAACCAAGTGATTAACGGATTCCTGGTATAAATTAGAAGACAACTGGACATTTTCTGCACTACTTACTACTACTACTAAGTAGTCGTAGAGTCTATTTAACTTAGCCACACTATGGGACATGTCAGCTGAATCTGTGTCATCAGTAGAGAGGTTGCAAACAAAGGTTACAGAGTTCAGATGCCTGAGTGCATCACCACAGTGTCACTGTACAGAGCTCCGTGTGAGGTTTCTTCTTTGGGAAAGTGACTTCATCTGTTGCACAAAAGCTTAGATTAGAAAGTTAACCTTTGACCGGGCCATTGTTGCCATGGATCCTCAGCCTCCCCTGGCTCTGAGCAGGCGGGAGGGGGGACGGACGCGGAGAGCGAGCACGGGATGCATAACCACAACAGGTGGTGTTGATTTAAGGGAGTTCTGCCTTTCCCGAGCTGGAACAGAACCCAATACATGACAAAGGCAGATCAAAGTGTGTTTCATTGTGGTGCGCGAAAATCCTTGTCAAACCATTGGGCTTCCTCCCATGAGCGCTGTTCCTCTCTCTCACTAGCGTGCATACTTTCCCCCTCAGCTCTGTGAGAACCAACTGCTCACAGATGCTGCGCGGCAACAGTACGAACACAAACTGTCACTTCCTTTAACAGCTCTTTGTAGACTTATTAGAGCAGGACTAACCACTGTTCGCCTAATAGTCCTGCTTTACGCTCCCACTGTGAGCGCTTTACAGTGCAGCCACAGCACATGTAAAGTAAGGAGAAGGTTATAGATGGCTATGACTCCAGCCGTGGGGGGAAAACGCTATATTCTTCAAATGGGGTTACACACACACGCACGCACACACTCATGGCGCTTATGAGTGCACACAAACATAAAAACTCTCAAAGGGCAAAGCAGTGTAGTATTTGGCTGCGTGCCCACTTTCATCTCCCGGAGGCTCTTATACAATCCACACCATGTCAGCTTCTATTTCCCACTGCCAGAAGCATGCACACGCTCAGAAACGCTGACACATCCAGGCACATGCACATAACGGACACACGACATTAAATGCTATATGCAATCACTATTTTGGGATACTGAGATGATAATAAACTTTGTTATTGAATGAGTTATTGACATGGCAAAAGGAAACTAAAGCCATGTATGGGATAATTTCCACATCAAAGCTATGGTGATATACAGTTGGGCAAAAAAAAGACTAAACAAGACCTGAAAAGATCTGAATCTCGAAGTTAATCAGGTCAGTACCAAGATATTTTACAATAATCAATTGTGTGTACTGCAATAGAAACAGGAATATAAAAATATTTATTTCTGCAATTATTTTGAAAGGCAGAGAGTAAATATCCATCATGTTCATAAGCTTGCAACATAGATGTAACAATTAATGACACTGGATGTACTTACATAGAGACCTGTGTGCCTGTCTCCAAAGAACGGAAAAGCCACTGAAATCTCCACCAAGCGGGACCCTCCGTCGTCCTGGGCAATGGTCTGGGCGTCCCCCCTGTCCAGGCCGAAGGGGTAGAAGTCCCCCAGGGGCACGGCCGTGTGCACCCCGGGCGGTGGGTGCAGGGAGAGCAGGGTGCAGAGGCAGGACAGCAGCACCCGCAGCACCATGGCCTTATCCACCCCTGGGATGATGCCGCGCAGATGGGGAGGGAGGGAGGAGCGCGCACACCTGAGGCCACCAGCGCAGAGCAGGCGGAGAAGCGGTGCGTCTCTGGCTCTCAAACACGCTGCTGTGTGTCCTGCCCTGGCTGCTCTCTCGCTCTCCTCACTTGTTCCTTAAAAGTCAGCCGGAGTTCTGCTGTCAGAGCGGGGAATACTGGAGATTCCTTGCATTCTGCCTGCTGCTGCATGAGGTCCACTCCCGAGCTCACTGGAAGGAATGAAAAAAACAAAACAAAACAGGGAAGCGTGATTCAGATGTTTTTCTTTTTTTTTTTTTTGCCAACAATCCACTGATTTGGTCCCTGATGGTCAAGCTTAGAAATATCTTCAATAAAAGCTCTATTCTGCCTGCCAAAGGAGTTCTTTCAGTTTTGGCCCCACCTCCCCCACAGGGATTCACTACCTTGCATAATTAGCTCTTTCTAGCCAATAGCTGAAAGGAGGCCGGTAACTGGATAACCGCTGGGTGGATCTATGATAATCAAAGGGCTGCTTTAAAGAAACTGACAGGATTTTCCCCCTGCTTCAAAACTCTGACTATGTACAGTTACTGTGGCATACAAGGTAACACAGTGAGAAGACATGCAGCGCTGTATGGGAACCACTCAGGGCTGAAATGGAGTGAAAGGAATGAAAAGTAAATACTTACACATGATGTTTAGGCACTTGGGAGAAGGCACATGAAATCAGCGCAGGGAAGACCACATATCTCGGTGTTTTGAGGTCATTAAGGATAACAAAGTGAGTGCCAGAATCATTTTAAAGGAAAGAAGCTCCACATGGACAGTGGAGGGGATCTGCTAGGAGAAAAAACAATGGAGACAGCACTGGCAACAGAAAGCGAAGGTCATCTTCTCACCCACAACACTAAATCCACAAAGGCTTTTTTAATGGTGTGAACCAAACACATGTCTCCAAAGGGCAGTGCTGTCTTTCACAAGTTCACAAAGTCTTTCCATAGCACAGTTCTGTAGCCAGCTGCAATGTTATTGATTATCACACGTCAACAAGCTTTAAACAAAAGGAGCTTTGATACACCCAGCTTTATTGAAAACAATCATACATTCACTAGTAATTAAGCACATAAGTGGAAACTATGTTACCCTGTTCCCACAAGAGATCACATTATTGGAAATTAAAATAGGTTAGCATATAACTAAATCATAAATGACATGTGAAACGTGATTAGCAGATGACAACAAGTAAACAGATGATTGCTGTATTGAGCACCATCTGAGAAAATCTTTCGTCACATGATTTCATAAAAATCGGACGCAGCATAAACAGACTTAGAAGCACCAACTGCAGAGAGCCAGAGGAAATCCTTAAACAATTTGGCACTTCCAGTCCATTCATAAACAAAACATTCATTGTTTGTTGTTGTTGAGTTTTGCTCCAGATTAATGTAATCCGAGTGCACATGTGCAGGGTGGCGAGCGCCGAAGGGTTGTTTGTGCTCTCCAAATGTGCATGTAGCTTGTAATATCATGTTTTTGGGAAGCTGCCATAGGAACAGTGAATGTGGCGTCAAAGGTGCTACATACTTTCCTCCTAGACACCGGGTTGCAGCATCTGATGAAAATAGGACTGTCGTCTCCGTGTCTCCTGATCCAGCTGCTCTTTGAGAGTCAACACCTGAATGGACAAACGCATTGAGATTGGATTACAAAAATATTTTTGTGGCTAACACAGTGTTATTGTTCAGCTACCTGCTCCTCCAGACATCTGACCCTCTGGCGATGGGCCTTTTCTCGATTCTCTAAAGCCTGCTCAGCCTGGAGTTGGCTCTCTCTCAAACGCTCTGTCTCCAGGTCCAGCTCATGGTGATGCCGTGCTGTCACCTCCAGGAGGCGCTGTGCATGTAAGTGCTCCAGCTGGGATATATGAGCCTGGATACATGCATTTGTGCATTACAAAAACTGAAAATACAGACGTTTAAAGGCTGAACAACACTGTCTTCTGTTGCTGCTGTCGGAGGAGGGGGATATGGGGGTTACTAAGGTCACGAGCTAGGTTCAATGGGTTTCTCTTCGTGAACAACCTAAACAGATGTGTGAAAGGCAACGTTGTGCATATTGTGGACAATAAACCATAGGTTCCAGGAAATAAAAGATAACTAAACAGTGGCATACCTTGTCTTGAAAGTTCATAACATTTTATTCTGTGTCTTTTGATACAGGACTCACCAGCATTTAATCACTTTTCTGACCGTCCCTAGCCTCCCTAAACGTCTTTCTGTTTATCCACAGCGGTTAGACTGGTCTGTTTGGTTCCTATTGAATTTCCAGGGGAAATTGTTTTAAATTGACTTTATTTTCATGAAGACAGAATTTATATCAGGTTAACTGTGACTGTATCCTAGTCGAACCTGTAGAGACTGCATTTCTCTCTCCTTTTCCATAATCTCCTGCTCCAGATCTTGGATAGTTTCCTCCAGTTGCTGTTTGTCTCTGACCGCTGCAGCTGTCTCCTCCTCCCTCCTCAGCCGCTCCATCTCCACCTGACGACAGTGACATAGTGACATAACATGAATGACTTTACCATGGGTCAGCTTTCATTTGCCCTGTGTAATGCATGCAGCAGAAGCTCAGCACACAGTCACTTCTCACAATCCTCCTACATGTTTCCACCAATAAAGTACCGTGTGACAAAGCCTATTAATTTGAAGCAAATCAAATGTAATGCACAAATGATCTCCTGCTGTCCTGATTTATGTAAGGTAAATGAGCATTTTTGTATTTTAATGCTCTTCTAATGACACTAAAATGTGGCAATATGACTTCTGACAGCAATAAACATATATTACTCCAGTTCTGGCCTTTTTCCTTATGAGCACTTCCAACAGTTTTAGATTTGACATTAAGATCATTTTATTGCATTTAAAGCCTTTTGTGGTTTGGCTGCCTAACATTTAGTACCTCAGATCTTTTACCTCATATAACTCTATGGGAGTATTCAGGTCTCTTCAGGACTTAAGGCCTGGTGCCTCCCGGGACTCTGTGTGCTGTTTAAACTATACAGTAGCAGTAAGAATAGATCTTCCACTGTGGCTGCTGTCATGGCAGCACATACTGCTCTTTGTTTTGATGTTCAGGACTGAATACAAGAGCCATGTTTCCACTGAGAGGTGCAACTCAGGTCAGTAAAGGGCAGTTTCTATTATTTGCCTCAAACTTCAGTATATTACACAACTTTCAGTTCCTTTTTGGCTTCATTTAGCTATTCTTTTAGCAACTCAAACTCCTACTCTTTTAGCAACTGACTTTTGTTATTTTCTTTTAGGTGCCATTAGTGAATCAAAATGTAGTTTATTCTGATGTCTTTTGGCTTGCAATGTTTAGTTTAGTTTAGTTTATTTGTTTATTTGAGCAGTATACATTCTGCGCAAAAGGAGTGGGCTGAAGCACTATTCTTATGAGCACCAACCCCCAAATGTCCTCAATGCAATAAAAAAAAAAGGGTTTCACAATGGTACAAAAGGAACAAAACAACAAGGAAACAACATCTGATTATAATAGAATGACCAATTACAAGATGGCATTTTCATTAAGTAAGATTTCCATCACTGAAGCTCATGTACTGTATACATTCCTGAAAACGTGAATGGCTATTCCTTTTAAAGTTGTTTGTTTTATCGTTTTGATGCTACCTCTCACCTTCCCCAGGGACTTCCTCAGAGCCGATTTGTCTTTACCCAGACGTGAAACTGCTCTCTCCATCTCAGCTCTCTCGCGCTGAACCTTTTGTAAAGCGTCCTGGAGAGTTTTTACATTCTCCTGCAGATCCTTCCTCTCATGTCGGAGCTGCTGTAGTCGCCTTTGGCTGTCAAGGTCTGCATCTTGCTGCTTTAAGCTCTGAGATACAATAACACACACAAAAATAAAATACATATAAAAAAAAACATCAGCTCAATCTGATGAAACTACCTCTTTTAGTGAGTTATTTAGCTTTTCCAGCTCTGAGTATTTTAGCTCAGTGTCTTCTTGGCTCCTTTGGCTGCTTTGTGTCCTCTCTGTTAGACTGTGGTTCAGCTTCTTAGATTCAGAAAGAGCCTCGCGTGTTTTATCCAGATGTTCCTGGAGTGTATAAAAAGTATTTACATTTAACTTAAATGAGCATAATACAACATATTTTTTCTTATGTATAGTTTCTGACATTCTGGGTCAAAGTAAGTGTATGTTATCTCACTTTTCCAGCAAAATCCAATAGTTTTCTTGCAGTATGATAGATTTATGCTAAGTATTGCATGTTTTTGTTTGTACAGTATCCCTGAATGTGTAGCCCCAGAGCGCTCCCGAGAAGGGAATTAATGAGCTGCCCAAACATTTTACTGCTACATATGTGAGGAAACCTCCACTGTAATGTAAATAAAATGTTCTGTCTGGAGATGAGGAAGTTCATTATGACACTGTAAATCACAGCAAGGGAAAATAGTTGCTCGTTCTAGAAACATATCTTTATACTGTTGAATGAATTACTGAACACGGAAATGATCATGTACTGTCTGCCAGACCTGTAGCGTGCGTCGGTCTTGCTCGCTAGCCGTCAAAGCCCTCTGAAGTTGTATGATCTGTTCCTCCAGTGCCCCAGTGCCGCCGCGGCTGTCCTTCAGGGACAAGGACATTTTCAGGACCTGCTCCTTCAGCTGAGTCTCCTGTGTTTCAGCTCGGGACAGCTGTGTGTTCAGCCTTTCCTCACTGAGCCTCAGAGCTGCGCACTGGTCATCACTCTCTCCCAGCCTCCTCCGGAGCTCCGTCAGTCTGTGCTGCAGTGTGGCTGCCTCGGCCTCCAGCTCAGCCGCTCTGAGCTGAGCCCGCTGCGCCTCTCCCTCCAGTGCGCGGTGGGACAGGTCCAGGCGGGTCACCTCATTCTCAGCCGCCTCCAGAGCCTCCTTTAGCCTCTGCTGCTCCGCACTGGCCCGGGACCCGGAGCTCTGACTCAGCTCCAGCTTGTTCTGTGCCGACAGTTACAATTATATAAAAACTAATTATGATGCTGCTGATTTAAAAGATACAAACATTTACACATACTTGCAATTCCCTGGACTCAGCGTCTGCTGATCGTAGTGTGTTTTTTAAATGAGCCAGTTCGTCCTGAAGGCCTCTCTTCTCTCGTTCTGCTCGATGTGATGCTTCCTCCTGAAGAGTTAAAGAGGTCAGGGCTTTGTGCAGCCGTTCTCCCATCTCTCTTTTGCCTGAAAAACATGGCTCGGAAAACTGAGCTAAATACAGTAGACCTGGCTTGAAAAATCATGCAGCTTACATACCATCCTCTGACTCTTTTAACGACTTCTGGAGCAATTCGATCTGACTAGTTGATGTTTTAAGGTTGTCTTGAAGCTCTGTCACTCGACATCTTAAATTGTCAATTTGAGTCAGTGCTTCATCCTACAAAATAGAATTCAATATAAAAGAGTACACACGTGTTTAAGGACAGTATTATTCCCACAGCTAAACTCACCCTGTCTTTCCGTGCCTCTTTGAGCTCCTTCTGCAGTTCCTGGAGAACAGTTTGCACAGTTTCCACATCCAACTCCTCAGCCTCAGGAGGACTCCAATCCCCTCCATTAATGGGTTCTAACACAGATCATTATAGCAACATAATTATGAAAACAATGTACCAAGACACCCATAGACCTACTTTTGAATTGCGTATGTTTTCTCCATGGAGAAGGAGATCTTCTGTGAGAAGCATTTGTGGCTGGTGTATGGCTGGTCAGAACCGTGCGGCGCAGTGCTGAGTGCAGTCCAACCAGTTGCGTCTCCAGATCTCTCCTTCTGGCTTTGCCCAAATCCAGCTGCTTCTCCAGGCCCTGTGTTTTACTGTCACTGAGGTCTCCCTGCATCGTGAGGTGCCTGATCTGGATCATGGCATCGTCTAGCGCCCCCTCCAGCTGAGCAGTGGTTTCTCTGTGCCTCTGCTCACGCTGCAGCTGACTGGACTCCAGCTGTTGCAGCAGCTTTTGGTTTTGATGCTCAGCTGTTTCCAGTTCCGCCACACGCCGCTGCAATCCTGTAACCTGGAAAAGAGCTCACATGTTTTATTCATCCTCTGGCACACACACTTTGTTTTCTATTTCAGTCTGTTGTTTCTATGAATGCATATGTTGTACAAATTTACACATGATGATGATACAAGAATCAGAATCAGATTTTTTTTTTATGACGACACAACAACTTAGCGGAATTTGCTTTCAGCACAGCATTTCATAAGAGCTCAATGCATCCACTGTGTCAGTAAAAAAACAATATAAAACAATATATTAGGGCGATCTGCAGCGTGATTAGTGTAAACAGGTGATGTGCAGAATGGGTGTTGTCAGAGGTGCTTTTTATGGCTACTTGTGGGATGTGTCGGCAGTAAAGTATGTAAAGGATGAAAGTGTTTTACCAGCGATTTAAGTGGACAAAGGTTAGTGTATTTTACTTTATGATGGCAGTGTACAAATGTAGGAGGAGATTGGGTCTGACTCTGCATTGTTTGAGCAGTTTGGAAAGAATGGACTTTTATTTTTTTCTAGATGTGATCTGAATTTTGTATGAGTGTGTTAGAGATGTGAGTGCCAAGGAATTTGAAGGAGTCAGAGATGGCTTCGGATGAGGTGTAGACACACAGGAGATTTTGGTGTGGAATTTCAGGAAAAGATAATAATAATATTACAGTTTGCAAGTCACAAGGCTCCTTTTGCCCTTCTCTCGTGGCTCCTACCTCACCGAGCGCAGCGTCTCTACCAGCGTCACTCTCCAGTACTCTCTGTTTCAGACTGAAGACCTCACGACGTGCCTCCTCTTCCTTCTGCTCTTCTTGACAAATACGACCGTAAAGCTCAGTCAGTTCCTGCTTCTGCTGCTTATTCTCTCCATCAAGAGTCTTTATCTGGAAGTTAAATACAGCAGTATTTTGTATTGTATTATAAACCTTGTCTTTTAATGCACCGCACAACATAGGAACATCATCTACAAAATCAGCTGTTAGGAAAGCTGGGTGGGGGTTTGTTGATGGGGAGCTACTGCCCTATTCAAGTGGAACGCTCTACACCCTGGCTTTTTAACGCACTACACTATGTGGGACTTACACCATACTTCATACATAATGCAAAAAAACATATAAAAAAATTTATATTGTACTGAGGATGGTAACTGGGAAGTAGCAAGATCACGGAGCATAACATGTATATTAATGTGTCTTTATAACATAAAAGTGACTATCGGTAATGTTTGGTATTGGTAACAATCTGAAAGAAATTTACTAATGGTTGCATTTCCTTACTTGCTTTGTACTAGACATCGTACATGGAACGAGACCGTTGTAGTTGTGCTTCGTTTCCGTTAATTATATGAACGATTGAAACAGTGGTTTGTAAGTTTGGTCTGTGTTTGATAAGCCGCTTTGAAATGTAACAAGTTCTCTTTTGTCAATGAGGCTAATCACAATACGATGCTGCTAACCAGTAATGTAAATGCTATCTTGTAATTGGTCATTGATTCTATTATGATCAGATAGTGCATATAATTCATGTTTTTGCTGTTGTTTCCTTGTTGTTGTTTTGTTCTTTTGTACTATTGTGAAATGTACTTTTTTTATTGCATTGAGTTTGGGGGTAGGCGCACATAAGCTTATTGCTTCAGCTCACTCTTTTTGAGCAGAATGTATACTGGCCATACCGCCTTTGCTCTGCCCAATCCCGTCAGACCTTGGAAGCTAAGCAGGGAAGGGCCTGGTCGGTACTTGGATGGGAGACCGTTTGGTACCACCAGGAAGCCTAGCGAATGTAGTGTGTTAGTGAGTAATTGGTGGTGGTCGGAGACTGGTTGCCTCGCTTCCGTCAGTCTACCCCAGGGCAGCTGTGGCTACAATAGTAGCTTACCACCACCAAGTATGGAGTGAATGAATATTGCAATGTAAAGCGTCTTTGAGTGTTCAAAGAAGCGCTATATAAAACCTATGCATTACTATTATTATTAATGCTCAAATAAACTAAACTAAAGTATTATTTATAACAAAGTAACATGTCACCTGTCTGCGTAGCTCCTGCAGCGCTCTGCGTGCTTCCAGGCGAGATTTCTCCTGTTCTCTCAAAGTGCTCCGCAGAGTGGCAGCCTCATGTTGAGTTGAGCTTCTATATTCTTCTAAAATTGACATTTTCTGCTCCCTCTCTTCCGCAGAACGTCTCAAGCTGTCGATTAAGTCCCAAATGTATGAGAAAAAACAACAATGCACAGAGTATCATGTTGACATCTGAATTGAAATCATACCTGCTATTTTCACTCTCTGCCTTCTTAATCAGGATTCTGAGGGCTTCATTTGTCTCTTGAATGGTCTCTTTCTCCCGGGTCTCGTCTCCCAAGATTCTTTTGAGATCCAGCACTTCTTTGTGTTGCACATCTCGCTCGTGAACACACTCCTGAAGCCCTCTGTGAGCCTCTATAAGCTCCGCTCTGAGTTTGACAACTTCATCTTCGGCCTCTTGTAACTGTCGACTAAGGCCTTCTACCTTTATGGCCAACAATAATATAAACAGTTTTGGGTTATGTATTAATTGTCAAAAACGTATTTATCTGCCTTTAATTTACACAATACAGCATCAACAACAAAATCGCCAGCGACACTAAAATTATATTCTAACCTTTGTTTTACTATATAGAGTTTGGGTTGATGTGGAACAACATAAATTCCACTCTTCTTTTTTTTATTTTATGCTCATATTTTAAATTTAGGGGGAAAAAGAACAGATAAACTTACACTGAGCAGATATAATCAAAACACTATTGTTTAGCTCTGTAGTAACAGCTCTGCAGCATTACAATAATCTATGAATGGTTGCCATGTTAAGAGAACTACTTTCCAATTTCCCATTCAGTAGATATCTAATTTTCTCTGATTGTAAATGTTTCAGTATGTCTTTTATCAAAACCAAAGCTGGGGGCATTTCTTTGTTTGGAAGTTGTTTAGCTCTTCTTTAAACACTAAAATGCTCTTTGCACAATCACAGGCTCCTCTGTGACCTATATTCTGTTTTAAGGCATTATGTGTAGTGTGAGAATGGGGAGGACAGAGCTTATCTGGGCATGGATGGGAGCCAGTTGGGCTCAAAGCCAGGTGCTGTCTTTCCCCATCTCTGTGCTGCTGCTGCAAGTGTAAAGAATCCACAGAGTGCAACATGATAAACAGCAGCCCCCCGCTCCGAGGAGAAGAGGTGGAGGGAGGATAAGGAGGAGAGCAACACTCAGAGGCCACACAAGATGTTTTTTCTTCTCATAAACTTTAATGTGAGAAAAAACAAGCCAGAGCAGATCCAGCCAATTATACTTTATTTTATCTGATTCTTAGTGGAGGGGAGTGAGGGGAAGGGGCAGAGAATATGAGGGCAGCAGTGTTGTGTTATGTGGATGAGACAGGGGGACCTAAGTCCCTGTGGAGCCAGCCTCTCGCTGCTGCAAGGGAAAAAATAAACACTCCCCCACCGGCTTATTTACACAAGGGGTTAACTCAAACTTTGATTTCATATTTTGGTACCAGGGACCGTATCCTCCCATCTTGTTCTCACTCTTTCCATTTGGTTTTTCCTGCCTAAATGCTCTTTTGAACTGCTCCACAGATTCACACTCCTCCTTTGTCACAGCTTGACATGAGAATCCTGAGATGGGATTAGTAAAAATAATTAAACACTGAATGGCGTCGACCTTGGCAGCCAAATACGACAGTGTCACAGAAGCATGACTTGATCTACAGCAGAAAGCAGCAGTCCAAACCTCAAATTCTGCTACTCTGGCTCCACACGGCCCCATTCACTACAATCTGACAAGACTAAAGAGACAGAGTGAAGACAGGACGATGCTCGATTTAGTCTTTTTACCGAAACCAAACTGATAAACAATCCCGCTGTCCCGACTTTCCCGTCATTTAAACCCACACTTTACAGCTCTGCCACTCAGTCTAATGAGGTGACTGTGAGGTTGTTGTTTTACTAAAACACCCAGCGACCCTTGGCCTGCTTTTCTGACCTCAGCCAACCCCAAGAGATGAGATTTACGGCTTTCATTTAACTTGGAGATGTATGTCACTTGGCACAAATTGTAGTGTAATTGCACTCTTTCTGTTTATATTAAAGTCAACGGAGCTAAAATTTATATTGGGGGAACTTTGCAGAGAGAGAGAGAGAGTGCAGCAGGACTCCTGCCTCGTGGAACATGGCCCTGTGGACTGCACACCTGAAGGCGTCCTGATGCTAGTAAAGCTCTGTGCCGCACGCCAATGTCAACAGCGGCCTTTGCTTAATGGCTCTCCTCCACTCCGTACTAATTGGTCAAACCCCCCCTGCCTTTAGAGGTGAATCCAAGGACTCATATTTATGCCAAGTCAAACACCACAGTAATTTCCCATCCATTTCCATGATTGTGCAATTCTTCAGTGCCATTTAATTGGTAACATTAAATCTATAGGAGCTTTGAGTTTGTTGATTTTACTATTGTTAAATGTAAACAGTAATAAAATAGTAGAGTTTGCACAACTGCACTGTATTGGTTACCGTGCAATTGGTAAGTGAAAAAAAAATCTCACCTCCTGCTTTGCACTTTCTTTTTGTTCATTCAGATCTTTTATCTGCTCAATCATACTCCTCTTGTCACTCTCATGGGCATCCAGGGACTCCTCAAAGTGAGCCTGCAGTCTTTTCAGCTCAGAGCGAAGGATTTCCAATGCATTCTGAAGCAAACACATTCTAAAGTGAGAAAACTCCTTTTCTGACAATATTTTTTTAACAATGTGTCATTGTTGCTGTCTAATGTTTCGGTATATTCATGCATATTTGAGTAATGTAAAGACTGTGTAGGCTCTCAGTCGTACAGGAGCTGTCCATCATCAATAAAAGTTCTTGAAGGTTTTTCTTGATGAAGAACCTTGAAGATGCCTCTTTAAAGGTTCAAAATGTTTATTTATTACCTTTCGATTTCATGAGGTGGTGCTTCTCTCTGTTTTTGAAGGCCAGACTGTTTCACCTGAGTTAATGTGATAATTTGAGAGCTCAATTTGTTTCTATCGTATAAGGAAGCTCCTATTTGTAGCAGCAAAGGAGGAGCTAAGGCTTTGCGTTTATGTAAAAATTAAGAAATTGTCCAACTCTGCTCCAACCAGACACCCAGGACCTCCAGGTCCACAAGCCACAATGACAGCAGATTTACACAGCCTTCTCATTCAAAGGCATAAAGAAACTCCCAGAGTGTTAAACCTTTGTTTGACCTGGAGATCTTCTCTCACAATATAAGAGAAGTGCTATTACAAAACCAGCAGTGTTGGCACTGATAACTGTAATTGTAATTATGACCTTAAGTGATGTTTTATTGTAGTCATTTTACATGATTCTGTGTCCAGTGATTGGTTGTAACGTGTAATTGGTAGACTGTTCATCTACTCAGGGACTGCGGATAGAAACTAGCTTGAGCTAAATCTGGCGCAAAGCATCTTTAATTAATGTTGTTGTTTTGTTGAAATAAACAAATAAACTAAACTAATTAAATATGTGTTATTTTAAGTTAAATCACGAAACTGTTTGCCTATGTGTCCAAAAGTGCCTACATATTACATAGGACATTTATCAGAAAACAGTCATTCTTTCACCTTGTCCTGTTCTTGTTTGCTGTGTGCCTCCCTCCTAATGCGCTCCAGCTCCATCTCTGCAGTGGCCAGGTCCTGATGCAAAGCTGCCAGATTCTCAGCGAGGGCAGCCTTTTCAGCCTCCATCTGGGACAAAGCCTAACCACAAAAACCACAAGGTCAAATTCATTTATAAACGAATGAAGTCCTGTTTGAGAAACACCGAATTTATCCTGACAAACTAGTGCAGCGTTTGTGTCTTTCCCAAGCCTGAAGTAAAGAGGAGTGCACCGGAAAGAGCATCTGGCATACCACCAAATCATTTGAATCATTGCACAATTGCATGTAGGCTCTCCCTCACCAGCGTGTAGGCTTTCCCTCACCAACGTGTAGGCTCTCCCTCACCGAAATGATTTTTATATTTTTGTATAAAGACAGGCTCATAAACTGTGAGGAATGTGGAGCCACACACATGCTGCTTTTCGCTCTCGGCGTTCAGGAGGCTTCGGTTGGACTCGTGCTGAAGTCTGTCCAGCTCCTCCTGCACCTGCTGCAGCTCCTTCTGGCGGAGCGATCGCTGCTCCTCACACTGTCGCCTCAGCTGCTCCTCCGCCCGCTCCCTCTGTGATGCCAGCTCTTCAAACTCGCGCTCCTGCACATCACAGCACCAACAGTTAAAACATTGGGAGCTCAACAGAACAAAGATAATGTTAAAGTGAAAATGAGTGAAAATGGGCCCCGGATTTGACAAAATAAGTAAACTATAGTATATAAGGGCTGTGAGCGACTCCTAGTTTTATTCTTTTAGAGCATAACCATTTTTTGTGTGTATGTTTTTTCAGGATTTTTCTGGCCTGTATTCTTTATTACACAGGACAGATCAGTGTGAAAGAGAGTGAAGAGTAGGGAGAGAGACATTCAGCAAATTGTATCAGCTGCTCAAGTGTATACTCTTTTTCAACTTTCCTACATAAAAGTGTCACTTTATTGATGCAAAACATGAAAACCTGCCCTACACACATACCGAGTTATATTGTACCTTTCGCTCTAGCTCAGCTTCCAGTTGCACCCGATGACTTTCCTCTTTCTGTTTTAGTGTTTCCTCTGCGTTCTTCTCCACCCGAGCCAACTTCTCCTCCAGTTTACAGCGCTCTTCAGAGGCCACTTCACTCTGACGTTTAGCCTCTACACGCGTCTCTGCTGCTTCACCTGGTAACAAATATGAATGAACGTTCTAATCACATTGCCACATTTGGGGAGAGCCACTCTTCTTGACTACCAGTGGCTCACAGGTCGGAGCGTTTGCTCAAAAACGCAGAGGCTGGTGTTTTAATCCAACCTCTGGTGTCCTGCTCTTCTAACCTTAGGCAAGACACTTCACTCATCTTGCCTATGTTTGAATGAATAAATAATACATACATTTAAAAGGACTGAGCGACTGGAAAAGACAGATGCACTCTGATTGGTCACCAGTGTGAAATAAGACATGTGAGGTTTTGATATCAAGGGTGATAAGATGTCAGTGCTCAGCTTACAAAGAAGCTCATGTTAAATTGCATTATAATATAACTATAAATCATACTTTTAGTAGTGCGGGAGTATTGTTGCTGCTATGACAATGCCTTTGGTTCAGGGAATAACAAAAGGACGCTTCTTTATCTTTTTAACACCTCTTATCTGAACCATGTGTGTTTGTGTGGTCATCCTGAGGTCCAGCTGCTGCAGAGCTTGGATGAAATATGTCTCCCGAGGGTGCAGTTGGGATGGGGGCTTGGCACAGAGGACAGAGAGGTCTCACAGGGGAGTGGGCTACTCACGCGTCAAAGCCTCGTTAGCAACAAGCAAACTGCGGCTCTCCCCATCCATCCTGCTGCACTCGGCCTCCAGAGAAGAAACGAGCTCCTGGCTCTCAAACAGAGCAGTCTCCAGCGCCTCCTTCTTCAGCCTGAAACAACCACAGCAAACAAGGATTAGCTTCAAACCACCAGGTGTGTGCAGCCATAAAACGCAATAACCCAAACAAAGTTATTTGACTTTAAACAAACGGTTATTTTCTTTGGCCTAATCAGACATATGAGCTGGTAATTACTGCAATCATGAATAAAACCAAGCAACAAACGGAAAGCTGAATTATCTAGCTTTCGTTCAAACTGTATATCAAAAGAAACAGCAAACGTTTATTTCTGAAGATTTTCCCTGCAATATCTACCAGAAAATGTAATTTGTGGTTAGAGTTAGACCAATAGACAATTCTTTACAAAATGTATATATTCTTATTGTCTGCTTTTCTGTTTGCAAACCAGCTCTCTGAGGGAAATATAATGTAGGAATTTGCAGGTAGTGCCACTGTATGTCTTATCTCGGTGTAGAATGAAGGCCAGGCCGCGTGAAAAGCAGCACAAACAAACCTAAGAGCTGCTAGTTCCTCCATGAGCTCCGAAACCTTCCACTCAGCAGAGTTCAGTCTGACTTCCAGCGCCGCCCTTTCTTTGGCCAACCCGTCCCGGTCGCTGCTCACTCTCTTCAAGGCCGCGCTCTGAGTCCCCAGCTCCCGCCGGCACGCACACAACTCTTCTGAAACATTTTGCATCTGCCTGTTGATCTGGAGACAAACACACGCATACATAACAATCTACTGTGAGTGAAACAAGATTTTGCCTATGTTTGCTTTCTTTTAAAAATGGTTTTACAATAGTAGGAGCACATATCGTAACTATAAAAAGGTGTCCTGATCTGTCAATCACTTGTAAAGGTAAAGCTAATAAAGTGTTTTTAGTACCTTATACCAATTAAAGATATAGAATGTAAGAAAATTTGACATTTGATTAATGTTGTATAGAACTACAGTTTTTGTTGAGTGTCCCTCTCAAACTGCAAACTAGTGCTGTACTGACATAACCAGTACTATAAGAACATTTGACTCATTGTAATGAACAGCATAGGGTCTACCCTGGCATAAACTTAAATAAAACAGTTTACATTATATGGGGAAAACTGCTGTTTAAATGACGTCCTAGTGTATGTTGGATTGAAGGAGTAAGTGGTCTCCTTTTATTTATGCAAGAGGAACACTGTGTACTAATGCCATGCTTATTATTTATGTACCATTAATTAAACAAAATACAAGGCGACCTAAAAGCGCTGTAACACATTACAAATGATCTGCCTGAAGCGAAACAAAAATGATCGGTGGGGCGCCATTTATCTTCTCCATTCCAGCACAGCCTGGGACCTATATTTGGAAACTAAAATAAAACAACTCGGCACATGTGTAATTCATGTGAGCTGTACAGCGGATTCTGCATTTAACTCATAATAACTGTGAAGCAATTAAAACTAACTGACCTCAAACTATTTTCTGTGAAAATAAACGCGCACTTAAAGAAACGAGGCTAGTTTTTGTATAACTTCAAAATGATTAGGACTACAATATATCACTGCTATGTGTTTGAAAGTACTATAAGGCACTAAAATGACGTCACTGCAATAAACTGTTACTTCACAATGTGTCTCATTTTACATCATAAAGAGTATACTAAAAACATAACAGTAAAATAATGTAATTTTTTTGTGTAGTGTCCAATAATATAATGAAACATGAGCTTGGAGAAGCAGAGGCCACCTCAGGGCTTGCTCTGGCACGGCACATTTATTTTTGTAGATATGTTATCAAAAATGTTTAGGTGGAATTTGTCAGATTGTTTGGGTTTGTAATATTCTGAGCTGGGAGAAATGTGGGTATCCCAGTTTCTCAATGAGAACAGATAATAAAACATCGGATTCTTCTCATTCTTTGAAAGGCAGGTTCGGGAAATGGGGATGTGCTAAGGACATACTTTAGGTGATAATTTATTGTTACACTAAACCCTCTCAGGACTGAATATGTCTTTCTATTTATCATCTCCACTTCACATTTGTCCATGAAAATCCCTTGCTTGTTAGGTCCCAGTGTGACCATAAAGTACATAGTGCGGATACAAATGATCTCAATATCCCCCTGGAAAGACAAAAGACAAGGCAGATGTGTCCAGTGTGTCCGATTCATTTTAACATGACAACAGAACCATAAATGTGCTGAAAGCCATTAATAACATTATGTTATCTGTCCCAGGTGTGATGCCGAGGCGAACCTGTGAGAGCTGCTCTGTGGCCTGTGTGTTATCTGTGTTGAGCAGACGGAGCTGGGCCTCTTGCTCCTCAACCACTCGCTCCATGTGGCTGAGGGACTTGTCCAGAGCCTGTTTCTGCTCCAACAGATCCAGCACTTCCTGCTGCAGCCGAATGGCCTCCTCTCTGGCCACTGTGCGCTCCACCTCAGCCTCACGCCTGCGGTCTCCCAGTTCGGCTTTCTCACACTCCGTCTGAAGAAGACAAAAACAGTCTTGAGTTCCAATTAGTTGATTTTACAGAACCAGGACTGACCGACCTGCAGCAGAACCCGGTTGAGTTCCACCTTGTCTTTGGCTAAACCTTCGCTCAAAGCCGCCATCTTGGACAGAGAGTCTTTAAGTGTAGCCTCCTGATTTTGCATTTTGGCAAGACAGAGCTCCTGTGCCGTGCACTGGGACTCAATCTAAAGATGTTCAAATTTAGTGAGAAATAATCACAAAGACATGAATAAAAAGGCGTAGACTAAAGTAATATGTTGTACCTTACTGAGAGCCAGAGAGAGACTGGCCTTGTCATCTTCTAGCAGTTCTTTCTGAAGGGTCATCTGACTCAGTGCTTCTTTCACCGTCACCAGCTCTTTACGAAGATCAGAGTGCTTTGATTCAAGTTCTTCAAGATTCCTCTCACTGAAAAACAAAAACGGTCAATCCTCTAAACAAACGCTAGCCCCAATGTTTGTTAGTTGGATTAAATGCCCATATTCAATTTCCCACTAATCATTTTTGCAAATGAAACTTTAGATGAAAAAGACTTCTATCTTGCATGACTGCAGTAATGTAATGTTGTAAATCATTTACATTTGAATCCAAACTGGTTGAGGGGGACCAGTGACATGTGTTACTGATCTGGTCTATAAACAAGCAGAGTTTGAGCAGAATAGTGGGTGACAGTGATGACCGTGCTACCTCCGCTGGGCCTCAGTGCGCTGGCGTGTGAGCTGCAGCTCCAGATCCTCTCTTTGCTGCTTCAGGACATCCCTCTGTCTCTGTAGCTCCTGAGAGCAGCCCCGCAGTCTGTCCAGCTCCACTTGCTGCGAGTCCACTTCCTGCTGCAGGCCTGACACCAGCCGTTCCAGGCTGCTCTTTTCACTGGGAGCCACAATGGACACAAAAATGTTTATGCAAGTATTCAACACATCAACAAAGTCAACAAAGAGACAAAACTGAACCAAGAATACGCACCTGGAAGCTTGTTCCAGTGAGCTCTGATATCTTTTATTTTCCCTGACACTTCCCTCCAGAGATTTTTGAGCCTCCTGACTTTGTTTCTGAGCCTCCTGGATCCTACGCTCTAGTTCTTTCCTTTCAGCATCTTTCTCCTGAAGTTGGTCCCGCAGAGAATTGACCTGTTCCAGAGCAGCATCCAGGCATCCACGCAGGTCCTGCACAGTTCAAATATAAACTTGCATATTGAATACTGAATCTGGTGGCTGTTCATCACATCTATAACACACAACACATAATACAGACCTGTGTTTGTTTCTGTTGTTTAGAAAGAGCGCTCTGTACGGATGTCAGTGTGGGGTTTCTCAGAGGAGACCAGCCGTGATAAGGGGAGCCGGATAAACCTTCAGAACAGCCATTGTCACTATCGCCAGTAAGCACCATCTAGAGTTGAACAAATGTAAATGAATTAATTAAATGTAATTAAATGAATGTGTCAAAGGCAATGGTTTTACTTCACATATCATGGATAAATTGGTCAGGTTCATGCTTATTTCTGACCTGGTTTATGTGGCGTAAGACCTTCTGCAGATCTTGATTTTCTGTTTGCAGGGCCTCCATCTCTGCTTTATCCTCCGCTCTCCTCATCTCCTGAACAGGAAACCAATAAGGTCAGATAAGCACACATACAGCTCTCCTGACATTATGCAGCTGGCAGCTCTGGAGACAAGGAAGTTAAGGAGTTTATCAAAGTAAAGCCCAGACTAGAGCCAGATCTTAACCCCTTTTACCACCCGTCTCTCTCTGGCACCTCCCGCCCTGATTACCATCCTGTCCAGGCTGATCTGCATGGTGTCCAGGCTGGAGTCCTTCACATTGCTCTGGGTCTGCAGATGCTTGACCGTGTCACACAGCTCCAGGATTCTGAAATATTTAACATTAAAAAAAAAAAAAAAAATATATATATATATATATATATACAAAAATTAAATACAAGCAAAAACATTGAAAGACGACTATCCTAACAGTTGGACATGTGGGAATTTACAACTCGCTTGACCCTTTGCTACGACATATACTGCATATGGGCAACGTTTTGATTGGTATCTCTTATGATGTAGCAGCATATAACCTGGAAAGTTCTGCAATCGGACTTTAAGAAGTGAACAAATGCCAATTCATTCATTTTCCTGAAAATATTCTTTTCAGATGATTCACATGATTTTTTTTGGCCCCAAAGTAATATTCAATAGCCACAGACAGACGTCATTTTCTCTGGACACACAGTTTACAATACCACCTTGACATGGGTGTTATGATCAAGGGGGATGAAGGTAATCAGATTTCATGTTTAAAAAGACCTGATCCTTTTGTGTTTTCACCACATCAACAGTAGTTAAATGGAAAGATGAACAGGGCTGTGGTGATCAAAGCTCACTCATGGCAGGAATGTGGAGGTTGTAATTGATCGTCTTTGAATACTTCAGAGCTTTGACATCAGAGACTTGTGGAATATGTGAAGGTGAAACATGATTATTTCAATAAAACTAATCTTTAAGGAGAAACATCTGAAATAGGAATGAGAATTATGTTCAACTGGCAAATAAAGTACCTCTTAGTTACAGATGACTGATATAACAAATGCAGTCGGTTTTAAACCAAAAAGAGAAGTTTCAATTTAAATGAACACACACAAACGTTATTTAGATTGAGTACACAAAAAATGCAAAAGGAAAAATCTCAAGTTTATTGTGTAAGCACTCGGCCCCAGCCAAATACCTGGAATTCAGCTCCACTCTCTCTGCGTCCCATCGCCCCTGTAGTTGTAAGGCGTCCCGGAGTTTGTCCCTCAGCTGCCGCTGCAGTGCAGACTCCTCACCACTAGTAGCGCTCTCCTGTGTGACTCTGGCTTCTAGGTTTTTGCAAGCTCCATGCAACTGTCTACTGACAGCATTGCACTCCCCACGCAGCTCTGACAGGCCCCTGATAAAAACAATCAATGAAAAGACATAAATCCTAACAGATAAAACAACATAATCTGGTTCAACTCGAGGTGTTCAGAGTCATTAGTCTGTTGAAAACCAGTGTGTTTTCATTCCTAATTGGGATGGATGTCTGGACTTGAACTCACTTTCATGTCTGGCCTCAGTTCAGACTCTATTATGGTGAGAAGATGAGATGGGATGAGCTATCAAAGTTCAAGCAAATTACTTTTCAGCAATGCTTACAGTGGCTTAACATGACAGCAGCCATATCTTGAAAGGGCTCTAGCTTCGTCCTGACAGATCATTTCAACACCTCTTGCCCCCCCAGTGAGGAAACAATGAAGCACAATGTGTGCTGACCTCAGTGACCTGTTGCTTTTTGATCCCTGGGCTCGGAGGTGTATTGTGGTTGCATGTGTGAGAGCGAGATACAGGAGGAGGAGGGGAGCTCTTGAGCAATCCCCTGTCCGCCACGGGTCGGGGGGGGTTCCTGGCGTCGGGCCGCACTCACCTGTCAGTGAAAGTCCTTAGCTGCGTGAAAGTGCTTCGCAGGGAGGCAGCCTGGCGCCACAGAGCCCTGACATGAGCCTGCTCACGGCTGAGGCGGGAGGCGCTGGTCTGCACACAAGAGCACAATGAGATGGTACTGGGTGGTAGGGGGCGGCTTACGACACTTTACTGCCTGCACCTCTCCTTTTACTGTGATACCAAACAGATGCAACGCTGGGGCTGTCGAGTACTGGCCCTCGCGCAAATAATTGGATTTCCCTGAATCAACAGATGTGGCCGATTTACAGCACGAACGACAGATTGTTTGGACAAAGTTTTCTTCCCCTTCAGCAGTTGGAATGTTTTCACAGGAAACAACAACTCAGAAATCATAGCAATAAAGGGAACAGGGAACGAGAATGAATTGATGAAACTGGCTATGAATGGAATTCCAACCTCTAGTGAACTCTACACAAGTTTAATTGCGCAATCTCAGTGTTACATTCAATAAGTTTTAGCGTGTCCTCGAGTGATTTGTGCAGTTTCTCTCGTCACCTCCTGCTCTTTTCTCAGATGCGTCTCGCACAGCTCTTGGTCTTCTCGGGCCTTCCACAAGCTCTCAGTGAGGCCCTGGTTCACGATGCCAGCCTGCTCCAGTTGTTCCCTCAGCACAGAGTTGACTTGGCTGAGGCTGGCACACCTGGAAATAACAAGCCCTCTGAGTCTCAGGAATCATTTGGCATTTCTTGGCTGAAGGACAAATGTCACAAAAACACCGCCCGCCCAACTTGGACTTGGCGTCAGCTCTTCCTCTGATGTAGATCCACTCTCACCAGCCACACAGCGTGAACATGTGTGACAGTTTTATAAAGCCTGTCACGAGTTAGCTTTAATTCCATCCAGATTTGCTTGTACTGTACAGCAATTTACCAAAATGTTTATATCATACTTACCCTCAACACACACCCTGTTACTGTAAAGCATGTTTGACAAGAGGCCAAACCCATGTAAGAGGTTATGGAGTGAGTTATAAGTAATAGGCCAACTGCTGAAAACATAATTTCTGCATAACTTACAATAAGTGCTTACAATTCAATATTACTGTGGCAGATAAATGGTGCAATGGTGTATAAACGTGTTAGGCAGTTATTAAACATAACAATTTTGAGGCTCACAACTCCACAGCATTGACCCAGAAAACAGGAAGTTGGACACTGCCATGTTGCTTTAAGGAAAGATGCTTCACACATGTTGCTTGCATGAACGTGTGACTGCAATTGATATAAAATGGCAGCCATCCTTTGATCAGTTCACTGACTAGTGTGACAGTAACTAAGAAGTGAACAAATAATAATAATGCATTGTAGAGATGCAATAAAGGTAAGTGATCAGCTCTGCCCAGTGCCGTGTGTGGTTGTGTCCTTGCCAGAAACCTAGTTGAGCCCTTTTAGTTAAGCTTTAGTTTAGTTTAAATGAGTTACTCACTTCTTCTGCTCCTCCTGGAGTTGAGTAGTCTTCCTCTGGACCAGGAGGCTGAGCTCTTCCTCTGTGCGCTGCTGACGATGGGCTGAGTCCACATGGCCCTGCAGCTGAACATACACACATCACGCAGGCTCCCAATAAAACTGCACTCTGGACAACGCGCTGTATAAACCAGTAGCCTAATATTTACAAACCTTCATAATTACAGTCAAAATGTGCTAAAGCAGACACTTTGTGGGTAACGCTCAGCCCAAAATAATATTTGAATGAATCAATACAAGCTCAAATCTTGCTGAGTGTCAACACAGCTATTAACTACATGGGCCTAAAGCTGTGAAAGCTTAGTCAGGTTTTTGCATCGCATAAGAGCCAACAATCATCTTATAAAACATGGTAAAATGCAAACATTGCATTTCACTTTAATTTTTACTTCCAGGCTTTAAAATCATGACAGCTGAACTATAACACCATTCTACAGGGAATAACAGTTACAGGAAAAAACAAGCAGCGATCACTGAAAATGTTTTATGATTTTCAAAAGCAGGTGAGTAAACAAACAACATGTGCTTATGGTCACTCTGGGGATTAATAGTAAAATCTTCACCATAAATTTGTTTTCCTTTTTCTATATCCAAAACATGCATCTAAGCTCAAAGCTGGGTCACAAAGGCACAGATGCTCAACATGTGGCTACTCCTCAGTGCCTTAAATTTACAAGATGGATGAAAGACTGTGACAAATGCAACCGCAAGAGTATGTGACTGAGTTAACTTAAGGATAGAGGAGTTTTTATGTAAAGCCTATGGAATATCTGGCTCCTGGACTTTCCCTTCATTAACCATCTTTCTGTTCCACGAATGCAATGACAACACACGCCGTTTCTGTAGCAGCAAAGGCTTACATTCATCAGCTATATCTTTTCAAATCTTCATTCAACCACAAGCTTAATTTGACCATGCTGGGATTTGTTTAGAGTTAAACAAATGGATAGTTGCTAGATGCATTAGGTACTATCTTTGGTTATGGAGCAAATTCATTTTTTCTTAATTGCGAACATGTACAAGCATGTTGGAAGTAAAAAGTACACGGTTCGGTGAAATCTATTAACTTAAAAGCCTCTTGTGATGTGATGATGTGGAACAAGGAAGGGTTTTTGTTCGGTGTGTGCTAGTGCATTACACAGTTAAACAGTATTTTAAAAAAAACATACCAATAATCTAATTTTTTCAGATTCTGAAGTCTTCTCCAGGACGTGCTCTTCAAGATCCCCACATCTTTTCTTGTATTGCAGCACCTGGTTTTACAAAAGGAATCAAATACCTATAATTGCAATTCCTGACATGATTACAAATTTGCATTGGGTTTCGAGTTACCTTGGCCTGAAGTTTCTGAACAAGTTGTGCCTGCCTCTGCTGAGCTTCCTGGTAGAGCTGCAGCGTTTGCCAGTAAGTCCTCTCTGTGCTTTGTAGATGAAGATTTCCTGATGAGCCGGGCAGGTCGGAGTCCACTGCCGAGTGTAAATTAAGCATCTGGTCAAGCTGGTAGAAACAAATAAAATATGAAGGGGTTTGGCCAAACAAAATAGAATAGTAATTTCCCAATGAATCATACTGCATGATTGTTTAATTCCCCAAATCCTCCTAAAGCTTCATTCCACTAATTATTCTACTTATTTATTATGTTGATATGGGTCTCTTTGTCTTCATTGGCATCACTCAAGTGAATCTAAAGCAAGCAACAGCATTTAGGCCATTTAAATATTTTGATTAGCTCTCATATCAGAAATCCAAATGTCCTGTAACCTCTCAACTTCACACAGTCTCCACTCCCTGTGCACCCCTCTCTCCTCTCTATTTCTCTCTCTCTCTCTCTCTCCCTTCCTCTGAGCTTGTGCCAGACACCCTGTCCTGTTTAATACAAACCACATGGCCCAGTGCAACGCTACAACACACTGCGTGCCTCTAGCTGCCCTTGCTGACTTCTCATTTAAAGAGAGGAAGAGAGTGCGAGTGCGGCAGCCCCCTCCCCTGAAGCGCACTACAAACCACCATCCAAGCCCTTCAAATCAACCCTGCGACCTGCCCCTCCCTCGCTCTGTACCTCATCCCAGCGCTAGTGCTTAATCTCTGCAGCAGGCTCCAGTGGGGCCAAGACAATAGTCCCACTGTTCACCGCTGGACCGGGCCACTCTGCCACCATTATTAACACATTTTCAAATGGCCTTTCAGAATGTTATAGCACAAACATCAATGGCCATCAAAGGCTTGGCTCGTGCTGTTGGTGTGTTCTGTGTAGAGCTGGAGCGCACAAAAGTGTCTTTTACTGCCCGTTGTTGAGGCGACAGCTTAAGGACCGAGAGGGAGCAAGAACTTGGGAGTGTTTCAAACAGAGTCACAGTGGCTGTGTTTGAAGGGGCTCCTGGAAAAATCTGCATCTTGCACATCAAGTATTTTGGAAAAACTACAGCAAACACTGACTCACTTACTATAGCATGTATTACACAAACACTGTCAAAGAGAGAACTGTAGAATAATGAGACAGTGACAGAAATATTTTGGGAGTATTGAGAGGTTTACTGGACTTAATTCAACAATACTTCTCTGGCACCGCAACAAAACATCCACTTAAAGTGATGAAATGATTTACATCCCCTTTGTTTGTAAACAAAAAGTACAAAAATATAGACAATGTGCAATACTTAACTTTTCCAAACTCAAATACATGGAACACCCAGCTCTATAAAATAGTATATGCAGGTTTTGTGGCGGAGTTGAGAAGTGCGTACCTTCTAAATTTTCAGTCAAATGTATTATCTCACTAAGTGCATCACACTTTCAACATGCTCCATTAGGAAACACTGATTTGGTCTGCAGATTATTTATAGAAATATCTTTAGAAATCTATAGGGCTTTAACAAAATGTCAAAAAATTATATATATATATATATATAACGGATAAAAATCTATCATTTATTTTAAAGAGACTAGATGCAAGTTGGTCATTTTATGCTCACTACTGCCACCTCAGGTCTTATGCGTAACTGCAGTTTCGATATTAAGCTCGTGCATGACGGCACTTCGGACCCGAAGTAACAACTTTTTGAGTGACAGTGCAGGATTTTAGAGGCAGTTGTGGTGAACAGGTCTGGGCTCATTCTACACGTTAGGACATGGCTGAAAATAGTTAGTTTTAACATTTTTAAACTCTGTATAGTCCCTTTAAACAAAGCGGGGTGGGTGGGTGGGGGGCTGAAGGTGGGCTTGCTTCATCACCAGAACTACAGTTGGCATCATACGCTCCTCATGGCACACTTAATACAGTAAGCAGGTGTTGCTGGCATCTTCTAAAAGAGTGCACCTTGGCCTCATGGCACGTTTGCACCTTTTCAAAAGTAGCTCCGAGCCAGAGCCCTGCCTCGCTTGTGTCTCCCGAGAGGATGCTTTTTCCAGTTTCTCCTGGTCAGCTGCACAGCACCAGGACCTAGGCTGCACTGGATTAGCCATGCTTTTAGCAGGACACTCCCAGGAGGGCGCAGGAACAATCACATGTGGAGCCTGTTCAGATTCACTGTCTGCATATTAGGAAGATTTTTTTATGGGATAGCAATTAACAATGAATTCAGAGTCAAACTTTCAGGGTCCTATCTTATCTCTTATCTATCTTACAGTTATGGTTTGATGTTTTGTCCTAAAAGCTGACGGAACAAGTTAAGTAGTCAAGCAGAAGTTATCACAATCTTTTTTATAGTTAAGCAATAAAGGCATTTTTTGCTAATGAATATAATAATCCAAACTTGTAGCACCACCTTGCATCACGAAATGCCATTGCAGTGACCTGCAGCTCTCAGTCCACCCTTCTGTGGTGACAGCTCGAAGCCAAACACAGTGTAATCCCAGGCCTCTCTGTGGCCTGACTCTGGGGATTACAGGGGTTTATGGGGCTCGCGTGTGCTCACTGCACACCCATCTATTTACGATGGGCCCCAGCACAATCACTCTCCCCTAAATGAGCTTTAGACCAATTTCTGTGTGATTGAGGTCATCCACTGCAATTTTGCAATAATGTTCAGGATGACATTAGTAAAAGCAAAAACTTAGGGTATGTTTTCGGCCTTCATAGGGTCGCAAAGAGTGCGTTCCTTTCTTTACACCCACCAATCCGTTTCTTCAGGTCAGCTTGTGTTTCAAAAGTGAAATAAATGTTTTGCCCGTTCAAAATGTGCTCTAAATTAGCTTTTTATTAAGCTTGATATTTATGATTTGTGCCACTCTTAGTATTGTCTCTTTTGATAAACATTTCAAACAACATCAAGGGATAATCTCTGCTTTGATTCATCTGCCAACGAGCAACAACTGAATGGTTTTCAAGTTGTTTTCGAGCACTTCGTAGCCTGGGCCAACCCTTGCAGCTACGCTCATGTGATCACTCAAAATCTGATCCATACAGTAACCAAGCTGATCCAGAGTCACACACCTTGAGATATTACTATCATCCTGCACTTTACCCGTTCACCTGCCATAAAATGTAAAAAAATTTTTTTTTTTAAAAAAGTGTCCTTATTGTTTTTCTCATGCGACATCTGGCCATGAGTGCACGGTCCAGCAGCATCTGAAAGGTTACATCTGCAAACGTTTTCCCTGGCTTTGGCCTGCACCCAGAGGCTTAATAAAGGGAATTAATGGAGTGCACTATCTGTCAGATTCCTAAACACAGCTGGAGCGGATGTCCATCGCCCCCAAGCAGCCCCGAACTTACTATCCTGCTTCTACAACACTCTCCACCCCTGTGAGTTACCCCTGAGTCCTGCTGACTCTGTGAAAGAGCCCCAGCTGATTGTGAAAGCTGTTTATGTATCATCGCGGGCCGTAATTACCCCATGCAGGATGAGAAAGCAGAGAGGGGAGGCGAGGAACTCGACTCTGAACTTACTGGTTGTGGGGACAGCTGTTGTGAGGCCAAGTGATAACTGTTACATCACACGTCAGAAGTCAATAACAAATATGGTGCAATCGCAAGCATGTGTGACTCTAGCAGTGCAGAGCTTAGCACAATAAGCCCTGACAAAGGCATCGCTGTTCACTCTAGGTTACACAAGGCAGCATGAAACAATGTATTGCAAACTGAGTGATAATTAATGATTGCCGTATTAGTAAAAAGAGCATCCTTAAAATGAATTGCTTTGTCATCAAACATACAGTAGCTGAAATATTAAAAATGTCATGCAAATCATTGTATTTGACAGTTTGTGTATAATTTCCTTTTTGTGCAGGGTGAGTAAGTTACATGTTATTATTGATTTTAATCGTATGGTGTAAATTCTACACTGCCTGATTCAAACAAAAGTTGCCCCAAAAGAGGAATGTGCCCGTGCCATCTAGTGATGGGACTGACCGCTCTTCACAGGGAGCAGAGTCTTTGGGATCCGTTCAATTCAAAGAGCCGTTCAAAAGACTGGTTCTTTTTAATATAAAATTTTAATAACGCCAGCCAGACAACTGGCAATATCCAAGAAGCGATCCATAAAATGCACACTTTCTCATTTAAATAACATAAAATTATAACGGGTCTGATATTCTGATATAAACACTTTGAAAAACGTGTTTGTGAATAAAATCTTGCACCACAGCTGATAAAAAAAAGGCTGCAAGTGTCTGACAGATATTTTTTAGTGCATTTGCTTCGACTTTAATGCATAAAGCTTTCACTTGTGTGGCCTTGTCCATTGTTGGGCTGATGTTTGTGTTTCGGGGGAAGTTCTGGGTAAAATTTACTGGAAACAAAAAAGATTCAGCTCTTTTCACAATTGAGATCCGGTTCGAACCATTCACCGTAATGAGCCGTTCATAAGAGCCAGTCGGTTATGAACGTCACATCACTAGTGCCATCAGGGAAGAAGAAATCTATTGATAGAATAACTGGGTCATTTGGGATGTTCAAGTAGGCAGCTGGTCTCATTCTTTAGGCACAGTGTTGCTGAACCTACACCTGACCAATCATAACAGTTACTTAAATCCAGGTGATGACTTTTTCTTCGGTGTGTAACAAAGACACGCTGGGTCTTTAAAGGAATAGGCCACCGTTTTTACATACTGAGATTATGTTCTTACCTTAGCTTAGATGAGCTGATGCGTAACTGCCTGGTCTTTGTGCGTGCGCTCAGTCAAGTGAAGATATTACTGCGCATCTTTAATTTTGTGTGACTATACTTGGATCGTGTAACTTTTCACGTAGCTGTATTTAAATAGGGAAAACGTGGAAGAGCTTGGTAGCTATGAATATGCTGGGAGAGGCAAAATGCTAACAACGTCTTTGGTCCATTTGCGTGACTGAGCGCACGCACAAAGACCAGACAGTTACTCATCAACTCGTCTAAGCTAAGGTAAGAACATATCTCAGTATGTAAAAACGATGGCCTATTCCTTTAATTAAATACTTAAATACTACTGATTTTTACTCTCTGAAAAACAGACCAGTACCCGAGTTTTGAATCATTCACACATGTTTCAGTAATCTTGCGTATTAAGCCTGTTTGCCTCCTTTTCAAAACATCCCTCACCTGATGATGTCATGAGGTGGTGCCCCTCTATGTTTCCGGTCAATTTCAATGGACTCATTCGGAATATTTCAACCTTCAAACTGCCCCCACTACAAAGCATTATAATAATAATAATAATAATAATAATAATAATAATAATAATAATGCATCGATTTTATATAGCGCTTTTCTGGACACTGAAAGACGCTTTACATTGCACTATTCGTTTACTCCATACTTGGTGGTAGTAAGCTACTATTGTAGCCACAGCTGCCCTGGGGTAGACTGACGGAAGCGAGGCAACCAGTCTACGCCATCGGCCCCTCCGACCACCACCAACCACTCACTCACTACATTCGCTAGGCTTCCTGGTGTTACCAAACGGTCTCCCATCCAAGTACCGACCAGGGCCTTCCCTGCTTAGCTTCCAAGATCTGACGGGATCGGGCAGAGCAAACCCCTCAGTTGCAGATAGATTTTTGCATGTTCCTCTCTGTGCCAGCATAAAGTCTAAACATATTTCAAAAAGCATAATTACACATAATACAGGACCTTTAAGTTACTCCATGTTTTTCTAATATTGTGCAGCCCTAACACACAAACGCCCCCTCACTCGATGTTAAACTTCACTTTGAATTACACACTGGTGCCATCTGAAAAAGAGCCGGGCTTAACGTTCGTCTTTTAAGTCAGGTAACACGAGCCGCCCAATGTCAGATGTCACAACGTTAAATGGAAAACTTTCATCAAAAAATCTGAGGCCGTATATATTCCTTAGGGAAGGCAATTAATTTTTACAATTTCATGATAGTTGAGGCAGTCAGACTTTCTGGCGGAGCTCCAATTAAACAGCAGCCCATACAGCATGAATAAGTCAATGCTCGCTGGGGGAAAAAAAGACTGAAAACATAAGGTTGTACCAAGGGGGCAGAAATACAATACTTTTAAACAGACTTTATCGGGTCCCAATGCAGAGCCCATGGGGATTTAAGATTAGAGAGGCCACGGGCAAAGGCAGCTGGTGTCAAAAATCATTCAACACAGGTTTATCTTTATCGAAAGGCCACACTGCTGTATTGTGCAGTCACCGGTGCAGGCAGTGGTACTATGCTTGTCTGTGTCCACACACACAAAAAAAAAAAAAAAACGCACACTGGCGGGGCTCCAAAGGCAACAGAGAGGGCTTCAGAAATCACCTCGACACGTCTTCCAGCCCGCGAGGCCATTCCCAAACACAAAGCGGGTCAAGGTTTATCCGGGTTCAGGTGCAATTTACCGGGGTCAGCGCCAGAGATTACACACAGAGTGACTGCATAGACCACAGGCTTCACCAGTAACAGGCGTCTGTCAGGGCAAAGCAGCTGAAGTCGTGTCAGAGAAAATAGGGGATTTGGGAGAACCATGTAGCTGTCACACTTTCTGAGGCTCGGCTGACAATATAAGCCTTGTACGGATTTAGAGAAACACTACTTATGGGTTTAAATGACACCTAATTTTTACACAAACACAACGGCTGCCCCCTCCCATTTTTAATATTGCTCTGTATGGTGTTATCTATTGTTTTTGAGAGTGGAGCAGTTGAGATTCTCTGTATGTGCTTTACATGTAGGGCTGGACAATCAAAGGAATTTCAATCGAATCGTGAATTTTCTCCAGTTTGGCTTTACCCTTTTTGAAAAAACTTGCGACATAATAGCGGCGAAAATGAGACAAAAACAAGGATGAAAACGCAACAAAAGACTGACAAAAACGCAATGAAAACAAATGTCAAAAAAGTGACTACATCGTGACAAAAATGCAAGGAAAAAGATCAGTTTAAATAAGTTTTGTAGGTCTGTAAGCTCCAGTCATGAAGCTTTTAGTTTTGGGTAAAGCTGAATTGAAGTAAATGCACTTGGTTAAGGCGGTGATTAAGAGGTTAGTCTAGAAAAGGTCTAAAGCCAATCCTGTGGCGGTTACAGCTCGTCTGTAATGGAGTTTGTACTTTGAGGAATAAAATGGAAAGTATTTCGTGTTAAATGGCACTGGAGTCGAAAGCCGAGGTTTATTCTGAAACGTTAATTATACTGTATTATAGCCATATTCTTTTGCATTTGCCTAAAATAATTATAAAAATACAATTGAATCGAATCGAAAAGGTTGAAAAGTTGCAAAACTCAAAATACTAACATAACTAACTTCAAAATACTTGTACCACTCAGGAAGAACCCTATGATGTGTGCAAGGCCAATATTTTCTCAAATTTCGCGGCTTTCAGAGATCTAAAAATATCAACAAAATAAATACGCTATATTTAACTGCAAAGCTAATTGAGTCATATTTTTAGTCGTGGCGTTAAAATAAGTTTCAGGGGAAAGCTAAGCAGAGGGAATCACTGGACCTCAGTGGCAGAATGAGGGCAGTGTTGTCACAAATGGCGGCTTTGTGCGCCCTGAAAAACAAGCTTTTTCTTCACCAGTCTCCTGGGAGGCGGCCGGTGACCTTCGCTTCTGCCCCCAACCAGCGCCCCTACATGAAGGAGCAGCCATGGGGGGCATAGGGACTGAAGCGGGCGACCACAAGGAACTCCTTCATGAATCTCTGCTCTTATTTATACTGGGAACACGCTCACATCGAGAGAACTCTACAGTGCGAGCTACACAGTGTGCTGCTGTACTGTAAAGTGCAACCTGCCGCTTGGGAGACATTATCTGAAAACTAAAAATGTATTTATTCAATCAGAGCCCTGAGTTGCATTTTCTTCACCAACATATTTGTTAAGAGGAGGTTTCCCCTGCTTTCCCCACTGATGTTTACTGTAAGCACGTTCTACTTCAAACACGTGCCAGCTCTTTCACTAAATTGCTCTACTGTGCATGGCCTTGATCCTAACACGAATCAATCATGATTTATACAAGTTTATATAGGACCTTCTTGCTAACCGCTGCGCCACCGTACTATCATTTTAATGCTACAAAAGTAAAAATATGTCAATTTTTCATTTCGAATGCCTTGTAAACATTCCATCAAACAGAGTAATGAGAGGAAATCTTGAAAAAAATTGGACATAATGGGAAACGTTTGAAAATTTTGTATAATTTCAGCCCAAACTGCAGCTGAATGTGTTTTAGATACTTTTTGTAGTTTTACAAACTTTTACTTTTTGTATGCTGTAAAAACAGTCAATGTTTTTCAAGAAGTTTATATTTAATGCCAGCTGAATCCAATTTAATGCTTTTCAATGACATTTAAGGCCTTCATTTTGGCACAGTTCATTTAATGACTTTTAATGCTTTTTAATGCCCCGCGGAAACCCTGTCAATACTTCAGCAGCAAAAGTTCAAGACAGAACACATCTAATTTTGATAAAAGTTTAAATTATAGATTTAAAGAGTATTCGTTTATTCATTTATTAGTTTATTATTGAAGTACTACTGTAAAATCCTCAATATTTATCTTATTAAAAAAAAAGATTTATGTGCCATTTCATGAGGAAACCGAAAGGTATTTTATGGTAACTGTCCATAGCTAATTACTTTGACATTGTTCCTTTGTTGCTCGACCTTGACTGGTGAATGCATATAGTGTGTCAGTCATACCCTGCCTGTGATGCTCGTCTTGACAAACGGCTGGTCACGGTCTGCAGGGCTCAAACAAAACTGCTCTCTCAGGGCCCTGCAATCCTCCAGCTCGCTGACCTCGCAGTCGCCACCTGAGATTTGAAAACAGATCATGCATATGGAAGTGACACTGCTGCCAGGTTACACACCAGGACAGTTGATATAGGACAGTACCGGAGGTGTCGGGTGCAGTCTCCGTCGGAGCAGTGGGCTCCTCAGACAGGCGCTGGGTGATGATCTGACGGATGCGGCTGGACACTGGGATTGGTGAGTCCGGGTCATCGCCTCGAATAGTCAAGGCCCCATCTCCAGTACTGCCCTCCGAGAGCAGCGACTCCTCCAGCTTCTACCAACATATGAATTATACCAAATAAGTGCGTCTTTGAGTTCTAATTTTTATTAATGTTTTGACAGTCGATCCGGACCATTAACGAAGCTGTTTTTAGAATAACATTTATTTATTTATAGAGTTTGGGAATGTGATGTCATATCGCTATGCATTATGGGATTAGCAGCAATTGTAAACCAGTGGAGAGTTAAAATACTGGAGTTATTGTTCACATTAAAACTCTTGGACACCACAGTGTGTTAGATGTATTTACCAGTAGTAACTCAGCAGTTAACGGAGTTGTTCCACAGCTTTTTTCTCCACTTTTTATACGTTTTTTAGCTAATGTTATTCAATGGAAATGTATGCTAACAGCTGCAAAGATGGCGGATCTCCATGGTAACTGTGGAATTTCCCGAACTCTATTGTATAATTGAAGCAAGTGAAAAAACGAAACTAAACTACAAAGGGAAAATACAGAATTTAACATTTTAAAAGGAAAGCACACTACTACTAACCTGTATCACTGCTTCCAGTCGAGGAGAATCGCTACTTTGATCCCGCTGAGAATCCATGAAAAATAAGCGCCTAATGAGCTATTAAGCTAAATTACGACATAAAACCAGCAGGAAACGTGTAAAATTAGCAACTCCTTGCTAAAGCTAAAATGTGTCGCAAACAAATGACAGAGCATTCCAATTAAAGTGTGACCATTAATCAATAACCAAAAAGCAAATTAGCAAATAAAATCTCCGTAAAATGTTTGGATAAAGTGTATCGCGCAAGCAAACTTTGCAAACCACTGCAGCGCTCTCCAATCTCAGTGGAGGTTACCAAGGTGACCACGCGCTTCCGGTCCGTTGTCTTGGAAGCAGAATGCTGGCGTTCCTGTCGTCATGGATACACAAACTCAGATTTGAGCTTCTGCAACATTTTTATATAGGTACACAGATTTATTTTCTACATCAACACTTTTTTAAGAAAGCTATGATGAAAAAAATAAATAATAATAACACATAAAAATAAACACTTTTTGTATTTTATTTTACATTTGCCTTCACACTTTAAGGCTAGTGTAAAAGGCACACCGGTAAAGATATCAAGTTGCTCTAAAATTGTAGCCATGCATTTCCATAAACATACAGCAAAATAACATGAACTCAGCCAAACAGATTTTTAAAAACATTTATTATTTTACAGTTTTATTAAACAGTTCTCAAAAGTCATTGTACAAAGTATAAATCAAGACATGCTGAGCTGCTCAATAATTTTTTGCTGCAGCACAAATCGGGAATACCCACGGATTATGTAACGCTATTCCTGGACACAGTGAGATCCTGGGATAAACATACCTTTCACATTACACCGAGGGATAATAAACTCCATCTAAATTTAATCTGGATAAATAAGACGGACACTAAGCTGTTTCTGCAGGGAACACGTCAGGCCAGTGGGATGGGTCTAAGAAGATGGTGCTGAGTCCGGTGTAGAACCAGAGTCGTGGCAGCGTGCTCTCGATGTCCCATGTGTTTGAAACTCGGTTGTAGACCTCCACCTCCACCCCGTAGTCTCCCTCCATACCTTTCCAATGGCCGCCTGTTACGTAGAGTTTACTGCCCAGAGCCACGAGTCCGCCGTTCTCGTGCAGCATCTGAAGGAGTTGGATCTACAAGAGATGGAAAAAAGTATCAAAGTGGACATATGCATAACATGCCTTATAAAGCTGCATTTATTTTATTTATTGGTTTATTTGGTAGGGACAGTGCAAGTTAATGAACAAGCCACACCGGATTGTAGCCTTGGGCTAATTTCCATCCGTCGTCCCCCATGTGCACTCTCAAACACACTCATTCATCCTGGCCTATTGTACATGTTTTTAGTCTGGGCACCTTTGCAGTGCTATAACACGTTTTATTATTTACTGTACATTAATGTGTGTGCATGAAGAGGATTAAGGTTAAAGTGTACTATTTTGTCCCTGTAGGGAAATTTTCCCTTTGCATTCTAACCCTCCTTCATTGCCGCTGGGGCTGCAGGGTTAACTTATTGTTACCCGAGTGCCCGGAAGAAACCCATCCAGACACTGCAAAGAAAGACCTGTATGGCCCAGAAATGAAAAGGGACTTGATGAGAATGACCTGCACTTTAAGCCACATACACGGCCTGCCCAAAATAAAGTCGCCACTGGAAAGCAAGGTCTCACATTTTGTTGGGCTGTCTTTAGCTTTGGTTACGACACAGATTTGCTGTGGAATTGATTCGATAAGCTTCAGCAGTGTTACGAGATTTATTCACGCCAAGTGTTGGCTTAATTTTCCACCAATATCTTGTATGATGAAGGGAGAGTCGAACTACTTCAGCACATCCCAAAGATTCTTAATGTGGTTAAGGTTTGGACTCTGGTGGCTAATACATGTGTGAAAAATGGTGTTGCCATCTTGTAGCATACCCCTGCCATCAGGGAAGAAGAAATCCATTGATAGAAGAACCTGGTCATCCAGTATATTCAGGTAGTCTGCTTTTGGGTGCAGATGTTGCTGAAAGTAGATGAACTGGAGCAACCCTAGATCATTCCAATCCAGATGGCTACATTTTTATGGGCAGGTGGTGTATGTTGCTTGTTTGCTTGTTTGTTTGCTGCTTTATTTGTCTTTATACATGAACTGTACAACGATTTGTCCTCTGCATCTAACCCATCTCTCGACCCCACTGGACAACCCGTAGGGAGCCGTGGGCAGTGCTGCGCCCAGGGACCCATCTCCATGATGTGGAGCCAGGCTGGTGATATGAATCACCTGGCTGAAGGATTCACCTATTGTACATGTATTTTGTGGTAGGGGACACTGGAGTACCCGGCGCGCTAACCGCTGCACTACCGTGCCGCCCCCTTTTTTTTGTTTAAACAGTTTGAACAGACTGGTGCGCCCTCTAATGGCAGCAGGGGGAATTACCCATGATAAAAAATCCCCGGGAGCCTGTGAGTGGTCTGCGTTTTGTCAGTCTGTTCCAAAGACGGCTGTGGCTATACAGCTTACCATCACAGATGAATGAAAAATTGTCTTTAGGTGACTTTCTACTATTGCAACAAAAAACAACATAGCTACTACTTTTGAAGCATCTTATGACTATCTGAGACAATAATGATGACTTTTGGCTTATGGGTTCATTTTCTCACCTTCTGCCACATGTTTTCATTAGGGTCATAGGAGTAGACTTTCTTTGTGTTGTCAGCGACCAGATAGATTACCCCATCCAGACAGACAGAGCGCGGAGAGGACAGGTACTTTGGGATGAAGGGAGAACATACACTGATCCAGCTATCTGTGGAGACAATGTGTATTTGAAATAATAAGAAATCAATGCTAAAGTGGCCAAAAGCATGTGTACAAGACGCGAGACATTTACACATTACTGTATATGTCCAAAGGTTTTTTTTTTTTTAAGATTTAACTCTTTTCTAATTTGGAAAGTCTAAAGGAGATTAAGCATTTTTCTATAGTGGACTCTCCCAGAACACGTTTTTGACATTGGTTGTTTCAATGTGTAATGTAGGGTCAGGAAAAAAAAGGTGAATTAGCTACATAGCTATGAACATTACCATCTATAAAAAGGCCAAGTCAGATATTACAAAAAGAAATGAGGTCATCTTTCAATAGACTTTACTTTATATAGAGATTTGCCTGTAATCTCACTTAAGACCCTTTAAAGTGGGTTCTTTCTTCCAGGCAGCGCATTTAGGTTGTAATTAGATGCGTTCTTACCTATGACGGGGTTGTAGCACTGCATGGCCAAAGCGTTGTACTTGACTGCGCACGAGCCGATCACATAAAGCTTCCCCTGACAGGCGGTGGCCGTGAAATTAGTGACGTATTTCAGTGCGGGGCAAGTCTGGGCCCACGTGTTGCTGTAGGGATCATAATGTTCAACCTCAACGTGATCTGAAGTGGTGCCTGTGCAGACAACATTGAAAATAAATATGGATGATTAAGTGAGAGAAACCTTTTAGAGCTCACTGCTGCTGCCACGGTGTAGAAAACACTTGGAAGTGAAGCATGTTGAAATGGAAAATTGGCGGCTATTGCATAAAACTAACAACAGATAAATGCTTACAATTGTAATTTAAAAAGAGAAACGATCAGAAACAGCGTGATGAAGATGTACTTTCCTAAATTTAGTTATTGGTATTTTACATATATAGTTACGTTCTTACCTCCAATGACATAAATCTCCCCATTGAGTGTTGCTGAAGTGTGGTTAGTCCGAGGCTTGAGCATTGGTGCCACAGTAATCCACTTTCCTTCTCTTGTGATGTACTTCCAGGTCTCTTTGGTCGACCAGGTGTTGGTATTTGAACCTCTGGAGCCCCCTATAAAGAAAATATGCTTTAGGTTGCTTTAATAACGGTGTAGGGAAAAGGACAGATGGTAGAGCTGTGTGTACAGAGCTGTTTTTTCCTATACGCAGACTACGCAAGTTGTATAGAGCCCCGTATCTCAGTCAAATTACAATGTTGTACCGCTTGTCAATCAACGTGTTGTTATGGTGACAGGCTCTCTGACAGCGCTCGCTTAACTCACTCTCCGCCAGGGCTGGACTGGCCATCTGGCGTAGCGGGCATTTACCGGTGGGCCGATGCCCATGTTCGGGCGCGGGGTGGTTCACAACATTCATTTTCGTGTGGTGGCGGAGCAATGCTCCACTCGTTTAGCTCCATAGGTAGAGCGTGGGGCTCATAACCATGAGTTTGTGAGATCAAATGGGCGGCACGGTAGTGCAGCGGCTTCACAGCTAGAAGTTTCCGGGTTCGATTCCCACCAGGACGGGGCCTTTCTGTGTGGAGTTTGCATGTGCTCCCCGTGTCTGCGTAGGTTTCCTCCGGGTACTCCGGTTTCGCCTACCACTAAAAACATGTGCAATAGGTGAATCCTCCAGCCAGGTGATTCTGACCACCAGCCTAGCTCTACATCATGGAGATGGGTCCCCGGGCGCGGCACTGCCGTCGACCACTGCTCCCTACGGGTTGCCCCAGCAGCATCGAAGGATGGGTTAAATGCAGAGGACAAATCTCATATACATACATAAATACATACAATCCTGACCCCCACCCGCTGGGAAGAACATAAATCAGCGTCTATGGTATGACTGATTTTGTAGCGGGCCGGTCTTGCCTCGCCTACTTTGTAACACCAAAATGGAGCAGTCTGCCAAAGTGGATGCTCAGGAGAGACATTCCAGCTTTCCCCTGTCACCCCCAAGGTGTGAGAGCATCTCCGCTTGCGTCCCTACTCTCCTGCTCGGCTGTCTCCCATCTCCTGGGTAGTGTTCGCCTCATGTTTTAGACTCTCATATTAAGACAGTAGTGTGGCGAATAGAAGTGAGCAAAGCTGCTGTATTTGTCTCAAAAGGGAGCTGAATCCTCCAGCTCTCATGGGTGCAGCAAGTTACTTTCAGTAACTAACTCTTTAATGTGATTGGTCTAAAACGAATTACCGTTAGGCTAATTCTCAATGGTAAGATAGACATAATCAGTCAGGTGTAGATTTCAGTTAGTTTTAAATCAGTGCTTCCCAAACTGTGGGTCAGGGACCAGACGTGAGAGAATATGACCATTTACCATTTTAAAAAGTGGGGAAAAAATAGTGTAACACCAGTCTGACAGTGGCAAATGGTTAGTGGTTCTCACACTGGGGCAGGGCCCAAATTGAGGTCATAATGTTCCACTTCTGCATGTAATTGGTTTTGACTGTAAATTAAATGGGTTTGTTCTTCGTAGATTCACCTTGGGATGTGTGTTGTACTGTAGGGCCCCTTAGTGGACTTTTGCCCAGAAAGGCGAGCACCGGCTCTGTGTGTGTAACAGAGCTGAAAATGTTAAGGTTTTCAGCAGCAATGTACGTACTTTACGCCAGTGCTTTTCAACTGATCTGGCTATTCTTGACACACCCTCAGCAGGTAACAAGTCACAAACTTAGGTAGTAGAAGAAGACGAGATGGTTGAGGATAGGGATAAAAAAAAAAAGTAAAACATTTAACTCACCTGTGACATACACATCATTGTTCAAAGATACCATGGAGTAACCCCACTTGTTTGGGTTGGGGAAGTTAGGAAGCTGATGCCATTGCTCTGTTGAGAAAGACAGACAAAAGAAATAATATTGGTTAAAGCTGATGGGCCTAAGACAGAGATGCAATGTGGCAGAACCTCTCAACACTGTAGCCAAGCATGTTAAGCGCTGACATAAAAACCCTCAAAATCTTTGAATAAGTTACAACAATCCGTTCCATAATAAAACGGTGGACATGGATGGCTTCTTCCAGATCCGTGCAATAAAATGCTCTTTTGAGATGGAGAAGATGGTCCAGTTTCTGTCACATCCAGACCGCATTTCTCAAGAGCAGTACTTCTGTCAACGCTACATTTAATGACCAGCGCAACATCCAAAAACACCCACAGTCTGTTTTTAGGGAATCACACAGATATTGCTCAAGAAATATGAAATGTTTATGTGATATGAACTGCACAGTGCTAGGGTCTTGAGAGGCAGGTTAAGAACAAAGGTGTCTCACTGTGAAAAAGAGAACAATGTGTTTTTTTGGCACACTTTGATTGGCTGTATGTGCTTTATACTATAATGTTGTAGAGTTAGCAAACAGAGCTAAAAGCAATTAACAGTACTAGACAGTAGGGCTGGGACGATACGCTTTAGTTGCGATACAATACGTATCACGATACTTAGGGGCCGATACGATAAGTACTGCGAAAAAGAAAACAGAGCGATGTGTCCAGAAGCTATAAAGCAAATGCCACTTGATTTTTTTTTGTGGTAAGACTGTAAAGTGCATTACCACAGCAAAATGTAGGGTTAACATAAACTACTGTGTAACTGTTCCTGAAGAAATATTGCATTTTAAAAGTATTGAAAGTATCCATACTTTGATTAAGTATCGCGATATATTGCAAAACGATATATATTTCAGTCCGCTGAGAAAGAAATTATCCTCTACTAAGTTGCTATAGTGCAGGGGTCCCAGATTGAATTCAAGACACAAAAAATAAAGATATTGACACTAATTAATAAAATTCTTCTTGAAAATATAAATTAAAGGTCAAATCATAAAGTTAACTGTGCAAATCCATATTATTAAAGCAGCAGATATTGAAACGTTTGTTGCCTGATAATATAATAAGCACCAGATAACTTTTAAAAGTTGTGTTCCCAATTTGCTTACATTGACATTTTGGGGGGTCATGGCCTGAATAGTTTCGGAACCCCTGCAAATATAAGCTCAGAAAACAAATATTTACAAGTTCAGTAATGACTAATTAGTCTGGCAAAAAACAGAATGGGATGAATATGAGTTTTATAAGAACTAACTGCGAGCTGCTTAAAGGGGCTGTACCAGATTGTTTTCTTAAAGAGGGGGTATTATGGTTTTTTCAATCACATAGCACCAGTCTATAGCATACTACAATGATGACGTAACCTTCTGTTGGTCTGTATATGCAGTAAATTAAAATAACTGCCTTGAATAAAATTGCTCTCTCAAAATGGCTGTACTGAACGTCTTGAAATAGGCCTCTGTCTCTTTAAGAAGCTTTCCAACACGCCCCCTTCAGCACACTGCTGTGGCATTTAAACAACAACACTGTGCGGGGAGGGGGCTCTGCTGAGCTGAGGAGCAGTGGTTGGTGGCTTGGCTGGTGACAAAAGGTCCAGAGGCGTCTCCAGGAGGTGGGGGCGTTCCTAGGAGGACTGAGGCATAGCTACACCTAAAATGGCTGCCGTCTAAGTTTTTACTGATTACTCAAAAATATGTGAATGAGCCAAGGCAACACTCCAGGCATGTGTTTAATGAGGGAATGACATAATAACATGATATAAAGCTTGAAAAAGTCGATTTTACATAATACCCCCCCTTTAAGAAGAATGAATGAACAACAACAGTGTTATGCATTACTTGTTTTTGTGTTGTAGAAAACACAGTTTTTGGGGGGCAGTCGCTCGAGTCTCGGGTCTCGATCTTCGTCTTCTTCGGAGTCTTCGTCATCGTCCGGGTCGTCCAGAGCACGGCCTCCCATCACAAACAGCACCTCCTGCAGGTTCTGGTGGGGGCTGCGAGAGCTGGCTCTGTCCGTGTAGTCTGGAGCGAGGCTTATTTTCTTTAAGGCAAAGGCAGACGACCCAAAATCACATGCGGAAATTGTTTCAAAATGAAAAATTGTAAACATTAATGTAGCATAGTGAGGGTTGTGTTTTGAACTTTTGAACTGGTTACCCCTTAATCTGGCTTGTCTTTCCATTATCTGTGGTACAGCATCTACAAATGCATTGATGACAAGTGCAACAAAAGCTGAGATATGAACATTTATAAGTGAATTTTCAAACTTGAACACAATGCCAATAAAAGATCATGTATGTGTGTAAAGGTATGAGCTGTCCAGTCTCTACGTGTGTTCAAACAATAGCAGTGTGCAGTATGATTCTGGAGAGTTAGGCTCAATGCAATGTATGTGCATGTCAGTAACTACACCACCTGACCAAAAAAAAATTCTCTCAGGCATCGTTTCAATAAGCTTCTGCAATGTCAAAAGATCCAGTGTTGCATTATTTTTTTCATCAAGATTTTGTATTGATGATAAATGGTCTCAACTTATATATCGCTTTTCTAGCTTCATTAGGTCCACAGCGCTTTACATCAAGGAACCAGTCACCCATTCACTCTCTCATTCATGGGCCAATATTCGCAGACACTGGAGGCATTGAGGGTGAAGTGTCTGTGGATCTTCAGGAGCTGAGATTCGAACCCCCAACCTTCTGATCCTGAGACAACCCCCCCTGTCAGAAAGTGTGACCACTGCGCAAAGCCTTCTCCAGCACATCCCAAAGATTCTCAATGGGGTTAATATCTGGACTCTGTGGTGGCCAATGGGCTTTATGCACGCGAGTTAGGGCTGGGCAATATATCGATATATTTTTAAATGAGATATGGAATTAGACCATATCGCGTATATCGATCAAATTCAGCTAAGCTATTAAGTTAACAAAAAGAAACAGGTAATCTCAAGCTGATGTTTAAAAAAGTTTATCTTAAACGCTTTATTTTGTTATCTCTTTATATATAAATGCTGCCCTCAGAAAAAGATTGGACCTATTATATTTTATAGGCTATTTTTATTTAAGATATTTTTTTTATTTACGGAGCTTTGTTATACAGTGTTTATGTTTACATTTTATAGTGAGTTTTCAATAAAACTACTCGTATTCGGCTTTGACTTTGACTTACCGTAACATTTCATTTCACAGCTCTCACTTTGCGAAAAAAATATCGGTATATATATCTTATATCGATATTCAACCTAAATATAAGGGCTAAGGGCTATGACTTTTGGTCCATATCGCCCAGCCCTTAACGCGAGCGACACGTGACTCTTAAGTGCAGTCTCTGGAGGTCGTGATCTTTCCTCTCACGCTATTTTCCCAATAAGGATTAGCGACGTCTTGCACAAATCAACCAATAGTTCAGTTCTGATGGGAAGTTACTGGCTATGTGTTAAAAACATTACCTTGGATGTAAACTTGACTGCAGGAAACGTCTGCGTTTATGTAGGAAGGACTTCTTTTTTGTCTCAAAGCTAATGGCTTGACTAAAAGGTACCCCATGAATCCTGGCATTGTCACCTTGGAATATGCCTGTACCATCAGGGATGAAGAAATCCATTTAATTAATAACCTGGTCATCCAGGATGTTCAGGTCGTCAGCTGATCTTTGTGCACATACTGTTGCTGAAGCTAGACCTGACCAACAGCAACCCCAGATCAGAACACTTAGTTAAATCCAGGTGGTGACTTTTTTGTTTTGGTCAGGCAGTGCATGTAGAGAATATTATATCATTGATTTGAAAAGGATGCTCCAGACAAAATGTACTTGTGCTTCTTAAAACTGTCTGAAGCCCTTTTTCTGTTTTAAACCCCTCTTATGAATCCATCATATTCACCAGTTCACCAGTCTGATCAAAACTACGCTAGAAAGAAAAAACGTGTGCTTCCCAGGTTAGGAAAAGGGTAAAGTTTGCACCCACTGACCTCTCGGTGAATACTTTCCACAGCTTCTCTGCAGATGGGCGAGGCCTGCACCAAACTGTCTTTCAGCAAGTTGTCATTTAGAAACTCCGTGCTGAGCAATGAGAGGCAGCATAGGCTTAGCAGTTCATGGAGGTGGCGAAGCCTGGAGTCCTTACAATGTCCGACCCATTTCAAGATGGCCCTCACGCGTGTGCTCTCTGACCGGATTTGCAGTCCATCATTTGACAAGCATTTGGTAAGCTTGTCTATTCCCAAGGTGAGAAACTCTTCGCCTTGTTGCACAGCTTCGAAGTTCTCCAACAGAAATGCCCACGCTTTTGCGACAACTTCTGGACAGCCGTGAATCTCGCCGAACTCTAGAATGCCCAGACAATTGGTGGCATCAATTTGGTGCTGCAAGTATCTACTGCACACCGCACGCACTGTTTGAAACTGCAGCTGGCTTGACGTGCAAACAAGCCCTTCCACATTGCTTTGGTTGATGGTGAGTTTTCCGGTGTAAGCAAACTCGAGAAGGGAGCCGAGGATGTCCGGGTCCACATCATGCAGCTCCACGCGGGCCGCAATGCTTTCAACGAAATCCCCAGAAAACATGCAGCGAAAGTAGGTGCTGCAGAGGGCCAGGACGCCCCGGTGGCACGGGAAGTCTCGCCCGCCCGCGATCAGTGTGACGTCAATGAGCTTGGGGTGAGAGCAGAGAGAGCGGAGACCCTCCAAAATGCTCTGAGGATGCGAGGAGAGGCAGAAGTCCAGGTCATCCACGTTACGCACCATGTCGGAAGTTCAAAGAGTTCAGCTAGAGCAGGAAAATCTTATCTGCAAACCAAGCAAAAAGATACTGTCAATAACACATCCTTACAGAATTATTATTGATTACATTGACATTTAATGGTCCTTATCAGTTTCAAAGTAGTTTAATTAATCTACATGTATCAGGCATATTTACTTCATGGGTTAATGTTTCTTTGTTTCTTCTTTACATTTTAATTTTAGTTAATTTTTAAGGTTAAAGCCACACCACGCGACATTTTTTTTCTAGAAATGGAATGACATTAGTTTTGTCCTCCTTTAGTATATTGTAAACTCATGCATCTAATTATAAAACATTTGTATCAATTTCATAAACCTTGTGGCTATTTTTGAGACGGTGACGGTGAAAAGTCACTCTGCAAGTTGTGAAATGTGTCTATAAACTTGTCTCTTGTGAAGAATTTGGATGCTACCAATATGCAGGGAAATTTAGGAATGAGTAATTAATTAATGCAGCCAAATATCAGATCTAATAGGTTATGACCAAGTCCACACTTTGATTACCCACTGGAAAAATAGTATTTTCTGTGTCTCGTTGGTCATTAGGAGCATGTTTTGTTTTGCTGCCAACAGTGACTAAAGGAGTGGCTGACTACATTCTCTCACGTGGTTTCTCACTGATGTTGAAATCAGTGGCTCTTGACCTTGTTTACACTAAAACGTTCTGTTGTTCTCTTTATTTTTTTTCAAACATAGAACAAAACAACTATTCAATACAATAAAACTACGCCTTTGTTACAGCATGATTTATTCTTAGACCCCTACCAAGACCCATGTGCTGTAGGAAACTGGTATCAAGCGTTTTAATACAAACCTCACGAGCAAAACTAAAAATGTTAATAACAGCCGACACTCACCACTAAAGCAGAGATTTGGGGAAACTCTTCATTGTTCCTTCCACAGTGTGTAGCACAGCAGTCGATCAGATAAACTGGTGTGAGAGCGGGGCAGCATGGCGGTCCAGCTACTGCCAAGTCACTGGGACGTCCCGCCTGTCGCTCACTCCGGTATTTTTAGCCCTGACAGTGACACTGAACTGAAGTCTGGCTCTAAACAACAGTCGTGGAGGCCACAGCTGCTGTTACAGGCACATGTTTGGCATTACTAACGGGCTCAGTCAGGCTAATGCACTTTAAATACCTGAATTCATTTAGATGATTTAAGCAAGTTAGAAAAGGCTCAATTCAACGCGGACAATTCACAATTATGATTGCAAGTGTTCCCTAGAAAGGCGAAGGGGCTATTTACAGGTATTTGGTAATCGTCAAACACATCTATATCACTCTCTGTGTTAATTAGACGTAAATGTAAATGTCATATTGATCTAAAACATCCATCCATCCATCCATTTTCTTCCGCTTTATCCGGGGCCGGGTCGCGGAGGCAGCAGTCTCAGCAGAGATGCCCAGACTTCCCGATCCGCGCACACCTCCTCCAGCTGTTCTGGGGGGACCCCGAGGCGACACCAGGCCAGCTTGGAGACATAGTCCCACCAGCGTGTCCTGGGCCTTCCACGAGGCCTCCTCCCAATAGGACATGCCTGGAACACCTCCCGAGGGAGGGGACCAGGAGGCATCCGTAACAGATGCCCTAGCCACCTCAGCTGGCTCCTTTCTACGTGAAGGAGCAGCGACTCTACCCCGAGCTCCTCCCGGGTAACTGAGCTCCTTACCCGATCTCGGAGGGTGCGCCCAGCCACCCTGCGAAGGAAACTCATTTCGGCCGCTTGTATCCGCGATCTTGTCCTTTCGGTCATTACCCAGATCTCATGACCATAGGTGAGGGTGGGAACGTAGATCGATCGGTAAATCGAGAGCTTTGCCCCCTGACTCAGCTCCCTCTTCACCACAACAGTCCGATACAGCGACCGCATCACTGCTGACGCTGCACCGATCCGTCTATCGATCTCACGCTCCATCCGTCCCTCACTCGTGAACAAGACCCCGAGATACTTGAACTCCTCCACTTGAGTTAATCTTGAGGTGATCTAAAACAGTTATACAAAATATCCAGTAGTTTCACTTCCTGGTTATTTCAACAAAAGAACTCTCGGCTCCTCCCACTCCCCCTTCTCTTGCTCCCCTTCGCTGCGCAGCTTTTTCGCTGCACAGCCGAAAGAACTAAGCTTAGCAAGAGACTGAGAGGTGAGGAATATATTCTCTGGAGATGAAGGATCTCAGAAGGAGCTTTCTCTGAGCTGCTGTTGCACTACTAAGAATAACCACTAGGGAAGATTCAAAGATTACTCAAAGTGCGAGAGTGCCTCGAGATACAACTCCAGGTATGTTTTTGATGAGAGAACAACATTGTAACATGGTATAAAGCTCTAAAAGATGATTTAGCCTAATACCCCAACACATGACATCAAACTAATGAACATTACTAACACATTACTACACAAACCTCAAGGGAAATCTAGCTAAAAGAAAGATTAAGGAGTCAGTCTGTGTGGTTCCATGACATCATGTTAGTGCAATATTTATTGTATAAAGTGTTTTGTATTGGGAAATACAGGTCTTGATTGTACATACAGTGGCATTTGTATTTAGGGCTGGGTTTTTGGAAGTATTCAATATTTTTGCCAATGAAAACCTGAGGTTTATCATAATAAAACACATTTTTATATACAGGTTTATCAAAAAAAATCTCAATATTTTAGAACTTGGATCATAACAAACATTTTAAACTATAAACAAGTAATAAACAAAGCCAGATTTTGGCCAAACATTCAATGTCAACTATTAGAAAAACATAGATTGGGAAGGACTTTTTTTTCTTTTTTTCTTTCTTTTTTTCATTAGTAAACAATGCAAAAATGTAAAAAGGAACTATTCAAAATCAAATATCTCTGCCTCCTTCTCTTTCCAAAAGGCAAAACTGCGGTCAATATATTTACAGATCTCATCATTACTGAAGCTGGAGATGTCTGTCCCTCTACAGAGCACACTCTCGTCTGGTGTGGGGTTTGGACAATGACCTTTGGGACCTGTCTAACCTCTGGTAGAGTGTGTTTGATCACCTCTTTGGGGTTTTCAGGTGGACTCACTGCGTTTCCAAAGAACTTCACTTTAATGTCCTCAAAGCCGTCTTTCCACTCTCGGTTTCCCGCCTCGATGTCTTGTATGACGGCCTTGTGGAAATCCCGGACCGTCTCCCAGGGAAAGCTGCCGATGTGGTCGAACACCTCGAAGCAGAGGAGGTGCCTCATCTTCCGCTCATCAACGGGCAGCTCCAGCTCCAGGATGTGAAAGTATCCCAGCATGAACAGGTCCAGGGTCAGTTTGTCGTACTCCATGGAAACGCCGTCCACTCGGGCAAGAACTGCTCTGGAGAGTACAGGGCCTGCTGCTTGTGAAGTCTGTGGAGAACAAGAATTACTCATAACAGCAAGAGGTTTTGAGTAAAGACACTAATAGAAATGGGTAAGTCAGATAATGGTTGACACTAACCAAAAAGATAGGGATGGGCCATAAAAGTAAATGATGGGGAAGCTATGATAATAGAGGTGGACTTGGGTTATAATATGATATGTGTTTCTCTGAGGCCGATGCCGATTTTTGGGGATTTTGATTGGCCAATGCTGATATGCACAGCCAATATTTTCAGCCGATGATTTTGGCCTGTTGTCTCATCTATAATCCTGTGTATGATGCTTCTAAACCCGGGATGAGGAACCTCAGGCTTTAGGGCCGTATACGGCCCATGAGACCATTTGACCAGGTCCCCAAGGCATTTTTCATATTTAATATAGTACAAATGAGACAGATGAGTACAATTCCAGCCATCGCATTATGTGAGACTGACGTGCATAGAAATTATGATCCTCCATACTATCACTCCTACCTCAGTGTTGTATGAACTCTAGAATCTACCATATGTTGCTAAATTATAAGGCCCTTGAAAGGAGTACTTGGCCCTTGATGTGAAAAAGGTTCCCCACCCCTGTTCTAATCTCCATAACGGGTCAGTTTGAACTGTGACAGCATTAGGGACAAAGGGCTGATTTATTCAGGACATTCATGTTTAGTAGGTACTTCACAGGGAACTCGTTTGAAAGACAAAAATCAGCAGATTCCAGGACAAAGGCTCTATCTCATATGGTTACAAAGTTATACATAAAAGTATAATAACATACAATGCCAGGCGTACAAACGTGTGACCGATTTTCACTGTGACGTATCTCAGCTCCTCTGAAGTCTAGTGAGTTGTGGGAGGGCTCATTTTTTAAAGCTCTAACTGAGCTCTTTCCAATGCGGGAAGTCTCCAACAAATTTTGGTCCAGGAGATTTCAGCTTTTAATCGGCATGATATCGGCCGATAGCCAATATAGTGAAATACCCAGATATCAGTTATATCGGTCGACATCTATGGGATAGTGTTCTAGGTCAGTGAACGCAGCCTGCCTACAGTACATACAGTAATAGTGCAAACCTGACATGTAGTTTGCTTTATCAAAAAACAAATTGAAGTTTCTTGAATGCTTTGAATAATAAAATAATCATTCACACCCCTCACCTGCGAATCTGCCTGGAAGGGACACTGGAGATCATGTTCCTCCAGCTCCCCAGCATCTTGTTGACGGCTTTTCTCTGTTTGAAGAAGTGTCCCAGGGAACTGTTCATCATCTTTGTGTCCCCCACGCTGCCTCTGCGACTCAGATCGGCCTTTTCATCGATGCCCAAAGCCCCCACACTGTTTTTCCTCTCATCTTTGTTCTTCACCAGCATAGTGTACGCCGACATCTTCCAGTGTCCCAAAAATAGCACCACGATCCGCTCCTTCCTTAGACTATTTGTTTCTTGCACATCTGAGAGATTGTCGTCTTGGTCGATGCCGGAGTCGCTGTTTTGGTCTGTTTCAGGGCACGCGATGAGGGCTTTTGGGAGCATTTTGAATTGAGAACCTAGAGACAGTGAAAAGCCTGATCCTATTACAGGCTTTTGCTCTTTTTTTTTTTCACATGTTTCCTGTTCAATCTGGGTCTGTGTCTGCGTCTGTGTCTGCGTCTGTGTCTCCGTCTCCGTCTCGAAAGTTGACTTTAGATTTCTCACGGAGACGCCGAACTGCTGAATTTCCCCCTCAATCCGCTCCTGGCGCCCCCGGGTGGAGTTCAGCCTGTCTGACGTTTGGGAGAACACCGAGATGAGTTCAGTATTGGGCATTTTGCAGAACGGCTGGTCTGTTAGGTTGCTCATGAGAAGTGACATGCTTTGGACAATGCCTGAAATTCGGCCGCACCACACGGGCAAAGGGATTTGACAGGGGAAGTTTCGGAATTGCGTGTTGACAGTGATGTTGACTATCGGGGCGGGGAGGATGTGCCTCAGCTCCTCCGCCAGTCGGGCCAACTCCAGCTCGTAGCCGGCGCAGTTCCTTTGCATCGACACGTTGGCAATTTGCTGCTCCAGATAAATGAGGTCGGCCTCGGTCAGCAGCTCGCCAGAAGGCCCCAGGATGGCGTTGTGGGCTTGGGAGAACCTCCAGCTCACTTTGGCAAATTTCCCATTACCGTTTTCCTGCAAAGAGAGGAAAGGGAAAATGTTTATTTTTTAAAAGCACATAGAGAAAAATGTAAGAAGGTGCACTGCCTCACCAAAAAAAAAAAAAAAACAGCACGCTGTGGCATTGTTTCAATAAGCTTCTGCAATGTCAAAAAGATCCAGAGTTTCACCAAGATCTTGCATTGATGCTGGGAGAGTGTGACCACTGCTCAAAGCCTTCTCCAGCACATCCCAAAGATTCTCAATGGGGTTAAGATTTGGACTCGTTGGGGCCGGGTCATGTCAACACACACTTCCTCCAGCTGTTTAGGGGGATCCCAAGACAACATTAAGCAGCTCAGAGACAGGGTCATACCGGGGGCCTCCTCCCAATGGGACATGCCCGGAACACCTCCCGAGGGCAGCGACCACGAGGCATCCGAAACAGATGCCTGAACCATCTCAGCTGGCTCCTATAGATGTGGAGGAGCAGCTGCTCTACTCTGAGCTCCTCCCAGGTGACTGAGCTCATGACCCCATCTCTAAGAGTGTGCCCAGCCACCCTGCAAAGGAAACTCATTCCATGTGTGACAATGATGTCTCATGCTCTTGAACCACTCTTTTACATTGTGAGCCCGATGAATCCTAGCATTATCATCTTGGAATAGGCCGTGCCATCAGGGAAGAAGAAATCCACTGATGGATCAACCTGGTCATTCAGGATGTTTAGGTAGTCAGCTGATCTCATTCTTTGGGCATATAGTGTTGCTGAACCTCAGAACCAGGTGACTTTAAGCTTTATGGATTTGGACAGCACAGGGTTAAAAGTCATGTTGCCATTTTGAGACCAAAGCAACAAACTTCCATTGCATTTCACATAATGTGGTCCGAGTCTCTACGGTTACAAGTGATGTTGGACTTATCAGCCACAGAGCGTGCATCTTTATTAATGTACTTGAGGCACAGTGTTTCTATTGTACTAAGTTACATAAAATCAGAGTTTATTAGTGTCTTGTCATATCCTGCGAACATTTTTCTTGAGTTACACATTTTTTTCCTCCCTTTTCTCTGATCCGTTACATCCTCTGTCTTATTGGGTACGTTCCAAAAAGATATTTCACTGTAATGAGAGGTAACTGACCCATTGAGGAAACATTTTGTTTATGATCCTGGCAGGTCATCAAGTCAAAAGAAAACTGCATTACTCACCTTCCTCCTCTGGTCCTCCTCGTCCAGCAGTCGGGCCTGCAGCTGCCGGACCATCACCTGTCTCTTCCACTCTGCGATGGGACGTCCTCTCTCGTCGTGGGTGGGCACCAGGTAATCAATGTCAGACAGATTAGCCTCTTCAGAGGGCAAGACCACCATTTTATTCTGCAGGTTAAAGTGATGATAGAAGAAGTTAGTGTTTATCTTTTGTCCAAAGTATTTGGACAACAAGGAAGTATTTGGTGAAGAGGTTTGAATCTGTCATAAAAAAATATGTTGTGGTCTACTTTGTTTATAGCACCATGCTTTTACTTACAGCTTGTCCCGTGAAAGCTCCTGATAAACCCGACTGCTTGAGGGATGTGATGGACTTTCCAAGTCCAAGTTTGTTTCCTCCCAGAAGGCTCGCATCACGGCCCTTATCGGGCGGGACAACCTTCTCACTCCCATCAGCTTTGGGCTGATTAAAATTGTTAATAACTGCAATACAAATCATAAACACTTGCAGTTTAAAAGGCAACTCACTAAAAGTTTCCTATGAGTTTAAATTAGGCAAAGGTTTAAGAGGATGTGACTCACCAGATGTGGAGACTTGAACCTGTTCGATTTTGTTGGTGAAGGTGTTGTCGGCCAGAGGGTATCTGGCCTGAGGAAAGTCCTCACTCTCAGGTTGCTGAATAAAATAAATATATTGACAAATATTATTATCATATATCTTTCGTACAGGAAGTTTAGTGCATTTGTTATGAGTATAGGTTTAGCTCTCTAGCTTCACATAAGAGAGCCCGAGCTTTCTATTATGAATACAATTATAAACATTGACTTATAAGAATTCCTAAAGAATAAGGATTTTGAAGGCTGTATTTTATTTGTGTGAGTCAGGCATCTTGTAATGACCTACCAGCTGTAAGAAGGGGGTAGGACATACAGTTGTACCCACTCCTCTTCAAATGTATTTATCTATTTTTTTTTTACTTTGTCTGATGCAAACATGTCCACAAACATTTGAAATAAAGACAAATACATCAATCAGCTTTGGGAGGGGCTTTTCTGTGTGGAGTTTGCCTGATGTACATGCCCCAGTTTCACTCGGAAATCTGTTAATCTCTCTAGTATGTGGACACACAGTGTCTATGAACCTTGTTAAAGATCTAGAGATGGATACCAGGCCCAACACAAAACCATAACTGGTACTTTTGTACATGAACAATGACAAAAATTTGATATTGGCTAAGTATTCTTATAATAATAGAAACTGGCTGTCAGTCTCTGAAAACAGAATTTGATGCCCTAAAACAACAGCAGGAACAATCCAATTTACAGCAGAAAATTAACCTTTAAGCTATCCATGAGTTTGCGGTTATTGCTGTGGCATGTGTTTCCCAGTGAGCCGTAGTAGTCCGCTCTGCTGCGCTGCAACGAAACTGTCTTTGACCTTACTTCCTCTTCAGATCGAGCAGTGACCCCAATGGGATTATCAGCACAGGAGGTCTGCAAAACAACACAAAGCAGCGTGATGAACAAGGTTTGAGTGCAGAACTGTTCTGAACAGATCTGGAAATGGATTATAGGCTTTAAAAATAGGACAGTTTTGTGCTCCATGTATTACGAAACACAATCAAGGAAACAGATCAAAGCATTTCAGATGTAAAGGAAGAAACGACCAAAGTAAACAGAATTACTCAAAGAGAACAGCGTCATAACATGGTAAAAAAACAAAACTTTCTGTATCTACCCAGTGACCAAAATAACATATTTATTAAGTTACTAAATAAGTAAGTGCTTTATTTGTCATTGTACAAGCGTCCTGAGCTGCTGCGACTGAGCTGCGCCATCACTGGGGGTTAACCTGACCAGCATGTTTTTGGTGCTAGGGGAAACTGGAGCACTTGAAGGAAACCTGGCTGGCTGCCTTCAGCGCTCCTCTGATCCTCTGAAACGGTGATGAACCTTCTGGGTTTGTCCCTGTTTCAGCGTGGTGTCCTTCTCCAGTGAACATCCATTAGTCAGAACAATAGAAGGCATGTGTGTGAGTTTCTTTGCTGCACGGATACCTCCTTGTTTGTCCCTTTTTTGTTACCTGTTTGACGCCTCCACTGTGCTGCAGGTGTGGGGGGCTCTTGGTGACTCTTCAGTGTCTCAGAAGAACCCCATAACAACACGGCAAAGACGCACAAAAGTATCCAGTAAAACAATGTGGAGCAGAAACCACAAATGCAGTTCGCAGAAAAAGGCATAAAATACAGCTGTACCGAGACAGAGGGAGGTTTCTGCCTGTTTTCATGTCGCCATGACTGCCAGATGATACTCAAATCCCAAGTATTGTTGATATTGAAATGGAAAAAGATGGATTGGCAAAGTTCTACATCAAAATAGCAAATAATAGGTGCTATTTTGTCTGAAATTTTTATGATCCATTATTTAATTTACGGACCATTGTCAAATTCAAGACGAATAAAAGAATCAGAGACAGCAGAGCTGTTTGCACGCCGCTCACTCAGGAGGGGGGAGTCGGATGTATGGAAGCATTTAGATCCCCTTTAATGACGCTGCATTGTTCTAACTCCCTCCACACAAAGCGCGTATCAAACGTAAGCCTCAGAGGACATTATTAGTAAAGCCCAAACTTCAAAGCTAGTTTTAGTGCACTGCTGTTGTGGACTGGGGAGCTGAGCGTGAGGACGTTCTTCTGCTGTTTCCCCTCGCAGCACTTTGAAGTTAAATATACTGAGATAGTGGGACACTGGGGCAAAGGGAGTTGAGCAATTCCTGAAATGTATACACATGGAGAACAGAAAGGTGGGCAGATGCTTAATGCTACTCGGGAGCATGTCTAAAGTCTATGTACCCAGGTTTTTTGATGCCCAATATGCCACTTTAATGAAATAACTTAAGAGGTTACAAGTTGTGCAGCCATTTAGTTTTAACTTTTATGCTGTCCGCTTCTCAGATTTTGTGGGTGTGGGTGTCTGTGGATGTGTGTATTCACTTACAAGATCAAATCGGTTTTACTCATAATAAACAATTGGGTAATATGGGAATATGGCCAGAGGTGGGTAGTAGTCAGTTACATTCACTCATGTACTTTTTATTTCTACTTGAGTAATATTAAAATTAAGTATCTGTACGTCTTACTCGAGTAAAATAATCTCGTGCCTCTGTGAGTAAATCTTTATGGGAAAAATCTTCATGTTGATGCATAAAACAGATGTATTGTGTTACTTAATCCTTCATAATGACGGCATATGTTTTTATGATATGTTATTTGAAAAAAAATCCTATTATTTCATTTTTTTGCTCATGATTTATGTCACTAGTGAAACATGAAAGTGAATTTTACGCTAAAAAAGTTAAATTTTCTCCATGTACTTGAGTAAATATGTTGGCTACACTACCCACCTCTGAAAAAAAAGGAAGAAAAAAGGTTTGAAACCTTTAATATACGGGCTGGCCCTGTTGCCACCCCATCGCACGATAATGTATAATTAATATTTACAAATATGCTCAAATTAGTTTTACATAGTCATATAATCACATTTAAAAGCTTGAGATGAGACATCACTTCAATCTTAAATTTCCCCTTGAATTACCAACATTGCTGCTCAGATAAAGTAAGAAGTCAGTTTCTCATTCTGACTTTTAATTACAACATGTTCTGAACATTTTAAATGAAATCCAAGTCTGTGCAATCAACCCAGACAAAATAACAAGAGCTGGACATGAGCAGCAGGTGGTGGAGGGTTAGTCACAGTTAACTGTAAAAAGCAATTATAAATTCCCCCCAAAAAACATCTGCTGCTGAAGTTACAGGAAACATTTAACAAACAATTAAGTGGCAACAGTTCCCGCAACCTATGACCGTAGCAGGAGCTTGGTTCGCATTGCCGGCAGTAAGTCAGACTTGTTCCCGGTGCGTGTTGGTCTCTGCCAGGGCTGCCCTATGTCACCGGTTCTGTTCATTACCTTTATGGACAGAATTTCTAGGCACAGCCAGGGGCCGGAGGGTGTCCGGTTTGGGAACCTCAGGATCTCATCTCTGCTGTTTGCGGACGATGTTGTTCTGTTGGCTTCATCAAATCAGGACCTTCAGCTGCACTGGGGCGGTTTGCAGCCGAGTGTGAAGCGGCCGGGATGAGGATCAGCACCCCCAAATCTGAGGCCATGGTTCTCCACCGGAAAAAGGTGGCTTCCCCGCTTCAGGTCGGTGGAGAGTCATTGCCCCAAGTGGAGGAGTTCAAGTATCTCGGGGTCTTGTTCACGAGTGAGGGACGGATGGAGCGTGAGATCGATAGACGGATCGGTGCAGCGTCAGCAGTGATGCGGTCGCTGTATCGGACTGTTGTGGTGAAGAGGGAGCTGAGTCAGGGGGCAAAGCTCTCGATTTACCGATCGATCTACGTTCCCACCATCACCTATGGTCATGAGATCTGGGTAATGACCGAAAGGACAAGATCGCAAATACAAGCGGCCGAAATGAGTTTCCTTCGCAGGGTGGCTGGGCGCACCCTTCGAGATCGGGTGAGGAGCTCAGTTACCCGGAAGGTATTCAGAAGGAGCCAGCTGAGGTGGCACGGGCATCTGTTCCGGATGCCTCCTGGTCGCCTCCCTGGGGAGGTGTTCCAGGCATGTCCTATTGGGAGGAGACCACGTGGAAGGCCCAGGACACGCCGGTGGGACTATGTCTCCGAGCTGGCCTGGTGTCGCCTCGCGGTCCCCCCAGAACAGCTGGAGGAGGTGTGCGTGGATCGGGAAGTCTGGGCATCTCTGCTCAGACTGCTGCCCCTGCGACCCGGCCCCGGATAAAGCGGAAGAAAATGGATGGATGGATTGACAGTTCCCGTAACAATTCTTGAAAAACAAATTGAGTTTTTAATTCTTAGCGTCACAGACTTATTGAAACTTAACTTTGTGCAAAGACAATCAAAGGTAGGTAATGAAACTGTCAGTAATGGAAAAATAATGACATGCAACTTGACTTAACTAAAGAGGAGTAAACAAAAGACAGGATGCAAACTAAGGCCGTTTTCACACATGTGGGAGCGCTTTGTAGGTCGCCTCGAGACCGCCTTAGCTCCAACTGTATTTACTCCAAAGTACAATGTTCACACGCGCTCGCACAAAACATTGCAACATCAGCCACGTAACAACGATCAGCCGTTCAACAAACTTATTCTCATGACAACGGGCATCGACCTGTCAATGTGCCGACAACGATACGCGCGCACGTACAGGCACACTTCCCCGATGTTACGCGGTGGTCACTCCTCTCCCTCGTGGTTAAATACACTGAGGCTTATAGACGCGAAGCGCGGAGAAATGTACTTAATCAGCACATGGAGAGGAAAGTTTCACTGCAGCAAGAAGGGAAAGACAGGAAAGAGAGGCGTACCTCTGGGTGGGGATTTGTGAATGGGGAGCTACTGCCCTCTTCAACTGGCCCGCTTTTTAATGCATTACACTATGAGGGGCTTACATAATACATTATACATGAAAAAAAGAGGAAAATTGTACACAAATTGATATTATACTGAGGATGGTAATGACAACTGGGAAGTAGCAAGATCACGAAGTATAATATGTACTGCATAGTAACGTGCCTTTATAACATAAAAATAGTGACTTTTGGTAATGTTACCAAGGTTTGGCATCGGTAACATGCTGAAATATATTATATTAAGGGTTGCCTTTTGTACTAGACAGCGTACATGAAACGAGATCCTGGTTGTTGTTGTGCTTCGTTTCTGTTACTTATATGAACATTTCAAACACTCCTTTGTAATTTGGTCTGTGTTAAAAAAGCCGCTTTGAAGAGTAACTGGTTCTCTTTTGACAATGCAAATTAAAATATGATGCTGCTAATCGTATGATTGATAATGTATTTGCAATAGGATAAAGTTATTTTATAAACGGGTGTGCATGCTGCAGTGGTTGTGCATGCGACTCACACGGTTCCTTATGTAGCATTATCATCGTTGTTTCGTAATCAGTATTACTCCTTCTTGGGGAATGTATACAGTACATGAGTTTCTGTCATGTAATGTCTTTATGTAAATGCTATCTTGTAAATGGTTATTTCAGCCATGATCAGAAACTGCAGGTGTATATAATCTTTTTTTTTTTTGCCGTTTCATTGTTTTGTTCCTTTGTTTGTTCTACTATATTCCTTGTGAAATGAGAATTTTTTGTTGTATTGCTTTTGGGGGTGGGCACTTATAAGCTCTTGCTTCAGCCCACTCCTTTTGAGCAGAATGTTTACTGCTCAAATAAACTAATAAACTACCTTGATGTTTTAAAGTTAATCTATTTTGCCTCGTCAGAGCAGTAATCCAAACTCATGCAGCGCGTAGTCATTCTTTCTTCATGCAAAAAAGAGGCATCAAAGCGAGAATAGTTCACCAGAGGTCGGCCGCCTTCACACCACAACTGCTCCGACACAGAGAGCGAGACACGCCGCTCCGAGACCACCTGTTTCAGCCGCAGTCGGAGCGGCTGTTTAGACCGTCGTAAAGTGCTGCTCTCGGGCCGAAAGTCCCTTTAAGTCGACCTAACTAGAGCCTGTGTGAAAACGCCCTAAGATGAACAATATTGACAACAACATACCAGAGCTTGACAAATAAAGGCTAAAGAATTAAGCCAACATTTATAAAGCAAACGATAGAATACTTAATAGATAAAACTTTTAAAAGAATAATTATATCCATAGTAGAAAATGACCAAATTACACAAAATACTCTGAAAGTGCTCAAACAACAAAACTAATCAAACTACAGTAATTGTCACAACACTTACTGATACAGTCCCAGTGCGGTCCGTCTGTCTCACGCAGTGACGAACACTGACCAACTCCGACTAAAATCAAGCATTCATGAAAGCCATAATCCCAGAGGAGATCTCGACCCTATCTCGCAATCGCCGACGCCTCGTTTGGCACCGCAGTTACGTGCATCTCCGCGTCTGTGCAAGGGCCGCTGCGCAATAAACAATAAACGCTGATCGCGAATGCCCTGAATTATTCAGCGCGGGGGATTGGGTGGCCCGCTAATGTCACTAATGCATTGATGGACAAACCAATTGCCATTTGGAGACACGAAGGGCAGGTATCAGCGGAAGACTTGTCAAAGAAGCTGGAAAAGAGACATTTTATCTTTGAAACGAGTGGAAATTAATTTGCTAAGTGTATTATTTTGGAAGGTGAGGCCGGAAAGGCAAGTGTGAGCAGCTGGGAGAATAACAAACTCTATTTTCCCTCTTTTTTCAAAGTATAGTTTCAATTTAATTTTAACATTTTTGATGACCCAGTAGAATAAAATAGCCACTAGGTTTTGGACAGAGCTCACTGACAGGGAACAATGGGGGAAAAAATGGATCACTGAATTTCTGTTAAACCATGTAAACAAAAAATCTTCCTCTTGTGGGGAAATTGAAAAATAATTATAAATAAATAATAAGTTATTTAAAATGGACTCATACAGCATAACAGATAGCAGCTGCTTTGTTAAACACAGTACAACTTTACTATATGGCAGCCTAATGTGCAGGTCAATCAATCAATCAAAAAATTAATCTATCTTAACATCTATTTTTTAATGTTCACAAATTTAAAAAAGAAATTGGCCGAAGATCATTTAAAGTTAAAGCCCCTTCTGATTGGAATATGCTCCCTGGTTCAATTAGATCCATCACGTCCCTCAATCTTTTAAAGTCTGCAATCCGTAGTCACCTACAATTAAACTGCTCCTGTTTTTGACACTAAATTTAAGGCAATACGTTTGTTGTTGTTGGGTAATTATTAAGTCGTTATTATTGCTATTGTTGTCATTATTAGTATTGTTATTATTTTTTATTTTTTTGTCTTCTGTATTGACAATACTATGATGTTATTGTTATTAATGATGGTGGTAATAATGATAATGGTAGTGATATTATTGTTGTTGTTATTATTGTTATTATGTTTCTTTTTCTTTTCTTGTTTGCTGTTATATGAAATGCATATGGAAAGTTACTTTTTATTGTGATTTCTTTGCTGGTACGATGGTTACATATGGAGAGCTATTTGTCCGGTATGTCTGCTGTTTGTTTGACTGGTGTTGTTTTTTCTGTTATTATTTTTAGACCTATTTTCTTATGTTTTGTGATATTTCTCTTTAGGACCCCCTCGCAAACGAGATGTTGCATCTCAAGGGGTTATCCTTCTAATAAATAAATAAATAAATAAATAAATAAATAATCCATCAATCAATTGTTTTGTATAGCCCAATCTCACAGCAGGAGCTGCACCAAACATTAAAACAGTGAAACAAAACAATGTAATGTTCAAGCAAATGTCCAGGCAAACATAATGTCCAAACAGAAGTAATTTATCAATGCACTGTTTTCGGTTTCAATCTTAATCTTCCAGAAACTCCAGACTATTTACTATAAATAAATCCAAACAATTTGTAAACTGTGATAATTGCCAAAAACAAAGTTTACATAGTTCTAAAATGAATAATAAGCATAGAGGAGCTGCAAGTCAATTCACCTGTAAACACTCAATAGTAAAATGTCGTGCGTCACCAATAGGTAACGTAGCCCGGGTGTCCCAGTAACACACTGATGCTTGGGTTTCTAAAAATAGCACAGTGTCCTCTTCTATCTCTCCCTGGAGCAAAAAGCACGGCCAGTGCCAGGCCCAGGATGCTGTTGATTTGATTGCAGCTGTTTCGGAAACTCAAGATACACAAGGAGCACGTGAGTCATTGACCTGTTTAAGTGAGATCGAAAGATTTGGGCAGATGCCAGAAAAACAGAAACAAATCTCGGGTTAGTGGTGCACGCAGCTCTCAGGTCAGTGTCCGGAGATGAGTTTATCGGACACTCGGAACTCGTGATCAACAGAGAACTGTGTGTTTGTGGCACATCTACAAAATAAAGATTATGTAATAAAGAATATCAAGAGTGTTAACTTTGAGCTGGCGTTTTCCGTTTCCTGTGTTTGAGTTCCTAAGATGTTCTAATAGTTCTGGAAAATCTGCGGCATGTGACACAGTTATGTGGGATTTTGAACATAACAAAATAATACGAGTCTGAGAGCTGGACATCGTGGTGAAGTCTTCATTCACACTATGACCCAAGCCAAAACACTGGGAAGGGTCTGATGTGTCTTGCCAATGAACACAACAACATGAAGCAATACCAGGGATCCAAATGCCAGCCTCACTGTTTTCAAGTACAAGACACGAGGCAGTACTTTTTAAAATGAGGTTTATCAATAAGGGCTAAAGTCAGGGCAAAGTTGATTAATGTGATGATTTGGCTCGATTTATGTGACCAATTGGAAAATGATGCTTGTTTGTAGGTTTGATTTTTACTTAATCAAGTCAAAATCGAAATTTCAACACTCGCAATTAGCAAGGCACAAAGACTGCAGTTAATTAGGTAATGTCTAACTCTGTCTAAATAATAATTTGTCATGTAAAAAGCCAGCTAAATCTGTAGTTTTGTCCTCTACATGTTCTTACATGATTCACGTACTAGTCAATCAATCAATCAATCAATTGTTTTGTATACTGTAGCCCAATATCACAGCAGGAGCTGCCTCACAGGGCTGCACCAAACATTAAAACAGTGAAACAAAACAATGTAATGTTCAAGCAAATGTAGTGTCCAGGCAAACATAATGTCCAAACAGAGGTAATTTATCAATGCACTGTTTTCGGTTTCAATCTTAATCTTCCAGAAACTCCAGACTATTTACTTCATATTTCAGTCATCTTGTTCTTTAAAATGTGCACTGTGAACTGAATCTTTAATTTAAAATACTAATCTAATGACAATTGGAATAGTTCTTTCGCCCCATCCAAAAATTGTGCAGCGCTCCTTCTGCTAGTGTTGCCTCTTGTTCTTGTTACATAACATGTTTCCTCACCTTGTGCAGCTCTACTGCACCGTCCAAATGAGTGACACTTATTCTCATTGGAAAAAAACACCATGACACACAATCAAAGTGAATTAACATCCTGCTCTCCAGCTCCGCTGCGGATTGGGTTGCCAGTTCCAGGCATAGAATCGGTGAAAACTGTGAAACTTAAGCTTGTGGATCCCATAACGAATTGAGCTGCGGGACTTCCACCTGAGAGGGGTAACCGATATGAGGGCCTTAGCTTTGGCTAGCACCTGCAACACAGGCTGATTAGCTTCTCATTGTTGAGAGTTGATTATTTCTGCAGCTTCCGATCGCTACATCTTTGTGAAAGCTCGTTCCTGTGTGACTTATTGATGCTTTTCTACTGACAGACGCCTTCCATTACTTTAGTGAATATTAATGCCTGTTGGTCTAGGCGACTGCAGGTGATGAGTGAAGTGTGATATGGGGACGCTTCAACAGGTCTGCTGACAGGTCACTACACTTTTCCATTCACAAGTTTGGGCTCAAATTACTGATGCTACAACATACATTGTATACGTACAAAGACATGGCATTTTGATTCCATCAACATACAGTAAACACATATGAATGGACATCTGGCAGTAACACTCTGAGTAAATGGCAAATTTAGCTTGATGAGAAGTTTGCTTTCTTTATCCAAGACGTAATTCAAGTAATTTAGTTCATTGGTCATCAAAAACACAATCACGGTTTGGTTTGGTTTGCGAAAAAGATAAATATTGTCAGAAGAGTTTAGGAACCTCCATCATTATTATTATTATTATCATGAAACAATATTATAGAAAGAATGCACCAACTTGATCCACAGCATTCAGCCAGATGCACCAATTGGCACAATCCAAGAAATATATGTTTAACAAACTACAGTATCAAAAATCGTCCACAAAATCTCTATAGATCCATTTACTCACTGACAGTCCCACATGTTTTGTGGTTTGAAGACAGAACCTCCATTAGAAACGTAATACCCTCATTGTCATCGATTAAAAAGATTGATCAGGTTCTTTCCATCCTGTTTTGACCCCTGGCACAAACACTGTGATAACACTGAAATATTCATTGACACATTAAGGCATGTCGTGATCAAAGAACAAAAGAGCTCATCTCAGAAAACGCTCAAGAGGAAACTGAGAAGAGCCTCCTTTAACACTCACGGCACAATTAGCTGTATTGGACTATAAACAAAGTATCAACATACACAAGACCAAGAAGAGGATAGAAACAGACACAGCATCCGCACACAACAGACCAACATGTTCAGTTTTATAAACATATTATAAATGCATGAAATTGACTCTGTAGCAGGTTGACTCACATTGTGCTTCATGGCACGCAGGTATCTGGCACATCCGCTGTGGCCGTTGTACTCCGCCAGGTCTGCAGCAGTGAAGCCATCCACATCCCTCTCTGTGGGCTCTGCTTTATGGGCCAACAGCAGCTTACAGCACTAACAGGACAAAAACACATGCTTCAATAACGTCACATTTTATATAGGACCTACTTAGGACACTCAGCCGTTACTATTGAATTACATAGACAAATGAGCCCATATTTTATTTTATTGACCTTTATTTAACCAGGATAGTCCCACTGAGATTATCCATCCATCCATTTTCTTCCACTTGTCCGTTACCGGGTCACATCACCGGGTCAAATCACCCCTATGGCTCCTCCTGCAGGTGGTGGGTCCACAGAAGGACGGCCTCATGGTTCTAACCGGGCCTGTTGGTCTCTCATAAGGGGCTACTGAACCGCTCTTTGTCTGACCCGTCACCTAGGACCTGTTTGCCATGGGAGACCCTACCAGGGGAACGAAGCCCCCGACAACAGAGCTCCTTGGATCATTCGAGTGCTCAAACCCCTCCACCACGTTAAGGTGGCGGTTCCAGGAGGGGACCCACTGAGATTAAGAATCTCTTTTTCAGGGGAGTCCTGGTCCCAGAGGGGAACCTATTGTACATATTTTTTGTGGTAGAACGGGGAGAACATGCAAACTCCACACAGAAAGGCCCCGTCCAGGTGGGAATCGAACCCAGGACCTTCTAGCTATGAGGCATGAGCGCTAACCACTGAGCCACTGCAACACCACATATGGTAACTGATGAAATTTATTACAATGTTTACCTCCAACTCTCCATTCTCCGCAGCATCATGAAGTGGTGTTCCTCCCCAGTAATCTTTTATGACCTTTGAGCCCACGTGCAGCAGCTTCTCCAAGATACAATAGTGGCCCCTGCTGGCGGCAAAGTGCAGCGCAGTGGCGCCCTCCCTGTCCTGAGCGCAGAGGTCCACATCCGTGCAGGTCACCTAGAGTTTCAGGGCAACCGTGAAACAGGAGAATGTGGTGAAAGACATAGGGAGGAAGAGAGAGAGAAAGCGAGAGAGAGAGAGAGAGAGAGAAACAGAGAGAAAGAGATAGACAGAGAGATACATGAAAAATGTTACATATGATCAATACAGGTATATTAGGTGACAACTCTGCTCCATAATGTTTAATTAAAACTAAACTGCTTTGTGATGTGGTTGTTCAGTGAGATAATGAACTTACTAATGAAAATACTGTCCATGCTTTCAGGAATATTGGCTTATATTAATACTATCTATTAAACTAAAACAAACTATTTACACTTCTCGAACATTTCAGACCGATACAAAGTTACACAGCCACAGAGCACTGACCAGCCACAGCACGACGTCCCCGTGCCCCATGTGAGCAGCCGCGTGCAGGCAGCTCATCCCATCGTGGGCCCTGAGGTGCACGTCTGCTCCACACTCCTCCAACAGGAACTGCACCACAGGCTGGTGTCCCTCCTGACAGGCCAGGTACAGGGGAGTGGCACCCAGGCCTGTCTGACGGTTCACAGTTCTGAGGGGACAAAAGTTCAAAGATACTTTACTTGGTGTATTTCAATCTATAAACTTATCAAATCTGTTTCATGCAAATAGCATCGACATTTATTTTCTGTGAATGTGAGTTGTTCAAAGGCAAGGCATGTTTATTGATACCGCACATTTCTTTTACAATGCAATTCAAACTTGACTGCATATTTCAAAGTATGGTAGTCTGTCAATATCAGGAATTGGAGTAAAGCTGTATAGGGCCGACATGTGATCGACAAGAGCAGCGTCTATACATTATTTACTATGGGCCGATGGTCACATGTAATGCTCTGACCTAAACATGAGTCATACTGTACACTCCCATACATGCTGGGAATACATGCGTCTTCAGACACTTTATCTGCTACATCTAGCGTAAGGGGGTCTTGTTTGGAGCATGTTGAACAGTAAAGTGCATCATGGGAGTGTTGTGTGGGGTTTAGATTTCACTTGTCATTCGTATGATCCACCCGAGGAGCATGAATAAGGACACATTTACAGCCAGTGAAAGCGAACATCATCCTCTGACCTCATTACCAAAAGAGTGTTAAAGCGGTGATATAGGCTTTCCATATAGTGTAACTTTAGACCAGGACATTAGGCAGTGACACACATAGGTTGGGTTGTCGATGTGTAATTGTCACAAGTTGAACAATCACTTTCAATTACGCTGTGCTCTACAAATAATCTTGCATTGTTGTAAGAAAAAATCCTTTGCAGTAAAGCATTTTAAGACCTCTCAGCGTTTATATCCTTTGCTTTGCTTTTATTAGATAAGGGTGTCCAAACTGTTTTCATCGAGGGTCTCATATTGAAGTGTGTAACATGCAGGGTGCCTTTAAAAGCGGTTTAGACCATTCCCCACTTTATTTAGGCTTGGAGACTTAAAGAAACTAAATGCAAGTTAGTTTTATACTCACTACTGCCACCTCTGGTCTTATGTCTTACTTGGATAACACTGTTAACTAAATGCTCTCATGTAAAGCGCTTTGTGACCATGTCTGTGAAAGGCGCTATATAAATAAAGATCTTCTTCTTCTTCTTCTTCTTCTTCTAAAGTCGTACTTTACATAAATCTGGCCTTCATGGACGAGAGGCAAGAAGAAAGCCATTATTGAAAGGAGGCCATAAGAAATCCCGTTTGAAGTTTGCTCGAAGTCATATGGAGGACACAGCTACCATGTGGAAGAAGGTGCTTTGGTCAGATGAGAAAAAAAAATAACTTTTTGGCCCAAATGCAAAACCTTATGTATGGCACAAACCTAACACTTCTCATCATCCTGAGTGCACCATCCCCAGTGTCAAATATGGTGGGGGAGCATCATGCTATGGGGCTGCTTTTCCTCAGCGGGGACTGGGAAGATTGTAAGAATAGTTGGGAAAATGGATGGAGCCAAATACATACCTTCCAGCAGGACAATGACCCTAAACACAAAGCTAAATCTACAATGGAATGGTTTAAATACAAACATATTAATGTGTTAGAATGGCCCAGTCAAAGTCCTGACCTAAATCCTATTGAAAATCTGTGGAAAGACCTGAAAACTGCTGTTCACAAACGCTCTCCTTCTAATTTGACAGAGCTTGAGTTGTTTTGTAAAGAGGAATGGGCTAAAATGTCAGTCTCTAGATGTTCAAACCTTGTAGAGTCATACCCCAGAAGACTTGCTGCTGTTATTGCAGCAAAATGGGGTTCCACAAAGTATTAAGTCATGCTGTATGAATACTTATGCACGCCCGACTTTTCACTTTTCTATTTTTTGAAAAATAACAGAATCATGTATCATTTTGCTTTCACTTCACAGTTGTCTGTTACTTGTGTGTGAACTTTCAGTCAAAAATTCAAAATATAATCTTTACGTTTAGGGTTGTAAACATGACAAAATGTGCAAAAGTTGTATCAGTACAACAAGGTGTATTAGTACTTTCGCAAGGCATTGTATCAAAATCAAAGGACAGCTTTTATCTAATTAGACTCTGTAAGGACATTTAAAGCTTAACTTTCTTAGTCCATCCTTCCATGTCGTTCCAAATGGATCAACTACTAGTCCCACTTTTGAGGTGGTCATCCTTGATAACAGTGATATAGTAATACTGTACTGCATGATACGTAGCTTTACTACAGATGATGTCCTATTAAATTTCTCACCTGGGTGCAAGTTGTATGAGCAGTTTTAAACATGTGAGGTCTCCATTGGCTGCTGCATAATGAGCAGGTAACGCTCCACAGTCAGTCTCCGCCTGCGCCGCTGCCCCACAGAGAGGAGCCACTGAACCACCTCCACACAGCCGAACCGAGCGGACAGGTGCAGGGCAGTCGCACCTGCGGCGTCTCTGTCCTGGAACATACAGATACACTTTTGGCTAGCAGTGTAAATTATCATATGAATGCAAATGATTAATTATTTAAATTGTAATTAAAAGGAGAGGAGAAAAAAATGCACAAAAGAATTATGACATAGACATTTGTAAAATACTTCAATCACTAGTATTTTCCATTTTGATCCAATGTAGTTAACGAATAAAAGTTTGTCTAAAATTGAACAATATATAATGCATGTTTATATTTGGACTCATTGAAACAATAGGTGTGCTTGCTGCTAGGTTGTGGGTTTTGCATTTATGAGCACTCACAGGAAAACTTCCTAAGTGCCAACTAAATGGAACTTAATCCTTAATTCTGCAGCTACTGTACATATGAAATTATGTGTGTACGGTTTTAGGAATTAAACGTATTGCTTCAATATGTAACTTAAACCACCAATAATGCTTTCTGTAAGCCAGCAATATTACAACATTATTAAATATGTAAAATCTTGAACAACCCTTAAAGCATCTGGACATAATTACAATTGACACACGTCACAAACAGGCACCCAGTGAGACAATCCTCTGTATATGATGTACTGTAAGGAGGTCCTGGACGTGAAGAGGTGGGTGAGGCGCCTGTACTGCTCCATTGATGTAACTGAACTGGGGGATTACTTTGAACAATTCAAAGCCAGGGTCTAAATTTAACCCCAAAGAACAAAGAAACGTGTGTCATGTTTGTGCAACTCCAAGGCATTTGAGCTCTTGAAGCAGATTTCTTACTCGTCTTACCTCTACCTTGCACCCTCCTTGCTCTATAAGCCATTTAAGCTCTCTCACGTGTCCCGTCGCGGCCGCATCGTGGGCCGGTGTGGCAAGGTTCAAAGCTCGAGCGTCTCCTTGAAGACCAAACTCGCTGACGAGATACTGAAGGCACTCAAGTTGCCCACACCTCGAGGCGTGGTGGACCGGACCCGCCCCGTGCGCATCCACAATCGAAGAGGAAAGATGCCCAGAAGATGCAAGCTCCTTCAAGGTAGAAATCTCCCCCGTTCGGGCCGCCTGGATGGATCTATGCAGGACCATCCCTGGAAGCTACAGGTGAACTATGGCATCACAGAAGGCTACATGCAATGCTCCATAGACCTCATACAATAATAAAAAGTAATCCAGACCAAGAGGGGAAAGCGACACCGGAGAGGCAGGCAGCTGGTAGGCATGTTCAGAGCAGAGAGGAGGGGTGAACGCAGTGAGATAGAAAGGTAATGAAAGAGGGGGTGATGGAGAAGCACTTCGGGTCTCCGCTATGCAGGCAATGGCCAGTTTGTCTGGGCTGAGAGAAGACTAGGCTGAGGTTGAAGAAGCTGGAAGACTCAGGCTTTTTGGTCAACTCACTCATAATAAAATTAAAGCCACACTGTGAAGCATTCTGGATCATACTGTCTGCTGCTATGCCACTGTTGTAAAACTCAAAACAAAAGTAAACTAGAAATAAGTGACATTTGTAAATTGATTTGAGTAACTTTAAGAAATCAGTCCATGGGGCAAGTCCTTAAAGGTGCATTATGGAACTTTTAATGTAGAGAAAAAAAACTTAACGGTTGTGTGTAGATTACCTTTTTGTGACCCAATGATTGTATGGGTGCTTAGCATGGTTAGTTTTGATCACAGTGGACTCTACAATGCTCCAGAATCAATAGTCTTTTTTGGTTTTCTGGTGAGAGTGTCTGTAAGCAGTGAAAACCTTGATCCTGTAGCATCATAGAGGCCATTGTGATTGAAAGTAAAGGCACCATGCAAACCACTCATACAGCCACTGGATCGTACTAATAACACATAAAAAGTTCTATAATACACCTTTAAATTAAGAAAAATCATCAATATATTTCCCCACCAGTATATTAAGATTTTGTATATAATTTTGAAAGCGATGAGATCTTTCTTTTTATTTAAGTGTAAAAGAAAAATTGCACCATGCTCTTTTTTTTCCAATAAAATGTTAACTATTTCTAGAATACTTTTTACAGCCATACTAAGCTGGACAGAGACAGCCCTAATATGGCACTGGGATACCCAAACAAATAAGCATTTTGAATAGAATCAAATATATATACACCTAATGTTTCGCTACCTGTAGTCAAAGCAAAGCAGCAACATCTCCATGGAGACGAGCTGGCGATGTCCCGCCCCCAGTGAGGTTACAAGACAGGTTTGAGGAGAAGTGAGCCCAATCACAATCAAGATGCAAGTTTTTTTAAGGTATTTTTTCATAGACAAATCACCTGTGCTGAAATGAATGCTGGCACTTTATTTCATGTATAATTGATTGATTGATAATGGGTAAAATGTTACGCAGAGATGGCTTCATTCATTACACTATGTTTACCTGGCTCTGATAATAAATTAGCAAGAAATTGGAACTCTTTCCTTTATTTTAAGTAATTAACTGTATTCATTTAGTGCGAGTTTCACATTAGAATAGTCATGTGATTTTATGTCCCATCTTAGCACCAATATATTTCCAAAGTCGTCAGTGTCCACTCCTTAAAACTCGCCTCAGTAGTAAATCTACTCGACTTGATGCAGATACACAGTGAAGTTTCTCATGTTTGTCGGAGCAGTAAAGGAAGCTTGGGGAGAACCACAGGTAATGAAAGACGTGTGTGTTATTGGCCTCTGTGGCGCTGGCCATCTGCTGGCACTGTGCACGCTTCACTGGAGCTGGGAAACTTAAGCACTGGGAGAAAGCGCCAAGGCACGCAGCACTACAAAGATACCACAGTTTACCAATAATAAGGGCATTAAAACATACCCCACAGAGAGTGACCGCTCATCTGGTCCGTGTTTAGGATGTCCAGTGTCTGCAGCTCATCAGGGAAGTGCACGTCCGTGTCGGGTTTCATAAAGCATTTAGCTGATTACAAACGTGACGCGATGGAAAAACAATCTCATAACAGGCTTCAGCTCCAAACTCCAAAGTCATGGCCTTTTATTGATTGACTGCGGAACTTTCCGCAGTCAATAATTGGTTTCATGTTCTTTATTATTATTATTATAGTATTTTTTTCCTGATTTTCAGCAGTTTTCACAGCTTTCACAGTTTCAGCAATTTCCACAAGTTATACATAAAAATGTTCAGCATGATTCAGAGATTATTGCTATTACTTTTGGGAATTCAGCGATTTCCGGTTCTTCCACAATTGGCCGATCTTCGGCCGATTTTTCCCATTGACTTATAATGGGGCTTCCGCAAATTCACAGATTCTGCAGTTTTTTCCACAGTTTCAGCAATTTCTGCAGTTTGTACATGTTCAGCTTCCGCAACTTGTCAGTTTTCAGAAAAAATCGGCCTTCTGCAGTTTTCCATTTTTTTTCTACGGGCTTGGGAATTCTGCCATTCATTTGTATTGAGAATTCTGCCATTCATTTTAATAGGCCCATACATTTTAATAGGACTTCAGGCACATTCAGGCCTTTCAGCCATTTCTACAGCTAAAGCCATTTCAGCAGTTTCAAAGACTTTAACAGTTTTAAGGATTCAACAGTTTCAAGGATTTCAGGAGTTTCAAGGATTTCAGGAGTTTCAAGGTTTCAACAGTTTCAAGGATTTCAGGAGTTTCAAGGTTTCAACTGTTTCAAAGATTTCAGGAGTTTCAAGGTTTCAACAGTTTCAAGGATTTCAGGAGTTTCAAGTGTTCAGGAGTTTCAAGGTTTCAACAGTTTTAAGGATTTCAACAGTTTCAAGGACTTCAGCAGTTTCAAGCTTTCAACAGTTTCAAGGATTTCAGGAGTTTCAAGGACTTCAGCAGTTTGAAACCAAGGACTTCAGCAGTTTCAAGGACAGTCAATCTCCATGGTGTCAGCCATGGAGATTGACCTTCAGCAGTTTCAAGGTTTCAATAGTTTAAAGGATTTCAGGAATTTCAAGGATTTCAGCAGTTTCAAGGTTTCAACAGTTTCAAGGATTCAGGAGCTTCAAATACTACACAATTTCAACAGTTTGTACAGTTTCTGCAATAATATAGGGATTTTTTGCGATTACAACACAATTATGCAACTAAACAGGGATGTTCACAATGAAACCTATATAATACAACTTAATAGGGATTTTCACAATAATGGCACTATAATACAACTTAATAGGGATTTTACATATAAAGCAGTATAATGCAACTTAATAGGATTTTACATGTAAAGCAGTATAATGCAACTTAATAGGGATTTGTACATGTAAAGCAGTATAATGCAACTTAATAGAGATTTTGCATGTAAAGCAGTATAATGCAACTTAATTGGGATATTTACATATAAAGCAGTATAATGCAACTTAATAGGGATTTTGCATGTAAAGCAGTATAATACAACTTAATAGGGATTTTCACAATAAAAGCACTATAATGCAACTAAATTGGGATTTTCACAATAAAAGCATCATTATGCAACTAAATGAGGATTTCACAATAAAAGCAGTATAATCCAACTTAATAGGGATTTTACATGTAAAGCAGTATAATGCAACTTAATAGGGATTTTACATGTAAAACAGTATTATGCAACTTAATAGGGATTTTACATGTAAAACAGTATAATGCAGTTTAATAGGGATTTTTACATGTAAAACAGTATTATGCAACTTAATAGGGATTTTACATGTAAAACAGTATAATGCTACTTAATAGGGATTAAAGCAGTATAATGCAACTTAATAGGGATTTTTACATGTAAAGCAGTATAATGCAACTTAATAGGGATTTTTACATGTAAAACAGTATAATGCAGTTTAATAGGATTTTACATGTAAAACAGTATAATGCAGTTTAATAGGGATTTTACATGTAAAACACTATTATGCAACTTAATAGGGATTTTTACATGTAAAGCAGTATAATGCAACTTAATAGGGATTTTTACATGTAAAACAGTATAATGCAACTTAATACGGATTTTTACATGTAAAGCAGTATAATGCAACTTAATAGGGATTTTTACATGTAAAACAGTATATGCAACTTAATAGGGATTTTACATGTAAAACAGTATAATGCAGTTTAATAGGGATTTTTACATGTAAAACAGTATTATGCAACTTCATAGGGATTTTTACATGTAAACAGTATAATGCAACTTAATAGGGATTAAAGCAGTATAATGCAACTTAATAGGGATTTTACATGTAAGCAGTATAATGCAACTTAATAGGGATTTTTACATGTAAAGCAATATTATGAACTTAATAGGGATTTACATGCATTATAAGAGTAGTATTCTGCAACTTAATAGGGATTTTTACATATAAAGCAGTATTATGCAACTTAATAGGGATTTCTGCATATAAAGCAGTATAATACAACTTAATAGGGATTTTACATGTAAAGCAGTATAATGCAACTTAATAGGGATGTTTACATGTAAAGCAGTATAATGCAACTTAATAGGGATTTTTACATGTAAAGCAGTTTAATGAAACTTAATAGGGATTTTTACATGTAAAGCAGTACAATGCAACTTAATAGGGATTTTCACAATAAAAGCACTATTATGCAACTAAATGGAGATTTTCACAATAAATGCAGTATTATACAACTAAATAGGGATTTTTGTATATAAAGCACTATAATACAACTAAATAGGGATTTTCACAATAAAAGCAGTAAAATACAACTTAATAGGGATTTTCACAACTTCAGCAGTTTCAAGGTTTCAACAGTTTCAAGGATTTCAGGAATTTCAAGGCTTCAACAGCTTTAAGGATTTCAGGAGTTTCAAGGTCTCAACAGTTTCAAGGATTTCAGGAGTTTCAAGGTTTCAACAGTTTCAAGGTTTCCACAGTTTCAAGGTTTCAACAGTTTCAAGGTTTCAACAGTTTCAAGGTTTCAACAGTTTCAAGGTTTCAACAGTTTCAAGGTTTCAACAGTTTCAAGATTTCAACAGTTTCAAGGTTTCAACAGTTTCAAGGTTTCAACAGTTCAAGGACTTCGGGAGTTTCAAAGATTTCTGCATTAGATCTGTTCCGCAGTCAATCGCAATGGCGCAGCCATTGCAACCGTTTCTAGTTATTTATATGAATTAATTTACATGATAACTTAAATTAATAAGGAATGATAAAGTACTGACGAGCTGTCCAGATCTATAATATGGCAACGTCATCACTTTAAAGGCACTATACCTGATTTTTTATTTATAGCAAACAATGCAAGAAGAAACCACAAAATTAAAATGTTAGTTGTGCTCCAAACTCACAACTTCATAACTTTCCTAACATGCAACATCCCAATTCTTTAATGGGACGAGTTTATAGCCTTGTTTCTCAACTTTTCTGGGTCACAGAAATGCTAGAAAACTGGCCTGCAAGTTCATAAAATTGTTTTAAATGCTTTATAATTACAGGCACAGTGTTATATTATAATACATACTGATATGAAATTAATATAAATAAAACGTTTTTCAGATCACATATCCATAATAGTACCCAGTCTTAGTTATTAGCTGACCTAAAACTTTTTGAAATCTTGTAAAGCTGATTTAAGCCAATATCAACATGGTGGATGAGTGGTTAGTGCTTTTGCCTAACAGCAAAAAGGTCCTAGGTTCAATTCCAGGATTCTGTGTGAAGTTTGCATGAGTGGTTTTGCTCCAGGTTTTCCTCCAAAATATGCACAAAAGGGTAAATCCTTCAGTCATAGGCAATCCACAAACTAGAGGTTGACCGATGGGTTTTCTAAGGCCGATGCCGATATTTTTGGCTGATTTTTCTAAATGTCTGATCTATACTCCTGTAAAAACATAAATACTTGGCCACTCCAGCAGTGGCCGATTTTATTTAACTACCTTAGGTGAGTCAATCATAGTTTCTGTCCCAGCTTTGATTAGTTGCCGTTAGCATTAGCATGCTGCCGTTAGCCTTAGCGAAAAATGCCGCGGTTAGCAAAAATACAATTGCAGAGGTTGAAACTATTCTCCAGGTTCTGTGCTTCAAAATGACATGCAGCATGTCCATATTGACTGAGGTTTAGTGAAACTAACTAACTTTAGTCAAACTTGTAGCTAACCGATTTTCATTGCGATGTTTCTCTGTTTCCCTGAGGCCTAGGGACGACTCGTTTTAAAGGCCTGACTTCGCTCTTTCCAGTGCAAAAAAACGGGAAGTCTGTACCACTTTCAGTCCTGGAGATATCAGCTTTTATCGGCACTAGATCGGCCGATAGCCAATATCGTAAAATCCCCAAATATCGGCCTACCCCAAACGCTGCACTGTGGTCGCCTACTGCGCCTTACACATTACCCTAGCAACGATAAATAATGGGTCAACTAAACGGGACAAATTTCCCTACTGGGACAACGAGTACCATGGAAAATATATGACCCAGAAAGCAAACTGTGGACTGTGCTGCAACTCATAAGATCTAGACATCTCTAGTTGAGAGAAAATGTTCCCGTGAAACTCATAATGTAAATTAAGTTCAGTCCATTTGTTCCAACTGTTTCACCACTCTCCTCAGATCCTCCACCACTGCGTCCACGTCCTCTTTCGTTGTGCCTCGTCCGACGCTTAGCCTCAACGCGTTCGCGGCCACCTCCTCCTGAACGCCACAGTTCAGAAGGATATGGGACGGCCTGAGAGATGAAAAAATAGATAATTGTAATTGTGTCACTGATGATTAATCCTTAAACTGAAGACGTAATTTTACCTGTGGCCTTTGTCTGAGTGGCAGGCTGCACCGACACTGGCCAAAAGACGCTCACACCTGGACAATACTCTCCAGCCTGAATATAGGAAGTCAGAGGAATTAACGATTGATTACTGAAGATGAAATATATACAATAAAAATGATAAACATGTTTGGGTCCTATTGTAACACTATGATCAATTAGCGACCAGTAGCCTCTTGGTGTGGTTAAAGGTACTAAAACTATATCACATATTGATAAAGATGGGGAAAAGCACATCAAAGACGAGAGAAGTACATACAACAACAACAACAACTAAAAAAGAACTAGAAATTGTTATGATTTGTCTTTTGTTCCCCTGTTTTTGTATGTTGTCTTTGGTCTAGTCCTGTGTTTTATTTTGACATGCGTGTTCTGTTCTTGTGATTTTGCTTTGCGTCCCTTGTGTTAATTGCCTGCCCCGTAGGCAGTATTATGAATACTGAAAGCTCAGGTTGTTTCATCAATTGATTTTTTTTCTTCCTGATAGCTTGGGCATAATTCAAGATGACATTGCAAGGATTCATCGGGCTCAAATTGTGAAAGAGTGGTTCAAGGAGCATGGGATATCATTAAAAGTCTAAACCTTGAACCCATTGAGAATCTTTGTAATGTGTTGGAAAAAGCTTGCTCAGTGGTCCGATTATCTTCATTCTGTTCCTTTTTGTTCATGTATGGATGAAAAAAAAAAGTGTAATGGCATGACATGACATGAACAAATAAATAAATAAATAAACTCTCCTCCAATACAAGATCTTGGTGAAACGTTCCAGCACGACTGGACAGAAATAAATCTTGTGACTTTACAGAAGCGTACAGAATCAATTCCGCAGCAAACATGTGCCGTTATTAAAGCTAAAGGGAAAAAAGTGTAAACCTTCTTTTTGGGCCATGCAGTGTGCATTAGGGTTCACACAGTTACAACAGTAGCCTACAGTACAGTCGCTTACTCATGAACAACTCTCTCCCCGAGTTCAGCTGCAGGGGCATGAATGATTTAAAAGACTGTGGTGTTTACAAATAGCCCAGCAGTGCGGGTCATGAACTGTCTCAGGGAAACATGTGCAGGTCACAGGGACAGGGTGCAGGAGACAGAGGTGCACCTTGTAAGTTTGGGCCCGCGATGGACACGTTACATGTGTTTGGAAGGATCTCGGCGCCCGGGAAGTGGCTGTTGAAGTGAAGTTTATCCTCAAAGACGAGCTGAGGAGGAAGAGACAATGCGTTTGATAGTTTACAAACAAGTAGGAAATACATAAATTAAAGACAAAACAATGAGATTATGGCTGATATTACTAGATGAACCATTTAAAATACTACCAATACATAAACTACCACTAATACATTAATATACTATGACTACTCCTACAACAATTTTTTAGATGCTGACATGTGGGAGACAAATGTATGAAACTCTTAAAAGAAGAGATGACTAAATACTAAAATTACGTAATTGAATTTTCCATTGTGAGTTCAATAAAGTACTATCTTATCTTATCAGAGCGACATTACTACTTCCATGATTACTCTTACTACTTTTCCTTCAACTGTTACTACATCTGTTTTGAATATTACAACAACCATCAATCAAAGTTCTTAAAATGTACAAATATCAGCAGCTATAAATACCTTGAGTTGTTCTTCGAGGTAAAGTTTGACACTTCGCATATGACTCTCGTACTCAGACAAATTGGATGTCACCAGAGCTGCGGCCTGACGAAAACATCATAAATTAATAATTGTGTTTACAAGTTGTGAAAGTATTACATTCGTGTTATGTTCACATGTCCAACTAATGCCTTACCCAATGACGTTTTACACATTTAGGAGGCATATTGTGTTGGGGATTAGCTAAAATGACAAAAAATTTAAAAAATCTAGGAATGTGTTTTTTAACAAGATTAAAGGGCAGTAACTCATAATGTCGTTTTTGGTAAATTTTCCGCTAAATTAAACAAGCTCCACGTGCTCCAAACAGAGAAGTTTAAAGTGATGACACATTAGACAAAAACATAGTTAACACGATTTCAGATTTTGCTAAAGACTGTACCCAGCTTTCTTTAGTTTGGCCATTTTTGTGATGTTGATAGTTTCACTTCCTTATTGGACACCGACAGGAAGTGACATACAAGAAGGCAAACAATTTTAAATTGATGCCGTGCCAACCATGTTAAGTCAATGGGAAATGAATGAGTCAAACTGCTCTGGAACTTTACCTTTATTTATCCATGTCACTTCCTGTCAGCTTAAAAATTCAAATAAAAACAACTTTTCTGCCCAACATTTCTTCATTCAAGTTGCTGTTTCACTGAAATAAAATGATAATTATGCAACTGATGTAATCCATCTAAATAAGTCATATTTCAAAAGCATTAAAACCTGTCATATGCACTTTAAGTTTATAACAAAAATACAAAAAATAGATTTAGAGACAAATCATTTAATATGTACATTAAAAAGTTGCATTGATCTTTAAAACTACGTACCTTTCCTAATCCTGCGATCATGGGCGTGTTTTCTGTTCTAAAACAGAAGGGCCACACATTAAGATCATAAATCTTATTACAGTGATAATACTACATGAATACATTTGAAATCAATACCCAGGTCTGAAGTTTCTCTCCTGTCCTCCTCCAAACAGCATCGGATATAAAGGAGTTTTTGTCCCAGGACTGTCCACAAACAGTGCTCCAATTCGAGGTGCATAAAACTAGAAATCAGACAAATATTTTTACATTCAGTATATTAAGTATTGAAGCATTGAGTATTGAAGGGATGATTTTCTTGTCAATATACAGATAAACGTATACATTTTTACAATGCTAGTATTTGACCTTGTGTCCGACGATGGTGAGGTAATCCACTCCCAGCTCTGGAGCATTCACATGGATTTTGCCCAGAGCCTGTGCAGCGTCTGTGTGCAGTAAGATCCTCCTCTGCGGACGCTTCTTATTCAGAGACCGGAACTTCTGACAGATCTCCTGGATGGGCTGAGGAACGAGAAAGAGCCCGAAGCTAATGACTTTTATGATACATTTAATCATCAACTTTTTTATGTTTATGGGCAAATTTGTACGGTATTATTACTTCAGTTCATTACAATACATTTTTACAATCCTTATGTATAAAAGGCAGAAAATATTAGAGAATCAAAGCTGCAGTGTCTAAATTCCTGGAGACAGGTCTAGGAAAAATCCAACACATGATGCGTGCTTAGGTTTCCGTCGAGAGAAGAACTGACCGACCGTGAACATAAAGAGCGACACAGTCATTATCTGCTCTCACCATGATGACCCCCGTCTCATTGTTGGCCAACATAATGGAAACCAGACAGGTGTTGGGACGCACTGCTGCCAGGACATCCTGCACCTCCACACGCCCCGTCACCTTAGATACCGGGACAAAGGAGGCGACTGTGGAAAAAAACACAACATTACATTACATTACAATACATACTGTAACTTGCTGTCTGTAATCTCAAGGTTTTTACACCTTATAAAAAGTTGAGATGCTTTTTAAATACCACCATTAGGTTAGCCCAAGAGTTACTTTGGAACAAACCAGGTCCAAACAAGAACCAAGATTAAAATATCCTAAAACCGGGACCTCATTGTGATTAAACTGGCTTTACAAAGCTCTAAATATAAGTGAAGGTCTTGTACAAACTTATTCATGAGCTAATTTACTGACGCGAAATCACTCAAAAACGTTTAATACAAAGTAGAACATCCTGATATATTTCCAAGAAAAAGTATTACAGATGCGTTCATAAAAAGCTGAACAAGTTCAAGTTTATTTGCTCATTGTCATTGTAAGAAATGGTCTTTGTCCTTTGTCCGTACCTGCCTTCCCCTCCCTCTGCAGATGCTCCAGCACAAGTTTGACCGAGTCGTGCTCCACATTTGAGCTGATGATGTGAGGGAGACCCAAGACTCCGTTTGAAAGATTTTGATGTTGTTCAGCGGTGTCACAGCTCCTCCTGAAGTGCTCCAGCGCAGTGTGGATCACCAGGTTATTGGCCTGAAACAAATGACACAGGTTATATAAAAAAACATCATGGTCACAAATCCAATCATGAGTCAGCAGTTACTACATTTACATACAAGTATTTATATCTGTAATATTGCAGTGTATGTTTTGTGATATTCGTCATTCTTCAAACCTATAAAATTAGCAGATATGTAGTGCGTTACCTCTGTTCCACCTGAAGTGAATATAATGTCCTCTGCTTTTCCTCCGACCATCCGCGCCACGTTTTCTCTGGAGTCATTGATGATCATTTTCGATTTAACACCTAGACATTTGGATACATTTAGACGACAACTGCAAGCTTAAATACATCTGGAATCAGCGCCGGCTCTACAACAACTTGACTAAAGGTGCATTTAAATTGCAAAGGTATGATCCTTGTCGTTGATATACACTGCGATGCAACTAAATCTGAAACATTTTAAAATTCGCTCCCCCGTAGAACTGGTCCTGTCTGGAATAATATGAAGTCGGCTCACCTGCTGTATATGTACTACTTGGATTTCCCCAGGCATCGTGAAGTGCCTCGGAGATGGCTCTTATCACCTCTGGATCCAGTGGGTGGTGGCATTGTAGTCCATATATATTCTACGTGACACAGGCATTAAAAGCATAGTTTGGAAACTTTTGATAAATCTACTGCTTAATATTATGTAATAGTTACCTATCTTGACTCATGTTTAATTGCTTGCAGGTCAGTCACAAAGGGGGACAAGAAAGCATGTTATTGAGATACATTTGGAAAGTCACACAGCTTTTTAGGCTGACAGTTTCACAGTGCTGTGCTATAACAGTCTATGTAAAATCAGAATCAAAATGACTTTATTATGACTCCTCTGAAGTTTTATTACTATTGTTCTTTCCTTGACATCTACCAAAAGCTCTCCTCGTGCGCCAAGTCATAGCTTATTACTTGATCATGCAAAATCAAAGGCAACAGTTTTCTCTCCACTGATACTTTCTCATTCAGTTCAGATGACAGCTGCAGTCACCTTTGTTAGAACAGTTTAGAACATTATGTTAAGCTATTCCTCAAACTAATTGTGCCAAATCAGTAGCTTGTACAATCCTCTAAATTCAAAGGAGTACAAATGGCTCATGTCATTGTTGTAAATGCAAGCTGTCTTCCTTTTGTTTGGCTAACGCTAGCTAGCTACTTTCGATGTGATAAAACACGTCATCTGATCAGAGATTTTGTTGTCAAACCTTGTATGATTGTGCGGTATAGGAACGATACGTTACGCCGTTTAACTTGACCTTGTGCAGTGATGCTCTGTCGTAAAACAAACTTTATTACTGTCTTTCGGGTAATGTCAATCATTAGCAGGCGCTTCACGGGCTAAACTGCTCAGTGCACGCGCTGCTCCTGGACCCGCTGTGTTGCCAGTTAAAGCACAAAAACGTCTCCCTAGCGGCAAAAACTAAAAACTCACAGATACAGTGCAGATAGTTTTAATTGACCACATTTTAGGTGTATATATAACAATATATACATACATTATAACGCTACTATGATTACGCATGTCAATTCTGTAAAAGCTGCTTTCAATTATCTGAAATAAAATCCCTCAAGTATGGCAACCCAGGAAGCGCTGCCATGGTAACGACGCACGCTGTCAGTGAGAAACATGCATGGATGCCGGATAGAGAGGACATTATGGAGGATGTTTCAGTAGTAGCCTATTATTTCTTTCATATTCCTACGTAGGGTCGTCCCATATGTTTGGTTGTAAAACTCTGCATTCCGTATTACATACATAATATTTATTATTATTTGTTCAATTTTGTCACAAAGCTGGGAACCGGTTCTGCAGAGGTTGCTGACAGTATCTCTCATATGCGCAGACTGTAGGTATTGTACTGTTTAAGTGTGTGCCTTTATTATTTGATTGGTTGACTGTCACTGTGGCCGAGTGTGTGCCATGGTACCCACAGTGGTACCCCAGAAAGTGCTCTATATTTTTCTGTGGTAAAAGTGGCAAATAATACCCACACTGGTCAACAGGAACTTAAAAAAAAACATTCAATGCACAGAGCCATAATAAGCTACAACTATTTGTTTGTTTATTTGGTGGGGACAGTGCATGTTAATGGACACACTTGGGACACATGCATCATGTAAATACGCCACACCAATCACAGTCTCACACAACCTGGCCTGTTATACATGTTTTTATTGGTAAGGGAAACCAGATATAAAATGCATTTACTATTTATGTTCAGATATTTTGCATTGCTTGATATACACTACCGGTCAAAAGTTTGGAGACAGGCTTTTTTTAGGAATTGTTTTTTCTTGTATTTAAAGACCATGTACATTGTAGATTCTTACTGAAAGCACTCATTTATGAATGAACATATGTGGAATTATGTTTTAAACAAAACAAAAAAAAGTTTAAATAGATTCTTCAAAATAGATTCTTTTGGATTTGATTACTGCTTTGCATTTTTGGCTTTTCTCAATGAGCTTCACAATGTCGTCACCAGAAATGGTTTTCACTTCACAGACTGTGCAACTATTTCAGGTGACAACCTTATTATATGAAGCTCACTGAGAAAATGCCAAGAATAAAGGGTGGCAGGTTTGAAGAATTTAAAATATAAAACATATTTTAAGTTATTTCCCCCTTTTTTATTTCCTACATAATCCCATGTGTTTATTTTAATGTCTTCAATGAGAATCACACAAAGTAAATAGTGTTGGAAATAAAGAAAAGCCGATACATATAAAGCATCTCCAAACTTTTGACCAGTAGTGTATACCATTGTAAGATTGTCTACGGTTGGACAGTCACCTACATATATTAACCAAACAACGAAAAATAAATGAAGCATTCAGTAGTTCGAACATACATTCCCCATAGACTTCCTATTGGATTTCGGCCAAATACTTTTTTGCCCCACTGTAACTGCAATAGCTATATGCAATGCATCTTCTAAACTTCATAAAGCAAAGTAAAATTGATAACACCTTTTATAGGCTCCACAAAATCCCATAACTCGATGTGGTGTATATGCTCAAGGAGAAACCTGATTGTTTGATAAATTCCATGTTTATTTAATATTTGACAATGTGTCCAGTGTACACAAACATCTGACGCAAAACCTCAACACTCAGAGAGACACAACTACTGCCCATTTTTACCTTTACCTGCAATATGGGTGCATTTATAATACACTTGTCACAGCAATCATGTTTATATACAATGAAAAATCATTTCAAAAAAACAAAAACGTCAAAATGGTACAATCCAACAGTGCTGAAAAGAGTACTCATGGAAGCACAAAAACGTTGAGGGAAAGAATAGAAAAATTTGCATGATACGTTAATATAGGTGTATTTATATTGAAATGAGTGAGTGCGTGACTGGTAGGCAACCTAGTCTACAATCTTACTCTGTACAAGATAGGTTTAAGTGGACCGATATGGAGTAGTTCCAGTTATCAGTATAGTTTACAAGACCTGTGTATCTGCTAAGTCCCTGATATCAACAAATACAATCAATAGGGAACCAGAGTAACTTTAAAGAAACATCAAAAGTTTACATTCAGTGTTTGTGACTTGAGCATTTTGACGGGTTCAAAAGTGACGGGGTTAAAGAAATAGTGCCGTCGTTACACAAATATTTGCACAGAGGGAGTAGGAAATACTTTTATTCTCAAGCAGTGGTTCTCAAACTGTGACTTCTTCAGTTGGTACTGCAGGGTCACTGGTGAATTTAGACTTCCTTCATATGAATCGTATGTAATCCAATTTACGCTTTAGTGATGCGAGGCGAGGGTAACACCCAGTTTGCACTACAAAAACTAAGTATCAAGCATGGATTTAAATTACTTGTTTTGAGGAATTCATTCTTGAGCGGTTTTCACTCATTCTGACTTTTTCCTGATCGGACCAAGAATGACTTTGCTTGTTTGAGGACATGTCAGACTTGCTCGAAATAAGAAAGTAAATCTGCCAACGGGACAAGTGCCAATTCTCTTACTCCTTTGGCAGATAAATCAACCGGAAATAAAGACAAAGTGTATTGAATCGGGTCAGAAACATCTCAGAACAAGCGAAATAGGCCAACGAAATCTTAACTAGTCAAAACAACTCAAAATTAAACTATTATGCTCAATTTGAGACATTTAAACTAATCTAGATATTGTTTTATTGGAGGATTAGTTTTGATTCGATCATAATCTAGACCTGGTGGTACTTGGGAAGTCAAATATTTCATGAAGCAAGTTTGAGAACCACTGAGTGAATGCAATCATTTTTATTTATGTATTATTTTTAGTTAGTCCTACAAACTTTGGGCTTCTGGTGGACTACACCCTGGACAATAAACAATCAGTTGGGGAGATAAAAGATACAGTATACATTTCCTCTTGGAGAATTTTGATTAACCCCTTCACCCAAACAGACACATCTTTGGATTACGAGTATGCCGTCAATTGGCCAAGAACTGAACCCACAACCTCCTTGCAGAGAGACTATGGCATGTAACGCTTGGCCAATAGGCAGCACTGTAATATGTTAAGTGCTTAGAGTTCTTACATAAAAGATATTTGCGTAAGTGAGTAACGGTAATGTGTTTTTGCTTACATGCTGTCAGTGAATGTAGCGCCGCTGCTGACTTTGAACGTGCTCTGAAGGCTGGCTGACCTTAGGCTTGTATCAAAATCAACGGCGTCACCCATAACTCTGCAGCACAATGCCTCCGAATTATTACATTTCAAATCCATTCACACGAAACTTCATAGCACGTTTTCCTTAAATTTCATAGTTCACATTTAGCATATTTAAAACATGACAAATTGCATCACGAGACGAATGAGAGAAGATTTCACATTGACACATTCATAGTTAGAATCGCAGTCTGTACCTGATTATGTTGAAAAGATAGAAGCACGATGCCATTATTAGAAATGTCGAGTTTCATAGCAGCAAAAAGGTGTTATTTCGATGCAAAGGATGGTTAGGCTAAATCGTACAACATGAGTAAAAAGGTAGGCACTACTTTTAATCGACTTCATTCATAAAACCAGTTTTGCGTCGGTAAAGACGTGCTTCTGAATTATTAACTCTTTTGGGTTGTTTTTTTTGCTGCATTTTCACCAAATAGATTCCTAACCCTAAAATTGCGAGCGTATTATTTTTCAAGTATTTGTCAGCACAAAGAAACTGGCCAATATTACCAATAGTGCTAAATAGTTTAAAGTAGTATCAAGGGGACAGGGTGGTACCATTTCAAGAACATATTAAAAAGTGCAGTGTGCAGAAATTGCACTGTGTACTACGATAGAAATATAGATGTCTTTGTAAATAAATACATGCAGAAACAATAAATAATAAAGCTGTTATTAAAAATCTAAATATTTAACCTTTTAAACAAAGGAAAGTGGGAGAAACAGGGGAGGTAATGATGATGATTGGTTAGCTAACGCGTAACAACGGATGTGGATTTTGGGGAAAACCACAAGTAGTAGCCGAGATTCATTCAAAGAGTTTAAAAAGTGACTCATTGCCAAAACTGATGGAAAAGTGACGGACAATCTGGCGGGACAAAAGGCGGGACCTATACCGGTGATTGACAGCTATGAGAGCCTTGTAATGGGTTGCGTTCACGTGACATCGCAGCAGCCCATAGTTTAACATTGAGGTGGAGGGCAAGGAAGAATCCACATGAAACAAAAACTGATTAAAAGTTCAGTGTCTTCTCTGTCAGCACATATGAACTAATGTCCAAAAACGTGTGCGCGATGCTGGACTGAAGAAAGGACAGGTTTGTGAATCCAATCACTATCAAACATGGATGAGGAAAACACAATTATTTCTCCCATAGAGTCGTATTGGCCCCTGCCCTCCACCTGACATTATGACATCATCACATTCTAAAACGTGAACGCAACCTATTCATCATCATCGACGCGGCAGGAAGAGACAATTCAGTGGTTCTCAGCTGGTGGTTTGGGTCACAGGAGCATTGTTTTGAGACGCTTGATTTTGACATTACAAGCTACAACAAGGTAAAAATGCAACATGTTTTTATTATGATTTAATTTAATATTCTTATTTGGTTGTGGCTTGTCTAACAGGTTATATGTGGGTTTCAGAGCTACACCAGTCGAGAACTACTGCGTTAAAATGAATGCAGCTTGTCATTTTTGCACCATAATCAAATAATAAACCAAGGTTTTGAAATTGAGTTGCTGTTTCAAAGTGCATAGGACAGGTTAGTCTTACAGTTTCGCCAAAATGTAGGCATATTTCAACTTCTGCTGCCAAAAAAAAGATCTCTCTTTCTGTCACTTAACACGGTCACTACCATTGCTAGTTATCGCAGGAATTATCGAATCAAAATAAGTACTAAAACCTGTCATATGCACTTTCACTGAATACTGAATAGACACCTTTTTTATCTTGTATCATAGTTTACTATAATGGAATTGAAGAAACTACTGATTGAGATGGAAGGATAGACAATCGAAAGCCAAATCCTATAATTGAATGACCTGGATGACTGACAACCTTTATGGACATCTATACCATTACCTTTCTTGCTTTCTGTACTGTTTTTTTTTTTACATGAATCAAATTATGTATAAGTTTCACAGAGCATAGAAAAGTCAGAAATAGCTGAGGAGAGAGTCTTGACGTGATTTTTTTTTTTCCCTTGTAGTTAATGTGAAGCTTTGCGTGTTAAGCAAACCAGTGTCCATTCAGCTGTAGATTTCCACGCTATGTAAAAGCTAGCTATCGCTGCGTTTTAAGAAGTCAATGCATAAGGCTAAATGCGTCACTGACAATTACGACTACAGCACGTTGACATAGTACATGAGGATTATTATCTTTTTTTTTACTTTTGAGATGCTACTACTCCCATATTTATTATTTTTGTTTTCATTTGTCCATTTTTAAATATCTTCCAGTACGGTACGGTGCACAGCGAGACTCACAGCGCAGTAAAGGCCGGGACACGGAAAGATGCTTCTGACTGAAGACACTAAACGCAAAGTAAAAAAGATGTTTGTAAAGTTGTCGTTCGGTGATGGAGATGAAAGTTGTTGGAGGTGAAGGGGACGCAGCTCAGCACAAGGAGAAGACACAGAATTATGTACATCGAGTCTTTGTGGTTTTCCAGTTTCACATCCTCATCTGTCCAACTCTTCTTCTCGACAGCTTTGACCTGAAAGAGAAAGTAAGGTCAGCAATAAAGCTAAAACAATTAATCGATTCATCGACTAATTAATCGTTATTGAAATAGTTAACTAGTAATTCATTCATCGTTTTCTGGGAAACACAGACTCAAATAGAGAAAAAAAATTACATACATTTAGTATTTTTTATTAAAAACTATTTTCTCATCCAATCTGATGAGACACACAATTGGCACAAAGCGCCTCCTACAAAGATTCACTTTAAAGAGCAACTAAACACTAAATCAAGTTTTTTTTACTGATAAACTGTCTCAATGGGTGTCTCATAGTGTTGTCTACTGGTCCCTGACATTATTCTGACATTATAGCGCAAACATGTGTCAAATCCTAACTTTGGCCTGAAAAAGAATGGGTTGCGCCCCCTTCAGGGTAAACTCTGCTACTAAATTATAATTTCCTGATTGACTGGAGACGTGTCCACGGCCTCCACAGAACGTCATAAGCCGCACCAGCTCCACACATCGTCATCAGGTGCTGCCCATTGTCCTGCCAATTGTCCTGCCCCTGTACCTGTGGTATATAACCAAGTTCCTCCCACGCAATCTATCTGCTGTGATTGTGCCAATGCAAATGTCGAGGTCAATCAAGGCCCACACACTCACCCCCCGCATGTCACCCCCAAACTTCAGAGACCGCCTCTTTCCTGGCAATTTTTGACTTTTGTTTGGGGGTGGGGAAAGGGTTTGGCACGCCCGTTTAGGTACTCTTTAAGTTTCCTCCATCGACATGTGCTCAAAGCGCCGTCACTTTAGCTTCATGTGGTAAAAAGTTGAAAAATTAAAATTTTCATACACCTTTCACAGGTTTATTCAAAAGTCCAATTGAGAATCTGCAATCCTCCAATGATGTGGACCTGCCTCCTTCTCTCGCTCCCACAGAAAGAGCAAGTCTGATTGGGTTTGAAGAGTTCTTTCCAAATAGAGATTATTAATGACTATATTGCAATATACTTTACATACCCCCTTAAAAACAAGATGATTCATCGCATGGAGCTAATCCCCCAATAAACATATGTCCATAACTGACGTTCATAAAGCCGTCCAATTCCAGGGAAAAACATGAACTTGGCACACCCTGCCCTGCCTCCAGAGGGGCCTCTACTGTGCATGTTAAATATTCAATCTTTCTTTATTAATTTTCAACAACATGACATATAATATTGACAGTTATTATACGGCCCTTCACAATGCAAGTAGAACGCTCCATTGATTTGAATGTGATTTCCCAATGTTCTACCGGTCATTATTTTTGATAGAAGACCTCTGAAAAAAATAATGACCGCTGCCAATGGCAACGGAGTTCGTGCTTGTAATACGGGTCTTTCATATCACTCCGCAAGGAGTAGTAGCGGACAGGCGGACACTATCTCTGTGCCCGTCCCTGCGAGAGAAGTTGAGGGAATCACTCGTGAAGTTAACGGGAGTCCGACTTTCAACTTACCCAGAGATTCACCACCATTCCTCCTCTCCAACTGCACCTTAAACTAAGTAGCTAGGCTAGCAATAAGTAGCTAGCCGTGCTGCTACTAGCCTCGCCACACTGCCTGGAATCAACAAACGTTGCCAAGCAACGCGCAAACTTTGGGAATTGAACCTGGAACATTCTTGCTGTGAGGCGATTGTGCTGACCACTTTGTGCGACCCAGTCATAGTAAAGTGTCCATAAATGTAGTAACTTTTGTTCCATTCTGTTGTGACCACACACATCACTGACGTCTTTTACCCAGTGGCAACAGGCTATTTCAGCAAGTGTCAAACTGTCTACCTTTTGCTATGAGAGTCACCGAAAGTGCCATTGACGGTACACAGTAAAGCCCTTTTGTAAAATGCAGTACCTGATAGTTCCTGCGAGGAGAGGGTTAAAGGCGTAGAGCCAGTCGTGCATGTCCTTGTCACTGTTGGCTTGAAGCAGGATCCCGCGATGCTCTGTTACCACGGCAAATGTGTTTGGAGACTGTAGAAAGATAAAAACAACATAAACGTCTTCACCACCACCCATTGCAACAGCCTCACTCGATATATAATTGATAATGTACAGCTAATCCAAGTCTATAGCAGGTCTAAATTATGACTAAATCAGGTCTTAAAGGTCCTATATCATGCAAAATCGACTTTTTTGAGTTTTTAGCCATGTTGTTATGCTATTTCCTTATCAAAAACACCCCCAGAGCGGTTTTTGGCTTCATTCACGCAGTTCTAAGTAATCCTCCTGAATCCTGCTCTCTGAGCAGCTGCTCTACCCTCTCCTGGTAAACGACTGAGCTGTTCAGTTGTGTCGTCACAGCGGAACGGAAGTGCTCTACGTCTGTAATGTAATGCCTTACGGCCTGATTTGTATTTATAAAACTTTTTTTTTTTTTTTTTTTTTGAAAAAAAAAAAAAAAAAAAAAAAAAAAAAAAAAAAGCAACTCTCCGACGCGTCTGTGCTGTCCCACGACGCTAATCAAGCGCACCCACGGCTGGAGGAGCCATGGATCCGAGCATAAGTGTTGTTTTTGAAGACTGAGCTCTTTCTAACCTACTCTGGACACCGCCTGTTCTTTTTCTTACCGATAATGTCACGGGTTCGCGTTTGGCTACGAGGGGAACAGGACTACCTTCCTAAAGAAGAGTGCACTCGCCAGAAGTTGGAATTTCTTTCCGGGATTAAGCTAGCTACTATATCAACCAACCTGATGGATGCTTGGTAAACCTTGGCCAGAATCAAAGTGGATTAACTTTTATAACCAACACGAGGGCCATAACGTAAACACCCGACGATGGGGAGGCCATGCTGAGCGGTGAGTCAATCAAAACGCGTGTTAGCGTGTGTGTTAGCGTGTGTGTTAGCCATTTATGAAACTGTGTTGCACATGTCAACTCCTTATAACTGCATTATGTGAAGTAACTTCACTTTTTGCAGCAATATTTATATTTATAATACTGCAAATGTGGAATGAGCGGAGAGAGGGGCGGAGTTAACTGAATCGAAGCGTCTGGTCTTCCGGGTAGGGAAAATACCCCCCAAAAATACTTATATTTCTCTCAAAAATGAGTACTCCATAGTGATAGAGGTACAATATATCATATATATGCCTATACTTTACTTTGGAATGGCTAAAATAGCATGATACAGATCCTTTAACTAACCAAGTCTTGTTTATTTTGAGTCTCATCCATTCGTATCGGATATGTGGTATGGGAACGACCCTCGACTTAACTAGGACTAAGTTAGGTCTAAAATAATGTGATTCCGAATGAGGACTAACCCAGAGGAAGTTAAAAGGTGAATAAATCCCTCCATATTGTGTTTGGACGTACCTTGAGCATGGCTTGCTGGTCTTCGCTGTACTCCACCTGTGCAGACGAGAGGTTGAGGATGGCGCGCTCCACTCCGTCCCGGTCTGAGTTGTAGATGTAGACGTAAGGCCGCCGCACCACCACGAAGCGCTTTATCCACCCGTTTGTGTGCGGCTCCAGGAAGTTCAAGAAGCCCTTCTTTGACACTATGGGACTACGGCAAGAAAATAAGCATAAGACTTTTAATTAAACACACTGCAGAAAAAGGGTAATCAACTGGACTGGGCAGTTTGGAGATGAAGTTTACACACTGTACTTTTCTCACAATGTGTTTAACGATATTGAACGTACCTGACTCTGATCTCCTGGATGTCAGGAGCAAATCTTCTGATCCGTGGTTTTGCGTCAGAGGGGGCGCTGTGGGGCTTCTTCTCTGAGTCCTGATGAGAGTCTGGAGCGGGACTGACTGCCCCAGAGCGAGGCGGAGGGGGTCTGAGGAGCAGAGAGAGGCTCAAAGTCAGTCGCGTGTGACTAAAATATGGGTGATTCAACAAATTTACTCCATGTATTATATACAGAGTGAGTCTGGCGTAGCCTCCATTGGGACATATAGAGACAGAGTGAACTAGTCCGAGAAGCACGACGTGTGAACTTCTAAGTTTCTTCAAAACAACAGCTGTAGATTGTTTCAGATTCAAGTAGCATGGCAAAACAGCTCCTCTCTTAAAAAGGAGTAGCAAAAGAAATATCTATAGTGGCAGCCATTTTGAAAGTATTGGTTTAAGAAATTCAGAACCTGGATTTGCAGCATCTCCACAACTTAGACCTCTGTGCTGTGATTGGCCTGTTAGTCTGCATACATGGAGTAACTCAGGTGCAGAGCCAGACCACGTACATTGGTTAAAAGGTCGACCGATATGGGTTTTTCTAAGGCCGATGCCAATATGCACGGCTGATATTTTTGGCTGATTTTTTTCAAATGTCTTGTCTATTATCCTGTGTATGATGCTTCTAAACTGTAAAATGTGTCAGTGTTGAGGTTTGACAGCAAGGGCGCTTTATTAGGGGCATTCATGTTTAGTAGGTTCTTCAGAAGGAGCTCCTTTGAAAGACGAAAATCAGCAGATTCTAAAACTGAAAGTCTCCATTTCTAATGGTTTCCGAAAACAGAAGCAAACGACTGCAACATAAAATTTATAAAATATGATCTGAGGTGTACAAACTCAGTTTCTCAGTTCCCCTAAGGCCTAGGAAGTTGTGGGAGGGCTCATTTAAAGCTCTGACTGAGCTTGGCATAGGACATTCATGTTTAATAGGTACTTCAAAAGGAGCTTGTTTAAAAGATAAAAGTCAGCAGATTCAAAAACACAAAAACAGAAGTTTCTGTTACTTTATCGGCCTTTTATCGGTGTTAGAACGGTCAATAGCTCGATATATTGGTCGACCTCTATTAGTTAATACAGTCAACAACTCAACTTTTACTTATTTATTTAGTAATCTTTTGTGACAGTTCATATTACTGATCCTGCAGATCAATTTATACAAGAGAGCACATTCTTAAATAAATGTTTGTTCACTCCCTTTAGTTAAAGGGACTATACGCAGTTTACATTTTTTTAAATTAAGTATTTTCCTCCCCCTACTTGCTCCAGCAATGTCCTAATGTGTAGAATGAGGCCAGACCTGTTCACCACAACTGCCTCTAAAATCCTGCACTGTCGCTCAAAAAGTTGTTACTTCGGGTCCGAAGCGCCGTCATGCACGAGCTTTATATAGAAGCTGCAGTTACGCGTAAGACCTGAGGTGGCAGTAGTGAGTATGAAAATGACCAACTTACATCTAGTCCCTTTAAGGCTTAAATCATGCATAAATTGTATAATATAATGACCTTTCTCATGAAGTAATAACAAATGAAAAGACCTGAGATCAGTGGGGTAACAACCCTCCACCAGTGAAGGGCACGTTGTGGATGGAGCGATCGTGTTCAAAGTAGATATTGAAGGGGAGTCTTTGAGAGTTGTGACCGACATCTCTGAGATCTAAAACACAGATACACACGGTCAGTCCTGTCGCAAAGTTATATTGTTATATGTGGAGCTCAGGCACACCTTGCTCTCACTGGCGCTGACGCACACATGGCTGTACTCTCTGTTGAAGGAGTGCATGAGCAGCCGCAAACACTGAGGAGAAAAAAGTGAGGAAGGTTAAACAAATAGGTTCACATGCGGGTGCTCAAGGACACATCATCAGTGGCAGTGGCGGCATTAGGGGACCCGCTGACTGACCCTCTCTGCGAGCTCCCTTTGCCTCTCCGTGGTGATTTCGGAACAGGGCACAGCCTCGTGGTCCTCGGTGGAGTCGTGTGGAGTCTCACTCAGGTCCTCGGCCAAGCAGGACTGAATCGGGTCTGGTCCCGACACGAGACTGGACTCCAGCTTCTCCCTCAGCAGGAGGTAGTGCTTCGTCTTCTCCACCTGAGGAGCAACAGGGTGCAGTCGTTTAGCATAATAGTTACCCATCCACAAACAAAAACAATAATATATAAATAAATAGACGAATAGACATTTTTTAAATTAATGCTTTGATTTCTTAAAGTTGAATCCAAATTATAGGCTAAAACATACAACCCTGAGCATACAAGTTTGTAATAATATAAACTGCTGATAAACTGTATCTGTGGATTTGAGAGTATTATCTGCTGTTCCCACTTAATTTTTTTTGTTATTTTAGTGTAAACAAGTATATTTTGCACTCATACAGGCTGAAACCATGTAAAACCGTGTGTGTACTGCCCTCTCATGGCTAAAAAGTATATGGAATTTTTATCTCGTGAGCCTCCACTTTTTGTTAAAGTAGAACTCCACGTCATGAGTGCAGGGCGATCTGATAAGCGGATCATTTCCCGATCACGGCCAGCGAAGGAGGAAGCGGAAGTGTAGGTTTTCTGTATTACATTCACAAAGCATCAGGTGCGTGTGTCATAGCACTCTCGCCCCTCTCGCTTCCCCCCACGGTCCGCCGAGCCGACCCACATCAGCGGCAATTTCAAACCGCCAATGTGGGGGCGGAGTTTGGTCTTTAGCTGCTCTTTAAGTATTTCAGTATGCTTTGAATAAACATACGTCTTGCAGGAGGCTGAGTTTCTCCAGCTCCCACTGATGCTCCAGGATGAGGCTGTCGCTGCGCGGCCTCCACCCGGCCAAGTTCTCCTCTCCTCGGACGTACGCCACTGAGGTGTCCAGCACCCGCCTCCGCCTCCTCTGCATACCTGCACACAAGGGAGAAATTCAAATAAATGAATTCGAGCTTTATTTTCACTTGTTGCTTGTGGCTACCATATCGATGGCAGTGATAGAGAACCAAACTGCTTAGTTAGAACTGGTACAATGGTGGTTTATGATCTTTGAAAATGTGGAGTTTCTTGTTTTTTGGTGCGACAAAGTTCAGGAAATACAGATCCAGTGTTTCAGCAGCAGCAGAAGATAAAACATGAACATCACTCAAAATAAATGGAGTAAAATACTAGAACAGATGTGTTTAGCATGACATGATCCCTTTAAAGTTTAAAGGAGTATACAGAGTTTAAAAATGTTAATATTATGTATTTTCCTCCCCCTACATGTTCCAGCCATGTCCTAATGTGTAGAATGAGCCCAGACCTGTTCACCACAACTGCCTCTAAAATCCTGTATTGTCACTCAAAACGTTGTTAATTGGGGTCCGAAGTGCCGTCATGCACGAGCTTAACATAGAGACTGCAGTTATGTGTAAGACCTGAGGTGGCAGTAGTGAGTATAAAAAATGACCAACTTGCATTTATTAAGTTCATACATTCACAAACATGAGTGAGATTAAACATAGCATCCCACTCACCCGGGCTTCCTATATCTGCCAAGTTACAAAGACTGGCCTCGTAGACTCCCGTGATTCGGTTCCTGGAAAAGAACACAGTAAGACTTTAATAAAATGTTTCCCCTTGATAGAAATGGAGACGCATTGTTGATGGCTTGAGAAAGGTTAGACAGAAGCTTTGACCTTTAGAATTTTTCATTTTCTGTTGTTATGAACGTACCCGTCTGCAGCTCTGAGACTGCCCGTCCCGAACAGGTTACGAATGGAGCGCGAGGCTGAGAGCTTCGCGTCCCGGGAGTAGAAGACCATACAGACGTCTTTGGTAATAATTGCGGGATGAGTGCAGTTCTCGATCTGAGATTTAGACAAAGATACAGTGATCAGTATGAGACCACGGACAGAAGCAGATTCAGCACAAGATCACACGATGCCAGTTTTGATTAGTTTTAACTCAAGATATCTTCAAATCTATAGCTGTTCTAGGGTAATCAGTATCAGAGTTTGTTTAAGGGAGGGAACCTACAATCGAGACGTGACGGATTAAAACCTTTACCTCCAAATAGGCCGACAGCGTCATGTAGATCTTTTCCCCACTTGGAGTAACTCTGTTCAGCAACAGGGAGTTGTGCATTGAACTGTCCCACGCCGCCTCAAAGCGATAAAACGTTCTGTGGCGACCCAGAAAACAACAACTTAGCGATCAAAATCACGAAACGCAGCTAAATTAACTCATGCTTAGAATAATATTGATAATAAAACCACATAGGCTCAGTAAGCAACATAAACTGAGGATAACTTTACAAAATAACTAAAAAAAAATCATAACACATTTTGTACAGCCATTTTGCAATAAGATTAAATTTAACATATACATTTTGAATTTACAACAAAGCACCAATTCATATTGACTTTAATCAGGGCTCCAGATCAACATTCACGGTTTACTGTATGGAAAAACTTGCACCTAATTTAGGCCTAACACTTGCAGAAAAGGCCAAAAAGCATCAGATACTTTTCAACTCAATACTATTTCAATCATCAATGAACCTGCATTATTATTTTGCATTATTATTTTAGGATACTACTCTCCGATAGACACTTTTATAGGGTTTATAGGGTTTCTACAGGTAGCAGCAAGACAAGTCATATTTTATGGCTGGGCAAAAAAATCAAAACTCAATCAAAATCGCAATCTCTACTTCAGTCAATCTCAATAATCGTCATGTGTCTTTATAATCGTCAGGTTTGCAGCCATTTCTTTGGCAGAAACAAAACCTACCGAGACAATGTAAGATCTTTCTTCTAAATGAAACTGGAGGCAAGCATTTGTATTTTTTTGAGCTGAGGTTTGTATTAAAGGTCTAAGTTCATGAATCAGCTTCATGTATTCGTTTACATAATGAAAAAATAAAATTGATTGAGATCGATCAATATGAAATAAAAAATATCGTGATTAATTTGTTGCCATGTCGTCCAGTCCAAGCATATTTTATTTTGGAACATTTGTAAACATTCAATCAAACATAGTGTGTGAAACATCAGTCAGAACTGCAGCTGAATGTGTTTAAGACCATAGTTTTGGTGTTTTTGTCAAATTAATGCAGTAAAAATAATAGAGCAATGTCATTGGGTGGGTTCTAGTCTCTCAGGAAAATGTTTTGCTTTAAAGAAATTTAGATTTAGTGCCAGTTTGAATCCAATTTAATGCTCTTTAACAACTTTTGAGGGCTTAATGCCCCGTGGAAACCCTGAATTAGATCTACAGTTAAGGAACCAAACCTCACACCCAGCAAATTTTGTAGATCATATCCACTCAAATTTTGTTAGTTTGGAGCCCTATATTATGCCATTAGTCTTACCCACATATCATTATTATCACATTTCCTTACTGGAAGAGATTTCACTCATCCAAGTATTGTGTACAGTAGTAGTTGATCTACCCTCTATTGTTGGTGCTTCATTGTAAAGCGGTACCAAAGCTTTTACAAAGTCATATCTTTTGCATGCAGATGACAGATAAAGATGACCAGAGGAAACATGTCATGGAGGAGCAGAGGGTGGAGAGCTGTGTGGCAAAGGGAGGGACAGCGAAATACCTATGGTCACTCTCCAAGGCAATACTGTGGAAGAAGAAATCAATGGGGGAAAAAAAATAACAAAAAAGTCGAGAAGTGAGTCGTGGTCGTGCATCGTTCGGCTCGGGAAAAGTTTGATTCTGTGATTTGCTCAGCTCTGGGTCACGTAAACACTCATATAGATACTAAGTTACGCTAAGATACGAAATAAAGTTGATCTGATAAGCGATTCAAACCACAGTCTTATAGCCAGAAAGGTTGAACACTAATAAAAGGCGGTATTTGTCAGTTTCTATTGGTTATAACTCTCCAATCAACGCTGTGTGTTATTGTCTCATTTACCATGAAAAGTGCAAAAATATTGAATAACTATAACAGGCGAATGAAAAATACAGACAGGTGTCACTTGTTATGTACATTTAAGCCACAAAATACATAACATTTCAAGCAGTAAACCTGATAAAATACACTACCTGACCCCTAAAAAAGTTATGCTCTAGCCTTTAGCTTTGTTTACAGCTTCAATAAGCTTCTGCAATGTCAAAATATCCAGTGTTTCACCAAGATCTTGTATTGATGATGGGAGAGTGTGGCCACTGCGCAAAGCCATCTCCAGCACATCCCAAAGATTCTCAATGGGGTTAAGATCTGGACTCTGTGGTCGATCCGTGTGTGAAAACAGGGTTTATACAGGCAGCGGCAAGAGGAGTTTAATGTTTTTTAATGCCATTTTAATGCCCAACTAAACTACTATACCTTTAATGCCACAAACGCAAAAAAATCTGTGCATATTTCTTTTCTCAACATTAGCAAACATAAGCACTTGGAGGGGAAATGTCAAAATTCAAGAGCAAGGGAAACAATGGAAAACATTTGAGTAAATAATTGTGTACAATTTGCAGCTGAAGTGTTTACGACCATCATTTCTGTATTTCTGATTAACTTACAAAAAAAAGGTCGAGCAATGTCGTTATTTTCCCCCCAAAATTTGATTTAATGCCTGTTTAAATACCATTTAATGCTTTCTAATGACATTTACGGCTTTAATTTTTCGTTGCTGATCTGGCGTCGGGTGGTGACTTTACGTTTTGTTGGTGCAGCTTTAACCTCTTAACCCCCGCCTTGACCGAGTGCATTTTCTCCAGTTCAGCTTTACCCAAATCTAAATGTCTATTGTAATGTCTCATTTGAAAGCTAAGACCTGCAAAACTCATCTAAACAAATCTTTTTTTCTCGCATTGTTGCTGCGTTGTCGTCACTTTTTAGAAATTGTTTTCATAACTTTTTTTTTTGCGTTTTCGTCACACATTTTTGCCGTTTTTTCATCATATTTTTGTAACTTTTTCGTCATATTTTTGTAACTTTTTCATCACATTTTTGTAACTTTTTCGTCATATTTTTGTAACTTTTTCATCACATTTTTGTAACTTTTTCGTCATATTTTTGTAACTTTTTCATCACATTTTTGTAACTTTTTCATCATATTTTTGCCACTTTTTCATCACATTTTTGCAACTTTTTCATCATATTTTTGCCACTTTTTCATCACATTTTTGCAACTTTTTCATCACATTTTTGCAACTTTTTCTTCACATTTTTGCAACTTTTTCGTCACATTTTTGCAACTTTTTCATCATATTTTTGTAACTTTTTCATCATATTTTTGTAACTTTTCATCATATTTTGTAACTTTTTTGTCACGTTTTTGTCATTCTTTTGTTGCATTTTCATCCTCGTTTTCTTCTCAATTTTGTCGCTACTTTGACACTTTTTTCAAGAAGCTTATATAGTTGGGTAAAGCCAAACTGGAGAAAATGTGCTCGGTTCAGACAGGGGTTAAGAGGTGAACAAATGAATAATCCTACCAAACGTATAGACATGTATAGGCAGCTCCACAGTTTGGTCAAAAAGAATTAACTTGCATGAAGCAAAATCACTGTGAATTTGCAGGTAAAATGACCTCAACGCTTCATCGAAAAAAACGAAACAAGCTTTAAATAAAAATCTAATCATTAAGCGCATAACAAGAACACCTGTGGTTTTACGGCACTAACCGATGCATTAAAACATTTATAGAAAGGAAACTATTCCCTACAGTGTCACTTCTACACTTGCCACTTTGTATTTTACTGCCGGTTTAAATCCACGAGCCAGGACTGAAGTCATGTTGCTGGCACCGCTTGTAACGGGACAGGTTTTTTTTTTTGAGGGTTTGGCAACACTTTACGCACGGCACAAGAAAGACTTAAAAATATTCACAACATCGCAGCGATCTGAAACGGGGTGCTACTGCTGAGGTAATGCTCCCCCGGATTACTTTTTAATAGCGGTATTTGAAATACTGTGCCAGGGCTGCTGGGCTGTAAATGATGCGAGTGAAATAAGTGACTCGTGTTTCTGTTAATAATCAGCGGCTGCTACAAGAAAACTGTTTCTTGAGACGAGGAACAGAGAATTCTACAATGTAATTATGGCTCAACGACATGAGAAATAATTGCAATATTCAATAACTGTCAAGACGTTCATTTTAAATATGTTTCATTAAAAAGACAGGACCACAATAAGGGTAAATCAGACGTAAATGTAAATGATGATTCAGTAACAACATATTGTGTCAGCTAATGTGATGTGGTTCTCAAAGTAGGGACAGAGGAACTCCTCAAAGGCTCTCCATGGGCCCTCCAAAGCTTGTCTAAAAATAACGCACATTGAAAACAAATGTAAGAAGAAAATGTTTCATGTATTTGTTAAAATGTACAGCTTTAAATTTGTATTCAGCCAACACTGTGATTGCCATTTGTCATTTTAGAAAGGATTAAACAACCAGGAGCCGTGCATTATACAGTTTGAATGCACGACGCGGAGTCAAAAACACTTTGAATTGTTTAATCTGTTTATTCCATGGTTGAACAAACTGAAACTGTTAACTTGGGCCTGTTTGCTTTTTTTTTAAGTCCTGGCTGATTTAACCTGCAGTAGAGCCGACGACAAGGCTCTTTTTAAACATCAGATCACACAGAAATATTATATTGACTCTGGATTTTCATTAGTAAGGCTTTTCTGACATTAATTATCAAACTATTTTTTCCATACACAATTAAGGCTAATTTATATATATAAAAAATATCTTAATTTTACCTGGAGAAATGGTGAGCTATATTGTTCGAATTAGAACATTAGTTGTTCGAACAGTTGTTGGCCTTTTATCTGTTGTTATTTCAGCAGGAGATTCAGATAAAGTTGCAGTTTTTGCTGTGTCTACTGTATCTATGGAACTGTCAACTGTTTGGACCTGGAAGTGTATTATTATCATTGGCGGGGTCCCCATGGGAATATTAGGCCACAATGACACAGACTTTAAGAATAGAGTAGCCCTAAAATAATATAATCAAAACGATATCTCAAGCCATGCTGCAGGCTTTTGTGTTCTCTAACAGATCCTTGATTCACCCACTACATACTAAAGTTGACGACACGCTTATGGAGCTGTATGTTTGTTTAAAGATCCTATATCATGCAAAATCGACTTTTTGGAGCTTTTAGCCATGTTGTTATGCTATTTCCTTATCAAAAACACCCCCAGAGCGGTTTTTGGCTTCATTCACGCAGTTCTAAGTAATCCTCCTGAATCCTGCTCTCTGAGCAGCTGCTCCGCCCTCTCCTGGTAAACCACTGAGCTGTTCAGTTGCGTTGTCACAAAGGAACGGAAGTGCTCTACGTCTGTAATGAGCAATAAAGAAAAAAAAAAAGAACTCTCCGATGCGTCTGTGCTGTCCCACGAGGCTAAACAAACGCACCCCCGGCCGGAGGATCCATGGATCCGAGCAGAAGTGTTGTTTTGAATACTTAGCTCTTTCTAACCTACTCTGGACACGCCTGTTCTTTTTTCTTACCCAACGATAATGTCACGGATGCGCGTTTGGCTACGAGAGGAACAGGACTATTCAGCCTTCCTAAAGAAGAGTGCACTCGCCAGAAGTTGGAATTTCTTTCTGGGATTAAGCAACTATATCAACCAACCTGATGGATGCTTGGTGAACCTTGGCCAGAATCAAAGCGATCCCATAACCCGATGGGGAGGCCAGACTGAGCGGTGAGTCAATCAAAACGTGTGTTAGCGTGTGTGTTAGCGTGTGTGTTAGCGTGTGTGTTAGCATGTGTGTTAGCCATTTATGAAACTGTGTTGCTCATGTCAACTCCTTATAACTGCATTATGTGAAGTAACTTCACTTTTTGCAGCGATATTTATATTTATAATACTGCAAATGTGGAATGAGCGGAGAGAGGGGCGGAGTTAACTGAATCGAAGTGTTTTGTCATCCGGGTAGGGAAAATACCCCCCAAAAATACTTTCTCTCAAAAATGAGTACTCCATAGTGATAGAGGTACAATATATCATATAAATGCCTATACTTTACTTTGGAATGGCTAAAATAGCATGATACAGCTCCTTTAACAAATAGTCCTAATAATAAAAAAAATGTCTTAGCTCCTTAGTCTCCAAAAGTAAATGTATTTAAGCCCTATCCACAGATAATTATCTCCATCTACTGGCCATGTTTGCACTTGGCACCGGCTCATAAAATAAAACTTTATAAAGTCATGTCCGATCTGTTGTGTAGTCCCTTTGGAGGTCACAATTTCAGAAGTCAGAGACAAAAATAGGCCTTTGTGGTTAGTTTAAGTTTGTTAGGATAAAAACACCCTAAAACTAGTCAGCTTTATGTGCACTTATGAGCGACTAGACCTAACTCTTTGGGACTGGCTCCACGACACCTCCAGCCGAACACGGTGATGAAAAGCTTCGCAACAAGCCAGCCATGCACATCCCTATTCGAAATATTCTTAAAAACGTATCACAAACTAAACCGAGAAACACAAACAAACGACAGAGCTACGACCGTAAGAGCAGGACAGCAGCAGGGAGCATGCAAAAACCACAGACTGATGACGGTACAGAAAGAGCAGAACAGAAATGGAGACAGCGGGTGGTGACGAGAGGAAGGTTTGTGTTTGCATTGGAAGAGAACAGGGAGGAGCCAAAATAATATACCTAGGCATGTCCGAATCAAGAAACTGTCTGCAAAGCAAAAACAACATTCAGTTAGTCAAAAAATATATCGGGATCCCGTTAGTCTGAGCCAAGGCCACAGGCGGCTTCAATCGTAAAAAAAAAGGAAGAAAAAAATCCAGGGGAGCAGCGGCAAAAAGCTTGTTATTGGGCAGCGATGCATTCAGCCAATCAGTTGATAAATGGATCCACTAGAACATGTTTTTCTTATTGCTGGGGAAGGCAGAGTCATTAGGCCAAAACACAGACACATTACAAATATTTCAAATGAGCTTTCACGGCACTGCCCTCATCTGGCTGGTCAAAGAATTACATCATACAGCGAAGGCCACAGATATAATTCGGTGGAATGCAAGTTGTACTTTAGAATCGAATGTAAATGAAGAGTTTCGATATTATGCCTGTTGTGACATAATATCATGTTATGGGGATTTCTGTTCAAATAAATGGCACAGTTTTTATTTCGGCGACTGATCCAAGTGTGATTTTAACACTACTGAGGGTGTCTGGTAAAATGAAGACTCAAGGGTTAGTCGAATGGTGAGTGGGATGGCAATAAAGACATAACAATGACAACATTAAAAGCCATGAACATTGAGGAGGGTCGTACAGCCAGCAGCATTTTCATTCTAAAGACATTATGTTAGAGCTTTTAACATGTTTGTAGCTTGTATTCTTTATAAAATAAGTGAAAATCACCAAATCAACGAGATTAAACTAAGGCTTGCGTTTATTATTCATCAATATTTACACAGAAGCTACAGTAATATTCCTGCGATATAGTAAACGCAGCAGGTTACGTACCTGTCCTCTGGCAGAGGTCGGACATATCCAGCTGATAAAATGTTGAGAGATAAAATATAGGGGTCTACAATTGTCTCGTCTGATTCAGGCGAGTTGCGGAGACGACCTGGAAAGATATTTCGAAAAAAAAAAAAAACTATTAAAATACTGTATAAAATTATTACAAATTTAATTCAATGAAAATGTACTGGTGACGTTGCAAGTTTAGGGATGACAGGCCTACGAGTGCAAATACATGACTCTTAGGCTGCCACCTGCTGACTGCAGTTTGTATTTCAGTTTATATTTAGTTAATTTTATCTTTCACAATTATCCTTTAAAAAAAACATTTGTAGTTCTAACCAATGATACATAGAAGCGTAAATTAATCTTAAGGTAATTTATTCTTGAGTCATCTATTGTCAAAAATCCTCATAAATAAATAGTTTTGATTTATTTCTTAGTTCAACACAACTTAGTGAGGATTTACTGTATTCTGATATCAGACTACAACAGAGTGGTTTGTCATAGGCTGAAATGTGAAATGTGAAATGTGAGCTTAATACACCAGTTGAGAACCACTGATGGGTGTGACTAACGACCAACAAAATGTTGACTATGAACTGACCGACTACAAGCTCTCGGATGTCTCTCCACTCAATGTCCCCTGAGGATTCGTGAACTATTGTGACAGCGATTCTTCTCTGCAGGCCCTGGATGTTGTGGACAAACACATGTAAAATGAGTCGTTGAATATTTAATGTAACAAGTCTCCTCATAACGCAGACAGCACCTGGTGGAGCAGGAACGTCCCGTGGCAGGGCATCCCTCCTCTGTGATCCACCACTGCAGGGATGTAACTGTGAGAAGAAAACAATACTTTACTGAATGAGAACAACAAAAACTGAAGCTGATGCTTCTGTTTGGTATACAATTCAAAAGCTTTAAATCCAGTGACAGTACTGTATCTCCAAAACATTCAAAATCAGCTGTCACAAGTCAATTTGCATCATTTTAGTTGGTAACAAACTAAAGAATTTGTATTAGATGCTTTGCTACACATAATTTTATTCATCTATATGTGTAGCATCCTCAACTCCTAAGCTACCAACGTGCTAGCCGTAAGACAGGAGAAGGTTACCGCCCCCTGTAGGTGAAACAGAGGCTCTTGTCCATTGAAATGAATGGGTCAAGATCATCTAAGAACTTTTTTCCCAAAACAAACCCAAAACATTTTATTTGTTTTATTTTTTTCAGTATGAAAGGAAGTGATATCTGTTGCCTCAGATAATTCATAGAGAAGGCGATTAACGCTATTAAACTGAGCAGCTGAAACCCACTGTGATCATTACATGCCAGTAACACTTGCTTGTGTAACTTTTTCCCTAGTTGGTTTATAATGTAACTATAGTTACAACTTTTATTCTGTCCCTTTTTATATTGTTATTAAATGAAATGTATAGTTGTAACTAGTTTTCATGATTGTGAGTGCAAAATATGCACATGGTTCAATCAGCAGCTAATCTACTAGATGCTATTACTAAAGTGAATTTGTGTTTTAGAGAACCATAAACCTAATAAGCCTGAATATTGATTGATTATGGCCATTTTCCTGTGGTTCTGGCTTGGAATACTTTATCCCCAGAACGAGAAATGATCTGACATTACCTATCTACCTATACTAATTCTCCTTTTGCTTTCACCTAGACGCAGTGGGGACTCAGCAAAAGTGCCCGGATGTTGCTCCCATCTATTGGATGATAGATACTGTTTATTGGATGCTTTTAGAATGTGAGAGAAAGAGCCAAAAATAATTTAGATCTTGCCTTTGTAAAATACTTGTTTTACATTTCCATAGCGCATCTACCTTTTAGTATGTAAACAACAAAACTGTACTCACTCTCCATTTGCCTCCAGCTCACAGATCTCAAAGAAAACCATCAGGTCGTATTTGGAGTGACAGGGTCCAACCTGAGGTCGGGTCAGTGCGGACAGCTTTGTGGCCGGGACTGAAGCAACGAAAGACCAAAATAAAAACCGAGTTAGACACGTGAAAGACAGCGACCCTTTAACAGGCAGCTGGGATCAGGACTAACCTACAGAGGAAAAAGGAGGGGAAGAAGACCGGACTGTAGAATGAGGGAGAGAAAGAGAGAACACCCTTCATATCACCAAGATGAAATTTGTAATAAAGGGATGAATGGATTCCACCCGAAATAAAGAGCCAGATCTAGTTGAAGTGAAAAACACTGATTTGGTACATGGACAAATTTAACCATGAATAGCCCAAAATCACAACAGGTCTCATCTGAAGTGTGGAAACAGAAGGATGCATTGTGTGGCCTGTTTCCTGAAGCTTTTACACATTTGTACATGTTTTTAAAGCCGTTTATGGAATTTAAAATAATTGTTGTGTCAGAAACGGGTGCTGTGTTGATAGATCTGGCCCCATTGATACAGGTAGCTATTTTTGTCATATTGAAATGCTCAAGATAATATACAAACATCATAATTATAGGATCGCAGAGGAGGAGTTGCAGGGAATCCACCACTCAAGTTGAGAGTCACACACAAAGTCAATCCATAAACAGGATCCTGGTTCAAATGTCTTTTTATACCAACTATTTACTACAGCACAGAGCAGAGAAGTCACTGGTAGTAAATATTACCCAGTGAAATAACATTGCCCTGAATGGGACAATGTAGGATTTAGGTAAGGGGTCTCCAATCTTATGTGCTTTTCTGCCATTTTTATTAAAAATAAATAAAAAGTAGGAGTTGCTTCTGCTTTTGAGGATGTTTGAGTCACATTTTAGTTTTGGCTTAAATAATAAATGTATTTACGTTTACAGATTGTGTTAAACCTGTTCAAAGGAGAAAATGCATCTATAAATTGGCTTGTATAGAAATGTACTAGAAAGCATTTAGGGAGCCGTCACAGACTTAATCTGTCAAAACAGGGAAATCATCCATCTGTCCATTTTCTTCCGCTTTATCCACGGCTGGGTCGCGGAGGCAGCAGTCTGAGCAGAGACACCCAGACCTCCCTATCCATGCACACTTCCTCCTGCTACTTTGGGGGGATCCTGGGCGTTCCTAGGCCAGCTTAGAGACATAGTCCCTCCAGTGTGTCCTGGGGACTGCCTTCCCACAGAGGCAACCAGGCAGACAAAACATCCTCAACTCTAAAGCTACCAACATGGGAAGGGGTAAAAAGCTACAATTTGGAAACCCCTCATTTAAAATATTAATCTTTGTGTTCGTTGTTTCTGACGTTGTTTCTATAATAAAGAATTTTATTTAAATACAATGCCAGTTTTACTCAACCCACGCAACAGGTTTGATATAAAAACACAGTCCAGGATCCTGTTGGATGTGACTTGTAAAAACCAACCGGGCATCTGCGCTTTAATAACTGAACAGATAGAGACGGGCGGCGCGGTGAGCTGGGCCCGTTCCTGTGCTTCTATGATGAAAGAAGCAGCCAGGCCAGCCGCCGAAAGAGCGTGTCCCGACAGAGAGTCCACGATGGCCCCATTGAAAACATCTGGGACCAGGTACCGGATCATGTCCAGGGTTTTCTCGCGGTCCGGAGACGTCTCATCCGCTGCTCGCACCCAACAACATGAAGCTGGCATGACATGACTTGTAGCAGGACAGCGGTGCACAGACAGACAGTACATGCACATACATTAATACACAGAAGAGGAGGAAGGAGCGACGTACCAGGTTTGGACAGAGGCATGACCCGCGGGAACTGTCTCCTGCAGGGCCGCAGTGGGCTGTGAGCAGGAAAGAAGAGAAATGACAGAGCAACTATATGGTTGCTATAACAACAGACGAGTAGAACAATACGTCTGATTTCAGGGTTTATGCAGGCAGCAGCACGTTTAATTTAATGCTTTTAATCTCATATGTACAAATACTGCATTTCTAATGCCACAAACGCATAAAAAAAATCAATGCATTTTTCATTTCTTAAAGCAGAACTAAGTAACTCATGCCCCTAGAGGCCATAAGCGCCACTGCAGGTGTCGTAGCATGTTGCGTTTTTTTACTCATTAATTGTCCGTTAGAGTAAAAATTACGCTGACAGAAAAGACAAAGGGAGAGGGGGATATTGTACATCCAATTACACAATGGAAATTATTTTTTTCACAAAAACTTGACTGTAAACACTGTTTAAGTAGCGCTAGCCCGGAGTTAGCTTTGCCCATTAGCCTGTTAGCTTCTTCTTCGTGATTCTATTAGTGTGTATTGAGAGAAAATGTATCTTCTATAATGTGTGGAGAAAAAATGTCAAGCAATATCCTTATTTTTAAGTAGATTAAAGTAGTTTTAAGTAGTTTTTAGTTACCAGGTAGAATCCAATTGGATGCTTTTCAATGACAATCAAGGCCTTAAATTTTGCACAATTCATTTAATGACTTTTAATGCTGCGAAAACCCTGGATTAACATGTAAAAAAGTAATATTTGGCTTCTGACTGCAGACTAAAGTAAATCAAATCTGATTTTTTTTTGTCCATAATGAAGCTGTACTTCTGATGTGATCTTTCCATTACCGAGTGAACAATACACATCCCATGTTTTTGCAAATTCGACCCAGGCCACGCACGTAAATCTAAATCTGAAGCCGATCTGATGTTTTAACAAGTACAGGGGCCATTCCTAGGTCTCATTTATCCGACAATGCCACTGATGCTCTACAATTGTGATTAAAATCCTTAGTGTGTTAGATATTTCATACCTCATAACATCTTTACAGAGCGGGAGGAAAGGCTGCTTCTGGTAGTGTCCGAACACCTCGAACACGATTGGCTGAGTCTTGATGTAGTCGATGAAGGACTTGGTGACTTCGACAGCGATCTACGTGAAAAATAAACAACATTTACCAAGGTTATTTTGTACATTTGTAAAGTAATCTGCATCTCTTGGTTCTTACATTCTGGACGTGGTAAAAGCCGAGGGGTGGACCGCGGCCGGTGTTTTTGAGGGGTTCGGTGGAAAAGGCCTCGTCATGACGGTGGATGAAACTGTAGAAGAAAACACGCAACAGATGAAGAGAAAACATTATGTATTCCGCTCAATGTTTGGAGTGGAGATGTTAAACGATCTCCCCTTTTGTTGCTATACTTTCCGGCTCTGACTTAATACTCACTTGAACTGGCAGAAGATGTCGGCGTACTCCGCGGAGATGCTGGAAGCCTGGAGCACAGTGACTCTGAACGTGAACAGGTTCCCGACCTGAAGGTGCTCCAGACTGGCCTCCTCCAGTCCGGCCTTCACGGGACTGTCCTCGTCTGCGTCCGCTGCGAGGAGGAATGACGAGTTTTACACATGTTTTTACAAGGATAGGAGATTATTAAGATTAGACATTGGTACAACTGTAGCAAAATATTAAAGAGGGGGTATTATGCTTTTTTCAATCACATAGCACCAGTCTATAGCATACTACAATGATGACGTAACCTTCTGTTGGTCTGTATATGCAGTAAATTAAAATAACTGCCTTGAATAATATTGCTCTCTCAAAATGGCTGTACTGAACGTCTTGAAATAGGCCTCTGTCTCTTTAAGAAGCTTTCCGACACGCCCCCTTCAGCACACTCCTGTGGCATTTAAACAACACTACTGTGCGGGGAGGGGGCTCTGCTGACCTGAGGAGCAGTGGTTGGTGGCTTGGCTGGTGACAAAAGGTCCAGAGGCGTCTCCAGGAGGTGGGGGCGTTCCTAGGAGGACTGAGGCATAGCTACACCTAAAATGGCTGCCGTCTAAGTTTTTACTGATTACTCAAAAATATGTGAATGAGCCAAGGCAACACTCCAGGCATGTGTTTAATGAGGGAATGACATAATAACATGATATAAAGCTTGAAAAAGTCGATTTTACATAATACCCCCCTTTAAGTATCTGCATGATTCCTTTTTGTAATGTGTATATATGTTGTTTAATATTATGCTACTCATGAGGAAAATGAAAATCAATCATAAATAAATCCTCATCCTTATTCATTAAGTTAGTTATTGTACATTAGGGAATAAATAATTGCAAAACCTTAACTATACAGTATAATATATTTGATATACTGTATTAAGGATTAAACAGACTATACAGACCTGACTCGTCTCTCACATCTAAAATAAAATTACCCGCACATGTGTTGTTGTTCACTTCATCAGCCGAGGGTCCCATCTCCGCGCTCTGCCCCTCCCCCTCCACGATCCGCAGCTCCTCCTGGGACACGCCTTTACGGGACAGTCCCGCAGGGCAGGACTCAGACTGGAACTGCAAGTGGAAAGTAGGACAAAGCAGGACAAGGTGAAGTGCACGTTCTCCGATTAAGTTTCTCTGTCACAGCGTGTACTTTCATTACCTTCTCGTACTGCTGGTCCTCGAAGGAGATCTTGGCGGTGCCCGACTGCCTGACTCCGGAGCCGTAGTCCGGGGCCTCTTCATCGGCTGGAGGGAAACACAGAGCGCCTTCACCTCACTCCCGCAAGAAGTCACACGCAACCTGTGCTTTATATTTACTACGCACTTATCAGGCAAAACATTAGGACCACTGACAGGGAAGGATATCAAGATGGTATTTTAACAATAATTATTGAAATAGAAAACCTAAATTTGCAAAGTTGAACAATGTTATGTGGCAACAAGAGCGTTCTGATGTTTTAAAGAGTGGACAACTGAATTTAACTAACAACTGAATTTAGTTTATCTGTGGGAAACAGGCATAATTGACTCTGTGCACAACTTCAAATCATAACAACGCCACCGAAGAAGTGACTTCCTGTTTCAATCCAGCACACAAAAATAAAAGCACCATCTTATTCATTAGTTCAGCAGTTCATCGGTTCAACTATTAACAGACAAAACACTTAAAATGTGTGTATTTAATTATATTCCTGTAATGTTGCAAGTACATGGTGAACTAATCAATGAGACGAGCTGTGTGCTTTTATTTTGGCGTGCTGGATCGAAACAGGATGTCACTTCTTAGGCGGCGTTGTTATGATTTGAAGTTACGCACAGAGTCATGTGTGTGCAGTTGTTTACAATCTGAAAGTCAGTGTTATGCAAAATATAAGCGGTTCAAAACTCAATAAATCAGGCTAAGAATTAGATATTTAAAAAGTACCTTAAGTAGATGTAATAATGGCAAGTGGTCACAATGTTATGTCTGATTTCTCTTTTTTACATAATATTTCTAATCCTTACCTGATATAGCTTGCACTGCCACTCTGAGAAAGCCCTTCACTTCTCCTTTCTCGCTCACAATAGCAACGCGGTGAACCAAAGGAACCGGGTAGAGCAGATTGCTTAGATAAACAAATGCCCTGTTAAAACAGACAGAAAGGGGAAACAATAAAGTAAAATTAACCCTTGAAATTATGACTTACAAAACAAGGGGTACAAACGTATTTTTACTGCACTGGACAACAGAACACAGAGCTGCAAAGCAACCAAACAGAAGCTGGAAAGGCTCTTGCGATGGCCATGGATTTACCCTTTACGTTCAGGGGCTTAGCTCACCACTCGGTCATTTGTATTATCAGGACAATAGTGGTTCACATGCAAATCCTTAATAATTACATTGTTCTGATAAAGGTTTGGTGAGGCTAGGAGCAAGTAGGAGATACAACTAAATATTGGAAACCAGCTCTTTTTTTTTGTGCTGGAGATCTTACTGTCTTCAATTTGAAATGGCGAGATTCGAGGCCAAATAGAAACAGAATTTCAGCTTTGTCATTCATGGACCATTCAAGGACCAATTTTTTTTTTTTTTAAGCCAATAAACATTTAAAATAAAAATAAAAGTGTACAAAATAAAAGGGAACAAGGCGTATGACAAGATTGGTGAGGTGCAAATAAGGCATGCTCAGGACAAAAACGTAACAAAAATGTTTAGGATATTTCTCGAAGGAACTATAAGCAAAATGAAACAAATCATTACATGGTTTCAGCCGTGATTAAAAAATAAAATTCTGCCAACAGCTCCAGCCCGGACAAAAACAACATCATAACTCAAGGTGCACCTCTCGAAGAATGAACGTGTGCACTATTTGAAGTCAAAATGTATATAAAAAATAATAATAAAAATGCTTGTGCTCTGGCATGCCCAAAAGAGACAGCTGCAGTAGAAACCAGCTCTTTCATCTTGAGATTTTTATTCATTTACAACTCAATATTTTACCGAAGAAATTTTGAGTGAGTCGTCCTCTATGAGACATGTCAGCGCTTGCTGGAAGCGAATGGGCTTTTTAACAGAAGCAATACTTCTACCACGACGTCGACTACTATTACTACCACAAAACATTTGTGACACAGACGCTTCAAGCAGATGCATCAACATTGCTTGGGCTTTCATGGAAACAAGTGGTCAACGTAGATAAGGCAAAAGGTTACGGCTCTGGTTGTGAACGGTTGGATATAAAATAACGGGAAATCCAAACGAGAAGCTTATAATCAAGTGTTTAAGGCTGCTGCACAAATGGCAGAACACTGGGCCTGAGTCTTGGCTCTGACAATTTGCTGAATGTCTCTCCCTGCCCCAAAAGTCCACACATGAAGACTGACCAGCCACCCGCCCTGGCCATTATAAAATGTGCCCAGTTAAAAAGAGTGAATGGGTCAGTCTACAGAGCAGATCAATCCAGGAGTTATAATAGTATTGCTGTTTTTGTTTCCCAGGCCAGGAGGGGCCTTATACAGTAGAGTTAGTCCTGTGTCTGGGTGGGTTTCCTCCGGGTGCTCAGGTTTCTTCCATTAACTTATAACAGGGACTGAAAGCTAGTTCTGACCAAGATCCTGACTCTAGATCTGAAGGTGTAAATAAGCGCACTACTCCCATGACATTCATTGCCCTGAGGTTCAAGGATGGTCAAAGGCAGACGACACATTTACCTACAGGGACAACAATATGGTTCACTTTGTGATACAAGCGCCAAGTTCGGCACAAATGTTGCTTTGGACATTTCCAACAATAGGCCATATGTCAGATTATTTATAATCTTTTGTTCCAACTTTTGTTCCAACCTGATTTGGTCCCAGTACCCACAAACTTCTACTTTGGGATCTGCTTCATCCAAAGAACAATGAGCTCATACACACACTGCAAAGGTAATTAACTAGATTAGTTTAAATGTTTCAATTTGAGCATAATAATCCAAATTTGAGTTGTTTTCACAAGTTAAGATGTTGTTTGGCTTTTGACCTAGATTATTTAATTTGTTCTTAGATGTTTCTGACTTCTATCAATACATTACGTCTTTATTTAAGGTAATTTTCTTACCTCATTGGCAGTTTTACTTTCTTATTTCAAGCAAAATTACCTTAGAACCAGTCATGTCATCAAACTAGCAATGTAAACTTGGTCAGATCAGGAAAAATGAGTGAAAACTGCTCAAAACAAGATACTTTCCTCAGTTCAAGTCTTTTGAGTCAATACTTGATATTCACTTTTTATAAAGCACAGACTTTGTCACAGGATTATATCTAGAACAAAATATCCTGACGCGATGAGCATGATAATTACTGTGTTTTCAAACATTAAACATTTGAAAGGCTAAAGTTTGTGGCATAACAGGTTTTTTCTGAAAGAGTTGGACCCAGAGGGCATTCATACACATTTTAGTACTTGTAAAGATATTACATAGTGAAATATTTTTGGCCTGAGCTGCTCGGCTACAAAGTCTCCAAATACAGTCAGAAGTTAATCAAATGGTCGTTTTTGAATCGACCGGCCAATGTGAAAGAAAACAGAAAACGTTTCAAACTTATGACCGTGGTGTTTTTGTCCCGATGTGAAAGAGCTAGTTTCCTCCTGAGCTGCTCCCAAGACCTCACCAACCTGCCCACTACACTGAACAAAGGTGCGCGGTCGTAAAAGGGGTCCAGGCCTTCGCAGGAGCCTCGGAACGCCCCTCTCTCTTCATCATCATCATCATCATCCTCATCATCATCCTCATCATCATCATCATCCAGCTCCAAGCACGAATCATCCAAAAATATGTCCTGGTCCAGATCGTCTAGCAGCTCCTCCGCCTCTGCCCCGTCCGCCCCGCGCCCGTCCCGCACACAGTCGGCCAGCTCGGTGACCTCGGACGTGGACGGCGTGGGGGACGGGGTGGGGTCGCTCATGCGCTCGCTCATGCACGTGAGGAACAGCGGGTTTCTGACGCAGCCACACACAGGGAACCCGGGTTAGTACAGTGAAAGGCACAAGCAGAAGAGGCGCAGAGCTGCCGGGGCCATTAATGGACAATGAGCCGGCGTGAGCAGACAAAATGGCGACTTAAAGTAAGAGTAACTTCACTTTAAAATAAGCGGACACAAGCAGAAGTAAAAAGAAGTGAACCTAATACACTGTCTGACCAAAAAAAGAGTTGCCACATGGATTTGACAAACTGTTGTGATCTGGGGCTAATGCAGTTGGTCAGGTCTAGGTTCGTCCGTCTTCTTCCACTTGTCCGTTTCCGGGCCGTTGGAGCTGCCCAAATCACATTGCACCAGCCCCTATGGCTCCTCCTGCAGGTGGTGGGTCTACAGAAGGACGGCCTCATGGTTCTCACCGGGCCTGTTGGTCTCTCATAAGGGGCTTCTGAACCGTTCTTTGCCTGACCCGTCACCTAGGACCTGTTTGCCCTGAGAGACTCTACCAGGGGCACGAAGCCCCCGATAACAGAGCTCCCAGGATCATTCGGATGCTCAAACCCCTCCACCACGTTAAGGTGGCGGTTCCAGGAGGGGAGGTCTAGGTTCAGTAACACTATGTGCCCAAAGACCTGAGCATCCTGAATGACCAAGATGACAATGCAAGGATTCATCGGGCTCACATTGTGAAAGAGTGGTTCAGGGAGCATGAGACACCACTTTCACACGTGGACTGGCCAGCACAGAGTCCAGATCTTAATCCCACTGAAAATCTTTGGAGAAGATCCGAATCTTTTGACATTGCAGAAGCTTATTGAAACACTGCCAACACTAAAGGAGCTCCGATGAAATATTAGAGTATGTAGGCTAATCTTTTTCGTGGCGCCTTTTTTTCTGGTCAGGCAGGATATTTACAACAAAGAGTAGAAAAGTGTTTGAGCGTAAACGTCTGACTCGTGTTTTAGCCGGGGCAAAATTCAATGAATAAAAACCACAACATAACATGTCAGTATTACCAAGGAAAACACCATAGAAACATATAAAAATAATTTGAAAGATAAGCAACAAGAAAGAAAGTTTACATCATTTACATATTTGGTCATATACATAGATTAACGTTTATGGAAGAGATTATTTTACAGAGATTATTTAAAATTATCAGCAAATCTTTGGTCTTGAAAACAACTGCCTACTTTCATCATTACCAAAGCTACCCAAAACTGATGATTACGATGCTGTTACCATTTATTGTTTACCAGGCCATCTTTGTATCTTGAAAGGCTTTGGTTAAATCTTACCAGAGCGGATACTTTTTCAGAGATTAAGAGATATTTTGAGGCCGCATTTGAAATTAACTGTAGGCATAACACAATGAGCCGAATGAAAGGCTTAGAAAACGTTATGTAACCGTCGCATGTGACTGCGAGCGAAAGATTAGGAGGACGGATGCCAGAATTTGAATGAAAAAAAAATTATATACAAAATCTGCAGGTTTTGAGTGGGAGGGACTGAACAGAAATCCTTCAAAATTATTCCCTTTCTCTGTCAGCAATGGACCATTCAACCCTCAAATCGTTGTTATGGTGAAGACAAAGGCATGATATTGGAGAAAACTAATTCAATAAGGGTTACTATATCAGCTCGCCACCATAAACGACTGATTGTGATGTTGCTTTGGGGAGTTGTTGAGTCTCTGTATGAAAAAGCCTAATGACTTTTTAGTGATGACATTTACCTCCCGACCAGCCTGAACCAGGGGAAGCGGTCGTAAAAGGGGTCGCCTCCGGTCATGGCGTTTTCACCGTCCTCCGTGGAGCTGTTGGGCACCTCGGCCGCGCGGTCGTACATGTCCCGCATCAAATCAAGCCTTTGTCTGCGATAAAAGACAACAGTAAGTGGTTGTAAAATTTAAAGAAGGCAATTAGAGGAGTTTATGAGCTCTTCCCCTCACAATCAGCCTTCATGTCCGCTTTAACTCCATCCATAAATCACGGTATTTCTTTGGGGCTCCTTTTTATTGGCAGCTCCAACCTCAGTGCCTTTCTACTCATACATTCACTACCTATCAACTATACACTATCAGTGTCACTTTATCAACCACTAACACCTTCTCTATGACTGTAAGCATCTATAAACTATTTATCCACACTGCTAAAAACATATTTTTTTATGTTTAGTTCTTATTTGAGTTATTTTGCTCCTTTTTAGTTTGTTATTCATTGCACATAAGAGTTCTTTATTCTATTATTATTACTTGTTTGCACATTTACCTTGTTCCTCTTTGACTGCACATTTCCTTACTATTTGCACCCCCTGTGTTCTTAACAGCAGCTGAAACAAGTGAATTTCTCCAATGTGAGATCAATTAACAGTCCCTCCAGTATTTCGCAGGCATTTCTTTTTATGAAAAACGCCTGATCATGTTTTTCTGCTTAAATCAATACATTTTTACATCAAAATCAAACCCAAAGAGAGTCTGGGGAATACGAAAAACTTTATTTTAAGTTGTTGTATCATCAAATAAACAGAACCATGTGAGGCACTGGACACCACTTCCTACACGCAATTATAACAAAATGGGTTTAACTGATCAGAAACTCACTATATTTGTGCAAAAGTTGCGGAGTTACGGAATAGTTGTGGGACAGTTAAGGGCTTTTGGAAAAGTTGCAACGCCGCAATGATTTTGTTTGCTTAATTTTGCGTTAATAATCCTGGAGGGACTGAATAAAGTCTTATCTTAAAGGCTCCAACATAACCTGTCCCTGTGGTGGGTTCATGCCTAATCCTATCGCTCTTTATGTAAAAAAAATACACACAAAAACTTCTATCTGAGATTTTTCTGTCAAATATTGTGATGGAAATTATATTTGTGGGGATAAAAGATTTAAAATTGAGATCGCTTTCAGAGTGTGCAATTTTAAATTTCCAGGAGCATAAAATATTAAGAGAAAACAGCAAGACAAATGCAATAATCGTTTCTGAACATGTTTGTGGAGGTTTAAACTACAGCAATAGCCGGTTACACATGATAAGGCCTGTTATCTGCAGAGGATATTAAGTCACCTGGTTAATTGAAGCTTTCAGATAATTGAAATTGCCATTTATAAAATTTGATATATATCTTACAAACTTAAAGAGGGGGTATTATGTTTTTTCAATCACATAGCACCAGTCTATAGCATACTACAATGATGACGTAACCTTCTGTTGGTCTGTATATGCAGTAAATTAAAATAACTGCCTTGAATAAAATTGCTCTCTCAAAATGGCTGTACTGAACGTCTTGAAATAGGCCTCTGTCTCTTTAAGAAGCTTTCCGACACGCCCCCTTCAGCACACTGCTGTGGCATTTAAACAACAACACTGTGCGGGGAGGGGGCTCTGCTGAGCTGAGGAGCAGTGGTTGGTGGCTTGGCTGGTGACAAAAGGTCCAGAGGCGTCTCCAGGAGGTGGGGGCGTTCCTAGGAGGACTGAGGCATAGCTACACCTAAAATGGCTGCCGTCTAAGTTTTTACTGATTACTCAAAAATATGTGAATGAGCCAAGGCAACACTCCAGGCATGTGTTTAATGAGGGAATGACATAATAACATGATATAAAGCTTGAAAAAGTCGATTTTACATAATACCCCCCCTTTAATAATTTACATCGATGTCAGAAAACTATCTCTGCTTTGTCGTTACCTGAGTTTTTCTAGAGTCCAGTAGTGAGTGGCTCCGTTCTTCTGGTCCTGCACCTCCACAGCCACGATGGTGCGCGGGAACTGCTGCTTCTCTCTGTCTTTCGTCGCCTCCGGGGGCAGGAAGTCGGGAGGGAGGGGCGAGTACAGCGTGTCGGTCAGCAGCACGAACTGGAACTGCACCTGGAAATGACACAGCAAAAGCACACAATGAAATTAGCTTGAAATACACGCGCACACACATAATACACTTTGCTCTGTACCTTCTTCTTGAGCTCCACGCTGATCGCATTGGCCTCCTTCAGGAAAATGGCGTTGCCCCAGAGGAGGTCGCGCAGAGAAGTGAACTGGTAACACCTCCACTTTCGGAAACTCCACACGGCCAACTCTCTCTCCCTCTCGGTCCATTGAACTTAAAGGCAAAATTATTACATGGATTAGAAAGACTCAGCAGCTACTACGTACACGGTGACGTTCTAGGTGTATGTTACCTTCTTCCTCTGGCTCCTCCTCTTCTTCAGCAACGTCTGGATAGCAGCGGTCCACTTGCTTTTGGAGGGCTTCCAGCTTGCTCTCGTAATCCTAAACAGTTCATAAAATAAATAAAACCACTTATCTATAAAACAATAATGGGTCTGGTGCTTTGTGACAGGTGCAAAGCCAATCTGGAGAGGCGTTTGGACTTCAGAGGAATAGCATGGCAATCTGTTAAGCTGAGGTTTATTCTATAACGTCTTTATTGTGAACTCTAATGAAGATGAGAAAGTGAATTGGATTTCTCTCCCCGTAGCGCCAAGCCCCAGGTTTACTCGTACCAGTCGTTGTTGTTCCAGCAGGTTGTTTGCCTCCTCCCTCTCTTTGCGATACTGATCCTCCAGCTCCTGCAGCCTGACGACACAAACACAGAAAACATTTACTCATGGGCTTCTTCACGAGTCACTTCACCAACAGCTCTACTTCAGATGACACCATTTTATATTCCTGTCGATTGAAATGATGGCTGGATGGAGACATATTTTACATTTTTGCTATTATTCTTTTCTGGATGTGCCGGGATAAACAGTACAATCATGATCCTTGACTTCCTGAAGTTTTGAGACAGATGTACAGTAACCTGTCATATTGCCGTTGTACACACTAATATCTCATGCAGTTGTATTGTACTGTGTACCTAATCCTTTCGGTAAAGCCTTTTCTTCTTACCAAAATACGAAGACTTACAAAAACGGAACCTGTCATATCCAATTAAACTAATCCTTTTGTAAAGCCCTTTGAATTACACGAATTTCTGTGCTCTGAATATACGTTTGTTAAGTGGTGACGTCACAGCTCTAGTTCCGGGTCGGCAGATGTGCGAGAAACTACAAAAAACTCTTTAATACCACAATCAATATTTCTGAAACTCAACAGAGAGTTACTGAACATACTTAGTTATCAGGCCCATTAGCCAAAAATGCTGCACCTACTGCTATAAAAGTAATATTTACCAAAATCGGTACATCCGGGTTAGCGGAGAAAAATGCTAACGGCGCAGCAGCTACGCTAAACCCGGAAGTAGCGACTTTAGTAAATATTACTTTTTAGCAGTAGGTGCGGCATTTTTGGCTAATGAGTTTCAGAAATATTGACGGTTGTTTTTAAGAGTTTTTTATGTTTTTTTCTCGCATATTTGCCCGTCTGCTAGGACCTGGAAGCGGAAGTCATGACGTCACACTTAACAAACGTATAAAGTTCGGGAAAATTCACTGTTACCATGGAGATCCGCCATGTTTGTGGGTGTTAGCAATCATTTTCCAAAAGAGGAGAAAAAAAGCCGTGGAACAACTTTAATGTGAACAATAACTCCAGTATTTCACCTGTTAAAATCCCTATTGGTTTATTATTACTGCAAATCCCAGATCACAACAGTTATTTAGCGATATGACATCACGATTCTGAACTCTACTCATGACTTGATACAATAAACAATCAGGGACAACATTTCTCACTATATATGCTATTTTATTTTATTTCAGAGTCAGATCTATTTGTCAGGCAACAGTGAAACGACCGGCAGTCTTCTCCCTCTGCTCATCCGCCACTCCAGCTTCTGCAGCGTGTTTCTCATCATCTCCACTTCCGCCTCCAGGTCCTGCACCTTGTCCAGCAGGGCGGACCTCTCCTTGCTCGCCTTGTCTTTCAGTTTACACGCCAGACAGTGCGCTCCTTCCAGCAGAGGAGGCAACCTCTGGCTCTGTCGCACCAACATCTGTCGCTCCTCGTTTTTCACCTTCAGCTGCTGTTTCACGCTTCGAAGTTCATCAACAACAAATTCAGTTTCTTTCTCCAAGTGCGTGGATCTTGCCGTTTGCTGACATCTTTGGAGCGCCACTGTTGCCGCTTTGAGTCTACGATCGGCTTCTATAAACCCATCAAGCACTGCACGTTGTTCAACTTGTAAATGTTTGACAATCCTTTCAAGGTCAGCCAGCTCTTCTGGAATAACAATCTTTTTTTGTACTTTCTCCTCCATCTGGGACACTTTCATTTGTTGGTCTTGGAGCTCTTTCTCTGTTTTCTTTAGCTTCACTTTCTCCTTGTCCAGAATCCCTCTGAACCTCTCCTGATGTTCCTGGAGCTTCTGGTCCGCCTCGTGTTTGATCTCCTTCAGTTGCCGGACCAGTTTAAGTTCCTGGCTATGTTGTCTGAAGTCTTCTATCTCTGCACGGATCGCTGATTTCTCCTGCACCTGCTTTGAGAGCTTCTCCTGCAGACCAGCATTAAGGGCTTTCTGCGCCTCTAGCTCTTCTTGGACGTTCTTCAGCTGCTCTTTCAGCTCCTTGACCTTCATGGCCTTTAATGTGACAGCTGTCATCGTAAACTTAGCTTTCACTCGAACTATGAAGTACTGTAGTTATTGTTCTGGACTCATGTGTTTGAACGTAAATATTAAAAGCCTGTCTCAGTAACTGTGACAACAAGAATGCTTTCTCCTCAGTAATAAACATGTAAAAATAAATAAATAAAAAACACATGAGCTGTGTCCCAATTCAGGTGCTGGAGCCTTCGAAGGCTTATATTCGAAGGCTGCCACGTCACATTTGGCGCGACTAGAGCAGTCTCATTTCGTGGACTCCTTCAAATATGGCCTTCGTTTCCATGGAGATCGCTCGAAGTGAAGGACAGTTCAGGTGTATGCTTCGAGTAGGCTAGTTTGATCATTGGTGTTAGCTGTCTGGAAGCCATACGCTAACCATGCGTAATGTTAGCATTAGCATCGAGACTCGGTTGCTTGGTGACAGGAGGGTTCCGTGGGCTAGACCTGTCCCATTTCAACTTTGATTTTGCGGTACACGCAGTCCACACGGAGAAGGAGCCTTGGTCGGCCGCGGCCCTCGAAAGGTGCAGCCGGTGAATTGGGACGCAGCTATAGAAGCAGCATTCGAACGTGTGCGCACAGTTAGCAAGCCTTGGGGAACTTTTCTGAATTCTGGAGCCTATCTAATGTATTTTCCCTATAGCCTTTAGCATTAGCCATCAAATATCGTTCATTGTAGGTGAACAAGAAGTTCTGGGATGTTGTCAACCCACTGGCCCACATTTAGTTGAATAGTTGGTTAAAAAGCATTAGAGAAACTAATAGACCTTTTGAGATTTTAGATTCTGGGAGTTGACAGAAGTCACCCAGCAGCTAACAGAGTTGTTCCACGGCTCTTTTCTCAACTTTTTTATATTTTCTTTTATTATACTGAATTATTCTTTCCCATTTTACTAGTGGCATCGCAATAATTAATCACAGCAGACCCTATCAGTGTATCCCAAAGTTACGTACTGGAGGATATTTGGAAATATTTTATGATGTTATAAATACTTTGTAGAATACATTTGAACTTGAAGTATGGAAACAATAAAGCAGACAAAAAGCACAGGGGTACACAAAAGTGACAAAATAAACATACAGAACAGCCAGTGTCCCACCTCTGCTCCATCTCGAGCTTCATGTCGATGCCCTGTTTGTCCAGGAGCTCCCTCTGAGCGAAGGCCCAGTCCACTGGCTCTGAAGGGGTCTCAGCGCAGGGCGTCCGCTCCCGCTCGGCCCGCGCCTGCACTGGGTGGTTGAACCGGAAAACGTGGCTCTTACCGAGAATGATGCGATTACCTGCGAGGAGTCATGGAAGAACAAGTTATACATGTTTTACTGATAGGTTAAAGATTAGGCTGTGGTTACTGGAGTTGTATATTGCATATTTATCATCCAAAGCCATACAGTAAGGCAGCCATTCCCAAAGTCCGGGACATCGCGGCCCCCTTATCGATCCGAGATTGTCTCAGGGCCCCCAATTTACTCAGGAACTCAGGGCCCCTCAATTTTCACAAGGCTTTGTTATTATTTTACTGCTAAAATAACATAAAAAGTAACATCTAGCAATGACTATAGGCTAAATACTGGTTTTAAGTTGCACATTCATTTTTCCTTTCAAAATCAATTATTTTCAAAGTACTTGTTTTGCAGATAAGCTTTGGAGGCCCCCCTGTAGTGCCTCTGAGGCCCCCAGGGGGCCCCGGACCCCACTTTGGGAACCACTGCAGTAAGGTATAATAAATCTGTGCTTGAAAGTGGAATATAATAGTATTTATTTAGGTGATTCATTTAGCTTCAACAATAGAACAATATTCGCGCTTTGAATAGAGGTCTACCGATAATGTTTTTTTTTAAGGCTGATGCCAATTCTAATTTTTTGTTTTTTGGGTTTTTTTATTGGCCGATGCCGATATGCACAGACGATATTTTTGAACAATAATTTTTCCAAATGTCTGGTCTATAATCCTGTCGATGAAGCTTCTAAACTGTAAACTGTGTCAGTATTGAACGTTGACAGCAGGGGCGCTTTATTAGGGGCACAGGACGGATTTATTTAAAGTGTTCCTGTTTAGTAGGTACTAGAGATGCACCGATCCAGGTTTTCTACTTCTAATACCGATACTGGGGGTTTCAGATATCTTTTAATATTAACCGACGCTTTCTTAAAAGTGTCTTTCTCTGAGTGAAAAAGTGAATGATCCTCTTTTCTTACATTAATCAAGGATCACTGGACTTTTCTACACTAAATATCCTTGGCTTTTAGGTTGCATTAATATAAACAACTCACATAAAGTGATATGATCATTACAAATATGTTAGATCAGTTATTTCTATTTAGCCACCCCAGCAGTGGCCGATTTAATTACATTTAATTTAATTTACATGTCCATATTGACTGAGGTTTAGTGAAACTTGTATTTAACAAACCAATTTTCATCGCAATGTTTCTCAGTTCCCCTGAGGCCTAGGACATTGTGGGTGGACTCATTTTAAAGCCCTGACTTAGCTCTTTCCAACTCTATCACTTTCGGTCCCGGAGATATCGGCTTTTATCGCCCTTAGATCGGCCGATTGCCGATATTGTAAAATGACCAAATATCAACCTTTAGCTTTGAACGTTGTTGTACAGTTGTGAACACTTATCAAAAGTCAGCCCATTATACAACAATCCTAGTTAATGCTCAGTAATAGGCCGAAGCATTGACAGGAATAACTGTTTTTGAGTCTGTGTCCTGCTCTTCAGGCTCCTGTAACTTCTTCCGGAAGGTAGCAGGGTGAACAGTTCATGCTCAGGATGTCTCTGTGTCTGATTGGATCAATCAGATTGCTCTTGATCTAATCAGCAGCAGATAAAAAAAGTCTTCCCTCTTCATCAACATTTTAAACAGGAGATTGACATCACTGGGCTAATGCTTTTCTATTATCAATCTGTGTTTTGACCAGCAAGAATATAATAGGCTTCACCATAACTATATCCAACATTAGCATGCCTTTCTTATATTGCACAGCCCTTGTTTATCAGTGAATGTTCCTGACCTGATCTGAGCACAGTGGCCTCGCTCACTCTCTTCCCGTTCAGGTAGATCTCCGCTCCTTCACAGGGCTCCAGTACCACAGCTGCACAGACACAGGCAGACAGCAATAAAAGCTTAATTTCCTGCCTGTAAACACGAGGACCATTGTGTGCCACAGTAAAACACAGGGAGGGTTTATCTCACTCTCTCCAGTGGCGTCTGATGAACTGGTGAAGGTGCAGTGCTCATCTTTGATGAAGTGTCCGCTGAGAACTATGTCCTGACGACTGCTGGCATCGTCACGCCCAACTCTGGTGCAAAAAAGATGAAGAAATTACAAAATGCAAGTGTAATGGGTGGAAAATGTACACTGTGACTTAAGATTGATTTAAATTAGTACTGAATCCCTGTGTTTACACATAATGGTATTCATAATCTACACTACACTACAGTAACTTTCTTCCCCCCCCCCGCATATTTGTAACCTTAACTGTCCTCTGCATTTTACCCATCCTTGAAAACATGCAAAGAACGTGTGTCCTTCAGCATACTTTTTATTTTCAGTGTAAATATCCAGCTTTTTAATAATTTGTTTCAAATAGAGACTTCATAAAATTAATCACTGCTTTTACGATAGCAACAAAATTATGTAAAATTAGTCTGACCATTTTTCTCACCTGGTAATTCCATCTTTTATGTAGTACAGCAGGCATTCGGACATCAAAGGGTCTTCATTGAGATTCACCAAATGAGGAGTCTGGAGGGAAACACATCAGCATGTTCAATAACCAGAAGTAATAATATGTACCTAATCTACATTTTGAAATACCCATATGTTATGTGCGAGTTAACATATGCCTGCGCCGCACTTCAATGCACAAGAAAGTCATCTCTCGAAGGAAAGAAACATCAAACGATTGCCGATAATCATAAAACCATGCATCTCCTCAACTCCCGCCGTGTCAGAGCGTTTAAAGTCAGTGAGACGCTTAAGTTGCTACAGGGAAAAACAAACATCAAATCTGTGAAAGTCTCCAACAGAGCCTTGGATGACAGAAGTAGGCCATTCTCGATAGATAAAGAAACAGAGAGAGACGCATAGAACTGAAAGATTAGTATTCCCTTTAACGACTGTAATTGTAAGTGCACCCAGAGACTCTTAGTTTAATCAGGAAAAGCCGCAGATGAATATTTCCCAGAAGAGGCACAGCACTTCAGAACCACAAACCTCATTGGGAGAAAACAGCCCCACTGTGTCGATGAACACAGGCTCGGGCTTTCTACAACTATCCGACGGCTTTGGGTGAAAATAAAAAAATATATATATAAATGCATACTGTGCAAAACCACCGTGAAATGTGTCAGGTTTAGAAATCACTCCACTCTCACCTTTTTAGGGGAAAACACTCCAAGTGTTCCACCATCTTCTCGCATCGCCACACCCATCTCTGCCAGCAACGCCTCTCTGTGCCGAGACAAGTGAAAGATGATTAAAATTACTCAGCAGTTTTTACATAGGACATAGTCAAATATCCGTTATGCTATATCGGTGTTATGAGGGGCAATCCTATACTTGACAAATGAGAATCATCACCTGACTAAACAACAAAAGACCTGGCTGGACTGACAATGGAAATGTGCAAAGTTATTAGGAGATACTACCGCTCCATTCTGATGGCCTCTGTTCTGCGGAGTTTCTCCTCCCAGGTCTCATTGAGCTCGGCAATGATTTTCTCTGTTTCCTGACAAGAAAATACAAGTTTTTAAAATATCAGGCAAAAACAATAATAAAAAACAAAACAAAAACAACAACTAGTTTTTCCTGGTTTTACGTAATGTCCGCAGGTTGCACTGCTTTAAGACGCTAGGGGCCGACATTGCTGCAGTAATCCATATGTGGGCGGCAAAACAAGCTAGTTTTCCATTAGGTACTAAACAACTGTAAAGCCTGGTGCCTAATTTTTAAAAACTTTCTACAGCTAGATATTGCTCCTGTGATAACGCTGGGTTAGTTACAATTAATGGGACCAGGCAGGTATTCGTAAGAAACATTTTAGAAATCTCGTATACTAGTGAGGGCCGGACCTTGATTGACAGGCCGTTAGCATTAGAGCTAATGGCGCGGGCTCGGCTACGACCGAACTACGTGCCCCGCGAGGGCCGAGTCTACAGTGAAGCTCCCGCCCTTATGCCCTTTTTAGGAACATGCTCCGTCACAGCAGGGTAGGAGGAGTCTGTAAATCCTCCATGAGTTCCCTTTCGAACGTAGTAAATGATAAACGGGAAGGAGTGAGGAGAAGCTGTCTATTAATTCTACAGTTTATGGTTTTTCTCTTTTTGGGGGATGGCATAAGAAGAGGCAAACATATCTGTCGCAGTGAAACTACAGTATACATGTGAAACTTGGAAAGTTAGAACATCGTTAAAAAGTGCATTGGTTTGGTTTCTATAGTTTGGCTTGAAGTGTGAAACTGATATATGATAGACTCATTACATGCAAAGTGAGATATGTGTGTGTATAGCCTTTATTTGTTATAATTTTGATTATTATGGCTCACAACTTGTAAAAACCCGAAATTAAAAATCTCAGAAAATTAGAATATTTTGAAATTGGAACAACAAAGGCCTGGCATATGTCACTTTTCATGTAATGAGTCTATCATATCAGTTTCACATTTTAAGTTGAATTACAAAAATTTGAAAAATTAACTTTTGCACGATATTCTAATTTTCCGAGTTTCACCTGTAGATATGGGCCATGAACGAGTCCCAGTTTTCTTCTTGGAAAGCAAAATCCTGTCTTTCTACATTATTATTACAACATAAAAGGCGGTGCCTAAACGACAGATGCTTCCTAGAGTTAACTAATGCAAGGTTGTAAATTTTATGTCAGTGGGGCTTCCGCAAATCAATTTCATTTCGTTTCTCAGTCAGTTTTTTCTAATGAAAAAAGAGAATTTCCTACTCAAAAGTCCCATTGACTTTGAATTAAATAAATAGTTGCGCAAGATTGAATCTAATCTATTCTGCAGTAACTCATGGACAATGTTACCACATACTGTACTGTATATTCGCCTCAGTTGTGCCTTTACACACTTTTCAGGAAAGTCTATGGGATTTTGAATGGGATTTTCACTTCTGGAACCCAGAGGTGACTGATGAGTGTTGCTATGTAAAAGCCAGTGTTAATTTTGATATAATATTTTAATTCAGTTTTAGTCTTTTGACGAAAATGTCATAGTTTTAGTCAAGATTTAGTCAAATAATTATCTTCAATTATATTAAATCATATTTAATCAATGTAGGCTCTTTCAGACTGTCAGTGGAAGTTTGGATGATTTTAGTCTCTGCTTTTCATTTTTATTTAGTCACATTTTAGTGGACGAAAAATATCTGTAGATTTTAGTCATAGTTTTAGTCTCATAAACAAATTTTAATTTAGTTTTACTTTGACTAAAATTATGCCGAAATATTTTAGTCGACGAAATTAACTCTGGTAAAAGCTTTGTTTGGCTTGAGTAAGCAGTGCTTCAGACAGTGCAGGGACATTAACCTCCTAATCTTCCAACCTTGCTTGTGTTTTGACCTCCAAGAATATCACATGAAAACCAATAAGCTCTTTAAAATGGTGCCATGAATTCCTTGTCCATTTGTTTCATGGGTTACTTGTCCCGTCGTACCTTGAGCCTCTCGATGGCCTCCTCGCTGCCGGGGCTGAACATGATGCGGTCGTGGAGGCTGGCGATGGACCCGGCTCGACTGGACAGAGCCGAGAGCGAGGGGGACGGGCTCATCCCGGTCATGGCATTGGTCACTGTGGAAAGGCCCTTATTGTTACTGTTCTTGAAATCGGACACGTCTGTCAGAGCGGGACACGGGCGCAAGTCACAGGCGATGGGGGTGGGGGGGGTCCACACACAAGGAAGTGATGATGACGGGATAGGAAGAATAAATCGAAAAGAAGTGCAGAAAATAGTTAAGGAGTCAAAGGAAAAGGAGAGAGAGAGAAACAAGAGATGTGACTTGAAACAAATCCAATTGACAGAGTGAAATTTGATCTTTGTGGAAACGAGCTCGGGCGGCATCAGCACAAAGCCAGGCACAAAGAGCACCAACTAAAACGACAAAAACAATCCCATCCAGTTTAGCAAAAATGCAGATGACGGGCAAAAGGTCATACGCGGAAACATTCATGATAATAGATTTAGATGCATGACTCTGCACAGCCATCTATTACATTTTAAGCCTTTTCTAACAGTGGACCTTTTCTACGAAGCCAAACCAAAAAGCATAACTTAAAGGTATTAAAGTTAGATTAGTCTGATCAATTCAGTTTAAGAGTGCAATGAAGTAGATTTCTTCTTCATGTTTTAACCTGTTATCTACCATCTTAGGGTTAGGGTTAGAGTTAGCAATTATGCATAGCCAAATGTCAAAGCATATTGACTGGAGAGCTTACAGCCTGTATGCCAATGTGATACCTCATTTGAAAGCCAAGACCTTCTAGTTTCTAAAATTATGTCCAAGATCTGTGTGAGTGAAACACACCTTACATCACAGTTGTCGTTCCTAACCCTAAACCTAACCCTAACTCCCTGATCAGGCAAGTAAGAGGGGGAAAACTATGAGAAAACACATAAATGATGCACTTTCTGTGTGTGAAGCAGAAGCAAATGCCAAAATGCGGAGTTACTAAATCAGTATTACAAGCCTTGGGTTGTTTTGTATATTGTTTTTATATTCAGACTGATGATCAGTGCACGAATCAACTGGAAATACTGTATACTGATGTTATGGGTTCAAGCTGCATTTTGATCTTTATTCTGCATTGAAATGAATTGTTATTGCCATGACAGATTGAAGGGGTCCCGACGCTACTGTCTTGACACCTTAAAAAGCCACTTGATCAAACCAGGAGCCGCTGCCATGGCAACACAGCGCAATAAAATGTGCAATATCACGGACATCTATCTCGTACGGGCTGCAGCCTGTCTAAAGGGATCCAGTGTTACAGCCGTCTCCCGTGCGGTAAATGAACTCGTACGTTACGGGAGAGCTATAAAACGTAACGCACACAATGAGACCTCAAACGGACGATAACATGCAAGTGATCACTCTGGGTTTCGAGTGACTAAAGGCTGCGTCATCACCGCGCGTTCGTGTGCTTGCCAACAGGGGGTGCTGAAGCCAAACAGAGCAGGCAACACAGACGATTTAAATGGATTATAAATATGGAGTTGTCATTTCAGTGCCAAAGCTTTCAACGTGCCTGTCTCTGCAGCACCAGGTTGTAGCAGAAAGTGTTTTGAAGAAGCAAGGGCTAGATATGTATAATCTTTTAGGAGATGAAAAATGTCTTCAGAGCATTTTGAGAGCAGCCAATCAGCCATCAATATATCACAAGTAGCTTCTGATTCATTCATGTTTCTGGGCTCTCAAATTATCGTTATATCCTTATTGCAAGAAGCCCCAAAACCACATCCCTGATCTCACCCTCTGCCTTTAAACATAGGCTCAAGGATGTTTTTAATGACTCATGTAAATGTTTTATTGATTAATGATTTTAAATTCAGCTTTGTTCTGGGACTTTAATCTTTAAAGTGCATATGACACATTAGACACCATTTTTGTCCAAACATAGTCAATACAAATATATTTAAGATTTTGCTAGAAATGTTACCAAACTTTCTTTAGTTTGACATTTTTTTGTTATATTTATTGTTTCACTTCCTTATTGGACACTGAGGTAGAAGAGGCAAACGATTTGAAACAGTTGCCGTGCCGACCATGTTATGTCAAGGGGAAATGGGTCAAACTGTTATGAAACTTTACCTCTATCTATGTCAAACTCAAATAAAAATAACTTTTTTGCCCAACATTTTATTTCTTCACTGAAATAAAATTATAATTATTACTTACAGCTGTTTTCCTTCTAAATAAGTATTTTTTTTAAAAGCATTAAAACCCGTCATATGCACTTTAAAGGGATATTTCAGGATTTCTGACACAGGGCCTCATTTCCTAGTTATCCAGAGTGTTGTTGATGTCTGCAGATATTTTTTTCTCAAATTCATGCAGTTCTTATATTTGAAGAGCTTAGTGGCGCTAGGCTAATGCTAGGCTAACGCATTTCTATGGTATCAGCAACCCTGCGTTAAAAACAGTCTGACCCACTCCACAGTGCACCTGAGGTAAATCACTTATAACGCCAGACTAACCATATAAATGTCTGTCGATTGAATGATGTTTGAAATATAACTGACCTTGTATCACATGAATTGCCGCATTTTGAGGGACTATTTTCTGGCAGATCACTCCGCCGCTGCGTTAGCTTACAACCATGAAGCTGATGCTGCTCAAATATAAGTTATTTTAAATGCAAAATGGTTATAATTATTCTATCGACACAGACATTTATATGGTTAGTCTGGCGTTATAAGTGATTTACCTCAGGTGTACTGTGGAGTGGGTCAGACTGTTTTTAATGCAGGCTAGCTGATACCATAGAAATGCCTTAGCCTAGCATTAGCCTAGCGCCACTAAGCTCTTCCAATATAAGAACTCCATGAATTTAAGAAAAAAATATCTCTAGACATCAACAACACTGTGGATAACTAGGAAATAATTAATTTGATGGAAAATTATTTTAATTTTGATTTAATGTAACACTGTGTTGAAATGGTTTAGTAAGGAAAAGAATGTTAACCGTAATATTATTTCCCTCCATCATTCTTCCCTATTTCGATCGATGTTGGAAATTAAAGTCACAATAAAACATACTAATAAACTCGTTTGCAAATACTGAAGCTTCAATTAATAAAAATACAAATAAAAGAGTGATGAAGTGTGATAGAAACCCATGAGCCTTATCTTTAAAGTCACGCCCCGGGCTTTATTACATTAATCCAGCTTTCTGCTGAACAAATAAAGTTGTCTGATTTGGTTTATGCATAGGGAGTAAGTCTGTACTTTATAACAAGAGCCAATATCACGTTTCTATTAGTTTTTTGGTGTCGTGCCGCTGCAGAGAAGATAAAACAATTTGCTGCGACAAAAAGCTCATAACACAGAAATTGCCACAAGCACGAAGCAGAGAAAGAGGCGGATAAACACACGTTTCAAAGCCTCCAGGTCAGCACCAGAGCCTCGAAACGCTGGAAGAGTGAAGAGACAAAGAGAGAGCGAGGGAAGGAAGACAGACAGAGACATTGAGATGCCAATAAATGTCATGGAACAGGCCTCCTTTGTGCTCGACTGGTTTACTAGACCGAGCACTTGTGTGGGAGGTTTTCCTATTTTAAAAATGGTCAGCAGTGGGTAGATCCACAAAGATAGTGATTAAAAATAGTGTTATGTTTCAAATGCAAAAACTATTGAGGTTAGCAATGAGTTAACCGAGATACAAAATTACATTAGGTATACGCTGCATGCATGTGCTGCTGTTTGTGTGCCCATGAGCTAGCCAAAGACAAATTCCTGCCATCACTGTGAATGGGAGACAATAATGATATTTTATTCTATTTTACAGCCATGTTAGATAATAAAACAGAATAATAACAACAACAAAAAGATTAAAATGGATGTTAACACATGTTGTACTTGTTGTATCCATCCATAATATAACATGCCAAAATATCAGGCACCAATCTCAATTCATGGTACCATTTTAATTTACAGCACAGTAATAGTATGTTAATATAATATGTAATATATTGTCCTATTGTAGATAGATAGATAGATAGATAGATAGATAGATAGATAGATAGATAGATAGATAGATAGATAGATAGATAGCATACCATATTATTACTGAGCAGTAAAGTAAAGTATAACCATATCAATAAGAAGTGGCATGTCATTGTTCTGGTTAGTAAATGTTTAGCTTATGGTTCGACAAATGATGGGAAGACACTGTTGCAGGCCCTTCCACGGAAGAGTAAAAGATAACGTCGACGTGAATAAATTCCAGAAGTGCTATAACGGCTGCTGACAGATGAGGAGGGTTTAATGAATGTTTTTTCTTACTCTCGATGATGTCTCCCAGGCCCTGAGCGTACAGCAGGTCTTTGAGGCGGGACACCTCCTCCTTCAGCTCTCGCACCAGGCGGTTGTTCGGGTCCTCGTTGATGACGGCGTTACAGCGGATCTGCTTGGCTCGGTCCGCGTACCTGTGAGGGGTATGAGAGAGTGAGGACTGGGGTGAGGACTAGAGTTCATTTCTCCTGGCAGTTCTTATGTCAGCATCCTTCTCCTCATAACATTTTGCATCTCTCTTCTGCACTTGTCCAGTCAATCTCCATCGGATCCCTCTTCGTTTACCTCAAAGATCTCAAAGGTTACGTTCTGCCTGCAGCCCAAAGTGACTCAAATCCAAAGCAAAACAACATGCTCTCCTTGTCATTCGAAAATTATGAATGAGTATCCAATAGCTGGACTCCACACTGACACTTTTCTCGGTGCAGATGTCTTCGCCGCTGCCTCACTGCCTGCCAAAAAACTGTCTCGCTTGATTCTTAAAATGATGAGGTTGTATTGACTCTGTTGGCTTCGCACTTTAACATTGACACATTTTCCTCCAAAATCTGAATTGAGCATAACAATCTGCAGTCTGAACGCGGCCTGTATGTGCTCCTATACATCCTCAGACAAGAAATCTATCTCTGCTTTTGATGCCAATTATCAAGTTTTGTTATGCTTTTCCTAAATGTATGTACTCCACCTCACTTCAACTTAGCGATGGAGAATTACATAAACACCACTGGGCATATTGTTACTGCTATATTCAAATCAGCTCAAGTGTTTTTCTTCTGATCACCGCAGCTGGTTCAGTCTCACACGCCCACGCAGTCTGCAGCAGCTGGAGGAGAGTGTTCGAGTGTTTGAAGTGTGAATTTGAGCATTCCCTCCACGTTGCCTCGTTACATAAGGCTGTCGTTAGCGCACACATTACGGTAACAGGCTTCAGGAGAGAAATATGGAGTTCATCTATTACCTGAGAGTACTGAGGGTCTCATCGTAGTTGATATCGGCGGGACTCAGAGCGGCCACCATCGCCGTACGGGAATTCCCGCCTGGATGGAGACAAAATGCTTGGTTAACAGCGGTGACGAGAACAAATTGAAACCACACTGCGGAACATTCTGTATTATATGTCGCTACATCACAAGATCAATGAAACTGTTCAGCTTAAAACATAAGAAATCATGCCACACATATGCCCCTAATGTTCAGCAACTTTGATATTTTTACTGTGGGTTTATTAAAATAAAGCATTTGTAAGTGCCTCCAACATCTCCATGGAGACAAGCTGATGATGTCCGACTCCCAGAGAAGTTATGAATCAGATCACAGGAGAGGCGAGAGCCCCCTCACACTAAAGACGTAGCTTGTTTTATTTCAGGCATTTTATCGAAAAATAAACACAGCTATAATTACACACTGGCTTGTAGTTAATTCTTTTTCACAGGCTGAAATGTTACACAGCACGACCAAAAAGTACTCACTTTGTTACAGTACTTAAGCAGGTAACTGTAACTGTAATATGCATTTAAGTGTGTACTTTTTTGCCTCGTACCTGTACTTTGACTGTACAGTACCACCACTGTCAATTCGTTTAATAATTGTGTGGCAAGTTATAAATGTATTAATCTACAGTAAATCGCTGCAATATGGGACACAAACATAGCTGTAGCTATAGTTGGGCAATAAATCGAAATTTACTTGAAGGTCCAATATCTGTTTTGGTCAATCTCAATAAATGTCATGGGCTTCATAATCGTCAGGTTTACAGCCATTTCTTTGGCAGAAACAGCAGCTAGTTCATGAATCAGATACATGTATTTATTTTCATACATGCAATACATTTTTTTGCCATGTCATCCAGCCCTAGCGCAATCTACAATCACCAATTTAACATTTTACATAAACATGTCTTTGGATTGTTTGGAGAAAACTGCAGAAAAAAATGGTAACACAAGGAGGGAACACAGGCATAAAAATTTAACTCACTCATCGCGCTCATCACTGCCACTTAAAAACGTCAACATTAACTAGTGCATCATTACCCAGGTTTTCTCTGAGCAGCCATGTTAGGACCGAATCTCTGTACGGGATGAAGCTTTCGACTTTCTTCTTCTTTTTATTCTGCAAAGACCATAACATTTTAAAATCTCCTGTGAGGTTTACACGTCTATGAAAAAATGGAAGGAACTGGTCTTACCTTATTTGTCCCCGAGTCCTAAAAATAAAAGTAGAGTAGATTTAAATTATGCAAAATGTGCACGGGAACTTAAATTTTGCATTATTTTTTAAGAGCAAAGGCTTTACCACTTCTGCCAGAGCTGAGATGACTTTTCCCAATGTGGTTAGAGATTTGTTGATATTAGCTCCTTCCTGTAAAAATGTAATGAAAATATAATTACAATTCAGTGCAATAATGCCTTAATTTCAATGTAATTTAGAAGAAAACGTACTTTCAGCCTGGTCCCTTTGGCTCCTGTAGAGTCCGCTCTCTCGCTGCCGGCCAAATCCACCAAACTGATTTTACTGACCTGAAACACAATGCCATCAAATAATTAATCTCCAAAATATGAAGAGATTAGGGAATATCTTCAATCGCGCAGCAGAGATTTAATCAATATGACTAAAGGCTGAATTAGAAATGCACTTAGCAACGAAAAGCAGACAGCACTGGTAATGATAGAGAATGTTTGAGAACCACTGCTCCCAAAGATTCTCCCAGTCACTGTGCAGCCTCTGTGCGTTTGTGGAAAATAATTGTCATTTGTGATTAGTTTTGCGACATTATTTTATAAAAAGCAAGATTCAGGTCACAGTGCACAATTTTGATATTACCAAAAGCATTAACATTTGTGAAAAAAGTCAGTCGCACAATCAGCAGCACATGGCAGGGCCCAAAAATGACAAATGAGGCCCTAAATACAATATACTTGATCAATCATTAAACAACAACAGTTTCTGACACTTTTCAGTCTACAACCTTTACATTTTGTCAGCCAATGTGACTTTACAACTTGCAACAACCCGAAAGACTGCGCATCCATTTAAGGGCAATGTTTTTCGTATCTTTTACATTACCTGGTGCGTGTTAAAGGAATAGGCCACCGTTTTTACATACTGAGATATGTTCTTACCTTAGCTTAGACAAAGTGATGCGTAACTGTCTGGTCTTTGTGCGTGCGCTCAGTCACGCAAATAGACGAAAGACGTTGTTAGCATTTAGCCTCTCACAGCAAGGTGTTATTACGCCTTACAATATAGTGCCCCTGTTTATCCGCTTAGAAAAATCGACTCGAATGTTTAAAGGGATATTTCAGGTTTTTTGACATAGGGCCCCATTTCCTAGTTATCCAGAGTGTTGTTGAATTCTGGAGATTTTTTTTATTTTTAATTCATGCAGTCCTTATATTTGAAGAGTTTAGTGGTGCTAGGCTCGTGCTAGGCTAGCGCATTTCTACGGTAACAGCAGGCCTGCATTAAAACAGTCTGGCGCACTCCACAGTGCACCTGAGGCAAATCACTTATAACGCCAGACTAACGATATAAATGTCTGTCTCGATAGAATAATTTGAACCATTTTGCATTTAAAATAACTTATATTTGAGCAGCATCAGCTTAGTGGTTGTAAGCTACGCAGCGGCGGAGTGATCTGCTAGAAAATAGTCCCTCAAAATGCGGTAATTCACGTGATGTAAGGTCAGTTATATTTCAAACATTATTCTATCGACACAGACATTTATATCGGTATGTGATTTGCCTCAGGTGCACTGTGGAGTGTGTCAGACTGTTTTGAATGCAGGCTAGCTGTTACCGTAGAAATGCGCTAGCCTTGCACTAGCCTCTTAGACTCTTTAAATATAAGGACTGCATGAATAAAAAAAATAAAAATAAAAAAACACTCTGGATAACTAGGAAATTAGGCCCTATGTCAAACATCCTGAAATATCCCTTTCATTTTGTGTTACTATAATTGGATTGTGTAACTACTCACGTAACTGTATTTAAATAGGGAAAACGTGTTTGGTCGCTTCTAACTTCACCCCAGTTTGGAGCTATAGGAATATGCTGGGAGAGGCTAAATGCTAACAACGTCTTTCGTCTATTTGCGTGACTGAGCGCACACACAAACCTCAGTATGGAGAAACGGGGGCCTGTTCCTTTAAGGGCTCATCCTAATCCTAAACCCCTTTACCTTTTCAGTCACATTTTCGGTGTCTGCGTCGTGCCGTCTCTGCGTGAAGATGATGTTGAAGACGGCGTGTGAGCGGCTGCTGGTTTCATTCATGTTTGTGGCCGCTACCGTCCTGCAATTACAACACAATACAGTTTTTACATGATTTAAGTTTAAAGTTTAGCTTAAAATGGAGACGACTCGGAGCTAAAGAATTGTAAAATCTGCAATTAAGTAATAAGAAATTAAGAAATGATTTATGATGTAAATTGAGGTAATACACGGGCAACAAAAATGAGAAATTAGATTACTTCTGTGTCAGGACATTTGGATCAACAAAAAAAGGTTTTGTTCATTGCAGCATGAAGAGGTGATACAGTTTCCCTGGTGACCTGCTGTCAATTGACCAAGTTAAGCCAAGGGCAGGGCAATCGAAATTAAATAAAAATCCCAATTTGGTCAACCTCAATAATCGTCATGGGACTTGATAATCGCCAGGTTTACAGCCAAACAGAACCTAGTTTTGGAGTTTAGATGAGACAATGGAAGATTTTTATGTGTTAAATGAAACTGGAGGAAAGTGTTTGTTTTGTTTGACATGAGGTTTGTGTAAAAGATATGTCTAAGTTTATAAATCAGCAACATGTATTTATCTTTATCATGAAAAATCGATCAATATCGTCCAGCACTAGTTAAGCCAGTTATTATGGTGTTTCTTTTTAATACATGTATACATTTCTGTTGCAGGGAGTGCGACTCAAACGTAAACGGTCAAAGCCGGTATTTGATCTCATGGCACAGATTGATGCAGTGTCACCATACAACAGCCTAAACCCCTCAGCCTCTTGAACCCAACTCTGAACAAAACTCATCAGGGAGATTTCTCTGTAAATTAACGATCAAACCTGCCTTTAAATATGGGTCTTTGGCAGCACACATCTTTTAAATAAATACCACTGGATTATGTGATTCTTTAGAAGCTAAAACAGAGGCTTCATACCTGGCCTTGTTTCCGGAGTCCATGAGGTCCTGGATGTCGTTGTAGGAGGTAACGGCGAGTTTGGACAAATCCTCCACGTACGGCCCCAACAGAGGGTGCTCCCTGACGCGCAGGTTCCCTTTGTTTTTGGGGTTCAGAAGGTCCCGCACGCGCTCACAGTAGATCTCCATGTAGCTCACCTGCGCACAGTTTGTTAGCTTCATTTGGCGAAACAGGCTAAAACGGCAAGACTTTCAAAATGAATGGTTTTGGGTTTACCTCGACAGAGTAGGACAGGCTGTTATCTCCGTTTTGACTGATTTTACTGAAAAGATCTTCACACATCTAGAGAGAGAAAAAATTTAAGAATTAGTGTACCTCTGCAAGGATATTATACTATAAACTTTAATTAATGTGGAGGACAGTTTTGTATTTCCTTTGTGACACATGATGGTTGTGTGTTCTGTGTTGTATTGTTTTTGACATTTACTGGAGCAGCAGCAACTGATGAATTTCCCTCGTGGATTAATAAAGTATTCTGATTCTGAAATTCAGAAAATTGATCGGAGCACTTCAGCAGGAGAAGAAGAAATTAGCCAAGTGAACAGGACTACTCAATAATGCATGAACAAAGCAAAATATGACATGTTTCTGACAAGGTATGCACTCTGTTTGGCATGCATTCTGTTCACTTTCTTTCATCGATTACTTTGCCGCTTTATCAAACAATTATCGATTAACTGTTGGATGACATTTTATATTACATTTTACATAAACTATCCACTATTTTCCTCCAAGTAAAACCATAAATCATCCTCAAAAATGCAAGATGAGTGTCCAAAACAAATTACAGACTTGTTTATCACGCATTCATAAGGCGAAGAAGCGGAAGAAGTAGAAGAAGAAGAAGCAGAAGCAGAAGAAGAAGAAGAAGAAGAGAAGCAGAAGCAGAAGAAAGAAAGACGAAGAAGCAGAAGCAGAAGCAGAAGAAGACGAAGAAGCAGAAGAAGAAACAGAAGAAGCAGAAGACGAAGAAGCAGAAGCAGAAGAAGAAGAAGCAGAAGAAGCAGCAGAAGAAGCAGAAGAAGAAGAAGCAGAAGACGAAGAAGCAGAAGCAGAAGAAGAAACAGAAGAAGCAGAAGACGAAGAAGCAGAAGAAGAAACAGAAGAAGCAGAAGACGAAGAAGCAGAAGAAGAAACAGAAGAAGCAGAAGAAGAAGAAGCAGAAGAAGAAGAAGAAGAAGAAGCAGAAGAAGAAGAAGCAGAAGAAGAAGAAGCAGAAGACGAAGAAGAAGCAGAAGAAGAAGCAGAAGAAGGAGAAGCAGAAGAAGAAGAAGCAGAAGACGAAGAAGCAGAAGACGAAGAAGCAGAAGCAGAAGAAGAAGAAGAAGAAGCAGAAGACGAAGAAGCAGAAGAAGAAACGAAGAAGCAGAAGACGAAGAAGCAGAAGAAGAAACAGAAGAAGCAGAAGAAGAAGAGAAGCAGAAGAAGCAGAAGAAGAAGAAGCAGAAGACGAAGAAGCAGAAGACGAAGAAGCAGAAGCAGAAGAAGAAGAAGAAGAAGCAGAAGACGAAGAAGCAGAAGAAGAAACAGAAGAAGCAGAAGACGAAGAAGCAGAAGAAGAAACAGAAGAAGCAGAAGACGAAGAAGCAGAAGCAGAAGAAGAAGAAGCAGAAGAAGCAGCAGAAGAAGCAGAAGAAGAAGAAGCAGAAGACGAAGAAGCAGAAGCAGAAGAAGAAACAGAAGAAGCAGAAGACGAAGAAGCAGAAGAAGAAACAGAAGAAGCAGAAGACGAAGAAGCAGAAGAAGAAACAGAAGAAGCAGAAGAAGAAGAAGCAGAAGAAGAAGAAGAAGAAGCAGAAGAAGAAGAAGCAGAAGAAGAAGAAGCAGAAGACGAAGAAGAAGCAGAAGAAGAAGCAGAAGAAAGAAGAAAAGAAGAAGCAGAAGAAGAAGAAGCAGAAGACGAAGAAGCAGAAGAGAAGAAGAAGAAGAAGAAGAAGAAGAAGAAGCAGAAGAGAAGAAGAGAAGAAGAGAAGAAGAAGAAGAAGAAGAAGAAGAAGAAGAAGAAGAAGAAGAGAAGAAGAGAGAAGAAGAAGCAGAAGAAGAAGAAGCAGAAGAAGAAGAAGCAGAAGACGAAGAAGCAGAAGAAGAAGCAGAAGAAGAAGCAGAAGAAGAAGAAGCAGAAGAAGAAGCAGAAGAAGAAGAAGAAGCAGAAGAAGAAGAAGCAGAAGCAGAAGAAGCAGAAGAAGCAGAAGAAGAAGCAGCAGAAGAAGAAGAAGCAGAAGAAGAAGAAGCAGAAGAAGCAGAAGAAGAAGCAGCAGAAGAAGAAGAAGCAGAAGAAGAAGAAGCAGAAGAAGAAGAAGCAGAAGACGAAGAAGAAGCAGAAGACGAAGAAGCAGAAGAAGAAGCAGAAGAAGCAGAAGAAGAAGAAGAGCTTTATTTATATAGCGCGCTTCACAGACATGGTCACAAAGCACTTTACATGAGATGATTTTTTTGATCAATTTAGTTCATGATTGTGATAAAATAATTAACTGATCAACTTTGAACACCCTATTTCTGACAAGGGAACAAAGTTGATACGACCGATATGGGTTATTCTAAGTAATGTTTCCGATTTTTTTAAATATCCCCTGTGTATGATGCTTCTAAACTGTAAAATGTGTTAAACTGTGACAGCAGGGGGCGCTTTATTATATAAACTGACAAGAGCGCGGAGGCAAAATCCTCGACTACTTCATCCTTGATTAGTTTTGGCTAATGTTAATGTTAATTGAACTAACAACATAGTGGTGCAGCGAGGGATGTAACTCTGTCAATTCTCTGTGACGGTTGTGATTGGTTCGGCTAGGCCTTAGCCGCCAATCAGCAACTTGTGTACCGTGTATGTCCAGACCCACCTTCTTTCGCACAGAAAAGAAGTGGGTGTGGTTTATCAGGCTACCTCTGAGGTCTAGGAATGTGGGAGGGCTCATTTTTAATTTCTGACTGAGCTTTTTCCAATGCCAATAGGCCTTTTATCGTCATGATATTGTCGACCTCTAGTTGAAACATAAATAAATGTTCAACTCAACTTTTAAAAATAGAAATGTAAGAAGTTTTGGACAAAGTGACAAAAGTATTCATAGCCTATATAACGACTGCAGGCCTGTTCCATTGCTCACAATTACTGTAATGCTATTTTTTGATCAGAGAAAGACCAGAGTAAAATCCTGTGCTCTAAAATCACAAACAGTTTTTACCAGTGGGATGATTCCCTGCTGGTCTTTGACGTCCTGTTTGCCCATCATGGTGTAGGACTTCCCTGCCCCAGTCTGTCCGTAGGCGAAGATACAGACGTTGTATCCTTCAAAGGCATGAAACAGCATCTCCTCCCCGATGTCCTTGTACACGAGCACCTGAGACGCAAAGTTCTCGTCCTCTGGCTGCGGACAGAGATCAGTAACCGGCGTTATAAATCTGGACCCATGTTGTTAAGCTGACAAACACAATATAAAAGAGCACAATTAGCTATTCAATGATCTTAGCACCTGCAGAGGGGGGGCGGGGGAGAGACATAAAAATGTAGCAAGAGATATTTGTAATGCATTTCAATAAAAAAGGCCATTATGTGAATTGACAAGCATAGAGTGAAAAGATTTTTCAAACTTAAAATTGAGACACAATGGGAATTCGCTGAGGGGAACCAAAGTTTGACTTCCTTAACTCGTAATAAAACTGGCTCAAGACATTCAGTTTCATAGTGCGCTGCTTAGAAGGAAACAAACCACTAAAACGGACAAACTGAGACAAATCAATGAATGGTCATGGGACAAATGGTTCAAACTGGGATTGTTCCGGAAAAGCTGGGATCTCTGGCCACAAAGAAGCGTGAAATTGGCTAAAGTTAGTTGGATGTATTGGACATGAGAAAGTGTTTGTCTTCAGAATGGACAGTTACAAAAGCAGAAAAAAATGAGAGAGATTTTGGGTTAGATTTCCAGGATGGTTCTTGTGTCTCAGATAGGTTTCCTCTGGGTGGCTTACTCCTGTTGGTCCAGTGCTCAGGTTTCTGCACTGGCCCCCTGTCGCTCAGAAAATAGATTTCAAAAGCTTTACAACCACCTCGGGCTCTGAGAAGCTCAAGATTTCGACAGATAGTATAGTTTATTTATATATTGTGTTTGTATTCCTTAATACATTGTATTGCTTGCGTGACCTGCCTCAGGACTCAGATGTAAATGAGCTTTTGCTATAATCTGGCACATTTACAATTTGTGTACAACTTGTATTATGATTGTTCATTAATGTGTGTTGTTCCGATCAAATAAACAAATAAAGAGTGGTCTCCTACTGGTTTCCAGAGTCAGGACGCAAAGGTGAGATTGCCTTTCAGTTTTATGAGGTGGAACTGCTTTCCAGAGATTTCATGTGACTAAGGCTCAAGACTCAAGGCTCAAGACAGACTTATTTCTCAGAGCTCACAACAACTGAAAGTATTTGCATTTGCATCGTTTGTTGTTTTTATTGTCCTTTCTGTGCGGCACTTTGAATTGCTTTATGCACAAAAGGCGCCTCATAAATAAACTTGCGTGTTCCTCTCGTATCTCCCATCAAACTAAAACATTCCCAGTAAAGCTAATTGTCCAGATATGTACTTCAAACCATACACATAGCTCAAGATCTGCCTCCGACATGATGAGTCAAACGCAGAGGATAAATGTTCAGACAATATAGTGCATGACTTTCTAATCAAATTATGGGACGACTTGGTTAGAGCATCTCCAAAACAGCAGCTCTTGTAGGTTGTTTCCCGTCTGCAATGGTCAGTATCAATCAAAAGCATGATATCGGTGTATGCAGACTTTAACCTAAACAAAACCCAAAATATCTTATGCTGAGGGTAGTTACCGTAGTGTGGGACCAGTAGGAGTAGTCGAAGTTGAAGCTCTTGTTGTCTTTGGCCTGTTTGGGGTTGATGATGGCTGAAAGACAGAGGACACGGACACAGGTGAGTGAGAGGAGCACAGCTGACAACAGGAAACTTCATCAGAGCAGGAAACAGAGACATGTAGAGCTGACGGAGCAGGGAAAGGTGGTAACAGTAAATATGATGATCCTTCCGAGCCAGTTTCATCAGTATAAAACCAAATAAATGTAATAAATGCCAGAAAATGCACTAAAAGTAATTGGTAGGCAGTATGTGCATAGGTTTGCATTTCATTAGTGTTGCCAACAAAGTGAACTTTTAAACAGTGCCTTTTTTAAGATTTGGTGGAGCGATCTTCTCCCCCAGTAATGCTCAATTTCTATTATCAGGCCATTAGAAATCTTGACAGATCATTTTGTTTTGTGCCTCGATGATGAATGCGCCCTCACACATTTGCTGGATTCTCAATTTGTAATTTGTCACTTTGGGGGCATCACGAAAAAAAAAGAAAAGAAAATCCCATTATCCAGGCGAGTTACTGCTGTTACGGCTTCCGAGCGTGAATGTGGAAATCAATATATTAATGAAGACAAAGCGTTTTAGCATCGCACCTTTTCATGAAACAGATGAAACATTTTGACGACTCCAGTTGACCTATTGATTTTACATTTTACAGGTTAAAGCAACAAGTCTCCAGAAGCGAGTCGCACGAAGGAACTTCACAAATAGCCCGTACAATCATCCACCTCCTTCGAGCTTATAAAGATTTAAAGAGGGGGCATTATGCTTTTTTCAATCACATAGCACCAGTCTATAGCATACTACAATGATGACATAACCTTCTGTTGGTCTGTATATGCAGTAAATTAAAATAACTGCCTTGAATAAAATTGCTCTCTCAAAATGGCTGTACTGAACGTCTTGAAATAGGCCTCTGTCTCTTTAAGAAGCTTTCCGACACGCCCCCTTCAGCACACTGCTGTGGCATCTAAACAACACTACTGTGCGGGGAGGGGCTCTGCTGAGCTGAGGAGCAGTGGTTGGTGGCTTGGCTGGTGACGAAAGGTCCAGAGGCGTCTCCAGGAGGTGGGGCGTTCCTAGGAGGACTGAGGCATAGCTACACCTAAAATGGCTGCCGTCTAAGTTTTTACTGATTACTCAAAAATACGTGAATGAGCCAAGGCAACACTCCAGGCATGTGTTTAATGAGGGAATGACATAATAACATGATATAAAGCTTGAAAAAGTCAATTTTACATAATACCCCCCTTTAACAATTCATTCCAAATACCCTTCCTGGTCCGACCCTCTCCCTTTAAGTGGCAGCACTTAGCAAAATTCCCATTACTTTCCCCCCAATAATAAAACAAACAATAAAAATAAAATAATGAGGGTTTTAATTTATGACCACATACCACCGACATACCAACACAACGTGGCATTACAACAATAATTAATATCGCAATATTTTGGAGGACTTTCTCGATGACGATGATGAAGCGATATTTTAGCAAACCATCAGAAATATGCAAAACTGTGCTGCAAACATCTTAATTCACATTGCTTTGTTGCTCAGAAAGGTAATTGTTCTGAACAGACGATACAAAAGGGCACCAAAATATAACACACCCAATTTCCCCCCTATTTTAATTCCCCCCTCCATTTTTAAACATTTAATTTATTTATTACTATTTTTTATTAATTACTATTAATTTTTCCGTCCTATTTTTTATCTATTTTTCCCCCTGCATTTCTCGACATTGGAGATAAACTCGATATTGCAAATGTCCACATCCTCTAAACAGAAATGTCGATATTATTACTATTATATTATACACGATATATTGCCACCTTCTAGTGTATAACCAACAGGGTATTGATTTAAAGTGGACATATCCTGGTAAATTAATGCTTAAAAAATAATTTGTTCATGAAAGTCAATTTTGTATGACCCAACCTTTTGTGTCTAACTGTGCAAATGAGAGACTGTGACTCGGTAGTGTCCCTTGTGAATTAATAAAGCTCAGTCTCGGTCTTGTACTTGTATGAATACTACACCAGGCCATATACAATTACTATGATTTCACTGATGCAGCTACACAACTATTTCCTCTCGTCCTCCTTCTCTCTCTCTCTCTCTTGGTGATCCAGATCATTTGTGGCTAATGCAGGTGCGGTCAATAAAGGAGGAAAAGAGCCCTGAGCAAAGTGCACTCTGCAGTCAGTGTACACAATTATATTTCCTCTCTCTCTCAGAAATACATGTGTGGCCGGTTTAGTGTTTCAGGCAGGGTTTTGTGATTGTAATGAGATGGATTCATGTTAAAATGGTGGGTCGTATCGTATCCAGGACTTTGGCACCGCTCCCATTTGTGATACATTTACTGTGTGGTTTATTCTCATCTCCATCCTCAGGCTGTAAGTATTCTTTATTAAGATCCTGGCTCAGATTTGGAGAAACCTCCCTGAGTTCTGCACCATTGTTACGCACTGCTCCTGACTGTTGCAAAGGGGTGGAAAATTACCAATAAGTTTCAGTATATTTTATATAAGACAGTATATAAGACTTTCAGTGGGAATTTTCACTAATTAAAAAACTGTCACAACATTTTGTTGTTTAATAAACAATTTCTGAAATATCAGTTACTCAGTAACGATGCTTTTGAACCATAAAAAATGTCACACTCCGACCCATACAAGTCATGTCCCTGTCAAAACACACAAAACACAACTTCCCTAAACCCAAAATCTGCTAAATTCTCTTTCTAATAACAGTGTAAGTAACGGCTACATTTTACATAATGATTTTGTTTTATTCACGCTGTGATTGGTTAAATTCACTTGTCACACATTCAGATCATGACAGACAGTGACCAATACTGTACGAGGAGTGGGCGGGGCTTGTGTCTGACACAGAACAAGCCTAAAATATAAAACAATCTCTACAGACTGACACCTCGCACAGACTCTTAAAACAATGACGAAACAATGATATTGTAAAACTGCAAGATGGAAACAAACATGAAATGAGTCTATTCCATTTTCAAAAGCCATTTTTTTTATCACCCACAACCTAAAATACTCTTCAAACCCAGGTGACACGGAGATGATGATTTCTTTTTTGATCTCTCCTGTGATAATATATTGTGATAAGTGTATAACTATCAAATCAGATTCTTATGCTGCAGTTTATATCTGTAAAGAAGCGCCCTTCAGTTGTATTCATTCACTGTTTGTTCCCATGAAAACTCCCAAGATTTTACAAGTCTACACCAGTCTACCTTAACCTTATGTTATTCATGTTATATACTGTACGTTCTTTTCAATGTTATCAGTATTATACGCTAGTGGAGTCAAGCATACGCTATTATTGCGTATGCTTGACTCCACTTTACAAATCAATAAACTTGTTGCTGCCCCACATTCATAAAAGCCCACACCTGCCTCTCCTTTTGCCGGTTACATGGAGCAGAGCCGACTGCAGTATGACATCGTCCGCTTACTCATCCCTGATTAAAGAGTGATTCATGCAAAATGGTCTCTATAACCTCCGCCGCTGGAAGAGGAGCACCTCGCTTTCAGACATAGTAATCGCTTTAGAAGGGCTCTGACTGGCAGCGTTTGTGAAACTCATTGGGAGGGCAGTTTCTGTGACGTAGGTCGCACTCGACAGAAGCGCGTCACGGCCCACGTCAAGCCGAGAAAACATTTAACAGCTTTTTACAAACAACAAAACGTTTCCAATACACTCTCTTTGGCGTCTTTATTACCTGCCAGTTCGGTTCATTAGAATTACAAAAGCCAGCTCATTTTTCTTCTCTGAGCTCAGAGTGTGGCTGCTTGATGCTGTTTAATTACAGCAGTGAGAAAAGGAGGACAGTTATCGTTTAAAAGCCTCGACATTTAGCACCAGCCGACCCGTCAAAGACAATTTTACACTTTGGTGGCAACTTTCATTCACATCCCTCACACTGTGGGGCCTAATTGAGCGAATGTTTTCACTGATGTCTGGATGGGTTTCCACTATTTCAAATGATTTCCCTCAGAAACATATAAAAAGCACAATCCTAGACTCCTATACAGCATATTATCAATGATAAAACGACAAAAAGCAGGTACAGGGTCTTTGACCTTAATAGCTCAATCCATGTACTTTCGTGTTGTCATGGAGACAGGCTGACGAGAGCAGAGGTTCTCAAGTTGTACATGTACCACTTCAGGTGATCTGCATATTGTGACTTCATTCATTTTAATTAGAGATAATGTCTTTCAATGCATTTCAGTTAGGAGTTTTCCTCATTTTAAAGCGATAATCTGTATGTTTAAAGGTTTTAGAAATAGAATAGATTACATATAATTGACCACCTGAGCCTGCAATTGTATGTAATTAAAAAACATTTTCCCCCCTAAAATCTCCCTTTGCGGATCCCAGCAACTAATCAGAATCTCAGGTGCCATCACTTTGACCAATAAGATGAGATTTCCTGTGAACCGGCCTGTCAGGTCCAATCAAATTTCTTTTGATTTAAATTTCACTCGCTACCTCATTTTTCACTCTTTCACACTATCACTTTAAACATGGTTTACACCTAGAGCGTTCGTCTTATGACCGGAGGATCGGTAGATTAAATCTTGCAGGTGCACACTGTGGTTGTGTCCTTGGGCAAGACACTTCACCCATCTTGCCTCCAGTGTCTGAGGCTGAGACACTGGAGGCTGGAGTAGGGATGAGAGTTACAATGGGTGAGTGGCTCCTCGATGTGATTGCCAAATTCAATTCAATTCAATTCAATTCAACTTTATTCCATTAACATTAAAATAAAGCAGCACTAAGTAACTTGTTTACCTTAATAAATCCTTTTCGTAGTCCCTCTGGGGGTAATACAAGTGTGTCTGGCCAGAAAATCACAATTGCAACTTGACTGCCACCGGGTCGGAGCAGCAATACACACTAATAGAGTCACGAAGAAGAAGCTAACAGGCTAACGGGAAAAGCTAACAGGTTAGCGCTACTTAAACAGTATTTACAGCCAAGTTTGAGTGAAAAAGATTATTTCCATTGTGTACTGTAATTGGATGTACAATATCCCTCTCTCCCTTCCCTTTGTCTTTTCTGTCAGCGTAGTATTTACTCTCACAGACAATTAATGAGTAAACAACGCAACATGCTACGACACCTGCGATGGCGCTTATGGCCTCTAGGGTGCTGTACCGTTTTTGCATTAAAGATTGAGATTTTGATACACAATGCAAGATGTCATTTAACATTTATGTTTGATACATGTAGTAGCCGGGTTAGGGTTTTTTGTGGGATTTAGGGTTAGAGTTAGGGTTAGGGTTAGGGTTTGCGCTGGGGGGGCTACAATTCTGCTTAAGCCCTGGGGCCTATGGGTACATTAAGGCGGGCCTGAGCATCATTACAGGCCACCTGCAGCCTGCGCATGCTGGCTTTCTTGTAATGAGTCCCCTCAATGACAATCCAAGGATGGCGCACCAAGGAGAGCTGAGAGCTTTTTACCAATCGGTGGCAAATGACCAAAAACACATCGAGGTGAAATTCGTGATTTATAATCCTCTTTGTATATTAACGAAGAACCGCTACTAACACCGCAAAAATAAGACACATCCGCCCTTCTCTGATTACTGTTTGCTTGCGTATGTTCCGCTCCAGAAATGTAGTTATGTCGACTCTGACCAGACTCAATCGCTGGTACAGCAGTGAGTCTGTATTTTTCCAGGCAATATTCACTTTCATATCGACTGGAGGCTGTTCAGGGTCAGCGTGGATGTGGACTGAGGGGAGAGCGCTCACAGTAACACGGAAAGGACATCTTTATTCGGGGCAGAGTAAAAACGCCACGTCAGCGAGACAGTCTGAACTCAGTGGCTGTGGGTGGAGACACACAGTATGACGTGTACATAACTGCCTAAAGGAGATAATTTTAGCATCAGCGCTAGTCCAGGATGCTACGTACACTCGGCTGCTTTGTGTGTACTTTGCTTTGTTACATTGAACTGTGTACGGCTGAAAAATGGGTCGCTGTCGGAGGTTTGTTTGCTCAGTTTGTTTGGAGAGTAAATATTGTTTTATTACAATGAAAATATAATGCAGTTTACAAAAAGTATTAAAAAAAATGTGTCAATATGGTTTACACTGTTTCTGAATCATGTTTCCAGGGCAGCATGTAATTAGGAGAATAAAAACAAGGACAGGACCATTACATTGGCATAGTATTTAAGTAGAAGACCACAGTACATTTGACATTTAAGGCAATTCCAATAAAAGATTTGTCACTCATCAGCTTCCTGGAGTTATTTACTTGTCAGACTGTAATAATAAGGCAGTTATTATGGCCAAATGGAGCTGCACAATTAACTCCAACTGAATCAAAAGTGCAGCTTAAATGATTGCAATCAGCAAAAAAGCAAAGACTGCAATTATTCAAGCAGTACAATGTCCTTTGCAAACAACAAAATATTCTGTCTTCATGGGATAACTTGATGCTGTAGTCTAGGGCCCGACCAATATGGATATTTGTGGTCCAATATGGCCGATGGCAGATACAGTGCAGAGAAAAGGTAAGTACACCGTCTGGAATTTCTCACATTTCTGCCTAAATTGGGCACTAAGGCCCAATCTCAATTCTCTTTTCTACCCCTACCCCTTCCCCTAGCCCTAGCCCTTGCCCTTTCCCTACACCCTGAAACCAAGGGCTAAGGGCGAGGGTTGAAAATACCACCCTAAGAAATGGGACAGCCCTCCATTTGACTGCATTTACTATTAACACAGATGATTAAGGTTATGTAAAATAAAAATAAATAAATAAACAAAATAAAAGCAAGCCTACTTGTCTATAGAGCATGTTTCTACTGAACCAGTTCATCACTTGACTGATGCTGTTTTGTAACACCTAAACAACAGGACTCGGTCTCAGCCCAAACCCTACAGATTTTCATCTATTTCTGCTACATTCTCCTTCCCCCTGTCCGTGTGTTACTGCTTCTACCGCGGGTCACTGTGGCTGCAGCCAGAGCTGCGAGAGATCAGCCCATCCGCTCCTGTAGCGCACTCAGCGGGGACAGTCAGAGGTAGACCCGCTCGCACTGCGCACAGGGCGGGGACAGGCACCCGCAGCCTCCGCTCTGAGCCCCGGGCCTGAGCGGAGGCTGCCGAGGTGCGCTCAGACCGGGGACAGACCGCCTCGGACCCGGGCTCAGAGCACAGCGGCGCGGGGAGAAATCGAGCGCAGCAGCGAGGCACTGAACCCCGTGTGTCATGTCAATAGCGACGTATCGAAAGTTTGGGAGCGTTCGCAGCAGCAAAGCGAAAACGTAGAACTGACACGTTTATAGCAATGGACTGTTCTAATTGTTGCACAAAGCGAATAAAGTCATGAACGAAGCGTTCTGCAGCTTTATAAATGTTGTAAGTGTGCTTAATGATGATATTCGTGAATTCATTTCGCAGTTTATTTCCGTGTTTTGTCAAACTCCTCCTACCCCTTCGTCTGAAGTGTGCATCTGAAAAACCCTCGCTGGAAGGGCTATGTGGCCCTCACCCTCACCCCTACCCCTCACCGCAAAATAGAATTGGGACACCCCTTCGTCTCTCGTGAACGCGCACAACGAAGGGAAAGGGCTAAGCGGAGGGCTAAGGGGGAGAATTGAGATTGGGCCTAAATGTGGTCTGAATCAAAATCACAGGAATGATTAAACAGTGTCTGCCTGAACTAATACCACCCAAACATTTACATTTGATCATATTTTTATTGGCTACAACATGTAAACATCCACAGGAGAGTAATAAGTAAGTACACCGCCTGAGTCTCACTGAACTGCAGCAGTTTTGTTAAGAGGAATGATCCACGATTCATCCTGATCGTTGTGAACATCTAATCTGCAACTACAGGAAAGCAGTTATTGCTGCAGTATATTGGCCTATATTTAAAGTATCGAATTTGTTAAAAAACATTTATCATTATAGTAAAGGTTTCAATCCGAAATATATAGAAATATGTCTAATACAGGTCACCGATGTGGATATTTCTAAACCGATGCCGATATTCACAACATAATATGTGGTGAAACATATTTTTTTAAATGTCTTGTCTATAATCCCTATGATGCTTCTAAACGTGTCAGTGTTGAACTGTGACAGCAGAGGGCGCTGTATATTCATGTTTAGTCCGTACTTTAGAGGGAGCATGTCAAAAAGTAGCAGATTCCAAAACAAAAAACAGTAAGTCTCTTATGGTTCTGAAAACATAATGCAAAAGTCTACAACATAAAATACATAACATAGGTGCACAAACATGTGACCCATTTTCACCGCAACGAAGGGTCTCCATCACTTTCAGTTCCGGAGATATCGGGAGTAAGTGTCAGGTCTAGAACCACAATCAAAGCACAATTTAAGTTTAGAACCATTTAAACTATTCATGAAACTATTCTTTCTATTTTTACCCCTAAAAACTTTCCTTGTTGGGCCCCCATTTGCTCTTTGGGCCCGTCCCGTCTCATGCATCTTAATTAAGCCAACATCGGGAGGGGCGATCGCACACACCGCATTGCTGCCATTCTCTTGTCGGTGGGAACTGGGCTCTTGGCAGCGCCCAAGTGTCACAACACAAAGACATGCACAAAAAGCTACGCAATTTACTTTCTTCTCCACTTTTTTTTTTCTTTTGGGGGGTGGTCTGAACTTGAACAAGGCTGTGTTTCTGAATCTCCTTTGAGGCCATTGGTTTTTTTTTTGTGGCACCAGAGACTTCGGCCTCCAGCGAACATCCACGGACATTCAGGCAGAACAATGAAATCTGGTCAAAGCACTTCCCACTCACTAAACAGCCGCCGGTGCAATGTGGAGAATCTAGGCCAAGATAATGGACACTACAGGGGACCTTTCAGGCGAGACTGTTGCAGGGACGGTAGGGCAACACGATTTCGGAAAAAATAGAAAACAAGCTGCTAAACTAATACAAGAAATGTTTTATTCATGAAAGGTCCTTATGGAGATTTGATGTTGTTGTGTTTATGTTTTTCAGAGGATTAACGATTTGCTAATGGTGATTGTACAGTAACTGTGCAGCCGTATATGATGTTAGGCTGAATGATAACAACAAGAATTCATTTTCACACATTTTCATTAACCTCTTACCCCCGCCTGAACCGAGCGCATTTTCTCCAGTTCGACTTTACCCAAATCTAAAAGCTTCTCGACTGGAGAGCAACAGTGTAACACCTCATTGGAAAGCTAAGACCTACAAAAGTTATCGTAACTTTGCTGTCACGTTGTTGCCGCGTTTTTGTCACATTTTTGTCCTGTTTGTGTCTCTTTTTGTCATGTTTCTTGTTGCTTTTTCATTGCTTTTTTGTCACTTTTTATGTGTGTTTTCGTTACGTTTTTGTCACTTTTTCGTTGCGTTTTCGTCACATTTTTGTCTTTTTTTGTGTGTGTTTTCATCCTCGTTTTCATCGCTATGCCAAACTGGAGAAAATGGGCTTGGTTGAGGTGGGGGTTAAGAGGTTAAACATTTGATCTGGGATCGGATCTCTAACCAGGAGCTACTTAGTACTGTTTCTCACCAGCATTTTTCCTATAACTCCCTAAAGGCTTTCTCCATTCCTACATGCACTTGATAAGTCACATTTTTATAGATACAGTTTATTTTTGCTATTAACATGTTGAACACGCTCTCCAAACACTTAGGTAAATATAGAAAAGAATCAAGCAGAAACTCAAGTGCAGCTTTAGGTTCAGTTCATTAAACATAATGTGCATGATTCAAATATACAGGTCAACACAAAAATCTTCAGTGATTTGAATTGTCACAAGAGGAAATGGTAAAGACTGCAATTATGAAAAATCATATCCTGTGTAGAGTGTGATTCTTGTATTTCCAGAGGGTATTTTCGATATCTTGTTTAGTTGATGAATAAAGTTGATGTGGCTTTGTCCACAACGTAAATGAAGATGAAAACGCAACAAAAATGAGCAAAAATGCAACAGAAAATGAACAAAAATCTCAATAAAAAAGCAACAAAAAGGTTACAAAACAGTTACAAAACAAGCGACAACAAACAAAACAAAACAAAAAAGACTATGATAAAGTGATGAAAAAGAAACAAAAACACAAAAACAACACACACAAAAATGACAAAAAAGGTTAAAAAAAGAGTCAAAAACAACAACAAAGTAACAAAAATGACAAATAATTAGTCAAAAAACTATAACAAAGGCAATAAAAAAGTAACTAAAACATGACGGAAATGGGACGAAAAAAAGTGACGACAACGCTGCAACAACGCATGGAAACACAACGAGGAAAATCTTCAGTAAAAAGATCAGTAGCTTTCAGATTAGGCGTTACACTGGCCTATAGGCTGTGAGAAGCTTTTAGGTAAGGGATAATGACAGGATAACGGAGGCGTTCGTGGAGGACAGTTGCTTCCGCGGAGTCCACTTATTTCTGATAATGGACACCTCGGAGTGCATTATCCCGCTTATACCGTGGTCCCGCGAACTGAAACTGTTCATTGGGGCCTGTTTTGCTCTTTTTTAAGTCCTGGGCAGGAGTTATTTCCCTTTTTAATCAGTTTTACCTGAAACTAGTTCCATCTCAATTGTTTACCGTTACTATGGAAACAGCTGCAGTGGAGTGATTTAACTGTTTTTTTAACTGGTGTACATTATGTAAGGGATAATGTATAGAACGCCGGTCATTATTGGGAAAATAAGTACCGACAGGGCGAACTGGATCCAGTTCGCCCTGAAGGTACTTATTTTACCGATAATGACCGGCGTTCTATACATTATCCCGCTTATTATACGGCTGTTTGCCAACTGTACACACACAAATAAACTTCATACACTTTTATGAAGGCAGAAAGGTTTATTTAATGATTTCCGTGGCAAATAGTTCCCAAAAGTTTGCGCGTTGTTTGGCAACGTTTGTTGATTCCAGACAGTGTGGCTAGGCTAGTAGCAGCACGGCTAGCTACTTATTGCTAGCCTAGCTACTTAGTTGAAGGTGCAGTTAGAGAGGAGGAATGGTGGTGAATCTCTGGGTAAATTGAAAGTCGGACTCCCGTTAACTTCACGAGCGATTCCCCCAACTTCTCTCGCAGGGACGGGGACAGAGATAGTGTCCGCCTGTCCGCTACTACTACTGCGGAGTGATATGAAAGACCTGTATTACAAGCACGAACTCCGTTGCCATTGGCAGCGGTCATTATTTTTTCAGAGGTCTTCTATCAAAAAATAATGACCGGTAGAACATTGGGAAATCACATTCAAATCAATGGAGGAAATATGTGGAATAAATTTGGATAAAGCTGAACAGGAGAAAATGCGCTCCATTAAAGTGGGGGTTAAGAGGTTAAGGGAGTATAGCCAAAAATCATCATCATTGACCACTGCATGAAAGACCTTTGTTTTCACCTGCCTCGCCTTAAATCATACATCGCAAATCAATTTCACTCAAATCAATCAACAACTTCTTCAGAGCCAAACTGTTTTGGTTATTCCTGCTGTCCGTTCAGGGCGAACCACCAAAACTAATCGCAAATCGTGAAGTGAATAAAGTGCTAGATTAAAATGGCTGATGATTGTGCCGGGCTTTTCCAAGGACATTTAATGGCTCGGTGATAATACGCTCCCGACGGACCGAGATAGCAATTTAGGCTCACAAAGAGGAACTGCTGACGAAATTACTTCAGCAGAACAGAGGAGAGAGGCCACGTAACACCTCGTATGTACAGTCCTTTGCTAAATGTAATCTAAGGCGGAAATCTTATTTGCAGCAAAACTACAGAGGACTGAAGAGTGGCTTTAGATCGACAAAATGGAACAAGAAACTCAACTTGGCAGAACTTTTTTACTCGTCCCCTAAAAAGCCACGGTGTTGTCTAGTCACCCATGACACGAGGAGGAGGGATTGGAGAGAAATTAGGCCAAACGGTAAATATTTCAGGACCTTTCATTCATTATTGATGAGTGGCTTTACCTTCCGAAGCACAGAACAGATCGAGTGTCTTTCCAGCCGACGCCGGAGTTTCGTACAAAGTGAAGTAAGGGAATGTGTTGAGGGACATTTGGCCTGTGCAGTTTAAATTCCCATTTCAAGATTTCATTATTATTGATCCATGAAAAGGAAGGCGTCTTAAAAGAGATAGTTCAAATAATTGTAAGTTTAGTCAAATGTAATACTTAAATACAATAAAAAGTGCATTCGTAGAGGGTTCTCCCGACAACCAGAGGCTTCTTCAGCAACTAATGATCTTTTAGCAGAAGGCTGGGTGATTTAGTCTGGAGGGGTTTACCTTGTTATTGGCTCCGTCTGTCTTTATTCTAAAAAGCTACTCTCAACTCGCTCAGTAGCTTATTGAACACACTGAGTATCAGTATCAACACCTCCTTTTTACATTCTCTACTCTCTAGTGTGATTATCTGATAACATTCTTGCTTTGGTCCTGACTTTGGGGCGGAAAAGGCTTCTTTAAACAGAGGGTAAGTTGACCTCTTTGCCTGTTGAGAGGGGGGATTTCTTTCTTCACAAAAATGGCCTCCTTAAAAGGTTGAGGTTTCCCCCTTACAACTTCAAACATGCACAAAGGGTCATTCCTCCAGCCAGGTTCGTCCACAGCTCCTAGCAAAGCCCCAGTGCCTTCATAGGATGGGTCAAATGCAGAGGACATATATCCCTACGGCAGTGGTTCCCAAAGTAGGGGCCTCGGGCACTAAAGGGCCCCAAAGCTTGACTACTAAACAAGCACATCGATTTAAAAAAAAAAATCTTGAACGGGAATGTATATTTTTTTACATTATACAAATTTAAGCCAGTTTTTAGCCACAGCCATTGCTAAATGTTGCTTTTTATGTAATTCAAGCTGTAAAACCATATATAATCCCTTTGAATAGAGTAAATATATTATTATTCCAGGGCCCCGAAAACATTTAGGGTCGATAAGGGGGCTGCGATGTCTTGGACTTTGGGAATGGCTGCCCTACATAAACAATAAAGTGCACCTTGCTTCATCTTTTTTCTTTGGCTAGAACTCACTGTCGTACTATACTATACTATTCAGTTGATAAGAGACAGCAAATATTAAATCCCTGCTTTCTGTCATTCACAGTGTGCATTAAAGTTACATGTCACTGCTTTAAAATCAGCCTTCTTAATAAATGAGCAGTGCAGTGAGGATTATGTCACCAACATCAATATGTTAAATGGAGATCAAGATTTTAAACGTTTTTTACAATCGCATTCTGTCTCACCTTCGAGGCAATTATGTATCTGTCGATCTTTCGGACGTACATTCTCCTTCCCACTCAAGACACAGTACAAAAAAAAAGACAAAAGGCACAAGACAAAAAGAAAACATACTCTCAGAAGAGTAGATATTATCTTAAAATATGTTGCAGTTATTGCAGTTTTCCTCAAATGTTTTATGTGTTAAGAAACTGTAGCACTGATATATCATGCAGCTTAAGGCTTAGTCTCCAAATGAGAGACATAAATCTTAAACCCTTTCTTCCTGATGAGCAATAGGCAGTATTTTCCAGCAAACGTTTTCTATCCATGGATTAAGGAAATTGCACGTTGAAAATAAAAAAATCTTTCTCTATTGGCCTTTTAAGCATGATTTAAAATACACAACAGACTAACTAAATAAGTTTTAACTTGTCAACTAAATTAGTCTGATATCTGTTTTTGTAGTAATGTAGTAATATACAGGTAATATACAGTGATAACTAAAGTATGGAAAAACGGTGGCTTGTTCCTTTGAGATACAAGTCCCAGCACATGCACACAATATAAAACCAACATAGCGAGTTGTTTCACCCAAGACTGTGATCAAATTTGACTCATCAAGCTGCTGTAGAAATTCAGAGCCTATGGAAAGGGTTTGTTTTTGTGTTGAGGACGCATCTCAGGTCAAGAGGCTTCGTCAGCAACAGACAGTGTTTTAGTAACAGGCTGGGCAGAACTAGTTACTCTCATCTTGTTCAAGAGGCTCTAATGTACAGCAAGTATCGGCGTCACTTTACACGGGCTTGGTATCTGCTTGAACGATTGGTAGACAGTTCATGTGAATGCAGACTGAACTAAAATTGAAGTACTTACAGCTGAAAGTAGTGCGCTCTCGGGTCAGATAAAGCGCTACCAAGAGTAAAACTCGCAAAGCACCAACAAGACCCATGTTATTGGCTATAACATGGGTCTAAAACTATACGCTTTTTTTCCTTAGTGTCTAACTCAACTTATATCTTTGTATCGTGATAACACAATGAGGCTCTAGTTTAGAGTCTGCTAGTCTGCTTATTTGGACATTACCGTTGTTTGCCTGGACACTACATTTACATAGTCCCACAGATGAGCACGCTGTACAGATCGTCATTAAAAGTTTTGGAAGCCGCGATGAGAACAAAAGTGGACAAATGCTGCCTTCTGGTGGGAGTTATGGAATCATTCAGATGTGCCAAGCTGTATTAAAACAAAAAGAAACCACTAAATACAACTATGAAGGTAAGCTACATGCAAATGTTATGCTAACACCAGCTAAAGCTGCGCTAACAGCGGCTAAATGCTAATAAGGCAAAATCCCCTTATAGCACAGCGGTATGATGTTGTGAAATATTAAATCTGTATGACCTGCGTGTTAATAGTGAGGGCTGTCCACTCTCTCGTTGCCAATCAGAGGCCAGAGTCTGTTCACGTCACATCAGACACGGGCTAGTGTGCTTTGGCCACAGCCAGAGGTCGGTCCCAAAACCTATACCTGGTCAGACCGGTTTGGCACTGGCATTTGTTATGGAAAAGCTCGACAAACTGGGTTGACCAGGCATTCGGCTGATACGCGCCTGCATGTGGAAAAACACTTTTTGTTATTTGGATTTGCGATAAAAGGATACGATTTTGTTAAAGAGTGCTGTGTCTGTGTTTGTGTTGCAATGAAAAAGAAACAGTTTAGACAAGACAAGAACAAGATGACATCATTGTGCCACCTCATTATCCTTACCCATTTTTAATTGACATTTTAAAAATGTCCTCACACTGATGACCGTGCATATTTTTTTTTTTTTTTTTTTACAAAGGACAGACTGGTACTCACTGGTGGTGTTTCCAGACATCTGAATGATGCACTTGCTCTCGCGGCCGATCTCCCTGGAGTTGAAGGGGCGGACTCGGACCGCCACCTTCACGGACGCCCCTGCCATGATGCTGCCGGGTCACAGGAGCACCCACAGGAGCTGTCTGAGAAGCCCGAAATGAGGGCCTTAAAACCTGGAGGAGAGAGGAAGGAGAGAGAGAGAGAGGGATTAACGCTTTGTCATTGCTGTTGGTATTACATAATGTTACTGTGAGAGAGGAACAGCAAAGTGGATACAGTTAAGAATTGTCAAACAGAAGTCGAGCAGCAGTTGTCATTGTTGTTATTGTTTTAATACAGAATGACCTTCGTATCTCAAACTAGCCACATTACTGCAAAAGGCAAAGATTGCACTTATTTAGGCATTGCAATATTCCCTGCAAACAACTTAATATCCTGTATCCATAGGGTTTTATGAATGTAACCTACTCTCTAGTCAGACCTCTACAAACTGAAATGCATGTGATTCTTGCAGGCCTATACTGTAAGCATTTCATATTCAGTCTTGTCTCAAATGTGAATTCTCCATTACGTGTTTAAGAATGCGCACAGTGAACTTAATCTAATCCAATTTTTGAATTGAAAAACTCGTCAGAATAATCAAGAATCTGTGCAGCCCTAGTGCGGAAGTGTTAATGCTCGGTGACGCGCCCTGTCGGAACAGAACCGTGAGATTTGAACGAAGAGAGACTTAGATTACCAAGGCAGAAACTAATCTCCTCGGTCTGCACTTATTACGTTACTGCATTGGAAAATGTCTTCAGAATTATGAAACACATAAGCCATGGTCAAACAGGTGAAACAATACAGACAGGTGTCTACAACCCGAACAAACTCTTTAGCACGAACCAAGTAATGTTGGCGTGATGGCTGTATTCTTAATAAGAGCCAACTCCATCCACATTTTCATTAAACATTAAAGCATGACAAACTAGAATTAACCCAAGATAACCCAAGGCTGGATTCATTCTGAACAAACTGCCTCCGCTACAGAATGCTTTATACATAGCTAGAGATGCACCGATCCAGCTTTTTTGCTTCCAATACCAATACTGCGGATTTGAGTATCTGCATATATCCCATATTAACCGATACCAAAAGACTTTCTTAAAAGTGACTGGTCTCTTTTCGCCAGTGTGAGATCAATCTGATCTTTTCTTGCAAAGGAGATGTTACATAAATTATATCTATTACTAAACTAATGGAAAAACATTCCACAAGGATTCAAGGACTTTTCTACTCTAAATATCTTTGGGTATATGACAATGACAACTCACAAAAGTGATCTACAACTTGTGCATTGAAAATGTTAGATCAGTTATTCTGTTATTCTTTACCTGCATTTTTTAACCTAAAATACACTTGGCCACTCCAGCTGTGGCCATTTTATTTTATAGTTTATTTTATAGTTTTTGTCCCAGCTTTGACTTGCTGCTGCTAGCATTAGCATACTGTGGCTAGCCGCGGCATTTTCCCCAACGATCAAACGTACAGCACATTCACATAGATTTAGTTGGTGAAAGGTGTGTTTTTAAACAGTGAGAGCCAAAACAGGTATCAGTTCAGTATCTGATATTTGGAATCGATACCCGATATCGTATTTTTTTCAGCATCGGCTCCGGTATCTGATACCAGTATTGGATTAGTGCATATCTACTTGTAGCCAGCAGATATATGTTTAACCCTTTTATAACAGCTCCAGATACACAAACCTATGCAGGAAACCACATTGAATAAAGCTGCTGTGGTTCTCAATTTAGTACCACATAAGAAGAAATCTGTCTCTCCCAGTACCTCAAAACCAAATCCAGGTCTACACAAGGCCTCAACCAGGTCAATCTAAACAAGAAGTAGAATAATAAGGGCCACACAAAAGAGTTTAAATGGTGTGTCAAACAATAACTAGAGAGTCAGAGTACCACCTAAGGCTGCCCAGGCATTAAATCCTTGCAATTTCCAAACCATGAGCTTTATATTATTCTATGGAGTCTTGCTTAATTACTGCAGGCCGGACATTTTCATTAAAGATGCATTTGTTTGGCGGTGCGTGGATTATGACTCTTTCCGGTCGGCGCGGTCAGCACAAAGCTCACAGGGGCAGGGCCGACGATGCGTGGTCAGCTCCACAGACTCAGACAGACTCATAATGAAGCCACAGCCGTGACAATGGAAGTGCAGGAGCAGCTGAATGCCGGGCCGTTTCCCGGGATTACAATGAAACTGGTTATAACCCAGAGATGAGCTCCAGTTGGAGGACAGAGGGTTTATCAACAGCGTGTGGTGGAAGTGCTGGTAAAAAGAGAGGCATGTTGAATTATGATGTAAACCATAACAATTCACCAACCAAATAGGAATAGAAAACAAGCATAAGTTGGCTTGTGTGTGAGACAGTAACGTATGAATGACCTGGAATGTTCTGAAGCTTTAATATCATCAAATCTTACACCTCAAGTTCAATTATAAAATAAATATGGATAACACTTTGTTTTACAGTACTCTTGATTCATTGTACCTAACTAAATTTAGTACAAAGTAATGTGCTCTGTAACAATGGGTAATAACTATAGTACCTATGGGTTAGATACAAAATAGAATAATATATATTTGTAGTTTGTAGATACATAATGTAATAAGACATAACTCTAAACCTAACCTTAAGCCCTAACCCTAATGGTCTCATGTTATTCAACTTATTCCATTGTGTATCTAACCCATAGGTACAAATTATTACAGATTGTTACAGAGCACATTACATTGTACTACATTTAGTTAGGTACAATGTATCAACGTAGTGCTACCTAAATGTATTTTTAAAGCTTTTTAATGCCCAAATACAATACCATTTTATGCATGTTCTAAATATTTGGAAAAATAAGTTTAGGCAGAGGAATTGAGTAAAACGTTGATATTTTAAAGTAAATTTGACAAACTGAGCAACTTTTGAGAAGAAAAAAAGTAAAAATGACAAAAGAAAATTGAAGAATTTTGGCTTAAAGATATGAACCAATGTCAGTAATTTCAAAGAAAGTTAGATTCAATGCCTGCTAGAAACAAATTGTGGCATTACCAGTTTTATTAACTGCATTTTAAATAACTTGTATTAAATATAAGCATTGTAAATATGAAAACGGGCAGCAGAGGGCGCTAGCGTTTAAATAGTATAAAAGCGACCCTGGTTCACACGCACTTCCTGTGTCTCCTCACTGGCGTCTTCCGGCCTGGTTGGGCTGGGCCCAGGGTTGTGCGTGTTGCTCCACGGGTCCAGGTAGCTATTAACTTCGTTCTTCATTCTTAAATATTGGTGTAGCTGCTAACGCAGGTTTAATTTTAGCGTCACGGGTGGTTGAGAGCCTCAACGCGCACCACTCCATGGCGTCCATTGCTCGCTCTCGGTGCATGGCGGCGTGGGGTCTGCTGGGGCCCTCCGGTGACGGAATTGGGGGCTATCGAAGCACCGAGCCGGCCGAGAAGGGCTAGATGTGGGCGTGCAATGGTAGGATCGGCCTTGCCTGGTGGTTAGCCTATATTTTGAAACTGCTCCTCAGCTAACCTCTTTATTTACGTTCAGGTGGGCCTGATGCTGCTGTCTTGCTTCCCCCTTGTCTGCTTCTCCTTGTTTTGTTTCCTTTTTGTTGACCTGCTCCCGGGCATTTTGTGAGCCCAACTGAATGTAACGAAAACGGATGATATGTGTAAAGAAAATATGAAATCCCAAAGAAAGACATAAAGTAAAACATAGAAATAAATGGATTATGGAAAAGGAACATGCTGCCTCTGTCCTTATGGGTCGAACCTGTGTGCCTTAAAGCACATCTTTTTCCAGTTTACACTGGATGGCGTTGTCAGGCTTTTATTTTATTTATTATACCCATACCACTCGTCATGTCACAAAATGTAGGGCTTTTCAGTGGCATTTATATTTATTAACTTAGCGAAACCTTGTCAAAATAAAAACATGTCTTCTTTGTATTTGTTTAATTTCTTTTTCGTTCCTTAAAGAGACTAGATGCAAGTTGGTCATTTTATACTCACTACTGCCACCTCAGGTCTTATGCGTAACTGCAGTTTCTATATTAAGCTCGTGCACGACGGCACTTCGGACCCGAAGTAACAACTTTTTGAGTGACAGTGCAGGATTTTAGAGGCAGTTGTGGTGAACGGGTCTGGGCTCATTCTACACTTTAGGACATGGCTGGAACATGTAGGGGATGAAAATACTTAGTTTTAACATTTTTAAACTCCGTATAGTCCCTTTAATTTGCAGGTAAATCTATCAGGAGTCCACGTTTAGAGTAGGATGATGAGGGTGAAGGATTAGCCCAGGCTTTATCAACTTGTTTGGCTTTGGGACCCACCATTTACCAACACTCACCTTCATGACCGAGGGAAATACTGTATATCTCTATAAATCTCAAATGTGGTTTTGCCTTCAGATTGAACAAAATGGCAGCTCTTATTTAGCCGATTTTTTGCAAAGATACAGTGCATGGCTTTTTTCTTTTCTTTTTGTCAGACTCTATGTCAAACCCACTTTGATTTTGCCCAGCCTTGCTTTGTTTTTTTTGTACCAGTTTCCGACCCCAAACTTTACCATTACATATTACATTAAGAAGTGGTAGAGTGAAGGGCTAAAGCATCGATTGTGAATACGCTCTGTCATTTTGTGGAGAGCTGGCATCATGGCAGCAGGTCCAGTGAGAACACAGTGACTCATCTTCTGAACAGCTTGAATTGCAATAACTTTATGTGCTCATCAATGAGAGTTATAGCTGGAAATAGGATACAGTCAGATCCGAAAAGCTGTGAAGGCTTGTATCAATGTTCAGGAATAAAAGGACAAGCAGCATTTTGCGAATACCTCTGCCAGCATCGCACGGCGGTAACGATTGTGCCAAGACTTCAGGCGAGGGTTAACTCTATTTTCGTAAGTCTCAATCGCTCTTGATTTTTAACGTAAAGCGTTGGTTCAAAATGAATATTATAAATAGTTGAAACAGCTCCAAACCTGGGGCTAAACCAGGACTGTTTCATGACTAAACCCGAGTTGAAACCAGGACAAACTCCTCATAACAGAAGGAAATGAAGATGTCAACAAATTTAAAGTTTCTCGACTGGAGGGCAACAGTGCAATGTCTCATTTGAAAGCTAAGGCCTACAAAGCTGATCCTCACTTTTTGTCGCGTTGTTGCTGCGTTTTTGTCAAATTTTTGTCGTGTTTTTGTTCCTTTTTCATCGTTTTCTTTGTTGCTTTTTTGTCGTGGTTTCGCCACACTTTTGTTGCATTATTGCTGCTTTTCTGGGGTTGTCTGTGTAAGCTCTCAGTCGTACAGGAGTTGTCCATCTTCAATGAAGGTACTTGAGTCGTCTTCTGTACTCTGTAGTTGAAGTCTCGAACGTTTCGCCTCTCATCCAAAAGGCTTCGTCAGCGAACTAAAGTCCCGCTCAGCCCGAAACTTAGATAAAGACCATAGGGAGGAGTTGGGGTTGGCCCGGCTCCTCCCCTCTAATCACAGCTACTCTCACCTGTGGGTAAACACACTGGAAGTAGAGCGTCTCTAACAACCTGCTCACCCCAGTGTATCGATCCGACCCTGCCCTATTCCCAGCTGATCACTGCTAATTACTTGCCTATTGTTCTGTTGTTTTTCTGGGGTGTTTTTGTTGATCTTGTATTGCTTCTTTGCTAGCCTGGTCTTACCATACCCTCGTACTCATTTCGTTTCGTACAGAGGGTCTGGATTTTCACAATTGAACTCCGTTAACAGGTGGGAGGGGTGAACTCCTTTGAAACGATTGGATCTAATTTTCGCTAGCATTTGGTCGTGACGTATGTAATGCGCCTGTGTTGAGTGAAGCAGCTATCATAACTCTTGGGGCATTCCTTGCACATTCCAAGGCTTCAGTTATAATTGCTGGATATTTGGGAGCCGAGCCAGAACAGATTGAAGAGCTTCCTTTACTTTCGTATCTGCCGCCATTACCGAACTACAACCGGAAAATGCGGTGCAAATGCTTGACGTCACCGACAACACCCGCCTCCCCCGCTCGCCGAGTGGTAGGTTGAAATTCAACCGATGAAACGCAGCCACTGAGATCAAGCCCAGACGTACATGCAGGGAAAAGATAATTGACCGGAGTTTACAGATGGCTAAGGCCAGGCTACTTCTTTGCCACTTTTTTGTCACTTTTTTGTCACTTTTTTGTGGCTTTTTTGTCCCGTTTTTTGGTCACATTTTTTGTTGTATTTTCATCTTTGTTTTCGTCGCTATAGTGCGGCTTTTTTCAAGAAGCTTTTAGATTTGGGCAAAGCCAAACTGGAGAAAATATGCTCGGTTCAGTTGGGGATTAAGAGGTTAATGAAGAGTCAAACCCAAAGCTAAACCGGGACTGAATTAGGTCTAAATGAGAATTGACTCAAGATAAAGCCAGGACTAAGGCATGGCCAACGCAGGACTTTACCAAATCCCTTTCATTACTAAAAAGCCACGAGAGCAGGGCTACAGACAAAAGAGATGCTCGAGGCATATAGCATATAGCCTGCAAATGATAACCAACAAAAAAAAAAGCTATCCCTTCATTATTAACCTATTATGGGATCTTGTTTTTGTCGGAAAGCCCTCAGGACTCCGAAGCCAGTGTGTCTACTGTCTATTCATAATAAAACTTCCCCATTGTGATCAGGAACATACGAGTTACTGTGAAAAGTGTCTCGCTGATAGGTCTGAGCGGCCCACACGCAGCACATGACTGTGATAACAAGATGATTGATGCTCTGGCAGCGGCAGTCCGCTGCATCCGAGTAGTTCCTCCATAAATTTGCTGTGTCACACACGCTGCCGGTAACAGGAGACGAGTTTACAGCCAGACAGAAAACGGCACGAATGAAGGAGAAACAAGACAAATAAAATGAAGAGGAACAACATTTATTCTAGAGAAGACTAAGGAGACTGATAGCAAAATGTGATACAAGTTGTTTGGATGTATTTGGGTCAACACCAGATTATTGTTAAGATAGAAACCCTGTAATTCAATTTAACAAATTCTACCCTCCTTATGAGCCTCTATTGGCAGTAACAGTTTCACGTCAAAACTGAATCCTACATGATACAAAACGATAAAAATCAAGGGCCAAAATGGAAGGTGTTTCCAAAAAAGAGAACATGGCGTAGCCTCTCGAAACTTCATCGTTAGAGTGTTATAGGCAATTATACTTTAATCTGTGTGGTGTGGTAAGCTATTAATGTCTAAAAAGCTGTAATATTCGTGAAAGCATGTTAACATATGGCTGTAACTTCCTCCCAAGGTGCACACAGCAGCTGATGATGTGGCTCAGCTGCCACCATTTCCCCAATGTCCAAGCTTTTAATGTCAAGGCCACACAATGATGATGTACCAGCATAGGCTTACTGTACTGCACAGCTACAATGCCACCAAGGCTCTTTTTAACCTTGACAGCAAAACATTCATTATTAATTTATAGCTGACAATGGCAAATAATACGAGATGAATGTGGCCTTATTTGTAACATTGAGAGGTTACGTCCTAAGGCTACGTCCTACCTCTGCTTCACCTTTTCCCGGGAGTATTTTGTCGTGGTTCAAATGCAGTCTCAAACCATTTTCTGAAATTGCTGTAAATGGAATAAACATCAGCTGTCATGACATGCCAGGACATGTCCAGTCCAACCTGGCGTCTGTAATGTCATTCGCATCCATCCACACTCTCCTTTTACACTTTCCAATGGCCGCACCCTATACCCATCTCTTCCCTGGAGATGTGACGCTAAACAAATGCGATTCTGTTTCCTTTCACTGGCATTACCAGCTCAGAAAATGGCACAAAACAACACAGCCAAGCGACTCACCTCCGCAGTGCCACCTAATGTCACTCCTCCCGAGTCTTCGCGCTCGTGTCTGCCCCCGGTACAGTGCCACCTACTCGGCTGCTGCGCTCCTCCAGGTCGTGCCCCGCCAGCAGCCGCAGCAGCAGTCTCCTCTGGCCGTACAAAAAAAAAGGGGCGAAAACCAGCCCGGTGCGTGGATGACAGCGGCTGGATCCTGTCCCTGCCCACCCCCGCTACCCCGGCCCGGTCTGTCACGGGTGTCCGAAGAGGAGGTGATGTCCCTGGGGCGGATTGAGTGGGATGCGACCCGGTCCTCCGCTGTCCAAAATGGCTCTGGCTGCGCGTCGCTCCGGTCTGTGCGCGCGGAGGACGGGGAGGATGCTCGAGTAGCTGACGTCACCGCGGAGGGAGAGAGGGAGGGAGGAGAGCATAGGGAGTCGATGCGGTGATGGAGGAAATGGAGATGGGTGAAGCAGAGGAGGAGGAGGGAGGTAAGAGAGGGACACAATACGAGTGATTAAGGGCTGGAAAGTTTGAGGGGAAAGTCGATTTTTGATGGTAACAAATGAAGTGACTGAATAATCAAGTGTATTTGGTTGACATTGAGCAGCATGGAAACAGTAGGTTATTTGGCCACAATAAAAGTCTGTAAGGATGTAATATTAAATAGATAAATGACGTGATAGTTAAAACAATAAGAAAGAGCTGAACATGAGCAAAGCCGATTCTCATCCAAGCAGCTTTCTTAAGGTTTGACGAAGTGTAAGGTATAAGACAAGATGTATGTATATAAAAAAAGAAATTGACAATTAGTAATTTATCAAAAGGATTTTTTCTGGATGGGGAGCTATTCCCCTCAGAAAACACGTGATCACATTAGGGTTATGCTTATTGTTTATCATTGCATCACACAGACAGGCCTTTTACATCCTCAATCCATTTCCTACATCTGTATCTTCTTCACAGTCAAAGGACAATACATATATCTATGTATATCTCTCCAATAAGATAACCATGTATCTTAAATGTGATTTTAGGCCATCACATTCAACCTAAAAAGACCTACTTCTATAAATTTAGATTAGGCGTGTGCAAACCTTTTTCACAGAGGGCCGCATATTGTGGCCCATCTGTGGCCCTCTGTTCTATTAGGGCCACAGATCGGTGGTCTGTGCATTCAAACATTCAACTGGGTGTATTTGAGAGAGGTTTAAACCGTTGCCCACAACTTTACGTGGGCTTGGAACCATTATGCTAGCTCTGTCTCACAATAAATGTTAACTCACAAGGACCACAACCTCAAATCAAAGTGAAACAACTTTATTGAACAAGCAAGATGTCGGAGGCGAACAATGTTATGATGTCATTTTGGGGCTTCGTAGGAGACGACGCAAGCTCTCGGGCTTTCATCCCCACTGACTTGGAAGATGGAAGGAAATGAAAAGTAGGGAAATAAAGGTGGGAGGGATGGGCACGTAAACTGGAACAAGGAGAGACTGAGGAGAAGGACCGGAAGGTATTTGTATAGGATGGAGACCAGAAAGGGCATACGTGAGGTGTGGTCCTGCACCCGGACTTCAGATCCCGAACTACTTATTTCCATTTAGTTTTTGAGGTAATTATAATTAATTGTGAGGAATTATTAAAAATTGCAGTAAAAAGTAGCCTCTAATTAGTGGTGTGCCACTAAAACATGAAGACCGAAGGCCACAAAAAAATTAATCTGAGGGCCACATTTGGCCCCCTGGCCGCACTTTGGGCACCACTTACCTATAGATCAATGTTTTCCTCTGCTTAAAAGAGTGACCTTTATTGGTGAGCACAATCTGCATGACAAATATTGACAAGCGACATGTATCTTATGAGTAAAACAGTGTCTGTATTCTAAAATGTCCAATACTGTATCAGAACGTCATAGGGATACAATGATCTGTAGTGTATATTTCTTCTATTATGAATTTATGTTGTGTTATTTAGGACACAACTTAAAATAAAGGGTTCAATAGAGTAACCTACACTGCCTGAACCCTCCAAAAACATTGCCACAAAAAAGGTCACACGCTCTATTTAGTTGGACCGCCTTTAGCTTTGATTACTGTAACATTCACTGTGGCGTTGTTGCAATAAGCTTGCATTCATTTTTCACCAAGCTCTTGTATTGATGATGGGAGAGTGTGACCATTACGCAAAGCCATGTCCAGCACGTCCCAAAGATTCTCAGTGGGGTTTAGATCTGGACTCTGTGGCGGCCAATCCATGTGTGAAAGTGATATATCACTCTCCCTGAACCACTCTTTCACAATGTGAGCCCAATGAATACTTTTTTTTGTCATTTTGAATTTTTTTTTTTGCAGATAGAATTCCAAACTACTACTTTCCAGTCATCCCGTTTATCTTTAAACCACTGCTCTATCTTTGCTTTTAACACACTGTTTGTCTGCCTCACACCTGCCTCACAACGCTCAGTAAGTGCCATTATTACCTTGTGTAAATAGTGGAGTTCCCCAGGTAACAACACGCTTGTACTGCTCAGAAATCCCAAAAGATCCAAGACAAGCTTTTCAAGTCAAAGTAAACCTGTTACAGGAAAGTCTATCGGTGAATGCACAGGCAGAGAAGCTACTAGCCCAGAACTCAGAAAAAAGGATTGTAGATTTGAAGATGACTATATGCATTTCATAATATTGTTTGCCATTACTGTGAGGAAGAACTGCAGAACTGGGTCAGCCACTGATACCTCCTTATGGACAAATTATCAAGATTATCATTTATCGAGACAGGTGCTAAACTAGAATATAGGTTTTTGTGGGTGTGTTGTGTGAGTAAAGAAAAAGCTGCTGCTAATCCACTTTTGCCCATGAGAAAATGCTTAGTGACCCCATGTTTGTATAAGCTCTCAGCCATCCAGAATTTTTCTATCAGAGCATGTTTTCAAAGACTGGGCTGTTTGAGTTGAGGATTTTTCGCCTCTCTACTCACAGCCTGCTTCACGCTCAGCTGGTCAAACTTTTCTTTTCTATATTATCAAACTCTAGTTCCATCTGAGAGGAGGAGTCAAGACCTCCACCTTAACCTCATAGCCAGTTTTCACTCATTAACCCCCACCTTAACCAAACACATTTTCTCCAGTTCTTAAAGCAAAAATGTGGCAAAAGAGCGACCAAAAACGCGGCAGAAAAGCAACAATAACACATGACTAAAGAGTGATGAAAAAGCAACAATAAACAACAAAGACACAATAAAAAAGTGATTAAACAAGACAAGAACACAACAAAAACACTTCCAAAAAGTGACCAAAACACGACAAGAACTACGAGAACGCAACAAAAATGCGACAAAAAAGCGGCGACAACCCAACAAATAAGCCTCTGACAACACAAATGGCCCAGCCTTTGCAACTTTGAAGACCTTTCGTATGATAGAAAACTAGCATTCGACATTCCGATGGAAAAGTCCAAACACAAGCCTGCTGCTAGCGTCTCTCCATCACCACTGATTTCTGAAGCAGTTGCGTGACACTTGTCGGCGTGTTCGTTATTATATGGAACAGAAGACGGAGGCTCGATCGATTAAAATCAATCATAGTTTTATTCCCTCAGAATACAATTCTAAAACACAAGTTATCTGAGCTCTGTCCCTAGAAAACATGTTAGGCCAGCGGCCTCCAGCCGAAGAGAGAGAGCACTTCCTGTGTTCGAGCAATATATATAGGAACAGGAAGTAGTAGGCGTGGCCATGTCGAAGAACCAATCAGCGCTCCTGGAATGTTGTCGTCACTTCCTCTTCAATCTGACTCCATGGCTGTTTCCCAATTGCGAGGATCCATCCTCCGTTTGTCCACTTCGTTGACGTCCTCGGTGGTGGGCTCCTCCCAAACGGAGGCAAGTGTCCTCTCACCGCCGCATTTGAGCTCAATTGGAACGGCCTCCGGAGAGAGCGGCTGCGTCATGTCACGTGTCAAATCATATAATAAAATGTCAATCTATGCTTACAAAAACTACTGTTTTATGAATAAAAGCTGTTTATAACTGGTTTTGGTTGGATGTCTTACTGTTTGAACATTTTGGCCTGAATAAAATAATAACATTTCTGCAGAGATTTGTAAGAAATTCAATTAAAATATCAAATATATTTAGCAGGTCCAGTTTATCACTAATCGCCTTCAAGTGCAGACTTACGTTAACAACCATAGGCCTGATTTATCAATAAATAGGCCTATTAATTAGGCCTTTCATTAACTTTATATAAACCTCTTTTTTACATCTGTACTTGCTTACAACACTTCTACCAATGATTTTTCATTACAATTATTTTTTTGCACAAATGTGGAACAAAACTTCAAACTAATAAAGTTTTGCGAGAAAAGGGAAGGGAAAAAAACAGTGTTGCAGTGCATCATGGGTAACTTCAGCTCTCCGAGGCAGCGGAGGATCCACTGGTGCATCCTTCATAAATGAGCCAAACGGAGGAGTCGAACTGCGAGGAGGCGAGTGGTCTGAGTGAATTGGAACACCACTTGGCGGCGCTGTGATGACGTGAATTACGTCCGAAGTGGTCGAGACGCCGAGGATCCTCGCAATTGGGAAACAGCCCATGATGTTTGTATGCATTGTCCTTCAGTTCAGCTGCCCCCCAGTCATTTTGTCAGTACTTTTCCACAGAGAACAATAGGGCTTTAAAATGGAGAATGTCCGCCCAGTTGTAAAGTCAGGCTTCAAACCCCAGTTTCAAATGAACCTTAAAGCACAGGTTACATTAACACAGTTTATATATAATCACTAAAGCCTAGTATGATAAAAAATATGCATAGAAATACTTCCACATTATATAACAATATTTCCACACACTTGATCTGCGTTATCGGACATAAAAATATCCAATTACTCTCCCTAAATGTGCACGTATGGTCCTCTTAACCTTGGATTAGTATCAGTGCAAGTCTTTTAAGCGAACAGCGCATGAAGCCAAACGGTCGATCGATAGATTTAAGATTAGATTTTGTTACAAGGAAATGTGATATGTTCTACTTTGCATGTTAAAAAAAAATTGTTGTGTGTTGGATCACTCTTGTATGTAAATCACGGTGGCACCGAGCTAAATGGTTAGGCACTTGCAGTAAGTGATTGTGAAGATGAGTCAGCCATTAATAGAATCAGCCTGTGCTTGTGACCTTCTTGGGACACTTTAAGCTATAGTCGAATGGAAATTGTGACCCTCTCTTACAATCGATTCATTTCTTTCTTTTTTTTCCCTTTTTTTCCCTTTTCTGAATAAGCTCTAAATTATGCATCTTCTTTTTGTTTTGGTGTTTACTGTATGGCCCTTACTTGCTATCAATCCGATGAGTTTCTCTCTAGAACCTAAAAATCAGGGTATAAATCTGGAGGTAATAATGGATTCAGACCTGAACTTAAACAACAACTTAAACTAATAACATCAGCCACCTTTTACCACCTGCTCGAGTCCTGACTAGAACCAGGAAACACAACCACATTAGTCCAGTGCTCAGGTCTCTGAGGCACTGCGTTCTGTCGCTCAGAGAATAGACTTCAAGACTGCTCTGCTCGTGTTCTCTTCATGGTATGGCATCAAAGTACATGCTAGAGCCATTATGAACCATCTCGGGCTCTAAGAACTGCTTTTCCCAGGGTCAGGACTAAACACATTTCATTTTTACGCGGCTAAAATCTGGAGCAGGATGTGAGACAGGCATCTACTCTGACAATGCTCAAATCCAGGCTGAAAATTCTTTGCGGTGGTGCGGTTGGTAGAGCGGGTGGTCTAATGATTGGAAGGTCAGGGGTTCAAATCCCAGCTCCTGAATATGCACACTATTGTTGGGCAAGACACTTCAGCCACCTTGCCTCCAGTACATTGGTGTATGAATGAGAGAGTTGATGGGTGGCTTTGGGCCCAATGAAGGTAGAAAAACACTATATAAGCTGAGACCATTTACCATATGACACTGAAAGTAACTTATCTGCACTCTTCACTTTTGTTGTAATTAATCTCTATTTCTATTTCTCTCTATTTATGTTTTATGGCTTGATCTGCCTTGTAAATTGATGTTACTGTGAGGCACTTTGAATTGCCTTGTGTACTAATTATTGTCTATAAATAAACCTGCCTTGCCTACTTTGCTTTTGATTTAATTTTGACACTGACGCAAAGAAAAAATATCTGAAGGAGGCGACAAAGCCAGACGTTATCCAATGATTCAATAACATCTGCGATATGCGTGTGTAATGCTGTTTTCGAACATTTTACTTTGCTTTTAACACTTTTACCTGCGAGCCCTGTTTATTTTCTTAATAGCTTTCATGGCTTTGGATGTGTGTTTCTATTCATAATGCCCAAAGTCAGTCTGATGATTGTTTGAAAACGAAACCCTTTGAAATGTGCAGTCCACAGAAGGACCATGGGCCAGATCAATAAATGTAATACTCGCCCTCTGCTCCATCTCATGACGAATTCTGCTGCCGCTGAGGGGAGTGAACTGACGTCATTTATTTTACAGGAAGTGGCAGCTTGATTATAAGTGAGTTTTTCTAGCTCGGGCTGGAAAAACATGATCTTTTTGTCTTTTATAGGCTTGTTCGTTTGCTCGCTCCCATCTCATTTTTTTTTTTTTTTACGTCTGAGGCAACCCAAGTTCTGAAAGTGAAACAGGCTACTTTAATTATGCTTTCACTTAAGGAAAACATTTTAGCATTACCATTTGAAAACTGACCTCATTAGAAAGTAATGGTGGAGCAGCGGAGGCAAATGGTGGCTCCTGTTTGGAGTGTTCGCCCTTGGATCCAAAGTTAAAATCCTACTCTCATTGGTCACTGTGTCCTTGGGCAAGACACTCCACCTGCCTTGCCTTTGCCGTAGTGCCTCTCGAAAGTACTAATACACCTTGAACTTTTTTCATGTTTACAACCATAAGCATAAAGATTTTATTTTGACTTTTCTACTGAAAGTTCACACACAAGTAACAGACAACTGTGAAGTTAAAGCAAAATGATACATGATTCTGTTATTTTTCAAAAATAGTAAACCGAAAAGTCGGGCGTGCATAAGTATTCATACAGCATGAATTAATACTTTGTGGAACCCACTTTTGCTGCAATAACAGCAGCAAGTCTTTCTGGGGTATGACTCTACAAGATTTGCACATCTAGAGACTGACATTTTAGCCCATTCCTCTTTACAAAACAACTCAAGCTCTGTCAAATTAGAAGGAGAGCGTTTGTGAACAGCAGTTTTCAGGTCTTTCCACAGATTTTCAATAGGATTTAGGTCAGGACTTTGACTGGGCCATTCTAACACATTAATATGTTTGTTTTTAAACCATTCCATTGTAGATTTAGCTTTGTGTTTAGGGTCATTGTCCTGCTGGAAGGTGAATCTCCGCCCCAGCCTCAATTCTCTTGCTGACTCCAGTAGGTTTTCCTCCGAAATGTCCCTGTATTTGGCTCCATCCATCTTCCCAACTATTCTTACAATCTTCCCAGTCCCCGCTGAAGAAAAGCAGCCCCATAGCATGATGCTCCCCCCACCATATTTGACACTGGGGATGGTGCACTCAGGACGATGAGCAGTGTTAGGTTTGCTCCATACATAACGTTTTGCATTTGGGCCAAAAAGTTCAATTTTTGTCTCATCTGACCAAAGCACCTTCTTCCACATGGTAGCTGTGTCCTCCATATGACTTCTTGCAAACTTTAAACAGGATTTCTTATGGCCTCCTTTCAATAATGGCTTTCTTCTTGCCACTCGTCCATGAAGGCCAGATTTGTGTAGAGTACGACTTATAGTTGTCCCATGTACAGATTCCCCCAGCTCGGCGGCAGTACGTCGCAGCTCCTCCAGAGTTATCTTAGGGCACTTGGTTGCATTTCTGACCAGTGCCCTCCTTGTTCGGTCTGTTAGTTTAGGTGGACGGCCGTGTCTTGGTAAGTTCGCAGTGGTGCTATACTCTTTCCATTTCCGAATGATGGATTGAACAGTGCTCCGTGAGATGTTCAAATCTTGGGAAATCTTTGTATAACTTAACGCTGCTTTAAACGTCTCCACAGCTTTATCCCTGACCTCTCTGGTGTGCTCCTTGGCCTTCATGATGTTGCTTAGTGACCAATACACTCTGACCATACTGTAGCTCTGAGGCCCTCACAGAACAGCTGGAATTATTCTGAGAGTAGATTACGCATAGGTGGCCTCTATTTAATGGTTAGGGCAATGTGTGAACATTCTGCAGTCATTAGGAATGTTATAACGGCAATTTAATGCACTCAAAAAAATGCTGTGTGAATACTTATGCACGCCCCACTTTTCACTTTTCTATTTTTTGAAAAATAACAGAATCATGTATCATTTTGCTTTCACTTCACAGTTGTCTGTTACTTGTGTGTGAACGTTCAGTAAAAAATTCAAAATAAATCTTGATGTTAATGGATGTAAACATGACAAAATGTGCAAAAGTTCAAGGTGTATTAGTACTTTCGAGAGGCACTGATGAGATCCTTGGTGTGTAAACTTCTGTCTCTTGTGTTCTTTTCTTCATACCAAAAAACAAAACAAGTTACAACTACATTTTTCATAATAAACATAGTGAATAGAATTGGTATAGAGCAATAATTCTCCACTCACAAGCCTGAAAACAACCTGAAACTGTTGATATGACCGGTGCAGAGCTGCTTTGGTCATGAGCTTAATGGGCTTATTTCTCTTAAATCAACAATCATTTGTGGAGAAATACAGTAACCTACATTATATCTCACTACTCTTGAATACATGTGGATGGAGAAACACTATAGATGCTGATGTAGTAATGACGTATAGCTGATGTAGCATGCTTCGACTTTCACATGTGTAACATTATTCCAGAGTTGAAGCTCTTTTCGTCCACTTTTGATGAAACATTTTGGCAACAGTCTTGTAAACAGGAACTCTCCATCAGGAGCTTGGATACTTCACGCTCAGGTTTCAGCCCGGGTGAAATACAATGCATTTTAATGACCTTGCTCCGATCCTTTCCTCCTCTTTCTCTCTCTATTCCCCTCTCTCTCTCTCTCTCTCTCTCCCCTTTCTTCCTTCAAACACATTTGCTCCAAGTGTAACAGCTCCCTTGAGGCTCACATGCAAATGCTTTATTCATTCAGCATTAAGATTTCAAAGTAACTCGTGTACTGTGTGCTGCAATGTCTGCTCTGCATGCCTTAAATATATGAAAGCACTGTAACTTCAACATGACAACACCAATAATATCATTATCAAACAGAAGGAAATGTCATTACTACAATATTTACTGCACTCTACTACCTTTTGCAATATCTAAACATATCTAACATACTGTGCTTTAGTTGCAGATTATGTATGTACAATATCAACACATATAGGAGGATTCGTTACTTATAAATAGTGGCTGTTTGCTTTGTACTTCCCACAATAATAAACTAAAATTAAAGAAGTGTGCATTAAAAGATCACCGGTCTTACCATAGGTTTTTTGTGAATTCGCTTTGGCAGTGTCCAGTACAGGCTCTTGGGTTGTGCTGAGTTATGGCCGTATAGTGCCCCACCCTCGCGCTCTCCTCCTCTGTCTAAACGCAGCGGCCCAGGGCTCTGAATTATTGATGGACCGAGTGAGCGTTGGCTGCGGCTTCAGTGTGACAGACATGTTTTCTTAACGAGGGCTTTGAGTTCAAATATATTACGGGCAAATCGCAGTTGATCATGTCCGACAGCATGACTCATGATACAGAGGGATCAAGGGTTGCATACAAATGAAAACATGCGAATTTAAGGTCCTTTTCTATTGCTGATTTTATTGTAGGGATAGGTCTTATTATGCTAACCAGTAAATATCCTGCCTAAGATATAAAACCTCCACAAATGCAATGACATGTAATTCTTATACAAAGCATTCTTCCAATTGCATGGGTTTCAGGTGACATCACAGCGTTCTAAAGGCCTATAATATTATATACCTATAGGTAGAATTATTTAGTTTTTGAGGACATTTTTGGTCTTGTACAGAGAGATCATGGACCCAGTGACTGATATTAATGATCATTTTTGTAATTTATAAATGTTCTTTTTAGCCAAGACTTGTGAACATGTAATGCAGTTAATGGGAACAATTGGCTCCTGCCCCCCACTGTGACATCATCACAGTCTAGAACCTGAAAAACAATCATCTTCAGATATCTCTTCAATGTTAATGCTCCTAGATTGTGTTTTAAATGCACATTGTGAACTGTTTCTCGACTTTTAAACATAATATAATCACAATGCACCTTGCACTTAATCATGAGATAAACTCTCCCTATACTAGCTATAACAAATCTTGTATTTTATAATATAATTTATAATATTTTGTGATCACCCGTTTTTTTAAGCTGTACCAATGGAGTACACCGTCTACATAATCAGTTTAGTGGTCTACAACAACCTAATTTAATTAAGTCATGGCGAAAGTGCAACACGCCCTTATTTTTTTTTTTTAGATGGGAATGTGTGTGTGGTTTGGGGCTCCCTCTAGTGGCGTCTGGTGAAACTGGCAGTTCATTTTAGGACAAAAAGCAAAAAAAAGATGAGTCTGTCTGACCCACGTCGAATCCACTTATTTGCACACAGAGCAGCTGGACAATAATAAAGATGTACTGCCTCGCGGGTACTGCGCATTAAATTGACCCAGGACCACGCGTATTAGTTTGATCATTAGATTGGACTGAAGTTGAGAGACAATGGTGTGAAAGGGTGGGGTTCATGATGTCACCCTTAAATGCACTGTCTGTCTGGCTTGCTTTTTTCTTTTTTCTTTTTTCTATATAATTGATTTAAAGGCAGTATTATAGCATGGACTGTTTCAGAAAAGAGTGTCACAATAATAATAAAAAAGAATTAAAAAAGCTGATCATCATTATTTCGTTATTATTTCTTAATGAATGTGTCTATTAGACTTGAGACAAACCGGTTTCCTTTACTGTGCCTCCTGTCGCCGTTTGAAGGAAAAATAAGTCTCGAAGCCAATTCTAATGAACAAATTGAGCAAAGTCATGATTCAGAGGCAATTTCTGCTTGTCATTCAGAGCATCCGGCCAAGTGTCGATCTGATCCAAGCACTCCAGTTAGCTGTGGTTTTTCCAAACAGCTTCATAGCACTGTCAATAAGGTGAATATACATGATTTTATACAGCAACCTTCCATCCAACTCCCTGTGTAGATTCTCATGTGTATATTAACATGTTCTGTATGTGTATATTTGACTGTCTTAAATCAGATGTAGGCTTACTGTAACATTTCAGAAAATTCACACCCAAGGTATTTTGGTCCTTCTACTTAAACAATTGGTATGTAAGATTATTACATACCCTACCTTTAACACATTGTCTGTGTCCCCAGATATGAGGTAAACATATTCAAGTCAAATAATTGGCTTTATCGACAAATGTAATGCTGATTCATTCAACAAATATTTTACATTATGTAAAAGTTGTTAAATGACTGTGTTGGTTCTACCATCAGATCTATTTATCCAGTCACAAAGCAGAATGAACCCCACACTTGCGGCTGCTATATTCTATTTACCCGGTTTTCAGTCAAAATAAAAGGACTCACCAAAGTTACCTGTTCTCAATAAAGTCCTTATTAAACCTGGTGCAGAATTCCAGCACCTCCAGGACTGAATTCCAGAGGTTCTTAGCTTTCAAATGTGGAATGGCATGTTCACAAATAATGAAAAATCATGTCCTCATATTTAAGACAACCCTCAAGTGCCTTTTTTCAATAGGAACAACTTTTTATTACAGTATGAGCCACATTCGGCTGGTAAAATTTGCCTTTTCTTAAATAACATGTGTGTAATTTATCTTTTGTGGTCACTCATAACGAAAGATATTCTCTTAATCATGGCTCAAGTAGTAGCCTTGTGTATGGGACACAAGCTCCACTGATATTATTCAGCTGAATACCTATAAAAAAGCCATGGTCAAACAGTTAGAGATAAAGATATTGTAAACTTTACTGGTAGCTGCCCTACTCGGTGGCGCAGCAGTTATCGTTCCTGCTTCACAGCTAGAAGGGCTCGGGTTCAATCCTCACCCGGACGAGGCTTTTCAGTGAGGAGTTTTCATTAGTAGATTTCCTTATCGTTTCCCCATCCACTAAAAACATGTAGCCTACATTAGGGTATGTGAGTGAGTGGTTGGTGGTGGTCTGAGGGGCTGAGGGCTCAGGGGCAGCTGTGGCTACTAAGGCACCTTACCACCACAGAGTATGGCGTGAATGTAAAATTGTCCCACGTAAAAGCGCTTTGTGACCATGTCTGTGAAAGGTGTGATACAAATAAATGGTCACATACACTCTACATAAAGCACTTTTCTACCTTCACTAGGCCCTCAAAGCGCTTTACATGAAGGAACCATTCACTAATTCATACACCGGTGTCAGACACTGGAGGCAAGGTGGGTTAAGACTCTTTACCGAGGACACCTGCGGGATTCGAACTACCGACCCTCTGAAACCTGAGCAACTGGAGTTTGGGTGATAGCAAGGATCAAACATTAGCACCATTATATATGCGTACTATCAGCCTATTAAATAAAGAAAACAGCCTTTCACTTTGAGAACTGTTTATTGTAGGTAGCAGCGACACACTGAAACACCATCAGCCCGACATGTTTTCTCAAACGGCATCAAAGCATCGGAGGAAAAAACAAACATTCAGTGACATAGAGCAGGTAGGTCACACCTCACTGACATTTACCATCACGACTGAACACACTGAGCCCGCTGAGCCATCTGTACACGTACACTTTACAACCAGCTACAAGGGATGACCAGCGGCGTCTTATTGTCAAGGAAACTGAACCGGGTTTGTGCGTCGAAATGGTCAGTAGTTACAGATATAGCGTTAATGTATTGCTGACAGAGCTCAAAGCCGACACCCTGCACACAATAATCCATATGTACATTGTAAATCTGTGTTGAAAAAGGCTATAAATTGTGCAAAATGTTTCAAAATGTCGTCTAATTGTGAATGTTGTTTTAATAGTCAGCCTATACAATTATGGCTACGTTCAGACTGCAGACCAAAGTGACCCAATATCCTTTTTTTGTTTTCTTTTTTGTCCGTATGCGACCTGTATCTGATCTTTTCATGACAAACGCGACACTGGCCACGTTCATATGTGGTCCTAATGTTTATTTTCCGGCCCGTAAGCTTCATTGGAAAGGGCAGCCCAGAGTGAAAAGGGGATGAAGAGCGGGCAGTGACATCCAGTAGTTTGTTGACATCGGGAATCAAACCCACGATGCTACAAATGAAACAGTCAACTCAATCAATCAATCAAATTTTACTTGTATAGCGCCTTACAACAGCCTGTATAAAAACAAGAATGACAAAGCATCAAACTATCATCTAGACCTGGGACTGTAGCTGAAGCCTGGAGCTTTGTCTGGTCACTGGGTCACATTATGACAGCTATTAAATAATAGCGTTTGTACGTGCCTTGTCTAAATGGACAGAAAAAACTTAAATTTCTGTGTATCTGTTGCATTTAAATGTTTAATAGACATTATTTTTTATGTTAGGATGCGTTTTTTGGGGGAGTTTTTTTGACAGCACATGCAAGGAGGGCCTTTGAGGGAAGAAAAAGGTTGGAAACCACTGCAAGACGACCAGCTGTGGTTAAGTATCTGATCTTTTGCAATGCAACTTGAACGGCCACTCCACAATCATCCGACCGATGTCATTGATACACTATAAATGTCATTCCTCCTGGTGTTGAAGTTGAGGGACGTGGGAGGAGAAACGCAATCTGTAGGTTTCTCTGCACAGATGTTGCTGAAACTGCCTGACAAAAGCCTAAAAAAATGATCTCTTTTCCTTCTTAAAACTATTAAGTTGTGAATGTGTAGGCTCCTTTGACTTCACACAACTACTTTAACATTGCAAGATCCATAAAGGTTTTTTTCCCCCCCACAACACGTTGCGGGTCACTTTGGGAATAACCCCCAACATTCTCATTGAGCACTAGGACCTGACGCCTGAACGTAGCCATTAAGTCTCATTTGCGATGATTGAAAAGCATAGTAAAAATGTGTGGCTATATGGTGTATGTATAGGAATAAATAAATCGATTATAAACTCTATCAGATCATGAGGTACGCTTAGCACCCGTCATTGGTATCTCATACAGTACAGTTCTTTTATATTGTAATACTGAACAGAAGCTGCAAGAATGGAAACAGAAGCAAAGTCCAAAACCACTGTTGCCCCGTTCCACACATGCACAGCCAATGCCACGATAGCCATTTGAGCAGCCTAATGCTCTCTAATGTTCTACAATGTAATAAATTACTAACAATGCCGTAATCCGTTTTACATAGAACCAGCTAATGTACTGCTTTCTAGATTATTTTGTAGCAATATAATAAAACATGAGGTGAAAATCTAACATTGGTTCTGTGATTAAAAATATTTCATACAGTTGGATAGGCTAGGCTTTGAGATGTACCGGAGTGTACCCAAGTGAGTAAAAATGTGCATAAAAACATACATTTTATAATAGGTTTAGGGACAGATCAAAAAAGTATCAACAATAACCCTTATTTTGAATAAATTAAATGATTTTGTGACGCGGGGTAGGCAAGGTTGCGCTTTCTTGCGGCAGCACCCTCAGCACCCTGGGTTCCCATTGCCATGTATCTAAACACATTAACCTCTTAACACCCGCTTTAAACGAGTGCATTTTCTCCAGTTCAGTTTTACCCAATTCTAAAAGGTTACAGCCTATAGGCCAGAGTAACGCCTCATTTGAAAGCTAAGGCCTACAAAACTGATCTAGAAGGAACTTTAACCTCGATGTTGCCATGTTATTGTCACTTTTATGACATTTTGTTTTCATTGCTTTTTTGTTGCGTTTTTTCACATTATTGTTGTGTTTCATCACACTTTTTTCCATCACATTTTTGTAATTTTTAATCACTTTTTGTCAGATTTTCATCACTTTTTTTGGTCAGATTTTCATCACTTTTTCTTCAGATTTTTGTCAGATTTTCATCACTTTTAGTCAGATTTTTGTCACTTTTTCATCACTTTTTGGTCAGATTTTTATCACTTTTTTCAGACTTTTGTCAGATTTTCATCACTGTCAGATTTTTGTCACTTTTCATCACTTTTTTGTTGCTTTTTCTGTTTCTGTTTTTGTTCCATTTTCAATGCTTTTTTGTCACTGTTTTGTTGGGTTTTTGTGACTTTTTCCTCCTCGCTTTAGTCCCGTTTTTTGTTGCTTTTTTGACACGTTTTGCAAGAAGCTTTTAGATTTGGTTAAAGTCGAACTGGAGAAAATGTGCTCGGTTCAGGTGGGGGTTAACAGGTTAACAGGCATTTGATCTCTGATTTGTGTAAAAATGTTCCTCAAAAATCATCTTGCGGACCAGAGGTTCTATGACTGAGGGCCAGTTTTTGCCCCCGGGCCTGACATTGCCAACCTCTGACCTACTGTATCTGCTTAGCCCCCCCTTACAGGCCCCGACCACAGTGAAGACCCCTGCTCTAGCTTGTATGGTAAACCAAAGAAATGGTTATCAAATCTGTAATTTTGGTTTAGGCATTCCCTTTTCTTCATTACGTATAATAAAAGCAAATGGACTTCAAAATACTGTCATAATGTGCCGGTAAAGTAGCGATTTTTAAGTTTTAGCTTGTTAGCAACAGCAAAATGTCAAAAATGTTTCTATAAAAAAAACACACCAGCAAAAACAAATGATTATTATTTTTGCGGTCGACCTGTATCACTATTTGAATCCAGATGAGGAACTGCAATGGCTTGGCGGAGGTCTGCTCCCTCAACTGATCCATCTTCATTTTTTAAACACGGTCAAGCGTTTTCACCGTTGGCAAACATAGAGATGAATGGACTGACTGGTTTGTGTGATGGGTGTAACTTGAGCCTATGCACTTGTATTTGAGGTCACTGAGGCACTACATCCTTTATCGAGGCCAGGGCTGCATGGATCCGGACATGAAGCCTGTTCTCGAAGTCGTAGCCCGTGAAATCCTCCTGGAAATAATGACAGAGAATAGATTACGTTAAGTGGTCTGTGAGGCATAACATTTAAATACTGTACAAATTCGGTTTGGTAATGTAAAATTAGGTTATTGTTGTATCTTCTCATGTGTCCTCTATCACAACATCTGTAAACAGTTTTCCCAGCATCCCTGACCTGGACTGTTTATTCAGGTCCCAGAGCAGGAGGGGCTTTTTAACCTCTTAACCCCCACCTGAACTGAGCTCATTTTGTCCAGTTTGGCTTTACCCAAATCTTAAAGGGGGGTATTATGTAAAATCGACTTTTTCAAGCTTTATATCATGTTATGATGTCATTCCCTCATTAAACACATGCCTGGAGTGTTGCCTTGGCTCATTCACATATTTTTGAGTAATCAGTAAAAACTTAGACGGCAGCCATTTTAGGTGTAGCTATGCCTCAGTCCTCCTAGGAACGCCCCCACCTCCTGGAGACGCCTCTGGACCTTTCGTCACCAGCCAAGCCACCAACCACTGCTCCTCAGCTCAGCAGAGCCCCCTCCCCGCACAGTGGTGTTGTTTAGATGCCACAGCAGTGTGCTGAAGGGGGCGTGTCGGAAAGCTTCTTAAAGAGACAGAGGCCTATTTCAAGACGTTCAGTACAGCCATTTTGAGAGAGCAATTTTATTCAAGGCAGTTATTTTAATTTACTGCATATACAGACCAACAGAAGGTTACGTCATCATTGTAGTATGCTATAGACTGGTGCTATGTGATTGAAAAAAGCATAATACCCCCTCTTTAAAGCTTCTTGAAAAAAAAGGGCCAAAATAGCAATGAAAACGAGGATGAAAAAGCAACAAAATGTGTCAGAAAAGCAATAATGACACAATAAACAAGCAACAACAAAGTGACGAAAACACAACAAAAAGTGATGGAAAAGCTGCTAAAAACACACAAAAAGTGACATAAGAGCGACAAAAAAGCAATGAAAAAGCAACAAAACACGACAAAAAAAAGATACATTTTTCAAGCATTTTGTGGTGATTTCACGACATAAACGCCTCGACAACACAACAAAACATTTACGATCAGTTTCGTTGGCTTTAGCTTTTAAATGAGGCTTTACCCTGGCCTATAGGCTGTAAACTCTCCAGTTAAAAGCTTTTAGATTTGGGTAAAGCTTAACTGGTTAAAAAACCTGCATGTTGCTGAAAATCTTAGAACAAACCCACCAAGATGGTTTGTACCCAGGGCCCACGAGTGCAACACTTCTGCCCCTACCACTAAAAACATGTACAATAGAGTGTCCTTTGGGGTCAGGACTTCTCTTAAAAAGAGATTCTGAAATCTCTGTGGGACTTTCCAGGTTAAATGAAATTAATTCACGGACTTTTCCCTGTACATGTCCAAACCATCTCAACTCTTACCAAATATGAGCTGTCCCTCTCATTTCTAACCGTACACTCACCCTATTTATTAATCTATCAATTTTTTAATCCGACCTTCATTTAACCTGGAAAGTCACACCTTTTCCCCCGTAGTCCTAGTTCCACGGGGGGAGCCTACTGTACATGTTTGTGGTGGAAGGAGAAACTGGAGAACCCGGAGGAAACCTGCGCAGACATGGGGAGGACATGGAGACTCCACAGAGAAAGGTCCCGCCCCGAACCTTCTTTCAGTGAGGAAGCAAAATGTACAAACTCATTACCTTTGCTTGAAGAAGGAAAGATCTCCCCTTTCCGACGGTCTATAATGTCACAAAAATTAAATGTCAGATGTGATAAATACACACAGCTAAATAGTCATCTTAAAAAACACTGCTTTAAGAGCTTACCTCTGGCTTTGCCAAAAGTATACAGCCGAGCTCATAGACAGAATAAGGCTGAACGTAGGAGTTGATCTGACGCCCGTAGTCGTCTCTGATGGCGAGCTGAAAGGACTGAAACAGGCACATAACATAAGTACAGCATTAGTGTTATGTAGCACAATGTGTATATAGTTTAGTTAAACTTTAATTAAAGTTGATTCATTTTGGAGAGAGAACTTTGCACTGAAGGGTTAACTCCTCGATCAGCATTTACTCAATGGTTGGCAAATGTTCAACTCATTCCCATCAGCTTCATGACATCATTTTGAACCAGGAAGTAAGTGGACAGAATGATTTAAGGAGAATGCAAAAGAGGAGAAAATCAGTACTTAACGCAGTGTGATTATCTGCAGAGGAAATGTTTTGTAATTGGCAAAGAGAAACACTAGCAGCTGTAGACTACACTATGAGTGTCCTTGGGCAAGACACTTCATGCACGTTGCCCATGTACGAAGGTGATGAGAGTGAGTGGTTGGTGGTGTAGATTGGCAGACTCACATTCGTCAGTCTAACTCATACCAAGAAAGCTGCGGCTACAACTGTATCGTAACACCATCAAGTATTGTAGTGAATAAATATTGGACTATAAATAAAAACCTGAAAAGTGGGATGTGCATAAGTACCGGCCCCCCATTCCTTTTAGTGCAACCAGTTGCCTTCAAAAGTTGAATGATGATTTCTGAATGATCACATGTTGATCTAATGACTAAATAGAGTCTACCTGTGTGTGATCTAATCTCAGTTCAAATACAGCTGCTCTGTGATGGTCTCAGATGTCTGTTAAGTGACTATTGTGGAGCAGACAGCATCATGAAGTCCAAAAACACACCAGACAGGTCCGGGATAAAGTTATTGAGAAGTATAAAGCTGGGTTAGGTTATACAAAGATTTCCAAAGCGTTGAACATCTCTCAAAGTACAGTTAAATACACCGTCCAGGAATGGATGCACATCACACTTTCAGTTTTTTATTCATAAAAACAAAATTCTAAATCATGTATAAATTTCATTTCACTTCACGATGGTGTCACTTAGTGTGTGTCTTTCACGTAAAACTTCAGTTAAATATATTTATGTTTATGGTTCATATTGTGGCAAAATGTTGAAAAGTTAAAGGGGGGCCGATACTTATGCAACCCACTGTATATATATAGCCTACAGAAAATATTGGGGGGAGCGAATGTTTAGTCTGTGTGACGAACAACGCTACAATTTCTAATTAGAATGCTTATGCACACAAAACGTCCTCACTAGGCCTTTGTATTGCTAATAGCGGGAGTTGAACCTCATTGGTGAAATATCTCGAATATCTCTCTGAGCTGAGCTGCTGTTACCCAAAATGAAGGTGTTAAATTAGACAAGATTGATGATAAGTAAACTTTTGTTAATTTTACCGATAATTTGACATTACCTGAACAGCGTCTCTGATGTTCCCGTGACATTTATGAATGGAGCCGAGAAGCAGATGCTTCAAGCCTCGACAGGAAGCTTCTTCCACTCGCTGCAACACTGTTCAGACACACACAGACTGTTAAAATCCCCAAATACATAATAAAACAATACTATTAAGATGAAGTTTTACCCTGGTTCATGATCTGCAGTTTGGACGGGGAACAGTTCTGCAGAGCCTTCCACAGATACAGCACCTCAATCACTCCCAGGATGCACAGCTCTCTCGTGGGGGACATTTTTCTTAGTCGGTCAGCCTATGGAAATGTAGATTAAACAGTTGTTATAGGTGGGTAATTAAATGTTTAACTATGTGTGTCAAGAAGTTAAAACTTTGTGTAAAAGGCGCATGATTCAGGTTCTTCATTTTGAAGCCTGACCAAAAAAAAAGTAATCCAAAAAAGAGCCATACGCATACTTTGCTGGACCGCCTTTAGCTTTGATTATAGCCTGCATGCGCTGTTGCATTGTTTCATAAGCTTCTGCAATGTCAAAAGATCCAGTGTTGCATTAGTTTTTCATCAAGATCTTTTATTGATGATGGGAGAGTGTGACCACAGAGCAAAGTGTTCTCCAGCACATCCCAAAGAGTCTCAATGGGGTTAAGATCTGGACTCTGTGTGAAAATTATGTCTCATGCTCCCTGAACCGCTCTTTCACAATGTGAGCCTGATGAATCCTGGCATCTTGGAATGCGCCCGTGCCATCAGGGAAGAAAAAACCCATTGATGGAATAACCTGGTCTTTCCGGATGTTCAGCTGACCTCATTCTTTGGGCTTATAGTGTTGCAGAACCTAAACCTGACCAACTGCACCAAACCCAGATCATAAGTTAGTTCAATCAAGGTGGACACTTTTTTCTTTTGTGGTCAGGCAGTATATTGTTTGCATGGGTGCTAGAACTGTGGTAAGTATTCTTCAGGTGGAACCATGTTAGACTTTTTCAACATTCATTTTAATTGGAGATAATTTCATTTACAGTATTCCATTGTAATGCATCTCTCTTTTATCATCAACACAAGTTCTTAGTTTGAAAAAAGAATGCACTGAAATATTTTTTGAAACAATGCCACAGCAAACGTGAGCCGTAATCAAAGCTCAAGGCGGTACAACCAGGCTGTTTATTTTCATCACTGACACGTTGCTGCAGTATGTGACTCACCCTTTTAACAGCGAACTGCTCTATTTGATTGTTTTTCCGTTTAAATAACTTCTGCACATCTTTGAAGACAGCGCTGGCTCCCTCCAGGTCACCAGACGCTCCTTGGCACACTGAGGAAAGAGCATCAAACAGTAAGATAAATAACATATTACAAAATGTCCGTAAGTGTTGCTAGTGTGTGCACTCGGTTACCTCCTGTTAAATAGGCATAGTAGCATTGGGACCAGCGAGACTCATTCTTAAGTCGCTCGAATGCTCTATACGCGTCTTCAAAGTTCAGCTCGATCATGCTGCACCAACCTAATGATCAAACATATGGATAAATGTAATGCGTGGTTTTTAAAAAGGATAAAACAGGCTGGTGATAAATGAGTGAGAAAGCCCGTACCGATCTCATACAGACACACGTGCTGAAGCTCTCTTTGGTCCGAGGCCAGCTCCAGTGCTTCGTGGAAACAGGCCAAAGCACTGTTGATTTGGCACTGAGGACAAGGAGCGAAATAACATTCAGTCAGACAGCACAAATCTAGCGATCTGAGGATAAGGGTGCACAGCTATTGAGTTTGTTCTGGATTTTCAAGGTAATCTAAATTAAATCCACTTTTATGTCCCAATTTCTCAATCTCTTTAAGGCAGACCAGACAAAATGAATGCTGTTAAAAGGAAAGGGAGGGAACAATCCAATGTGTTCAATTGTTTTTAGCTGCTTAAAGTTGTTGGTAAATTTTAATAAATGATAAACACGTAAAGCAGTATTTACCTCTAGCCGGTGCACTCTGCCCTTGAAGAACATGAAGAGGGAGGAGTTTGGATAAACCACAGATTTTCTCTGAAGAATGGTGTTGGCCTCGAGGAGTCCGGCCTGAGTGTCCGAGCCGTCCAGAGCGAAGAAGGGCAGCACTACTGTGTGGTACCACAAGAGGGCGAGCCTGCGACACAACACACAAGTCTTCACTTTGAGTATGACAGTGTTTTTAGTTCTAAAATAAAGTGATACTGACTAAAAGAATATTAACGTTAACATAGTATATGCCAATTATATCAAAAATAAGTGGGGCACAGAGATTTGCAATGTAATGAAACAATGATTTTCTGTTTGAGAATACCATAGTATAAAAATGCATTTTAGATTATGTTTCATCTTTTGTGTTGTTACTGCAAAGTAGATAGATAGATACATACATACTTTATTGTCAGATCCGAGGATCTAAAATTTGTTTTGCAGTTCAGCAGCTCCGTATCAACAAAGACGTACAGATAATAAGACAATTCACAAAGACATTATAAACAATTGTCCACTCGCCATGACACACTTTGATTTTCTGACTTAAGCTCCTCATTTAGTTTCAGGGTGGACTGATGAACAAAGGAATTCCTCAATCTGACCTTATTAGAGCGTGGCACACAGTACCGCCGCCCTGATGGTAACAGCACATAATCAGAGTTCAGAACATGGCTCGGGTCTGAGGTAATGTTCTCAGCCGGCCGCAATGTGTTGTTATGGTACACGGCCTCGTACTGTCCATCCAAGAGCTGTCCTACAATCTTTGAGCGGATTTGAATCAAGTGTCTCAGTATGGATTATGAAGTCTAGTGTCTTAACAATATCTGCCATAAAGCGTATGTAGGCTGCTTTTCTTCCTTGTAAAGATACAAATATGGCTATCGAAATTAAAGCTTTGACTCACATAAAATAATTAATCGCGAAAGTACTTGTATTAACTACATATTGTAAACCGGGGTCTTCAAATTTTTCACACGATGAAGTAATTTTATCTAACAAAAGTGACAGAGAGCTACTAATGCATCAAAGAGGCCTGTGTAATTATGCTATTTCAACAAAAAGGACTTTAATTTTGTCCTTATACGCTACTTTATGAACCTAAACGTTTGCAGATTCTGTTCAAATTGTTCAGCACCAAAGACAATGTCTCTAAAATGTGATTATCAAGCCTTGGGTGAGCGACTGAGAGAGGGGTGGAGAGATCCCCGTTATAAGCTGTTGGGCTTTATTGGGCTATAATTATGAAGCAATGAATATATTTGGTTAATGAAATGCAAACACAGTTAAACTTACGTAGCGAGCGGCGCCTTCATGTCTTTGCTCTCGCTGGCGTACATCAGAGAGGACAGCCCCTGCAGCCTGTCCCCGGGAAACCCCAGCAGGTTGATGATCTTCAGGAGGTGTGGCGGGACCATGGAGATGCACAGGTGGAACAGCCCGTACCCAAAACTGACGGAGCCTTTGAGCCGGTCCAGGGCCTCATCGGTGACCCCGCTCTCGCCCGGGACCTTGGCCTGCGGACTGGAGTGGGGGCTGGACTCGGGGCTGGGGCTGTGGTTGGCGTTGTCCGTGCTCATGGACTCGGTCTGCGGGACAGAGGAGCGGCGCTGAGAGGCCTCCTGTAGCTGGCTGATGTCGCTGTGGCACTTGTTGTACATTTTCCAGGCTTTACGCAGAATCCAGCCGCCTTTGATGTAAGCTGCGGGTGAAGACGAGAGGGAAAGTACGTTTTTGAGGGGATCAATATGCTTGTTATTAAGTGATTTTTAACATGCTTAAAATTCAACTAAACTTACAACAATCATCAACAATCTGAACATTTTTGTGAGACTGACAGGGTTTTTGGACTTTATACATAATAATAATCAATAGACAAGATAGTGTTTAATAAAATAAGCCTTTGGAATTTCCTAATTGCAACCAAAAAGTGAATTTGTTTCTATTGAGATTATCACTCAGCCTACAGTGAATCAAGGAAAGAATACGAGTTAGCACAAAGATGTATGAAAGTAAAGTGTAACATTAAAGTGTAACAAAACTGCATGTTATTGCAAAATAACTATCATAACCACAAGAGATATGGTTTATCAAAACTTTCTATTTAATGGATAAAATAAAACTTTTAGATAAACCTACTAGATATAGATTTGCAAAATATTAGCTACTTTATTGTCTCTCTGTGACTGGGGTTATCTGTCAGGAAAAGAGGGCAACCACTGTGCAGCGCCCAAGGAACCAGATAGATTTATTTGTCAGTCACATACAATGTTAAAACTGAGTTAATAACATGTAGTGAAATGACAAGGTTATTAATCCCGCAGGGAAATTCACTCTCTGCATTTGACCCATCCTCAATGCGACTGGGGCGACCAGAAGGAGCGGGCCGGCGCTAGGGAATCCATCTCCATGTTGTCAGAAACAACTGGCCAGAGGATTAACCTTTTGTACATGTTTTTAATGGTAGGAGAAACCGGAGCACCCAGAAGAAACCTACGCAGACATGGGGAGAACATGCAAACTCCACACAGAAAGGCCCCGTCCCTGGTGGGAATCGAACCGGACCTTCTAGCTGTGAAGCACAAGCGCTAACCGCTAATTTTAAGCAACAAAGTGAACATGATAATGCATATTCATGAGGCATATAGTCTGGGGGAAGAAGCCAGATCTTGAGCCAAGTTTTAGCCAATTGTGCCTATTTTGGGTTGATGGGGAAGCCCAGAGAAAAACATGCAAAACTCCACACAGAGGCACCCTGGTCAAGGAATCAACCCAGAATTTTGAGCTGGCCACTGTGGCATCATATTAGCAAAACTTCTAAACATGCAATGATTCAGGAAATAATAAATGTCCCTGATTTTAACTTTTAAAGCTATATGGCCTTTACAAAGTGGGTTTATTCATCCGTTGTTTCAGCCTTATCTGTTTACAGGTTGTGGGAAGACAGAAACCTGCTACAGCTGATTTAGAAGCACATCCTGGACAGGCTCCAGTTAATTACAGGGATAACAAAGAGAGACACTGACAGACAAATGCCACTGACATAAATTTACTCACAGCCACTGCGCTTAAGCAAATGGACAACTTGGCTGCTACTAGTAAGCTACAAGGGACTCTACAGCCTTCCCTAATTATTAGCTTCATCAAACAGCTGGGAAGCAAAAATATATTTGACGTATCCTTGGGCTGTGCACACAGTAAGATTTCAATAATAATTATTTACCGGACAGTTCTTGTTTGACGAATGAGAGCACGGCGAGGTAAACCTGGCAATCAGCCACGATAATCTGCCTTTGGAGCCTGTCCACGACAGCGACGCCCGACCTCTGGGAGTCCATCTGTAAAAACAAAAACACAAAATGATTTTACAAGAAAACAACAGCAAATAAATAGAATGTTTTTAAAGGGGGTATTATGTAAAATCGACTTTTTCAAGCTTTATATCATGTTATTATGTCATTCCCTCATTAAACACATGCCTGGAGTGTTGCCTTGGCTCATTCACATATTTTTGAGTAATCAGTAAAAACTTAGACGGCAGCCATTTTAAGTGTAGCTATGCCTCAGTCCTCCTAGGAACGCCCCCACCTCCTGGAGACGCCTCTGGACCTTTTGTCACCAGCCAAGCCACCAACCACTGCTCCTCAGCTCAGCAGAGCCCCCTCCCCGCACAGTGTTGTTGTTTAGATGCCACAGCAGTGTGCTGAAGGGGGTGTGTCGGAAAACTTCTTAATTAAAGACGTTCAGTACAGCCATTTTGAGAGAGCAATTTTATTCAAGGCAGTTATTTTAATTTACTGCATATACAGACCAACAGAAGGTTACGTCATCATTGTAGTATGCTATAGACTGGTGCTATGTGATTGAAAAAAGCATAATACCCCCCTTTAATATTTAAAATCCCTTTAACACACACACACACACACACACACACACACACACACACACACACACACACACACACACACACACACACACACACACACACACACACACACACACACACACACACACACACACACACACACACACACACACACACACACACACACACACACACTCTCTCTCTAATTGAATATGCAAACAGGAGGAGTTTCCCCAGTGGCAGGAGACTCCAGGACATGGACAGACTTATGGGCTGGTGATTTCATCTCATAGAAACACTAATTCAATTGGAGAGCGGCAATGGCATGAGCTCATAGCCGCAACAACCAGAATCACACACAACAGAAGCAGACGAGGAACTACTATAGGACACCTTTCCTTTACTTGGAAGGATTTGTAAAACAGCAAGTTGAATGGAGATTTATGTCTGTTTTACTAAATAATAATAAGCTTATATCAGAGAAATGTTCACTGACATTTAAGGTTTTAACAAGCAAATTAATGGACAGTAACAGCAGGTTATGCATGTGGCCAATCTCTGCAACTGCAATTTGTATGTTTTACACAAAGAAAAAAAGAAGAGCCATTTAAAACGCAAATAAATAACCAATTGAGAAAGTTGCCGGTCCAAAGGTTAACCAAGAAAGCCTCCTCCAAACCAGAAAGAATCCTTAGGCCAGGTATGCACCAAGTCACCAAAAATCTAAGAGGGTAATTTACCAAGAGTTTGCTCCTGTGCAAAACGAGTTGCAAGGGGATCAGGAGTGGAGTCAATTATGCATGTTTTACTCACGCAGCATTCACTCATTCTTTCTAGGATTTAACCGATTGCACATGTTTTAGACAAAACACCCATTAAAAGACTCACTTCCAGTTAACTTAGATCAAAATATTCACCTGTATTTAATTAAATATAAATAGCTGGACTATTTGACAGAGTGCGCGTCATGCCGACATGCAGAAAAAGCTTTGCCTTCATTGTGATGTTCATTCACTCACGCTCTTCTTGATCTTGTTGCGGATGGTCTCGATGACTCCGGCGCTGTCGCTCTCACACAGTTTCTCCGTGGTCTTCAGGTCGTCACACGCCGTCTGCATTTTCTCCTCCTCAAACGTCATCATCGCGTTCTGACAAAAAGTCACCAAACATAAAAGAATGGTTTCAGAAATAAAAATAACAACAAAGGCTCATCAGGTATTTCTAATATCTGAGTTGAACACACGTGAGCAGGTTGTTAGTGTGAGTTTGATAACATGGATACTTCATTCCTATAAGTCTCTGTACATGTTATTTCTAAAAACCTCTGGTTTCACTTTCAAAATTAAGTACAGGTCACCTCGCCTGCCTCGTGAGTTCACAAACACATGAGAATCCATCTTGAACCATCGCTCCCGCCTTCACCGTTTGAAACCAAACCAAAAATGGTATGGGCCAAATAGATAATAATTAACAATGCAACAAAAACGAAAAACCATGAGATGCTGCTGCACGTAACAGAATTTTTTAGACTAAAAGTTTGGATTTGCGGTGTGTTCGATCAAATCAGCTGCAAATGCTGCTCCAAAAATGCATCCTCTCCCGAACAATTCAAGCCGGAGCAATCACAGATTGATAATCAGTGCTAATATTATTGACACTGTAATATCAATCTGGCTCTGGCCAGGTTAAAGGACAGGTGATGTAGAAAAACATAGTAGTGATTCCTAAAATGGGTCTTCAAAGGCATTACAGGGTGGCCGCGAAATGGTGCAGTCACACAAAGCATATAAAAAAGGATATTCAGTTTGAACTTAATTGTGCTTTTACAAATAAAAAATTATAATATAAAAAAATGACACATTATAAAAAAAACTATATAACACGAACTCAGTAACGTTGACAATTTAAGCTTCACTACGATGAAAGCTGCACAAACATCTTATCAATAGTGTGCATTCATAATTTCCGGGGGACGTGTGGGAGAAGATGTGGCATAATCAAAACTTCTGCTAAATGAACCCAACTGAATGTTTCACTGCATCGACCACTGGTCTGTGCCCTATGTGCCGTATACATTTCAATATCCGGCCACGATGTAAAAGGTTTAGACACCTCTGCACCTTTTTACAATGTGCTGAAAAAGGAAAATTAAAAGCGGCTCAGTCACTGCAGTGCTATAAAAATACAGTCACAGTTGAACTTCTTTTTATTATATAAAATGTCTGATATAACATCTTCCATGATCACATTTCATCTCAGCACAACAGAACAGTACATGGGTTTAAATAAGCCCTTTGTGACATAGATCTTAATGTAATTTCCTCTTCGCTTCTGCGCACATCTGCAGGAATGTGTCAGATCTGTGCCGACAAACAGGCGCGTTGTTAGATAACTGATTTAAACCCAGAACAAGCTGCTGTTTGTGCCTTGGAAAGAAAGGAACAGCACAACGACATCGGGAGAGAGACAAAAGGGAAACAGATTCATAAAACTAGAAATAAAGATGCAAATGAGTTTAATTTATATAATGTACTTTGATTAATGCCCCCAATGACACAACCAACCAAATAAACAACACATTTCTATGGCTGTTTTACCTGCACCCCTCTCAGTAAACACTACAGGCCTATCAAATGCAATGATGGAATTGGAAACCCATTAATACCAACATGTGTGTGAGTATTTTTGACAGAGACCAGAGACATCATTTCCTGTTTGGTAGAAGCAGCTTGTATCGCTGTGATGTGCTGTCCATTATGTTAATGGTTGGAAAAGCGAAGGGCAGAGGAAGCAGCAGTGACAATCGTCCAGGATTAGACAGAGATAAAGGAGGTTGTGATGAGGTACGATACTTGGCTCTGGATTTATCTACAAGCCTGTCCTGGGTGCCCAAAGTTTTATATGCCACTGTAAGCCACATCACTTTTGGGGGGAAAAACACCACTAACCTTACGTGAGAGAGTAAAAACCCAGTATGGTCCTTGAGTAAAAGGTTTGCTCATGTGGCATCAAATAAGACAGAAGCAACTCCGTTTGCAAGGACAATCACCGACAGAGCTCCAGACTGACGGTGATCCCCGCGACACACGCTTCTGTTTCTGGCATTTGAGTGATAGATGTTCACCGATCAGAATAGTGGAGCCTTGCAATCTCAGGTTTAGCTGCAACAGATTTGTCTGAGCAGGAGCCAAATCTCCTCAAAAACAAACTAACTTTACCTGCCCTCACTTGTATAAATATTATAGGCCTTTAGAACGCTGATGTCACTTGAAACCCAGCAATATGTAATTTGACAGTCTAAAAGCAACATATCTTCCTTCGCTCACGTTTTTAGCAGTTTATATGCATTTAAATGTATTCATTTATTTATTGTACATGTTTTTTGTGGTAGGGAGGAAACCTACACAGACACGGGGAGAACATGCAAACTCCACACAGAAAGGCATTCTAGCTGTAAAGCAAGAGCGTCAGATAAATCGCAATTAGGTTTTTCAAAATCGTCCAAAGTACTAAAAACAGATTACATTGTACTTAATTTAGTTAGGTACAATGTATCAAGGTAGTGTAAAATAAAGTGTAACCAATATGGGTAAATAATTCTTGAAGAAAGGGGAGGGTTTCATCAGAAAGGACATAAAATCTAAAACTTTTCAGGCAGTTTCAGGCAGGTGCAAAAAGTAAAAACGTAATAATTGCATCAGTTATTAATCATTATTTACTTTTACTGACAAATTTCAACTACTCTGTCTACATAAACTGAATTGGGTCCTTTCTTTCATAACTTTTGATAGTCACAAGAGCAAAACACTGCACTCACCAGGAAACTGACGAAGCTTGCTCCGAAGCTCATCAGAGGACTCTGCGTCCTGAAAATAGATCAAACATCAACATTATTCAGCATCAAGTCTGAGCAGTTCACAAAGGTTTGAGTAAGACTCGACTGATCATTTTACTATTACGCTCTAACACCAATATATATAATAGATATGTAAATACACTTGAATACTTTTTTTGTCCTAGCCTACATATTTCAGTTAATGTTTTCACCGTCACTGATTCTAGATAGTTTTGTTCAATATCACTGTATCACAATAGGAACTATCCTACTACACAGTATTAGAAGAACAGACAGTGCTTTATCTTGAAAGTTCTACTGTGGACACTGACTGGTCTCTGTTGACTCTCTTTGGTCCAGTTCATTGATCTTTAGGACATTTCTGTATCTTGCCTGTTGCCTTGGTGACAAAGGCTTTTGGGACAAATATCCATGTAATTGTAAAGCTCCTGTTTGAGTTTCACAGGCCTTGGTTAGAGCAACCTCAGTCTGTCTCCATTAGTTACACAAACTATCCTCTATTTACTCATAATGGGAGCCTCTGAAACCTGAGTCGAGTAAGAATTTAATTTAAGAATGTGACCTTTATGTTCTCCTGGTACATATCTTTTTTTTACTAATTGCCCTACAGTATGTAAATTGGCCAATATCTCAAAATATCCATTTCCTGTAGGCCTACATTATCTTATTAGTGTAAACAAAAATTATAATCAGACCCGTTGTCTGCATTCATAGACATACAATAGTGGGCATCGATGTTTTATTCTTCTTTATCACAGGTAATGAAGAGGGCTAGTATGGTTGTTCTCCATAGCTTTACCTGTATCTCCTGAAGAGCTCGTCGCTCTCCTTGAAGCCGTTGTTGAGGAGCATGTTGATGCCTTGCAGGGCCATCTCAGCATCATCTATGGGCTCTGCCTTCTCCTCGACCTGCTGCTGCTGCTGGGACTGCTCCGGACCCGCCATTGTGATAAACGCAGAGGCTGCTGACTGAGAGCTCTACGAAGGTGAAGAGAATATGATCCCGTTTCTAGCCTGAAGCCAAGCCGCATTGGGCTATTTTCCACTGCTAGAGAGACGGGTGTGAACCGAGACGCGCCTACGGCCGCTCCACAGAGCAGCTCCGCAGCCTCCAGACGTGCGCACCTCAGGGAGAGGCCCTTCTGCCCAGACCCAGACTCAGCACCGATCAGCGGCGAAAACTAGCGCATCGTCCCCGCTCAGAGTCTCAGTCCACGGCCGACACGCACACATCCCCCGCTCCGTCTGCCCTCTCCTCCGGAAACGTGCCTCTGACGCATTACATAACAGCGTGAGCAGCTGGATGCTCCATCTCCGCCACTCACGCACTCTTCAGAAAACAGGTGACGTCATAACGTAGTGCATCAAAGCCAGAGGCTCAGAGAGCAGCATCTTGTCTGCATCCATGCGCTCATTGGCCCAAACACCGCCTGTCTCCAGCTCTTAACCAATCAGAGGACTCTCAGTCACAAACACAGGTGTGCACGAGCCATTATAATACATCCATGGGCCATGGCACGAGCATGTAAACGGCACACATGCAGCGTACGTGTCACGTTATTGACTGAAAGCACACATATCTAAGCTCTGGTCCATATGCAAATCAAAAAATTGGCAAACGTAGACTTTTGCATAGGCCTATGTATTTAGGCCTATGCCTAAATACATAGGCTCTTTTTTCAAAGAGCAACTCAAACTCCAGAGTAAATAGGCTTTGCAATAACCAAACAGGAAAGTCCACATGGGCGGATCCGTGGCCCCGGTGCGCAGTGGGAAGGGCCAATGTACGAGTGTGATAAAATCCCGCCACTGGAGCAGTCAGGCAGAGTATGGAGCTGGGATCACAGATCAGGGCTGTCCGGAGCACGAGGGTCCTGCTGGGCTCTGAGCTGCGGCCCGCTGTGGTCACAATAAAGGACGGAAAGATCCACCAAATTCTGACCGACTCCAACTTTTCTGGAGACGAGGTAAACCAATACTTCTGAGCGCACGCCCTCTGCTGGAGACAGATTGCATTGATGTGCAGTGGCTTCAGAAAGTTGGCTATTCAAACCCCTCTATTTATTAATTTTATTGTGTTCTGATACTGACAATGCTCATGTTCTTTTTTTTTTTTTTTTTAATAAAACGTACACCTAGGTTTATTAAAGCTGTCCCTGTTTTATGGTCAATGAATGGAACTTAAACATAAACTTGAATATGCAAAAACAGCACAACTAATTGAATGGTTCTGCAATCTAAATCCTTATGGTATATGATATTTATATATATGGTATATGTTATTTCATCATTTTTACTTTTAGAATATCTGTTTTTAATGTATTAGGGTCCTTAAACAGCGACAGTGGTGCAGAGAGTAGAGCGGGTCGTCTTGTGACCAAAGGGTCGGCGGTTCGAATCCTGCAGGTGCCCACTGTCATTGTGTCCTTGGGCAAGACACTTCAACCACCTTGCCTCCAGTGTCTGCGTACACTGGTGTATGAATGAGAGTGTGAATGGGTGACTGGTTCCTTGATGTAAAGCGCTTTGAGTGCCTAAAGCAGGTAGAAAGGCGCTATATAAAAATGTGACCATTTACTTAAAGAAATGTGACACAATTCCCTGAACTGAACCCACTTTCAATCTATCTTTATCTCTTCTTCCTTTGAGGTGTTGGATGTGGGGGACAGCGTGGTGATGCCGGGGCTGGTCGACTCTCATGTGCACGTGAACGAACCGGGACGCACCATGTGGGAGGGGTTCTGGACCGCCACGAGAGCGGCCGCTGCTGGAGGAGTGACGACTATAGTGGACATGCCACTGTAAACCGACTTATAACACTGTTTATGAAATTATAAGGCATCATCATGAGCATTCACTTCCTAATGGAGTTTTCAATTGTCTTTTATGACCAGAATCTAGAGCTCATCTGCAACCTGCATATTTTTGTTTGCAACCTACTTTTGGAACCACATTTATTGATGTCTCATACTAGAATACTTCCAAGGAAGGATTGAGAGGATGTTACCTGTCCCTGACTCGCACTGACACACACTTAACTCGCACTGACAGGCGCTTTCCCTCTCCCATGAATGAATGAATCTGACCTTAAGCATTAAAGCGAATTCATCACTTATAGTAATTAAAACCATAGTTGGATTTAATTTTGCTATCAGTGAAACACACCATAACTCCCTCTGTGTGACAGATAAAACCTTGTGTCCGGACCCATTATTTATGACATCTCAATCTATTCTGTCCCACATTAAATACGCCATTCCACTGCAATGTATTATACTGTATGTTTTGTATGTTTGTATTTTTCTCACAGAAATAGCGTCCCTCCAACTACCACACTCGCTAATTTCCAAGAAAAACTGCGTGAAGCGATGGGCAAATGTTTTGTGGACACCGCCTTTTGGGGTGGAGTGATCCCCGGAAACGAGGTGCGCCCCCACTCCTGCAATGATAGCTTTTATTATCGCCAAAAGCTATCCATCTCCACAAAATGACAAAGTGGCAAACTCCTTGTCCTGCCCTTTCAGCTGGAGCTGCAGCCGATGGTCAGAGCAGGAGTGGCTGGGTTTAAATGCTTCATGATTCACAGCGGAGTGGACGAGTTTCCTCACGTGACCGACGGCGACCTGCACACAGCCATGAGGCATCTGCAGGGCACCGGCACCGTACTACTGGTAACTACTGTTCCAACATTTTTATGAAGAATACGGCTTTTACTGAGCTACAATTAAATGCTTTGTTCAGTTCCATGCAGAAAAGGAGGTGCAAAATGCAACTCAAGGTCCTGATGGTAAGAGTTGTCTAGTATCAGGAAAGGCTTTGCTTCAAATGAGACAGAATCAACTTACTTTAATCAAACTTTTTAACCACATCTTAAAGTTAATCATGTGATAATATGAAAGCTTTTGAGTGTTTTTGATTTCTGCCTTATGATCACAGAAGCAAAGAGACTCTTCACTTCACATCTGAGTCATTGCATACCGAGCATGGAATAAGATTCGGTTCTATATTTTCAGACCCCTGTCAGTACTCCACCTTCCTGCAGTCCAGACCAGACGTTATGGAAACTGAAGCCATTCGTATCGTCACACAGCTCTGTCTGCAATACCAGTAAGAAGCAACATCTTAAACAAGCATGTTTTTTCCAGTTTTACCCAAACCTAAAAGCTTCTCGACTGGAGCTTAATGTAACTGTGATCAAGCAACAAAAAGGACGAAAACGTGACAATCATAACAAGGAAGAAGATTAGTTTTGTTTGTCTTAGCTTTCAAATGAGGCGTTACACTGTAATGCTCAACTGGAGAAAATGCACTCGGTTAAGGCGGGGATTAAGAGGTTAAACTACGCAGTCACCAGGCTATATGTGTAACTATCTAATAATAATGTAGCTTTAGGTAGGGCTGCATAATATGAGAAAAACACAATACGTTTCAATTAAGTTAATCAAAAGTAATTGTTATATGTTTTGTCGTTGTTGTTTCCCATCAAAGTGTGTTAAAGCAAGATTGATTGATTGGATTTATTTGAGTGATTATTTACATTAACATTGTAGCAGAAAATAAATAAAGAAACAAAAACTCAAAAGGAGTAGGCCGTAGCAAGAACGCTTATAAGTGCCTACCCCGTATTCAAAATAAATTTACATTTCGGATACAGTGATACAAGCAGCATCTCGTGTTTTCATACAATATAACACTTTACATTACAAATTCCTGAATTAAACAATTACAATTGTCCGCATTAACCTTACGTGTAGCAGCACTGCTAAAGAAAAGCATTTCATGTTTTACAAGAAGACATAACACGAAGATAGAAATGTATGCAGTTTACCATATATATAAACTTTTATTTTTATTTACAATTTGTACTTTTTTTCTTTTCTTTTCCTCTTTCCCATTTGCTAATAACCATATCCAATCATTACTTATAAACACCAGTCACTATTCTATTAATTGACTATTGATTTAGTTATTATTAATTATTACATAATCAACACTACCCATTATTATTGTCATTCCCATTCCCACTATAAAAACTGTAAAAGAACAGCTAGAAAAAGACTAAACCAGGAGAAAATCAAACCAAAACCTTTTCACAAATGTATGTTATCATGTGTTTTTGATTTTTAGATAGTATAAAATGTGTGGCTTATTGCTTATCTATGGATACTGCGTCACCTAATATTCCGATAACAGTAATTTGGCGATATATCGTGCTGACCTTGCGTGTCTTACGTGTTGATTTCAGGGTGCGGTGCCACATAGTTCACTTGTCCTCTGCCGAACCGCTGAAGCTGATCCGGGAAGCCCGTGAGGCGGGAGCCCCTGTCACCGTGGAAACCACCCATCACTACCTCAGTCTGAGGGCGGAGGACATACCTGCAGGCGCCACGCAGTTCAAGTGCTGTCCACCAATCAGGAGCTCTGCAAACCAGGTGGACATTTTACACATTATGCAACAATATCCAAATGTTAGATCAATATCAGGAGTTTATTTTACATTCAATCAATATTTGCAAAACTCCACAATAACTACCCAACTCTAACATCACTATATGACTATTTTTAGGTTTTAACGGATGAAATTTGTGTTGTTAGGAGGAGTTGTGGTCTGCGTTAAAAGCCGGGGACATCGACATGGTGGTGTCCGATCACTCTCCCTGCACTCCGGACCTGAAGAGACTGGAGACTGGGGACTTCACTCAGGCCTGGGGCGGCATCTCCTCTCTGCAGTTTGGTGAGACCACAGGCTCATTTTATTTGACACAACGAATCGTGACTAATTGACAAAATCACTACAGTAAATGATTGAAAGGTTGGAAAACTGCTCTATACGCAGATCCTAACACAGATTATATCACAATAACAGTACATATTCAAATGTTATGGTTATGGTTATGCAAAAGGATCTGAAAGGCCACCAGTGTTGGCATGTGCTTTTTCTGGCTTGTTTTTCCCCTTGGCCCTCTCTGTCAGTGTGTAAAGTCCAGGCAAACAAAAGCCGAGCCTAATCATTTACTGAGCAGATATAGCCCCATTTTAACTATTCACAAATGCAATATATACCATGTTATCACTTTATTAGTGCTTTAATATGGGCTGAAATGTGAAGTTTACGCCTCTGTGCCTAGTTCTGGATAAGAGCCCAGTGTAGACCTTGTTCCGAGCAGGGCTGGGTACCTTTACTTTTTTTTTTACAATACCAGTACTTTCACAATTGGGGGCACGGTGGCACATGGGTTAGCGCTCGTGCCTCATAACAAGAAGTTCCCGGGTTCTATTCCCACCTGGACGGGGCCTTTCTGTGTGGAGTTTGCATGTTCTCCCTTTGTCTGCGCAGCTTTTCTCCGGATACTCCGGTTTCCACTAAAACATGTACAATAGGTACCCCTCTGAGGCCAGGACTCCCCTGAAAAAGAGATTCTTAATCTCAGTGGGACTTTCCTGGTTAAATAACAGTCAAATGATACTTGGTTTGTGATACCGATACCTGAAGGATACTTTTTTCGATACCTATACAGAAATATTTGTCGTATAGAACCATAAAACAGAACAATAATGTTCCATTTATTCCATAAAATACAATTTCTTTTAAATTTGTATAATTAATTTGAACTGAAACAACCAGTTAACTTCCTTTAATTCTGTCTCTGGACCAACAGGCATCAAAACTTGGTCTCTAAAGATATATTTTTTTTCGGTACCCTATACTTTTATTTTTTGATATCAGTAGTACCTAAACCTACCCTTATTTACTGTTTTGTTTTGTTTTATTGCCTTAATGTTTAGTGCAGCCCTGCGAGGCAACTTCTGTTGTGATATTGGGCCATTGATTGATTGATTGATTGATTGATTAAACTTTTTTCCGATACCTTACTGGTACCTTTCTCCGATACCTTTCTTATTTCAGGTCTGCCTCTGTTCTGGACCTCCGCCTGCAGAAGAGGTTTTGCGTTGCCAGATGTGGTCAGACTCCTGAGCCACAACCCAGCTCAGATGTGCCGCCTGGACCACCTCAAGTCCCGCCTCGCTCCCGGTTTCGACGCTGATCTGGCCATATGGGACCCGGAGAGAGAGTTTGAGGTGGAGCTTTAAAATACAGATTTATTTAGCAAAGTGGAAATAATGTTATTGAACTCTCCACGTGTCTTGCAGATTATAGAAGAAAACATACATCATAGAAATAAGGTAAACAAGAAGAGACAAAATCTGAAGCACTTTGAATATTATAACTATTTAGTGCTGTCAATAAACTTGAATTAAGCAGGTCACCCTTAGGCATTCTGTGTCTTGAATTTCCATCCTAACTCCTGGTTTTGTTTCTTTAGCTGACGCCGTACCTGGGTATGAAGCTCCAGGGAGCAGTGCGGGGGACACTGGTGCGAGGGCAGCTGGTGTTTTGGGAGGGACAGTTCAGCCCTGAGCCTCTGGGACAACACCTCCTCATCCACCAAAAGCGGAACCAAGCCCAGCTGTGAGGAGACAAAAACTGTCTGTACATTATAACATCGGATTTTCGATGACTGTGAAGATCCTCAGTCATCAAGTAAATACAGGTAGCTCGGTAATAGCATGGTAACTAAATGTGTTATAAAATGGTGATTATGGTAATTGCACAGAACAGTACGCACAACAAATTTATTCCAGGGCAATATGACTAAACCTACCCGAACCGACCCAGTGAAAGAATTACCAGGAAAAATGTAGGTAAAATTATGAAAACACAGCTCCATTTCCAATACCTGTGTTAGAGCTGGGCGATTTCCCCCCCCAAAAAAAATCAGCAATTTTTTAAAATAAAAAACTAGATTTCGATTCGATTTGATTTTTTTTCTCCCCCATTATAAACAAAATAACGGCGAACTGTAAATATATTTTAAATATATATATTTATTGTATTTAGTGAAAGTGCATCAACATAAACAAAATTGCAAAGGCAACCCTTTCTCTAACTGAAAAGTCACTGTGCAGTTTGCAACAAAGATTGTTAAACATCCAAATTATTTATACTGTATTAATAATAATAATCATGCCTTGCACTTGTAATGCGCTTTACAAGCCTGTATTACCAAGTTTCTCAAAGCGCTACACTGTCGTCATTATTCATTCACTCCAGACTCGGTGGTGGTAAGCTACTGTTGTAGCCACAGCTGCCCTGGGGTAGCTTGACGGAAGCGAGGCAACCAGTCAGTGCCATCGGCCCCTCTGACCAAAACCAACCACTCACTCACTCACTCACCACATTCGCCAGGCATCCTGGTGTTACCAAACGGTCTCCCATCCAAGTACCGACCAGGCCCTTCCCTGCTTAGCTTCCAAGGTCTGACGGGATTGGGCAGAGCAAAGGCAGCATGGCCCCCTATTGCTGAATTTCGATTGAGCTAATAAAACAAAAAATCTTGAGGTGGGCTCTGTTCTTCTTGGCACATTTATACAGCAGGACCTTCTTCAGAGAGGGGGGCAGAGAGCAAAAAAATAAATACAAATAAAAAATTATAAAAAAAAAAGAAATCTAAATAATCGATTTTTTAAAAATATGAATCGATTTAACCTACCAACTCGATTTTTAAATCGAATCGATTTCTTTCCCAGTCCTAACCTGTGGCTACCATGTTATTACCACATTATTATCATATTACTGAGCTGTAAAATAACCTGCAATCCATTCATGATGTTTATCCATTGTCGGGTTTAGTCAAAAATTAGCAACTTCTCCACCCGCTGTTTAAACCTATTTGATGTTACAAAAAGGATAAAAGTATATTAATAAAAGCTTCCCAATAACTGCATGATGTGTTGTGTTGATTTTCTTCCTGGTAATAATAGCAGTAAATGTGCTACAGTTAGTCAGTTAGTTATTGCAACAGCCATTATCACACAGAATAGTTTTTCTACACCATGAAGCTGTCGTTTGTAGACCATTCACTGACCAGTCTAAAGGCTATAATGAAGTGGAGTGGCTTGTTCTATTTTGATCGCCTGTGTGCTAACTGGGACACCATACCTACTGTATGTCCAAAGTCAATGATTAACATTTGAGGACACGCTGCCTTATCTTTCTGAAAACATCGAGCCACCAAAGTGACGTCCAAAGTGGTCTTAAAATGCTACACTGACAGGCCAATGACGTGATTGCACCAAAGGGGAGTGTGGAGAAAGCAGATTCAACAATTTAGTTTGGATTTGGACGACCGAAACCATGGCGTCTCTGACCGTTCCTGCGCCACCATGTCTGAAGAGGCCACTGCACGTCCCCCACCGGCACATGTTCGGACCGGGACCCTCCAACACCCCAGACAGGATCCTACAGGCAGGAGCCAAACCTGTGATCGGACACATGCATCCGGAAACATTTGAGGTGCGTGAAAAGAAAACCAAGGCTGCGGGTTTTTGAAAAATACCAAGTTGCATTATTTATTTTTTTGTGACAGGCCTTGCAAAATTGGGATTAGATTTGCAACATGTGGTTTTGACTGAATATTCAGTTCTAAGTGCACAAAAGGTTCAGGAGAATTAACACAAGGGGAGAGTGAATTATTAACTGAATCACGTGCACTATGGACAGTTTTTGTAGAAGTCTAAACTTACAGGGTTTCCTGGTTTAAACATGAAAGACAGAAATGGAGGCAGATTACTTTGAGGTTCTCAGAGGACATTACCTAAAGCAGTTGCATTAGCCATTAAAACTAAGATTTCAATTCAGTCATGGTTAATTGCGCAGCCCGAGTTTACTATAACGGGAAACATGAAACTGGCAAAACAATTGACTAAACTGCAGCTTTTCCCCAAATCCGGAACATCGCAGCACCCTTATCAATTTTATAATTATAAAATTACATAAAAGCAACATCTAGCAATGAGTGTGGCTAAATAGTGTTTTAAAGTTGTATAATGAAGCAAATAAATGTACCTTTCCTTTCAAAATACTTTTTTTTTTTCAATGTACTTGTTTTACAAGCTTTGGAGGGCCCCTTGTGGTGGCCCCGGACCCCTCTTTGGGAACCATTGGACTGAAGTTTTCTGAATGATTGCTGAGATTTTGATTCAAAATAAACTAGTTTTAAGTCAAATAGTACTGTAAGAAACATAATTCTACCTGTTGTACAGTAGCTGCCGACATTAGGAGCGCAGTGATATGGGGGCGACTTGACAGTTCCTAATGTTACGTTTATTATTTCTAGTTTAGGTTCAATTGACTATGCGTACATTTTTGATGGCCAAAAATACTAATGATTCCAAATTCAGTTATTATGCTTGATTTTATTTTTCCATACAATAGAGGCGTTTTAAGAAAACAAATTCAAGTTACTGATTTGCCCACACTTGCTAACTAAATTTGAATTTGTATATAGCCTATCACAGAAAACATTACAAAAAAAATAGCATTTTTATATAAATAATGTATGTTGTTTAATGAAAGGCATTTAATTGTATAATACAGTAACATAATAAATTATCCAAAAATAATCCGAACAATTACCTAAAACAAGCGTCTAACACCTGTTTTTTGTTGTTTACAAGAAAGATTAAACCCAGAGAAAAAGCTGATTTAATTAATGACAGATGTGACTTTGGCCGTTTCATATTTACTCACAGATTATGAACGACATCAAAAGTGGGATCCAGTACATGTTCCAGACGCAGAATAAAGTGACGTTTGCGGTGAGCGGGACGGGCCACACGGCGATGGAGTGCGCCATTTTTAACGCTGTGGAGCCCGGAGAGAGTGTCCTGAGCACGGTCAACGGGATCTGGGGAGAGAGGGCAGCGGACGTCTTCGAGAGGATAGGTAAATCAATTAAAAAAAAAGCAGATCCACTGTTTTAGCCTGTATGAAAATATCTAATTTGGGTAGAATTTCACCCAATAAATAAAATTGAAATACAAGCATTTATTTTATGACAGATATTTTCATCATTAAAAAATACCTTGAAAAAGATACAAACAAACATGTGCTTTGAGTGGCTCTAAAACATTACCGTAACTTTACCGGGAGTGGGTACGTCTCCAGCTCGTCTCCATGGAGATGACGATTAAAGTCATCAGAATTTGAGATTTTTAAAGAGTAACTAAACACCAAATCAAGTTTTTTTTACTGATAAACTGTCTCAATGGGTGTCTCATAGTGTTGTCCACTGGTCCCTGACATTATTCTGACATTATAGTGCAAACATGTGTAAAATCCTAACTTTGGCCTGAAAACGAATGGGTTGCGCCCCCTTCAGGGTTAACTCTGCTACTAAATTAGAATTTCATGATTGGCTGGAGAGTGTCCAAGGCCTCCACAGAACGTCATAAGCCGCACCAGCTCCACACATCGTCATCAGGTGCTGCCCATTGTCCTGCCCATTGTCCTGCCCCATGCACCTGTGGTATATAACCAAGTCCCTCCCACGTAATCTGTCTGCTGTGATTGTGCCAATGCAAATGCCCACACACTCACCCCCCGCATGTCACCCCCAAATTTCAGAGACCGCCTCTTTCACAGCACTTTTTGACTTTTGTTTGTGGGTGGGGAATGGCTTTGGCACGCCCGTTTAGTTACTCTTTAAAGGTTATAGGTTCTCATCCAAATCCATTCTTTGATTACCCACTGCATTTTCTGTGTTGAGCTGGTCATTAGGAGCATGTTTTGTACTGATGGCAACAGTATAGTTCCAAATGTTACGCAGTGTGCCTTTAAATAAAGGTCAAATAAAAAAATAAAAAATGTGTGGTAAATATATAGAGTAGGCGCTCTCAAGCAGAGGTTCTTAAATGGAGGGTTGGGACCCAAAAGCGCGGAACTGTTTTACATTCCAGAAAACCTTTCTTTTAATATTTATGTAAAGAAAAAGTATAGTATTCACTTCTGTTAAAATGACTGTTATCGAGTTGCTTTAAATAATAATTTCAGCATTTTTGGCTTATTTGATGCTTATTCAATTATAACTTTTGAGGAAAAGACAATATTTTACAAGTCTAAGTCATACTTGGGTCGCAGCATCATCCCAGGGTGATTGTGGGTCCTGACCTAAAAATATACTGTCAGTGGTCCCGACGCCAAACCAGTTGAGACCACTGCTCTCAAGGATCAGGCCTACACATAAGCAGAAAAAAATAGCTTGCTGAAACCATACCAAGAAACGTGTTAAGGTAGGAAGTAAAGAGGTTTGAGGTTTACTGTGTCAACAAAAAATGGTGACAATAAACTAACATTTAGTCAACAGAAAGCAGTGCGCCTTGGACCTCTCGATTTCTTTCCTCCAGAAGTGTCATGGTATGGTTTCATCAAGCTAATTTTTTGCTTCCTAATCCAAATATATACAATTACATCATTCAAAAAACTATGCCCAGATTGTTATGTTCTACCTTAACCTCTTGACCTTAGGGTTTTCTCCATCCTCCAGGTGCAACAGTAAACACAATTGTAGCGCCCCCTGGTGGTTTCTTCAGTCTAGATGAAATTGAGCAGGTACTGTAATATAAGAAAATGACATTATAAGATATACATTGTTATGACTGAATGAGTGGACTGTCATGTGTCCCAGGCGTTGTCCAAATACAGACCCGCGCTTCTGTTTGTCACACACGGAGAGTCGTCGACGGGGGTCCTGCATCCTTTAGACGGCCTCGGACCCCTCTGTCACAAGTAAGATGCAGTGTTAGGTAGTTGTGCAGTTGTGGTAAATCACAGTAAATGGCTGTCAATGTCTTTGTTTTAATAGTTTTGTGCTAATATTTCAATCTGATCGAGCGGCTGCTTTAATCGGATCGTTATGTCTTGTCCTTAGGTATGACTGCCTGCTACTTGTGGATTCTGTGGCTGCGATGGGAGGAGCGCCTTTGCACATGGACAAGCAAGGTAGTGAGCAAAAAGTGTGTGTATTTGCCAACAGTCTTACATTTTCATCACGTATTGTCAATTTTGTAATATTGATTCAGTGTTTATCCAACTCTCTCAATTTAGAGACACTTCTTACGGTGTCTTTTCTCTCCTTTTAGGTTTTTGTTCAGAATAACTTCCACTATTGCCCTATTTTAGACCTGGTTTAGATCTGGTAGTACTCAGAGAGTTCAATGTTTTCTTTAATGGGACTTGGTGTAAACATGTTAATAACCACTGTATAGATGAATCATTTATTCTGTGAGTTGTGTGCCAATAGAAGAGAATATTGTGTCATTCAATAATCCTATATTCCTTTATTACAGAGATAGACATTTTGTACACTGGCTCTCAGAAAGTCCTTAATGTTCCTCCGGGCTCAGCTCCCATCTCCTTCAGTGAAAGAGCATGGTCCGTATCCATAGAAACATGGCACGTACGATTATTATCACACGGGAAGTTAAGTGATAGTTTGGCTCAATTTGTCCACAGTCAGAAAATATTCAACCGTAAAACCAAGCCAGTGTCTTTCTTCTTGGATCTGAGCTGGTTGGCAAACTACTGGGGATGTGACGACAAGCCGGCCAGAGTGTGAGATACGTTTATCTTAAGTCAATCAGGCAAAACACTATGACCACAGGTAACTAAACAAAAAAAAAACAATCTTTTTCCTTACAGATATCATCACACTGGACCAGTCACTGCTTTTTACTCGCTGAGGGAGGGCTTAGCTATGCTCGCTGAAGAGGTGAGAGTTTATATTATGATTTAAGGCCGATTGAGTGTTTTAAATGATCTATCCGCTATTCTTAGGGTCTGGAGAATTCGTGGAAAAGGCATGAATCTGTGGCAGAGTATTTCCATGCTGAGCTAGAGAGCATGGGACTAAAGCCGTTTGTCAAGGAAAAGGTAAATGTATAATATGTTAGTCTTTCTGCATGTTCTTCCTTGTGTCTGTGTTTCCTGCTTTAACCCAAAAACATGCACAACTAAAGGATGGATCAAATGAAAAGAGCAGAAAATAAAGTCTTCAAATACAAATTCACACACTCACAATATAAAAAATCTAATCATGAACTTGGCTTAAAAACCAAGCTTGACTTTTGACAAGAGACTCCACTAAAAAGAACCTGGACTATTTTGTGAAATAAAAGTATTTACTGCTGGTCTATCATTTAAGTTTTAAACTTCTGTTACAGAAAGCAAGATTACCAACAGTTACAACCATTGTTGCTCCACATGGATACGACTGGAAAGAGATCACTACGTACATTATGAAAACCCACAATCTAGAGATTTCAGGAGGCCTTGGTCCCTCTGTCGGCCTGGTAAAAAGAATAATCATAGTAACAATAACTTACCAAATCCTCAACAAAATGTGTTGTTTTGTCTCTTCAGGTGCTGCGTGTGGGACTGATGGGATGTAACAGCACCAAGGCCAATGTGGACCTGGTCTTGACGGCTCTCAAAGACGCGCTGAAACATTGCCACAAGAGCAAAGTGTAAAGATTTTGTAATCTTTCGTATGTAATAAACAGCATAACATGAGTCTGATGTGTTGAATTTGTGACTTTTTGTTTGTGACTTATTTCTTATTTGCAGTGTAAATCCTAATTTGATTTAGCTACTATTTGAAGTTTCATTACAGATCACTCCTCATTAGTTTTGGGAATTCATTTCTGCCTTACAAGGTAAATTACACAAAACCATATTGCGCATATACGAGCCAATTCAAGGTATAACATTCATTTTAAATGAATGCCTCAATAGGTTGCGTTCACGCTTTAGAATGTGACAATGTCATAATGTCAGAGGCCAGTACAAATGGTAGTTAATAGGTTGCGTTCACATGCGTTCAGCATTAAGCTGGCCCTGCCGTATAAACTTCAATATGTGGCCCCCAAGTTTGGACACCCCTGCTCTAGGCTCACACACCCCACTTTGGGAACCCCTCTGTACAAGCCATAATGAAAGGCATGCCAAGAGTGGTTGGTTAATTTGATTAATGTGCAAATTCTAAAATACTGTAGCCTACCAACCCTACCTGGGTGTCCAAGGGCTATTTAAGTGCTGATTTAGACCTACTTGGGTGTATTGGGTCGGTTCCCGATTTACTTGCAAGTTTAGGCTATAAAGTGTAAATAATATTGAGGGCAGGGGCCAATACAACTCTATGGGAGAAATCTCCTAAACTAAAATTGACAATCGTCATCAGTATTTGATAGTGACTGGATTCACAAACCTGACATATTCTTTTTATGGCTAAAGGTCTTTTCTACTGGACAACATCACGCTCATATTTTTGAATATTGTCCCCACTTTTGAGGAAATAATTGCACATTAGTTTATATGTGCTGACCATTGAATTATGTGCTGACCATTGAATTGTGCTGTGCTGACAGACGAGACCCCACTTTGGGAACCCCTCTGTACAAGCCCAAATGAAAGGCATGCCAAGAGTACTGTAGCCTACCAACTTGAATAGGTGTCCAAGGGCTGTTTAAGTGCTGATTTAGACCTACTTGGGTGTATTGGGTCGGTTCCCGATTTAATTGCAAGTTTAGGCTATAAAATGTAAATAATATTGTCAAATTTACCTTGAGCTCGGAAAAAAATCTTCAATATTTCTTCTGCGTTCCTCCGTGGCAGCAGAGGGCGCCAAAAAAATGTATTTCTAGCTGTCACAGGAAGTACTTGTCTTACTTCCGTGTTTACAAATGTGAAGGCGTAAAGGCGCGCAATCGGTGTCAACAAAGACCACGTCGCTCTGCTTATTTGAATTATGGCGTGTAAAAGAGGGGCGCTTATTGTCCTGGAAGGAGTGGACAAAGCCGGGAAGACCACGCAGTGTAAGAAGCTCGTCCAGGCGCTGGAGCTGAGCGGGCGACCAGCGGAGATGATGAGGTTTCCCGGTAAAACGCCTTTCTCTTTCTACTTAAGACCATATGCTACAAAGCTGTCGGTCTTAGAGTGCCTATTTTAGACGTACAACTTTATGGCCATTCCCCAGTACTTAAATGATCACACATGACATGAGTGAAACAGAATTTTTCAACTAATAATCCCCAATATCCGCTCGCTGTGGCCAATCAGATTCCCTCTAAAAACTCTCCTCTGTAAACAAGGTTGTTGCAGACACGTAACTTACCTATTTAGGCTGAACTTTGTTTGTTCGCAGACAGAACAACAACCATTGGGCAGTTGATCAGCTCGTATTTGGAGAAGAAGAGTGATTTGGAGGACCACACCGTACACCTGCTGTTCTCTGCCAACAGATGGGAACTGGTGTAAGATGCTCTCACTGACTCCTTCACGAGGATGCAAAGGTTTAGGCATGATGTCACAGTAAATTATTTGCCTAGTGAACTTCCATTCAGGCCCGAAGAAACAGCAGGCATTGAATGGGAATCCAACTGCCAACCCCATAGTGAGCGACTGTTTCTATTAGTGCAGGCAGTGGCCCACAAACTTGTAGGTTGCTTGCTTTAGTGTGATTAATCTCTTATTACGTCTTCAAAAGTAAGATTAATGACGTAGTAATGCTTTTGTTTTTAGGTATACTTCGTCCTATGTACTGTTTCTTTTTTCTTTTGGTTCATTCTATTAACAACTTGTAACAAATATAGCAAGCTGCTGTGATATGCATTTAAATGCTCTTCTCGCTCAGTGTTGCTGGTCTAAGTTTAAAAGGGATGACTGTATGGTTGCTAATCTGTATCTGTTGGGATAAAGAGAAATTGTTTACAATACATCCAAAGTCAATGTAATGTAGACTAGGAGTGTGACAATATATCGATTATCAGATATATCGCGCTATTTTGCGGGTCGATACGATACCGATACTTTTTATTACGATATCGATACTTTTGATGACGTCGTGCATATTAATGAGCGGCGTCATGCATATTAGTGAGGCAGCAGTGCTCCACTGTTTTCACAGTCAATAGAGGCCAATAATTATCAATAATTCAGTCAGGACAGCAGGGGGCAGCACTACAGTTCGAACTTCTAAGCACTTGGACCAAACACTGTCACACAAATAAATTACTTTGAATGATAGTTTTTATAATTAATTTGGGGTTGATCTATTCCTTTTGAAATAGGACAGTGGTTTCTTGTTTGAATGTAAATGAAGTCACTGACAGATCTATAGACCCATTTTCAGTGTGTAAGTCAGGGATCATTTATAGACACAGAAAAAAGTGGTACAAAGCACATGAAAATAAATGTAAATGATGAATAATATATAGTATGTTAAAATAAAGGTTAAGAGTAGCATGTTTTTAATTTTAATCGTGATGTATCGTAGGTTATTTTTATGCAATATATCGATTATCGTCGTTATCGAGGTTCCCACCCCTAATGTAGACCGTATAATTTATGGTATGTAAATGTATATTGAATTGAATATGGGGGTAGGCACATATAAGCTTTATTGTTCCATAAATAGTTTTACATATGCAAATAACAATTACGACAAACCAAAATTATCCAGTGGTTAGAAGATTTAAAACATTTCCTCTTTCCTATTCGAATAGCATGATTATTAATAGATGATTCTCTTACCCACAGGCCTTTAATGAAGAAAAAGCTTGAGCAGGGCACCACTCTTGTTGTAGACCGTTACGCCTTCTCTGGAGTCGCATTCACCAGCGCCAAACCTGTAAGTCGGCACTCTTTCACAATCTTCAGAGCCATTAGCAGCGTTTATATTATCCACTGCATCATGCTGTCTGGTCTGCTTGCTCAGGGCTTCTGTCTGGACTGGTGTAAGAGCCCGGACGTGGGTCTGCCGAAGCCGGACCTGGTCATGTTCCTGCAGCTGAACCCGTCTGAGGCCGCGCAGAGAGGCCAGTTTGGAGAGGAGAGATATGAAAACAGCACTTTCCAAGACCGAGTCCAGCAGAGGTTTGAAGAGCTGATGAAGGATACGTCTGTCAACTGGAAGGTATAACAACCCATCTCTGTGTGATCTTTTAAAATGAGCAACTCTTTGATTGACAAGACAGTCTGGTGGGTCTTGTGTCTGGTTGACAAACACGATTCAGGTACAATTAGTATTTTTGATTGCCTTAAAGAACACAAGCTTTCTGCTGCTGCTGAAAGTTCACACGTCACTGTGATTGGTTATATCCACCCGTTACTCACTCAGGGCATTTTGAAATTGACCAATGGAAGGAGTGAGTGTGTTTGAGCAATCACAATGTGGAGATCGTAACAGCAGCAGATATAACAGCAGCAGCAGCAGCAGCATTTACTTGCTCTGAATTGCTCTACCAACACACCTAGTAATTCATTCTGTGCATAACTTGGAACTACCGTAATCCTGTTGCCTCTAACTTCTTGTTTTTAATACACTATTTCTTTCTTTGCAGGTCATTGATGCCGCTCAGAGTGTTGAGGATGTCCACACAAACATTCAAAACCACAGTTTGAACACGATCCACAAAGCGCAGGACATGCCTGTCGGAGAACTCTGGAAATGAACCCGGATGAACATAATTAAAATTACTCATCAAAATATTGTGGCAACTTTATACATTCCTGCTAAATCACGTCATACAGGAACAGGCCACTGTTTTTCCATACTGACATATGTTCTTACCTGAGCTCAGATGAATTGATGCGTACCTGTCTGGTCTTTGAGCGTTTGCTCAGTCATGCAAAAAGACCAAAGATGTTGTTAGCATTTAGCCTCTCCTCCTCTCCTCTATAGGGCCAAACAGGAGTGAAGTTAGAAGCGACTAAGCTCTTCCACATTTTCCCTATTTAAATACGGTTACACAAGTAGTTACACGATCCAAGAATAGTTACACAAAATTAAACGGGTCCATTTTCTAATCGGATAAAGGGGGGGGGGGGGTGCAGTAATATCTTCACTTTTCGGTGCGTTTGTCGAAATGCTCCGAAGGTGTTATTACGCCTTACAATATAGTACCTCTTTTTCTCCGCTTAGAAAATCGACATGTTTAATTTTGTGTAACTATATTTGGATCGTATAACTACTCATGTAACTGTATTTAAATAGGGAAAATGTGGTCGCTTCTAACTTCACCCCCGTTTGACCCCATAGAGGAGGGGGGAGAGGCTAAATGCTAACAACATCTTTGGTCGTTTTGCGTGACTAAGCACACGCACAAAGACCAGACAGCTACGCATCAACTCGTCTAAGCTCAGGTAGGAACATCTCTCAGTATGGAAAACGGTGGCCTGTTCCTTTTAACAAAGCTCTAAATGAATTGTGCTTGTAATGATGTACGGCGGGGCAGTGTGACGCAGGGGCTTCAAAAGTACTGTATTTTATGAACATTCAATTGTATTATCAAAATGCCAAATAGACTGTACAAGTGATGTGTAACCCTTCAATTATCAGTTGTACATAATAAGACTAGATACAATTAGGGAATGTGAATATCTTTGAGCTTTTCCTGTATAGAGGTCTGTGTACATTAACTGAAAGTGTTGAAAATCAAGGCCATGTGATCAAATAGCAGGAGTACTTTTATTTTCTTATTTAAACCGTTGGTATTACATATTACCATAGTCTAAATGGTATGAGTAATAAATAAAAACATGTATATGGTTTAGTGTTGAATAATTATTACAACTCTTCAGCAGATCGAGCTAAATTTGGTTCTGTTACAGGCTTTGATTAGTTAGCGACCACTGCGTAAGCCACGGAGGGTCGTCATAGGTTTTACATAATTTCCACTGTCTTTTTCACACAACATAAAACTGTTATGGCAATTTACTTTGTGGAGTCAGGGAAAGGCACCAGATCACTTGAGAATAAACAATTAAAAGACTGGAAACGTAAACGCGGCGTGGAGATGTGCACAGGCTGGATTCCTGAGCCCCTGCTACTGCTGCGTCCACGGAGCAGCCATGTTGGATAGGTTCAGAAGCGTTTTGGGAGATCGCCGCTTTTGCACGTTTTGACTTCATCATCAGAGCAGGACGGGCTCGAGAGGGCTCCGCTAATGTTCGCCCCTCGACTTGCTTGTGTTCCCTTCTGATTCAGGAGCAGAGATGGAGTCTTTAGTCTACAGTTCAGATGAATGTGTCATCACAGGGAAAGGATCTCAAACTCTTCATCTTCTGAGTCAAAGAACCGCTCCAGTCTGTCCGAGTCTGAGAAATCTGAAGGGAAAAGAAAATGGAAATGTATTTATCTGAATGTCTGCTTGTATAAAAATTTTTTTAAACAAAAAGCTAATAAGGATACTTAAAAAAAATATATATATATATATTGTCGGTATAAACAAGAGAGCATGTTCTCGGTAGGTTTTTTTCAGTTCCCCTTCCACGAAAACATGTAAAATAAGGTCCTCCTGGCAGTGTTGGGGGAAACGTATTACAAAAGTAATGAGTTACAAAAATATATTACTTTTTTCAGTAAATAAGGAATATAACATATTACTTACACAAAATACTGGAATATATTAGTCATTACAATTCAAGTAACTTGAGTTACAAGTGCATTTAAATGTATGAATGACAAAATACCAAATTCCCCCCAAATAACAGACACTGGTGTATAAGATCTGCAGTTGCGTGTAGCTAACAAAACCGAAAGAAGGAAAAGGAAATCTTTGACTGCAGTTTTACTCGGTGGCATTATTACAATTTTCAGTTTATACTGTATTTTGCCAAAGTAGTGGAACTCAACTACATTTTTGAAACAGTAATGTGTAATACTAACATATTACATTTTTATAGCTGTAACTACTAATACAGAATATATTACAGTTTTAAAGTAAATTGTCCAACACTGCCCCCTGGAGGCAGGAAATTGACATATTTGGAAGGATTGAAATTAGCCCATGGTAAACACATCAGCGTGTCTTGTCTGTTTATTAACAAAAATAAGCAAACAAATCTAAATCAATCTTGTCTTTTGTACTAGAGCCATAAAAAAGCCCCTTTAGGTGTTTTCATACAAATAGCCTGACCTACTGCATACAATTCTACAAGAAAATCCTTCAAGGTGTGTACAGAAACACATAGCTTTAAATAAATACATTGAAACCTCTATATCAGAGGTAGAGATTGTTGGTGTATACATATTTGTAAATGAAGTCCCAGACCTACTTGTGGATGAGTTTTCTTACCAGGAGTGAGGTTTAGGGCGTCCACGCAGACCATATGAGAGGGCTGACTGTCCACAAGCTCAAACATGGGCAAGCCACCTCTGTTGCAGGAAAGCTGAAGAGAAATTCAATGTAGTGTTTAAAATGTAACAAAGTAAGATTGATGGGAAACAGTTATCACAGAAAACGTACCCTCCTGATTCGCATACACCAGTCGTCAAACTCGTCCTCTGTCTTGAAGAAGAATCCCTGATATCAACAGATAAAAGAGTCCAGTGTACAACAATGGTATAGTTTGAAGTTTTTCGAATGTGTTAAGTAAAACTGTACCGCTGCGATGGATGGGTCCAGCTCACAGATGTGCATGCGGCAGGGCGGGTGCTGACAGTGGTACGTCTCGTCTTGGACATGGCTGTCTTCGCTGGGCTCCACTGCGGGCTGTGTGGTGTGGGGGTCCAAGTAAATCAACTCCTCTCCTGGACAAAAACGTTCATAAGTGTGAGCAAAACGTAAAGCACAGTGAATGAAGTGAACAGTGTTTGAAAAAAGCTGGTTTAATGCTCACCGACAAAACCGATGAAGTAATGTGCACTGTTTGGTTTGCCCCCGATTACACCCAAGGACTGGGGCAGCATGAAGCATTGCTGAGAAGAGAATAAAAGCCAGAGTGAGATCAAATAGTCCTTTTTCATTGTCCCACACTCAGACCAGTTTACTGACCCATGTTCGAAACTTTTATTTATTTTTTGCCACAGTAATAAAAGCTGTCCACCTACTTCTCCCGTATTTCAATTACTTATTTTATGTCTTCAATGTCCCATCACAGCTGTTTTTAACCGTAAGTTATTACCGCTATTAGTTTTATGGCTTTCTTCTGGTCTGGGTTTGAGTATTTATGACCATTTTGGTGGTAGTTTGTTGTTTTTATTGTTGGTGGAGGCGTGTTGTGCCAAGCAACCAAGAAAAGTCCCTTTAAGAATCTACAGTGCCTCTCGAAAGTACTAATACAGCTTGAACTTTTGCACATTTTGTCATGTTTACAACCATAAACATCAAGATTGTATTTTGAATTTTTGACTGAAAGTTCACACACAAGTAACAGACAACTGTGAAGTGAAAGCAAAATGATACATGATTCTGTTATTTTTCAAAAAATAGAAAAGTGAAAAGTCAGGCGTGCATAAGTATTCATACAGCATGAATTAATACTTTGTGGAACCCCCTTTTGCTGCAGTAACAGCAGCAAGTCTTCTGGGGTATGACTGTACAAGGTTTGCACATCTAGAGACTGACATTTTAGCCCATTCCTCTTTACAAAACAACTCAAGCTCTGTCAAATTAGAAGGAGAGCGTTTGTGAACAGCAGTTTTCAGGTCTTTCCACAGATTTTCAATAGGATTTAGGTCAGGACTTTGACTGGGCCATTCTAACACATTAATATGTTTGTTTTTAAACCATTCCATTGTAGATTTAGCTTTGTGTTTAGGGTCATTGTCCTGCTGGAAGGTGAATCTCCGCCCCAGCCTCAATTCTCTTGCTGACTCCAGCAGGTTTTCCTCCAAAATGTCCCTGTATTTGGCTCCATCCATCTTCCCAACTATTCTTACAATCTTCCCAGTCCCCGCTGAGGAAAAGCAGCCCCATAGCATGATGCTCCCCCACCATATTTGACACTGGGGATGGTGCACTCAGGACGATGAGCAGTGTTAGGTTTGCGCCATACATAATGTTTTGCATTTGGGCCAAAAAGTTAAATTTTTGTCTCATCTGACTGTGCTCTGGTCATTTATGACCAGTGCTCTCCTTGTTCGGTCTGTTAGTTTAGGTGGACGCCCGTGTCTTGGTAAGTTTGCAGTGGTGCTATACTCTTTCCATTTCCGAATGATGGATTGAACAGTGCTCCGTGAGATGTTCAAATCTTGGGAAATCTTTGTGTAACATAACGCTGCTTTAAACTTCTCCACAACTTTATCCCTGACCTCTCTGGTGTGCTCCTTGGCCTTCATGATGTTGCTTAGTGACCAATACACTCTGACCATAGCTCTGAGGCCCTCACAGAACAGCTGGAATTATACTGAGAGTACAAGGTGAAAACCCCCAGCTAGGAATGTGAAGATGAGCCTCTGGGCACAGAACGGTGGTCGCCCACTGCTCCAGACAGGTTGCCCTGAGGCCGTGGAAATTTTCTTTCAAGGACAATTAAGTCTACAAATACAAATAGAATTTATTAATGAGAATTGATCAGAGATGGGAAAAGAATCCTGAGGGTGTCGTCAATACGGTTTAAAACACCAGAATGTGCAGCGATTGGAAGATGATAGTTAGAATGGTTGGTTGTGCAGATGCTTGCAGTAAAAACAACAGATTAAAATGCTTTTACCTCGTTACAATACCTGGAGCTGTGTGTCGAGTCGCTAACGCAACTTAAAGTAATCTTTGGATCTTTTTCAGTGGCAATTCTCAGCACCAGCAGCTCCCAAAAAGTTCCTACCGAGGTCCACCATATCCAGGAAATGCTTTCCTCACCTCTTGACCTTTTGCTAAGCTTAATCCTCTCATCGTGAAGTGACAACACTCACCATCGCTTCACAGCTACACAAGCCACACTTTTTTTTTTTTACTCTTTATAGAAACATCTGCACCCCGAAGGGGAGCAAGAGGTGGTGGGAGGGAAACTCAGGAAGAAAGACAAAAAAGACATCTAGTGTGTGTCACCTTGAGGGGCTCGATGTAGGCGTCATTGATGTCACTCAGTCCCAGCCTGAGTGGAATGAGCAGAACCAGGGGCCTCCACAGAGCCGTCTCCTCCTCAGCCAGAGCACAGGCGCCTTCCAGGCAGCCGTTCAGCGCCCCTGCCCCCTCCGTCTCCCCACATGCCCCGTCCAGCCACGGCATGCACAGCCTCTCTGCAGGGAAAACGTGACATGACTGTGATAAAGTACTCATAGAAGTAAAACCTCAACAAAAAGGTTACACAAGTATATTTTTGGGACCCCAGGAAGAATAGCGACATCATGACTGCGCTAATGGGGATCCTTTCAAGAAACAAATAAACATATATTTGAGAAAATGTAATTGGTTACTAATCAGGTTTGCTCTTTATACGCAAACACTCTTTCAATAGTTAATGTTGGAAGTATTTTTTACTTTTGAGAACTAAAAATCCAACTCAATCTAATCATAAAATGAAGAACAAAATCTATTAATTATAAAAACCAAGTTATGCACCATTGGAGATATATTAATACTGTACATTTATAGTAAAATGAACCTTTTATTGACCCTTCTCATTATGAAAATATCCGCATTGCAAAAAAATAGGTTTCAAAGTGGGACTATTTATAGACAAAGTAAAGCTGCAGTATCAGATGAGCCAGAGCGCACTGAAAAGAAAAGGATCATGAGGCTCGAAGCTGTGGCCAAATAAATCATTCTGCCGGTTTGTGTTTCCCTTTAAGACGGACAGAGTGAGAGGCAGGGACTTTGCCAATGCAGTGACCACCGCCACTTTGCAAAATAATGCACCGACTCGACAAGACTCCAAAGCACATCTGTGAGAAACACGGTGGAAATATAAATCGCTGCGACGCGTGAACTCACTGATCTCCTCTATGACCACTGTGTTGTCCATTGCCACGTGTACGACCAGCCGGCTCCATGTATCGAACACGGTCAGCTTCCTGCAGGGATATCAGAGAAGAACCAGGTCATTTTCAAGGGCATTTTATTGTTTTTTCTATTTATTTAACACGTGCAAACAGATTATTATCATCTGTTTGAGTAACATTTATGTGGTGTTTATCCAAGCTAAAGTTGGGAAAGGTGGTGCAATCAAATGTAACAAGATGCAGTTGAACAGTCGTTGGCACAAGTGACTCTGCTGAGTAACAAGAAGCAGACATCGTGCTTTGCCAACACATCTTTAAAATACTTGCCTTTAAAAGGAAATGAATGGGGTTTATGGGGGTTTAGTAGTAGTCCTTTATATGTAGTAAAGTATGGCAGTGTTCAGTTATCCAAACCCCTTATTATAGAAAAAATGTCAATAGTTTTATAGCTTTTCCGACGAGCACAAGTTATGGTTTAAACATTGTAACTTGGGCATGTTTTGGATTTGGACTTGGACTGACAACTACAGTACAGACGTTATGAAATATACTTAAAAACCTACAGTGCCGAGTCACTCAGGGAAATGGTTGACTTGACAGCGATACTCAAAATATAGAAGTAGTCAAGACCTTCCCATTTTGAGATCATTTCTGTTTTTGTGAAATGGTCTATGTGCAACTGGATAGACAGTAGGGGTGGGAACCTCTGGGTACCTCACGATTCGATACGCGATACATGGCTTGCGATAATCTCACAATAATTATGCCAATACTGCGATAATCGATATATTGCACAACATTTTTTTTTTTTTTTTTACCTCTTTCTGTGTGAATAAATGATCCCTGACTTACACGCTGAGAGATTTATAGACCCATCTTTCAAAAGGAATAAATCAACCCCAAATTAATCTTATTTAGAACTATAAAAACTATCATTAAAAGTAATGTATTTGCGTGAATGATTGGTCCAAGTGCTTAAAATTGTAGTGCTGCCCTCTATTGGCAGCACTACTGAATTCTTGATCATTATTGGCCTCTGTTGACTGTGAAAACAATGGAACACTGATGCCTCATTAATATGCATGACATCGCTCATTAATATGAGCGATGTCATGCAGATTAATGCATGACGTCGACATCAAAAGTATCGATATTGGAATAAAAAGTATTGTCTCATCCCACAAAATATTGCGATATATCGGAAAATCAATATATTGTCACACTCCTAATAGACAGGAGAGGTTTAAACCATACACCGAAATGGATGATACAGCATAATCAATAAATACAATGTACCAATAATATGATGCATTGTATTTAGTTAAATTATTTATCACATCGGAATGGATGGAAAGTGCATTTACTAAGAAATGTATAGAACTACGAGACAATTATCTACAATGTGTTGCACTTATTACCACAGGATCTGTTGATAAAAGCTAAGGTAAAAATGGAACATAATGAGAGCAGAAAAAGAATTTCAAAGACACACAAACGGCACTTACTTTAGGACTTGGGCGACTGTGTTTGGTCCGTACCACTGGCCAATAGGTTTTCCCTCTCCGACTCCCATTTGAGCTGTGAGCAAAACACATTACTACATCCGCGTTTATCAATATTTGCTACAAAGGCTACTCCCAACATCGCTGGATCAAACGTGATTGAAAGCCATGTGCTCATCCAGGACATTATAGTGTACACTATACACAAAACATGATCCATCTGCCCTTCAATATCAAAGGCTATAGACGTCCTCTGGGCAGAAATAGATTATCAGAGGCACTCAGACGTGTTAATGGCCTTTGCTCAAGCATCCCTGAATTTAGATGTATTGTAAAATTCATTTTTGCTTAATAGTATTATTTGCATTTACCGCTCTCTCTATAAGTATTAGCTGTTTTTCTGTTTCACTGGAGCTTTTAAGGAATGAAATTGATCAACAGTGACCAAGCATTTACCTGGATCGATAAGTCTGTCTCACTTTTGTAAACATTCTGAATTCTTAAATCTGGTTAAACTATTTTCCTTATTCCAATTATGTGTCTAAAACCCATGACTGTCTTACCAATCTGATGGATGGAATAATAGCTGTCCTTCTTGTCGATGAAGGCGTTGAGAATACTGACGTACTCTTCTCTTTGTTTATGACCTTTGGCCCATCTCCAGTCTGGGAACAAAAAGCCGGTTATCTTGTCTGCTGTGTTCACTGAAGGAGATGTCAACGCACTGAAAAGCTGCAGCGAGAGCCACATTACAATGATAACCCCCGCTTATGTCCAGTCTGTGTCAATCCATTACAATAGGGATGTCACAATAACGGTTATATAGTGACAATGCACAGTCATAAGTGTCACGATATTCAATAATATACCAAAACCAATGCAGCAGCACGATACAAAGAACACAGACATTTTAATTAGAGACATCAATAACTTAGGTGCTTCTCTGGTATAGACATGATTTACACTAAATTTAGGCATACTAATTATGGCCAATGTAGGCAGTATTTGGTGGTTCCTGTTGTGAAAAGCTTGAGAACCAATGACAAAGATAATGATCCTTTGCTCAATTTCAGTCCAGCCTGCACGAGGATACAGTTTTAAACACATATTTGATCTTACGCTTTACAAATAAGACAAAAATAACTGCACTAAAGGTTTGTCTGGGAGAAAAGGTAGCAATTCTACAATACTACCCAAAAATGTGTGTACTCTCATGTGAATATTGTTCCAGCCCGACATGAAAATAAGGATTGTTCTTACCTCTGCCTAGATGTCTGCACATCAGCGCCTGTCCCAGGATCATCTGACCGCACCGTAACATACATCCCCATCCCGTGTCTGACGTGGGCCCTGTCCCGCCTGTCGAGGAAAAAACATAGTCATGAGAAAAATGACGGAATACAACTTAATTACACAAATAAATGTTACAAGTAGTAGACATACCGATAGGTGGAAAGTTCTTTCTATATGTGAACCACAGCCTTGAAGCGACGTCAGATAAAATGTCTTCCTTTTCTAAATGGAGAGCACAATATACTGTAGTATGTTGACTTATGCATAATAAGTAGTTGATTTCTGATTTGGATGTAGTTTGTTTGTACCTGTGAGGGCACTGTACTCTTTTCCCAAGACCCACACTGGGTCTGAGGTCTCGGGAAACTCTTCAAACTCTCCAAAACGCAATGTGTCGTACGTCAAAGTAGCTGCAAACAACAGATGATACTGTAATGTTATCGCATTGTTACAATCCTCTTATTTAGTAATAATTTGTGGCGTTGATATATGGTTTTGATAAGCAGTCAAGTAAGTAAGTGCTGGCATTGTACAATTGAACAACGAAATCACGATTTCTAAAGAATAAATATGATATTCTGGTATTTTATGACAGTGGGATAGTAGCATCTCATCATATCCAGAAACTTCAGCCTTGGTAATGACACAATCACTTTATCTCAGCTGAAACTGGTGCATAGTAAAAAAAAAAACAAAAAAACAGGTTACGTCCCTTCAAGCACTTAAAAAAAACTAGTTTGCTGATCAGAGAGGCGAAACATCATCAACTCTAACAACTCAGTCCAGTTAATACAAAAGTTAAACCTTACAACGATGGCAAACTCCAGGAGGATTATGGTCTCACACAAGCATACTCGTGGGAAAGAATAAAAACATACTGAACAAGTTCTTCTGGTGCATTACAGATGACAACCAATCACTTGCAAAGGTTTTTATTGCAGAAGATTGTTTTCCTTTCCATTCTTGTAGGTATCTGGTATCCAAAACAAATCCGGACAATAACATATCCTCCTATCATTATAGCTTTTAGGGCAAAATAATTTCTGATGCAACACAAAGGCAAACTTGACACAGTCACTAGGCTAAGCAACGTTATGACAACAAAAGTTAAGCTATCCGACTGCTCTCTAGCATTAAGACATGATCTTTTTACTAAATAAAATAACATGGCTACGTGATGTCGTCAAGCCACTCAATGATCTTTGTTAGTACGTTGTAATATGGTGTCATTAGATAATAGAGAATGCAGTAAGAAAAGTGGTGCATCAGCAGTAAATGTTTCCTTTGGGCGTAACGCTAAGTTAGCACACCCAAGGACAGGGGACCCGTGTGGAAAGTAGGGGCCAAACAGCGTAATAACATCGGGGGATGAACACGAATGGCACCCGAAAAACGCCCAGGGAGTTGCACAGCTGTAAAACGAGCTGTCATGGCGTATGTCCCCTTAGTTTTGGCACAAACAGCGGGCTAACGTTGGCTAGCATAGTTAGCTTTGGCCAGCAAGCTAACAGTTCGTTTCCGAGGCTACAAAGCAACAACGATGGACACGACATCCGCTGTTTTTTGGGGTTATTTCACAAAACAGAACGAGCTGTTTTTAATCGGATGATCGTGCCACACTGGTGTTAAGTCTTTAGCGGATGTAATACTTTGGTGATAATGCAGAAAAGTACGGGGAATTTGCGGTTACCTGCATCCATTCCGACGGTGATGAGCCTGTGTTGTTGTCCTCTGCTCTGGGTCAGCTGGGCCAATGGGAGCCAGTCCTGCTGCGGAATTCAGACGAGGGTGGGACGTCTCCAAAAAACAGCCAAACAGAGCCCAGACAAAAAAGAGGACTCCTGCACGATGACGTATCACTCCCAGAAGATTTTTTTTTTTTAAAGCACTTTCAACTCTCATCATGACATCCGAAAAATACAAAAGCAAGACCAACATCTTGCTTTTGTGTGATCCGCGGCTGCTGCTGGAGGCTGCCATATCAGAGAACTGTCATGTCACACCTGGCAACCGCTGTGTTGATTATTGGCATGCACTTACCAGACGTTACTGATCAAATTTTGGAAGCTGGAGAGTCCCAGTTAACAAAATACGGAAACACTGAATAAGAGGCCATTATTTGGTGAACATCAAGTTAACAATCATGACCTATTGAGATCATTTTTCCCAAAGGCGGTTCGTAATGGGAATTTAACCGATGAGTGTGAGTGTGTGCCTCATATATAGGCTAAACAAACATAGATGATATAGTTAGTTCATACAGTTGAATGAAGTCACACACGGGTAAATATTTTTACTATTTATTTAAAACCTAAAATATTTGTGTAGGAAATTACAGACATTTGCTCATTTCACTAGGACTCCTAGTACTTTATGCCGTAAAAAGTGAAATTATTCATAGAATAAAGTCCACACACAAATTAAATGTCATCCAAGTGCTCTAACACAGAGAAAACAATACCACCTTTGCATCACTGCAGTTACAACAAAGCAAAATACAAATTAAAAGACACACAAGTTAATTATTGTATGTTTGGTGAAATTTTTGGAACTTCCAACAACCTAAGGCAACATTTTGCATCACATACATTCACAAGAATACACACTATTATTACTTTTATGGGGGAAAAAACAAGAAAATATAAGCATAAACCTTTCAAACCCCAAACATTCAAGCCTTGTAGTATATCTTAGATTCTACTAACATTAGATCAATATTGCACTGTGCATTTTGGTCCTGTTCACTGAGGTGGAAAGTAACTGGATACCTTTTCTCTAAAGTAAACGCATCAAGGGCATTAATGAGTAGTATATAATTTCTAAATAGTTGCAGGTCAGTTTCTGAACTACCAGCAGAACTTCTCTCCAAAGTTCTTTAAATTCATGTTTAGGACTTCTAAGTACTTTTACTCAGTAATACATTATTACTTCCTCTGCTTCATTAAAATAACTATGAGTCTCTGCCACTAGAGGCAGCTAGATCATCTGCCATTATGTGTGAAGTTCTTTGCTTTTATCATTGTGAGATGCAAAACTATAAACATACGCTGTAATAAGGCCAACAAAACAAAGAGCTTTTTGTGTGAGGAAACAGTGGTCTATTACTAGTCAAAGGCTCAGTGCAGTAACGTGTAAACATATTTCAAAGCAGTGAGCGGTAGTGCACTGGTCTGTCCATCCAGACGATACGATATAGGTCCGTTTTTTTCACTTGTCTCGGAGCATGTACAGCACTACGGCCTTCAGGAAGTACCCACACGTAATTGCTGCAGAGACGAGCCAATGAGAGCGAAAACTGGGGTCTGTATTCACCACACACTTTGTAACATCCACCTGGAGACACACACATCACATAATATGACACACTGAATTCACAATGAATCCGCAAATAGTTTTACAGTCTTCAATTTTGGCAATGTCACTTTAAGACCTAATAGTTTTCAGAGTCCATAAAACAGAACAGAACACACCGTTTAACGTCACATTTGACACTAATTACTTCCCTCTCATGGTCCACAGGCCTGTACTTTTATAAATTATGTTCCCTATAGAGCAGAATGACAGGGCAAAACAGAAATCCTGCTTCAGAGTTACTGCTGTGAGACGCTCATAAAAAAAAAAAATCTTTTATTTGTGCTTATGAGGTCAATTATACTCGGCTTTGTCACACTCCACTTCTCCTCAAACACAAATGACCTGAGCGCACTGTCTCTGAATACAACAAAACACATTAGTTCATTCGGCACATGTCCAGACTGTGCTCCATCTGGTGACTACGCTTTTTTGTTTTTGTTGCTAGAAAAGTCTTCTTTGTCTGAACACTGGTTTATGTCAATCTCTGAAGAAATACGTGCAAAAGATTTGACCTATATAGTATGTTACAAAACATATTTTTCATCTTACCCTGTTTTCCTCTTATGCAATCCTCCAGTCTATTTATGATTAGTTATAGCTGTTAAGTCATGCAAAGCGCTTGCAAAATGAGTGCAAAACGATACTACATTAATTGTATCCTTTGAAATTTAGTTACCCAATACATGTGGTATTCAAGCTTGGCTTTAAATTTAAATTAATGAACAAAAAAATAAACACATCTGTTACATTGGCCCAAGGATCAAAATGTTTCTCAACAGATTTATAGAGGCCAGCAGCCTTGTGAAATTATTTTACTAAAAATAAACCTGCCAGATGGGAGCTCTGGGGTCCGATTTGGTGATCGCTGCACATAAACAGCAATCACGTGTTATGATTTCTTGAGTTATGTTTCTTGAGTTACTATGTGAAATATACACTGCCTGACGCCAAAAAAACACACACCTGGATTTAACTAACTGTTATGATCTGGCGTTGCTGCAGGTGGGCCAGTCTAGATTCAGCAACACTACGGTATGTGCCCAAAGAATGAGATCAGCTGACGACCTGAGCATTCTGAAAGAAAGTTTTCCAACAAAGGATCTTCTTCCCTGACGGGTACAGTATGTTCAGAGATGGCAATGCCGGGATTCATCGGGCTCACTTTGTGAAAGAGTTGTTCAGGGAGCATGAGACATCATTGTCACACTTGGATTGGCCGCCACAGAGTCCAAATCTTAATCTTTGGGATGTGCTGGAGAAGGCTTTGTGCAGTGGTCACATTCTCCCTTCATCAATACGAGATCTTTGTAAAAAAAAAAATAATGCAAGAGTGGATCTTTTGACATTGCAGAAGTTTATTGAAACAATGCCAGAGTGAATTCTGCGGTAATCAAAGCTAAAGGCAGTCCAACCAAATATTAGAGCATGTGACCATTTTTTGTGGTGACTTTTTTTTTGTCAGGCAGCGTATTAAACAAAAGTGTTTTCTCTTACCCAGCCTCCTCTTCTCTTTAACCACAACCCTAAACTCTTGCGGACGAACTCTCCCATACAGTCTACTATCGTGTGGACCATCGCTGGGTGACCATGTCTCACACAGTCCACGGCTAATCCTCCGGCCACAGCGTACAGAGAAACCACCTTTCCCCAAGTTATTCCTGGAGGGACACAAACAAACAAACAAAACGTTATGGAGAACAGTTAAATTACTAGAAATGCAGCAATGGCTGCGCCATTGCGATTGACTGCGGAACTGCGGGAATCGAATGCAGAAATTGCATAAATTTGCATAAATTGGTTAATTTGCATAAACTTATGTTCATAAACTGGTGAAATTGCATAAACTGGTAAAATTGCAGAAAAACTGTAAAATGCATAAATTGGTTAATTTGCATAATCTAATTTGCATAAACCGGTAAAATGCATGAACAGATTAAATTGCACAAACTGTTATGTTGCATAAACTGGTTAAATTGCAAAAAAAACAGTAAAATGCATTAATTGGTTAATTTGCATAAATTATATAAACTGCATTAACTGTTTAAATTTCATAAATCCTAAATGGCATAAATTGTTATGTTGCATAAACTGGTTAAAATGCGTAAACTGGTTAAATTCCATAAAGTGGTTAATTTGCATAAATTGTTTATATCGCATAAACTTTTTAAATTCCATAAACTGGTCAAACTGTTGAAATCGCCTAAATGCTGAAGATGCAGAAGCTGCACAAATGGCTGAAACACATGGAGAGCCAGAAATCCTATTAAAATGCATTGGCTGGATTCGCCATACACACTAATGGAGCAGAGGCCACATACACACCAATGCAAACATTTCAAATTCCCGTAGAATAAAACTGGAAAACTGCAGAAGGCCATTTTTTTCTCAAAACCCACAAGTTGCGGAAGCTGAACATGCACAAATTGCAGAAATTGCAGAAATTGCGGAAAAAAATGCGGAAAAGCATGAATTTGCGGGAGCCCCATTATGCGTCAATGGGAAAAATGTGCGGTATTTCGTCCGATTGCGGAAAAACCGTAAATCGCAGAAGTCCCAAAAGTAATAGCAGGATTCTCCTCAACATGCGGAACGTTTTGATGCATAACTTGCAGAAATTGCACAAAGCATGAAAGTGCTGAAAGGTGCAGAAAATCAGGAAAAAGATGGAATAATATTAAAGAACATGAAAACCAATGATTGACTGCGGAAGATTCCGCAGTCAATCAATTAATCAAAATGCTATTTGAAAAAAGCTCTGTAGTTCAGCCTATACAAGTTCTGTAGTCCTTTTAGATGACTGATGAGACTAAGTGTTTCTCTATACTGTAGCTGGACTTTGGCAGTGGTATGGAGCATTGGTAGCACATAAATCACTGTAATATGGAAACATCCTCCCCTCAAATAGTATTTTACCTGAACCACTTAAAGTGACACTCAAGAGTTTCTATTTTGAGTTTTCTTTTCTTTTATATTCTTGCTTTCACTCTCATTTGTTTTTCATTCTTTGGTGAATTTAGTTTGTTTTGTCATTTTCTCCTCTTCCATATACACATTTTACATGATTAAAAAAAAAAACTGAATTAGTTGTATTGGAGATATTTTTGATTGACTGCGGAACTTTCCGCAGTCAATTATTGGTTTTCATGTTCTTTAATATTATTATTATTATTATTGATTGACTGCGGAATCTTCCGCAGTCAATTATTGGTTTTCATGTTCTTTAATATTATTATTATTATTGATTGACTGCGGAATTTTCCGCAGTCAATTATTGGTTTCCGTTTCTTTATTATTATTATTGATTGACTGCGGAATTTTCCGCAGTCAATTATTGGTTTCCGTTTCTTTATTATTATTATTGATTGACTGCGGAATTTTCCGCAGTCAATTATTGGTTTTCGTTTCTTTATTATTATTATTATTATTATTATTCCCGCACATTTTTCCTGATTTTCTGCACCTTTCAGCACTTTCATGCTTTGTGCAATTTCTGCAAGTTATGCATCAAAACGTTCCGCATGTTGAGGAGAATCCTGCTATTACTTTTCGGACTTCTGCGATTTACGGTTTTTCCGCAATCGGACGAAATACCGAACATTTTTCCCATTGACGCATAATGGGGCTACCGCAAATTCATGCTTTTCCGCATTTTTTTCCGCAATTTCTGCAATTTCTGCAATTTGTGCATGTTCAGCTTCCGCAACTTGTGGGTTTTGAGAAAAAATTGGCCTTCTGCAGTTTTCCAGTCTTTTTCTACGGGAATTTGAAATTTTTGCATTGGTGTGTATGTGGTCTCTGCCCATTAGTGTGTATGGCGAATCCAGCCAATGCATTTTAATAGGATTTCTGGCACTCCAAGTGTTTCAGCCATTTGTGCAGCTTCTGCAATTTCAGCATTTAGGCGATTTCAACAGTTTGACCAGTTTATGGAATTTAAAAAGTTTATGCAATATAAACAATTTATGCAAATTAACCACTTTATGGAATTTAACCAGTTTACGCATTTTAACCAGTTTATGCAACATAACAATTCATGCCATTTAGGATTTATGAAATTTAAACAGTTAATGCAGTTTATATAATTTATGCAAATTAACCAATTAATGCATTTTACCGTTTTTTTTGCAATTTAACCAGTTTATGCAACATAACAGTTTGTGCAATTTAAACTGTTCATGCATTTTACCGGTTTATGCAAATTAGATTATGCAAATTAACCAATTTATGCATTTTACAGTTTTTTGCAATTTAACCAGTTTATGCAATCTTAAGTTCATGCAACATGAAAGTTTATGCATTTTACCAGTTTATGCAATTTCACCAGTTTATGAACATTAGATTATGCAAATTAACCAATTTATGCAATTTATGCAATTTTGCATTTGATTACCGCAGTTCCGCAGTCAATCGCAATGGCGCAGCCATTGCTGCATTTCTAGTTATTATTATTATTCCCGCACATTTTTCCTGATTTTCTGCACCTTTCAGCACTTTCATGCTTTGTGCAATTTCTGCAAATTATGCATCAAAATGTTCCGCATGTTGAGGAGAATCCTGCTATTACTTTTCGGACTTCTGCAATTTACGGTTTTTCCGCAATCGGACGAAATACCGCACATTTTTCCCATTGACGCATAATGGGGCTCCCGCAAATTCATGCTTTTCCGCATTTTTTTCCGCAATTTCTGCAATTTCTGAACTTTGTGCATGTTCAGCTTCCGCAACTTGTGGGTTTTGAGAAAAAATTGGCCTTCTGCAGTTTTCCAGTTTTTTTCTACAGGAATTTGAAATTTTTGCATTGGTGTGTATGTGGTCTCTGCTCCATTAGTGTGTATGGCGAATCCAGCCAATGGGATTTCTGGCTCTCCAAGTGTTTCAGCCATTTGTGCAGCTTCTGCAATTTCAGCATTTAGACGATTTCAACAGTTTGACCAGTTTATGGAATTTAAGAAGTTTATGCAATATAAACAATTTATGCAAATTAACCACTTTATGGAATTTAACCAGTTTACGCATTTTAACCAGTTTACGCATTTTAACCAGTTTATGCAACATAACAATTTATGCCACTTAGGATTTATGAAATTTAAACAGTTAATGCAGTTTATATAATTTATGCAAATTAACCAATTAATGCATTTTACCGTTTTTTTTGCAATTTAACCAGTTTATGCAACATAACAGTTTGTGCAATTTAAACTGTTCATGCATTTTACCGGTTTATGCAAATTAGATTATGCAAATTAACCAATTTATGCACTTTACAGTTTTTCTGCTATTTAACCAGTTTATGCAATTTCACCAGTTTATGAACATTAGATTATGCAAATTAACCAATTTATGCAATTTATGCAATTTCTGCATTCGATTCCCGCAGTTCCGCAGTCAATCGCAATGGCGCAGCCATTGCTGCATTTCTAGTTATTATTATTATTCCCGCACATTTTTCCTGATTTTCTGCACCTTTCAGCACTTTCATGCTTTGTGCAATTTCTGCAAATTATGCATCAAAATGTTCCGCATGTTGAGGAGAATCCTGCTATTACTTTTCGGACTTCTGCAATTTACGGTTTTTCCGCAATCGGACGAAATACCGCACATTTTTCCCATTGACGCATAATGGGGCTCCCGCAAATTCATGCTTTTCCGCATTTTTTTCCGCAATTTCTGCAATTTCTGAACTTTGTGCATGTTCAGCTTCCGCAACTTGTGGGTTTTGAGAAAAAATTGGCCTTCTGCAGTTTTCCAGTTTTTTTCTACAGGAATTTGAAATTTTTGCATTGGTGTGTATGTGGTCTCTGCTCCATTAGTGTGTATGGCGAATCCAGCCAATGGGATTTCTGGCTCTCCAAGTGTTTCAGCCATTTGTGCAGCTTCTGCAATTTCAGCATTTAGACGATTTCAACAGTTTGACCAGTTTATGGAATTTAAGAAGTTTATGCAATATAAACAATTTATGCAAATTAACCACTTTATGGAATTTAACCAGTTTACGCATTTTAACCAGTTTACGCATTTTAACCAGTTTATGCAACATAACAATTTATGCCACTTAGGATTTATGAAATTTAAACAGTTAATGCAGTTTATATAATTTATGCAAATTAACCAATTAATGCATTTTACCGTTTTTTTTGCAATTTAACCAGTTTATGCAACATAACAGTTTGTGCAATTTAAACTGTTCATGCATTTTACCGGTTTATGCAAATTAGATTATGCAAATTAACCAATTTATGCACTTTACAGTTTTTCTGCAATTTAACCAGTTTATGCAATTTCACCAGTTTATGAACATTAGATTATGCAAATTAACCAATTTATGCAATTTATGCAATTTCTGCATTCGATTCCCGCAGTTCCGCAGTCAATCGCAATGGCGCAGCCATTGCTGCATTTCTAGTTATTATTATTCCATCTTTTTCCTGATTTTCAGCACCTTTCAGCACTTTCATGCTTTGTGCAATTTCTGCAAGTTATGCATCAAAACGTTCCGCATGTTGAGGAGAATCCTGCTATTACTTTTGGGACTTCTGCGATTTACGGTTTTTCCGCAATCGGACGAAATACCGCACATTTTTCCCATTGACGCATAATGGGGCTCCCGCAAATTCATGCTTTTCCGCATTTTTTTCCGCAATTTCTGCAATTTCTGCAACTTGTGCATGTTCAGCTTCCGCAACTTGTGGGTTTTGAGAAAAAAATGGCCTTCTGCAGTTTTCCAGTTTTATTCTACGGGAATTTGAAATGTTTGCATTGGTGTGTATGTGGCCTCTGCTCCATTAGTGTGTATGGCGAATCCAGCCAATGCATTTTAATAGGATTTCTGGCTCTCCATGTGTTTCAGCCATTTGTGCAGCTTCTGCAATTTCAGCATTTAGGCGATTTCAACAGTTTGACCAGTTTATGGAATTTAAAAAGTTTATGCAATATAAACAATTTATGCAAATTAACCACTTTATGGAATTTAACCAGTTTACGCATTTTAACCAGTTTATGCAACATAACAATTTATGCCATTTAGGATTTATGAAATTTAAACAGTTAAGGCAGTTTATATAATTTATGCAAATTAACCAATTAATGCATTTTACAGTTTTTTTTGCAATTTAACCAGTTTATGCAACATAACAGTTTGTGCAATTTAAACTGTTCATGCATTTTACCGGTTTATGCAAATTAGATTATGCAAATTAACCAATTTATGCATTTTACAGTTTTTTGCAATTTAACCAGTTTATGCAATCTTAAGTTCATGCAACATGAAAGTTTATGCATTTTACCGGTTTATGCAAATTAGATTATGCAAATTAACCAATTTATGCATTTTACAGTTTTTCTGCAATTTAACCAGTTTATGCAATTCATCCAGTTTATGCATTTTACCATTTTATGCAATTTCACCAGTTTATGAACATTAGATTATGCAAATTAACCAATTTATGCAATTTATGCAATTTATGCATTCGATTCCCGCAGTTCCGCAGTCAATCGCAATGGCGCAGCCATTGCTGCATTTCTAGTTATTATTCCATCTTTTTCCTGAATTTCAGCACCTTTCAGCACTTTCATGCTTTGTGCAATTTCTGCAAGTTATGCATCAAAACGTTCCGCATGTTGACGAGAATCCTGCTATTACTTTTCGGACTTCTGCGATTTACGGTTTTTCCGCAATCGGACGAAATACCGAACATTTTTCCCATTGACGCATAATGGGGCTCCCGTAAATTCATGCTTTTCCGCATTTTTTTCCGCAATTTCTGCAATTTCTGCAATTTGTGCATGTTCAGCTTCCGCAACTTGTGGGTTTTGAGAAAAAATTGGCCTTCTGCAGTTTTCCAGTTTTTTTCTATGGGAATTTGAAATTTTTGCATTGGTGTGTATGTGGTCTCTGCCCCATTAGTGTGTATGGCGAATCCAGCCAATGCATTTTAATAGGATTTCTGGCTCCATGTCTTTCAGCCATTTGTGCAGCTTCTGCAATTTCAGCATTTAGGCGATTTCAACAGTTTGACCAGTTTATGGAATTTAAAAAGTTTATGCGATATAAACAATTTATGCAAATTAACCACTTTATGGTATTTAACCAGTTTACGCATTTTAACCAGTTTACGCATTTTAACCAGTTTATGCAACATAACAATTTATGCCATTTAGGATTTATGAAATTTAAACAGTTAATGCAGTTTATATAATTTATGCAAATTAACCAATTAATGCATTTTACTGTTTTTTTTTGCAATTTAACCAGTTTATGCAACATAACAGTTTGTGCAATTTAAACTGTTCATGCATTTTACCGGTTTATGCAAATTAGATTATGCAAATTAACCAATTTATGCACTTTACAGTTTTTCTGCAATTTAACCAGTTTATGCAATTTCACCAGTTTATGAACATTAGATTATGCAAATTAACCAATTTATGCAATTTATGCAATTTCTGCATTCGATTCCCGCAGTTCCGCAGTCAATCGCAATGGCGCAGCCATTGCTGCATTTCTAGTTTGTCTGTAATACAGTAATGTTTACATTTCTTCTTTGCACCTTAGATCAAATGTTTGTCTTTGTCTAATTAGAAGTGTCTTCCACTTAATAATGCAAGTAGTTATTATTTCTATACAAAAGAGGACCCAGAGTATCATAAGTAATGTGCTACGTCCAATAATAATAGTGCTGTTAAAGCGACTACTGCTGCCACAAATCACTATCATTGTGCTACAGTCAGCTTTAAAAGCATTGAATCATCCATGACAACTCAAACTCAAAGTTAAGCTATACTTTATTAATCCCCGTAGGGAAATTCGTTCTCTGCATTTGACCCATCCTCAATGTCACTGGGGCGACCTGTAGGAGCTCGGGGACCGGAGTACCCAGAGGAAACCTACAGAGACACGGGGAGATCATGCAAACTCCACACATAAAGGCTCCGTCCAGGTGGGAATCGAACCCGTGACCTTCTAGCTGTGAAGCACGAGCGCCACCGTGCCGCCCGTAAACTGTTACTTGTGCACTTTGAAACAGCAATTCAGTGTGCACATATTTACTCCATACAGCGTATATAAACTAACCTGCCATTTACTGTTGTTTGTCGTTTGCCAGAAACACATGTGTAATTATATGTTAAGGACAAGTATAATAATCATAGCCTCAATAAATCAATGGCCAATCTACTGGATAAAATGCTGACTGATAACACTAGGTAGAGCGAGAATGTTTTGCTCCTGCATCTAATAGAAAGGAAACTTTAGTCCTGGTTTAGCCTTGTGAATCCACCTTCTGAATGCTCAATCTTCCGTCTGATCTCAGAAGCTAAGCAGGATGGACCTGATCAGTACCTCGATGGGAGACAGTGAGGAAATACCAGGTGCTTGGGTGAGCTGTGTATGAGAGAGTGAGTAGTTGATGGTGGTTGGACGGTTCAATGGCTTCAGGTGTGCAGTGCAGCTGTGGCTACATAGATTTGCAGCTCACCACCACCAAGTATAGAGTGGATGAAAAATGGTCCCTCATGAAGCACTTTCGGTGACTTGTGTCATGTGCAAAGTTCCATACAAACATGATTCCCTTCTCCTCTTGTTATCTTTGAATTGTTGCATTTTGCCGTATACAATATAAAAGGCTTACACTGCATGCTACGACAAAATAGAAGTCAATTATGTACTTTTCATGCTCTGTACACGTCTCACTCAATGTTAAATGGCATTCATAGGATTATATTTGCAAAGTGACAAAAGACTAGAAAATGTTGAAAGTTTTGACCTCTGCAATGAAACTTGTCTTGTCATGCAACGATAAATGTAGTGCCCAGACTTTGACTCAAATCCAAACATCTTTTCTATTTCAAAAGTCCCATAAAGACAACACTGCATCAAAACATCTGAATGAATTCTAACCACAATTCATAATTTAGTCATTGCTTCATTACAGACCCTTCTTGATAATTATATAACAAACTGTTTCCCCATATTACCCAGTCATAGTCAATAGATTCCCCTTTGTAGAGGCCAGCTGAAGTTTACAACTTAAGTCCAGGGCGCGGTCCTCTGCTACAATCAGTCTTCTTGGTATAACGTTAACCTAATATGGACATGGTGTTTTCCTGACAGCCCCTTTCCTGAAAGATAAACTCCTATCGCTTTTACAGTGCATTAAGACTGTTTATGAGGAGTTAAAGAAGCCTGGCTTAACTTGTGAAACTTCATGAACAGTGAAAGGGGAACAGTATCAGTTTTCTAAGCTTGTAACAAATAATGTGTGCTATTGTGTGTAAGAGGTTCTGCTTTTCCAATGAACTAAAAGTACAGCATAGTACTGGACGATATTGGCAACAATGAGTAAGTGATATTTTTACAGAAATAACCAATAATGTGCTGACAAACATCTTAATTCAGATTGCTGTATTGCTCCAAAAAGATAATTCAATTATAAAAGTGCAGAAAAAAAACTCTTTACCCTTTTTGAGAGATTATGCACATGTATTGTTTTTTATTTTTGTGCAGCCACTTTTGCAGCTTTGTGTTTCTTGATATTGTAAATTTGGCAAATCTTATGTAACCCACTTTGGAATTTACATGAATACTAGGTTCATAAAGAGCTCAATTGTTAAATGTTGTAATAGTAGCCACAATGAAAGACAGACAACATGTAAGAAAATTTAAATTGATTTAGTCAAATTTGTCGAGAATTATAACAATATAGCAAATACAATATACAAGATACAAAATAAAATGGCGCCTTTAAAATAACCCAAAAAATATACCCTTAAAGTCTGTTTGTGAGTGCACTCAAGATCTAAATGTTCCAAGTTCTGGCTGATACGGTCCTACCGCAGCCGATACTCCATGCGGTTAGTGATAGTCTTGATCCAGTTCCAAATTTCAGTTGGGGTGGCTCGCCATCTAGTGGTCCTCTCCAAGGATGTTCCCAAACCGCATTAAAAAGACCTGACCTGTATTAAAAGACAGGCTTATAAATTTCTTGCTCAAGTCATGACTATTTATCTATTTCAGTTTCCTTCAAATGTACAATATATTTCTCATTTACTGTACATAGCAAAACAAAAAGATAATTTCTGCATGCAACAATTTTCTAGTTATTCATTTACACAAAATAGCATACAACATCTGTAGGATTATTTCAACCCAGTAAACAATAAACATATGTATTTAGCATTTTTGTGAGAGCAAAAATGCAACATCTCATTCATAACTCATCAGTTTGACAGCAGTTAAATAATAAAATTCAAGAATGCTTTCCCTTTAAATTAGGAATTTCACTCATTACATATAAACAAAACAGTATGTCAACAGCCAAAGTGTCTCACCGATTCACATGTACTCCAAAACAAAGTGACGTCAAGGCTCTGGGTCTCAGCGCAGGCGCAGGGGATTGCCTGTATTATTGACATGGAGCTGTTAGGAGTTAGTTGCGATAAACAACCAACACATCAGCAATCAAATTGTTCCTCACCGATTCTCTTTTGTTCCTTCACGGAACGGTGACAGAGATCTGCGTCCAGTGTGATTTTAAGGGCTTTCCTGTGGCCTGAGACATTGGGGAAGTCCGTTATTTAGTGACCGTTAGCATTTAGCGGACGTTAATATTTTGCAGACGTTAGGTTGCGGTGACCACTAAAAAGTAACTCTCACCGATCAGCTGTCAACTTCAGCTCCAGGTCGGCGACAGGACTCCTCTTTAGGCTTGGATTGATGTAGATTTTCGTCAGATTTTCTCGTTTGATTTTCTCCAAAATGCGTAACTGTTCAACAGTTGGCTTTGCGTGTCGTCTCACTGCTTGACTCAAGGCAGAAGCGAGGAGGAGAGGGGTCGCGTGCACCATGGAGCAATGAACTGAACGTTGCTTAGTTTTTTACGTGACTTTGGCTTCCATATTATGCTGCATTTCAGTGCAGTTTGTTGACATACAGTATAAAAATTAAATAAAGTGCAATTTTCGTTTTGGCACTGAGCATTACTTTATGGCTTACAGGAATTATGAATGTTATTAATCTTAGTTTTTCACCTGGGTTACATCCTCCCCTCCTTACATGACATGAGTCCCTTCATGTGCTTCTCTCAACAAATTATTTTCAAATACATCAACAATAACTTTGTTAAAACCATCAAACAAGGTTTGCATGAGGGATATAACAGGGTTTCCAAGTGTGGGGTAAGTAAGCTTTGTGGGAGGTTTCCTTTGACGTTCAGGCCTTTTCACCGGGCCTGATTGTTCAACATGTTCCATTTCTTTTTCTGCTGTTTCCATTTCCGTTTGAGGTAAGATGTCATTTTTAGGTGTGATGTCATCTCCGGGTAAGATTTCACTCTCATGTAGGTTGTTACTTTCAGGTAGATTGTCTCTTTCAGGTAGGTTATCGTTTTCAGGTAGGTTGTCTCTTTCAGGTAGGTTGTCTCTTTCAGGTAGGTTGTCTCTTTCAGGTAGGTTGTCTCTTTCAGGTAGGTTATCGTTTCAGGTAGTTTGTCTCTTTCAGGTAGGTTGTCTCTTTCAGGTAGTTTGTCTCTTTCAGGTAGGTTGTCTCTTTCAGGTAGGTTGTCTCTTTCAGGTAAGTATTCACTTTTGTGAGATATTTGTACATTTGATGTGTTAGATACTCTCGGGGGTCTTGTTTCAATAGTAATTCCCATAGGATGAAACCATTGACTATCATCTTCCTCATCTTCTGACGATACGATTTGTTCATTTTCTCGAGTAAACTGTCTTGTTCTGGGTTTTTGTTTTGGTTCTGGCTGTTCCTCTTGCGGTTCTGACAGGAAGCCACAAGGTAACAGTAAGTCACGATGTAATGTTCTCAGAGGACCATCTTGACCTTCTGGACACACCGTATAAACGGGTAAGTCTCCAGCTCTTTTCTGCACAATGTAAACTGTTGGTTCCCAGCGATCGGCTAACTTGTGCTTGTTGCGGAGGCGGAGGTTCCGCACAAGGACTCTGTCCCCCATTTCAAGTGTGGCCTCTCTCACTTTAGCATCAAATCTTTGCTTGTTCTTTGCAGCTATTTTCTTTGCGTTTTCCAGGGCGATGTGATAACTCTCTTTTAACTTTGCTTTCAAACCTTTAACATACTGTGAGTGAGAAGCAAGTGAGCCATTTTTGGCAGGTAAGCCAAATGCAATATCGATGGGCAACCTTGGCTGACGCCCGAACATGAGCTCATATGGTGAATACCCCGTAACATCATTTTTTGTACAATTGTATGCGTGTGTAAGGGGTTTCACAAAGTCACGCCACCTAGTCTTGTCCTTAGCTTGAAGGGTTCCCAGCATACTCAGCAGTGTACGGTTAAATCGTTCCACTGGGTTTCCTCTGGGATGGTATGGACTGGTCCTCACTTTTCGGCAACCGGCCAAAGCGCAGAGCTCTTTTATGATTTGGGACTCAAAATCCCTCCCCTGATCACTGTGAAGACGCTCTGGAAACCCATAGTGACAGAGGAATTGGTCCCACAGGCACTTGGCAACTGTGCTGGCTTTCTGATCTTTTGTAGGCACAGCGGTGGCATACTTTGTAAAGTGATCAGTCATAACCAGGATGTCTTTGGTGTTATGACTATCCGGCTCCAAGGACAGAAAATCCATACAGATTAACTCCAGGGGTCTGCTGGTCTGGATATTTACTAAAGGCGCAGCTTTATCTGGTCGACTTTTCCTTCTCACACAGCGCTCACAATGTTTGATCTTTTCCTCTACATCCGTGGCCATTCTCGGCCAGTAGAATCTTGATCTGACCAGGTCGGTGGTACGCTCCACACCTAAATGTCCCATTTCGTCATGGAGACTAGTGAGAGCAGAAGAACGCAGTGGACTTGGCAAGACAAGTTGGAAGTATGGTCCATTGTTACACTGTCGTCGCCTGTACAACAGCCCCTCTTTGATTTCGAAACGACTCATCTCTCTGAACATTAAGCGACTCTCAGTCGATTCCAACTCTGATTTGGTCGGAGCAGGTTGTCCTGACTCAATCAACTCCATGACTCTATTGATGAGAGGGTCTGCCCTCTGTAATCTTGCTAACTCTCCTTCGCTGAGTTTAGGAACTGTGAAGAAGCCATCTTGGAATTCCTCTTCCTCAAACTCGATTGGGATAGCCTCAGGATGGATAGCGAGAGACTCGACAAGACAGGGAGCAAGCTCAGCAGTAATTTCATCTGCTATGAAATGGTTTTGAACGGCTGCTTTAATAACATCAGCGGAGCAGTGGTTGCTTCCTGGACTGAGATGATGAGATGTGAAATCATTGATTCTTTTACTTTCCTCTTGAGACTGACTGTCGTTAATAAGCTCTCCATGAGGCCGTCTGGACAAGGCGTCGGCATCCAAATTCTGCTTGCCCGCTCGGTAGGTAATGTCAAAAGTGAAGGTGGAAAGTTCAGCCAACCAGCGGTAGCTGGCGGCGTCCAACTTGGCAGTGGTTAGTATGTACCTCAGCGGATTATTATCCGTGACTACTGTGAAGGTGTTGCCGTAAAGGTAGTCGTGGAATTTGTCAGTGATAGCCCATTTGAGAGCTAAAAATTCCAATTTATGTGCAGGGTACTTGGCTTCACTGCGTGATAATCCTCTGCTTGCATAAGCTATAGCACGAGACTGCCCATCCTGGACTTGATATAGCGCCGCACCCAGACCAGTACCACTGGCGTCGGTGTGAAGGACATAAGGTAGCTTTGCATTAGCATACCCCAGCACTGGAGCAGATGTGAGCCTCTCAATAATGGCATCAAATGCCTGCTGGCAAGCGGGAGTCCATCTCTCTGCAAATGGTTCTTTGGGATGGAAGTATTCGTCTTTTTTGCTATGCTTATGTCTTTTTTGTGTCGGCGGGTAGCCAGACGTGAGATTGTTCAGGGGTTTCATAATCTTGGCGTAATCCTGGACGAATCTCCGGTAATAACCAGAGAAGCCAAGAAAAGACTTCAGCTCTTTTAGGGTTTCTGGTATCGGCCAGGTCTTAAGGGCCTTAACTTTCTCTGGATCAGTTTCAATGCCATCTCTGGACACAATGTGTCCCAAGTATCGGACTGATGTCTGGAAAAACTGGCATTTGTCTGGTGATAGCTTGAGACCATTTTCTCTCAGGCGGTCGAGGACATTTAACAAACGGGATTCATGCTCTTCTAAGGAACTTGAGAAGACAATTATGTCATCAAGGAAAACTAGCACTTCGCGCAGGTGTATGTCTGCCATGCACTTTTCCATCAGCCGTTGGAAAGTGGACGGTGCGTTAGTTATTCCCTGGGGCATTCGGTTCCATTCATAAAATCCCAAGGGACAGACAAAAGCGGTCTTGTGCTTGTCTCCCTCTTCCATCCCTATTTGATAGAAACCGGACTTCAAGTCCATCACCGAAAACCACTGGGCGCCGGCAAGAGCGGAGAAGGACTCCTCCAGGTTAGGTAGGGCGTAGGCGTCCTTGATTGTCTGGAGATTCAACTTCCTATAGTCCACGCACAATCTCACATCACCATTACGCTTCCTGACAACTACAATGGGTGAGGAGAAAGGGGACTCAGATTCTCGGATAATTCCGGCTTCCAGGAGTGTTTGGAGATGGCGTCGTACAGCCTCGAAATCTTGGGGATGTATTGGGCGTGATCTTTGCTTAAAAGGTGTTTCATCCTTCAATTTTATATGGTGTTTGATCTTTGTAGCATGCCCGAAATCCATTTCATGATGAGCAAAAACATCAGAGTAGTCCCTAAGCTTTTGCGTTATTCTTTCTTTCCATGCCTCTGGAACTGGTGAATTGCCAAAGTTTAATTTCATTGTCGGGCTTTTGTTGTTTTCTTGCTGATTAGAAGAGCATGCTGAATCTGGGCAGTTCTGAGGAATAGGCTCTTTGTCATTTTCTGATTCATGCAAAATGTCACGGATGACTGACAGCTCAGCGACTACACAGTGGGCTGGAAGTGTTATGTCGTGTTCGGTTTCATTTCGTAAAAGCACAGGTATCTTGTATGGACTTTGTGTTGGTATTGTGACGAGACAATGATCAACGAGGACTCCACCAGGTAGGTTTGATTGTGCTGGTTCTTCAAGTAGTGCCCATTGTTCAGTGCCTACAGCTCTAGCATTTGCAAAACCGTGCAAAAGAGCTTTTCCACCCGCTGGAATGACATTAGCGGTACTGCTACGGAGATGGACAAGGCCAAGAATACCAGTGGAGTGTTGCTGACAACGGCATCGCAGGGCTTCCAATACTTGGACATAGCCACAAAGTGTGGTAGCTCTTAGAATGTCCTCGTCACAGTGTTCTTCATATAGGGGGTCGAGTGTGTTAGTCCCTATTAGAACTGGAATATCACTGTTGGAGCGAGTATCTGGCACTACCAGGGCTAAGGTTTGGACTTCTGGTTCGGTGACGAGGAATTCTTTGGGAAATTTCATACTTATCTCCACATATCCAATGTATGGAACTGGCAAACCATTCGCTCCCTCCACCTGAAGGATATCACTGATGGGCTCAATTTTGTGTCTTGACAAATGCTGATTGTAAAAGGACTGTGATACAGTAGTGACTTGTGAGCCGGTGTCGATTAAACAGCTGCACTCCATTCCACTAACCGTAACATTTGTGGTGCATTTACGTCCGACAAGTCCTTTTGGAATATGTCTCCGTGGTTCAACTCTTTGCTCTTCCAACACAGCTCGGACTTTACTGGATGACTTTTGTTTGGGACCCTTCTGTTTATCGGTTCCTATTGGTCCCTCCATAGGAGCCGTTACTCGTTTAAAGAAGCGTCCTTTGAAGCATTTTCCTTATCCCAGGCTCTCTGCCGTTCTCGCAACTCTTTCCTTTTGGCATCAACCAGTGCAGCATTTGCAGCGTTGCTACAAGTTGAAGCTACATGTCCGTCCTCGCCGCATTTAAAACAATAGCCGGGCTTGGGCCTTGAACTTGCCTGTTGGTTTAAGGCTGGTGATCTTGGGCAAGGTTTGGTCTTAAAAGGCTTGGTGGTTTTAGATTGAGATGATTTCTCTTCCTTGAAAGCCGAAAGAGCTGCAATTTGAGCTTGCATACTTGCTATTTGTTTCTGAATTCGTTCCATAGCTGAGGACGTGCCATTTTCTTGAAACTGTTGGTCAAAAACATCAATGTCGCTTGCACAGACTGAATTGGCTTGAACTTTGGTTTTAGCCAAACCCAAATGCTGCTTCATCCGCACAGCCTTAGCAGCTTGCTTATCCTCTTCGGTGCGGAGGAGAAGTAGAAATTCTGGAAATGTTAGAGGATTGTTTTGCCTTTGTTCCAGCTGTAGGGCTGTGATTAACGCGTTATTCCAACATCCTCTACAAAACTGTTTGAGCAACTGCCGATCCGCGTCACTGTCATTCACAACTTTCTTTTTCACTACTTCATTCAGAGAGGATTGGAGCCGATGAAGATAACTAGATGGTTTCTCTCCTGTATTTTGATGAGTGTTGAGGAACTTGGCGAACAACTCATCTCCATCCTCTACTGTTCCGTAAGCAGAGTCCAACAGGTTGAGGTACGAGCTAGGGGTTGCTTGGGGACCTAAAGGTTTCACCACTTGTGCTGCTGGAGGTAAAAGGCTATCAACCATTTTCCTGATCAACTGCGAATGTGGAACAGAGCGGTCTGATAAGTAGAACTCAATAGTGGATCGCCATGTCTCATAATCTACTTCGTGGCTAGGGCAAGGGACACGCCCAGAGAAAGATCTTAGTTTGATTTGAGGAGAGAACTGTGAGGTCATTTCTGTGCTTTTTACTATATGCTCAACCACAACGCGCTGTACTTCAGGTGTATTGATGTGATCTGGAGACAGGTGGAAGTTACCGAGTGAAGTTGCTGAGGCGCTGAATGTAGTGTGACGCTCAGGTGTTGCAGGAGGAGGCTTCATCTGCTCCGTATTTGGCTCTGTAGTGGCTGTTTCTGAGGGGGTCATATAATTTTCAGGCTGCAAAAGAGGAGCACACATTATTTGAGCTGCTTCTGGATGTTCTGTTTGCGTTTCCTCGACCAGAGTTTTAGTAATTCTGGACAATTCTTCCCTCAAAAGATCCTCAAAAGACTTTCCACTCATTCTGGCTATGTTCTTTAGCTCGGATAAAAATGCATGAGTGGTGTCTGTTCCAGCTGCAGAGGTGTAAACACTGGCCAGTGCTTCCACGTTATAGGCGACTCCAGTTTGTGCAAAACGCTCCAAGGGTAGGATGGGTTTGAGTGACTCTACTGCTTCACCAGATACAAACTCATAAATGGTCTGTGTGTTCAATTCGGATTCTGCATCAGTAATTGGAATGATGCGATTGATTTTACCGTATCGTTTAAGGTAATCATATATTTCCTCTTCTTGAGAAGTACCGCACAGACTACTCACAATAAGAGAGTTTGGTACCTTAATACTTTCCTTCTTAATAATATCCATTTTACAAGTGGTTATATGAAAACAGTAGATAAAACAGTAAATATTGTTATTTCAAGGCAATAACAAGGCTGACTTTCAATTGTGGCTATTTCAAATTATCAAAAATTATCGAAGGAGCTCTCCTGGCTGTTAGCTCGCCAAGCTTTTTCCCATGTAACCCACTTTGGAATTTACATGAATACTAGGTTCATAAAGAGCTCAATTGTTAAATGTTGTAATAGTAGCCACAATGAAAGACAGACAACATGTAAGAAAATTTAAATTGATTTAGTCAAATTTGTCGAGAATTATAACAATATAGCAAATACAATATACAAGATACAAAATAAAATGGCGCCTTTAAAATAACCCAAAAAATATACCCTTAAAGTCTGTTTGTGAGTGCACTCAAGATCTAAATGTTCCAAGTTCTGGCTGATACGGTCCTACCGCAGCCGATACTCCATGCGGTTAGTGATAGTCTTGATCCAGTTCCAAATTTCAGTTGGGGTGGCTCGCCATCTAGTGGTCCTCTCCAAGGATGTTCCCAAACCGCATTAAAAAGACCTGACCTGTATTAAAAGACAGGCTTATAAATTTCTTGCTCAAGTCATGACTATTTATCTATTTCAGTTTCCTTCAAATGTACAATATATTTCTCATTTACTGTACATAGCAAAACAAAAAGATAATTTCTGCATGCAACAATTTTCTAGTTATTCATTTACACAAAATAGCATACAACATCTGTAGGATTATTTCAACCCAGTAAACAATAAACATATGTATTTAGCATTTTTGTGAGAGCAAAAATGCAACATCTCATTCATAACTCATCAGTTTGACAGCAGTTAAATAATAAAATTCAAGAATGCTTTCCCTTTAAATTAGGAATTTCACTCATTACATATAAACAAAACAGTATGTCAACAGCCAAAGTGTCTCACCGATTCACATGTACTCCAAAACAAAGTGACGTCAAGGCTCTGGGTCTCAGCGCAGGCGCAGGGGATTGCCTGTATTATTGACATGGAGCTGTTAGGAGTTAGTTGCGATAAACAACCAACACATCAGCAATCAAATTGTTCCTCACCGATTCTCTTTTGTTCCTTCACGGAACGGTGACAGAGATCTGCGTCCAGTGTGATTTTAAGGGCTTTCCTGTGGCCTGAGACATTGGGGAAGTCCGTTATTTAGTGACCGTTAGCATTTAGCGGACGTTAATATTTTGCAGACGTTAGGTTGCGGTGACCACTAAAAAGTAACTCTCACCGATCAGCTGTCAACTTCAGCTCCAGGTCGGCGACAGGACTCCTCTTTAGGCTTGGATTGATGTAGATTTTCGTCAGATTTTCTCGTTTGATTTTCTCCAAAATGCGTAACTGTTCAACAGTTGGCTTTGCGTGTCGTCTCACTGCTTGACTCAAGGCAGAAGCGAGGAGGAGAGGGGTCGCGTGCACCATGGAGCAATGAACTGAACGTTGCTTAGTTTTTTACGTGACTTTGGCTTCCATATTATGCTGCATTTCAGTGCAGTTTGTTGACATACAGTATAAAAATTAAATAAAGTGCAATTTTCGTTTTGGCACTGAGCATTACTTTATGGCTTACAGGAATTATGAATGTTATTAATCTTAGTTTTTCACCTGGGTTACACTTACAAACAACAATTTTGATATTATCTTGTAGACCAGTGGTGACCAACCTTTTTTAATAGGGACAAAACTAGAACCAAAACAAGGCAACCTCTGGACCAAAACATACATCACACAAACCTACACCCGGGATACAAAAAAAACAACTGTTTTTGCACCAAACCATTCATAGGGACAGTCCCAGTGACCCCCTGGCCCTCGTCCTGTCATGGGAATCCCTTCATTCCCAACCCGCATCCCCAAAGTGTTCCTATAGTCTGACTGGGGAAGAACTTGCCCCAGAGCAGGCGCTGAAACGGGCCCTCCAACATGAACCCAGCTCCCAGTATTCTCCTGTCTGAAAGCGCATCAAAACTGCGACAAAATGTCCCCGCAGTGCAAACCTACCCAACTCCTTTTTAGGGCACGGTTTATGCACAGGACAGTAAGTGGGTCACACTTTAAATATAGTCACTGTCCCGCTATGTCATATTTACAGATGGGTTTGTCCACATCAGTGATAAAGCTGATGAATATCTATTATGTGGATCCCCAAATGTGGGTTTGATAACACTGCTGTTGGTCAGGAATCCTTTGCGGTCCTGATTTTATTTGAAATAAGTTTGGTCTGTCCTTTAATCAGACCTGAAGTTTAGTCTTGGTTTTTGCACCCCATTGTCAACACTAAATAAGTAATTCAATTTAGTGAGAAGAGTTTCATAATCGTTGCTGTATTTTGATGTAGATGCAAATTGGGCTACACACGGTATCACCTACTATATCCACATTACACACTACATCATAAAATCCCTGTTGTACTAACACAGCCAAAAAGTGAAATAAAGAAGAAAAAAAGGTGCAACAGTTCAGTCAAAGTCATAATAATTTAGCTTTGCATTGGTGCTGATTTCGTATTTACTAACTTTTGTTTTGACACAATTTTAAACAACTAATGATATGTGGTGTAAATTTAACATGCTGAAAAGGTTTTGTAAAATATCGTTATCTCATATTGTTCTGCCATAAAGCACATGTAGGAAATGACTTACCAGTGGAGAAAATATCCGCGGCTACAGCCAAGAAGGCGTCAGACACCACGCTCTCGGAGGCCACCGTGATGTTGAGCTGTCGGGCCACGTTTCGATAAACATTTGGACGAAGATACTCCAGCTCATCACCTGACCATAAAAGGAAGAACAAGGGGTAAAAAGCCACATCTGTCGAGAGTATGTGGACAATAAGTTAAAATGCTAGAGAAGTTGCAGCATTCCAGTAAGAAGGAATAAGCTACACATATGCTACATACTTTACGTCTATTTCTGCAGTTGCAAGTACTGCCAACAAATGCTACTTAATTTCCCATGTGACAGAATGTTTAAATTATTCACAGAACTGACAATTAATGTGTCAGCTATAATGTATATAGAAAATTATACATAATTATACAGCTGTCACGGCACACTATGGGCACATGATATGTTGAGTATACACACAACAACAACAAAAAACAGGTTCAACTTTGGCTTGAGTTTCAATGCCAAGTTTGTCATTTCAAAATGTTTCCTGTTTTATGGAAACTGTCTCGGTGTGTGTTTCACTTCCCCATCAGTCAATGAAGCACTATATCTTTCAGACAAATTGTGTAACAAAACAATAAATCTAAAGAATTCCCCCTGAGCGATCGGTAACGTTGATTTATACACAATTCCATTTAAAGATTTTTGGGAGAGAAAAAGGCTACAGATCAGGAGCACATGACAATTGGGAGTCTAAAAGAAAAGACTATTTAAGTAAGTAAGTAAGTGCTTTATTGTCATTGTACAAGCGTAATACTTTAAAATCTGGTTTAATAATATTGCTTTTAGTTGTAGATCTTGAAATAAACTTGCAACTCTCAGCTCATCTGTAATCAATTACCATATATAGGCTTGATAAAATCCAACTTTCTCAGTTAAGTTTGTTTTCCCTTTTGCTGCATAACCTAAAAAAGTATCAGAATCTATACATTTTAGACAACTAGCTCCGATCACAACGAGCTGTAAAATGATTCATCTCGTCCCATGTGTGTTCATTAACACGCACTGTCACGACCAAATAAACAAATTAAACCAAGGCGCTCCCATTTTTTTCTGCTGTGTCAGCTTTCACCCTCATTTCTCAACTCTGCAGTGGGTGTTGAGAAACGGTTTGCAAACGATTACACAATAAGAGCAGGTGGTTATGAAGTGCGCTACAGCCATATAACCTCTGATGTCACTGAAGTAAATTACTGATATGCAATAGTTTGGATGATGGATTTAAGTCAAGACACTGGTGAACTGAGGGGAAAATATAGATATCAGTTTGAAACCTTTGCTGTAGATTACTGGCAGAAATATAAGACAAAAAGGTATTGTAAGCTTTCTTTCATTTCATGATTTCAGAAAATAAAGGGGGGCATCATTCTCTCATTTACATATGCCATTTGGGGCTTTAATACCGAAATACTGTAATACTATTTAAATGAAGTGCAACTAGAGGCCGACCGATACGGGTTTTACTAAGGCCGATGCCGATATTTTGGGATGTTAATTGGCCGATATCGATATGCTTGGCCGATATTTTTGGCAGATTTTTCCAAATGTCTGGTCCGTGCGTATGTAAACTGAAAGTATTTTTTCTGCACTCTTGCCTTTTACTGTAATTGATTAACTTTATGTTGATGTTTTATTGATTGATTTTATCTGTTTTCTTGTAATTTTATGTAACTGTGAAGCACTTTGAATTGCCTTGTGTATGAATTGTGCTCTACAAATAAACTTCCCTTGCCTTGCCTCTATAATCCTATAAAAACAAATAGCCTACTTGGCCGCTCCAGCACTGGCCGATTTAATTTTATTACTTTAGCTTCAGCTTTGATTAGTTGTCATTAGCCTTTTTGCGCAGCGATCAAAAATACAATAGTGGAGGTTAAACTAACTCAGCGATTGAATTCTCCAGATTCTGCACTTCATCAAATGACATGCAGCATGTCCATATTGACGGAGGTTTAATGAAACTTGTGTTTAACAAACTTGAAGCTAACCCGTTTTCATTGCGATGTTTCTCACCTCCCCTGAGGCTTATAGGTTGTTGTGGGAGGACTCGTTTTAAAGCCCTGACTTTGCTCTTTCCAATGCAAAATGGGAAGTCTCTATCATTTTCGGTCCCGGGCTTTTTTCGGCGCTAGATCGGCCGATAGCCGATATTGTAAAATTCACAAATATCGGCCTCTAGGTGCAACATGCCCACAAAATAGCATATTTTATTTTTCAACTTGCACCTGCTATTTAACACTTGTTCTGATAAATGGCCAGTAAAGTATGTTCCGTAACAATGACCAAAATTGCCAATGTTTGTGGCAACAGAAGAGTGAAGATTTGGAAATGTATGTGTGTCCAGGGCAACGACATGTTAAGAGGACACACTGTAAAAGACTGAAATTGAGTTTTGCCTGCAGAGCCTCACTTTTGTGCGTTAAAAATAGATCGAGTAAACAAAGATGACGACATAGTTACATAAGCTGACCCAAGATGTATGGGAAACCTCCAGTAATGTAGACAATGTATGGCAATAACAATAAGTGCTGCTATTTGAAGAGACTGTAACTTAGTTTCCAGAGTTAGGCAATGCTGTGTAACTATGCACATTATCATTTCAATGTGTTTTATTATATGGGCTCAGAGCTGAATGTTTACAACTTTTTAACAACTGAAGACACTTAGCTGCTGGAATGCATAGTAAAAAGTGTGTACCAAAGCACATAATATGAAATAGATTGCAAAGACAATAAAAAGACCATCTTGAGACTTGGGTAACAAAACTCTATAAAAGTATGTATTGTATATTGACACTGCGAACGTTCTCGGTTTGCCTTAAGTTGAATATTACCTACTTTTGCTCTTGGTCAATACCAGTAAAATGACCCAATTATGGCGTTTAGAGGATTTGCTGTAACTTCTCAGGGGTTATCTGATTGCGACATTTGAAATACGTCTGCACAAGTTTAGCAAAACGCAAGTTGTAACACACGTATTATTTTTGGCATATTCTTGTCACGAGTCTCTAAACTTACAGCTACAATCTTTTTTTAAGCAACAAAAATGACAGAAAGCTGTGCTCCAAAGACGGGTCAAGTTTGTACAGATGATATTTCAGCACAGTTAAAAGATTAATGATCCTCAGTACACTTTGATAAAGTTACTTGAATGTTTGCAGATTGTGTTTAACGTGTTCACAACTAAAACAAAATGCACCTGAAATCATGAAGTGTGTATAAAAGCCTTTGGGGAGCTACTTGGAAAGAGGTGGATTGCAAACTGTGGTGGCTCACAAGCACCTGGTTAGATCCTGGACTACATCCTGCAGGGGTTTTCAACATGGGGGTCGCGAGTTGTTTTCAAGACAATATCTTTAAGATTCGTAACAATGAATTTGATGCCGTTTTGATTGAAAGCAGTATGTTTTAGTGAAATCAAATATCAAATATCAAAAGAAACATGGTAACGCTTTACATTAAGTTGTGCTTGTAAAGTATTAATAAGGCACTAATAAACGTTAATGCTTGTAAAGTATTAACCCACTTTTTATTATACTTTTATCTGTTAACATACTAATAGGCCTATTAACCCTAACCCTAAAATGATTACTAATGCTTATGAATACTTAATGAGCACACCTTAATCTAAAGCAATACCAGAAACATTAATAACTGCATTTTATTAATCTCATTCTTTAATATTCTTACTCCGTGGACCATGTCTTTAATAAAGTCTTGAATGAATGAAAAATGAGTTATTGGTCTGGTGATTTTGGGGGTCGCAGCCCAAAAAGTTTGGGAACCCGTGTTCTACTGTATGTTGGTTTGAAAAAACTCTTTGTTGAGTAAAGGTAACAGCAAGATTTGTATTTTATGTGAAACCAAATCATTATAATGTATTTTTTTTTATTTTACTGTAATTTTTTGCACATCATTGCAGTTGTCTCGTGTGACCCAAAACATAAACAGTTTCCTGTGCTAGACCTATTTTAAGTTTAGTATGTTACTGAGGCTCTTAACCTGCTCAATATCAATAGCCGATTATTTATTTAATATGGGGCCATTTTGATGCGAATGTTGACGGTGATTTATATGCACACATCAGTAAGGAAGGCTACACTGAACTGCACTCACCCAGCCACAGCAGCACAGAGGAGATCTCCCCGAGGGAACCACCTGATGCGGCCAGTCCGTGCTCGGGATTGGACCAGCCTATCCCGGCCCGGTTCAGCCTGGAGTGGATGTAGTCCCGGCACAGCGCTTTGGCCTGGGACACGAGCTCCTTGTCCGTGGGCGAGCGGTCAAACACTTCGGCTGCAAACACGGAGGAGCGTCTCAACATCTCCATAGCGCCGCGCTGTCCTTCGTCTCCCGCCCGCCTCCGCAGACTCGAACTGCGGGCGCTCTGCTTGGCAGCGCTCCCTTCTCCCTCCGGGGATCGTGTCAGAGGCTCCTTCGGCTGGTAATACGACTTTAACCTGCCAATTAGGACACTCGCCACTGCTTGTAATTGGTTTGTAATGCTTTTTTTGTTACTAGGTTAAATCCATTGCCATTTTTATGCGCGCAAAAAAAAGAAAGGAAAAAGGTTGTTTTTTCCCAAAGCGCTGAGAAATGGCACGCAGCGCTTGGCATCCAAACGTGGCCAGATCTGACAAGCTCTCCTTCTAAGGGCACTTATTGCGGAGTCCCAACTTCTGTCTGCGAAATTCCAAAGGCGGAGATAAGCCGCGAGCCCCGCCCCTCCGGCTCGCACATACTAAATAATAACGCGCATGTCAAACTGTTAATCACTAACTGCATTCATGAAGGTGTGTCTGCAAATCTGAGCAGACACTTTGTAGCTGTGGTTTCATAGACATAGGGTAAGATGAGTTCTAATGCTTTAATTACCTTATAAATTTATATGAAATAGCCCGAGTAGATGCGATTTCCCTTTAAAAACAAACAAGAACATTTATTTTTCAAACAGAGCTGAAATAACTCAGCTCGTCTGTGCACAGAAATCCACCATTCAAGTGCAGAATCATCAAAGGAATGACACTAAAATGCTTTAAAGTTTTGATTGTACTGTGTTGAGGAAGGTCACGGATGTACCTGTTATGATCGTATTAATCCTGCAGTTTATAATGACTCAGTCTCATGTGTAATCCTTCACTGACATCATTTCCAAATAACTATGCGCACTACACTCCAAGTTATTACTCTTTCAAAAATGTAGCTGAGTTACACTACTTTGGAAAAATACAAACTGGTAATG